>CM056999.1:60213967-62613967 GCA_029891345.1 Dryococelus australis
CTGTCTGTCTGTCCTGTCTGTCTGTCTGTCTGTCTGTCTGTCTGTCGTGTCTGTCTTCGTTGCTGATCTTCCCGTCCGTCTGCTGTCAGTCTGTCTGTCTGTCTGTCTGTCTGTCTGTCTGTTCTGTCTGTCGGTCCTTCTGCTGTATCTAAACTTTTGTTACTCGCATAGCGTTGTGATAAACAAATTTTGATAGATAGTTGTTAATCCGCCATTTTGGAAGATAGCACTAAATAACAAATTTTGATATTTTTCATTATATCTCAAAAACTATCAAAGCAATTCTCATCCAATTTGGTGTGTAAGTAATACTAAACAGGCCAGTTAAATGTAAGTGATTATTTGGTATATCTACTATAGCACTTAACAAATTTCAACAAAATGTTGTATGCTGAAAGTATAGTATCTATTGCAAGCATTATGCATGCTAACATATAGCCACTTTTGTTAGCCATTCTGTAAGATAGCGCCACATGAATAAATAAATTTTCTATGTCATATCTCAGTAAACAGTGAACTAATTCCTACCAAATTTGGCAACAAAGTAGTACTGCAGTGACAGGTGATTTTAAATGGTATGTTTTAGGTACATCAGACCCTAATTTTCAATATAACGGCCATGTAGGTGTCAGCATAGAATGTTATATAAATTTTAAAAACCATGTAAACTATTCCAATTTAACTTTGTATGCTGGCAGTAGATATTAAAACTATCAACTGTGCCTACATGGATAATTTTTGTCTGCCATTTTGTAAGACAGCACTACATCAAAACATAAATTTTTATATCATATCTTGGGAAACCATTGACAGATTCCTTCCAATTTTGGTAAGCAAGTAGTACTATCACAGATAATGTAAATTTTCATGTTTTAAGTATGTCAGATACTTATTTTCAAAATGGCAGCCACATAGGCATTTTACTTCAGAACACTAGATCATCGTAACCGTGTAATCTATTCCAACTAAACTTTCTATGCTGCCAGTATATATTACAACCATGAACTTTATCTACACTAAGCGTATTTTGCCCACCATTTTGTAAGATATTGCCACATGAATAAATAAAGGTTTAAATGAAAGATACGTCAATGTGAAGTATGTTGTATCAAAATTTTACTGTGTGCCGTATCAAAATTTGTATGCAACAGCTTAATTATTTATACTGCATCAAGTTGTTCTTAGCAGAGCTTTCTTTCTTCCTTCTTCCCCCCCCCCCCCCCCCCCTTTTCCACACTTTACTCGCTATCATTTGTTCCCACCACACCCTTTGCATTTCATTATCATTCTTTATTGATTCTCTTCACTATAGTTCACATCTAATTTGGATAGATGTTTACTCTTCATTATTGTACAATGGTCAACTCTCTAACTTTCATGAAAATTTTCATGTTACTTGTTCAACAAGGATTTATATTAGTATTAATTACTTCCTCTAAGTAATGTTACTTAAACTAAAATATTATGTTTGATCATCATTTCACTTTTAACTATCGTTTTCCTAATTCAGTGGTGTATGGTGAACTGTTGCAAGTTGGTGCTTACTCACTACTGTACATTCTCGGTGCACACAGCAGGATCCAGTAACCACCATGCTGTGTAGGGAAACTGAATTCATTCCGACCATTCATTCACAAGCGAGTAGCAAGGGACCCAGTACACACGTCCTGTGGCCTCAGCTGCCGAGCTATGTTTTAATGGTGGAAGTGTATTAACTCGTGTCATTCCTGTATTGTAATAAAATAATTATGTTCATTATGTGGTGCTTTACAGATGTAATTACATACTGATTGTAATACATTCTGACTTTTTAAGTGTAATAGTTAACCAGTTTTGTATTCTTCAAAATTCAGGGAAAAAAATTAAAGCAGCACATAAGCAATTATAAGAGATCCAAAAGTACAGTCAAATTAATCATATTTCAGAGAATTGTATTTTCATATCACATATAGGCCATCCTTGTAGGTCTTTAACAATGAAATTCACATGAGGGAGATAAATGCGTAGGTCTTGAGCAAACTCTCATTGTGGTTAAACTTAGTCACTACTCAAAATGAAAGAGATGAATAAAAGTAAAATTGGCCAAGCTGGGTCAGGAGTTTTCCACACATTGGAAAAGTTACATCTTGGGTTTCTTTGGTTTAGTGACTAACATGGGTGGAGGGGAGTTAAACCCCAGAGTAAACTTAGTTTGGTAGGTCTCTCGGTAGGCGACTAGTTTTGCTTACTGTTAGGGCCGCCAAATATTGTGAACCCAGCTTGATGGGGAGCATAGGGGAAGGAACTAGCTAGGGTCCTTAAGTTCTTGTGTTGCCTGGATCTGGGTTAGCTTGCGGAGTGTCACTGGTAGTAGTGACACTCCACAAGCTGTAGTGGTGGGGGTTTCCACTGATTTTAGAGTTAATAGCTCTCTGACAACTGCCTTCAGGGCCTTTCTACGTTGTTTGCTCAGACTGCCTTTCTCTGCATAAGGCATTAAGACTTAATTGAAGACTGTTAATTGATCGAAGAAAACTCCATAAGAGTGACTTCCTGAACACAGTGAATTAGCCGGTGTTGCCCAGTCTGGCCTTCACAAGCTGGGACTTGAACATTGGGTGGTTGGGATCACTGGTGTTCCGGAAGCGATACCTGCTAGAAGTCTGTCAACTAGGAGTGGTACGAGTCCAACTCGTGCCTTTGCAAGCTGGGAGAAGAGTCAAACACTCGACCTGATCGGTTCTCATAGCAAGTAAGGGAAAAGAAAAACCGGTATTTCTATGTGGTCCTAACCAGTGTACTTCCAGAGTGCAGTGGTTATGCCTTTTGTTCCCAGCATCCGACCTTTGCAAGCTGGGACTGAACTAAGGGTGGTGAAGATTACTGTACCCTGGGTGAGCAACCCACAAGAGGGCAATCAGGCCTGAGCACTGAGACTTCAACTCCTGCCTTTGCAAGATAGGAGTCTAACTGAGTACCTAGGCTGGTCAAACCTCTTAGCAGGTTAGAGTTGCTAGTGCTTTGGGCGCAGCTGAAGGTCTACCAATCGGCAGAGCTCGGTTTGCCTCTTAATGTGTGTGTTCACTACTATTAAGGTTATTCACGCAGATACCAGGTGGCTACTGGCTGTTGTAGAGTAAAATTTCAGGAACCATCTTTCAAAGCATAGTCGAGGAGAGGTCTAGTGGTCAGTAGCTTTTAGATATTTCTCCAGTCTTCACAAGCTGTGAGGTAAGGGAGGCAGACCACTTATCCTGGAGATGTTGCAGACTTTTTGCAACACGTGCGTGAGTGGTCTAGTTGTTAGTGCCTTTTCAGAAAGGATCTCCTGCTTTTGCAGGCTGGGAGAGAAGGGTTGGCTACCACTTACCCCTATTGTTGCCTTCTGCCTTTGTAAGCTGGAGGTCACAGCGACTACCCTGAGCCAAGGGATGGCTCCTCCTTATATACTAATTTTCCAAGCTTGTAGGCTTTCCGAGGGGTGCTGGGGTGGCTAGCCTCTCTTCGCAGGGGCTGTTTATTCCAACTCTGAAGGGGTGCCTTTAATTTTCTTATCGCCTTGGCAGAAGGTGTTGACATTCTTATCGCCTCACTGAGATGCTGGAGGCTGGAATGCTACTGGAGTAGAATAAGCACATGTCGATTGTATAGTATAGTGTGCTAACTGGCCCCATTTTGAGCTGCTTGCTCGAAGATGGGGAAGTCCTAGAGTAGACGGTGCATGCCCAATGCGTGAAACGCATCACACGTCAGTTGTGTACACAATTATGAGAGGCAGCAACTAAACAAGATTTTTAATCACAGATTTCGGAATTCAGTGTACTGAATTCCACATAGAACAATGGTAGTATAGCCAGTAGAGATTGTCAGGATGTCCACCCACAGGAAAAACAGGGTAGGGAATTTCATGTGACAGGGAAGTCAGGTTAATGTCAGAAAATGTTCATTTGGGTCAGGGAAAATGTAAATAATTGCTATTCTGCAAAAATTTTTAGTTTGGCTAATACAGGATAGGTTATGTATTTATGATAATTTGTGTTTTAAATATCTATTAAGTTTGTGAACTGGCAATAACACATCTTTTCCAAGTGACATAGGGCCTATACCTTCAAAATAAAGTATTTGTAATGGGCCCTTGTGTGAAGTCAATAGCATGTATCGTAAAAAATATCAATGGGCTGAATAAAAGTTGGCCATGCTTGCTTGGTCTATTGCATTGTCATTTTAATTCTACTTCATTGATAGCATACTTTTTCCGTCAGCGGTGGAAAAATGTTATATATTTTTACAACTGAAACCTTCCAATATCAGGGAATTCCAAAATAGAATTTTATTGGACACGCTGATTGTGTCAGTCACTAAACCGAAAATAAAATAAATAAAAAATACCACTTACTTCTGGCAAGGTTTTTGATTGTCAGTGGAAGGTACATTGCGTGGTCAAAGTTAGAGAGCCCTTTTCTCAGAGTAAACTTGCCCAGCAGGATACTTTATAAGTGAAGTCACAAATGCTTGAACACACATGTTTGTTGTCATAATGACTTAACATTTGAAAAGAGCAAAATTTGTAGGTGCCCATACATTTGATCAGTTAAACATGCCAGTGCCCACTGTTAGCTAAGGTATTATCAAGTGGGAACATGATAGAACACTGGCTCCTAACATTACTCTGATGGTCCCAATACTAATAACTAATTCAGATAGGCAAACTCTGAAGCATATCATCCACACAAATATTCACACAGCCATGTCGGTGAATTGCAGAGGCCTTTCAGTACAATTCAGGTACAGAGAGAGGGCTGTGATGGGATTTTTTGCCAGGATATGCAAGCACTTGGTTTTCATTGCTGCCAGGAAGTCACTCATCACAGATGTGATCTTCATAATTTCCATTATAAGCATCATCAGCATGCACCCATCATCAATATTCACATTTTCGAATACCATTTTAAATAATTGAATATTCCCCATTTGATTCTATATTGAATATAAATACTTGGAAATTTTGAATATTCGATTTTTCTGTAAGTGTGAATGTTGATATTGAGATACCATAGTTTTGGACGCAAAAAAACATCACATATTCACATTTCCAGTAGTTAAATAATCTGTAGCCTATTTTTGTAAAGTATCCAATAACGTTTTGTTAATTCGTTGCCTATGAGAATCACGTAGGCAACAGTAAATTTCAGTTTCATATGTGGGGTGAAATTTAATAGACAATGTGACCAACCTACACAGTACGTTTGCAAAGTATTGTATCGGGTAATGAACAGAAACAAAATTCTGCGGGATGTCTGTTATGTTGATCTCTATGAAAGAAAATATCAGTCCAGGTGAACTGTGCTCGTTTTTATCATGTTTATTCGAGTACCTTGTTAGTGTTGTCAAAATTTTTTTATCTGTAATTAATTATTTTTGTATGTGCTTTCATTATGCACATTTGCTAGCATGTACCGTTCTACGAGTTTTGTTGAGTGAAATGTAATATTATCAGCACGTGTTTTACCACAACGGCTCGTTTCGCCATTTTCCAACTGCCGTGTTCTGCAATGAACGATGACGAAACTATACATAAGTATTTATATTTCGAAGGTTTAAGTTTCTTGGTTTCAGGAAACGGGCAAAGTGTTGATTTTACTGAATGATTATACAAATAAAGTATTTCATATCAGTTATGGACTAACATTATTGAAGTGTACATGCATGGATTTCCATATAAAACATGTTCAAGAGGTTGCAAATTACAAACAGTAAGTTCACTTGTTTTGTAAATAACGTATTCCAAAACACAGTTACTATAATGTTTGAAATGCACGTCCCTTTTTAGGCAGCACTTTCAACTCCGTTGTCTTGTAAAAATAATATTTGTTTACTACGCATGTGTTGTGCATCCAACAAGTGTAAGGTTAACTTCAGTAAAAGTGTGTTTATTGCTGCATCTGAACAAACGTATACATTACGTTTCTTACATTCAAATTTAAACTTTTGAAGGTGTTATAATTTGAATTTTTGTAGAGCTACGAGCAAAATTTTGCACTGCTACATCAAAACAAAATATGCAAAATGACACTCTTAAGAACTGCAAAACAATGTTGTCTCGTGAAAGATGTTAAACTAAAGGCTGACTTACGAAAGACATTAAACTAAAGCGACAAAACTCTCCCCTCCCCCCGCCCCCGACTCTTTGTACTGAAATAAAATGAGAGCCCCAGCAACAAAAATAGAACATGTTGGAATGTCAATCTTATTCTAGCTTTAATACCATACATTGATTACTGCATGGAGGTTTTTTCAGTGCTATAGCTTGTCAAGTTTAAATTGTTTGTTTACTTCGATATCTTGTCCTTTTTGTTGAAATGTTAATAAAAATTATACATTTTTGTCATGGCAATTTTAATTGATATATTTGGGCCTATTGTGCATCTAATTATTCAAATTCAACATTCGTATTCTGGAATATTTTGGTATTCATATTTGAGTCTAAATCAAAAATTGATATTCGCACAGGCCTAATTATCATACATCCACCCATCATACATCATCATCCACCAATCACCCTTAGCTGTTTTCAGTCTGTGGCTGGGTCAGCTTGGTAAAATTCTTCCATCTCCCTGTCTCTCCCGATTACTCTCACTGTTTCTCAGTCTTCACCTCTCCTCTCACTCAGCCACTTGCTCCTCCTATCTCTCTTTGGTCTTCCTTGCTGCCTTTTTCCATTATATTTCAGTATCAACATCTCGTGTCAGCTTCTCACTTTCCATCCTTTTGACATGTCCATACTACCCCATTCTTGCCTCCACTACGATCTCGGTCAGCCCTTATATCTGTATTTTCCGTCCTCGTTACTACCATCATGCTCTTTGCAAGTCATATAGCCATTGCTTCTATATTTCTTTCAGTCTTCTTGTCTGGCCAAAGAAATTGTTTCAACATTCACAAATGTTTACCTAACACTTTTAATACAATGTTAAAACAAAGGCTGTTCACGATAAAGTGAGCACTTTTGAAATGAACTTTAGAAATAATTTCACTGCCCCTCCCTGCATATATTTTAATGGGCTGACTGAGTAACATGCACCCAGAAAAGTTAGCAACGATAGATGGAAAGTAGTTCCATATCTTAACGTTGAATAAGAAGTGTTAGGTAATAATTTGTGACAACTTAAATTATGTCTTTCACTTTGTTTTTTTTTTTTACACATTGAACTGTAAAGATGAGCAGGATTTTACAATATTTACATTTCTAATAATTTCACAGTTTCATTTGACCGATGCATTAGTAAAGTGATGAGGCCCATGGCAATGTTAACTTCCCATAAGGCGGAAGAATACACAACGTGCATACAAATAGATCTTAAGCAGGGCTTTCAAATGTGCTAATTTTACCGTGAACCTCCTATAGAACTACTTTCCTCCCATTTACTCCGCACATGTCAGTTAGTGGCCCGTGGTATGTGGCAGTTAGAACCAGTGATATTTTTCAAATGTTGATTTCCAAAACACACAGCTGGTGTTTTGGATCCAACAGCTATGGGTGTCCAGTGACTATAAGCTATATATTACAACAATATATAAACATTTATTTGTATAGTATATTTTTCTTTTTGTTAAAGTATGTATGTTCAACATTTGTAGGTTACTGGACTGTAAGAAACGGTGCATTGAAGCAGCTCGCAAGTCTGGTGGCATTGTACGAAGAGAGAAGGGTGCTGAAACACTCATACTTCAGTAAACATACAATTTCACTTTGTAAGTAATAGTGTACACGTAATAATGTTCTACCACGTTGTTGTAGTATTCAAAAGGAAACTGTGATGATTTTGTGATATCTTTTATTGTATGCAACTTCAAGCCGTCCATTTCTGTTGCCAGGATGATAATTTTGTAGCTTGTAGATAGTATAGTCAACATTCACAGACACTGTAATATACTTACAGACAGGTTGTGTGAAACATTTAAAATAATTATTTTTACAGAGTTAGTTAAAGAATTCAGAAATTGCACATTTAAGATACAGTGAACTCTCAATATCTTGTATTAAATCAGGGGGAGATCATAATAAACAAACTGCTACTGTTTGTACTCGTGGGAGATGTGTGAACGTGGCAAGTGAAGTGCAGGTGAACCAAGTCACGTTTATTATATTGTAGCTGGTCAAGTTGGATATGTACCATTATAATCTATTTCATATAATAATTCCTTTGTTTTTTGACAGATTGTGTAGAAGTGGTTACCTGTAAACAAACATACTGCATATCCTTTTGCTGCCACGTGGTTTCCACCCGACTGTCAAAACATGTTTTGTCTGTAATGATGTCTGTAATGTCGATGAGACATTAAGCCTGCCTGCCTACCTACCTATATCAAAATGTGTCCCCAAGCTGCTCACACATAGATAATGAGAAAGAATTTATTTTGCTGTAGAATTTTTTTGTCGCTGCAACGGATATTATGTGATTAAGATCCATAGGTTATCACTTGAAAAAGATGTTAAAAAATTGCAGCTTTCTTGCCCAGCAAACAGAAATAATACATCATAATGCTCATAGAAAATTAGCTATACTATAAGTCTTAGTTTGATTTGGGAAGGTAATATGTTCACCATATTACTACAATTTTCTGTAAAATCCATTTCTATGGTCGCAATATATTTGAAACATTATCTGCATTAAAATTTAATACCATTTCACAAACACTTGAAATGTTATTCTAATCAAAAGACTTGCGTTTGTAACTCTCATCAGTTTTGCAGAATTTACCTGCAACTAGAGTCATGTGGCTAGGTGTTTACTTAAAAGCATGACAAACTGTGGAACATCGTTTGTTATGTACTGCAAATTTGGTTTGACATTTTTAATAAGATGTTATTCTTAGGAAGTAGCAATTAGGATGTAACAGCGTATATGTGTGAAACATGGAAGTATTAGGAATTCGGGAAAATTTTTAGACTGCATAGTTTCTAAGGATGCTACGTCTTGTAAAGCCTTAATTTACTGCATCCATCAGATATTGTCTGAAAGCCAAAATATATTTGGAACAATTGTTTTTTAATGATTTGTTTACGTTTATCGTATTTCCTGTTGGTACATTCACCAAAGATTGTGTACATTATTCGTTTTTGAACACCACGTGAATGCAAAACAATGCGGATAATTGACAACTGGTGTTATCAATAGTATTGATTACATTCCGCAAGAGTTTTTCGTGTTCTATTTTCTTCTTACATCTTTACTGCATTCGTAGTTTGGCGACAATAATAAATCAACTGGGATTTTTATTCTTCTTACCCATTTACTGCACTCGTGGGTTGGCAACAATGAAAATGAATCGCACGTTATGACATTGTATTCAACTATCTAGGGTGGTGTTATTGTAAGCGGAATTTGAGAGGAAAGTGGTGGCGGTATTTTGATGGGCGTGGTTATTAGAAACTATCAGCTGTGGTTTTGGTCAGAATTTTAAAGGTTTAAATAAGACTCGATAATTTTCAAAAAATTGTTGCAAATAAATCAGTTGTCATTTTAACCAAGGGATTGAGTATGGCTCGGCCGACGAAGGAACACTAGGCAAAAATATTTTTTATAAATATAAATACAACTTTGCTCAATTTCAAGTGAATATTTAATATTAAATTGATTTAAATAAGTTCTTTTGAATTACTTCTTTAGGTTGTTGGTTTAAACAAACAAGCATTTTGAGGTTATGTATAATATTTCTCAGGTCTAAAATACAAGTCCACATCAGATTACCTGCAGTTTTGAAGGTTGTCTTTAATGACTGTATTGTATGGTAATAGATTTTGCTTGACTGTTAAGTCACTTATTTGCCCAGTTAAGTTGTCTTAACTTATTATTTATTAGCTGTTCCTGTGATTTTGTTCGCATGGACTTTATTTCTATTTTTAAAATATGTAAACAAATCCTAGACAATTGAAATAAGGCACGAATAGCATCAATTGAAATTTATACATACCATAATATTTCTATAATCAAAACAAAAAATAAATTTTAAAATTTTAAGTTTTAATCAAATAGACTTTACAAATGTCTTTTTATGTTTAGATGAAAATTAATGCATTGCCTGTGACTAAATAATGAACGGACATGCGCGCAGCAATACCCGATTGAACCAAAAAACACCACCAACCTTACAAATGCATACTTCCCCATGCCCAAACATCCCTAAATGTAATGTCTAAGGTATTAAGAGTTCACTAACTCATAGATTACACAATATGTAGTTTTTATGCAAATGGCTGCATTTTGTTTCCCATGGAAATGAATCATTTGTGAACAGTGGATGCCGATTCTTGGCGTAAGTGTAGAGAGCTAGATATTCATTCCCTTTCTACCAACAGTAGAAATATCTTGGAAATAACATCAGGACGTAAGAGTTTTTTTTTTTTTATACTGTATTCATTACACTTGAAGATAAAAAGAAAACCTTGCTGTGTTCAAATACTGCTATTTTATATAGACAGCAAGAAGAATATCAATATTTTAGTTGGCATTGTGAGTGCTTTTCTTAACCTCCACCAGCTTATAATAATTATTCTGGAGTGCATGAAAAGCTTAAACTTACAAATATTTAGCACAGTGAAAACTGTTTATTTTAGGTAAAATATGGTGAGAAGAGGCTGTTAGGATACTACACTGTGATTACATTTTAAACAGGAAACAGAAACACAAGTACTCATTAGTCAGTGATACGTTACCACAACTTCTATAAATTAAACTGCTACAAAGTTCTTAGTAAAAATATTTTAAAAATTAGTAAATAATCAATATATGTGTGCTGGTTCAGGTGGTAAGGATCAATAATTTACTAATTACCAGCAAACAAAAGAACAGTTACTAAAGCTTAACTCAAAACTATGTGAAAGGTATTTAGGAAATAAGTTAAAAAAATCAGATCTTTGTTGGCAGATTGGTCACACCCTTGTATATTTTTATATCCAAATAACAAAGAAAGAAATGGTAGGTCACATCAATATAGAGAAACGTGTTACATTTTTTACTGTGAATTACTATGAAGCAGACCTTTCAAATAAATTATTTTACATTAAACTTTAATAGATCAACACATAATAAATTCTAATGGGGCCCTTCATTATGAATATTTAGATGTTAATAATAATTTTAAAAAATTAAGTTCTTTTCAAAATTTACATAACATCAACAATGGCGCAGAGATGAACTAATGCCACTGAGTGCTGGAAATGCTGGTTTAGCAGGTACAAAGTACATGCTTTTTGTCGTGAAACAGCGGCCACAGCTAGACTTTACTCTTGCCGAACTCTGCACGGGATGAAATTAAAGGCAAAAACGTGACAGAAACTGTTGCAAGAGCATCGGACGGTTCATTTAACACCATGGTAAGATCACTGAGCACAGTTCGAGTGCCATCTGCCTAGCCTTCTCGGCTGCCTTTCTCTTGCCTGGGTGTTGGCAGAGACGTAAAATTAAATTGCAAGTCTCAAACAAAAAAAAATTAAATAGGCTAGCGATTAGCAAACCACTAGTTATAATTTTCTAAAACTGGTTGCAGTTGACCAAGTTCAATTCCAAATAAAAATTGAACTACAGTACACAAAATTCAAATTACTCTAATATGAACACGAATATCCAGCTGATCACCAATAATGGTCCCAATTAACTAAATTAAATCAAAATCAAAATTTATCTCTTACATAATAAAAAAATCTTTTTACTGTGTCGTATTTGTAATCTGTTGTTTAGCTAGGAAAGAGTTACCTCAGAACTAAACTGAATTAATTTCCCATGCATGCATACAAGACTGAAATATACAAGACTGAAATCTAGAAACTTTCAGAAATCCTATAATGGCCTTAAATAGGGATAAATAGGTAATACTCAAAACCTTATTTGAAATACAGCCCTAATCATTATTCAAAATTTACCCAAATCTGTGAAACAAAAAAAAAATTGTGCCCCAAAATTTCCGAAAAATTTCACACACACACGCACGCACACGTGCACACATGCTTGCTTGCATCTTCATTTGGTGAGTGATGGTTGGCAAACAGTGGACTTGGTGGCCAGGAGGCAAAGTAGGGAGAAGCAGGAGATTTGAAAAATGGGGGAGGGGTTCTGGTCGAAAGATGCGAAATGTGCTGCAACAGGATCCTCCTGTAAATTTACATTCACTCCAGCTACAGTTTGTTTGGTGTCCACTCTGTGGCCAATGTACTGTGCACCTGGTAGTAAATGGATGACCTGTTTCGTAAAGATTCTGAAAATATTCAGTTTATTTATTTCTTATTTTACAATACAGCTGATTCTACATTAAGTATTACTTTTAGTGTTGGATTTGCAACAATGAACATTTTTCAGTTTTATGACAAATTTTGTACAACTTGTATTTTTAATAACCAAACTTATTATAAAATTAAAATATTATTTCATAAGTAAATATTGTTATATAAAGTGTGTATACTGGTTACAGAAATACAATGGTAATAACACTCCTCATTTACTATGGTTACTATGTGTCATAGCATTTGATCTATATTGCTTCATTAAGAAAGGTATTAAAATTTATTTAATATGATATTTGCACTTGTACAATCCCTTAATTCTGCTAAACCATATGCATGAATAAAAAAAATTTATTTGATAGTTTATTATTATATTTGTTGTATATTGTAATGTCATGCATCATAATGGTTGCACTGAAATTTGTTATTCTTTAAGCAATATAACTTCGTTAAAGATTATCAAGGCACACACTCATTTTCACAATGTGATGTCACACTCCTAAACAGATTCCATCACAAATAGCAATAAACACTTCAACTCTGAATACTGTTTTATGTGAGTTTTTGTTGAAATGGTCATATGTTATAAAAACACGTATATATTGTAATGTCCCTACAATTATTTACAACTACAGCCAAGATCACAAATACTGTATATTTAATAACTATAAGAAACTACACTATCAAAATCATTTTCTGCTAGTAAATATTTCACACACAGCCATCGAAAGCAGTAACTATCCTCTGCACTTGCACAACTGTTTTTTTCAGAAAGTGTACAAGGAACGGTTTGAACGCAGTCTCTTGCCCACTTGACAAACTCTGCTGGGCCAGTGTGCCTTAGAAATTTCACTGAGGTTGTTCCTAGTGAAACACTCAGCCTTGCACATATATTGCAGTCATCATGCTTAGCATGATGGATGCCCACGCAACAGGAATGTTGCAAGGGGCAGCTGCTGTTAACGTCAGGTCGCTGTGTGGTTCCGAGCTGCTCGAGCACACGTCTCCACAGTCTTCCCCTTCGCAGATATCGCACAGTGTGGCCACACGGGGCTGGTAAAACACTCTAGCACGGCGAGCTGAAACATTGTACACACCCTTCATGCAATTGTGTCTGTTCTCTACTTAGACCATGGAAATTATCTCAAAACTGCAAAACTGTTTGATTGTTACTTAAAGTGCAGATTATGAGAAAAGCATTCTGGCTTTAGTGTTGGGTAAAAACACAAATGCGACTGATACCTGGAAGGAACTGTAGTTTCCATTTAAGCAGTTACATATGGTTAGCCTATACCAATTCAGATATGAAAAAATTAAAACATACCTTCATTAATACCTAGATAACATACATTTCAGTTAAATTTGACTTAACCCTGTTGTTCTCACCTACATTTAGCATTTTAATGTGGTACTCCGTCTAAGGAAATATAGTAGCATAGTATTTAATGCCAAATCAGTCATCTTAAAGGAGTAACCATGTCCAAGTCAGTTTATGTAACAGAACTTTTATTTCTTGTGGTGATATATTGGATCTGTGTGGCCATTAAGAATTGGTAGAAGTTAGTAGAAAGGTTTGGTGGCTGTAACTCACAATCTAAATTTTGCATTTGAAATTTCATTGAAAAGTTTGAAATTTGTTTGGTCAATATGCTGCAGGGCAACCAATAATGACTGAAGAATAAGTGTGTGAGGTTACAATAGACTTAGCTTTCTCCGTGTTGGTAGACTATCACAAAAAATCGGAGTATCCAGAATCATTTACCAAATAGCTGCGAAGAAAGTCAGCATCCATATCAGTTTACAATCATTCATAAAATAAAGCATCCAGTTTTAAACAAAAAATGTATGTTGTACTGCTGTTGGTTCTAGACATTTGTGACTGTTAATCCAGGGGTACTGGACTAGTGATAAGGTGTATTTTTCTCAGGCTACATAATCCCCAGAATATGTATGTGGATTAATGAAAACAAACATACATCACACAGAGACCCTTTCATTCACCAAAGGACAGTCCATAATCAGAACGATTTTTCTGACATAACTACAGTAGAACCCCAATCTAACAAAATGTCACAGTTACTGAAAATTTTGATATTTCGCCATTTCATTAAATTCAAAGTTACCTATTTTAACACTCCCATCACCAACACATTATAAGAACTTTCTTTTTCAAGTTAAGACAGTGTTTTGCCATCGATGGTGCAATATAAAAACTTGTATTTAAACTAAATGCTAAAATAAGTCACTAGGTAGATGTTCTGCAAATTAAATGGTACCCCACAAGACCATAAACAATCTGTAGTCAACGACAAAAAAGTTCAAACATTGTGTGCCGCTTAACAGGAACTGCAACACATGCAACAGAGAAGCGAAGCATGTTGCAGCAGAAACGAACGCTGCTGGCACTATTATTGTCATAATGTGTTGTACCCAAAACCGTAAATAAAATTGTTTTCCACTTAAAAAATAGCTTAATCAGGTTGTTAACAGGCAATGCTATCAATTCCAATTGCAATCCATTGTCGAAATCCAAGAAGACGAGCCAAAAATAAAAGTTATAACAGCACTATTGATAAACGTATAAAAATGGCACGGGTCATGCCGCATGGTCAGAAGATAAAGGTGCCCATGGGAGAATTTGTAATCTGCACTGTTATTTGCTACTGCTGTTGCTATGTGCATGTAGTAGGATGGCAGCTTGCCACGAGAGGAGGGATGGCCATGGCAGGGGTGAAGAACAACGAAGCCCTTTGTGATGACATGTGAGCTATTGCAGGTAGCTCATACTGTCGCCCCTGTACCATCCACCAACCCTCAACTTCTTTCAATAACAGTCTAACTAGCGATACATACCCCATCCAAAGCAACTATAACTGTGCAACAGAAAATCTGATTTATCAGCTACAGTGCCAACACTGTAATGCAGAATACATCAGCCTCACCACTAACATACTCGGGCAGAGAATGAATAGCCATAGAGCAGACACCAAACAAGCTATAACTGGTCACATCAATAACCTGCAGGACAAACCAATTGCAGCACATACAGCATCACACAACAAAGATTTGGATTCCTGCTACAGTACCCAGTTGTTAGAGCCCTACCACCTTCAAGCAATAGCTCAGAACCCTGACGCTGGGAATTAGCTCACCAATTTTATAACAAATTCCAGGCTGCCACCAAGCCTTGACATAGGATAATCACAGCTCCTAACCACACTCGTCAGCTATGCTTGCAATTTTCCCGCCCCACCCTAGCTCGCCACCCTGCTGCTAAGTTTGCTACTAACAGCAGCACCCTTCCACCATACTGCAGTGTCCTACAACTCACTGCCTGATGAAGCTGACTTAGCCAGCGAAACGTCGCAATCGCGCAACCGTGTGGAAAATGTGTCGTCCTTTTTGTGTATGTGCCGGTCGACAAGTACTACACTGAGTACTTGAATTCCTGTCTTTTTATATATTTTTAAGTTGAATTTAGGTTACTACGCACTTAAACAAGTGTTTGTGAAGTGCAGCACATTTGAATGCAAATTTTTAACATATTTCAGTTTTCAGTGTCCAAAAAGTAATAAAACAGATCATGCAAGTTCAAGTGAAGACAAAAAGCATGTGCAAGGTTGTTACTTGCAAAATATGTGAGTGAATAACATCTTATTTGTAGCAAACATTTAACAAACTGTCTTATGTTGATTTGTAGCATAGTTTTAGGCTTATTTTATTGTTAATCAGCATTCATATAGCCATTCAAGAGGAATTGTTTTGCCGGAAAACACCTATGATTTAAATATTTACATTTCATTAGTAACAATGTGTTGTTTTCTCTCGCTAACAGTAAAACAGTCTCATTGGTTGTCAACAGAATGACTTGACTGATAGAGAAGCTCAGATTTTTCAAGCCTGATAAATACTTAGAGCCGAACTTGAGCTGGCCTGACTAGCAGTGTCCAAAAGCCCCAGAACCACATGTGGAGTTCTTGATAAATAGAGTATCTTCACCTGGGTAGATGACAAGACAGTATGATGCTGACCTGCACATGCTGATATGATGGCTGGTACGAAAGCAGGAGTGGCCACGGTGGCTGAGCGGTTAGCCTGCTTGTCTCCCACCAAAGTGATCCGGGTTCAGTCCCCGGCCAGGTCACTCCGGATTTTTGCATGTGGGAATCGTCCCGGACAATGCTGTTGGTCGGTGGGTTTTCTCAGGAATCTGCCGTTTCCCTGCCATTTTATTCCGGCACTGCTCCATACTCACCTCAATCACCCTCATTGGCTCTCAAGACCTCAATGTTAAGAGCCATCCAAATCACTTCACAACAGTAACAGGGGTACTTGGCCATCTGTCCATGCTAGTCTTCTATAGTCTTTTGGTCAAAATGTCGACAATATGACGTTGGTGGGCAGGTTTTGGATTGGTGAGACTGGGCAAGACAATTTACCATAGAATAGCGATCCTTAGGCCTCTGATTGGTGAACTTGGGGCATACCTAAATACAAGGGATGGGTTTCATCATGTGTACAACACAGCTGGGAGGGACTTCACCAAAAAGTTTTAGTAGTGAAAGCATGATCTGTATATAACCAGAGTTTATGTTTGGATGTCTGCAACCCAAGACCCTTCGACTGCAATGAAACTTTTTGAGAAAAGCAATGAACTCCTGTAAACTAAGACACTCATGGGTCAAAGTAATTTTCCATTTCATTTGAAGTGTAGTCAAAGGACTTAAATAGAATGGGAAGTACGAACATGTCCCAACGCCTTACTGAGGCCCCCAGTACTTCGAGAGCTAACCTTTTCAGAAATGAGTCAGTAATTGCCTTAGTTATTTTGAAAAGTCTACAAAAACAGCAGTGCTTCCATGTGAGCCGAAACAATTTGCGAGTATTTTCATAACAATTCTCTAATAACTTCCAAGCTAACTCAAAGTTCGCATCCGACAAGGGTAACAATTGAACCATACCCAAGGATTCGCCACTACGAGCACAGTTTGGGTAGACAAGCTTTTCAACTGCCGAAAGGACAATATTGTTGGTCACCAGCATAACAAAGAGGTTAGAGAAATTGATTGACTGCTGAGGATTCACATCAAAGGCATCTTACGCAGTGCCATATGAGAATTGCTTACGTTGGTCAAGGCATATTGGGCTTCAGTTTTACTTTCATCATTGGAATCAAAATACGTATCAAATTCTGACAGGCATGCAGCTTGCTCAGCAGTATTGAAGTATTTCAAATCAGCAGCTAATGTAGTCTGCTTCAGAAATTTCCTGGACTCTTTAGAGATTGTGAACAGTTATCATAAATTGTTTTGATAGGTTGATAACATTCTGAGGAAGGTAAAAGGCTTGCTTAATGCAACCCTCTGCTAAGCGAAAGTGTACCAATGTCGATCACGCCTCAGTCATGGTGAACAAAGGAATCGGAGAACAAAGAAACCCACAAAATTAGGTAGCAACACAGAAGAGTTGCGTACAAAAGCCTAATGAACATTACCATCGTGTGAATTACATAAGTGAGGTGAAACTACTCACTGTAAAATCAAAGTAGCACAGCATAACTTCAAAAAATTCAAACTACCCTACAATGCATAGAAAAACGACAGGTATAATACTGACAACAGGCACAAATGACAACTAAGAGTAGGTGAAGTCCACCACCACAAAAATTACTATGACAATGGTGTGCATAAACTGTCTACCTGGACTTACAATTGGCTCAATTTGTTAGTCACTGGCCCACTATTTCTAAGGTGTCTGGTTCAACCGAGGCCCCAGTAGGCAAGACGTTTTTGGATAGATGGTTCTCATGTGGGGAGTGTGATGGATAGACGTTTTTGGATAGATGGTTCTCATGTGGGGAGTGTGATGGATAGACACTGCAGTGGTGTGGTAGTTTTCCCAGGGCTCTCCCTTTACATCCCCATCTTCATCCAATATGTCTTCACCCCCATCTCATCTCACCTCATCCATTCTTCCAGCTGGCTGCAATGACAGGTCTGTCCCTAGAGTAGGGTAGCAGACTTCTGTTAAAGCACACTTCTCCTCTCAATCGTGTGACCCTGCCTCAGACAGGAACCACTTGTGGATTTTCATCTTCCTTTACCCTTGTAATAACATGTAGACATCAAGTTAGGTATTTAGCATTGATTTACATACCATGCCTTTACAATGATTTAGTATCTGTGTCTAATAGTCCAAGATATTGTCACACAACTGCTGCAACCAGCCAACTTGTGAGTGTGGCTATGTTTCACACATATAAACTTTTTGGGGAAGCACGACTTCCTTGGATTTTTCAGTTCCTTGTTTTCTTTACTTTATACCGTTAAAACTAGGAGAGAAATTACGTAATTTCAGATACCTGAAATTTATGTGTAAATATAATTTAGAATAAACAAACTAGTTACTAACTGTACTACACTATTACTTAATAGAATGTGAATGTGTTATAAAAGTGAAACTTACATGCCATTTTGGTGTTTCTAAAGCTATTAGAAAGTGTAGTCACTGCAATCAAAATCAAATTTATTGCTCTCTCCTCCTTGACCTTAATGTTGCTTGGAAGATAGTAAACTGACATTACTTTAGCACATCACTGCTGTGAACTGTTCCTGCTAAGTATAGTTACAGAATTAAAGTGTATATTTTTGTACTTACACGAATCATAGTAGTCGTAAATTGTGACTGGAACTGGTTTCTGTTTGGCCACTTTGTGTGTTCGGTGTGCAGACACAGTTGGACAGTTCTCTTTCACGGACATCTGGAAACACCGTATCCACAATTAACTCTAAATGTAAGTTTTTTAAGCTAAAGTAATATTTTCTCCCCCAAATACACAAGTATCTAAACCTTTCAATTCATCTACTCCCCATTTGACAGCAAGTGTTTGTGCGCTTACCATTTGTGACTTACCATGTCAGCTGTTTGTGTGGAAGACTTGAGATAAAATTATGTTAGGAACTTAAGCATTAGTTAGTGTTTGTAATTGCATACCAGAAAGAGTTACTTTTCATGTTCAATATGATAAAGGAATTATGTTTTCATAAAATTGCAGATCTAAGTGTGACGTGTGACATCTTTCAGCACATTATTTAATGGGCTTTTACTAATCAGTGCAAATGAACTTGGAGCACTTTCAATGGAGTTTGATTTGCCACCGCTGCCAACGAGAGTCGGGAATTTTTTATCTACCCAAGGCAAAGGACGGACCCTCCACACCATATGAAATTATTTGCCGGACGAGCCACCGAAGCCATGCATCATGATCGACCGAGTACAGTAGCACGCCGCTAGATGCCACTACTACGATCGCAGAGGCATGAGCCTAGATCCAGCACTCGCCACGGACGTCACTCACCGAGAATCTTTGTCACACTTCGCAGCTGCTAACCCCACTCCAGGACAACCCCCTATGCCAGCCGAGCACTTTATTTATGTATCAATTTCATTATTCTTCAATAAATTTGGTATCGGTTAATATAAAAACTTCTTTAAGTTGAATCGACAAGCTCCTGCAATAATTATTGAATTTGTAATGTTTGTACTAATCACATTACTTTAGGAGCTCTGTGTCAGTCAGCTTTGGTGTTGCAATAATACATTCAATTATCATAGCCATCAAATTGTGCCAATTCTGTATAAGGACATGTTTTACATGGAAATGTTATGTACTGAATGCTATCACAAAGGTTGAAATACATTCCACTGATACATGCCCCAGTCACAGTTATTAGACACAGGCTTTTGGATACCCATTAATCACAAAGCACACGGATGCACAGTGGCAGACAACTCTCGGCGTGGTGCAGTGGAAAGTATGTTGAACCACCCATGCACCCACCTACCTTTACTCTGTAACTGCAGTAGTGTGTATGGAGCTCAAATACATGTACATACAGCAAAGTACTGTTGCATAATACTTCTTCTTAGTATTACATATTGCTCTATAGTAAATTGTAGTGTAGTAAGGCTGTATAGTATAATTTTGCAACCTATGCTACGTCAGTTGAGGTACCCATTCACCACTCTTCAAGGTGCAGCAGCTGCTTCACCTGGCTTATAAATTGTTTGCCTGTGTGAATGCACACAACTGTAAAAGCCTGATGAGCTGTGACAGGCCCCTTTTGGCATGCCCAGCATTGCCAGAATCCATTTACACCTTCCCTCTTAACAAGATGGAAAACATGAGCCACCTACCATGGCAGTGTCATCAACAAACTGGCCCACAAGGAACTAGATTAAAAGGGCTGGTTTAAAGTCAGTTCTAGCCCAGTCAGTCCTCTCCACACCAATTACCTTCAGGTTCCAAAACAACTTCCTTTCATAGGACTGGGCCACTGTTATTAGCCAGACTATTTTATTGTGTCCTTAAGCACAATAAAAAGAAATATACACCATTCCAGTTGCTTATTCTGTTGTCTTGAGAAAAAATTTGAAACACCAAATGACTATTCAATCTCCCATTTCTTCTCTATATTGCTACACGTACTAATTCACACAGAGTAAACATTTTGCTATAAATTTTTCAGCTGCTGCTAAGAGATGTATATTTTGGTTATTGGGCACTTCACAGGTTATTCTGTAATGTGTTAGTACATGATGTCTCACTCTAAGCTGAACCCAAGTTTTTGTTAGTAACTGTAACAATAATGAAGATACTGAAAAAAATTTGCAAAAGACTTACTTTGATTTGTTTGAAATGTGATGACATCATAACAAGTTTAATTGGTTAACAAAGGTGTTGAAAATGTCCACATACACAGCAGTCATGATGGTTGTCTCGAAAAAAATCGGACCAATTATGTGCAGGCGGGAAATTGCACACCAAACACCACTTCATCCTGTATAGAGAGGTTCTTCATGCACTGCATGGGGATTTTTACTAAAAGATAGAAGTTTTGAGAATTTACGTAACCTGAAAGGTGAAACCAAGCTTCGTCAAAAAGAAAATAATAATCCAGAATGCTTGGATTTTCATGGATAAGTGTCAGCAACAATATGCCACATGTTTCACTTCATCAGGCTTCTTGAGTTCGTTAACAGAGATACAGTACGTCTCGTACTTGGCATTTTTTTGCTGCATGATAAGTGCTTTTTTTACAGTCCAGTCTCCTGAGAAAGTCGCTGCAGTGACTTTATTGGAAAGGCCAGTAGTCAGAGCCTTACATCCACTACAATTTTCTGCGACACATTTGGACAACCCCCTTCATTCTGTAGTATGTCTGAATAAGGATGACATGCTGCTCCACAGTATACCGAGACATTTCTTCCCTATTTTCCTAACAATTACACTTACACTGTCATCACATGCAATTAAACACCCACTCTCAGCCATGAGGCACAACAGCTGCCTACCAATATCTGCACCACAGAAGACTGACTGGTGACACTCTGGCAGTCACGAGGCAAATCAACCATGAGCAGACACATCACACCACAATTTAAAACAGAATGACACAGTCCTGTGCACATTTCAAATACTATTTTATATTTCGCACAAAGCAGGTCTGTTCAGAATTTTGTTGCTATTTCTTTACTATAGTTAACATTATTAACGAAAACCTGGGTTTGTCTTGGAGTGGGACATCTGTATATCAAGAAAGTGGTATTTTAGGTATCACTAAACCTCTACAGTTTAGTGAAACTAGTTTCTTCCTTTGTACACTTAAAGTAGTATAAGCAAGTACTTTTCTAAACTGATTTATTCAGAAAATTCACTCTCACTATTTTTATTGTTTCTCATTCCTGGTTTTAAAAATTTTTGTCTTCAAATTTTTTTAATTATCACTAAGTGAAATAAGTTTACAATTCTAAAAGATTCCCCAAATCGGTTCTGAAATTCTTAAATACACACAACTTGAAATTTAGCAAAATTTAACCTCTTGTTTAAAAACAAAAGTGAAAGCAGCATTGGTAACCTTGTCAAAATACAGCATCACCGTGGTGTCTCCATCTTTGGTCTCAACTCTCTTCACATTTTCAGATGCCTGAAGACTTGGCAAGGTGTCCAGGTCCACTATGAAACCTGAAGGAAGTACTACCTCCATCACAGCCATATTACTCTCGTTGCTGTTCGTTGCCACAAACCTGAACACAAATAGCAACAATGTGATTACAATCTATAAATGCTGATTTCAGCTGAATTCATTAGAAATTTAGTATCTCAAAAATTATGAAACATGTTTCAGTCACATATGTTAACATAAAATAAATTATGAATGTTGGTTATTTTTACTACAAATTGTATGAACGTGCATGCACATTTGTGTGGATGTGTAAACATGAGTGTGTGCTCATATACATGTGCACAAGTGTAAGCATAAATGTTTGTGAGTTTCTTTCTGAGTGAAACAAATTTAATTATTAA
The DNA here is from genome assembly GCA_029891345.1 of Dryococelus australis. Classification (NCBI taxonomy): domain Eukaryota; kingdom Metazoa; phylum Arthropoda; class Insecta; order Phasmatodea; family Phasmatidae; genus Dryococelus; species Dryococelus australis. The sequence goes on from CM056999.1 coordinate 60,236,593, forward strand.
ACTAAGAAAATTTCCCTTCGAAAAATTTACATAAAATCAGAAAGTAACAAAATATATTGAAATAGTTGCAAGTTTCATGATTCTCAGCATACAATGTGCAGAATATCACGTAACTGTCTTTTCCCCAAACATATTTCATACAATGTACCATTTCTGAAATCATCCACAGTTTATGTAGGCATAAAATGTCTAATGTGTGTGTGTCACTAAATACACTAGATGGATTTTTTTGATAAAATTGTTTGTACATAACTCACATAATTTTTTATATATTTTTTAAAATAGTTTTTTTATATCATTATTTATGTCATCTTTTAGATATTTTGTGACTTACAACAAAAAGTCGCAATGATGTACGTGCAAATTAATGTTTCAATTGATTAATAAAAAGTATCCAACTATGTGGACAAATGGGATATATTTAGGAGACATTCTGTACATATCATCTGCTACACTTCATTACAATAGGTTTTCCATTATTTAATAAAAAATCCAACAAAACATTTCAAAGTCTTTATAGTGGGTGGAAATTTAAAAAAATGTGATTTGTTTAGTATGATGCGCCACAAGCGCTGGCGTATCCAAGCCTCAGTCTCTGGTACTATCCTGGTGCACCGTAGCGCCAACCACCACAGCTCATTTCACTTCTATACCATTCCTATTCACAAGCGAGTCAACTTCTTGCAGCCTGAGAGGCTGGAAATCTGCACAATGGCATGCTCCAGTCTGAATGGGTAGACCCTCCCCTCGCTTGCCTTGTCCTGGCGCACACTCGCCCCACATCAGGGGAGGCTTCCACCTCCTTGTGGCTAGCTCTAACCACCCCTCGCTTGCCACTTCTCTCGAGGGTATTTATTCCTATGCACACCCTCCGGACAGGGCAGTTTGCAAGCAGTTCTGACCAGAGCATCATCTGCAACTCTCGCCATCTTGCCATGCTTACCATACCGCTTGCTTTCAGCAGTAGCAGTTAGACTTAATATACAGTATTACTATTGTCAGTACTTGTGTTTCTCAACACACTAGGCAGAAGTTCTTGTCCCAGAGCCTTTTCCTTCATTTTGAGTGTTGACGCCTCTTCCGTGCTGGGCGTGGTTTTACCAGGGTCTCTCTCGCCCTCACTTCTATCGATATCTCGTTGTCGCCCTGCAGTAAACAGCTTGGCAAACTTGGTCCCTTGTCTATTAGACGTTAGCAGACAAAGGCCAAAGATGTGTGTCTTGTAAATTCCTACTGACGAAATAAAACATACAGTACACTCCAGTTTATTCATGCTCCGCTTAACCGGTTTTCTGCTTATCTGCGAGTCTTTTTTACTCTTTTTGAAGTCTACTGTAACTTCTGCTGCAAGGTAATGCTGTAACATGTGTTGTTTAATAAGCAGCAGTACCATGTACGTCTATCGCTGTGCCACGTGAGCTAATGTTTATCTCTTTAAACTGTTAGCCTGTCACAGAGACCTGTGTGAGTCATCCATTTCCGCCCATTCAAGCTCGTATATGATCCCCTGCAAGCCGTGTGTCAAAAATGGAATATTTAGTTGACAAAATGATCACGTGACCCGATTTTGTATACAAAAATGGTGGTTTATTCTGCAATTTGGTATTTCATATTTTGTATCTTGAGAATGGTAGGAAAAATACCAAATGACAAAATGCCATGTTTTTTACCTTCAAAATACATGCATGAATGCATAAATAAAATGTTTTTAAAACAAATAATTGTTCATAAAATACACTAGGCATGTTTTAAAAAGCAAGAAAGTGTTGTGCTTTGTTTATATATTTTGCAACAATTTTTTTTAAAGTCGTTATTGCATAATTTATTTTATTATTTATTAACGTATTTGCAGCATTCCAGTACTGATCGTAGAAATATTACGTCCGTTTTAAGCATAAAATTTAGATAAAAATATTTTTCACTGTTAATGTAAAAATGTGTTGCTGTGAGTGCTAAACAAGTTACTGTAGACAATTTCCTAAGTGAAAAATATCAAATAACTTACGAAATGAGTTTGTCATTTCGGATATGACCTCAGGCCCCCCCCCCCCCCCCTCTTTCCCCTTCAAACACCATATCTTGTCAGTTTATCGATCACCGGCCTAGGTCATTGTTCACTTTGTAGTATCGTTTCCACAATGTCAACGAAGCATAAAAGGACTGTTTAAACTATCGCTGAAGAGTTAGAAAGAAAAATTGAGTATGGTGCGATATAAACAAAAACATCAATCTCGCTGCCAAACAAAAAAAGATTGAAGACTTTTTCAAGAAAGGCACCGTTAAACTTTTCTTACATTTTTTCATATCGTACGTTTAAATGGTTACAAAAAACTTAACATTTCCTCATTTTTAAACATGTGCGCATGTGTGCACGTGCACATGCACCACTGCGTGTGTCTGTAAAATTTAAATAAGCTCCTATAAATGGGGAGTGTACTGTATTGTTTAAATGCCAGGTTGCCTCATTAAAATTCCTGTTATAGTCTTTATTGCATTGCATTCTGAACTTTCAACTAATTTTGCCATCTAAAGGATGGTTCTAGTGACGCACGTTGAGAAAGTGACACACACAATTACGCACTGCTTATCTATCACTCCATGCCGCCTGCCCAATGTGCCTGCCTGGCATAGGTACAGACTGTGTACTCGATATGCCGTGAATTACACTATACTCGGTACAACATAAATATCAGTTAAAGTATAATCTACTTTAAATCCTGCACATACAGTGCATGATTTGTGTTTCCTTTGAAATGTACAATAGGTTATTCGTTTTATCATGATTTTTAGAGCCAATATCACTGTTCCATTAATAGTAAAAATGTGTAAATTTGATTATCCAGGTTGTTTTATACAAATACGCTTATTCGTGTTTTCTGCGGTCCCGATTAACACGGTTAATTGGGAGTTTACTGTACATCTACCACGTAATCTGTTTCTGGTCCCATCATTCTCTTTAGCTTTCACCTCCCACTCCCCGCTTTGCCTACTGTGTGCATAGCCAATCATCTCCTCCTAGGTGCATGCTCAATCATCACATTAGTGTGTCAAACCAATGTCCCCACTGAAGGGTGCTCCCACCTGTTGTCAAAGTTTGATTAGCCGATTGCTGGCTGATAGTGCCACCTTTCTAGCACCACTTAGAGAACCTTTCTCTGAGGCTCCTGAGGCTTGAGATCAAACATGTTGAGACATTACAACTCCCAGGCTACAAGCTGGTCACACCGCTTACCTGAGAACCATAGAGTCCCTATGTGGGGAACGCTGTGAACCCAAAAGGACAGTTAAGGTCTGTAGCTGGTTGTGCCACTCAACTTCTCCTCAACCTCTCTCCAAGTCGCTATAGGCCCGAGCACTGTCCCTCACGAAGTGCACGCTCCTGCGCCGAACGAGCGATAAAACTCCAGTAAAGGTTCACTTCAAGGTACTGGCCCCAGAGAGAGTAGATTCCTCCCTGGATGGACCATGCCAGATCTGTTCTCCGCTGCACTGTTACGTAAATTTAAACAATAATTATGATTGTTTCTGTGCCTCCAGGACACCCACTAATTCCTGTAAATAGTAATAAACCCATTTTCTTCCTTTTTGTTTTATCCTCTCAGATTTACATAAAATCACTAAGTGCTGTAACAACTGGTTTTTCTTTGCTCTGTGTTAAGGTATGATTTAATTTTAATATTTTCTTTCTTTTTGCACTATGTTAATTTATGATATTCAGATAGGTTTTAAAGTACATTGGAAGCCTGGAATACTGCAGTTTGGTATACCGTGAATTCGGTTATACCGCGGGGCAATTTATATCCCCTGGCCTGAATAAATAAGTGGAAAATGTGCAGTCAGGTAAGCCTGTGGTCTGACGGTGGGTGGTCGTGAGTCTGAGAAGTTGATTGATGAGGCGGAGGGAGCGGGCGGGCATGCGTTCTCCCTCCTTTCAGCGCTAAGTTCTATTTTACTGATTCGTTACATCCAATATTGTATGGTTTTCCGTATATGCAAATAAAATGTGTTCTTATATTACCATATTGGTGAGTAAGGCCATGTGCATGTATATGCCACGTCAGAAGTTTTTGATGAAAAATTAGGGATAATTAATATTTCAAGTAGACCGAACAAAATTTTTATATTCCTGTAAAAATTGCCGGGTCTCATCATGCTGCCTAAATTTCATAGAAATTCAACACGTGAATCGCATCAATCAGCATGTTTTCCCAATACCAGGCCACTGTTAGGAATTGAATTGGTCCTGTAATGACAGCGGCTATCTGGCCGCCGCCCGCCAGAATTATCTTGTAGTGACAGATCGACAGCTGCCCAGCCCCGACAATCTAGGTACAAGGGACAACAGCAATCCGCAGCGGCCATATAATGTAATCATTATAATTATGATGTAGACACCGATTATAATGTATATATACCGGCTATGTGCTATGTCTTCCTATTTTCTAAAAAAAATTCCGAAATTTGAGGCGCGCCTCACAATTCATGCTTTGAAATTATTTACAGGCCTATAATTCATCTCTTATGGGGTATAGCTCTCTGTAATGATTATGATTTAGACATTTTTATTATAATGTACATATACTGACTATGCGGTTATGTGTTCCTAATCTCAAAAAAAAAATTCCGAAATATGTGGCAGGCTACGAAATTCATGCTTTGAAGTAATTTACAGGCCTATATTATTCTCATACGTGTAGAGCTCTGCGTAATCATTATAATTATGATGTAGACACTTTGAATATAATGTATATATACCGGCTACGAGGTATGTCTTTCAATTTTCAAAGAAAAAAATTCCGAATGGACAAGCTATTGTGGACAAGGCTTGATGCAGAAAAGCCATCTTTCTTTGTATACCACAAATAATTAGCTTTTTTGTTTAGTTTTCCTTTGTAAAATGCAAATCAGACAAGCAAGCGACATGTTTCACACCATGTAAGGCACTGATAGATCCCATCTGCAGTGCAAGCGTCCAATAGACCTTTGGACGTTAGCTTCCTTTCTAATTCTCACTTCCACCTTACCGGCCCGGCAGGGGGTTAACCCCCTTCTTTAACCCACATGACAAACAACTCGCAGCGAACACCACCCTTGGAGGAATAAATACATTCTTTGCCTGGAAAATGTAGTATTTTTTAGTTCTTACTTGAATGCATGTGACCCCTTCATCACAGCACGTTTCTCTTCTGTTTCCCTCCATTGGGTGCTGTCAAGTCCAGTGATTCAGATAAAAGAAATAAAGTTTCAATAGCAAGGGGCTAAACGTTTCACGAGTTATGGCTGTAAATAACACCACTTGGCCAGTGTTTGACAGATAGTCACATTTGAACACTGGCTTTCTTTGCTACTGTACTTGGTTACTCCTGGAATAGCACGGAAAGCTATAACGCAGGTCTGAGTTATGTCCCCCCAACAGCTGCGTTATATTGGGCTTTTACTGTATTATAATATTCCTTGGAGATGATTTAATGTTTTCTTAATGTATTTGTCTATGACTAAGCATGCATCTTGCTTGCAAGAATAATAAACACTGGTTGATAGGGGCAAATAAAATGACTGTTTAAAAAGAAAGTGTTTGGAATAAAATATGGAACAGGAGTAAAAAGTTTCGAAAAGGAAAGTTCTGCAAGACTATTAAAGCCATGTTTTATTGTATAAAAGTTAAATTATTTTTAAAAGGAAAATTATAATTAATCACCATTACATATAAACAAAGATTGTATTTCCACAAGAAGAAGTTGATTATAAATACGTGAAATTTTCAAAATGATTTAGCTTGCAGATATATCTGGAAGATGATTTTGCATAATATCTAACGATATGCAAGATTGTAAAGAAGAAATTCCTGACTGCAGGAAGTTCCATTTCATCGAGGATTCCAGAGTCAACTGGTGAGCTGCTGTACAACCGGGATCATTCTGCAGCGGATCGATGACGAAGCCCGATGCCCGCACACTTGAGAGCAGTGACGACTTGCTTCGCAAGGTTCCATCAGGTTGAAGAGAGAGAGAGTGTCTACAAATCGTTTGCCATTCCTCAAGTTGCAGCATCAGATAAGCTATATGCAACCTTATTAATACTAAACTGAATCAGCGACGAAGTTGAGCTAATTTTATTGAAATAATCCTTTTAATAATGTTGTTCTCTCCACTACTACTAATTTATGGATGAAAGCTAGAATTGGTTGATGTAGAATTTTTCATCATTAACACTGAACACTGTATTATTTTTTTTTTATCAGCGGAGCATTTAATTTATAAACCGTTAATATTTGTTTTAAAATTAATAATCTTATTAAAAGAAAAACAAATCTAATAAGACTATTTAATATTAACTGTGTGACAGCTGATGGTAGAAATAAGAAACTAGTTGGAGCAACTGTTTAAATTAGCATATTTGTTGAAGTGAACAGTTTTAAAGCTATTTCCTAAATGCCCAATCACCAGGCGGGCCATAAAAGAGATAACGTATCCCTGAGTGCCCAGCTACATGCTCCCGTGAGGCAGGGCCAGACACCCCCAGGGTGCAAACACATCGGCCCATACGGCCCCCTAAAAATCTTCGTTGCGGAGACAGAGGGATACTGAGCATGTACACCTTCATTGTCACCATGCTGAGTATATTAAGGCGTCAAGTAAAATAATATAACCTCTCTATATTGACCCCATTTACACAGACTGCCTTTCTACAACTCGTTTTTGAAGAACTGCGAAAAAAGCTAAAAACTTGAGGGAAATTGGTTGAAAATAAAGTGATTTAATTATTTTTTGTCATTGCACATTGCATTTCTCTTGGTGAGCACTGTATGGATGTAGGGCATAACTAAAAATAGATACCACCACCACCACCACCTCCCAAACCGTCAGCACTAGCCAATACCCATTTACTCCACCCATCCTGTACCCATTAAGCAACTGAATATTTCCATGTGCGACTGCCATCATATATTTGTTTTGCCATTGTGCTCTCCCTCACTTAGCTTGTGTTATTATGGCTTGGATTTCGCTTGGATTTTGATTACCTTTTGTTCACAACATTTTATGATAGTACCGTATTTGCTCGTGTATTGCACACTCTTTTTTTCCTGAAACAAAAGGAAAAAATTTCTGGTGTGCGCACTATACACGAAAATAAAATTTAAGGAAGTCATGAACTGTCAGGAGAAGTTTAGAAGGAAGTGTAGTGGAACAGTCTTATCTCATCTCTCACTCTTACATCATCACTCTTTCTATCTCTATTTCTCTTTCAGGGCCTCCTTCAGTTCGCCACTCCATCCCTCCCCCGTGATCATTCTGTGCAAGGCTGAGGATAGCCAAATATGAAAAAGGGGGAGTAGAAAGGAAGAGGCAACATTTTTTTTTAGAGAAAGGTAGTATCACATTCCAGCATGGCAAAAGAAGCTCGCTCGCTCGTCACTGCCGAAACAAAAATAAAAAAGGAAGCTGGTGTAAAAGAAGAAAATGAAGCTGGCCGCCCACCCACATAAAAGAAGCAAAAAGAAAAAAGGAAGCAGGCAGACTGCAGTTTACTTTTTTTCTTTTAATGACCCTAGTTTATTGTGATTGTACAGCACACCACAATGTTTTGGTTTTTAGCACCACGAGTTGTTTAATTCAGATATTTTCCGAACATATCACTATCACCACCACATTATGTAAAGACAGAATAATTTGTTACATACTTACTAAAACAAGGTGCCACAAATTGTTAATGCACTTTTATTTTAAAGAATTTGTTTTCCTGGAACTTGTTGCAATAAATATGGTGCACACTATACATGAGTAAATACTGTATTTTAGGACTCTGATTTGGTAATGTTTTTGGCTTGATTTTGTGAACAATTATTGACAACCCGTGCCATTTTTTTATACTGATATACAATTTTTTTAATACGAGTGAAAAGAGAGCCAGTTTGTTATACTGTTTACTACTTACTCATCTGAAAGCAGTACGAGATGATTCTTTTGTCTAGTATCTATACCAGGCACTCCTACATGGAAGGGGTGTTCAATCCTGATGGGGCACTGGTGCTTTCCTGTTGTACTGGACCGGCTTAGCTGCAGGGCACAAAGTCGGGAGGAGGTAATGTAATCTTGCATTTGAGTGCCACTGGTTTCTGGATGATACCTGGGCGACATGCTTCAGGAGACTTGACTGTGTCAGTATAGTGGTAGAAGGTACTGTAGATGGCTTAGGTCTGTACTGTTGCAGCAAACGGGGTGTTGGGACGCAGTTTTGCAGGAACAAGGTAGGCAACAACAGGTGTAGGAGGTCGTTCCAGTTGGTTGAGATGTCCTGCGATCCACCAGTTATACTCCACTGGGTCATTGCGTACAGGTGTGGTGAACAAATTCCTGGGTACTTCTGGTTCTACAGGGTCTTGCAGGTGCCTCAGGGCCTGAGCTTGATCTTTGGGGTTAAGGATGGTCTGGCTAAGTGAGTGTGGGTAAAAAGTTTGTGTTCTGGCTCGCGTGAGTATGAATCCCAGGATAACTTGTGGTCTTGTTACGTAAGAGTAAACTAGGATCAAGGTGCTAGGTCTACAGCAAACAAACTCAAGCTAGAGTCGATACACGGTTATTTCCAAATAGGAAATTCACGTGGTGAATGCATCCTAACTCCTGTCATCAGCACAAGCCGTGGCTGGGAAGCTAGAGTACTTCAACTGAAAGACAGTAGAGGTGACCGGTAGAATTACGGGGATTTGCAAGGTGTGAAGTGCTGAAAGTCTAAGCGAACTCATCTTGCATTGTTGAGCGTTGTGTTGTGTGTAATCAACATAACGCAAAGACGTTGACATGTAGCTTGGGAAACTAAGCTGGGTGGTAACAAGATGAGTCCTGAGAAGGACTCGAGGATAGGAACTCAAACAGACACATCCGTGTGCTGCAGGGTACGAAGCAGGGGAGAGAACCTAGCTAACATGAGGGCAAGTTAAATTCCAAACGCCTAGTGCTGGAAGCAAAACCTAATTGTCATTAAATGTCCTAGCAACGTGTGCTGAATGGCTGAAGACTGGTGTTCAGGCTGGTCAGAACTCCGCGGGGGAGAACTGAAGACCGGTCTGGAGACGCGGGGTATCTTTTTATACTAAAATGGGCTGCTGCCCAACGCTAATTGGCTGGCGTCTTTAGCGCAAGGGGTTGTCTTAGAGTGGAGGTTGCGAATGCATGACTTGCCTATCTGACGTCACTGGCTGGTAGAAGGGAGGAAAGCAAAGAAACGAAAATCACACGACTAGTGCTATCTAGCAGCTGAACAAAGAACTCGTTGCCTAAGCTGCCAAGTTATGGTGTGCCGGTGAATAAAACAATCTACATTGCAGACACTACAATCTCACCGTACATTGGGATGAATGAAAATACAAACTTCCAACTCCTGAGCAAAACTAACATAAGGATAGGGCGGAAGTCGTCTAATATCCATTGTTAAAAAAGATGTCATGCGTCACTGTATATAGACTCTTTATGGTAAAGTGAGTACTTATGGAAACCCTTTGTAATTTTTTATTTATTTCCATTTGCATATCCTTTCACCTCAGGTCAATAGAAACACTACCATGTGATTTCATTTAGTGGTGATGTCTACTACACAAGTCTGCTGTATTTACTCAGTAAATTAAAAAAGTACACATAATCACGGTTACAGTGAACAATAAACCACATTGTCTTAATAACATATACAGTATACTCCGTTTCGTATAACTTCAATAAATTTAGACAGTTCTCGAAAAAAAGTGTGGCTACGATGCAGCCCTCTGCCACAGCTGTTCTGTTGGTGAAGAAAACAATCTTTGTAAACAAACTACGAATCCGATGACAAGTATTGAAAGACTGACAACTTCTGTCCAGTAATTAGGCTACTATAGCTGGTTGCCATCCCCAACTGTTTTATTTTTGTTATGATCACATAATATACTATTTAGGGTTCTGTTTTATTTTATGGGTGGGGTGGGGAACTATAGATTAACATCTTTCATGAGACGTGATTTCTTTGTGATTCTTCTTATGAGAGAGTGGCAATTAGAACTTGCATTGTTTTGATTATGCAGTGAAAAATTTTGTTTGTAAGGAAATAGCATTCAATTTACTATAACTTCAAAATTTTAACTTCTTCGAAAGAACTAAATGTGATAAATGTGTCAATATTCGTACTGATGCGAGAAACGCTCAACAGATAAATATCATTGCATTTTTTTATATAATGGACTACACTAAAAGGGCTCTTATTTAGGCCACGTACATTTGAAAACCTCCCGCAAGAACAAAACTTAATAAATATGTCACCGTTAATACAGATGTGCGAAATCCACATTGTAAACATGTTAAGCTTATTTAACTTCTACGTAAAAATCATTATAGTTTCAATCAAATAAAAGTCCAAATACATTTCAAATATTCTAACAACAATTTAAGAAATCATTATTTACAAAACACACACACTTACTGTTCACTTCGTAATTCCTAAACATGTACCGAACTTTGGATGATTAATCACTTGTTGGCTACTGATGCAAAATAATTTATTTGCTGACTTATGTAACAAAACACAAACTATTTCTTGAAACCATCAAATTCACACTTCACAACGAAAATAATTTTTTGCTCGCGTTTCGCAATGGTCACAGAAAATGGTGGACCATAACACACAACAAACCATTTCACAAAGCGGGAGATACGTGTCTATAATTCATGAGGAGACTGTTTAAAAAGGCTCCTATGACGAACTACACTTAATGAAATACGTAAATACAAAATTAATTAACTGTATACATCATAATATTCCAACATCACCAGCAAGGAATTCTCGCATATTGATAAATTATGACGGAAGAGAGCACAATGGCAACAACGGCTTTTCGTTTTCACCAGGCGGGTGCTGGTGGAGACCATAGACAACAGACTCAATGGAGAGTGGAGACCTTTCACATAACCGTGATGTTTGCATGCTCTACCATAATATTTCTAAATATTTTTAAAGCCCTCGCTCTATAACTCAGAAAAATTGTGTATTAGTCTACGAGCATAATTTTAACCATAAATGTTGTAATCATCATCAGTTTTCCACATTATAATTTTTAAATCCGAGTACTATTTTCTTTCACAATCATCGCCAAGAGCGCCAATATAATAACACGCATCCTGCAACAACCATCAGCTGGCACAGTACTTTGGATATGGGGGCGTTTACTGTTTACATGATGTGTAGGTTGGTCACAAGGTCTGTCAAATTTTATTGAAGTTATATGGAACAGAGTATACTAGTAAGATAAGGAACTAAATGTTCTGCGTGTTGAAGTGTTTTGAAATGACATGGATATTTGATTTTGGTAGAGTACTGCAGAGATAACATTTTTCCTTGGTATTGAGATGATGGTAACAATATCTGCAGACGTATTAGAAATGTTCACTTCAATGGTGTATGCACTTATGTACTTACAAATAATTAATACTGAAAAGCAAGTTTGTAGGTGTGGTTGAAAAAAATACTGTTTTGAATTGAATTATTGAGCAAATCCAGCACCATGAATTGAAAGCAATACTTGCTCAAATAAAAGTCTAATAATTTTTTTTAGTTTTTGTTGACTGATGTTTGTGAATTCTAAAATGTTTACATGGTACTTTTTTGTACATGTTTACGGGAATTTTACATGAATTTTGTCAAGCTAGTATGCTAAGACACCCTGCTGTAGTAATTACTTGTGAAAGTTTCAAAACGTTATTTATGAGTGATATTACAACATCTGCAGAAACAGTTGTGGGATATGAGTATTGCCATACATACCCTGAGCAGATAGACAGCTGTAAGTGGTTGCTGTCAGAGTTCCTATCCACTTGAGGATCGAGCGTGAACAGTGGCCAGGCTCCTGTCACATTCACGTTGTACTGGTACGAGACTTGCACTATGGCAAACCCCGTGCCTTCAGCTGTGATGTTCACAGTCCTCACCTTTCCAGGAAGCTGTGGACAAGACATTATAGATGCAGCCCTAGCTAACACCAATAACTAATTATGGACATTTTAAGATATCTCAGCTACAGATTTATTCTCAACTTGAAATAAATGTACCTAACAAATTTTATTGTACCATAGCACTTCAGAACTTCAGTAAAATAGTGTTACAGCCCAAATAATATTTCAGTTATAACACACTTGCTCGATAGAAAATTCTATTCTACTTATGGTAAGGTAAAGTTTTATTTGGAATAGTTCAATATTTCACAATTCTGGACTAAAGTACTTTCTTTATGCACCACTGTTACTTCTAAAAAGTTACATAATTTTGAGTTGTAAAACTACTGTACTAAGATAAGAACTTTTGAATTATGAAATTTTGTCTAAGGGAACTTATATTTTTTGGAGTTACTTAAACAATTATTGCAGCTATAAAAAACAACCAACCTTTATGCCCACTATTGACAAAGGTGTTTCATGGAGTCAGTGGTGTCAGTACAATTTTGAATTCAGTTAGTTGTAAAATTAACCCATAATCAGACATTATATGGACATTCACTAATAGGTATGCACAATAAAAAGTATGCAGTTGGTGCTAAAGAATGTGAAACTTAACATTCAATTTTTAAAACTAGTGCAAATTCATATTTTTTTAAATCTCTGCAAAGACGAAACATGTTTCAATAATTTTCTAAATAAGACACTTTTGACGAATTTGACATCACATGAGTTTTTTACATTAAAACAAAATCAAATATACATCATAATATATGAACAAGTTATCTACCTTCATAAGTCTACATTAAGGGTCCCTAATATTGTTAATGTGTTTATGAAGAAGTAAAAAATGTGTGATATTAGAATAGGGAACACAATCTGAGGAACTATGTATTTGAATTTATGTTGCAGATATCACATAAGAAGTATTGTTATCAAAATTACACTGAAAATACTAACCAAAAGTTTTGTGAATCCATCCAGAACTCAAAATGTTTGCTCAAACTTATCAACACGCAAATTGATTTACAGCACACATTTATATTTCAATTATGCACATCATTGCTTATTAGAAAATTCATGGAAAATATGTTACTACCATACTTACTTCTTGCTTCTGCAGTATCATAGAATTTGCTTTGTTCACTTTCATGATAACTGGTTTGTCTCCTGGGAATGTGAAGCTCACACCAATATCCACTGCAGTCGAGGAAATTTGCTCAGCTAGCTTAGCCAGAGCAGTTAGTGCTATAACTGTATCCTGAAACAAATGCATTTCCAATATTGCCTTTTTAACTAAATTCAGTGTGTATGTTTTGTAAAATATTAGTATTGATTTCCTGAATCCAGTTCACAGCCAGAGTGAGTTTTTCCCTTAATGTATTTGCACTATAACACACTGCTAACTGCATACCTGTGTGGATGCAAACCCTCCGTTCTCATTCTGCTGTGAAATTAGCCACTTCATGATTGGGATGGCATCTTGCACAAGGCCTTTCTGCAGGTAGCTTAATAGAGCATATGCGCTCATTTCGACATCCACCGAGTTGGGCAGTGAGTGCCATGGGTTCTTCTCATCCTCTTTGTTCAGCTGTCTCTTCCACATTTTCATGTCATCTGCCACAGAAAAAACAAAAATCATATGTACTAAAGGCCACTTTAATAAGAAAATAAAAGTATTAGTTTCCTATTAGGTATGTGCAAATATCTGGTGTCCCAAATTAATGTTCACACTCTTTGCATGTTAATATCAAAGAAAATATTTAGGACAAATAAGGACAACATTGGTTGAGAGGGAACTCAAATAGCCATTCTGCTATTGTCGGTTCTGTTTGCAGCCATGCATGGCAGACTACAATTGTAGAAGAAATGATGGATGTGACAAGGTTACTAAAAATGTGAACATGATTGAGGTGCGTCTTTTATTGAGCAGAATTTGAAACTGCACCATCATCATGTGTAACAATGCCTCAATTGCATGAGAAGTTTGAGAGGGAAGGAACTCTGTGCGATGTGAGAATGCATGATGTGGCACGAAGAGAATGATGATGGATGTAGGAAGGTTGGTGGCTGTGTCTTGAGTCACATGGTAGTAAATCAACTGTGCATCACATTTTAAAGCAAGTAAGGTGGAAGCCCTACATTCCCATGTTACTTAATGCTATGAATGAAAACAACCCAGATAGGCCTATTAAATTTTGTGAGTGGGTTGTGAAAATGTGGAACTACAACAAGCATTTTACTGATGTGATTGGCCCAATGAAGCAACCTTCAGACTGTATGGAACTGTCACCTATCACAAATGTGTGTACTGGGCCGATGAAAATCCCCACATTGTGGTAGAGCAAGCAGTTAATCTTCCTGGGCCAATAGTGTGAGGCAGTATGTCTACCAGAGGACTTGTGGGCCATTCTTCTTTGACAGGTGAAAGTCACTATACTGTGCTCCATGAAAAATTGTGCCAGCTGTTCACCAACTCTACCCAGACATTGAGTAAAGATATACCTAGAGTAGACTTCCCCAGGTTAAATTTTCTGACCATTCCAGCTGGAGTTTGAGGGATTAACACCACGTCGCGCCCACGTAGCCCATTTTCATGGCATGAGCATGGGGAATGTCGGCGGGGTAGCCACATTGAAATCTCTTTCACTCATACTTCATCTCTGTCCTCCCAGTGCCAACACCACAACAGTATAAAGTGTTCTGATTGTCTGTTATACCCACTGCTAGAACAGACAAAATGGCGGACACAATGTATGCATAAGTAACGAGAAACGTTTGCATATTACTCATGCGGTCATAATAAAAGAATAAACACCACTTTATAAAATACGCAAGAACTGTGGATTTATGTTCTATATAATATATTATCGCACGTGTACACTGTAAGTGGTTTGTGTAGCTCAGTGAGTTGGTGCGCATGTCTATGCCACGTAATTGTAGGTTTTAGAGTTTGAATCTCCAACAGGTATAGAGTTTTTTTATGTGACACATTATGGCTGTTTATAACTTAGTATATTGTTAGAAAATGTTTATTTCCAGAATATCTTTTTCTTAAAGTAATAATATGCAAGTACAAGCACAGTACAGTCGACAAACAGTGGTTGTTTGCTAATCACATGGATTATTTTCTAAAGTAGATAAGTTGATCTGTATAGCACGAGTAATGTTAAAAGGCACACATTAAAGCCTTAAATTTAATATTGCAACAGTTCTGTCTTTTGACCATATAACCATAAAAGCGTGTTTAATTATGGAGAGCACAAGATTGATTATTATGCTCATTAAAGATACACATTTAAAAACAGGGGCGTAGCCTTGATGGGGGTTGATATATTGAATAATTAATTATGATTTCCTTATTTTATTTAACAATAACTACAGCTAAATTCTCTGAACTCAACTTCTCACAATAAATTGAAATAACATACTGTTCACAATTGACACAAATTAATAAAATTTATAATTACAACAGAGAAATCAATGAAATTAAATAATTAAAGATCTGTCCCAATAGACAGTGTATCAACCTATTCAATTATTTGTCCTTCCATATTTGACAGTTCAAATATTTACAATAAAATCAGCATTATACTTCCATTCAGTCCCACCTCAGTTCAGTCCATTTCCCGCCAGTCGCAATGTTCTAGAGTCCTCCACGTGCCCTCATGCACGCTTCACTCGTCGGTTTCACACCCTCTCATCCATTCAAGCCACAAACACCTCACTCGCCATTGTCCCGCAATCTCCAGTCGTCCACACTTCCCTTTGCTCGCACACACTAGACCAGGCGGCCTTGCTAGCCGCTGGGTTGCGGCAGTATATATAGTGTCTTAGGGCGACACCTTTTACATATTTCGGGAAATGACATACACGAGGAAACGACTGTGTGTACGTCTCGCTTCCTTACAGCCCATAAACTACTATATTTAAAATTAATTTGTATGCAGTTCATAATTGTTAATCCTATTATTTATTTTTATACAGAGGGGAATGGAGGCATTACCTCTTGAGATGCCACTGAGCAACGTTCTTAACTATGTATACTCTTTAACCTTTAATGATCTAGAAGAGCCGGGATAAATATAACCAGTTTTCGTCGTGATTTGTTATAAACCGGGCGTGACATTGAATGTATAGTTAATATGCAGAGCAATGAGAACACTGCCAATGTTTTTACAAGGCAAGGCATGCATGATTGTAAATGTTTTATCAATATTCAACATTTAATTTTTATTAATGCCAATATTAGTGTTATAAGGAAATTTACGTCTAGTTGTTACCAGTTTTAATGATACATTATCGATAAAAGCTGTTCACGGTAAAGTGAACACTTTTGAGGCCCTAGTTACTCTTTCCTTTCAGCCATTTTTTATCCTTTAACCACCTTTTTTAAATAAATATTGCCATGAAAGTAATAAACACAGTGTGTATATTCCACTGCACTTTGAAGTTAACGTTTAAGGCTAAAATAAAATATATTTATTAACTATTATTCCAAGTGAGAGAGCTTCAAAAGGGCTCACCTTATCGTGAACAGCCTACAACTGCATTTACTGACTCAAATATATATTCATAAAAAGTCTATGATTGGTTAATAGGAACACTTTCATTGTCATGCGCTTTCCAGCTACAGCTCCTAATGGATTGATGATTCTAAAGCTATGGGCCTACGTTCCAACACATTTAGTATGCGTTTTCCGTAAAAATGCTTGTTCAGAATCTTAACAGCTAACTAGTTGCTGTAAAGGATGCAAATAAGTATATCTATCGGAATGTATCACGTATCAAGCTGAGTGGAGTATGCTTATATACATAAGTACATTCCTAGGTTCGGACAGTCTTAATGACTCTCGAATCGACATATTGAACGTAATGATAATTTGTACGAACAGTCACCTACGTAGTAGATCACCACCCCAAACTGTAAACATTGTGTTCAATTGTAGACCATAATGCATCTAACATATATTTCTCCATTATTGAACAATTATTTCCTGTCCATTTCCTTTCACATAAGAATGGAATGATAACTTTGCTATGATGTATATCGTCATGCATGATTAACATGACATTTGTAATTGTAAGTGCTAACAGTAGTCTTATTTTATCATGAACACCTAAACTATAGTAAAATAATATATTATGTTTAAAAACAATGACCGTTATTAATTTATGATAATTTGTTTTTGCAGAGGTAAATAAAACTAAACAGTAGTTGATATCGCTGCATATTTCCACAAACACATAATTCTACGACAGAAACAAAACACATGCCATGGCCACCACTAGTAAATCATGAGTTGGGTATTCACAGCTGCAACGAATGTTGGTTTCTCGCATGTGACAGGCTCGCCTCTGACAGAACTAGACCGAACACGTGGGTGAGCCGAGGCCGGGGTTATAACATACATAATTTTACCGGCTGCAGAATTGGCAACACCACGCGGATGACGTCGTCAAGAACATGCGCTCCTTTGGATCAACAGCTGAACTAACACATAAAACTGGTCAGACTTTTCCTATCCCACGGCCACTGTAGTGTATATCTTTACTCAATGACCCAGTTGACTATTGCTTTTTCCAGCAGGACAGTACACTGCCACATTACCATCAAGATGTACAGTCGTTCTTGGATGAAACTTTTAAGGAGGGTGGGTATGCAGATGAGGAAGTGTTGAGTAGATCTCCATATTTAACGCAGTTTGATTTTTATCTGAGAAGAACAAAAAAACACTGCATACACCACAAAAAGTGCAGAAATTAATTTGGGACATCTGGTATTAATATTCAAGTAGTTGCACATGCCCTGGCTGATTCCGTCCCCATTCCTGAATATCTAGTGTTCCTACTAAGGCCTTTTTGTTCAGGAACACTCAAATGCCCAAATTAATTATGTAAATTTGGAGATTATACACAATGTAGAGCTCCCTCCTCTCTCATCCCCAGGGTATAATTAATGGTAATTGTTTTAGTGTTAAAGTAAATGCCTGTGATAAACATTGGAGATATAAGTTATACAAGCGAACATAAGTTATATTTATATTGAATAATAAATAATATGCTGCAAAATATGCCAACCCAATAACATTATATATTAGGCATGTGCGAGAAGCACTTTTTTGGTTCAAGACGAAACGCCTAAAAAAATTTGAGATTCGAGAAGAGATAGAGAATTATGCATTTTCTGAGATGCACATCAATAAAATACAACTTCTACCTATAAAAGTTGACTAAGTATAACAAGAGCTGTACATTACCTGTGGATAAAGTTCAGCTAGTAAACACAATAAAAATTTGAATTTTATAAATGTATAATTGTAAATAATACATTAAAAAACATTTCACCAAAAATTTGAAAATAAAATTCAGAATACCTACTTTCCTACCACTCAGCACTTACAACCTAATGGGGCCACTTATAAAATGAGAATACGAACTCCCCGGTAGCGCCCCATATAACTCTAGGCGCTAGCCGGGTGCGAGGGTTCTTATCTCCAAAGCACATCCGGCCACAGCCAGGCACCGAGAACCTGCCTGGGGGGGAGGGAGGGCTAACTTCCACTGATTACAACATTTCCATTCAACACCAACCTAACTTGAACTGCTACAATCAATTCCCCATTCATTCCAACCATATGAATACATATTTTTGGACATGTTAAAATGGAACACTTGGAGGGGGGAAACACAGTTTTGTGAATTCTCCAACTTGATGGTATGCTGTTTGTGTGTGTATGAATGTGTGTTTTAAAGCAACTTACACATATGCACACACACAAACAGCATAGCATCAGTTGGAGAATTCGCAAAACTGTGTTTGCCCCCTCCAAATGTTCCATTTAACATGTCCAAAAATATTTATTCATATGGTTGAAATGAAATGGGAATTAATGCAAGCAGTTCGTGTTAGGTTGGTGTTGAACGGGAATGTTGTGGAAGTTGATAAGCCCTACCCCCCCAGGTTCTCGGCGCCTAGCTGTGGCCGGATGTGCTTTGGAGATAAGAACCCTCACACCCAGCTAGCGCCTAGAGTTACGGGGTACTGCCGGGGAGTTTGTATTCTCATTTTATAAGCGGCCCAATTAGGTTATAAGTGCTGAGTAGCAGGGCATAAGGTTTCTGGAATTATTTTTATTTTCGAAATTTTGGTGTTCTCAAGTATACTAAACTGTGTTGCGAATAAAAACAATTCTTTCGTGGAAGGAAACAGGAAATTATTGGGCTTTCAAAACAGTTATAATTAAAGCTTACATTCTCTAAATATTTTGAGAGTTAAAAAAAGTTTGATTCGAGATTGAGATCGTAATTTTTTCTTGATTCAAACTCGAAAGTTCGAGTCTCACACATGCCTATTATATATATGTGAAGGTTGTCCTAGTGAATAGTGATTCTAAGACTACAATCAGAAGTACAGCTTCTGTCGATTCTTTATATATAACAAATAAAATGTTCAACTTAATGCGATACCAAAGCAGAAATGTTTACTAGAAACTCCTTTACGTAAAAATTATTCATTGAGTCATTGAAATACAGTATTCATGTATCCCTATTTCATCTGGAATACTAAGTGAATGACTATGGATTTCAGTCATGTTTCCAGTGTTTGCAGTTATTTTTGTATTTGACTAACTTGACTTAAGATCCAAAAGGTACATATATACCTGTATTTATGTTTACCAGGATAAATGTAATTCTACATAAACTAATTAATAGCTGTAATAATGGTTATATTAAACTACCTTTATGAGTACCACATGTGCCACCAAAATTTGAGTATTGTAATTTCTGTTAACTGCACCTGTAGACATAGCTTTGCTCTCCAGGATATTGAATGCTGCTTCCTTTTCTGAACGTCCAGAAAGCTGCAAAGCGTAACTGCAAAGTGTAATCGCGTACACATCTTCCAGCCCTTCCAGGTTCCTCGCTATGTAGTCCGTAGCCTTGCTGATGGTGTTTTGATACACTGGTGCAGCATTCTGTCTCAAACAAAACATTGCTTTACATTACTTTAAGTGTATCCTCCATGTTAAGATATTTCATAAACAACCTACTAATAAACATAAAGTAACTAGTTTCAAAGCAGGGCACAAATGGAGAACACTAACTTCAAGTGAAGGTATCTTTTAGGACAAATTATAGCCAACTGTATGTAATATGAGTTTAAAACAAAAACATCCACTGGTACTGATTTTGTGTTCGCATCTTTTTACAAATTTAGTTTATATGCTATTACTCATCTTTCTTTTAATCATACAGTTTGTAAAAAAAATAATAAAAAGGAAAATTATGTCATATATTATATTAACACATGGCTTCTTGCAAATATTTTCAGCTCAGTTTAATTTGAGTACTATAAAAAATGGTCTATCTCATTCAACCAAAGTAACATTCATCGAGTACTCAAATATTTTCTGAAGTAAAATATTTTTTATTCTTTCTGAAATGAAATTTTGATTTGCATGTTCCCAAGGTTTTCCACAGTAACATAAACACATCTGAATTGCTAATTGCAGAAAGGGAACATGTTCACTTTTTTACGAAATTGACTTATTGCTAGGCATGAAATCTGTAGGCCTAGATGCATATTTCTGTGCAGAAATGGAATACCTATGATGGCCAGAAGCATATGAAAAGAGCATGAGAAATACAAGTTTGTTGCAGAAAAAGAACATGTCTCAGACATATTTTCTTTCTGCAGATAACTGTTTTACTCGTTTGGTATGCTTGATTGCTACAGCTATTAGTGTTAAAAAAAAAAACTGATTGTACTGTTCTGTACAAAATGGCTGCTTCGAATGATGAAGCAAAGAGTTATTTGCCTGAGAGAAAAAGAGGAAAAAAGACATACGGAATGTTGACTATTATATTTAAAAAATGTAATATGCAATGCCAAATTAAAAGGTGAATCTCATGTGATAAGACTAAATAACAGAACGCCACCTGTTCAGTGACGATTGACCTGAACAGAACAAAAACAATACCATTGTGAGATTCCTAATGGCTGTGGTTGAACTGTGAAGATTCAAGATATTAAAACCATATTCCCCACAGAGGGAGTCACTCATTTCTTCCCTGTGACAGGGACTTATTAAAAGAGAGTTAAGTAGGGCAGATAGAATTTACACAATAGTGTGAACTCATCAAGAAGTCTTCTGGCAAGCAGAACTAATTCTAAAGGTTGTAGAAGTTACCGTACTCAAGACAGTTTATTTAACTGGAAAGGTTGGTGGTCATGTCCGTTTAAGAAGGCTTGTATCTTGGATTGGACAATGGGAAATTATGTTCCAAGGAGCAATAAGGAATTATTTTCTTTTTCCAAGTACTTCTGCTTTGAATACTGTAGTACAAAACCAGGGTGTGTGTTGACCAGAGAATTCATTGCTGGTTTTATAACCCATTCCTTCAAGCTTATAAATACTGCTTGCAGAGAAGTTGATCTGTGTACACAGTAAGCATATTCAGGGAAACTTACCCCTTGAAACAGAAGAGTGAAAATCTGAAAAAGTGTGAAACTTATATTCCAGATGCTTGCAATATGTTCTGAAGAGAATTGTTTTACTGACCAACAAATTAGTATGGCGTAGGGACTACAATCTTATACAAGGTAATGCTGACTGATAATGCCTAGAGCATTTTTTTGTGTTTTCGACAGGTCATATTAGTAAGTTTTTTTATTTATAACATGGTTTGCTACCACTAATAGATAAAAGCATAAGTAACACAAGGTGATACAGACTGTAATAAAGACCATTAGCGTTTTGTGGTGTTTTCAAACAAATACAGATCATATATCATGTCACATTTAATTAGATGTATTTGTGCAGTTTGCTATTAGCAATAGATACATTATTGTATAGTCAAGAAAACATGTCTTTCTTAGCTTATCTGAGCGATATTATATAAAGTAAACACTGCTGTGTGCAAAAATGGCACATGTCCAGAATCTTTAATTATTGATTCTGTGTTGGTTTGTGTTCTGCAAACATCTAAGAAACATTCCAAAAATATGCTTTTTAGCACTGATTACCACAGTATGAAATACTGAGCACTATATGCATATAAAATGGTTTTATGCTGATTCCCTAAAGTTTGTCACATTGGACATGTTCCCCTTCTGCATTTAGCAATTCATCTTGTTTTAGACTATAGTTTACTATTTTCACCATCAGAAAACTCAGCTTTCTGCCTTCCCCTCTATCATTTATTTTACACATTTACATATGTTACTGCACACCATGTCTGTGCTTCTACTATTCCCTTCCCTTCCATGCCTTTTGTTTTACATATGGCAGAGTAAACATGTACTTTTAAGAGGAGGGTGTCAGCAAATGGGAGAACTGACTGTTCTACCCAGGTAATTGACCTGTCACTTCAGTGAGCCTGTAAAATGTATAGGTAATCCAAAGTCAGGGTATAGCAGAGACAGAATGTAGAGGAATGCAACAACAAGTGTTAAATTCACCTCACCAAAGGTGTACAACAGCAGTGATAGAAGAGAGAGATGAATTTGTCCATCAAATTCAACTGGTTCATTACAAAAAAATTAGTTGAGAACTTCTACATTTATGGTCTGAACTGATCCTAAAGACAGTACATGCCTCTGAAGCTAAATCTGAATCATTAATTTATTGTAATTACTATGTGTCTGAAGAAGCCAAAATCAAACTAGGAATTGCACCATCTACAACTAAGAAATCTATCATTAAATTATTTCATATAAATTATCATGGCTACCATTCTGATTTTGTACTAATTTGGATGGTGCAGAAATGTGAGTGGATTTTAATGAAAGACATGACAAAATAAAAAGTTATCTTCTGATACTGTCATAAACCGCACACTTTCCGAGAAATATGACCTTCAATTTTGCAATAAAATGTTGTAATACCTGGCAAATAAGCAACAGGTTACAACATTTTATATAATATGACTACTATAATCAAGGATTGCCAATTCGTGAGAGTGATCATTACAAGTTGCAAGTGTAAGTTTACCTGTATGTTTGGTATTCTTTTTGTATTTGAGGTTTAAAGTGATGAACAATTTATGACTGTCAAGAACTAATTCTGCTGTGTTGCAATCTGTGCCATATACCCACCCATGTTCACAAGCACTTGCCTGGTTCTCCAAGAAGGCAATAAGTGTATATGCGGTGAGGGCAAGGCCTCTGGCTGCTCCGCCTTGCATGTCGGAATGAATTACTGTGCCGACCTCGGGGAAACTACCATTCTCTGCCTGGTTCTTGGCCAGCCACTGAAGAGCTTCCTGTACCACCTTCTCCTCAACGCTGATGTGTGGCATGGCTTGCCGGAATGATTTCACTACAAAGGCTGTTAACCTGCAAATAAATCAATCATTTTCTTTGTTCATAGTAGAAAAAAGTTTACTGCTTAGTGCAAACCTAGTCTATTCCCAGTATCTTCACAATTTTTTAATCAAACTTTTGAAAAATCACTCCATGAATAATGTGTGTGGTTGTTTCCTTAATGTCATATCGCAAATATTTTATACTTCTGTTCACATGAAAGTATCTTAATTTTGGATAAGTTGAACATTTACTTATGTCTACCAGTTTCAACTGTCGTATTGAAAAAGCAATGATCCAACAGTTTCCACACTTGTCTAAAACAAGACTTGTCACTGCATATACTGTGGCCAGCAGGTATCTGGGAGCATCTCAGCGCGAGGAGGCGGGGTCGCCGGAGAGAGGGAAAACACGGGGCGGAAAGGGGAATGGAGACACTCCTCAAGACTAGGGAGCTCTTGCACTCAGATACCTGCCGGCCACAGTAGTGGTTTGTTAACCTGCTCCAAACAATTTAATTCATTTTGTGTAAATAATCTGTTTTGCATATGTTGTCCCCCTTGTCATAAAAAAATTTCTATACTGTACTGTGTGGAGTGAAATAAGATTGCATTTCACTCTGGTCTGAACAGGCAAAGAATTTGTGTAGTAAACATAAAACAGAGCTTACCTTTATTTTTGTTTTTCTTTGTTGGTTTGTGTGTGCATGTGTGTGTTCCAGCAACATATATGTGTGTATGTAATTGTGTGTGCATGTGCTTGCACACAGAGGCATGTGCATGCACACAGTACACAAATAAACACAGTATACTCGGGGGTAAACCAAAATAGATACAAAAAATATGGTCTGTAAAGGGTTTACGCAAGACGTCTTTTTCAACAATGAAGATTAGACAACTTCCGCTCCATCCTTAGTTCAGTTTAGCCAGGAGACTGAAGTTTGCATGTTCATTTGTCCCGATATAATGTGAGATTGTACTGTCTGCCTTGCAGATTGTCTTATGCTTAAAGGCAACGAGTTCTTTTACTCCCCGCTAAATAGCACTAGTAGTAATTATCATTTTGTCTTTTGTTTCGCATTCCCTTCCAGCCAGCCAGTGACATCACAGAGGCAAGCCCTGCATTCGCTACCCCCCGCTCTGCAACCACCCCTCATCTTAGTAGCACAAGCCAATCAGCAGCAGCAGCAGCAGCAGCCCGAATTAGTATAAAAAGAGAGACAGCCCGCGTCACTTGAGAAGTCTTCATATATAGTGCTCATCCCTCAGATCCTGACCAGATTGAAGCTCCAGTTCATTCCTAGTGCTCACCGCTCAGGAATTGTCCCATTTATGTTAGTCTCCAGCACCCGTTGCTCGGACACTATACCCTGTTTTGCATCGCTTAAGCTATGCTTGCGATAGGGTTAGGTTACATTAGTTAAGCGCTCTCCTAGCTACATACCTCGCAAAATCCATTCACCTGCAGCATACGGATGTATCTGTAGCAGACCTATCCTCGTCGTCCTAGACTCATCCTGTAACGTCCTTGCTTAGTTTACCCAGCTACGTGTCAGAACTATTACTCTACGTCGTTCCACATGATTTCTACGTACAACAATGCAAGAGTTAATTGCTTAGACATTCAGCATCACACCCAGCATTCCCTTGTTTGTACGCCTGTCGCCCCTACCGGCCATCCTATTGGTGCGAGGCCTGCAGTGTAAAGTAAGAACTTGTATTGAACATTAATATTATTGGTGGGTATGGGAATTGAGCTCATAATTGTCGTCATAATTGTCATGTGTGTATGTAGATGTGTATGTGCAGACACATAAATATATTTATTTCAGTTGCCATAATATTAAAGTAACATAGCCTAAATATCAAAGTTTAAATCAATCACAGTATGATCTAAAATAAGGTCACTTGATCCATAAGTTAGCTAAAAGAAAACAAGAATGGAATTTGGACTGAAGTATAATAAATAATGCTGTGTTTACCATGTGCTGCCATTGCTGTCTCTGTTGCCGAAAGCACTGAAAGATCCATCCTTACGCCTGTAAGTTAACTCCTGCTGGTAGCCTATTTCCAGTAGCTTCAGGGCTTTGCTTTCAATAGCCTGAGTTAGCTGGTTTGTATTCTGAAAAAATAAAAAATAAACCCAGTGATAAGCATTAGGAACACAATTCAGTGTTATAGGCTGCTGATTAGTATGATCAGTTCACATCCTCGGGCACTTCTTTTACAAACAGTTTTACACTGAGGTGTTCATAAACAAAATTTATTTGGTATAGCGTAAGACCTGTACCATTTTTCATTCTATCCTAGAAAATAATGCAAATGTGCGGACATCTAATAAACTATTAGGGTGCATAAATTTATCAAAAATAAGTTTTCATAATCTATATGAAACAAAAAAAATGCAAATATTGAAGCTAATTACATGAGTTGATTATCAACCAAGAACTTGGTTAAGACAAAAGTGTGGTTTAAAAAATAATTTTATGCGAGTTTGCCTAAAACCTAATGAAATGAAATTTAAATACAAAGTATGCAAACAGACTTTCAATTTTACCCTTAAGAATGTATGTACTGTTTACATTTAAGAATGTACATACTGAACAGTTAACAAATGTAAAACTTCTGGTAGGGATTTAAAAAATTAATACTTAATAATGAGAAGTACTATAAAGTAAAGCACTTTGTAATTAAATTTTACTGTAATATGTAAACTGTTGTAAATATATTTAGTGTGCATTTTTAAGCTAATTTTTGCATATGTAAAAGTTGGCAGCAATGCATTCTATAGTATTAATAAGTTGGCAAACAATGAATTTTGTGGGCACAGGAGTGTGCACCAAGATGGTAGTTATAGAGTGCAAACAAAACAAGAAGCTCATGTGTAACATAAATGCTATGTAAGAAAATTATTTACCTTGAGGTAGTTGATAATTACAATATTGGGGACAAAATTCAACATATTTTGTTCACCACAACCTGATGGCATTTTCAGCAAGTTGGCAAGATTTGGGATACTTGGTCCCAGTACATCACCTGAAAACAAAAGAGTGTAACTAATTATTTATGAAAAAAAAAAAGTATTCATGTTATGTCGAAAATAAAGTAACAGTGTTCAAAAAAATTACAAAACTGACAATGTGTGAAGCTAAGTATACACTTAATAACAATACTAAAATATGAATTATACTGTTCCTAACTTGGAGAAACATTTGTGATTCTTTGTAACAAAACAATGCAATGCAATGCAATGCAATCTTGAACTTAATGAAAATGTGTGTGCAGTCACTTCTCGATTAACCGAGGTAATAGGAGGCAGGGCAAATCAAAGTCACATAACCTAATACTATGTATGTATTTACCACAATAAGCATACATCAAAAATATTAAAATTGCATCAAAACTCATTTAGCTAATTTTGTGTACAAATGTCATGTTTGTATGTCTCAGACAGTAAAATAAGATGTTCTCTCTATGAAAAGTAAATTTTTCCTAATAGAGGGATGTATCCCAAGCAAAATTATATTCCACTTGTTGATATACTACCATTGAATAGGTTAAAGTTAATCAGCCCATGGCACTGTGCATAAGCCAAACACAGCACACAGTTGAGTCCCATGTTTACCTTTCACGCAGGGAAATAAGACTTTTACATTATGAAATGCTAATATTTGAACAGGTGGAGATCTTCTCTTCAAAATTATACGCTACATTTCCAGCAGTATGTTCACAGATAATGCAAAAACTAGAAAAACAGAAGCATTGCATATAACTGCAAAGGTAATGCACAAAGCAAAGACCATTTTTAAATGGTCATAGGAAAATGAGACGTGTATTGATTAAATGTAAATTTTTTTTAGTTGGTAAATGTATTGAGATTAAAATGCAGTAACTGCCAAACAATTCAAAACGATATTTCCATATAAAAGTAAGCTGCTTTAATAGGAATTACCTTAACATTACACAATATAAGAATAAAAATGACAGCAGAAAACAAAAAAAAAAGCATCTGTATGAATGGGGATACTGCATTTATCCACAAAATGGTTACCCTTGTAAAACGGATGTGCCTGTATTTTCCGGCCCGACAATCTTAATTTTTTCATATAAGTTATGCCTTTGCATGATGGTCATGCCATATTAATATTTCAGTAAATATCTATTTTCAACTTTTTGATCAAATAATAGGCGTACAGAATTATCCAAATGTAAATGATTCTCTCCATATACTGTCTCTCCATGCGTAAACAATACACAGAATTTACACATAGCTGTAAATTCCTTGCATCCTATTCTCTTATCACATCATCTTCCTTGCTCCTCTCTTTTCCCCTTAGAACAGTGTCTGCATTGAAATAGGTTCCTCTAGAGCTGTGCCGATCCAGATCGACAAGTGCCGATATTGCCAATAATTTGTCATATCAGAGCATCAGCTGATATCCTGTGCAACTTCATAAAAATAGCCTGTAAAAATTACTGTATTTAACTGTCTATCTTCTACATTTTTATTACCATTTTTGGGTTAAAATGATGGGATGTATACATTTATGCAGAAGTTTCTTTTTTGTGCATTTTTTTATGACCTGATTGCATCTCTAGAACCATTGAAAGTAACTTTTTCAACAGAAAACAGGTTGATTTGTAAGCTGCAAGATAAAAGGAGCCAAGTCATGTTTGTTTTATAATAAAACACGGCTGCTGGCTGAAGGAGGAATGTAAAACACAAAAGGTAAGCGAGAGAGTTGAAGACAAAGGAAGCTGGAAGTGAGGCAAGTGAGAGAGAGAGATGGCAACAATGACTGGTAAGCAAGTGGAAGACAGATGCTGGATATGGGGGCAGCAGGCAGCGAGTGACAGTTACAAATTGAAATCACTGCCTTGGAGACTAGCAGGCACAAGTTCCACTCCGTATACAGTATGCAATTCACAGCCATCACATTTGTTTTTCTAAATGCAAGGTTTTCAAATATCTGACCAAGATTTATTTATTAAAAACTAAAGTAGGCAAATTATTTACTGTGTTTATAAAATATTAAAAAATATATAAAAGAACAAGAATCCAAATACTTACAGTCTAGTACTTGTCGATAGGCACAAAGTACAATGACATTTTTTTCACGCGGTTGCACGATCGCAACATTTCGCTGGCTACGCCAGCTTCATTAAACCGCCTGATTTTGTGAATCGGCACAGCTTTAGAAATCATTTGTTTAGTAACTTAAAAACTGTTTTATTACAAATTTTAATTTAATTATTATTTGTGCAATCCATTTTATGGTACTTTCAGCTTGTTTGTATAACTAAGATTTACACTTAAATTTGCAAACACTTGATGCATACATAGACACTACATGAATGGAAAACATCTTAACTGCCTCCATTTTAAATTGTAACAACTTGTCCAGGATGGTTAGTTATATTTCAATAAATCAATATTACATCATAAAATAATATTCAGTGTAGCACCCACAATAATCTGTCAAGATATCTGTTCACTGCTGAGTTCACTAGCCCTCCAGGAAATTTTTAATGAGATTGTCATAGGCTACCATTAATTTGCCATTTTTGTTCCCCCATCTGATTCCGTCTCCATCCATTCATCTGTCGTTGTCCATCACCATCCATTTGTCAACTTTGCCAACATTTATCACTGTTCATCGATCCATCATCTGTCCACCACCCACTATTGTCTGCCCACCCGTCTGTTAGCCAGAATTTGCAATTCCTACTACTAAAGGAAAATTGCATGAAATATTCCATGCAAGGTATTAAACCTATAGTCATACTTCTGTAAGACCATAGTGGTGTAGTGGTTAATTACTTGCCTTCCACCAAGGCTAATCGGGTTCGATTCTTGGCACTGTTGCCCGCAGATTTTCACATGTGGGAAACCGACCAGATGATTGTGCTGGTCAGCGGGTTCTCGGAGATCTACCATTCCTCCCATTCATAATTTCTGGTGCTTCTCCATACTCACCTTGCTTTACCCTCAAGATCTCAATGTTAAGACTTACCCATATATCTTCACTCACTCCTGTAAGACTTTGAAAATTTCTACTCATGATGTCAATTTTTGTTCTACATATCATACAGTCACCTCTTGATTCCAAGACCCCTGGAATAGCCCTCTCGAAATAACGACCCTCTTGAAATAACGACCCTCACGAAATAACTTTTTCTGGGAACCACGAAGGGTCATAAAATCAAGAGTTGACTGTACATACTTTGTAAATATTCCACATTGTTATGTTATGATTTGAAAAAAAAAAAAAAAAAAAACAATTTAATTTTTGTATATTATTAATATCACTTATACCTCCTCAAGAAAGAATTTTACTAGCAGGTCATAGGATTGACATAATTATGTAAAAGATCCTTACCAACAGTAGAGACTTCAACAACTTCTGAACCAGTCACAATATTCACAGGAATGTCTAATGTGACATTCGTCTTGAGTTTGTGCTTCTCTCTCAGATCGATGAATATTGCCTTGTTATGGTACTGTTTCTCTCCTTCTGGCTACATCAACACACACAAGCATGCAAATGTGTTATAGCTTTGTGCACAAAACTATAATCAAACATATTTAAGTTTGTGAAAGATAAATTGAAATTAAATATCTAGACATTATTCTTTGACAAAAAATGTTTAGAGAGTGTAGTTACACCATTTTATCAACATACATGATCTGTTTTAACAAAACAGTACATTCTGGGTTCACTGTAAATTTAAATCCTATTTTACCTGCTTTTATCACAACACTTGTAAGCTTAAAACACTTAAAAGGGTGTGTGATTTTCTAGGATGTGTCCAGGCAATAAAACAAGAGGTTGCAGATGCCCGCTTCCTCAGAAATGATAATAATGATGTATTTTCAGGCTGTCATTAAAATGGTGCACATTTAATGCACATGCAGGGGTTCCCAATGACAGAGAAAACCGACAAAACTCAAGGAAATGAAAATTTACATCATAGACAAGGAACATTCAGGGAAATTATGTATTGGTAATCCCGAGAGAGATGGCATAAAGATGCCACATTGAGGTAACCAACTATGAGTATGTAGAGAGAGAAAGCAACATAGTACCTTGTCTATGCCTAACAATAGAAGACTGAGTGAAGAAAGCCAGAATTTTACCACATTGAGCAGAAATTTAAAAAATCTTATCGCAACAACTTTGATTGCTAGGTAATCTTTTTCTTGCCAGCCAGGCTTGTCAGGGGAGGTAACGAAATAATGCCTGTACATGCCCAAACATGCAAGATAACTGAAGCTATCCGAACTGAATAAAAGAGCTCCTTGCCATTGGAAATTTGCATAAAAAGCTGTTTAGACAGTCTGCTTTTTTTTTTTACATGGAATGTATATCAAATACCAACTGAGACCACAATTACATAGATTGAAAATTGTGTGAAACTGTACATTTCAACTGACAGATTAGGTACATAGTGAAACTTTTATACATTTATCATAGAAAACTTATCAGTCCTAATGTGGGAATGAATGTCTTAAAGAAGCTTCACCACTGAATATGTACATTTAATGGTTTTACTGTATTTCTGCCACAACGCACTGAATCTAACAATCATTCATCCTACAACTTGCAAAATATTCATGGCACTTCTGCATGGTAGTTAATGTTGCTGTAGTTGGTAGCATGTTTACTTGAAAACCGTTAGTATGTAACGAAAGAACAAGAACAGCAGTGTCCTTTAGACATCAGCAAACTACTGTGAATCATCTTTCTTTCAGGATAATAAATATTGGTTTGGTTTGGTTTCTGCCCAGAATTGTATACACGTGTCAAAGATTATTTCAAAATATATGTTTGGTTCTTACAACAAAACTGATGTGGAGGAAAAACTATTTTTTCTTACATTAATTCAGAAACTCTGTTGTATGCGTTGGCTGCTTCTTGGTTAATCGTACCAGCAGATAATATTGAAGAAAAAATAATAATTCCGAAAGTTCAGAAAACTGGGAAAAAAACAATGTGAAATAAAATTTACCAGATGACATGAATAAACCAAAGGAGAGACAAATGAAACATTGATAAACATTACATATATTGGCCATAATTTTAGGTTAACTCTTCATTCATTTTCAAGTGAACACTATATTTTTGATCTGTAGTAAATACATAGTCTACATACTTTGTACTCAAAACTCATTTAGGTAAAAACTACAATCGCATACTTAATGAAAATTTTCTAAAACATATTTTATGTAACTACATATTTATCACATTAAGAGACAGCAGCACACTCACAACATAAATATACAGCTTATTTAAAGAATCTTAGTCTGCACCAGGAAACTTAAACCATCCTCCCTTCCTTCCTTTCTAACTATACGTATTTAACATTTTGTAACTATGCAGTTAATATTGTATAACAGTTTAGAATGGAAAAAATACTTTTGTTGGTGTATTATTATTTTAGAAAATCTTTGTCACTGCTTTTGTGGTCGGCCACTGAAAGGATGTGTATTAACTTACTTTGACAAGGAGTTGTCGTTCTACAGCATCTCCAGCAAGGATGCTCTTTGCTGTGACCTTGATGGTGATATAGCCAAGCTTCCTTGGTGTGATCATAAAGGACACAGATGACCCACTGTTGGCTTTCACTGAAACTCTTTTAGTCCTATAAAGTTCCAGTTCTGTGAAAAGTAAGTATGTAAATGTAGTAGCAAGAAGGCTCTAGTCTAAAATACAACTATCAACTTTTTATTATTAGATAGGATTATTTATAAATTATGCTTTTACCTATGCTCATCTAATGTTATATCCATCATCTACATGTTGGAACTGTCAGGTAACAAGAGATTAATTCAACCTATTAGAGCTGTCATTTTGACGTTCCAATGCGAAAAGCCACAAAACAGATAGACTGTGTACGGAAATTTTTTAGTAAGGACTAGTTGGGTTTCCATAGCAGTTAGACCTGCGATATACTAATTAAAATAACATGGTTGCACCATAAAGCCATGTTTCTGGATTCAGAATGATGACCACAATGAACAATTCCATTAATTCAATAAATATAAATTGATGTATACCTTAAAAATAAATTAATAGTATTCTGCAATATAATGAGGCATGTCATTTTACTACATATTTACAACAGAATGTTAGTTTCTTTTAAATCTATTAAAAAATGATTTTATTTTACATTGAGTTTTTTATACATCACGGTATGTTCACTCATGCAGATATATATATATATATATATATATATATATATGCATGTGCGCATACATGTGTGTGCATGTGCACATGTGTGTATGCATGTGTGTGTCAAAGTTTCAGATGTGTGGATATAGTGTATGTTAGTATTACACCGTACATCACAAACTTTTCTAGCTTTGACCTTAATGTAATTCTTTGGTGCAATCAGATATAAAAATTTACTGAAACCAAGGCAACACAATCTCGCAGCTTTGGATTTATTATTATTAAGTGACACAAAAAGAGTATAGGAAACTTTTAAAATAAAAGAACTATCTTAAAATTTAAATGGACAAGCAATACCTATTATGTTGGGAGTGATTTTTAAAATAGGAACTGAATTATAAAACACAAATATTATGTAGATATTTATTACTTTTGTTTTCAAAACACGCTTGTATGGCTTGACAATACTATTTATGAGGTGAGCATATTTTAAATCATATGCTTCAAATTTACAAGAAATTTATTATTACTGTTATATTTCGTTCCTTTATTTATTTCCATAATTAGTTTACCGGTATGTATTCAGTTTGTAGGTTTGCAAATCATTGAATTTCCATAGAATACCTCAAATTCATCTTTATTTGTCAATGTCCTTTTCTCTTACCCACTGCATTGTAGAATATGTGTAACTGTCCAAAATGTTTTAACATGCTTAACTATAGGAAATTGATAGAAAGTTACTTACTTGCTGTCTCAGTTATATCATTTGATACTTCTGCAAATTCAAAATTCTCGAGGCCTTGGTTTTCCAGCGTGACATCCGCTGTGATGTCTTTGTCCATGTAGTTGAATACTATTATTGGTATAGCCACTATTTCACCTCTTAACACAGAATATGGAAGATCCAAAGATACAAAGAATGGGCGAAACACGCGAAGCTGCAAAACAGTGAACATAAGTTATTTAAAATACCACCCACTCATGAAATGATGACATTATAGAAAGTGAGTGTATTATATACTGAAGAGCTGTAATGATTATAATGCCAATTTAATAATCCTAGTAGTTACCTTCTTTGGCATTTGTGACAGGCCAAGTCCATATATTGGGTCCACAGAAAAACCTGTTATGACCCAAGAGGTTATTGTATCTGGAGCTGGTTTCTTCAAGTTGACACGGCCTTCATATCTGCATAACATAAGCTAACTTGCACACAGATTTCATGCACTTACAAACTTATTAGAATAAAAATGCATATAGTTAGGATTTCGTAAAAAAAAAAAAAATGCTAACTGTTCAGTTGTGACTAAACCATTTTTAATTGATTTACGCCAATGAAAGCATATGGTCTTCTGCAACTACTTGAAAAACATTTTATTGGATAGTAACATAGGCCTACAATATATTTTATCCTTCGTGAGGATATTTATGGCACTTAGAGAAATATTTGTTTTACTACACAATATAAACAGTTTCACATTTTCATGTAATGAAGACATTAGTAATAACTATTAAGTTTCATTCTATCCACACTGTTCATTCCACTTACGTCACTTTGTTACTCAAGAATCTTCCCACATACTACAATACGCATCTAACTTTTTGACTGTTGAACATCAGTAAGTTTTCAGCAATGACGGTGTAGCAGGTTTCATATTGCTTTTAACTTGTTATTCTGATGAGTATGTTAACAGATATGCAAAAATTTTAATTTTGGCAGTGGGAAAATTAGTCCTCTACAACTTGTGAAAATTATGACAAGGTTATGTATGTTCCAATTGTTTACAGTATAAAAAACACAGTTTATATTCTATCACATTTTAGTTCAGAAATTCCAAAAAGTGAAAGTGTTATGTTTTATAACACATGAGTTCTTCGGAACTACGCAAGGTCTAAGAAGTATAACATCAAAAATGTTACCCTGGTCATCCCATGTAACTTCAAGATTAAAATATTCTGTGCCTCAATATTTCAGAAGTCATGCTTCTGTGAAAACCTCGTAAATTAATACATGGAGGTAAATGCTATTAAATTAAAGAAATATGTAAGGTGTGTTCCAATTGCATACTTCACAGAGTTCATTTATACACTCGGAATTGATTAATAGTGCTCACAGTTTCTGAAATTTCAATTAAGCACACATGTTCAGTATAAGTTAAATGAAAAGGATAGGGAAATAAAAAAATTCCATATAAGTATTTGCTGAAGCAGTTTTTTGTATCCCAAGACAAAAAGTGTTTATACCTGCATCTTCACACTGAAGCTGTTTACCACTTTCATCAATAATTTTTAAAACTGTGACCAAACTGAATATGGCAGTTGACATTTGCATCATTGGGCAGGAAGCCATGATAAAGAGTAGGGAAGTGAAATAGCTGGTTCTGACTTACGGTGCTGAATTAGAAGCAGTATGTTAGGTTTAATCACTGTGTTCCTAAGCAGGAATATGAAGTCAGCTGCTCCTAATGAATCCAGCAGAGGTAGATAAGTAAAGTAAAAGCAAATAAATGAGACAAAAAATAGGCTGTACTCCCGCAGTTTTAAGCAAATTAAGGTTTTCAAATCATTCAGTATTTGGAAAAAAAAAAAAAATTATATATATATATATATATATATATATATATATATATATATATATATATATATAATATATATATATATATATATATATATTGTTTGGGGGGCGGTTCTGTGCAAGGCCCCACTCTGTCGCATGGCCTGCAACCATTACCATGCATACACACCACTCCCACATTTCTCTCCCCTTTCTCTCCCCCTTGCCTGTCTGCTAGTTGCAGGTAGCTAACATTTTGTTTTACCATTTCAAGCATCGACATTAAGGGCTCCACCTGGCTGGTGCATATATATATATATATATATATATATATATATATATATATATATATATATATATATATATATATATATAGTTTTAAAACAAATCTTGTTGGTGATAAAAATAATTTTTGCGAGATGACAAACCTGAATTAAAAACCAACTGTTTGCTCAGAATGAATTTCAGTAAAATTTCATAACAATGAAATGACTGTCATTTTTATAAGTTAATGATAACATTTGTTATCCTATCCATCCTTTGTAATAAAACTTTATTCATGCATCTAATATTAATGCGCATGCAAGAGTCGGCTTCAAGATGGTGCAGGAGAGGAAGAGTGAACAGCATGCTTTTGTGCTATAGCTATAAGTGCCTGTAATGAAAGTTTTGTGCTACATGTATAATTGATACAAAGAATTCTCAAATGAAAACGATATCCTTCTTCACAAGGGTTAAATTCTTTGACACCACACGGAACATGCTTAACACACAAAACATGACTTTTTAAATGCTAAAAGTAAGCTTACACACAATAAGAGAAACAGACACTTGTAACAGAGTAGAAAGTGAGGAAAGCAGACAGAAATAGAAGGCAGTGTAAGGTACAGAAGGCTGTCATACCCTGCCGACATGTTGGCAAACAGCCAAGTGGAAGCCAAGTCATGCAGAAGGTAAACCCGAGGCCAGTCCCAGGCGGGAGCAGGGAAACGAGAGAATGCATAGGGCCCTGCCAGCGGGGGTCTGGTCACATGTTCTGTGACGACAGCAGGACCCAGGTCCGGCTTGATCGTGTGCAGCCCGGGCAGAGGGATCGGGCGGTTGGTGGGGCGGTTCTGTGCAAGGCCCCACTCTGTCGCATGGCCTGCAACCATTACCATGCATACACACCACTCCCACATTTCTCTCCCCTTTCTCTCCCCCTTGCCTGTCTGCTAGTTGCAGGTAGCTAACATTTTGTTTTACCATTTCAAGCATCGACATTAAGGGCTCCACCTGGCTGGTGCATGAAGTGCCTTACAAAGATTTCATAGAAAATGCCTATAATATTAAAGAACGGTAGGATATTTATTATTTTGTAGTGGACTGAACACAAAGTATATAAGAAACATTGTTTGCTTAAAGACTAGTTTCAAATTCTCATTTAAACTCTTAAGGATTATTTTTTTGGGTGTGAAAATGGTTAAAATGTTAATTTTCAGAATCGTTTTTAGCTGCTAAATTTTGTACACAGAAACTATTAGAGTTATCTTTATTAGAGCAACAAAAATATAGGGTCATCACTTAAAAGTCACATTCAGGCAGGCTGCAAACAAGGCTACTCACCGTGAGCGCTTGCACGTAGAGGTGATAGCAAGTGGTGGGTGAGCAAGTGTTAACCTTAGAGTTGACGTGTTGTGAGGCCTTGAACACACATTCTGTGTATGTGCATTTATTATTATTGTTATTGTTATTATTATTATTATTATTTAATCTCATGGTCAGTAATGAACATAGCCCAATCACACCATTATAATAGTACAATATAACTGCAGACAGGCAGAACCCCTTACTAACTAGCTCAATGTTACCACTACTATACATATAGATCAACTTAAAACATTAAGAGTTCAAGCTCTAGCACTCTACTTACCTAGCAAACCAGTTCAGTATGCTTGTTATTTGAAATAATAAAATGTTTTATAGGTTTACCTTCAATATTTAATAACATACCAATGCTGCACATTTACATTTTTACTCTTTCAGAACTACTGGAGTGTGCCCTGTGTGACTGTGGATCCTCCAATAACTTTCTAATGACATACTTTGTCCATTAGTATAAGTGGATTCTCTAACCATTGTTTCTCAGGGAACTGACAAAAATTTCAATACATGTAGACTTTCAATGAACGTGGTCTGTAAATGTAGATAAATCAAAAATGTGACCACAGAATATGTTCCATGGATGCAGGATTTCAATCCATTGGAGTTCAATACATAGAAGTTCCACTGTACCCATATAATCTACAGATGGGTGGAGAAGATGGGAAGTGAAATGTTATAGCTTTTCACTGAGAAATTCAGCTGTATTTAATTTTTCAATTTATGCAAATAGTTTAATTGGTTTTTCACATTAAGGGTAAATGTATACTAATTATTTCCCATTAGTTAACAAGTATTTTAAATACCACTTCTCCAGCCACTCATACTCTGGGGTTGATGAACAACAAATAAGTATCAGTTGCCATAAAATGCCTGCCAACTGCATTGCAGACAACAGAAGTAGTGCATTTATAAACCCCATGTTTGGAATTTCAAGTAGCTTACATTAACATGTTTACTTAAGAGTTTCAGAAGCATGTTTCATGCTTTGACCAGCAGGGACATTTTATTAAAGAAGTCAGTTTAACTGTCACACAGTAAATTATGAATTACATATTGCATTTGAAACTGTATCTATGGATAGACAAAGGCCAGTAAAATTTTAGCAAATGAGCTGTCAGTTTTCTAAACACAATCTCCATCACTATATTCTCAGCTTAAAACATCATACACTGTCAAATGGCTGCACCAATCTAAACATTTCTAATAATCTAAATAATCTAAACATTTCTAAATATTTTCTTTTAATTAAGACTGTGTTGTAAGTTAATTTGGACCCATTAATTGAAGGTTAAAACAAACTAATATGCATCTTAAAAGGCATATAAAAAAACATGAGTATACACTCATGTATACATGTGATGAGAAATAGACTAATAGGTTTTACATTAAAAATTATTAATGTTAAATAAAGGAAATGATACGTACATGTGCATGTTCAATATTTATAACCAACATTTTTTAGGAAACTAGCAAAAAATACGTTGGAAAGATGAAATAATAATTATTCACTTTCTGTTGAAATTTTATTGAATATCAGACATATTCAATTCATTACTTAAATAAAAGATTTTTTTTTAATGAAATTGTAACTAAAACCAATAGCCTAACTAAAATACCAGTAATAACTATCTGTAACTATGCCTTCTTTTAAAGATAGTTTAATCTTTGCTAAAATAATTTAGAGGCAACAATATTTTTCAGAAAAATTTATGATTTGATTTCACCTAAATTATATTTTCCTGAAATGTACATTGCTTGTAAATTAAGTTAAGAAAACTTAGTACTGTACTGTTTTTCCATCAAGGGATATGTATTGCAGAAGTCATGAAAGCTCTGCTATCAAGTTTAAATAAACACATTAACACTACAAATGTAAATGTGTTCAAAATTTATGCATTTAAATTGTTCACTCCTATTGCTCGCTGTGCGCAGAGAATTTTTTTTCTGCATTGCATCAGGATTTATGACAGATCACAGGTCTAACTGGTTTCCAGAATCAATGCAAAACTATAATCTGAGAAGACAAATTAAATTTTTTATGCTTAAACACATTAAATTTCTATTAGAGTGTTGGACATTTCTGTGCTTCCTTTGTTTTGAGCCTGCAGTAATTTCCAAATTTAAGGTGAACAGTGAACTGGTCCGAAGTTGTAGTCGAGAGGTTTTGTCGACGCGTAACTGCAAGGTCTTGAGCAGCAGTAAGGGTGAAATGAGGTGAGGAGGGAGCAGGGGCAGAATGCAAAGATGGAGGAAATGGGAGTTCCCTGAGAAAACCAGCGAGTCGATGGCAATGTTCACCAGGAATCAAACCCGGTTTGCCTTGGTGAAAGGCAAATAGTCTGACCACTAAACCACCATGGTCCCACAAACTGCTCTGAACGAAAGATGGCACATTTCCACATTGCACATGTGATGCCTGAACTGTATTAAAGCAGCAACTATACTGCTTTCTCATGGCAGTAGCAATTAGCTTTCAGTTTGTATGAGAAACGAAAACCACATCTGATCCATTTGAAGAGTTTGATTTAAACTGAAACTCTTAATAAAACATCTTTATGTGCTTCTTGCTCGGACAGGGTAACGTGAGTACAATGATATGAGAGGGCCTACACAAGAACACACATGATGTTGAAGAATGGGAGTGTATGTATGCCATTTTCCAGTGTGAAAATCCTTGTCTGACAATTGCCACCCCACCAAATCCTGGAACTGAACCAAGTTTGTCAGCAGTGCAAGGCTAGCTGCCTGCCAACTACTGTGCACAAGTTGGTTTCAAACCAACACCCACAGCAGTTCTATCAAGACAGTGTGCATTTGCACATATTGTCGTTTATTCACAGATTTAGTTCATGAAGTTTGTAGGGAGCATGAAACAAAATTAATCGGTACTCTCCATATTTTCATAATACTATACAGTCTGGTTATGTTGCTGATGCTTTCCCATAAATTACAAAGCACTGCACGATCAACTGAACTACACATCATAACTGTTTAATTATAAGTATACTCATAATCACTGACAAAAGCTCAGCAACTTTAACCGTTATAAAACAGCCTTCATTTCGTAGGTAAGATATAGAAATGTAACAATGCTCTTGACAATGTGTAGGCCATCATGCACCACCTCCAAACTTTGCTAAAGGCGATCTCTTGTATACGAAGTTCAGCAATGTATTTTTAAAGCTGTTCTTCCTGGAAAGTAATCCCATTAGTATCTATTTACATTTACCTTAAATTTACAATGCGAGCAGAGTGAAAATTCAAGTGTTTTAGTAAATAGTTTTTTTTTTTTTTTCCCCAAGACCCAGCATGCAACCACATATATTACAAAATTAACTCAAAGAAAAGCAATTTCTTTATGTACAGCAATGGTTATTTGATTTAAAACTGATAGAGAAGTACAAGCAAATTTTAAATATATAAAGACCCAGAAGCATTTTCCCATGCTGATATTGAACGTACACATAAATAATCCAAGTAGCAGGCCACATTTGGAGGAGGAGAAAATATGCAGATGCACACATAACAAACATAATACAGATTAGTGTGAAGAGTGCACATGCTTTCCCTTCCCATGTTGCCAGTGTTCATTCCCTGCTGCATAGTACGTATTCAAGGATTGTCAACAACCCAGGGTTACCTCTTTCTTTACTGAAGTTAACATATTTATGTTTTGCATGCAAAATAAAACCAAACACGGGAGTACTAATTATGACTCGTGTAGGTACACTTTTAAAAAAAATGGGAACATTTACTTCTTGTTCAGAGCTTTGGAGTTACTGCAAGTACTTGGGATTTTCACAATACAGTTTTCATTCTTTGCCTTCAGTTGGTTCTACAATTCAAGTACCAGGAAACTAGTTCTTCCTGTAATTTGCCCTTTTTTGTTCTGTACGTACTATTTCTGTATAATGTGATGAATTGGAAACAATCCACACAACAGGACACATTGTGTTTTAAGGAAAATGTTTCACTTATCAGTTCAACATCACTTTAATTTTCTCACACATGCAGAGTTTAGCATGCAGTGGTGGGCTGCAATATTTTGAAATAGGGAGTATCTAATTATGTGGGCCATTGCTCTATTAGGAAATAACAGTTCCAGAAGTCCCTCCTCCCTGAAAATTTTACATATTTTATGTTAAAGAGCTAACTTGGTCTTTCACATTATTACCTCTATGTTTAGAAGTTTTTAATTTTTAACCTCAAAAACTAGAAAATGTTTACGAGATGATAGGCTGTGCTCTGTGTCATTTTAATAGTTAATAAGCTATGTTTAAACTTAAAATTCAGTTACAGTTGGTTACTGGTGCAATTTAATAACTCTGCTTTATTTGTAAACTTGGAGTCTGTGACAGAGGTAAAGGAAGTCGTGGAAGGAGAGGAAACGTGATGGATAGAGAGGTCAGTTAAGGACACTAATGACTGGAATGTTTAGGCCTCAAAAAACTAATTACAAATAATTTTTCATAAAAATAATGATTTAGGTAATTTTTTAGCAAGTTCAATATAATGTGTTTGTACAGCAGAATTTTTATTAACATGAACTAGAATTACAGCCGAATGAATTTTCAATCAAAATTTGCTTCATGAAACTAGGTAGTGGTTGAGTAATTGTCACATGAATTACAATAAAAAAAAAAAAAACATGAGCATGGTTTTGTGTATCGTTAAAAGAAATTTTAGTGAATTGTCTCTAGGCTCTAAAAAAATTGTTGTGGAAAAAAATTATATTTTTAATAAATCAACAAATTTTACCATATCAGAAACACGTTGACTAATTAATCTATGATCAGTCAAAATTGACACAAAATATAGCTGGCTTGTGTAGGAACACTTTATTTTGTACTTTCTATTTTCAGGTTGTTATATCATGATGCTTGCAGGTATAACTTCCTGAAGCACATCTATAGTGCTTTTGCTGTGAGTAAATTTTTAGACTGATATTGAGAAAAAAATTTTGATTGTTGTAGAAATTCAAGTGGACATCATTGAATCTCAACAGCAAGCACAAAGTAACTATTTTTATTAATATACCTGCCTTTGACACAAGCAATGCCAGGATCAACTTACCCCCATACCTATTTCCTGTGTTTCATCAATTAGTTTTTCAACTGCTTCTGGAATTATCAAATCTGAACACTGAATATGATATTATATTGAAGAATTTCCTTTTTACCTTTAGTCAGAACATAAAATAGACACAATATCCAACTGTTTACTGATTCATGCATCAAACACGCAGGAAAGATAAAAAATTTATTTTTCCTACAAATAATGCAAGCATATAACTTGAAGTTATTATAAGTATGTTTCTAAAGTCATCTTTTTTTAACAGTTTAAGTATTTATTGATTACTGGTATATAATTTCTTTCTTTAAAAATCAACAAATAATGTTAAATCAACAAATAATGTTAAATTATGGGTGTTTGTAATAGAACATAAATTTCTTGAACAAGCAAGTTAAGAAGCGTAATGACCTTAAGCAACTGTTCAAAACATAAGTAGTCAGCAGCACACAGAACTATAGAGTGCAGAATTTTCTATGTTGACATTACTACATGAGCCTCATCTCTAAAAACCACAGATTGTAGTGAAACATAAAAACAGCTAACAGCAAATATTCAAGCCAAATTGGCAAGTACTTACTAATATTGTTTTGTGATTTCTGTGAAAACCTCTACTCCCACATTTTTAACATTGTGTGATCATGTAACCTAAATTATGTAGTACAAAGTAGATAGGTAGGGCTTCGTGTCTTGACAGCGAGGTCATTAGAGATGGAGCAAGTTGCTCCAAGAAGCAGGAACAGGGAAGGAATTGGCAGTGGCATTTAGTAGGAAACCGCCCCAGTATTCACCTGGAGTGATTTAGGAAAACAGAAATCAGGATGGGATTTGAACCTAGATTCTCTCTAATGCAAGCCTGAAGGTTTACCACTCTGCTACCTCACTCTGTTATTGTGTAGTACAAGATGTACCTGAAAAGTATCCTAAAACTATGCACGTCTGACGGGAGTACAATCAGTTTACAAGGCTGTCATACAATAGCTGTGTTGTTCAAAGTACATCGTCAGAAATGCTCCTTACATCACCGTGTGATAAACTTATCACTTCAGCATCAAAAAAGGTAGGCAACTAAGTGTTTCTGCTAGACAGCTGCAGTTTGGCCATTTTACCAGCATATGCATCATGGCAAACCCCACCTATCACCATGTGCCTGAGAAGTAAAAGTGAACAATTTTCTTCAGTTGTACTAAGCCAACTGCAATGATGCCAGCATGATGTGCACGTGTGCATACACACACTAAAGGATGTCATACAGGGGGATGGAGGAGCTCAAGCCCTTTCCCCTCCTATGCAAAACAAAATTTGTTTGGCATTTTGCGATATTTTTCAACCCTTCTAGCTTGAAATACATTGCAGTTTGACCTTAATGGTTTCTGTACTTTCCTTCTATTGTTTAAGTAAGAATAATAGTAATTTAACAAAACACTTGTTATATGTACCACCAGGGAAACTGTTAAACTAGTACTGTGGGCCAGGTCTCTCCAGGTGCTATTACACCCAGGAATTCCTGCATCAACAGGGTTAAACTAGTACTGTGGGCCAGGTCTCTCCAGGTGCTATTACACCCAGGAATTCCTGCATCAACAGGGTTAAAACAACTGCAAATGATGTTGCATTATCTAAAGGTGATGGTTCTAACCATACGTTGCCTACGACAAAATGTTTGTGTCTGTATTCTCTGAAATCTTACAAGATTTATTAATGGTATTCATCTATATTTGGCATATCACTAGTAATGCTGTAAAATTGTAATTATAAATTTATGTACAAGATATTTACCAGTCAATAGATTTTAAAGCACTAGGCACATAATTACCACTTCTTGTTGGGCTTTAGAGATGAGACGTTTTCAGTATTACAGCAGAAATGTCTTTCGCAACCCTTGATTCTACACCAATTTCTTTTGGAACAACATAATGTTTAACTACATATGTATTTCTTTTTTTTTTTTGTCAGCACTAAAATTTTCTTGGTAGACCACAAATAACCGAGTTCTGTATGCCACTGTACAGCACAGTGTGTGTTACTTCAAGTTTAGTTGCTATTAGATTAGTAGTGCCCGCCTACCCTGCATCAAGCAAGTCCCAGAGCCAAGTTTCAGGGAAGTTGCGACGCACTTTTACGCCAGTCTCTCCAGAAGAGGATGCACCAAACCCCACAGCTGCCTCTTCAACTTCAAGATCCATCCCAAAATTAGACCTGTAGTATACTGCACAAGTAGTGTTTGTTAGCGTTATGCAACTGCAAGAACCATTTTTCACAATTATATCACATATAATTTAACAAGCCACAACTAAGTTATGCCAAATTATTATGAAAAGCTACATGTTCAGCAATAACTGCAAAAATTCAGTCATAAAGTTAAAACACATACACTGGCATAATTTATTCATCTAAAACTATGCATTACAAATACTTAGCTTAAACTGATGATATTTATAAACATCTATTGCTACATTTTCAGCAAATGTTCTATACTTAATTGTTACTCAGAAAAATAACCAAAACCATAGAGAGATGTGTACTGAAAAAAATTTATACAAAATACTAGGCTAAATATGCATGTGTTTTAACAATACAGTGTTATTTTATTTATTAATGACTTATTAAACTTTAAGTTAGATTAGATTTTCTATACTATATAATTAATTTTATACATTTTCATCCTCGTGAACAAACAGCATTAAAAATATGTGCTGAACATATCGTCCTATTACGTGTATATCAGTGCATGTCAATAGTACGAGAACAATGTAACATACTTTATTAGTAGGATAGTCTAAGAAATCTTCCATAAAAGCTGTTCGGGTAAAGTGAGTTCCACCATATGTAGAATTGACATTGCCATGGACCTTATCACTTTATTTAGGTATGTGTCAGTTAAGTAAAACTGTGAAATTATTGGAAAAGTAAATATTTTACTATTGTTCCAATTCTTTATACTTGTATGCATTAAAAAAATGGAAGAAAAAAATAATTTCAGTATTTACAAATGTTCATCTAACACTTAATTCAACCCTAAGGCATTGAACTACTTTCCCTCCTTTGTTAACAACTTTACTGGGT
Organism: Dryococelus australis; assembly: GCA_029891345.1. Taxonomy (NCBI): domain Eukaryota; kingdom Metazoa; phylum Arthropoda; class Insecta; order Phasmatodea; family Phasmatidae; genus Dryococelus; species Dryococelus australis. The sequence goes on from CM056999.1 coordinate 60,281,358, forward strand.
GCATGCCAGTCATTGTGTGTTAAAATACAGGCAGTTAGGGGCAGCAACATTTTTCAAAGGTTCATTTCAAAAGTGCTCACTTTACTGTGAACAGAGTATACCATGATCCACCTCACTATCCAGGCAGGTATCCCCAGCTTACTGACTGGATCCCTAGAGGTGTAGGATATGACTAGGGATTGTTGTAATGGGAAAGGGAACCCAGTTTAATAACTATCAAGCCAGCTATAGGCCTACAAATTTTTTATGATGTGTATTTTTGTAAGAGCCAGAAATTAACTGTTATTTAGAAAGGCTTTAGAAAATAAATTTTCTATGTACAGTGAAATAAAATATAAAATGTATTGAGAATAAGAATGAGACTTTCGATTTCCACAATACCTTGGTACAATTTATACTCCACTAGTACAAAATAGCAAGAATTTTAATTAATTGTGACCAACTCCACACCAGGAGCAAATTTAAGGGGTGGTACAGAAGGGACAACCATCTCCCGCTTTCCAAGAGCCCAATAAACCACACCATTCAAAAATGTACACACACATTTTAAATATTTTGTGTGTTATGTTTTCATAAAAATGAAGATAATGCAATAGCAGCTCATAATGTATGTGATTGATGCACTGCTTCACCTGAAGTTTAAAATTATAATTTTTTTATTTTATGTGTAATATGTCTCAGTGATTTATTACCCCACCCAACTCTTCCATACATTCCAAGACAAAAATATTGGTTGTTGGAGTGGTGTTGGAAAACACAGCTAACACCACCAATTATGTTGTAGTCACTTTACCTCAGTTGCGGAAGATTGGAATGTAAAAATATGGTAGACTGTTTTTGATGGTAATGATGCCTGGAAACTACACGTTTTCTCTTGGGTTGACATGCTGTGGCAGCCCAAGTGAACCAGTGCATCACACATCCGTTATGAGCCAACACTGAATTATTGTACTGATGTGGGACACAGCCAGCACCCCCATCAGACCATCTGGTGCACAGTGCTTCATATCCAGCACACATTAGCACCACTATAAAGACACAGCGAACAACACCGTGCAATGCAGTGCAAACTAGTGCAGTGCAGTGTTGCATAGTGTCGCAGAATGGAATGCAGTGCCTATGGCAGTGATTGTGCTGCACACCCCATCCAGCAGGTTGGACTGTCCGGCGAGCGGAGTATGAAAATATTGTCTATCCATCGCCACACAAAGTATGAGAACATTTCATAGCAAAATTCATTTTGTCTTATTGAAACACACACGTGATTTTTATTTAGTTTTGTTTATGTTTAAGTATGTTTCCATTTATTTATTTTATAGTTACATACTATCTTGTCCTCAATACTCAGTGGTTTCTTTAATTTGTGTGTTTTGTCGTAATGCCACATAATTGACGTCTTGCTGTTGATCATTACTGTTATCTTGTAAGTAAATACTTATATCATATAATATATTCACTACACTTGTATATACACAGAAAAAAATGTTTTTTATGCTACAATATGTTGGGAGTATTAAGGCTTCCCTAGCATAGTGTATGAACTTTTGTAAATGAGATGAAAATGTTAGTGATGGTATAATCTCTCTTCTATCAGCAGTGGATCAGGCACCAGAGCTAGTGTGGTAACCCAGCAGCCTAGACCTCAGATAATTTCTAAAAATAAAAGGCCATACCACCTTAATACTTCAAAAACTGGGAAAGATGAATGGAAAGGGGAATCATAACAAGGGATGGGAAATGGAGGCACAGGGAAACTGCAAATGGGGCCATCCACTATCAGGCTATTTTAATGAGCACCTGACAACTCGAAACCTCGGTAAACATTTCACTATGTGGAGCCCTCAAAAACATTAAAAAGTTCACTCAGTACGCAATTTTTCAGTGCAGTCAACAATTGGAAGATGAAAAAACTGTACTCCGTGCGAGTTCAGGTAACTTCAAACGTGGCACTGCCAGTGCAGACTGAGTGCAGTCCAGTGCAGTAATCGAAAGATACTCTTATATTTATGTATATTTTTATTATCCTTTTTTAATGTTATCCTCATGGTCTCCGCACTTTCCACTACAATTTTTTTGATTTGTGTATTTTTGTTATTTACTGTATTCTTTTATAGCTGTGATTACGTGGTCTTTCAATGTACTAAGTCAATTTTTATTAATACTGCTGACCTGTCATTGACCTTGATCCATTGACAATGTAATATTCCCCCCCCCCATACAAAAGGGAGAATGAAGACCTCTCTGAATCATGGTAGAAGGATACTTACTGTAATCAAGTGACTTTTCTCTAAATTTACAAAACATTTGGAATCTAATCTGTACAATGTTGATGCAATCTATACCAAAGTAAAAAAGGCATGGTATAAAAACCTCTTGGTTTAAACTTATAACCTTTCAGTAGGCCCAGTGCAAATACAATATGATAACTGTATTTGATGTTTATAGAATAAAATCATTAATTTACACACACCCAGTTGAATAAAGCTTACAATATTTATTTAGAATAAAATCACTTAAGCACTTAATTTGTAAAAATGAAGTGTTACTTGTCAGTATTTTTTTAATACTATTTACTATATAATGTCATGCTACTTATCACCACAGCATTACTGGTATGAGTAAAGTTCTTATTGTATACGTTATTTACGTTCCCTTTATTTCGATTGTGAAGTACTTACTAAGTGGTGCATCCTCATAAACAAATCCATTTGTCAAAATCACTGCTCCTGAATTCTGTTAAAGAAAAAATAAGAATAAACATTTATAAATGGAAAATCGTATCAATTATCAGTAACGAAACAATGCAGTTGTGAAACATTTTGTGTTGATCTCCTTGTTACTCACATCAAACACTTCTTTTGCCGTTGATGAACCAGGCCACCAGTAAAATGACCGCTTCTTTCGCCTCTCAAATAGTACTGGAACATTGTACGGGTTGTGCGCACCAGCATCAGCATCGTAAGATTTCAATTCTTCAATCACATCATCCTAATTTTCAAGATGCAAACTGTTAATTGTACAACAACAGTAAAGTGTTCAAACTTCTAACCTGTTGGGTGTTACCACAGACCCTCCAGCTTGTTACAACCAGTTATTTCCATTTTGTAAAATTAAATTTATTCATAATGAAGTCCGTTGTCAGTATTTTCATAGCTATAAAGGAGTGGCTTTTACTAACAGAATTATGATGACCCAGCTAAATAACAGCGCAAGGTTATTTTCTGCACAATTATGTTTGCAAATTATTTTAAACTGTAGGTACCGTAAAATGGAATGAATATAGTCCATTCCCGATAGGAAGCGACTTATGAACCTTTGAAAAAATGCCCTAGCCATTAGCTGCATGCGTAGCTAGTAAAAAAAAGTTGCAGGTTCTGGTGCGGGTGCTGTACCTGCGCCAGAACCTACAACTTTTTTTTACTAGCTATGTATGCAGCTAATGGCTAGGGTGTATTTTCAAAGGTTCGTAAGTCACTTCCTATCGGGAATGGAATATAGGTAAAAATATTTCTAATATTTTTTATGTACTGCTAAATTTTGAAATTAAAATATAATAAATTAGAGTACAGTAAATTGTCAATTCTAAGACCTTTCATAGTTCCCTGGAAATGGGCTGTTATTTCAGAAGGGTCATTAGTGGAAAAAATTGTTTCAATTAAATTTGTTTCCTGGTTCCCCAGAAAAGGATAATTATTTCAAGAGGGTCACTATTCCAGGGGTCTTAGAAATGAAAGTTGACAGTAATTCTCTGCAGCTTAGCAATAACTCTGATTTGATATACTAAAAATCTGGATATACATTGAACATTTTTTAAAATGTTTGACCATATTCACCAGTGTCCGTATTAACCAGTTTTACAGTATGGTCGCATCACTCACTGTCATTTCAAGTGCACGCCATGTACATCAATGCAGTCACCTGCTACCAAAATGTCTCACCACCCACTGTTAGAAAAAAGAAACAGATTAAAGGGATGCCCTACATCTTGGAGTTCCACTTTCCTCCCTTTAGCAACTGCCACAGCATAGAACATAAGAAAATCACTAGTGTACATTTTGCCTAGTTTTTCCACCCTTTTGCCACACTGTCTTAAACTGTAAACTGGATGTAACTGAGCAGTAGTGACCATATGTGGCTGCAGATTCATAATGAAAAAAAGTATATGAAAACCTAAATTACATGGCCCTAAGTAATTTCTAACAGTGAAACTCATCTTTGAATGTGGAGATTAACTGACAAATTGCTACAAATATTTCACAAAATATTTATGATTAAAAACAGTGGACCCATGGACAGCTCTGTGAATAGATCTTTCCAATGTTTTCATATTTGATCATAAGAAACTTATATAGTTTAAATGCCATGAATTACATGGAGTACATACCACACATGCATTCACTGGTAGAATAACTCAGTACCTGCATCACCTATTGCCAACTTGTGCATCGAGCTGTATGTGTTCATAAATCACCAAAGTCTACACTGCCTTGTTTTCATTGATAGTTACAATAGCAGATCTAAACTGTACCATTAATTTTTATTTTTGGTGTTAGCTATTAATTTCAAATTTGATTGTACATTTAATACAGATTTCATATACCACATGAGATTGCTATACCCATTGTGAAGATCTCGCACATGGAATTCAAATAAAGTTTGCAGAATTTCCATTTTAAAGGTTTCAAAAAAAAAAATTCTGAAATAGGTACATTTATGACAATTTTTATGTTATAGAAAAAGGAATAAATGGTTTGTTACCTGTGTGATATCATTTCCAGACTTCAGAAGCAGAACACTTTGGTCAATGCCAAGTATACCCACATAAGAGTTGGGTTTTGCTTTAATAACCAAGTCGACATTTTCACCTGGTCGAGTTTCAGAAGGATTTACATCAATATCAACCTGGAATGTAATTCATTATTGTTCATAAACATTTGCCACTTAATACATACAAGTTTATGCTGGAATGAATTGCATGCTAATTACTACCTTACTAGCTAGCATACACCAAGAAAAATCAGTACCTCTATGGGAAATATAGCCCATATTTCTCTATTAATGTCCAAGTACTGTGAAATAATACGGGAGCTTTTAGAATGAAATAAGAACCTTATAGGACTACTTTGATGCACCATAATTTTTTGATCAACTCAAAATCGAAAATTTTTCTGATATCTGAACGCGATTCAGGAATTCGCTCAAAACCAACTACAGTGAAAAGCCTCTTAGGAAAATGATTCAGTATGAGCTGATGCATGCTCGGTACTAAAGAATTGCTGGCAATATATTCTTCTTGCACTGAACTCCATAGTAAAGGATAGAACACAGAAGCCAATGAATTATGCTAAAGCCAGAGGTCTTCATAGTTAGCCAAGATGAAAACAGCATATTTTTGGGGATTTTTATTGGAAAGACTAAATGCCACAAACAAGAAACTTTCAAGTGTTGGTTCTGATTTGAGTTCAGTCATTCAACTTTATGATTCACTGATTTTGCTTCATGAGTCTAACAGAAGAATTTGATTAGATATTTTGAATAAAATAGAAAATTATAAGATATAGAACAAATGAACATGATGAAATGCACACAAGACAAAAGGAAGTTACTTCATGGTAACTCCAAATTATATTGAATTCAGTAGTAGGTACAGCTTCAGAATAAGTACCTTCTTTCCTATCACAGATAGCTTGCAGTTGGCAGTGAAGAGGAGGCATGTGTATGTCCATGTAAAGGAACAATTTAGTACTGTGACTCAAATTGGGAATAGTCTCTGGATCAGCTTATGAAAGCGGGATACTTTCTGCACACTCAAGTTTCCTGAGGATCTTTATGATACACAAATAATATTAGGTGCAATTAAAGACTTATCTTCTAACAAACTAAATATTACGAGAAACTAGGTCCAATTAAGTTGTTTCAGTTGATATGAGAACAGGATCAGCAAGTGATCTACCCAAATATTGACAATGCTCTCAGAATGTTCCGAGAGCACAGCTAAGTGGACCTTCCCGTGACTTAGAATAGTTAAAAATTATTTGCTTACAAGCATGACAGATAATAGCCTCATTTCACTAGCAGTCTCAATCATAGGCCACTTTTGATTATCATGAATCTACCTGGCATCATCGACCAGTTAGCTGTGCAAAGATCAAGACAAAATACATTATAGACTAGTGTTTCTTACAGTGAACATCCTAGTATTTTATGTGTCAATATTACATGTTTCACTGCTTTGTGCACACTTATTATTAAAGAACTATTTCATTTTTCATTGCATGACGGTAGGTATTTATTTACGTTCGTTGATTTTTCTTACATTACCTAGGCTTTCACAGTTTTATAATAATCACTAATTAAAAAACCAAATCAGATTTAGCTGTTATTCCACAAATAACACTTATGTGCATGTGACTGCATATTATTTTGAGGGAGGAGAGGGCATGGTAATTACGTTGCTTTTGAGTAAGAAAACTTGTGTAGGAAAATAAGCTGCCAATTACCGAGTTACTATGGATGGCAAAGTGCTAAATCTGCCGATTATAACATAAAAATCTATGCCACACAGATAGCTTGGCAGAAATACATCACTCTAGTAAAATATTTGTGCTCATAGTTAGTACAAACAATTTTGTAGGATTGTTCCCTCTTCATTTTTCTCTACTGGCTTTAATCAAATTGTAATATGAAACTAACTTCTACAGCAATAATTTTTGTCCCATACCACCTTAAATTACTATATGCAAGTAATCATGATCAGCAGATAAACCCATGTTCTCAGGCTCACCACTTTTTATGCCAACTCTTGCAACAACAAAACTGGCTGATGTGTACAAAAACAAACGAGTGTGACTTACAAAGTTTTGCAGAAAGCCATCAAGCTGGATGTCCAGTGCATCGGCCACAACTTCACCATCGTCCTTGAGGTAACTGACAACCACGTGTGCTGTAGGCGCCATTGCATATGTGGCCAGGAACCTGAACGTGTGACTGTTTACATTAGGAACTTGTACTGTGTTAGCCATGAGAACATCTCCTCTGCCAATCACCTGGTATGTGAAGTATTTCATTGGTACTGTAGAGTTCACCACAATTTCCACATCTTTGTTCACCTAGCGGAACATTATAAAAACAAGTCAGTTTCAATCATTTCAGAAGCTACTATGTGTAAAAACGGCACTACTGATTATAACACATACTATGTACATCTTACTGTTATTAAAACTCAAAGGGTTTTGAACATTAACATATTAAACAAAATACTATAATAAACAAAAATTTATATATATAAAAGGACAGGAATTCAAGTTCTCACAGTTTAGTACTTGTCAACAGGCACACACACACAAAAGACGACATTTTCCACACGGTTGCACAATCGCACATTCGCAACATTTCGCTGGCTAGGCCAGCTTCATCAGGCAGTGAGTTGTAGGACAATTCTCTGCCTGATGAAGCTGGCCTTTCCAGTAAAACGTTGTGATCACGCAACCACGTAGAAAATATGTCCTCCTTGTTTGTGTGTATGTACCTGTCGACAAGTACTACATTGTGAATACTTGATTTCTGTCTTTGTACATATTTTTGGTAGCCTAGCAGTCTACTTGCAATCTTAACTACAAATTTATATTAAAATAAATTACACTTAGTTATAACAATAGGAGTAAATTTCATTTCTTGGCACTACACACTCTTCATAGGCATTATTCTTAAACCAAAGCAAACATATTTGAAGGCTATTGGTTAAAGAAACTTAATCGAATGCTGTATTGCAACATTCATCTCATCTAAAATATTGGCAGATGGAAATATTGTGTTTTGAGATTAGCAGCAGAATCAGTAGCAGATGAGAATAACTGAATACAATTTCATACGTTTAACACAAGTAATTTACCATGTTATGCTGTTGAAGTATCTTTCAGCCAGACACATTACATATTTAGACATTGTACATCTAGACATTTTTAGACATATTTAGACATCTAGGCATATTTAAACATTAGACATTTTGATATCTATATGCCATTCACGGTAAAGTGAGCACTTTGGAAAGCCCTCTCATTTGGAATAATAGTCAAATATATTTTATTTTAGCCTTAGATGTTATTTTCCGAGTGCGGTGGAATATACACATTGTGTTTGTTGCTTACATGCCAATATTTATTTTAAAAATAATGTAGAATTTACATAGGCCCTCATCTCCCACTTGGGGGCAGTTATTGATAGCAGTGTTCACAGAAAGGTAGAGCAAGCCAACAACATCTGGCATCATTGTGGAGGCACATGTACAGGTTGTTGCAAAAAACTTTGCATGCCGCTTATACCAATATACCAAATACGACTCGTCCACACGTGCTTCAACAACCGAAGGAAACGACTCCAAGACAGGATGTGTTCCCGGGAAGGGACATTGAAGATGCTTTGATTCCGGACTGTTCCTGACATACCCTTCTCTCTCTACTAAGGAGTCTTAAAACCCGAGGAAGGATCAAACCAAGCACTGAGTTTTACGAGTGCACAGAGAGTAGTTTCACCTTAAACGCACTATTTCTGCACATAAAACTAAGGGCATTCAAAGCTGCCGCGTGACAAGTCAGTCTCCCCGAAGCATCCGGCAGACAGTGTGTTGCCACACCGCCAAAGATGGCAAAGCGCCACCAAGTGCCCGATGCCGTATACCGAGCATACGAGGGTAGTTCTCCCATCCTGCTTGCTCCAGGCAGCTGTCACAGGGACACGTCACGCCTCCCACCCCAACCCAACGCACACTCGTCACTGAGCCTGACATAAGGCTGTGCGCAGCCAAGGTTAGGAGTTATCTCCAATAGCTCACCTCAACACTGTGTGCTGGGGCTCTACTGACTTAGGCCCTCACGGTCCTCTCCAAGAGCTTCTAGTTCTTCACCAACGACCAGTAGCTTCAACACCTGGAAATCGTCTACCACCAGAAGCCATCATCTGCAGAAGACATCGACCAGATACTTAACACTTCCATTACCGATCTTCCTGGATAGACAACTACCATTACTTGCTGGTAGTGGTCACCCCGTAAAGTTAGTCCCTTTTGTAGGTAAACCCCATAGATATAGTTGCGTAAGTTATATAGTAGTATCTTTCCACTTGCATTTTAAGTAGTCTTAGGAGCGGGTCACCTCCACTCGTTAAATTGCGTAGCTATTACTTCCGCTGCACAAACCTGCTTGGTTTAAGTACAAGTCACCTAGTATTTATTGTTTCAATAAATACTAATTCTTTATCATATCCGAGAGTTCTCAGTCCTAGGAGTAGAACCTATCTGTCACGAAGTATAGACCTCAGAAAGGGCAAGCAAGGGACCGGGTGGTTTTACTATGAACATAGAGCAGGAAATCAGACCCCCTTCAGGGGCCTGCCTGTCACCACATACACCTCATCTTTGGATGGCCACCCAGTCTATATACTCTGGTGTATAGTACGGTAGAGCCTCCACCACTAGGTATATATCCCACCGAGGCGGGACAGCCACCCCAAGTTGTATCGCTGATCGTAGCACCCAGCTACGGTGCTGGCAAGGGTGTTTGCTTGAGATTGGAGGCCCTGGTGGACCACACCCGGCAGTGGCAGGAAGACGGTCTATGACCCACACCTCCAGGTACTTGCACCGGTTGGAGCCAGGGAACGCACTGTCAGCCATTGTCAGCATACGCGTCTAGTCAGGATTTCGCCAATTGCTTGCCGTTTTCGAGAGGGATTGAGTGTGTTATACTTATATGTCATTCAAAGTCAGGCACGGAGCTCAGAGAGCAGTGTAAAAGACAAAATTTAGTATTACTAAGCAGGTGTGTGAAGCCAACCTCGTCGCTCCGGGAATGGAGACCTCACGAGAGCAGGCCCAAGCCGCTTGACACATGGGGATATGGCTTCTTCCATCGGGAGTTTTGTATTCTACTCCGCCCCAACTGGGACAGGCAACGAGGATCATCCAGTGGTCCGGGCCCTGGTCACCGGGAGCAACACCAGGCTCGGGTGCGCCAAGGCAGCTGGGAAGGAAAGCAGTGGAATCGCAGACACCTGGCAGAACACTACAGCAGCTCCACACTCGCCAAGACCAGGAAGACAAGGGAGCCCCCCGACCATCCTGCAGCATCACTACTGTATCACCAAAGCCAAGCCCTTCGAACTCTGGTTACGTCAACGTTGCTCCAGAGGGCCAGTGTTCTTGTCCGACAGAGCATCCAACCGGCAGCACCGGACTTTGTGCCCAGTCAACAGCCCACACCAATGATGGTAACTAGTAAGAGACTAAACTAAGTTTCATAGTATATGCACGGCTGATCTATCGCAGTCCGAAAAGCCACTTGCATGACACGCAGTTCAAGTGACACACATCTACTTCAAATCCACACGGTGCCACTTCAGAAGTATAAGACATATCTGCCACTTCATGACACTAGTTAGTCATGATGTCACTTTTATAACCCAAGAAGAGGACTGGGATTAATTGTGGCACAGGTTTCTTATGCTATATTTTAGGGTCATGTGTAACGAATTCCAGCAAATGGTAATTTCACATTTCATTCAGTACGGTGTAGTGTAATATCTTAACGTGCAGTTCCTACAATATATTTGCAAGAGTCAGTGTTAAATTCATAGTGTAGTTTTGTACGTGAGATTATATATGTGTAAATTTGTTTTCTTCTTTTTAATTCACATAATGCAGTATGAAAATTACTTGGATTCAGGGACTACTTACACCTTCTGCCATATAAATTTCAACAAGATTTTATGACACACATAATTTAATTGCTAATGAAAAATTATTACTCATAAGGAGCAGGACAGTCATCTGACTGATAGGCCTTTAGCAATCATGTAATTTTTATTAATATAGAAAATTTATCTGTGTTGTCTTTACTCCAAGATGTATTTAAAATCAAAAGAAAAGTATCAATTCGGTACAATCTTTATTATATTTTACATACAGGCAGTTCTTTGTGTTCATACATGTGTTCTTGGAAATGTGTATATTATTTGAATCATGTGCAGGTAAAAAAAAGTGTTCTGTTCCCAGAGTGCCAAGAAAATTTTTAAAAATTTATAATTTTTTTAAAAAGAAAGTATATTTGATCAATAAAGTAAAGGGTACATGAAAAAAAGGGGGAATGCAACGAAAGGCTAAAAATTAACAAACAGTACCAATGTGTACATGAGTGGGAGATTCGTTGGAGACCATGTCCAATAAATGAAAGAATGTCACTGAAATATAACGTATATTTGATAACATATACACATAAGAAAAGGAGAATGATACTATCAACAATGGAAGAAAGGAAAATGTCCGTTTGTATAGGTGGTAACACCACAATTGTGTGTGTGGCAACAATGCTTTTTTTTAGCAACACACTGTCAATTTTCAGCTGTTTCACATACTAATGTTTGTTCTGTTGATGTTTCTGTGTGATAACATTATAACGTGTGAAGATGCAAATGATAAACCAAGTACATTGTGACCTCAAAAAGGCTGAAATGCTTTATACAAGGAAGCGACTTCCAAGGCTTGTATCACAATAGCAATGTATTTTCAAAAATATTTAAGCTTATTTAATATATGTATTGATTAATGAACTCTACTATCGCAAATAGCTTTCACTCTTCACTTTCAACTTGCATGTTTGTCTAGTGGACATTCTGTTTCCTATACATACCCAGAGACAACTGCACAAAAAGCAGCAGATGAATGAAGTGTGTTCTATGCTACATCATTTTAAATTTTGTGAATTACATAAAGAAATTATACATCTGACAATCTGTGATAGTGTATGTGGACAGAACAAAAACTGGACTGTTTTCTGATTTCTCCATTTTGTAGTTCATGATGTCAAATGTCTAGTTTCTGTGAAAATTGTGTTTCCCATTCGTGCGCACCCATACCAAAAGTGCAATAGAAATATGGCACTAATCAATCAGAAATATCCAGCCGAAACACCAGTTGATTGGGAAGATCATTTCAGGAGGGCACAAAGTATGCCCTCACCGTTCCATGTTGAAGAAGTTGACCAACCAATGATTTGGTCAATGGACGAGTTATTTAACATCTCTCTACCGAAAAGTATGCCCATTCGAAACAATACCGGTCAGGGAACTTATACTCTTCATGGAGCACCTAAGAGTCATGGAATACTGAGACACTTACAATGGCCACTGGGAGAGGCCTGATGTAAAAGGTCAAAGTTCAACATCATGCTTACCAGCGACATCTGTTACCAAGATCATTCTTCCAGAGAGATATGATGGTAGGTGGACGAGTTATGTGAAATCTTTCCTCCTTTGTTGCCAACATGCACGACATATTGTGAACTGTTATTCTAATTGTTCTCCACTCATTTTTTGTTTCCGGTTTACTCAGACTATCCAATGAAAAAAATTTGCAGATTTTCACAATTTGGTGACCAGACGGAAGATCCTTGATTGATAGCCTTCCTCACCATGATTAAATACACAAATAAAAACAGAGAAACAATGGACACAGCTTGGTAATGTGCTAGAATGTGTAAGACTGTTTTTGTGTCTGGGGTTACATTAGAGCTGATATTCCCCATTATTTGACCGACGAATGTGTATTTACATAGCTTCGTATTTTATTTTACATATACAAATTGGTTCTACTTTGTCAAATACATGTGGGTAGGATGCCAGGACATTGGGCTAAACATTATCTATGCAGTCATTTATATACATATAGACTATTACTGAACACTTCACTAAAGGTTTAAATCTACATATTAGATTATCTCAGAATGTGGGAACTATGACATTCCCCCTTTTTTTCCCATTTACCCTTCAGAAGTGTATAAATTTTAACAAGATTTCACTGAGATCACACATAAATAAAATTTTACAGTATTTTCTTACCCAAAATTTTTATTTTTGCCATTCTACGTACATAGCAAATTACTTGAAGGCCATAAAAAAAAGTAAGTTTTGTATACAGTCTAGTCTACTGTTGTTGAGAACTAGGAGAACTTCCTGTTACGTCAGCATGGGATATCTTTTTAGACCCTACCATCTTCCATATTTTGTGAAAAATTATTATTTTTTTATTTGCAGGCAATGTAGTCTTGGCCACCCTTGAAAGAAATAATGGAGAAAGTGGCAGCCATAGTCAATAACAAAATTTGTTGACCTTGAGCATACGAGCAGTTAGTTCTCATTGACTACTGAATGGGGTTGAATAGCATGAGGGTAAAGTTGCTTAGAACAAAGTATTTGTAAATCCAGCTGTCGCAGAGTTTTTGGGAAGTCGTTTCAGGCTTATGTCAAAATTGCCAGTTGTATGGTTCACAGAACAGGGCTGCAGAACGTCAAATTTCCGTACATGAAAGACGTCCACAGGAGTGGTGGAAAGAGGGACACTAATGCAATGAGGCACGTGTTCCGCAGTCCTACAGCTTGTAAATTTCATGAACTCATAAAAAATTTTTTGTCAATTTATTTCATGAATACTGCACAATGTCGCATAAAATAGCACAATGAATCAGAATTGTCTGTGCTCTCTGTGACCTTGCATTGTGCTGTTTAGTTAAAATCACTGTCTGTCGTTCTTGCTCCCAATGGTGTTGGAAATGTCATGAAACACAGCAGAGAGAGGAAGTGTCGGGATGTTGCACTGCCTTCCCACAGCAGCAGGTGTGGTTGATATAAATGCACTGTTGCCAGATCAGATTTTCAGTGTTGTCAGTTAAAATACCCATTGTGACTTGACTTACGCAAGCTGGCTGATCCTAATGATGCTCATACTCACACCCTACTGTTTTGGCAGGTAAAAACCAAACCTGATATATTTAAATAAGTATAGTAATCACTTTGTATTTCATAGCGATCATCATGTTGCATTAAAAATTACTGCTACAGCAAATGTGTCAAAACAGACAAAATGCATTACAGAGCATTTCACTGTAGATAATTTTTTTCAAGAAAAAACTAATTTTTATATTAAGTAGGTGATCTATTGACATCTTTTCATCTGTGGTATTTGTAAATTAAGAAATTATAACCCCAAATTTCAGTAATTCTTTACAGATTTCATGACAATAATCCCTGCTCTCCCTTTTTTGGTAAAAAAAAATCTGGCCAATTAAATGTGGATGTCATGTGAGTAAATACTGTAATTAAATATGCTTCTTACTTTCTGTAAACATGTTGTAATGATGCATTATGTCTTTTAAACAATGAGCAATTTACTTGGCCACATCAGTGTGCATGCCTTTGCCATTTTATTCTACAGAGTTTGACTATCACGCATCACGAGACGTCAAGAATTGTACTGTCTACCCAAGGTAAAGGGCAGACGCTTCGATGCCAGATTGTATTATTCACCGGCTGAGCCACCGAGACTATGCTTTGAAGATCATCCAAGTACCTCAGCGCACCACCAGATGGCCCTACGAGTACGATCACCAAGCCTTGTTCCTGGATCCAGCACTGGCCACTGATGTCACACACCAATAGGATCTATGTCAAGACACCCCCTCTACAACTCCAGTCAGGGTGTGCCGGCCAGAATATAAATAGTGGGCCCACTACCCTTGTAATGCCAGTCTGTTCTGTTCCTTCACCGCACGCTTGTGCTGAAGGAACCATCGGCTCCCTCATCTTCACCGCGCCCTGCGCCGAAGATCATCTCCACCTACCTTGTCTTCACCACATCCAGTAGTCCAGTTTAAGTTAGTATCATAACGCTCGCCTACCCTGCCATTGTTAGCCTAAGAACAGGTCGCCTTGTCCTGTCTCACGTAGGATTAAACTTCCATAATCTCCTGTGGATGTTAGGAGGTAGTGTGACACCACCCTGTTTTTATTCCCATCACAGGAATAAACCGAGATTTCACCAACTGAAGGGTTTCTTTCCCATAGTCAAAAACCTCTCCCTATAGACAACAGACCAGTCTGAAGAAAAGCAGGTGAACAGGAGATTTACTCAGAACCGCCATACACCAGTACAGTACCCACACACATTCTGGACGGCCACCCTTTCTGTGCACCATGGTGTACGGAACGGTAGAGTCACGACACTGGGTACATACTAAGTCTCCTGAGGTCAGCTTGTCGGCTGGGTGCTCACCCTCTCCACCGCACTCTGAGCCGGAAGGGGTATTCCTCAAGTTGGGAAGACTGGTCCTCCTGAGACACTCACCCCCATGCTGGGACTGTCCGTCAGTGAGACCTGACTCTCAGTGTTCATGCTTCTTGCGCTGAGTACTGGGATAGGGATACCACTCTGAGTTGGTAGACACGGTACGTGGTTCTACACCTGTATAGAACAACACTTCACCTGCTCCACTTCTGTGAGCTTGATATTAGTGATTCTGTCTGTATGCCTTATTTCCGTTGGAGTGGAGTACAAGAGCGGGTTAAATGGTTAAACACTGCCTCAAAACCCCAGCAGGAGCTTAACCCCATCCTCACCGGACTCATGCACCTTTCACCAAAAGGGAGAGCTCAAGTGATCAGACAGCTAGAAAGACCAACCACGCCGGGATCTCAGCACCTATCCGAATCCGCGAGGGTACACATCCTGTATTTGCTGCATACCTGAGCAATCAGGACCAGTCACTAGGAATTGTCAATCCATGCTGGTGGGGATTTCAGATAGCCGAGCTGACCCCTGCGACCATAAATACCAGCCAATGACATTCTAACTCACCTAAGCTGGAATCACCGCAGGTCAGGTAGCCGCCACGGGTTACACGTCGCCCAGGTATACCCGCAAGAGAAAACCTGCCAAAGCGCAAACTGGTAGTCGCAGTAACAGACTGTGCCCTGCCGCAAAGCTACCAGGTGTCTGCTATATAACGGATGTGCTCCGGTATCACATAAGGACTAGTTCTAAACCCCGAACCTGGGTGCGACTGACCTAGCACTCACCAGAACACTTTCAACATGGTGACGTTCCTCCCCAGCCTCAAGATGTCGTGCATCAGTAAAAATGTAACATTTTATTTTAAAGGTTATACAACTTAAAATTTTCAGAGATTTATATACTATTTTAACAGAAGCACTCATTTATATTTTGCCAATACAACTGCCAAACATCATCCCATTATGGTATATTGAAACATTCATTCAACGCAAATGCACAAAGGCTATACAACATGGCAATGTTAGATAACAACAGTGATATATCAAACTGTCAATAGATTGTTAAATGTACAAATGTCTTCACATGAAAGTTGATTTAAAAGTGTTAATATGTTGTGTACGAAATTGTGATGTGTATGAATCTAGGGTTCATGAAAATCTAGACGTGTCTGTGTACGAGTTTTCCATGCTGCAACATTTGGTGGGCTTTGCCAAGGCATTCCAAATGAAGCCTAATGAAACACTAGTTATTTAGGCACTTGGGACAAGTAGAATGTCAGGCTGCTCTACATCTGTAACTTCTTTGTCTGATAATGTAGCTAAGATAGTTTTAATTTTCTGGAATATATGTAGTTTTGCTGACCTGGAGTAAACAGCTCCTCTCCCGTTGGTTAATGTACCTAAAAGCAAAATTCTGGCAATGTAATTTTTTTAAATAAATCTTTTGATGTAGCTAGTGTGCTGGTGTAGACCAAGATCCACATTACATAGTATACCTGCAACTATGATCTTAACAACCCTGTTACACTACTGGCCAGTAATGTTGCAACACCAAGAAGGAAGTGAACTAGCACAACCAGTTGTATAGGACAAAATACCCATCATACACAGATGACTACTACCCTTGCAACTTGGCACGACTTACAGAACATGGGGAAATCAGTACTGTGTGGCCCCGCCACAGGCAGCGATAACTGCTGCTACATGACGCTGCATAGAGAGGAAGAGATTTTGGATGTCTGTGGGGTGTATCTGGCACCATGCTGCTTCAACAGGTGCCTAAAGTTCATCCACTGTGGCTGCAGGTGTCATATGGCATGCCGTCAATTGTTTCACCATGGATTACACATTTTCAATGGGTGGGAGATTTAGTAAATGCACAAACTAGGAAAGAAGAGTGACATGGAGGTCTTCCAGGAACTGTCAGACAATGTGTGTCACTTGCGGTCGCACACTGTCCTGTATGTACAGGGACCCAGGCTGGCCCTGAAGTTAGGGAACTACAATAGGCTCCAACACCTCCAAGATGTAATGGTTGCTGGTCAGCGTACCATTAGTGAGGACTATGCTCAAGCAGGACTGGAATCTAATGGCACCCCATACCATAACTCCAGGTGCTGGGTCAGTATGATGGTGCATAATCCAGGACTTGGGCAGACGTGCATCACTGTACTGCCAGACATGGGTGTGACCATGGGGGTGCTGCATGTGGAAGCAGGATTTGTCGGAGAAGACGATGATATGCAATTTGCCCTACCAGGCCCAATGCTACATTTATCACTGCAGCAGCAGTTGCGTATAGTGAGCAGAGCAGTCAGTGGCTACCACAATAATGCATGTTTGGACATTATCCCCTTATGCTGCAGATGGTGATGCATCATGAATGCAGACAGGTTGATGTGCGACATGCCTGAGTGAGAATGTTATATGTGGTTGTATGATCCATAATAGTCCTGCACATGAGATATATGTCCTTGCCCTCATTGGTGCAACAGAGCCATTTGCTTCCTACAGGTCACTCAGCCTATCCTCCTTCGACCTACCGACTCAATATCTGCTTCACTGTGGTTGCATTTCTTCCAATATGAGAACCAATTTTGTGGTATGATAATCCACAATCTTAAAAGGCCACGATTCTCCCACTGTAAAAGGCAGAAACCTGTTTGTATGATTAGAGTGTTTTTTTTAAGTGGCATGCTCACTATTTGTACGTACAAATGGCAGAGAAAAACATACCCTCTTATCATACCCTTCTCTACACATTCCCTCAATGTGAGGTCCTTCAGGTGCTGCCTTCGTGATGCAGCAATTTAAATGGCCAGCAGTGTACATCTACAACCGGAAGCAGGCTAAGGAGATTTAGCCTAAGATTGTTTGACTATAACCACCATCAATCTCGTGCTACTCAGAATACACTAAATACTTCGTGTTGAACAATAACATTGCTACTTATATGAGATACCACCATGATTGACACTCGTCCTTACCCACAGTTCATCGCATCTAAACCAAGCTATTCAACAATGTCCACACCAACCCTACCAAACAATACTCTGATGCTACCTTTGAAGGCATCACAGTGCAGTCAGAAATAAGTATATCAAAGTTGGCAGTAACATACAGTGTTAATTATTTGGCAGGCAAGTCACATAATTAGCCCATAATATGACCTTGGTTTAGTTGTAACAAATGGTTCTATTATGTGGTGATGCATAATGGCACTAAGTATTCATTAGAAGGTTTTTGTTAAGGAGAATTCTTTTTGTAATTTTGAAATGGCTTTATAAAGGCCCAGCACTGTATGTTCGAACTTTTCAAAGCAGAGTTGCATGTAAACCCACCTTCAATCTTGTAAGTCGCATATTCCACCAAACATAGTTGCAGCAACATATGTAAACTTACATTGTAGATATGAAAAATGTTAGAAGTTACGTGGTCATCTATTGTGACCACACATAACCTAGGCTCCTTAAACAAATTGTTTACTATGGTACATTAATAGGTCCTCATTGAAATTATGTATGAACATGCATTAACATTCCACTTACTGTAGTTTTGGCCATTGTATATTTTTGTGTGGGGACAGTAAGAAAATTACAGAGAGTTATTTTGTGTCAACAAAGAGCAATTGATTTTCAAAATTAGTTTTCAAGACCGATTGACCATTTAACTTATAATCACTGAAATAATTGTTGTACTGTTATGATGGACCTTCTAAATGACACTGCAGTTTTACCTGCATAAATATAAAAACAGAAAAAAATAACTTTTCTTGAAGTAGTAGGCGTACACACTATAAATAAGAAAATATCTAAAATAATCTCCATCAAATAATTATACATACAGCTGAATGTTCTGTCTTGACTGTGGCTTGGACAAATGTGGAACTTGGAGAGGTAGCTGCATTAATAGTGGAAAACCACTCCTTTAGATCCATGTACTGAGCCTGAAAACATTTTAAAACACTTTTACCATATTTAAAACTTAAATGACCTTAGTTAATTAACTCTTCATATAACAGGTGCATAGCAAGACAGGTCCACACAGCTCTATGAACACTTGTAACTCACTTTGATGGCAGTGTGCAACAGATGTGGAAGTCAGTGTGGAAAACTTTGTTAATATGGGTAGAGTTCCAGATGGTTACAATTGTATTACATTTTACCAAATTTTACTGTTTTTTTTACATTAACTATCTTTAAAAAACATCATAGCAAACAAACTTATTTTGTAACCTAAGGAAAACTTTGCTACGCCCCTGAAACTTGATACAGTAACATCTGAATGATTCTGAACATTGATATTTTTATAACATGTGAATTTAATGGCTAAAATGGGGATGTGTGAGGTTTCTTGCAACTTGGAGATATACCGTACTAAACTGATTTTCTGGCAACTTCAATTTCTATTATAATTACACTGACTGCTTTAAATCTATATTCTGAATGTAACCATATAGTTCTATGAAAGAGTCATTAGTAGTCATTATTCCTCTGCTGGTATAATAATTTCATAAGTTATGTCTGATAATTTTGTACCTTTTTGTATTTATAGTAAGAGAAATTTTAAAAACCAAACAGTGCAAACAAATGGTACTGTAGGACAATGGGGTGGTTTCATTGCTTTATGTCTCTTGGCCAGTATGAAATTGAACAAAAATGCCGTCAAACACTTGCTACTGTGATTTCTGAGGGTGGCTCTCTATGGGAAAAAGCCAACCAATGCCCACTGTTGCGTATATAGCATTAGCAACTGGAATCTTGAGGCAGACTACACTTTCTCCTCACATCTCACTTATAACATTGTTAGGAGGAGTGGCTTGGTGATAGTTATATGTCAGAGACATTCAAATGACCATCTATTCACTCTTATTCATTAGTTATAGAAATTCCTTAAACCAGTCTATTCAATTATATTAATATTATTTTTTGAAAAGAAGTTTGCAAGATGCCATTACCCTGAATTGCGATGACTTAGATGGTTACCTAGTTCACATTAAGGTCACATTGACCCTGAGTACAGTATGGTTGTACCAGCAATAGTCATACAGAATGTATTTAAGATATTCAAAGGGACAAATTTGCTTGGAGTACAAGTTTCCTGCTTTCATTGTTTGGCCCAGAAATATTAATCATTTACTAACAAAATAAGCATAAAAAAAATTTATAAATACAAGATTTGTAAGAGTTGATGGGAATAACCTAATATAAGCTTTAATTTAAGAAATTATAAAATAAAATAAAATAGGTTAAAAGTGAAACTGATATGTATTCAGAATACTACAAGATATAAAAGCCTACTGTTTATTCAGAACTGCAAAAGACATTCATTTTTTAAAACTAAAACACACAGCAGTTTACATACTTCAATACCAAGCATTATGGTGCTGTTGTCCAATGGTGGGTGAAATGTAAGTTCTACCATTCCATCTTTGTTCATTGTGTGACGTTCTTCTGTGTACTTCTCAGTGTCATGCGAGTAGCCATACCTGACAATAACAGGATTCTTCACATCTTGAAGAGGAGTACCATCATGAAATGCTAATTTGATCTGCAAACAATGATGTAATATGCCATTATTAAAGACAAGGTTATATGGTGAATAGAAATAAAACCGAAATTAATGTTAATACACTGCATAACACCAAAATTTAAGTTACAACATAAAATAGAATTAAATTAACCAAGATACTTGATTTTCAGCAAAACTTTAATTATCTGTTCCAACAAATTACATTCTAAGTATTTTTGTAAAATACTTGGCAAAGGAAATATCCATTGCCCATAGATGCCAACGTTCTTACCAGAAAATAGTGTAATACCTAAAATGTGATTAATAGTCCGTTTATTTATTTCAAATAAGATGCTTACTCTTGATTTCATATTTCTTTAAATACTATTTACATAAAAACCATAACACCAAAATCTTTCATTTTTTAAATAAAATTGAGCTAAAAAAAAAAAAACCATAAAATCTTGGTTCCTAGCCTTTATATTATATTACATTATGAAAGTATGTATTATTCATTCTTAAATATAGCATATTTTACAGGCATTTTTTTTCCTATGTCATCCAACCTCGTTCCTCAGAAGCTCGTCATAGGTTGCATGTGCAGGGTCGTTTTATGCGTGTGCTATGTATGTTCAGTGCATCTGCACATGGTGTAAAGTGCACTAAAGAAATGCCTGATGGCCAAATCCAACAGTGAAAAGGGTTTTGTTAGCAAGTAAGGTATTTTATGTATATTTTTCCATGCACTCCTGTGTACATTTTTGTAAATTTGTATAGTGTGTTTTTTTTTCCATTTCAGTTGTGCTTCATTCTCTATGCACATGGTCTGCATGGGGCTACCACTTCCAGGGCGGGTGAGTGTCCCTGCTTCCAACAGCCATTTGGCAGTCTCTCAATGGAGCTCAAGCCAGACAGATGCGTGCCATATTGCCTGCGGGGTCTCAACTTTGTTCTCACTGATTTGTTAATTCTGTCTGCTAATTCATATCCTAAAAAATTTGCTGTTTTACTCCAGCAACTGGCCTGGCCTTTCCGTTGATTCAGCAGGCCCTTAAATAATATCGCCTCAGAATATTTTTCTTTGACGTAACCTTGTGTATCTACCTTGAACTTGTTCATACAAGGCCTCATGTAAGCGTTTTCATGCCACAGCACTTTTGTACTGTTCTGTCATCTTGCTTTTGAGTCCACGTAGCACCCTATGCATTTCGTTGCCAATTTAATTTGTAATAAACGCCGGATGGCTCTGGATCTAACATACACGTGGTCACACTTAATTCTTACGTTTATGTGACCAGCCTCCCTGTACTTGTATTTGGCATGCTCCGTGGTCTACAACGGAGCATGTGTCTGCATTAAGTGTTTTACCACGTGGCGACTTAACAGCCCTGTAAGAGTTTCTGCTGACCATGTGGCCATGCCCAAAATCAAGGCCTGGCACCTTACTAATTGACACCGATTTTATAATAATATGGTGCCCAATGAGAAGCCTGGTTTCAATTCTCTAATTTCTTGACTACATAACCAATTACATACGCTTACATATCAGTAGCTGCCAGCGGTATCAGATAACGAGTTTTCTTAAATTGTCTAACAAAATTTTTAAGGCAAGAGGATATTGGAGTTACAGTTGCAACAAAACTTGGATGAGCATATCATTCAAGACCAAATGAATGTATTAAAAGTAATTTTTCCCCCTAAGAATTTATTCCAATTTAAAATAAATACCAATGTATGTATAAAAGATGTAAATATTAATTTTGGGAAGTATGTAAAGTTTAATTAATTCAGTTACTTTTGCATACAACATCCTCTGTAATTACATAATGCAGAAAAATTTATACTGATGCTGCGAAACTGAAGACTAGCACTGTAATTAGATAGTTACTCTGTAATAGCGTATTCCTCTGATACATTATATTAAATAGTTTGTGCATAAATATACGAATATCAAGTTTTAGTAAATATCATTAGATTTTTATATAACTGTCGCAGCCGACTAGATTAATTAATAGCACTATTTCTAACTGTAATATAGTATATAATTGTATATAAATGTCTGATTACATTTTTCTGTCTCCTTACCATATTAAATACTAAATCTGAAAATCAGGGCCTGACCTTTTAATATTTAACTTTTCTTGGTGAGTTTTCTATTTGCAAAAATTATTTGAATGGAACTCACCGCCCTGGCTTTAAAAAAAAAACTCATCCCTCCTTGTACAAACGTGTTTAGGAATTTTAAAATAAAGGTGCACTATTCCTCATTAAGAATCATTGTTTCCACATGGGGCTGTGGTGGCTGAATGGTTAGCCTGCTGGCCTCCTACCTTGGTGAACCGGGTTCAATCCCCTACCGGGTCACTCCCGAATTTTTGCAAGTGGGAATCATGCCGGATGATGCCACTGATTGGCAGGTTTTCTTGGGAAGCTCCCATTTCCTCCACCCTTGTATTCCAGCACTGCTTCATTCTCACCTCATTTCACCCTCATCGACTCTCAAGACCTCATTAAGAGCGACCCAAATCTCTCAATTCAACTGAACTTATTGTTTCTGCAGTGTCCGGGAAAATAAAAAAAATTGTGCACAGGAATTCTACTTTATTTTTTAAAAATGTTTCTATTTTGCAACAGCAGAAACAATTTGTTCAATACTCCTTGCCATTTACATGCAGTGAGAACAGACTTGTCTTATTTTGCTCCAATGTATCAAACACATTTGTCAGCTGAAGCACACCTTCAAATATGCTGACCTCTAGTGGGTAAACTGCTGGGCTGCAAACACACTTCATCAGTCAGTGCTGCCACGAGATCAACAGTTGAACCACGTCCATAAGGAAAAAATGAAGTGAGCACACCATGATGTGTGCTCACTAACGAATGTTAAAATTCCATTAGGAGGAAATATCACTTCATCATGTGCATGCGCAGATAGTCCAAGAATGGAGCACATTACAATATTGCAGCTTTCATAATAAAAATTCCAGGTGTTCATGATCAATGGAATAAACTATAAATGTATTGACACCAAAAATAAAAGGAAAACCATTATTAAAATTTTACAAAGAAATGCTGGGTGTGTGTATGCTCTTATGTTCTTTAATACTGGCTGTGACGGTCGTACAGATGTAAACTATGGGTGTTTACAACTATATACTGCAGTGTAGAAGACTCCGAGACAAGCAATTTGATATTTAACACTTGTGTTCCATCAGGTCGGGAAATATACGAATATCGCTCCACAAAAGTGCTGGGTCGCGCCATGCTGTGTTGCTCATCCGGCATGGTTCATTTGCTTCCCCTTGGCTCTCACCCATGTTTCACTGGTAAGGGAGAGGGGGGATGATGGACTGGCGCACTTATTAATCCCTTGCATAGGTGCTCTGTCAGTCTTCCTGATGCATTCCCATGTGTTGCATCAGTTGCTAGCGAGACGGTGCAGTAAGACTAACACCAAAATGAATCTCTTCACATTCAATGAAATGGCGGACATGCATCTATGCTACAGTGCCGCAAATTCAAATGTGCATGCAGCAAGGAGGCTTTATGCACAAACATTTCCTCAGCATGTCATACCAAGCCATGTGTATTTTTCTACCGTGGACCGCAGACTTCTCAAAACATGTTCTTTGCTAGTAAGTAAACACAACTGAAAATTTATATTTGAAATGCTGCGTTTTACATTGGATATGTAATTATTGGCAATTATGTTCTAGGGTCTTGTATTAGAATATGTGCGGCACCGTGATATCCGAGACCCATTAGAAGAGACATTGCTGGAGCGTGTTGCAGAGGATACTGGAACTAGTACCCGTGTCGTCGCCGGCCTGCTTGGGATTTTGCACACAACTGTATGGAAAGTGTGGAACGAACACTGCTACAATGCCTATCACAAGGCAAAAGTGCACAAGCTCCACCCACGGGATCACGAGCCATGTGTTGACTACTACGAATGGTACAATGAACAATGCCAATGTGTCCCAACTTTTCCCTCATTAGTACTTTTCACTGACGAGGCAACTTTCAATAAAAACGGGATATTCAACTTGAAGAATTACATTCACTGGGCTACTGAAAACCCTCATGCCACCTATGAACGTGACCAACTAGAAAAATTTAAGGTGAATATTTCAGTAGGTATTTTAGGGGACCGCATCATAGGACCCTACATGTTACCGCAAAACCTAACTGCCTAGATGTGTCTGGTTTTTTGAGCAAGGTGTTACTAGAATTACTTGAAGATGTTTCTCTTGAAACACTGGCGATCATGTGAATACAGCATAACTGTACGCCGGCACATTCAGCCATAAGAGTGCAAAATTACCTCCATCAGATGTACCCTAATCGGTGGATGAGGCTTATGGTCCCTTTCCTTGGCCTGCAAGGTCCCAGGATTTAAATCTACTGGAATTTTTCGTTTGGGGAGATATGAAAGATGGTTTACAGTACACCCGTTTTATCCTAAATGGATCTCGTCACTCCCATTTCCGCCGTTGCATTTGTAATTCAGACCCAAGAGGGCATTTTGTCATGCATGAATGCATGAGGTGATGGAAAAGCAGTTCAATGTGTGCATTCGAGCCAGCAGGGTTAACTTCAAACATGTCTTGTAAAACATCACGTTCTGTATGTTTTTGTTATTGTCAATGATGGAAACTTTTGTTACTGACATTTATTAATCAAAGTATGTACCATGTTTCATTGTGAAGCAATTAGTGTCTTGCTTGCATAAATTGGTGTTAATAGCACACCAATTTCAAAATTACAACAATTATCACACAATTGCTTGCTTGTTTTTTGTTTTGTTTTACACTGTAATTTATGATGCAGGTGTTTTTATTTGCAATTTCATACTTTGTTTCCTGGTTTTTGTAACGTGTGTGGTTTTATGTCAAAGCAAGCATGTGTTTAAAAGAAAGACAATTAAATGTTCTACAATAAGTAAATGTTTCTGGCCAGATCTGACCTCTGAACAAACCTCCAGCTGACCAGCAGGGTTATTAAAACCGGATCCACGGCTGGTCTCTCTCAGCGTGAACAGCGCGCCACGCATATGTCTAGGTACACATTTGTAGAGCGATTTTCGGATATTTCCTGACCCGATAGAAAACAAGTGTCCAGTACCAAATTACTTGTTTCGGCATCCTCTACACTGTTGTGTGTAGTTTTAAACACCCATTGTTAATATCCTGTATATAAATGATATATTACTCCACAAAATTGTATCTCCACAAATTTCAAAACTAAAATATGCCACTTCCAAGCCATAAAAAACATACAGTCTAATTATTGTTATTTAACATTTAACTTTCTTCCCAAGCTTATTCATTAATTCAGAATCTGTTAACTTAAAAACTAATAAAAATATAAAGGAACAAATTTGATCAATGTGTAAATTTCATATTACACATTCTTCAAAATTTCACAAGCTGTAAAGTACCCAAATAAATGTACATTAAAGCAAAATAAGTTATTTTTTGGGGTTTTCTCAGCAAAATAGCTGATGCTCACTTCTTGGAGGGAAAGATGAGAAGGGGTTTTAGGAATTCACCTCAGTCTTTTTTTTTTTGGTCTTTTTAAAAATATTTGACATTTGTGCTAAAATTTAAAATTATTTAAATGTTCAATTTATTTCTTTGTTGAGTTTTCCTGTATAAATCCAATTAAGGGAATGAAGCACATAGCTGTTTAGCTGAATCAATAAATCTTTCTTAGGTTGTTTTTTGAGTAAAAATAACTCATAAGTGGTAGTTTCTTTTTCTAAATGGACTATTACAACAAAAAATATTCATTATTCATTTAGTTTATTGTATTTAATATATTCTACACAAAATCAAAATATTATAGGCAACGCACTTCAATGAACCACAGAACATGACATAAGAAGCCAACCACAAATAATATTTAGTGAACAATATTATCCAATTATACTCACATATGCTACATATTTGAGTCCTGGTTTAAAATGCTCCGAGGTTTTGATCAACTCCATTTTGTATTTATACTTGTGGACAATAACTTGAGCAGAGTTATTCTGGTGCCTCCCTGTCAATGACTCTTCAACAGTGACATCAAACTGCACAACTCTTTCAAATTCATCTGTCAATCTGTTTAAAAAAATGTGCGGAAAATTTATTTTTCACATTTTATACACACTGACATAATACAAAAATATAAATTATTCTATATACATACATAACTTTACTTTAAAAATCATATAGGATGTTGACTAATAACACACAGCTAAGTGATTCAAGAAAATATAGATGTAATGTACCTAGGCCTATATTATGTACAACCTAACATGCTTCCAAAGTATGGTAAAAAAACACTTAAAAGTGGAGATCACAATCTTGTTTATTATAAATAATGCATGAAATAATTTTCTTGGAACTCTATGAGTATACGGCTACTTTGTCGTTAAGCAAATAAACAAAAGTACACATTTATCGCAAATAATGTTTTTGTCTTAGAAGCATAGAAGTATGTCATGGTAACAATGGAGGTTGCCATCTTGTTGCTGCTTGAAATTTTGCTAAGCATTTAGAATATTCATAACAGATAATAAACAGGCATGATAAAACTAACACAAAAAAGGTAGACTGAACTATTTTCAAAAAATTTAAGTAGGTGTAGTGTAATGATGGAAGAACAATTTTGTTAATTATAATATACTTATTTATTGTCATGAATATTCAAGAGTCATTTTGCATAGAAAATTTGAAGCAACAACAGGTTGGCAATCCCCATTATTTCAATGACCTACTATTATGATACAGACAGTATTTGCCACAGACGTGTATCTTCGTTTATTGCTATACTATCCATACGTTCATAGTCCAAATAAATTACTTCTTGTGATATCCTTACTAAATATTATAAATGGGAAAGTGTGTGTGTTTGTCCTCCTTTCACGTCAAAACTGAGCAACGGATCAACGTGATTTTTTGCACAGAGATAGTTGGAGGGCCGGAGAGTGACATAGGCTACTTTTGATACCGAGAAAATAACTCATTCTTTCAGAAAAATTTTTATTGTAATTTGAGAACGTACCCAGACTGAATTACATTACAAAGTCACAACAGAGCAACAAATTGTTGTATTGTTTGCACAGAGTTAGTTGGTGGTCTGGGAAATGACATGGCCTACATTACATCGGTAAGAAAATTAATTCTGACATTTTGAAAGATTTACAAGGAGAAATAACGGAGTATTTGTCAGTAGACACAGACTTTGACATAGAACAGATGCACTACAATTATGTAATGTGATGAGGCTTAGTGTCACAAAACTTAATAATTTATCACTGTAAACACACGAGCGAAGCAGCAGGTAAAAGCTAGTATCCAATAAAACTGTCTATCATCTCTACTTTTAAGGGCATCTACCATCCTTAGAAAACTTAGGCTATGCATCATATGTATAGGTATTTTACTCAGGGGCGGCTCTTGTCAATGGGCTCATGGGCACGTGCTCTCCCAATTTTAATTTTTACGTTTCATAGCAAATAAATGTTTTTTTACACATCTTTTATTCATATTTTAAGTGTAAAAGTAGTGTATTTGATCATTAAGTTCTGTATCACTGGCCTGCTTATAGTGCCTCCTTACTATAACATGGACAAAATTTTTCCTCACAGCTTTGGGGCCCAGACAGTCTGTGCCCATGCTGCTGTATATTATTTTCTTGACGAAGGCACACGAGACGTCTCTGAAATAGCCCAAGTGCAGTAGATTTGAGGCACAAACCACTTGTGCCAAATGCGGTTCACGCAGTACTGTAACAGCTCGATAGATGGCAGGTATGTCTCGTGTGTGATGTGTTTTCTGATGATGTAACACATTATGTACTGTTACTGTATTATATTAAAGGCTTGAGAATTTGTGAATGTTTTGAAAATAACAGTACATGATATCATAGTTTGTAAAGTTTGTGTATTATTCAGTTTTTAATGTTTGTACACAACATTTTTGTTGTTAAGGACATTATGTACCCCTACCCAATACTTGGAAAACACGTACGTTTCCTCAATTTTTTTCATAAAGTATGGGAAACACAACACTGGAATTTTTTACCTTACTAGAAAAAATATGGTTTGTTATAGTTATTGATTAGAATTTTACATGTCGCAATGTGAAGTACCTAAAAAAAAAAATGTTAAAAACAAGGTATTTGGTGCCTCATTTCTTGTTTCCTTAATAGAAAGCTTTAATTCTTACATCAGTAGGATTGAAGTGTAAATTCTTGTGAACAAAGAGGTACCATAAAAGTTGATGGTCACAACATTAAATTTCAGTGAAATTTTTTGCGAAAATGAAAACTGGGTGTTTCCGCGCTCCCAGTGTCTGCTTTTTTGCTGTGTGCTGCGAGCGATGACTGGCATGTAGATGGGCAGTGATGCAGGGGGAAGGAGGAAGTGAAGTTGACAGGCAGTGCGCCCTCCCTTATTCCTCCTGCACTCCCTACAGTGAACGCCTCCCCCCTGTCTTACTGCACCGTTGCACAGATCCAAGCAAGATAGGGGTGAAGGGAGAACAGCATGGTTGCCCCCGCTTCCTACCTGCATCATCACACTCCCTCGCCGCATTATGTTTCTCACTGATTTCACTGGCCAGTAATCTCAGTAATGTCAGCTATTGTTTCGATACTACCGAACACTGATGATCACTGGCATTAATTTCAGTGTGCTGCTGGGCGGCACCCTAGCCTCATGTTGAATACTGAAAGCATCAAGTTTACTGATGCCGCAGAGGTTATGCAGTGTCAGTGAAACATGATTTTGGTGGGCGGTTCCAGTTGTCTGGTTCTCAGAGATCTTTAAAGTGTGCGTATGGCAGTATTATTTAATACAAAATAGTCCTTACTGAAATTCCGAACATAAGCAGTACAAAAATAAACTTAAAACAGAGATATACACTATCGACCAAAAAGTATTTGGGCACCCCTGAAGATAGGTAATTCAGTACGTCAGTCGACTTGTGTGGCTGCCATATGCTGCAAGCCGGTGTAGAACCAGGTGACAAGGAGATGGCACGAGGTACACAGCTATCGGACTTAGATAAGGGCGTGATTGTGGGCTGCCATCTCAGTGGGCTGTCTAGCCGCGCGATTGCACGGAAGGTAAACAGGCCCAAAATTAACGGTCGCATTCGTCCTGCATAAGTGGAAGGTCGATGGGCATTGTGCCAATGCTGCATGTTCTACGCGACCTCCAATCTTGACCGACAGAAATCGCAGAACCCTTAAACGTGAAAATGTCAAAAAGGTTTGCACAACCCACTGCTACCATCTGACAGGAGTTTCATGCACCAACAGGAGTATCGGTTTCCATTGGAACATTCCGTACAGAGGCCCACTGACTTGGATACTTCGGAAGAGCAGCTGCACATAAGCCCCATATCACAACAAGCAGTAAAGCTCAACGACTCAGGTGGTGTTTGGACCGTCGCAACTGGACACTGGAGCAGTGGAAATTGGTTCTGTGTAGTGACGAGTTGAGGTTTACATTATTCCGGTCCGATGGACATGTATGGGTGTGGCGTCTACCCGGGGAACGGCTTCTGCTGGAGTGTATAGTGCCACTAGGAAATTCTGTGGTGGTGGAGTGATGGTGTAGGGCTGTTTCATGACCTTCAGCGTAGGACCGCTGGTGATTGTCCATGGCAGCATGAACACAGAGGCCTATTGTAACATTCTGGATAATGAAATGCTCCCAACATTGTGGCATTTTTACGGAATGGACCCATGTTACTTCCAAGATGACAATGCCAGGTGCCATGTTTCAAGGGCTACTATGCAGTGGTATGCCGACAACAGTGTTTGCCGATTGGACTGGCCCGTCCAGAGCCCCAACCTCAACTCTATAGAACATCTTTGGGATGAATTGGATCTCTGGGTGAGGACTCGTCAGGCGTGTTCAAAATCCATTGCTCAACTCATGGAATGGTAGCGAGAGGAATGGCGACGAATCCCCGTTGATGTACTGCAGACACTCTTAGAGAGCATGCCAGACAGGGTGGCTGCTCTTATAGCCACAAGAGGTGGCCTACGAGATTCTAACAGGGTGACAACCGCCGAGCGAACATTGTGGACAGGTGCCCAATTACTTTTTGGTCAATAGTGTATGATGTTAGTAAAATTGCCTTTCTGTAGTCAAACCATTATAAAAAATTGTTTTTATATGCATAAGAAGTATTTTTATTTTATCTCAAGAGAAGAATAAGATGAATCTTAAATTCATAATTTAATAAATACTACTGCAGATTGTTCCGAAACGATGAAGTTACTGTTGATCAAAATATTTACTGTTTACTGCTGGCTGTTCCCTTACTGCTGATGAACACCGATGAACCATCAGTGATTTCAGTGCTCATCAACAGGAAGGAAATGCGGCCCCTAAGTGCTGGGACTGCCAGGAACAGCACTTTCGGGGGAGTTTTCCCAGGCAAGCGGAGGGTGGGGAAGGAGAAGCAACAAGGTCATCAGACCACCCGCCGTGCCAAGCAGGGAAGAAAAACAAACCACCTATTCAGGCTGGAAATGCCGCAACCGGGGTCAGAAGAGAATCTCCACCACCATACATTGGCGCCCTGCCAACCATCGCCTGTCCGCAAGAAAATTGAATGTAGCAACCACCTGCTGAGAAATTATTGTAATAAAATAAAGAATCTTTCAGAACTGACAAAAATTGGTAAGCCACCTTTATGGAAACTGATAGCTGCAAAAATTTTGAAAAATGTGCACAGCTGTCACTGAAACTGTGAAGCACAGAAAGAATGCTCATTGTGATGTAGACAAAATTTCTTTACTCAGGAAAGATATTGTGAATGGACCAAATCATGTATTTGGGGGGATTATAACTGTGAACAGTACTTTTGCCAGGGAACCAAAAACAGTAAAAAAAAATATGATAAAAGATGTAAAATAATCTGGGTTGTATAATGAAATTATGAAGGTAATACTGTATCTTTGTAATCATTAGAGGAGTTTGATGTGTGATTTAAACAGTAAAATAGTGCAACTGTTCAACTCCATAGTTACTAAATTTGTTGGTGGGAAGCACATGAACTACTCTTTCAAATAATCATACCAAGGAAGATGTGCTGATGCTGTTTTCGCATACAATACGAATAAGCCTCATGTAGCATTACATAAAACCATGTGCAACAATATCAGCTTCAACATATTCATTAAATGTCTGGAGCTAAGGAGATCCTTGAAGATGATGATAACTGCTTCAAAACGGAGATGTAGGAAAGCACTTTCGATCAGCACGGTAAAACATGGTACATCTCAGAATAACAATGAATATTATGGTTCGAACTGCCAAAAGCCAGACATTACTTCTGAGCAATATTTGGAGGCGAAAAATATGTTATTGCAGTCATATGCTCATACTGAAGAAGAACGTAATCACGTAGAGAGAGCAAAAGTTCTCCAAGCTGGAAATGGGTAATGGTAAGCAGTAAGAAAGAAAACTCTCACCGCTCCAAATTTTGGAAAAGTGTGTTGTCACCATCCTACAACAGGCTGCAAATTTTTCATCAAGATATTGATTTATTCAAAGGATATTCACAATGTTCCATCACTGTCTCATGGGAGAAAGTACGAATCCACTGCACTTGCACAATTCGAAGCTCAGGAGAAATCTGAAGTTAAGAAGTGCAGTTTGTCCATCAACCAAAATCTCCCATATTTTGGGAGCTATTCCTGATGGACTACCAGGCGAAGAGGGAATTGTTGAAATTAAATGTCCACTGTGCATCAGGAATGGATCCAGACTTGGCTGTGTCAGAAGGCAAGATTAAGTTTCTCACCTGCAGTGATGCAAAGACTAACAATTGAAGTAAACAAAAGGCATGAATTTTTCTGCCAGATCCAGGGGCAACTGCACATTATGAAAAGAAAATTCTGTCTTCTTTGTGTATGAACAAGTGAAAGTCCCAAAATAAAAATTATAAAAATTGAAAAAAAAATGCCAATTTGGGATGAATGTATGGAGCCGTATTTAACAAAATTCTTCTTTGACTGTATGCTCCCAGAACTTGTGGATCCACATCACACAAGAGATATGTAAATATGGGATCTGGATTACCTAACAGAATCTCAGAAAAAGCAGTTTCTGAAGTATGGAAAAAAGACAACTTAATTCCCACATATGATCTCTTATGTTTTACTGGGACTAAGTTATAAGTAAAATCCTCCATTCTTCCTGTATTATGCTACCATAATTTCTTCTGAAGTAAAGAAAATAGCAAGAGTTTTTTTTTTTTCTTAAAATATGTTTTGCAGTGTTGTTTTGTCATGACGAGTGAGATGTCAAATTGTCCTTAATGTAATGCAGGTCTAAGAGAGTTTGTAAAATATTGCTTTCATATATATTTAATAATCTGCATGTGTACATTGTGCACACTATTTGGTGTACTTTGCCTCACAATATAATCTATATTTTGTTTATCATATATAAGAATTTGTGCATTTTTGTTACAACTTTTGATGTTTTCTGTGGTTAGTATTAATATCGTAGTTTTAGACATTAACAATATGTGGGCTGAGCCATTAGCACAGAGACTAAAAGGCCTTACAACCTATAGTCCAACCAGTGATGTCTCAGCTGGGCGGCAATCATTTGTTATGTCCAATATGGCTATCAGTTAAGCTTTTTACAGCTGCATGTGACAAATTTTACTTTATTTATGTATGTTCGTTCAGTGAAAGTGCAATTCTCTATGGCGTTCAAGTCTTGTGTCCCTCAGTGTCGTGGAAATTATCCAAATGTACCGAAGGTGCATATTTTTAAATTTTCTAATGATGAAGAAATAAATAATGCGTTGCTGAACGCAATACCACGAGAACTCCATACATACAAAGTATTCAAGTGCCTATTTACTATCAACAAAGCATTCAGAGGCAGTATCATATAAAAGATCATTGCTGCACTGTACAAAGAAGTTAGTTTAGAAATGCCAAACATTTTTATAGCCTAAAATGTGTAGCTGTGTAGCCACAAAACGGAGAAAAGGAAATGCTATTAAACTCCTGTTACTTTTTTTTTTTTTTTTTTCGCAATATGTTACTTAGCATAAATTGTCTGCAATTCTCTCAGATATTAGGCACAGAATTCCGATTGATTTCATGTTAAGTACTGAAATCAAGTTTAAATGTTCCCTTTTTGCCCCATTGTATTTACCGTTTTAAGCTTTAAAAAAAAAATTTGGCTATGCAAGTTTACGTAAACTTAATCTATTTTGGCTTAGTGTAATTTCAAACTCAACTACTCTTGTCTTACATTGCAATTTAAGATGTAGATGTAAGCATACTTCCAGTCACATTAGGATATGTCATGTTTAACATCGTTATGTATCTGAAGCATAATTGTTCATGTTAAATGGTGAAGTATTGAATGCCCCAGCCCCCATCCATCCTGTCTCTATTGCATTTAAATATTAATGTAATTTAACTTTTAAGATTTTTTTTTAACATAGTCTGAAAAGAAAATTACTTTTTTGTAAAAATGTGTAAAAAAATTTTAATGTTCCGTACGGTATATTTCTGAGCAGAAACTTGTATACAATAAATGCCAGCACCTGCATTTCTCTCAATTTGTATGGGCTCGTAGACTTCAACATGGTGAAAACTAAATATAACTATAAAGTGTGGAGCAGTTCAAAAAACATTAAATGCAGCCTATAGCAGGTAAAACAGGATAGTAAAATTGTGTTAACAAATAGAGGTACCTGCTGGAACCAAGTTAATTTTAATTCAAGAAAAATTTTTTAAACATTGATTTCTAACTTTAAAAAAAACTAAACTATTCTTTAAAACGTATTTAGAAATTATTGTAAATATTTTCTGTTGTGATAAAAATGATTTATGTGAGTTATCATTGCTAATCATTTTTAATAAAGAGCTGCTGTTTCATTCATTTGCATATTGAAATTGTTACTAGGGTAATTTATGAATAAAGGCCACTGGTCTGCACTTAATCATAAAGTTATATTTACAAATATTGTTGTTCGGTCTACTCCAGTTGTAAATTACAGTAAAGACATTTAAATTATATATGAAACTAATTGCTTCCAGTTCCATTTTTCTGTTTTCCCTGACGGCACCTCGTATTTGAGCTGAGTGACCAGATCTGTAACTTCTGGATGAAGGGTTACATTACCCAAAGCAGTTTCAGTAATTCTTCAGAAGCAAATGAGTTGAATTACACTCACCGACACAAGTATTGGAACAAAGGATGTCTGCTTTACGAGGTGGTACAAAACAACAAATATGCAAATAACATCCTAAAAAATGCAATGTATGAAATGTGTTTCATTGACTTAATCACAAGTCATAGTATCTGTAAGAAAACAAACATTACTTTTAATTCCTGACAGTTTACAAATGAAAATAAATATCTTTACTTCAACTGTAAATAACTTGACAAAAGTATTGGAACATAAACATTTTAAGAGTTTCAGTACTTAGTTATTTGTCCTTTTCTTGCGATAACTGCAGTTAGTCTTTTTGACTTTGAATGGATGTATTTCCTGGTAACTTCTGAGCTTATGTTGCTCCATTCTTTTATAAGCATTTCCTTTAGCTGTGCTTTGGATATTATGTGATGTTTCCTCACTCTGGTGTCAAGTTCATTCCACAAGTTACCTATCGGATTGTAATCTGGGGATTCTGGAGGGGTTTTTAATGCACGAGGTGTATTCCATAGAATCCATTGCTGAATAATTTTGGCCGTGTGCTTAGGATCTTGTTGAAAATACAAATCTTGCCTTAACCCCAATTTCTCAGCACTGTTTTGGAGATTATTCTGCAATAAGTCTTTATACACAAACCTTTCCATAATGCCATCTTTAAATACAAGATTACCAACACCATTAGAAGTCATACAACTCCAAACCAATATCCCTCCACCCCCATGTTTGACTGTGCCTACAATGTTCTTTGGATCCCATTCGTTATTAGCCTTTCTCCACACTGATAATCTCCCATCACTGTGATAGATGTTGAACTTACTTTCATCTGACCAGAGTACTTTATCCCAGAAGTCAGAATTTTTAGAAACATACTGTTTTGCAAACTGCAAATATTTCTTCTAATTAACGTTATTTACATATAGTCTCCTTCTAGGAACTCTGGCATTATACCCAGCTCTGTTAAGGATCCTCTGAACAGTCCTTATGTGAATGTGCTTTCCTAGGTTTTCTTGTAGCTGTGCTGTAACCTCTACTGCAGTAATCATGGGAGTTTTCTTCACCTGGAGCAATATTTTCCTCTGTTCCGTTTTGCTAATCATCTGTAGCCTACCAGTCCTGGGGCAATTGAGCACTGTACGGAACTTCGTAATCGCTGAACAATGTTAAATACTCTCATCCAGCTTCTGTTAACTGTAGTCACTGTTATAAATATGATGTTTGGTCATATTTATACGAAAAATGTGCTTGGGTCTGGTTCGTAGTGGGGGTTTCTGCTTACAGTAATTTGGCAATGCACACCTCGCTTGTCGCAATCGCTGCCCTGAATTCTACTGAATGTGAGCAGGCATGTTCAGGTGATGAGGTAAATAATAGGTGCCTTCACAATGCTGTAACACAGCGATCTCTGCATAGGTTTTACCTTGTTTGAACAAATTAACAACAATATTTCTCACATCTTCACTGGCCTCTGTAACTTTGCGGCCCATGTTGACTATTTTCTCTGATCGTGTAATGGCAGAGTATGTCTATGACTCAACATAGAGGAGAACAAGAGAGTGCATGGAAAACAACAAACAAATGACAAGCATCCATCCATAACTTCGTTCCCCAATTCAAGTGTGTGTTCAAATACTGTGTGTGTCTATGACTGTTCCAACCCACAGACTACAGTATCGTTTTTCTCTTACAAGATTTATGTTAACCTTGAACATGTTTCCAATTGTTTTCAACTTGATTAGTGTCTCAAAAGTAGACTAAATGTGGTGATGTAAGTTAATAAATTAATATTAATTCTGCTAAACAATCACTGAGAAATTATTTGAATTGTGATGGTAAGGTTAAGATTTGTTGTACCTTTCTCACCAATAAAAGGTTAGTTATAGTTAAAAATTAATTTCATAATTTCATATGTACATCTTTTGCTTTGTTGGTATTTCAAACTGTTTAGAGAAAAACGCGCCAACATCAATTCCTGGTATCGACTTCATGGAAATGTTTGCATTTTTTGAGGTCTTTGTAATATTTTTCCTTTCAGCCCATTTCCACCATTCGGTCACTTTTTAGCATAAACATTGCAGTATGACTGATTGATACAAAAATTTTCACAGGAATGTTTATCTTACTTATGACCTTTACAATTTATTTTAATGTATAATGTAATGTTACCATGTGATAAAAACTATAATAATTAGTGAAACTAGTTATTGAAAAGGAAATGTAACACACTTAATGTTTACTGGATAAAAAAGAATTATGTGTAGCGAAAACTAAGTTAAAGTTGTTTTAACTATTTTTAATATTTTAAAATATATATTGAATCTAAGACATAAAAACAACTGGTGTACCACGAAAATTTTCAATTAATTTGGCTCAATAGTTTTTGAAGAACGAAGAGTTCACCTTTAGAGAACATTATGACAGTGTGAAGTGACAGTACGGCCGCTATGGCGAGCCAGCTGGGTAAAGCAGGTAAAAGTTTACCTAGGAGCTGTTTCCCTTATCCTCGCACAGTTCCGAGCTAGACTTGGCTTCAGCCTACTGCAGACATGGAACATTCCTCGACGGGTGGCAAACCCACAAGGCCACAATGAGAAGCAGCGGAGGGGAAGGTCCAATGGCCGCTCCCCTCCCCTGGAGCATGCAGCGGATACACCACCACCTTACCACTGCCACTAGTTCCACCCCTGACCCTAAGCCACGCCTTCGAGGCCGCTCAAACACATGGCCAAGAGAGCTCACCATAGGCAAGCTCTGGCTCCATAGTCCCTTTGAGGCCTGTCTACAATCGGCCGTACCTGTGGACGTGTCCAAATTTTGACGTCAAGTGATGTCACATTCACCCAGTTCAAATATGGTCTACAAATGCGTTTTCCGAAAGTGAGCTTTCAGAAGATGACATTAGACAGCACGTGCAGTAAATTCTGCACATCATTTGTTGTTACTTTGACGCCGACTAACAGCCAGCGGCGCTGGAGCCCATGACTGTGCTCACCATGCACGTGTCACGTGTCCTGCATGTGCACAAAGAGGCCAATAATTCTGAACTTTCACATAAATATTGTTTTTCAGTGTAAAAAGTGTTTTATATTTGTATTTGCAGGGTTTAATATGTCTTTAAATCTTTTAAAGTGTTTGTTGCTATTTTAAAATTGTTTGGTTATGAAATTCAAAGTGCCCGCAGCACCAAGATTAAGAACACTAATATTCCAGTGTGAATGCCATCATAAAGAGAGACCGAAATAATATGAAAAATTCACAAGAAAATTATAAAATGTAAAACAGTATTTAATTTAATTTGTGCCACTTTATTTCCATAATAAAATATTTAACTCTGCATGCATAGCACTTCCTCTTATGTGAACCCCATAGGTGGCCATGGTAGGTCTGTGCAACGCTTGCCTCTGGACAGTCTGTTGTAGGGAGCTGACGAGATAAGAGACTGTCACGTATGCACTACAACTTTTGTTCACAGATGTAGGTTTCAATAGTCAAGTTAGTTTACCGATTAACCTTTGCTTGCGTACGTTTTGCCAGACATTTCCCCAGCATTATGCTTCCGCTTTACTAATTTATTTCGCCCTTGTGGCATTTTTAACTTAATCGAGGAGGAGAAAGATGTCAAAGGTCACGTGACCTGCGCAACTTAAATCAGGCGTCATCTGCCTAGGTTAGTTGTGTTTCAGTGTAATTTTTGCATTATTGATACGCACAATTTTAAGGGCTTTGTTTTTATGTATGTATTTCGAGGATATTTTCATGTTTGAATATTTTATGGCAATTTCATGTACAACCACGTGGTTAACCTATGCCAAGTCTATATCTGCACCAACCATGCAGTTTGAGAGTTTATTTGTGTAAAATCATGTGCGCTACAATTTATTTCAGGGTTCTATGTATGTTTCATTCAGGGTTCAATGTATTTTTCATGTAATTGATGTTATTTGTACTTGATCACGCGGTCATGTTAATGTTAGATTTTACCGCCATCAAGCATGCTACACACCTGCAATCACTTAAATCGTAAAGAGGATAATTTTCTATCTCAGAATAACATTTTGTCTGAACGTAATTTGCTGTTTTTAAGAAGAAATTTTGCAATTTCATCTGCACCTCATGGTCCGCTACGAACATTATCCAGTGGCATCCGCGCCACCTAAGCTTGTTTTCACATATGTGTGTGTTTATTGTGAATACTTATCTCATGCCCCATCATCTTTTAAGGGTCTTTATGTATTTTGTGTAATTTTGCAATTTGTGTACGGTGCAATTACTTCCATCCTAGCTGGCTCTGTATACAGGCCATCACCACACTGCCCACGTTCTGGCGGGCGAGCCCAGACGAGTTTGTGTTAGTGATGCCAAGTAATCACACATGTTAAAATGTTTTCATCAAGGGTTTCATTTGTAATTCAATGTGTTCTGACTTCAGGGAAAAACCGCGAGTCCACCCTAGCGGCTGTCGGCCCTCTTCCCTTGTGAAGGCTGTGCTTTCACGCACCTCAGTGAGATCATCTATCTAGGCATGTGCTAAAGTAATTGCGGGCTGGGGAGCACCCAAGCAGAATTGGCTAGTCATGACCGAGATAATCATTTCATTGGCACGTTGATGTGTACGCATAGTAACAATAAAAGCAAGCATCAGTAACCTACCTCTTTTATTCAGTAGTAACAGTGTCCTAGCCACATGTATTTTATCAAGTGATTATTTTCAAAGTGATGTTTAGTAAAAGTTTAGTATTGCCAACGTGTTTGTAAGTACGCACGGGTGAGACGGACACACAAAACCCACAGCATCCCTGAGAACCGTGAGTCTCAATAGTGCGGTGATTGGGAAGCACTGCTTGTGCCCATATTACCAGTAAACATTTGTGTCATTGTTCGTCTCATGTCTCACCTGATGGCATCATATGTATCATTATTCTCCTTATGTATCAAATACATGAAAATCAAAATAGGCCCTACACCAATAAAATTACATATGTTTGAAAAACATTTCAACAAACATATTTAGCAAACTGCACAAAAACATAGTTACTAGAAAATGTAATATTATAACTAAACCCACAGATATACTTCCCATAACGGTCACAGCTGATAGACCTGCGTATAAAAATCCGCCAACTATAATATGGAGAATAACAATACTGTATTTCTGTTTCTACGCAAACCTACTTCATTACTTATGTTGGATATTAAGCTATGACACACTAATCTCTAAGTAAATTTCAGCACCTTCAAATTTAATTTGTTTTTATTTGTGCACCCTTAACATATTACCATACATATTACATACACAACTGATACTCAACACGTCAATAATTGTCCATTTCTACTACAAAAAATCAAAACAAAAACTCAGATAATACCATACAGTTAACAACTTTACAAAACAAAATTTATGTGATAAAAACTAAATATACCAACAACTTAATAGAGGAATACTTACTGTAGTTCTTTTGCAATATCAAATTCCACAACTGCTTTCCCATCAATCTTAATCACTTTACGAACAGGACTTCGAAAAATGGGTTGCAGCACTTCAGAGAAGTAATTTGGGTGTACAGATACTGTGGCTTCACCTTTCACAGGTTTTCCATATGTGTACCTAAAAACAAAGTAACATTAAACTTAACATCACTCTTCACTAGTTTAGTAGGTTGGTGTGGTTATTACCTGGGGTTCAGAGATGTGATTCTCTTTCAGTATTGTGCTTGTCGAAAGCCAATTTTCATCGTGGATACAATAAGTGGTGTGGAAGTTGCCATGGCATGAAGTGTAGTAGTCAGCTGCCTATCAGAATATGACCAACTCTGCTACATCAGGCTAGCTTTCTCACATAACTGGGCTCCCGATAAGCACAGAAGTGAATAAGAATCACACTGCAGTGTTCCTTCTCTCAGGCCAAGTGTAGGTGAAGATTGACAAGGTTACGGCTGACACAGTTGTGGTCGAATACTTGCTGATTAAGGGATAGATGGATTAGGCTCCCTAAGGATGTGTGCCTCAACACACACAACAGACCTCTTAAGGCAATATTACACAATACCAGATTCCGTAAAAGCTTGTGCAATATCCGCCATAGAGGCCGATATATGGGCTAGTATGGCAACAGTCATGGTATTTTCCGCCTTGCTTGGCAAGATTTCGTACCAGGTTTGGTAATTGGAAACTTCCTATTTTTAGTGGCAGGTCCCATACCTTGTTTCGTACCTGGCCAATCACATCACAGTTTCAGAGAACACGGCGCTCCCCGTGGCTACCACTTGAAATGAGTTGATGAAGGAACCAAAAAGGATGTATCCATCTCTATTATACATTCATGGGGTTGAAACTCTTTCAAATAGATTTAAAATATGACGACAAATAATATTGGTGATGACAAATTTAATTACTATTTAAAACCATTCTGAATACTTAATTTTTTTCATACAGTAGGTAATGTTTTAATTCGAAGATTGAATTTATCTACCGTAGATAAACTCATTTCCTAGTGTGTGAACTGGTAGTGCAGTAGTAAAGTCTGGTAAAGCCCACGAGTAGTATGTAATTTTTGGGCATGAGTTCAAAACTCCACCAGATTAAATTTTACATGCAGATAATATCCCGGTACGTAAAGAAAAAAACTATTTTTTGCAACTGGTCAGTAATTTTCATCAAAATTAAAAATAACACATTCATACTCTAGTGACTTCATATCATTTTCAAGAAAATAATGAAACTATACTAGTAAGCAATCAACTTATGTAAAAGATTGATGCCATCCTTGCTCTGTGCTACACTTGGAGGGCAGCTAGATAGTGCTTGCTGTTGCATTAACCACACGACGTGCACCAGTGTGTATTGTGTAGCATGCCGTTCATGCATCAACGGGTGTGTATAAAAGCCCCACTTACCAAGAGTAACTGGCAGCTTGCCTGTTTCATTGTGTGTTTAAGTGTGATCTTCTTAAAGCAGAGTCTAATGCATGCCCGAGGTAGTGTTATCTCCTCATTGTGTCCCTGCCTTAAAGTATAATTTAATATTGAGTGCCCACCGACGCAGTACACATGTTCATACAGGCACAGTTTGGAATGCTCATAATTCTTTTTATTATTTTCCAAGTGTTTTGTTTTTAAAGCGCAGGTAATGATTTCATGTTTTTAACTAAATATACATCCAAAGACGCTAGCAGTTTTGGCAGCCACATTGCCAAGCTCACAGAGCAAATTTCCAACAATCTATATATTAAATTTTGCTTAATATAATAACTGTTCTTAAAAGGTTTTTATTTGCAACTAGTTTTTTTTATTTATTGTTAAGTGTATTTGTGTATTTTGCTTGCCTCTTCTGGCATTAAGGCCATTGGTGCATAAAAGCAATAAAATTATATATATTTTTTGTAATAACTTGTTTCACAGCATATTTTTCAAAATTTTTGGCTTGTCAAGACGTAAATAACTTTTAGCACCTTCTTACATTGTTAGTTATTCACTACCGTCATTATTCTCGGAGCACTGATTGCAGATAAGAAAAAAAAAATTCTTTATTTTCTTCCATTAGTGCTCCGAGAATAATGGCAGCAGTGAATATCTAACAATGTAATAAGGTGCCAAAAGTTGTTATTTACGTCTTGACGAACCAAAAATCTTGAAAAATACGCTGTGAAACAAGTTATGACACAAATTATATAAATAACATAATTTTACAAGATGCTTAGCAACAGCTATGAAAGACTTTCCTGAAGAGATTTAACAGCTGAGAAAGATGTAAAATAATCTCCCGATTATTTTCCTGCCTGCAATTGGTCTTGTTTGTAAAGTGTTTGCTTTTTGCATTTTGTGAACATTTCCCTCAAGATGCTGGTGGGAAGGTGTCTGTTGCTAACGGTACCTACACGCCACCATCTTTAGTCTGGTCTAGTGGGTTTTCGAGGGGGGATGTTTGTCGTGCCGCGCGCCACGGGAGCTTCATCAAATGTTTATCATGTAGGGTGTCAATAGTTTAAACTTATATTAATTGTACCGGAACCTTTTGTTTATCTTTTGCTCTCCCGTGTGCCGACCTTCTTCTCCGTCGACTTGAGACCCCAGAGAGTTTTACTGCAGTAAGTTCCACGTGCTGTTAAGCCTTTGTCCGCATAGGCCCTTGGCAGGCCTCGTGTGCCAGGTCCACTTCAGGCACGGGAAATAGTATGTTACCACATGTACTCTTTCTGGTAATATATCTAGTTTCATTGGATCTCGTGTCTTATTCAGTAATTACATAATTTCCACCTCGGGAACTGGCCCTATCCAGTGACTGTGCCACATGATCGCCAACCACGTGTTAAACAGTGTAAGTAAAGCCATGACTCTCTAGCTAATTCGAATAGACTTGCGCTGTGGTGGATGCCGCCACAGGCTGTTGACATGTAGCCACCCTCACAACAAGATCTCATGCTCCTCTGAGCCTGTAGAGGAGCTGGTGCCCTGGGAATTTCAACATCTGCATCCATCAACAATCTGGAAAGTCTGTAAGGTAATGTGGTATTGTACGCCCCTCGCAATCCCCGAGCCACGTCAAGGCGAACAACAATATAGCAATATTAAGATGTGCTAGCTAGCTCTTCATAGGCTTACACAAGTTACTAACTGGTAGCAGTTGT
This sequence comes from Dryococelus australis, assembly GCA_029891345.1. Classification (NCBI taxonomy): domain Eukaryota; kingdom Metazoa; phylum Arthropoda; class Insecta; order Phasmatodea; family Phasmatidae; genus Dryococelus; species Dryococelus australis. Next base: position 60,324,804 of record CM056999.1, read on the forward strand.
ACGAATGGGTTGTATTTACTTCAAACCACACACTGCGCATCTACTGAAGGTACCAAATGCTAGTAAAACTGCTGTCCTGTAATTTTAATCTTCCATGGTGGCTCATATAGCAGCTGGTATACCGGCTCTTGCACCAGGGTTTATACAAGCTTGTATAAGAACAAAGTACTGCTGCAGGTATAGTGTAATATCGGTTTATGGGGTGATATTTGGTCAAATGTGATTGTAAGTAGGTAGACATGGGTAAACAGTATGTGCAGAATGGCAGACAAGAGTGGTTGTTGTATAGACTTTGTATGATGAATAATTAAAGAATGTAAAAGGTTGCGTATGCCATCACAAGATTACAAAAACATACATGGCACAGCTGGTAGTTAGTCATACAGTACGATTGACATGACTTTCTTGATTGAATGTGACTTCATCATTCCCTGTGGTAGTAAGATTATAGAAGTTCAGGCAGTAAAGTGATTAGTGATGATGGAGTCAAAACATGCATCTCTGCTGTTAAGATGGCAGTATTGTTGAACTATCATAGACTACAAGGCCCTGAAATAGATATACAATACCTTTGATCTTTCATATGCAAACAGATAGGATTTTCCAAAGATGTTGCAAGCCTTTGAAGATTACAGTAACCCAATAAAAAATATTGTAGTTGAATGGTGCAAGTTTAACTCTCTGTCTCAGGAAGAAAGGGAACTGTTTAACTCATTTCTAAGAGACCTTAAGACACTGGTTAAAAGTTATGAATTCAAAGACCGAACGGACAGTGTTGTAAGGCACTGAAAGGTTCTGGGTACGTATTTCAGACAAAGGTCTGCAGGAGCAGATGTTGCAAGAACCAGATCTAAGTTTTTCAAAGACAGTGGGGGCTGTGGTGATGTAGTAGTTTTATACTACTCGCTTTCCACCAGGGTGAACCAGATTTGATTCCTGGTGAGGCAACTCCACGATTTTCATAAGTGGGATTCATGCAGGATAATGCCACTGGTTGGCAGGTTTTCTCGGGATTCTCCCATATCCCCTACCCTTGTATTCCGGTGTTGCTCCATACTCATCTCACTTCACGCTCATCTGCTCTGAAAACCTAGATTTTAAGAGCTGTTTAAATCTCTCCACTCACTCTCCACTCCACTCAAAGGCAGTATAAGGTGGCAGAGCTAGACAAGCAGCATGCCGATGTATTACAAAGCAAATTTGTTAATCTGGTTCTGCGGTGTACAAAAACTTCAGGTGATGAACTTCCTTATGAGGGCAAGTGGTTGCAGAAGTATACAGAAAGAGAAGAAAGCAGAAACACACTGAACAGTGTAGACATACAAAGAAAACGTTAAGTTCCAATGGTGTGAAAGAATGCACATGAAGAATGAGAGCTCTGCATTTGGGACAGTGTGTTACAAGTGCAAACAGTTGAACTATTTTGCAGCTTCATGCACCAACCAAGTTGAAGAGGTTAGGTTAAATGATGGGTGTACTGGATGAGTAGATCATAGACAAATTTTAACTTGAAGAGTACTTTATGAGTACATTAATTAGAAGTTACAGAAGCAACTAGTGTGTGTCCAAGCCAACTAGAAGGAGTGCGTTCAACAAATGTGTGTAGATGGTAAGACTGTTCTTTTCCCTCTTGATACTCGCTCCAAAGTTAAATATTACACTGTGAAGTATTGTGAAGCAGGTGGCTTGCTCAAGCCAGTTAGAGCAGCCTACCATAACCCTGGAAGGGTTTGGAGGTAACAGAGTGAGATCAGTGGGTGTCAACAAGCTCATGTGCAGAATGAACAAAACTGATGAGGGCCAGGTGTTATTGGAGTTTGTCGTCATGGAAGTTGCAACTGCAGAATGCCTGTTCTGGGACTGTCAGGATGTGTGTGTTTGAAACTTGTCTCCTGTAGTTGTGTTCACAATGTACACTTGTAGCAATCTTTTGGAAGATATTTTTAGAGCAGAATCTGTCTATTTTGGGGATAGGGTGTATTCCAAACAAATGTAAAATGGTAGTGAATAAATTAATTCAGCCAGCTGCCAACTCTACTGGAAGAGTGCATCTTACATTAAGGGACAGAGTCAAGTATAATTGGCTGATCTCTTGATTGTAACCGCAAGTGTGCGCATGACTACAAGTAGCAAAGAGAGTTAGGGAAGTAAATGTTAAGTTCAATAATAGTACAATTCAGTTCAAACAGAATGAAGTAGAGTATTTTTGACATGTTCTCCAAGAGTAGTATGAAACTGGATCCAGACCAGGTAAGCACTACAGACACCTACTAACAAAGTTGAGTTTCACAGTGTGTTGAGGTCACTTACAAAAGTTTCTACCAAATTTAGCCAGCATTGTAGCTCCACTTAGTGAACTCCTGAAGAATAGTAAGTGGCAGTGGTTACTAGCACATACTCAAGTCTTGCAGGAAATCAAGGAATTGGTCAGCAAGGCTCCAGTACTAGGTCTGTATGATCCTGGACAAACAGTAGAAGGAAGAATAGTCAGCCCTCTGACAAACATGTGCATGTTAAAATTATGGGTCTCGCCAAGATGGAAGGTGTCAAAGGGCACCGAGCAGTGCCATATTGGGGCTTCATTGTCTGATCAACTGCTGAGTAGGGTTATTTGGATGTTTACTGTACTATTAATCAGATCCTCACACATCAAGGCCATGCTGGTTTTGATCTAAAGGAGAGTGGTCAGACCTGGAAATGTCTTGTCCCAGCAAGATGATCATCTACCATATTTGTTTCCTAGTCTTTGTTACTTTTCAATCAGTTGGCCCCTACAGAAAATTTACCCAAATTTTTACATCTGCTAGTTTTAGTGTTTTGGAATAAAATATGCTACCAAGGTTTATGATTACATTACAATTAACGTTTATGAAACAGTAGCATATAAACTGGAGTGCCTGAAGCACTATGTCTTCCAAGTTAATGTCAGTCTTTAAACTTAGTCTTTATTATATCTACACTAATTACATTGCTACATATACTTAGTATATTTAACTACATCATCAAACACATGAATATCATGAACATACTTAGCTCGAATAGTGGCTACAAGTTTAGTATCCTTGAAGGTGGCATGCTGCGGAATGTCTATGGCTACTTCAAACTTAGGAAGAACATATTCCGCAACTTGAAACTTTTTCTCAAAAGTTTGGTCAAGTACATTGACAATTATTTTCCACTCGCCCATTACAGGAACCTGGGAGAGTTGCAGTTCTCCAGAGAACACACCTTTTGTTGTCAGTGCACGATTCCATTGCTTCACACGGTTACCTTTCCCATCCTGCAGAGAAACAATGTCATATTTAATGTTAAACTATTTCTAATATATTAATAAATGTGTCATAATTTTTTTTAAATAAACAGTTGTTGCAATATTGTACAGTGGGGTGAAATATGGGTAGTTTATTAATAATAAAATCCCATACAGTTGGCAAATGAAGTGAAGCTTATGATATTTTTCATTTTATTAATTGTTTTCATTATACTAGAGGAACATGGGCTCCAGTACCCTCGAAAGAAACATTGCAGTTATATCAATGCTAGACTTGGCCACACTGCATGCTAAATTGAGGTGTTGGTTCCTGGTGGGACCATAAGCGTGATAATGGGTGGTCCCATTCCTAAAGCCCATGTACACACCCCTTTATTTAATGTGTATATGGCCAAGGCTCAATACAAAATTATTGGTGATGGCACCTGTAAAAAACATTGGAATTTATCTTTCTCTGGTAGAATGAAAACAACACCAATCAAGTTCCGGGATAAAGAAGAAGTTCAGCGACTATTTTTTTACACCTGTTATGCATAATGGTGCATACTTGGACCCCTGCGATGATATATTTAAGAAAGGTACTTGCAAGTAGTTGCCATTCCTTTAATATAAACATATTGTTGTTGAATTTATGTTTACTGAATAATGTTATGTATAACAGTTAAAATTATAATTTTTCTTTGCAGGGGAGGGGGTGAAATATTGTATTTTCGCCTTCTACAATTTGTATGCTGTGGACGGCCCTGCTGTTCCCATAACACTGGCCAACTCTGGTCATGCCTATGAATGCTACTTCTCCCTATGAAGTAAGAGAATAGTGTGTTTCAAATTGTAGAATTGTACTGACTAGTGTGGTTATCTTGTTGGTGTACAGTTTTTTTTTTTCCTCTTTGTGGAACATCACCAAGTCCGTGAACTATTAATAAGATATCACATATATTTTCCACATTTCAGTTATGCTTACAGTGATGATGACATCCAGTGCACCAGTGACAGCTGGTTTGAGATGTGTGTTCAGAACAATGGCACGAAACTGAACGTTGTGTCCTGGCTTGTATATTGCCTTGTCAGTCTGAATGAACACTGAATAGCTCTTGTGTACATAATCCAGGCCTGTTGAGTTTTCAAATTCAACTCCATTCTCTCCCCGAGCTTTCAAACTATATGAGCCTGGACCTAAATCACCAATCTGTAAAAAAAAAATATATATATATATATATATATGCAAACAACTATCACCACAAACATTTACACATCAATTATATAATTCTGTAAGTAGCTATTTATGGAAGTATTTAGTGAAGTAGTGACAACATTCACTAGAATCTTAACACTGCTGAAGGAACCTATAAATATGTACTGTATGTGAGTAAAAAAATTATAATAAAGCAATTTCAAACTAAAAAAAAAATGTTTCTGCAATAAAGTTTTAATAGCTAACTATACAGAAAATTTTTACAAGCACAAACATTTAACATGAGTCTACTGAACGTTTTCATAACTAGCTCAAAATGTTATCATAGGCCGTTAACGGTAAAGTGAGCACTTTCGAAGCCCTAGTTACTTTTTTCTTTCAGCCATATTTTATCCTTTAACCACATTTCTACATAAATATTGCCTTATAGTAATAAACAGTATGTGTATATTCCACTGCACTTGGAATTTAACGTCTTAAGGGTAAAATAAAACACATTTTTGGACAATTTTTCCAAATGAGAGGGCTTTCAAAAGTGCTCACTTTACCGTGAACAGCCTATATCAAGATTAAGTACATTTGCATGATTACTAAATGGACTATCCTTTTATCTTTCAGGCTTTACTTTTTTATTATAGTTATTGCCTATGTCTCTTAATATAATAATTTTGTGAACCAGTTATGGTTTAAATGCAATGTGCCTTTCTACACAGTCGCAACAACTGAAGATTGTACGTAGTCTTATGATCCTCAAGTAAATAAAAAATTGTGATGGTCTTCATGGCAATTCTAAAATACAGGAAAAAGGACATGGTATTTGAACCGGATGGTAAAGTTGTTACATGAATCTTTTTTAAATCTCTGCACTAGCCAATGTTTTATAAAAAAAAGAGATAAATATTAGCTTGACTCATTATTACATAATTATTATTGTTCATCACATTGTACATGGAGTAGTGAGTAGTACATGCGTGACATGAAGGTTGGCAAGACAGTATGGAGTCGGGTCTGGCAGATGTATAGCGTGACTGTAATCATGCAAGATGTTAAGATGATCGAGATGATGCTAAGGTGTTGTTAAGATTTTCACAGTGACAGCCAAAGTCACAAACAGTACATGCACATTATTAACAGATTGTAACCTACTTAAAATGATGATATCCTTCCAAAATCAAATTCACCTACAAAGACAACTAGTGCAAGTTGTAATTCAGTATTACTGTGGATATAATAAATGATGACTGATGTACAATGTTGAGGCAACCATCCATCTTAAGACGTGCTTGTATAGAACTCAATCACAGTACCTAATCAACTGTGCCCTAAGACAATGCAACTCTTGTGTTTGTTGAAGTTATTACTGGCTGGTGTTTAACTTCACCAACATTTCCTATGAGATACCAAATGTTCCACCCCAAATCACTTTACTTAAAATTTCTGCATCTTTCCATTGGCCCAGGTCATTCACTATCATCCTTAATCATGCTCATTCTGAAACCTCTCACCCCAATATACATAATATAATAACATGTGTTATAGGCTGTTCATGGTAAAGTGAGCACTTTTTAAGGCCCTCCCAACAGGCTTTAACCACTAATAAATATATCTTATTGCAATCTCAGGCATTAATTTTTGAGGGTGGTGAAATGTATACACTGTTTATTCGTCACAAAGCAATGTTTATATTAAAAAGCAGCACGAAGATGGAAATAGGATGAAAGGAAAAATTTTAAAGGGCCTTAATAAGTGCTTACTTTACTGTTAACAGCCTATATTCATAAAATTTGCACTACTGCGCCCAGGGTCATCAAGAAGGGGTGGAAGCCACTGCTCTGTCTGTGAGTCAGCGAGTCAGCGTCTCTGAAGCCATAGAAGCCAGAAAAATATTCTAAAATAAGTGAAAAACAAATGCAGCAGTACTGAACTATAGGTAGAGCATATATTTGTTTAAATTATGTTAAAAGTGTTTAATAAAATGTAAGTCAACCACATGTGTGTTTTACTATGATTACTATGTTTATCCATATGGCCGCTGAGGCCCACCATAGCTCTTCGTGGGGCTTGACATAGTTTGACAACCCTGAATGTACCTATTTTAGATACATTTCTGGATCTCGAAGAAGTTGTTAAAAAGCACTGTAGTGCTGGTACAAACCAGTGTGAGATACATGTGCAAATGATATGCTGTGTGAATCTTAGTGTTTTTCAATTTTATTAGCTTGTCTCACAAAACAAGAGTTTGAGCAACATCACAACAAAAAATATTTTCATTCAAATATGTATCAATTTTATTATTATTTGTCTTAATATCTCTAATACAATCATCACAAAAAAAACTCATCAACCTATATGATGTGTGTCTATCAGAAGTAAAATGTCAGGTCTATGCTAATCAAAATTGTCATATATAACACAGCAAAGCATAGCAAAACTGTTATGCTAACAGGACAACAGCCTTAGGTACGCCACCAATGGAGAGAACTTGAATGGTCATGCAAAAAGTCTTCCTCTCAGAGTTCTTAAAATATTGCATAAAGTTATTAATAAACCAATGATTGTATGATTAACGTACTTGCAATGTGAGATACCAGTATTGTTTTTATTATTGTTTTGTGGTACGAAGATTAGCGTAGTGATTGGTAGTGACTTACATAGGTACTAAACTCGGCACATGGTTAGCTTCAGATTTTATCCTGAACAGAGAGGAATCATTTTCTGGAAGATAAATTTAAATTGTTGTGTAGTCATACCACAATTTTATTTTAAATCAATTCATGCTTTAAAGTGGCAAAATTCATGATTATTCTAGCTAGAATCTCTTAATTTTCCAAATCAATCCTTCACCAATGAGAGATTGCTGGCTAAGTTACTGTTACTGTGTATCATAGTAGCGGTACTCACCTCCAACTTGACTATCCGAGTGGTATAAGGCTCCACAAACACACTGTCCTTGGTGGTGAACATTCCTCCAGCATCTTGCCTGCCTCCCACTTCCACAGTCACCCTCGTCGGCTGGGCCACACCTTGTGTTGTTATGGCTGCATGGTACTCCGTGTTCGGCCGCAGCACTTTTGGTGCTACTACCGAGTAGAAGCTGCAACCATTGAACAGAGGCCTTTACTAACATGTACTGGCATCATTGAAGACAGCCATTCTAAAACTGTGTACTGTTTTAATTCCTCAAATCAATTCCAGCATTTTATCAGTGCTTCAACTATTGGCTGTTCACGTTAGAGTGAGCACTTTTGAGGCCCTAGTTACTTTTACCTTTCAGCAATTTTTTTTTTATCCCTTAACCACCATTTTAAATAAATATTGTCATGTAAGTAATAAATACAGTGTGTGTATTCCACCGCACTCAGAATTTAACGTATAAGGCTAACATAGAATTTACTTATTCATTGACTATTATTCCAAATGGGAGGGAGATTTCAAAAGTGCTCACTTTACCCTGAATAGCCTATAACTAGAAATGTTATCGTTATTCACCCCCACCCCCTCTGCACTGAGGCCCCAAGTGCACTCCTTGCACTTCTGAGCAGGCCTGGTGACAAGTAAAAAATTTCTGTTAAGTATTTCAATAATATTAATTCAAGACAGCATTTTGTGAAGTTGAATACTTGTTTTGCCACGTAAAGAAAATTTTCAAAATAAATAATTGTAATATCATTCAAATAATGTCTGAGAAAATGAAACCAACACAAATATCTTACGAAATAAACCACATTAAAAAAAATATAATAAAATCTAAAAAATCATTTGGTATTCCGTACAGACAAGTACGTATCGATTCCAGGAAATCCTGCGATTGCTCATCCTACAACACAGTACCCACGCATCCCGTTTCAAGTACCTGTCAGTCACTGTGTGGGGGAGGCTACGGTCGTCTGGCGAGACCCTTCTACCTGGTCATATTTCACGTTATCCGACCCGAGACTCAGTGTCCCTGCCTGCTTGACGGGTCACGTTCCTTATTAGTCCCGTCGTAATATCAAATTTGTTACCCTTCCTACTCCTTTACACACCGTAGCCATTTTTAACCGGATTAGGTGCAAGCTCGTGGCTCACTGCATTTTAATGTCTAGTCACCCGCCCACGAAGGTGTTTCCGCGTTTCACAGACAGAAACAAAGAGCTGTATGGGTGACATTGACATGCGCATAAAGTGCCCTATCGCCACTACGTGCAAAGCTAGCTCTGAACTGGCGTGCATGCTTTCCGTTGGGCTTGGCGGTGACACAATTTTATTCGCGGAAGCCTTTAGCAAAGTAAGATACCTATAGACTGTTCACGGTAAAGTGAGCACTAAGGCCATTCTAAATTTTTCCTTTAATCCAATTTCCATCTTCCTACTGCTTTTTAATATAAACATTGTAATGTGACCAATAAACACAGTGTATACATTTCACCACCCTCGAAATTTAATGCCTGAGGCTGCAATAGGCTATATTTATTAGTGGTCAATGCATGTTGGGAGGGCCTTAAAAATTGCTCACTTTATCGTCAACAGCCTATACAGTTTTCTAGCCTAGTTTCTCATGTATGCTTTTAGTATAGTTTGAGATACGATAGTCTAAAACGACCGTTTTTAGCTGTGTTAGAAGGCACCGAAATAGTGTGCGTGATGTCTTGAAAGTACCTTTCCTACCACGTACAGTATGTGACGTATGAAGTGTGTGCTCTGTTTTTCGACACATACTAGCTGATGCGACACGTTGCATAGGTTTGGAAGAATAATTCAAGACGTTACCAATATAACTAATCAGCCTACTTTCCTCTACGTATACATGAAAGTAATTTGATGAAGTAGGCATTACTCTAAGACTTGGATAGAAGGAAATGAATGTTAAAATAAAATACTTAAGAATATACTTCCATTATTTTAAAAATACAGTGACCCACCTAAAACATACGGGTACCAATTTGCATGGTCTACCATAGTAATAATTGTTTGCCAAGTTTGGTGTGAATATGTTTATTGTGTCACGAAATCCCTATCCTACAAAATGGTGGACCAAAGAGGCTCTGCGTAAACACATGTGATGGCTGTAATATAGGTTACTGCCAGCATTCAAAGTTTGGATGAAATTGGTTGCATGATTTTGCAGACATACTAAAGAAATAAAAAGAATTTATATGGCCGACATTTTGAAAATAAGTGCATGGCCCACTTTAAACAAGTCAGTTTACATGGTATAACATAGTAGGCTACTTATTGTTTGCAAAATTTGGTGCGAATAGATTGACATTTTCCTGGGATATATGACACAGAAACTTAGTTTTTTTATGTGGTACTATCTTATAAAATAGCAGACAAAAGAGGTTATGTATTAGCACATTTGATGTTTGCAATTCGTACCTTCCGCATACCAAGTTTGGTTAAAATTGGTCAAATTGTATTATACATATGCCAAATTTATCTTAAATATTGATATCACTGCCATATAGAACATAAAGCGTCTTTATCTGTTTAAATCGCAGTGTTAACATGGCTTACTAGAGTATTGGTTACCTGCCAAATTTGGCGGTAATCTATTGTGTAGTAGTTGAGATATGATGTAAAAGCTTTTTTTTTTTTTTTTTTTTCATATAGTGCTATTTTCCAAAATGGCGGGCCAGTAACAATCTACTATAAAACGGGGCGAATAGGGACAAAGTATTTCTAAACTGTTTAATATACTGTCACATTTTAAAATCCAACGATATTAAATCAGAGTAATTCTTTGAAGCTCAGTATGAACTCTGATTTATATTTTGAATGAAAAATTTGGAAGTACATTAAACATTTCGAAAACTTATGTCCCGATTTACCCTGATGTCATTCGCCCCGTTTTACGGTACCTCTCTAGATAAAATATTTACCTGATGAACCGTCAAACACGAAATATTCTTTAAATTGGTTAAATGGCTCCCGAACTATGAAACAGCGCCCTAAATTGCAAAAATAGCCGCTATTTTGAAAATACACACATGGTTTGATAAATAAATATAATTCGGTCGCGCGTTCAAAAAAATTCCTGAGGGACGCACAAGCAGAGACGTACACACCCAGAGACAGACAGGAAAGTAAGCTAAAAAAAAAAAGGGTGGGGGCGAATTTCAAACAATTTTGCATCGCCGTATATTTGAAGACGATCAGAGGCACGTGATTTGCACAAAAATTTGGCTTAACAGGTTTATGTACCAACTCTGCCTCGGTGGCATTTCTTAAATTACGCTGCTCAGTTTTTTCATCTCCAGAGAACAACACGATTTGTTAGGCCTACCACAGTAAAATTCATTTCGTAAGAGACTATATCTGTAGCGGTTGAAGGGAATTTAGGCTTGGCTGTAACAAACTACCAAGTGTCAGGACAGCCAAACAGCACAACCTTAGCAGGAAGACAACCTTCATGCGTACGTTGAAACACCATGTGTAGTGAAGTTTGTCCCTGCTACGAAGGCAAGATTTTGACAGTCAGCGTGTGGTAACATGATAGAAACTAAACTAACAACGCTCCATATACAAAACCTTGTATAGGCTGCTCACGATAAAGTAAGCACTTTTGAAATCAACCTTAGAAAAATGTCACTGCACCTGCCTGCATTTATTTTACCGGTCACACAGAGTGACATGCGCTCGTTTAAGTTGATAACGATGGAAGGAAAGCAGTTCCATATGTTAACGTCGAATAAAAAGTTTTAGGTAGCCATTTGTGATAATTTAAATTATTGCTTACGCTTTCAATTTTTTTTTCCGCCTCATTGTGTAAAAATTAGCAGATTTATAAAATGTTTACTTTTCTAATAATTTCACTGTTTCATTTCACCGACGCATGAATAACGTGACGAGACCAATGACAATGTTGAATCTTTCATAAGGTGGAAGAATACACAACGTGCATACAAGTACAGGAGTCCTTTAAAAGAGGCCCCGTGGGACATGTGTGTAACGGAGCGAGGGAATGAGGAAATCAGCCCAGCGTGACAACAAAATACCTAGAGTAGGTGCTGGAAGTGGCCGCCACTAACCTCGAGGCAGGTGTGCAGACGACACCAAAAGTTGTAAAAAGGCACGGGCGAGGACATGCTACGGGATGGATTGATAGCTGTCCCACAGGGCCTCTTTTAAAGGACTCGCCCTGTAGATATTAAGCAGGGCTTTTAAAGTGCTCATTTTACCGTGAACATCTTATATCAGCCATGATGCCACTGTTTTACACGTGGGAACTGCCAAGGATTTTTCACCCATTTTCCTTGCTTCCTGGAGAAGGTTGAGTCATGCGCTCCCAGGAGGCGACTGTTGACCTTGTCGGCAACCAAAACATCTTGCATGGAGTAGCGTGGCGTGGGAGCAGCTTGCCTATACGAATGTCCCAGCCCACACATGAGAATGAATAACTATATAGGTCGATTTTTACATGGCTTGGGTGTGTTCCAGGACATGGTGTGGGGATGAGCATGACTAGAGGCTGTGAGTGGAAAGAAACCTTCCCAAACTAACCTGGATACATGTCAAAAACCTCAAGACAGGCGATCATCAAGGCGCCTTTCTATAGGCTATTCAAGGTAACGTAAGTAGTTTTGAAACAAATAAAAAAATACTACTCGTAGCTACATATATTCTATAGTATATTCGCGGTTTCTTCAAATTTTTTGGATCAAACCTTTGAAAAATCACCCCATGTATGACGTGTGTGGTTGTTTCCTAAATACGTCATGTAGCATAAACTTTTTATACCTACATGTAAAAGTATCTTATATTTGGTTAAATTGAATGCTTGCTTAAATCTCATGTATAAATTATAATATTTCATTGATAATCAATATTATCCAAACCATTTTGTTAATAAAAATTAACGAAAAAAACATTATAAATAAAAATATACTAATTAAATCATTTTTCTATATAATAAAAAGTTATTTAAATAATTTCAATAAATAATTAAATATAAATAAATCAAATATACAAAATAATAAATTATAAAATACTAACGAATAATAGCCATTATAAAGCCTAAATAACATTTAAAAATAAAAATTATAGAAATAATAAAGAGCTTATCCCCCATAATATTACTATTAATAAATAATAAAACAATTAAAAATATTAAATAATAATGGCTGAATTAAATTCAATTATTAAAAAACTAGATATATGTGTGAACTACAGTGTGAAAACTTTCAAACATAGAAACTCATTTGAAGTTTTACCAAGTATTAACTAAAGAGCCATGAAAGACGCGCCCAATTCTGTGCGCAGCACTTATTATGGCATGTGAAAATTAAGTACATTAAAGCTGGTCCGTAGTCGATTAAGAACTTCAGAAATCAGCTTTTGAAAATTCCCTACCTGTAACTTTATGCATATTAATAGGCACAATGATTACCAAGTTGGCAGCGAATATGGCAAGGAGCCCCATGTCTTACATCTTATTAAGTGTGCTTCGTATACATTTGTGTTAACCGAATTTATTTAATATAGCCTATGTTTATTATATGCACATAAAATACCTAAAAACTACGAGAGAAACCGAGCATAGCATATCCTTCGTCGCATGCTTTTATAGGCTACATTCCTTTTTCTACGGACAGCGCTGATGTTACTGGAGAGCAAAAAACCATTTAGAAACTACGCCAACAGCTGATCAGTGGTCTCGGCGGTGTCAGTAGCACCAGCAGTAGAAATATCCTCATGTACAAAATTAAAGCAATAAACAGACACAAGACAGTATCGGGTGATAGTAAATTATAAAGCAGCATGAACAAAGTAAACACTAACATGATTTCTTGATGAACTAACAGGAAAAATCAACACATTTTCTACTTTTGAAAAGTTAGTCACTAACACCATCCAGAAAATCGGTCATATCTGCTCAATATGGCGTGTGATCACCTCTGGCAGCAATACAGACAGCCCTGGCAATAATATGGCATGCTGGGAATAAGGTTCTCAGTTGCAGTTTGCGGTATTAACGCCCACTATTCCTGTAGAGCAGCTAGTAAGCTCTGGAGAGTGATTGATGGATTAGGATGTGACGTAATGTTTCTCTCCAAAGCATCCCAAATATGCTCCGGTGGACATGTTGGTGGCTACACTCTAAGACATCTTCGTTTGAGAACAAGTGTCAGGGGCACACATGCAGCAGATCTTCGAAAATAAATATACACTGTGTCTCAAAACAAATATTCCAGTGGATGATGTGAAGTCAGATGCCAGCTCCCTCACAGCACAGAATATGCTAGGGATATCCTATTTAAATTCCTAATGTCATCTGGATATCCCTGGAAACTCAGGGGCGTTCTGCGAATATGCTCAATATCCCAATTGTATTCCTGGGATATTTGGGAGTAAACAGGAATATTTCCATTTTCCTCTTTATATTTCTGGGATATTTGAGGGTAAAAGGGAATATCCACATTTTCCTCTTTGTATTCATGGAATATTTAGGAGTAGATTGAAATTCTCATTTTCCTATTGGTATTTTGGGATATTTGAGTAATCAGCAATATTCTAATTTTCCTCTTAGTTTTCCTGGTATATTTAGGTGTAATCCGGTATATTCTCATTTTTCTCCTTTATATTCCTGGGATATTAGAAAGTTGATGGGAATACTCTCATTTTCCACTTTGTATCCCTGGTACATTTAGGAATCAACAGGAATATTCTCATTTTCCTATTTGTATTCTTGGAATATTTGGGAGCAAACAGGACTATTCTCATTTTACTCTTTGTATTCCTGGGATATTTAGGAGTAGGCCTATATAGGAATATTCAAATGTTCTACTTTATTATATATAAATAATAATCGAAAAAGTGTGAATAATCAACGTTCATAATATAAAAGACTTGGCATATATTTACTCAAACATTTTTTGTATATACTTATAAAAAGCTAATACAGTACTTGTCATAGTGATGTAATTATATATTCTGATGACATATTCTTATCTGCCTGACAAATACGAATCTGTAGACTTGTCACTCGATACACTTTAAAGTTTAATTAAAAAATACTTAAAATAAAAATAATATACGTAAGAATCATACAAGTTAAATCTTAAATAACATATATGTTAAGTTAAAACTAAATAATAAAAATACAATACAAATAAATACTTAAAAAATTATTGATTTGTATATAAACCTAAAATATTATTGATATGCAAGTAAAAAACATTAAACATGATATAAGAAATAAAAATTATATAATAAAAATAAAAAACTTAAAAAATTGTTGATGTAAAAATGAAATACTTAAAAAGATAATAAAAAATTTAAAAACACCGACAATAAAAAGTAAAATATTTACAAATTAGATATGAAATAAATATTTAATGTCTATAATGAGAGACAATATATTATTTATTCGTCTTTAAGCTATATACCTCTTATAAACTCTTGTCCCAACGCATGTCGTGATAGCCGAGTGGTCTAAGGCGTAAGTATGGCGACCCGAGGTCCGGCTGTTCAATCCTGCCCTATTCCAGATGGTATTTAAAATTCTAAAAAAAGTATAATTGACCCTAGTGGTCAAAACCAATATGGCGGCCGAGCGCATGCGAGTGACTAATCGAACGGGTGTGATACCAGCGCTCCTAGTGGCCCATGTCAGGATTTCCTCAGAATATCTAGAAGTTTCCTAGAGATATTCTTAAGCATCTTAAATAATATCCAAGGCATATTTTGGGAGTGTAAACGGAACATTTATAGCATATTCCCGAGATAGAATGAATAGAGGTATGAGGAATATTCTAGGGATATACTAATATTCCTTATAGAATATCCCTGGATTATCTTGGGGGGGGGGGGATATGGTCGGACATAACTTATGGAACATTCCAGTAATATGCTCAGAATATCTAGGAATTTCAAAGGGATATTCCTGCAAGAATATTTTCTGCAATACCGTCTTACCGTTGTGGGCAAATAAATGTCCCCTCTTTATGATGTCATCCTTTCCCTGGTCTTCGGGATACAGTTACGGACGCTAAAAACTGCTGTCACATATGGAGAACAACATAACGATGCACATTAACTCATCTGGCTACATCAGTTTGAGACTGTACAGCTTCCATTCTTCCTATCGCCCTCCACCGCAGGGAGTCTTACATGTGTCTTCTCTGTATCCTAGCTGAATGTACTCGATAAATATTGCCGTTAGACTGACATGGCAGTAAACACTACATACACCATTCGATAGAGGCTCTGATGTCATCACTTTTATGGTTGCATGAGGACAATAATGCCATCTGCTGTTCAAAATATGGGTATATCATTTTGTTACAATTTTGGTATCACCCGATACTATCTTGTGGCGCAATTATCACGAGAGGGGCGGATGTCTGGTTGTTGCTTTAACTTTGTACACCAGTGTAAATGACGTCCACTATTCCCGACGAGTTTGTTGTCATGTCGTTAGTAATGTGTGTTTCTCGATAAGGAGATTACTATGTAAAAATTATAGTATAGACATTTAATTCAGGTGAAAATATCTTAATATATACTAACTAACGCATTTTTACTCTCTTCGTATCTTTACCAATACAACGATGTTACATTTTCTTGGTTAGAATTACAGATTACCGCCGCTATTTTGGGTCGTGTGCTACTGCTAAGACCACCTGTCCTCGTGGACATCAGTAGTCTCAGCAACCCAGATGCCAGAACACATCCCATCAGTGACTCATAAGCAGCATCAGTGAATAAAATATCACTCGTCAGTAATCTCCGCTGCTGACAGAAAAAAAGGAACGCGGTCAGTCACCAATATTTAAACCAACCTAACTGAGATAGTTGTTATGTAGCGGTGACTACACAATACCCTCTTTCAGTGGGCGCTGCCTTGACGCGGAGGCCAAGTTGAGGCGTACAGGCTACAACACAGCCGCACCAAACCTGCTCGCCCACTTCACTGTTGAGCAACGCCAACTTTTTCCGCCCACTCCCACTTACATTTAAGTTGGTATGAGATCCCTTCGCTCGCACCTTGCAGAATACACGAAGCCGTGTATTTTCCACTAAGTTCACGTAACGATAATCGAGGAGACGCAAAATCATGCCGACAGCATCACTAATCACAATGAAACAAGGAATTACATAGCCTAAAATTGAAATCTTTCCCCATCCATAACATTACCAACAACCAAAATTAAAAGTTTTTTTTGTATTCTACGTTTATTGTACTCCTGCATATATGGTTAAAGCGTAACGTGGTCACAACTGTAACCTAAATTTCAAACAAAATGGCTGTGTGACTTTCCTTGAATAACACAAGCTTTGTTCGCGTGGGATGTACTTTCCGCAACTTCAGCACGCAAAGTTAGAGAGTGTGGCTGGGTATGTGTTGATTTGTTGACGAGTTTATAGGATGTACAAGTTGTCACTCAAATGCTTGAGAGCTGAATTGAGAAAATATTTTTATTAAATTTCTTACACTGGAATGTATTAAAAACTTTTAAAGTCAGTATCTGCGAAATAAAAAAAAATAAAATTCATTTCATATCACTTATTTGCGAATTATTTATTAAGCATAAAACTCGCATATAGATGTTTCAAATCCTACTAGGTTAGTAGTAGGGGCGCACAGGTCCTAGATACAAAGGGATGCTGCCTTTTTTGATTGACCTAAATAATTTGATATCAAATTGAGTGAACGGGTTAATTAAATCGATTGAAAGGGTTAACTAAATTGATTTGCAGGGTTGATTGAATTGATTTAAAGGGTTAAATGGATTGAAAGGGTTAAATTTTATCCGATCATTTTTTGTATGTGTTTGGTGCAAGAGTGTGCTAAGGGTCTTCTTTCTTTCCTTTCGTGGGGAGGAGCTCAGGTATGTCGTAGTAGCCCTGTGTGCTCTGGCACTCCATGAGGTGCGGCATGTTGGAGACAGGGTGTGTGTGTGTGTGTGTGTGTGTGTATATATATATGGTGAGTTTTGTGCAAGAGTGACATAAGTGTAAATTTTGTGTCTTGTAGACGGTGTTGGTAGATAGGCGACTTTGAAAGATGCGATTTACGTGTTAGTAATGACAAACATTTAAATAGACGACGACTGTTTCCGAATGCAATTAAACGTTACACTCGAGAGAATATCAGAGTGTTTAAACGATTTCTATGTATGAATAAATTACACTCATCGAATCACAAATTTCAAACGAACACAACTATGGAAATAACACGTGGTAAACGATTACAATTACATTACTCTCCAGTATGGAATTAATTAACGAATAAAAAAAAGTTCCTATAAATTAAATGTCTAATGAACACAATAACAATATATATGTAACACTACTTGACACCTCTCGCACATACCTGACAATATTTTAAAACACGTCCATCTGCTTGTGAGACTGGTGAGGAACTTGTGAAACGTAATCCACACGTAAAAATAAAATAATTTAATAACGCGGGTAAAAAATAAAACGTTTAATATAGGTCCATTCGGTCGGGATGTCGCTGCAGTACTGACTTGAATATAGTACTTACGTCAACTTATAAGCTAAGTTTGATTATAGACAGATGAAAAACTCTGAAATTTTAATGAAAATACAAAACGAATGTTTCCAAATAAATTAAACGAACACAAGTACATTAAAATGACTATACACGTAATGAAATCGCACATCTCCCAAAACACATCCTTCCGCCTCGGAGGTCATTCAATGAATAACAGGATTGTATGACGTGCGTCAGCTTATAAGCTGTTATATCAGTGGAGCGCGACCGATAGGCAACTGAGTTGAAATTTACGAGTAGAACTCTGTATTGTCCTACAACAGACAACGAAAGTTTCACTATTGTAAGAATAATTCACTTACTAATTATTTCCATAGAATCGTAGGGAGACTCGGATGACTTAATCGCGCAACACTTTATAGAAACATACTATATATTTTTAAAAAATAACGGACGTACTACAAATTTTTTTCGTTAATTCTGTGAAATTCACGGCACTAGTTACCAAAATAATCAAGTTTAGAAATCATTCCAAGTTTCGTCGACCGAACACATATACATACTCCGTCCCCAACACACCGTGCCTCAGTCAAGTGCCAGCGCTCACAGTCCTCCCCACAAAAAGAAAGAAAAAAAATACCCTTAGTACACTCTTGCACCAAACACATACAATAAAATTAAATAAATAAAAGATATTTGATTGGATTAAAAATCAACCCTTTCAATCCATTTAACCATTTCAGTCCATTTAACACTTTGAATTTGATTAACCCTTTCAATCAATTTGATTAACCCTTTCAATCAATTTGATTAACCCTTTCAATCAATTTGATATCAAATTATTTAGGTCGATCGAAAAAGCGGCAACCCTTTGTATCTAGGACCCATGCGCCCCTACTACTTGGGTTTCTATTAAGTATCTTTATTGAATTTTCTCCAATTTCTACGCTTTCAATTGTGTAGTCAGTTTTCAAAACATCCCTTGTCCACAAATATGACAATATCCGATAGTGGTCAGGTTAGTTTCTTCCTAATCTTTCCATGGAATGACAAATATTTAACAGGTCCGAAACAGCGTAAAGGCCGCTCAAACGCAGGTTTATAACTCATTCCATTTCCAAAGTAGCCCTTGCCCACAAACATCAAATAAAATGTATTTTATTTTAAGGAGAATGCTTGGTTTCATAAAGTTCTAATTTCTACAGACAGTGTTCGTGATCAGCAGTTATATCCATACCAAAGTTCATACAGTCACGTTAATAAATATACACCGTATACATTTGTCACTGTTTCCTGAAATTCAATGTACACCGAAAAGAAACCCTTTGGAAATGGACTACTCAATTATGATCGAAATAATTACCACGCCCAAAATTCATATTAAACTTATCTGAAATTCAAAATTTTCTTCTCTCGCCTATCCACATTTATTCTACACCACCTGCACTTTCTACATCAACTCCGTGAGAACGTGCAGAAGTTTTATTACACCCGCAAGTAGAACCATCTGGATGCATCAACTTGAGTTCTACTTCCACTGGCACACAGTTTGGGTGCACGTGTAGATGGTATCGACCACGCGAACGAAGCTATATGATCTAGAAAGTGCAATGATTAAACTTCCAACCATTTCTGTGTAATTATTTTGGTGGAAGTGACAGGTGTTAGAGTTGACATAATTCTCGCTGTATTTATAACAAAACACTTCGGTGCAAATGCAATTTAGACATTCGGTTATAATCAGTATTCTCAGTACTACCTACCAAAGCATGGCCATTTTTAGATATATGTGAAGGAGCCCGCATAACACATAGCCAGTCTTTTCTTCAGTTTTATTTCCCAGTTTACATTTATAGTTTTCAATTTCCGAGCATATATCTTTCATTCCCTTATCAGGGTACCCAGGTAGAAGACTTTTTACCTGCCATATTTCTTCAGTCCGTTAATTAAACTTCAGCTTTCTCCCAATATACTTCCGGCAAAACATCTGACTATCTTATTATTTTTAAGACTACATTCTTCATAAGCTGAGTCAAAATACAGGATTTCTATTTTTTTTTTTTTTATCCTCTGCTGTTACGACTGTGTCATCACCAGACAAACATTAATACTGATTAGGGTTATATGAAAACGCGGACGAATGGAAAATATAAGTTTGACTAACAAACAAATATGAATGAATAAGTACCGAACAAAAACAAGAAGAAAAAGTATAAAAGTTTTCTTTAAAGAAGAATCAGAAGACGTTTGGGCATTTTTTGAGGAGAAATTGTCCTTTAACAGCTACTGGAAAAGAAGCATTCAGATGATGGATGATGTAAACTTGGTGTAACTTATTCCAAAGACTACGATACACGAAGAACCACCTTGGCAATCCCGGTCTTTTACGCAAAAAACACAGAAAAAAAACATACTAGTGTGTTTATCAAAACCTTTTGCCCAAACTGACTGTCTGCAATACTTAAATAACATTAAATTTGTGAGTCGAAGACCATACATTGGCAATCAAGTATATGTAAACTTAAAAGACAATTAAATTATATATAAACCAGTGGCGTGTGGTGAAGTGTTGCAAGGTAAGCTGGTGCTTGCTCAGTACTGTACACACTGCGCACGCAGCAGGAACCAGCAACCAGAGTGGGGTCGGGAGAAACTGAATGTATTGCAGCCACTCAAGAGAGAGCGGCGAGGCACCCATTACACACGTGCTGTGACGTCAACTGCACTACTGCGTTTAAGTGGCCGATGTGTAAACTAGTAAACGATTATGTATAACACAGAGCAAAACAAGCTTACCTTGCAACAGTTCACCACGCCCTGCTGCTATAATCTGAAGCATTAGATAGTATGTATGTAAGAAGATCATGCGTGTACAACTTTTATTTACAATCATAGAAACATGCTATGGAAAACGGGGGGGGGGGGGGTGTTTATGAGGAAGGAAGCAACTCCTACTTGGTTGACTGCCCGTGGAGATTAATGAAGGGGGAAGTTTCCTCGACTACAACGCCATCGTTTGCGTTTGTAGAACAACGTAACTGACTAACCATCATGACGTATGGCATAATTTGTTGGGTGGAATCAACAAATAGTACAAAAGAGTTCTGTCTGAATATTGTAGAGCCCTCTTCAAAAATTCTAAAATATTGCCACCAGCAGGTGAATATATTTACTTTTTACTGATATTCATTTCTAAAATCATAGTTTATTTCAGAAAGATCAACAAACAATTTCGTGAGAATAACACAAGAAGTAAAAAGACTTGCCTTCTTTCTTGTTCTTGGTTTATGTAATCACTTTATAGTGTTTGTGTAAACCTTAACTTGTCCAATATCTTTGAATAAAAATGTACGCCTACATAAAAAGAAAGTTCCAATTCGCGCAATAAACTAAACTAGAAAAAAAAATTAAACCAACTCCACTGATTACACGGTACACGGTTATAATTTATATACAACACACGTACACATATGTATATATACATATATAAATATGTGTGCGGAATCAGTAAATTAACTAAATTTTCAGTAAGAAATGCAGTAGGTGTTATATCAATGTCCTAAATATTTCAGAGGTCTTTTACAAGTCATCGGCCTCCTGCATCACTGCACAATAACATGATTTTTTCTGCAAACCTGGGACTCTTACGAACCCAGTTCTCTATACGAGGGCTTGTGGTGGTGTGCACTGAATATTGTGGGATAAGATAATCGTGGATAAATTGAGGGGGAAATTATAGTAGAGAAACTACGAAGAAGCAGAGAAACTACGCACGACCATCACTTTTACCACGAGTAACTTATCCGATCTGAAGGGACAAAGTGCCAGTTTTCTGTGCGAGCTTATTATTCGGAACATACAAACGAAAGATCACAAACATTACGAATCCCTCACAATGACTGACGCAGTCCTTGGCAACTTGCGTACCATCACTGGGTCAATTTCCACTTGGCGAAGGCCACCGTCCAACTTTTGGACTCCGTGGTCAGATACGGACTCGTGATACCGAATTGCACCGTCTTATTATGATATAGTCAACAGGAGGAAAGAATGCAAGGTTGGCCTTATTCTCATACCCACGCTAACAGAGACAAGAGGCGCAGGTGTCCCTAAATCCCGCCTTTAACTACACTCTCCTAGACGAAGACTTCAAGTGAAGTCGCATGAAAGCTCAGATTAATTTATTTGTGGTCTAAAGCATCTGAGTCACGAAGCACAGGCCTACGTGAGCTTACTTACGGAAATGTCAAACATGTCATGAAAATATGCAAGAGAAGATACTGGACAAGAAAGATTTTCAGAAATATGGGTGGAATGAGATCTGATGTTAGCAGAAATGATTATACATACTTTTGTAAGCAAATAATTTAGTGCCAGGAGAGTTGTGTTGAAGCCTTTTATGTATGGTCTTATGGTTTACAGGGCATGACAGCTAACCCTAGTATAGACTGTTCACGGTAAAGTGAGCATTTTTTAAGGCCCTTCTAAATTTTTCCTTTCGTCCAATTTCCATCTTCCTGCTGCTTTTGATACAAACATTGCAATGTGACCAAAAAACAGTGTATACATTTCACCGCTTTCAAAATGTTATGCCCGAGGCTGCAATAATATATATTTATTAGTGGTTAATGCCTGTTAGGAGGGCCTTAAAAAGTGCTTACTTTACCATGAACAGCTTATAGTAGACTTTTGGAAGATTTTTTTCCCCAAGGCCCATTATTATCCTAGCATTCCCCAAGGCCCACTATTATCCTGCCATTTCAGTTACTTATAATAATAAAAATGGAATATGTACTATTATTTGTCGGAATGCTTTTTCTGTTCATGTAGGTGTTCTTAAACTGTGCGTAACCGTTGCTACAGCCGTGAACGTTCGATATTTTAAATTGACCGGTTCACAGACGTCTAACATTACCTGAGCTCTCCTATAAGCCCTGCTTCGTGTTTAAATTACCATAGACATAATGTCAAGTATTCATGCTTTGACTGACAGTATGAAACTTTCATAAACGTGTTCTTGTAATAAAGTCCACTAAGAATAGGACTACTTAAATATATATATATATATTTTTTATTTATTTATATTTATATTTACTTAATTTTTCTATTGTTTTGTTATGGCCAAATGTCTCATCAGCAGCGAAGACTTCTGGGACCAAATCAAGTGTTTCAATAACTTTGAGCGGGGAGGTAGTCGTATTGGGTCCACAAACGGTAGTGAACACACAACATTCACAGTAGAAGTATGATACGATCAAGACCGTGCTTACAGGGGGTGGTGTGGGAACCACACCCCCCCCTCCGTTTCCACAAGAATGGCTGAAAGGGAACGAGAACGTGTACAAGGGGCAGGGTTTGCCAGATTGGGCAATTTGCCACCGTTTGGGCTACTGCAAGGCAAAATTTGCGATCAAAAATTATGAAAATGCGACTATCGCAATTTGGGCGATTTTTGTAATGAATTTGCGATATTTGGGCTACTTGAAATTATTTCCTTAGTATTGGAAAATTTTGTTATTGTGAATAAGATAATTAATTCTCATAAGTAAGATAATTTTTTGAAAGATCACTGTGGATACAATTGAAGAGGATCTCTTGTTCAGACTCTTATTGCTCGTTGCGGACAATGAATTGGTAGAGAACTGAAGAATTCGCGAATTCATTTTGGGACAAGTTATAACTCAAAACAGGTGTGTTTATATAACTTTAGCCATTGGTCCACACGATGTTTGACACCTCCTGGAGAACGCTGGCCCAATCGTCGCCTCCCACTGTGACAGAAGACAACCACTGCACAGTTAACAACCAATTTGAAAGACTGTAAAATCTAGCCTGCAGGTTGTTGAACATGCGAATTTCTCAGGTCTCTATGAATAGGCGAATTTAATATCACGCTATTTTTTTTTGTGTTGGTCTATATCATTTTTAAATTTAAAAAAAATCATATTTCATAAATATAAAACATTAAATGAAAAATTTGCAATATTTTTTAACGATCATTTAATATAAAGTGTAATCAAATTGGGCGACATTTGAGCGACAAAAAATTGGCCATTTAGGCGACTTCAACAATACAATCTGGCAACCCTGACAAGGGGCGAACAATTGAGTAAGAGAGAGAGAGAGAGAGAGAGAGTGAGAGAGATTGGAAGGAAAACTAAATTCAGGAGAGGACTTATTCGCAAGTGTTTCCTTTCTGTCAAACTTTACATGGATTAGTATCAACTACAGTATATTTAGGTTTGCTCCAGTTCACTATCTCCGTACAGGCCAGCCAACAATCTTATAGAATACAGAAATAGTTTACAGAATTCTTGAAACAAGAGTGGACTGACTGATTTCAGTCTGTATTTTCTCATGTGAAACTTAAAAGGAATAAATAATATTGGCAAAATATTGTGGACTTAAAAAAAGTATGTATTAAGATATGCCTTATGCCCTAACCACCCTCAATTTCAATTTTTATTCTGAAAAGTACGCAACGTCGAAACAAAAAATTAATCCACGATGGAAGGGATACTATCCCAGAGAGAGAGATAGAGAGAGAGAGATAGAGAGATAGAGAGATAGAGAGAGAGAGAGATAGAGAGAGATAGAGAGAGAGAGATAGAGAGATAGAGAGAGATAGAGAGAGAGAGATAGAGAGATAGAGAGCTAGATAGAGAGCTAGATAGAGAGATAGATAGAGAGAGAGGAGGTGAGTAAAACTACTGCAATGATCTTCTAATTAACTGTCAAAATTTGAGTTCAATGCGCTGCTTGAAGTCTGCGAAAACATCATCTCTCTGATGAACAGCACAAGCAAGTACTTACAAGAGGCAGACAATGATGTGTTAACGGCAGTTCATCTTTTCCAAGCAACATTCTGGAATAAAATAAGGTTTGCTTTGTATTGAGGAATGATGTATGTATAACAGCGTAAATTATTTTCTTTTTAAGGGAGTGGGGAAGAAATTTTATATTTTCGCACGTTACAATTTTATGCTGTGTACGGCTCTGGATACACTGGAAGAGTGGTGGAACGAATAGTAGGTAGTGAAAGGGTAAGTATCTAATAAGTATAACCAGCACGTTGAAGGTGTGTTCACCAAGAAACCAGTTGGCGGTGCCAAATCTCCAAGAATCAGCACTTCAACGGGTCAAGGCTATTATGTACGGACTATCAATACCAACGGAATCCGGCATGCGTACCTGCGGGCCTTCCGCAGCACTTGGCTCTGCTGGACCTGCATAACTGAACTGGCACGTATTTTTTTTCGTGGTTGAATGTTTGCAAACTTGCCGCGTATCCACAAACGCTCGTTCGAAAACAGTTGAACACACACAAGGACGTGTCTTTCTCGTTTTGTAGGTCTTCAGGAAATTTTTGATCGCTTCTAAACTTATGCAAATTAATCCGACGAGTCCGCTGACAGAAACATCTGTCTACCTATTTCAAAATAATATGTAACTATAGGCTGTTCACGATAAAATGAACACTTTTGAAAGCCCTTCTTACGATCTACTTGTACGCACGTTGTGTATTCTGCCCAGGGCTGGCCTTAGACCATTCGGCACCCAGGACGAGGGGAAATTAATTCGCCCCCACATTTTTCTAATTTTTAAATTAAAATTATTCTAATATAAATGCAATTTCGTTTAAGAAATTTACAAATAAAATTTTCATGACTATCATTTACTAAGTAATGTTGAAATACAAAACGAATTTCACAATATGTAACCACCATAATTTCTTAATTTTATTATCATACACTTGCCTAATTCACTGTATATCTTGTCGCTGTCACCAAACTTTGTTAGTACAGAACTGCGGCTCCATAATAATTCTCACAAACACAACTACTATGCAACGGGAAAATGAACTTTTATTAGGAACAGTAAATAATATTTTTTTGGTCCTGGGAAAAGGAGACTTAATTTCTTGCGACTGTAACATCACTGAAGAAGAGATTCACTCAGATCTGCCATTAAATATATAGTGTTACTATACAAATCAAACTGAACAATTATGTACACTTAATTGCCCTATAAAATGGGGCCTTTCTTGCCTTGGCCTTGGCAAATTTGGTTGAAGATGAAGAAAGGACACACTTGCGAGCTATGTCATTCTCTATGGACAATATCGCCAACAACGACGAGAGCCGTTCGTCACTCATAGTAGATCGAAGATAATTCTTGATCAGTTTTAAATTCGAAAATACGTTTACAGCTAGCTACTGCCACTGGTAAAGTCAGCAACACTCGAAGCGACACCCAGATATTAGGAAATGTGGTGATCATATTTGTGTCTTCGATAGATTGTAAAACTGTCTTAGGGGAACTCTTCAGGGATGACGGTACAAAACACTGGAAGTGTTTTAATTCTTCCCAAAGCTCCAAGCTATTAAGGGTCCTATGTACTGCAACATTTTCTGTGAAATCTTTGTTTGCTCGTAAACGGGTATCTCGGCAAATAGAAGTTCTGGAAATATGACTTTTTCTCAGAAAAAGATTTTTAAAAAAGCAATTATCTGTGGCCCAATTTTTTACTTTTGTCATATTAATTGTATTCTCGGATAAAAAAAATTCGTGAGAATGGTCAAATATTGCATTTTTAAAACTTGCCTGTGCAATTTCCTTAAATGGCAAGAGAAAAGTACAAAGATACGGACGTAGTTTAATATGTATGCTTTCATCGCGTGTAATAAAACCCCACTAGTATAGATCTAATTGGCACAGTACAGCGTTACGACGGAAACACTGCACGCCTTGCGCATAGGAGCGATGAGGCGCTAGGCATGCGTGTAGCTATCACCCGTATCGCTCCCTCGCTTCTTGACCTTGGACACGCAGCTACATAGTCCCCTTAATATCCGAATGACTTCCATCGGTGTTTGTTAGAGCTGTTTGGAATACTATACACTTGACCAATAAATCCTCATCAGCCTTTTGAGCATTATGAAATTATTTTGGGGGTTGGCACAAGTCATACAAAATCCCCAAATGTCTGTTCTTCAAGTTACTCAAACACGTTGTTTCAATTATGTTAGTGTAGCATCAACCATGACATAGAAAAAATTCCGTTTAAAACTGTTCTTATGGACTAACATTTGATGACTCGTCAAGGCCTTCATATTCAAAATGCATCTTCTTTCTTCGTGTAGGAAGATGCATACTCCATACAACTCTTGATTAAAGTGGTTACAGTACAAATATCCATTACTGGGTTTTCCACTGATTTGTAGACAATGTTTGCTTGATACAATATATCGTACCCTATAAAAAGAGAAATAAAAAATTCAAATTTCATTAATTGGTCCGCTAAGGAGTGCGCTTCGTACCTCTAACCAGCATCTTCCAAACTAGGTTCAAACACTACACTTGAAGCTTCATACACATTCTTCACCAGATATCTAATAGACTTGACACTATCAATTCTACTGTCCCAGCGTGTAGCACGTAGGGGTTTCACAGTGAGGCTGGTCACATGGTCCTTCAAAATTTCCCAACTTTGAACAGTAGCTGAGAACAACATAGGCCTACATATATTTTCTGTAGAACACCAAACAGTGTGATAAAAATAGTTGATGAAGTTGCATCTGAAACTAATAAATTCAAATAATGACAGTTACAAGGCAAAAATGATGATCTTGGATTTATTTCAAGAATTTTTGCTTGAACACCTATGTTTTTACCTTTCATGTTGGCACCATTGTTGTATTCCTGGCCATGGCAGTCATAGTCCATTTTCGGCTAAAGTTCCTAATAGTTCTGACAAGCTTTCTCCTATACAATTACTGGCATTTCGAAATCTCAAAAACTGTTCATTTATTGTAAATGTGCCCTCTTCTACACCCACAAACCTTATTATGAATGACATTTTTTCAGTGTGACATCTGGAGTGCAATCTAAAATTATGTAACAATATTTGGCCTTTTGAGCCCGTTTGTGTGTTTTTGAGTACTGCATCGTCTAAAATGTTCATAAGTTAATTTTGTATAATTTTCCTGCAATAATGGCCATTTTATGACTTGACTGAAACATGCCTTAAGTGTTCATGCATAACATTAAAATTTCCCAACAGTTCTACTAGACCAAGAAAGTTGCCATTATTCTCTGTAAATAGCATGTCCGAGGATCCCCTGAAAGCCAAATTATGCTGGGCCAAGAACATAATAATGGACAAAAGGCGTTCGAGCACACACTTCCAGCGTTGAACTTCATTATTTATAAGTTGTTGATGTTTTGAATCAATACCGTAATGAGACTAAATCTGTATTCTCACTCAATCCACTTGCAGTACACATTTATATGATCTGGTGGCTTTTATGTTCTTTCAAGCGATCACTTATGTGCTTCCCGTCAGAAAAACCAGTTGTTACAAGTTTTCAGCTTCAGTCCCTATTGAATATCTTGTATCTAAAGCACAATTCACAGTCCGAACTATTAGAATACACAAGCCATCACCTTTTCAACTTTTCCCCATTACCTAGCTTTCTAATTGTATAATTTAAAGAAAAATGCCGCTTGCTTGCATCTAAAGGAAACACAGTGTCTTATTTCTCGAGGCCCGGTTAAAAAAAAAGCATGTCTATAACTGAAGGCTGCAAAACTAGACCATAACACTGGATCGGGCAAATAGGTTTTCACTTTCTTCTGAAACTATATTAATTTTTTTCTCCAAGAGTTTGGTTATGCGTAGATTCTAACGGCTCTAACTTCACTTGGGAAAATGGTTCTGCTGAAGGGGAAATTCTGTACATGTTTCCAGTGGTACTGATGCCTTGATAATCTTTATGAAAGGTGACGTTGCTGCAATTGTCAGAGCATGTTGAAGAACTTGCAGGGGAAGCTGATGTAATAGGTAACAAGGATTTATCAATGCTGTGCGCATCTTGTTTTATTTTAACACCAGTCTCAGTTTTCCGTTTTCTGTTCTCAGCCCCAAATAATTTCTTCTGCCCAAATTTCTTCATGCGTATTGCATATCTTGCCTAGACATAAAAACAATTGATTTTATATGCACAATAATAGGGAAAAAATATAATTGGTAGAGACCCTGTCATTTCTCGACATAATTCAGAAGCGGGGTCATTAAAGTTTATTCTGTTATCACGTACGTAATTGGACCTTCACTCGTCCGACACGCCCCTAATAACTTTAAACCATAAGCAAAAAGTTAGCCCTCGGCTGATCTAACTCTGCGAGACTAAGTCGAACAGGAGAGTAAGGTCCAAATGTGGCAACAGCCAATTAATGAACGACTTGTACTGTAGCACTCTAGGATACACAGAATTGTGAAGTCTAGCGAGATTGTTCTTTTATAACTCGAAATGGCATGGTCTAACTACCGATAAATGAGTTACAATGTTATGTGCAAAGAATATAAAGCATTAAAGCAAATTGTGTTAAAACGCATTCAGATAATCTTACAGTGATTTATAACCTTGAAAATTGTGTTAATATTTGAGGATTTTTCAACACATATTCCTATACAAAAACCCATTTAGCATAATTGTATATGTTTTAAAAATATTATTAATTGGGATAGCTGTAACTGGTAATAATTTACATTGGTTTCTCTTGTAAGGAGCCCACAACTATGCAAATATTTCGGTAGGAGTATTTATGAAATGACTATTAATATAATTAGTGGGCGCAGTGATAATCTCATTATATGACAGAGTAATAGGTCTATATCATACTTAAACATAACATATAAATATACTTCATGGTGGCATCAGAAGATAACTTTTGAAAGCAGTGTAATGTAAACATCGTGTTTATTAGACTGCTGGTCCCTCCCGGACAGCACTTTTTATATTAAAAAGTTGCAGAAGAACAAAAGTTGCCTGAACGGAAAATCTAAGGGGTCTCAAAAAGAGCCCACTTTGCCGTGAATAGTGTAGGCTATAAACAAAACTTTTGTACGTACACAAAAAAGGGAATCAGTCATTTCACTTACAGACCTGCTGCATTAGATAACAAGTAATGAGATCCCAGTCTTGCTTAAGAGTAACAATCATAAAATTAAATCATCTGAGGTCACAATATCTGTGAATACGGTTAATCACCAACTAATTCTCACATTGCAGATAAACTCTTAGCACACTCGATGAAAATGTTGCCAGTTTCCAAACGGTAACTACATCACGTAGTTTGAACTAGAAGGCACAGAGCGCACTACGCATTAAGCCTGCATATTTTCAGAAGCTCATCAATTGGTCCATTTTTCAGCACAGTATTTACAAACACATCACATTCGTAAACTCTCCTAGATTTTGTGCCCTATTTATACCAATCTTGGACTGCCAACATTAACAGCAGTGCATATGTTTGAATACCTTTGTGAGTGCAAATTTTCTCTATGATTACAGGAAAAAAAAAATTCTCGTCTGATTTTGGCGCCCCCTTCATCTTGGCGCCCGGGGCGACTGCCCCGCTCGCCCTGCCCTAAGACCGGGCCGCCTTATATAAAATTATGATTGCCATGGGCCTCATCACTTTATTCATGCGTTGGTCAAGTGAAACTGTGGAATTGTTAGAAAAGTAAATATTTTACAAAACTGCTCATTTTTACACTTCGATGCATTAAAAAAACCGGAAGCGAAATAAATAATTTAAGTTATCACAAATGGTTACCTAACACTTTTTATTTGAGATTAATATATAGAACTACTTTCCCCATCCATCGTTACCAACTTTACAGGGTACATATCACTCAGTACGTCCGCTAAAATATATGCAGGTAAGAGCAGTGACTTTTTACTAAGGTTGTTCATGATAAAGTGAGTACTTTTGAAATCAGTCTTTAACTACCTTGTTATTTAAAAAAAATTTTAAGTAGCCCAAATTGTGTTCATATATAAATTTGATATATTTTAGGCCGATCAAGATCGAAATGTTATGTATGTCAGTTTTTAGACTCCGTTCATTAATTTTCGTTAATTTTTGAGTAACCTTGGGGAAAAAAAATATGTATCCGAACTTTGTTTGTAACGGAAAAAAGCTCGCTTACAGCTCTGGATGCGTAGACTGGAATTATGCTGGCACTGAACAAATGGTGATCACACAACATGTCCCGAACGTAGTGGCACGTACATGAAGTCGGCTTGATGAATTCTGCAATTTTCGTTTGCGTGTGTGTGCTATTTTAACTTGATAGCCACTAAAACAGCATAATCTTAAGGTTGCTAGAGGACTAACTGAAACATCGTGAATTTACATAATACGCAATGGATTGCTGTAATTTTGCATTTCGTGCTATCTGTTGGCCTCTCAAATTGACCAAGTTTTATCAAGCTACGAGAGAAAAAAATATGATTGTGTGCAATCAAAATGCTATGAAACTGTGTACGTAATGTTCGTTTTTATGTCACCACAATATCGTAGAAGCTCTAGAAAATATGATACACAAGCGAAGATTAAAAAGGAAAAAATATATATGAGCACTAGAGGAGGGAAACTCCCAAGAATGAAGAACGCTTGCAAGTCTGCCAAGATAAATTCTTCACCACGGCTGGAAAGGTATCAGTGGGTGGAAGCTACGCATTTCTTTCATTCGTGGTCATCTACGACAATTTTTACGTTCCCCGAACATTGATGCCTAGTATAATTAACTGATTCACCAATAGGTAACATCTAATCACTTAAAATTTCAGCGAGAAAAAATTCACCAATTCAGCTTTAGAGTTCACACTGTTGACTAATCCGAAGAACGGCTGCTAACCAGTTGTCTCTCTTTCAACGAGTCATCATTAATAATTACAATTCACTTCGTGGTGATAGTGTATTTCAATGTTTGTTAGGAGTGGTCGAAGTTGTTAACTGAATCTTGTCAAATATGCAGCGCTAGTACATCTTCTTGCATTCAATCAATATGTCGATTGAATTCTCTCCTGTATGATTATCACTTCATTAAATCTGTGGCAAGATTCTCTTACGCTAGAAGTGTATTGCATGTTCTATATATCTTCATCTCTGTGACCCCCGCTGTTGTTGAGTGCGTTTTGTTTCACTTCATGTTTTCGCTAAGTACTTTACTAGTATTAGTATTACCACAGGTTTGTATGTTTTTACTTCAATTCTCCTGCTGAAGATTTATTGTATCATATACTTTATTCGCATCCCTTGTTATTCGCATATGTTCTATCCCACATGGCTCGTCATGAAAGTCCTCGGTCTGGTAATAACAAGCTCTTAGCTCCAGAAGTCGCCGAATAGAGCCTAGGCTGTCTCAGAGCAGCGAGTGTATTCATGCGCATTGGTAAATAGATCAGTGCGTGTTGCACACGGCCTTCGAGGGTATTCAGTACAAGTTGCAGCGATGAGATAATTTTCATTCCTCGAGGAGTAAATGTTAGTAGGGAAAGCAGTTACATTCTGTATTAAGCTTCTGTCAAAAATAAATGTTTATGAGCTTATTATTTTTGTAATGAATGTCACTGGCCCATCAAATTGTTTTTTAATAATAGGTATAATCTCAGTGGGGAAATCCATTCGCTCAGAAAAGTAGAGTAATCTTGGTATTGTCCGCAAGCAGTACTCCCTTGCCAACTTTCAAAGCATATTACTGAAAAAAAAAAAAAAAAAAAAAAAGCTGAATTTCATTTATAAATCCTGTAAAAGGGGGGTAAGCATTTTTTATTATTAACTGCTCGTCGTGTGTTAGTTTCCGATCATTATAGGCTGGTTATTCGATTTGAGTTCGCAAATTCAATGAAACCAAATCTATTAGTAATATGTTTTATGGCCTGATTTCTGTATAATGTGTATCATTTATTTAAATATTTAACATATGTTTGGAAGACGGCACTGTAGCTATAGTGAACGTAAATTATTAATACGGTTATGCACACCTCTCCCTTCACTCTATTTCGTAATAAGGTAAGTTATATTATCTTTGTAAATGCACGTCGTTGAAGGCTGTTCACAGTAAAGTGAGCACTTCTGAGGCCCTAATTACTTCTTCCTTCTGCCAATTTTTTATCCTTTAATCACCTCTTTGAGTAAATATTGCCATCCAAACATTAAACACAGTGTGTATATTCCACCACACTCTGAAGTTAACGTCTATGGCAAAAATAAAATATATTTATTGACTATTATTCCAAATGAGTGGGCTTTCAAAAGTGCTCACTTTACGCCTATAGTCTTCGAATTTCCAATACTGAAATTATATTTTTGTGGTTTACTTCCTGCGGATAACTCAAATTTATGCAAAAATCTGACAAGAGTACGCATGACAATTTTTTTAATACACCAAGAAAAATTCGACTCTCAAGAACTCGATGTTAAGAGCAACTCAAATCTCTTCCCTCACTCACCCACCAAGACAATATTCCAATTCCCTCAGTGCTGTTTCCTTCGAAAATGGTCTCCGAGACAGGTGAATCTGCGACGTGCCAGTTGAAGGGCAAATGTGACAGGAAATCGCTTTAGACACATTATTGGTTGTATACCATGCTTGGTTTCTCCTCCGACATACAAAAAAATATTGAAAAATATTTATTAAAATATTTAAACATTGAGATTTTAAATTTTTTATTCGGGGCTGTTTCACGTAATATTGCATTTATCGATTTTAAATGCAGTGAATTCAGCTTAATTTAAACGTAACGAAACTATTAAAATCATTTTTGACTTGGCGTGGAGGGGAAATTTTCTCATTCCTTATCACGGATCTTCCACTTGCCTCTGCTCTCAAGATTGACAAAGGAATTGTTGGATTAAACCGCACATCTGCAATGAAATTAAATAGCGTATATCACTTTGCTTGCCTATTCTGTCAAACAAACGAGAGGGCGGCACTTAACTTAGATCATAACTAACAGAGGTGAAGTAGTTTTATGGTATGTGCCGTATTTCATGAAGTATTGCGCGATAAGAAAGATCGTAAACCCGGTCTGCGCCCGTGGGATGGAAGGAAATGCCTGTACTACTGTAAGCTGTGAGTCACGGCGACGTTGTTTAAACAAGCGAGAGTTATTGTGAGCAACACTGCGATGGGGACTTCCCGCAAGTGCCAGAGGTGGGCCGAGAAGCGCTGCAGCAAGGAACATTTACAACGATACAGTTGCAACACAATGGCATAGCGAGAGAATCTCTTCTTATTTATTATTTTGTTTGGCGAAGTCAGCCGGAGTAGCTTGTATGACACTGCCGATATTAGAACATAGAATAAAGTACAAATGTTGGTAGACAAAGCGTTTTACGTCCCCAGCCCAGCATTTTTTTAAATACCAGCCTATGTTTTCTGGGCAAAGTTATTCATTGTGTCATTTATTCACAGTAATTTCATACCACAAATGCGTTTGAGAGAGAAAGAATAAGTCAGAATCATGAAGATTAAACACTACTTTATAAACAGTTTGATGAAAATACTAACGAAAATATGCGTGGTGTTAAATAACACATGTAAAACCGCAGATACAAAGAAGACCGCGCTACTGCTATCAAAATGGAAATTGATGTGACAAAGTACACGTTTCTGCAATATCTAAAGAGAAAAACTACGTGATAGTTTATTGTAGCGATGCTCGGATAGTAAATATTCTGTTTAAATACAACTTCAGCATTGAAAAAAAGTGGCGTAAGACAGTAGAACATCGACTTTGGGTATCGTCGGTAAGGATTCATTTTCGCTATTCGAGTAGCTGGGGCCTGCGGTGCGGCGTGTTCACTTCATCGTAAAGTTTCTCACCGGCCGTGGGATTCTCCTAGCCTTCTCTCCCACGACTCACGGCCGCTCCAAGGTGCAAGAACTCGCTTCCTGTCCCCAGAGAGACGCTGCGCTACCGCTGATGGCTGGCTGCCAACAAAATGCAGATGACCTCGTGCGACACTGACAGCTTACGTAACCGAGCCATTTTACTTCTCCAGCAGTGATTTCTAACCGAAAAAGGGGTATCGTATGTCTGCAGTTATACGGACATGACAGCATTTTGATAGTTGAAATATCCGTCCGTATAAGCAGTTACATTTAGAACCTCAGAGGACAACGGCATCTATTACATTATTCGGAAATCGTCCGCCATCTTGAATCGCGTCCCTCGCGTTCGTCATCTTGGGTGTGGCATCACTGTTTGCGCCCTTCACCTGGACCTTTTGAATGACGTCAGTCGTCTGCCATCGTTTTTCAACTTCACAGTTTCCCGAAATGCCCTCGAAAATCGTGGAATTTTCTTGTTAATTAATTTTCATTTTCCAGCTACTTTGTCCATGCATTTATCACGTTGAACAAATAACTGCTCGTTTTCCATTTTCACTTATAAATGTCAATAACATTCTTCTTACTCATTAAGGACGATATCCTACAGTTTTTTATTCTATGCCGGCATATCGCTGAATTAATAAAGCAGAATTTGTATAAAGAAATGTTGGACCTACAATAGAATTGAGTTTTCGATATGTGGCATTACGTCGAGACGTATAGTCTTCCAATATAAGGTTTAATCTGAAACACGACTTGTTCGTAAACAATTTTTAACAGTACCATATTACAAATCTAATACACATTCTTCGAAATTTTTTTTAGTGGTACTGACATGAAATAATGTTTTATAAATTACATGAATAAATAGAATTCAGTGATGATTTTAGAATCATGTCAATATTTTACATTTCAGTACAATTCTTGTTTTTTTTTTATATATATATTCTTTTGATTTTATTTCTAACTGCCTAGAAGATATGAGGCGTGAGGCTGAATGCGTGGTATATGGTCCAGGAAAATACATTTCGGTCACAGAGTATGGGATTCGAAACTTGGAACTGCATGCAAAATCATAGGATTATTTATCGTGTGTTAGAATTTAAAATTCAACGACACACTCAAATTAATTTATGAAACCAAGTGCAAAATAAGAAGCCAGTGCAAGTGCTGCTGAAAGTGTCTAGCATGCTATACTGTTGCCCATATGTACTCATGGATTGCGGAAACAAATTTTTCCTGACTTTAAAACTGAAGCCAAGTGTCGACTGGTAGCATAAGAACATAAGCTGTTGAAAAATTCTGCTCTTTGTCCCTATTCAACATAGATATTAATAAAATCTGTATTTAAGTGTACCCATTAAAAACTTTTCAACAAACGCTAATAACTTTGGTAACTTTAAGGTTATTTCCTTGTACTTATTAAGTATTTTTACTACAGGAAATATATTTACAGATTAAAGGGCCTAGTATTGACAGGAAATAAAATTTAATTGCAAAAAAATATTACAAATTGATATCGGTGAAACACTAAAAACTCTTCGACTTAAAGAACAGCTTTCGGCGATGATAACTGTAACATAGTTTCCTGGTGTCTTGTATGTGGTCATAGTAATGATGTTGGTACAAACTTCAAGACGTTCATTAATCAATAATTGATTGCAGAGAGGGTGCATACCAGCTTCACATTGATTTACAAACCTTGATTATAAATTCAATTTTACACTGTGCGTGTTGAGTCCGTCAAGAAGTGTTGGCAGTATAAAAATCGCTGTGAACCAAGGACAGAAAGATATTTAATTTTAGGCATTTTACAAATAACGCTATGTTTGAATGCCTGTACCACAACATGAATATATATATATATAACTCTTAGATGGTTAATTTAATACGAAGAGTTTCCAATTTGCAAATGTGTGCGATTTTAGTAATTACTCTTGTATATAAGGTTGTACATAAGGTACTGTCTGCGCGCCACCTCTGAAACCCTGGCAGGAATGCGACCTTGGAACGATAAGCCGGCCACTCTATACGACTGTACTATCGTACATAGAAAACAATCACTCATCTCAAGGCAGCGGGGTCGCTAATGGTGAACCAGGATTTTCTTGTTCACTGTTTGAACTGCACGCTCCTGATGCACTGGAGGAATCACTACTGTCGTCAAGACGTACAGCGATACTGTCAATTATATCTGATACAACACTGTCCTTTCCCCAGTATTCAGTCTCAAGCTTCTGTACGTGACCACAGTAACCTTCTCAGTCGGTCTTGGTTACACTGTCCCACAGATGACTGCAGGAGGTTAGGAGCAGGCTTCTCGGCAACCCACTTTATGAAATTAACACTGTTCGTTTGGCCGTGATAGTCGCCACTGGCAGTGCCGGCTTTATATACAAGCAGAGAATTTTCGTTAAATCCGTTAATACCCCCAGCGTGTACTACAATTAATCAGTTACCCGAATTCACATTAGCTTGTATGCCAAACACTTCATGTTGCCGACATTCACCAAATGTTAAATTGCCATCTATCCATGTCTCGTCTATGTAGATAATTTGTTTCCCACCCTGTCTGTGCTGTTTCATTGCAACTAGATAGTCGTGGCGCCAAGATACGATGTGAGGTCTCAGTATCTTCCTGTGGCTTTGCGATTTTTTCCATCGAAAACCTTATTGTTTTACCACTTTAAGCAACGAAGTATGCGACCACGGAAAGTCTATTTTCTCCTTCGCCACAGGCAGTAATTTTGCAATGGTAGGGACACGTTTTTCCTGAATGTAAAAAGCCTGACTCGTCCGCCAAATTACACATAGATCAGCGTCATCAGTATTCACGACAGTATGTTCCAGCCTAGTTTTCTGTCATTTACCCGGCGTGTGCAAGCTACCACCCTCCCCACTGTTATCTAGTTCTTTCTGTTCCTTCCGTATCTTTTTAATTAACGTCTGTGACACTCCAAAGTAGTCTGCAGCTCTTGCTGTCGCCTGGTTTACTGTGAAAACATAACGTTTTTGTTTCGCTTCTTCATCACACTTTGCAATTATATTACTTACGATTCTCCGGCCATCAGAATGCACGACGGTGTTTTTCTTCCGGACAGACATAACACTCGCAGCGGCGATGTTCACAACACTTCGGAGCTAAGTGCGTTACTGCGGATAGTACACGAGTGTCCACACTTCCCACTCCCTGCTGCGACTCACTGTCTTGCCTTCCCCTTTCCTCATACCACGCGGTTTCAGAGCTGGCGCGCGGACAGTAGTATTCGCGGGGCAAATGTGTCAACATTTCAGAACAAAGTTTTGAATTCACTGTCTTGTCCGGCGATGTCTATAAACCTTCACACCCCGAAATAGTATCATCAGGAGGATAACTGATTCCAGACATTACCACGTGACATTAACTGTGCAGAGCAGCTGTCACCTACGCTTCAAGACGTCTATGGAAACTCAAAACCAGAGGCGTGTGGTGAACTGTTGCAAGGTAAACTGTGCTTTGATATGTGCTATACATAATCGTTTACTACTTTACACATCGGCCACTTAAACGTAGAAGTGTAGTTGACGTTACAGCACGTACGTGTAATGGGTGCCTCGCCTATCTCACGTGAGAAGTCGCAATACATTCAGTTTCTCCTTGCCCCACTCTGGTTACTGGTTCCTGCTGCGTGCGCAGAGTGTGTACAGCACTGAGCAAGCACCAGCTTATCTTGCAATACTTCACCACACGCCACTGCTCAACACATTACACTCGACCAAGACCTAAAAATGTAAACTACACAAGGGTCATTCCCTCTCCTCCCATCCCAGTGTCATCGTAACTTTCCCATTCGGGAAGGGATGAAAGCGCTCGGCTGCAGGTGGCCATAGTTTAGTAGTTCTCCCAAACGACCGCCCTCCCCCTTTTGGACAACATGAAGCAGAGGCTTAAATAAACAATTAAAAAATTATTCCCGTGTATAGATGGTTACGTATTCGTATTCGAGTTGAGACATTTCAGTAAAGTCTTACTGGTTACGATAATTTCGCATACAGCACCGCCTGGTATCAAAATATAAATGTGTCGTAGTAATTGGTTTCGAAAGTAGTCTTAAGTGCCACGAAATGATGTGTTCTGTAAGAATGAAGTTACGAAATACGTGGCAATGGGTAGATATTGCTACGAAAATGCTGCTTTGCACAGTACTGTTTATGTAGCTATTCCTCATTCGCTGGTTCTCAAACGCCAGGCAATTTCTGGGCGCCACACTGTCTGCATAACTGACAAGTTTCCATTCTGGACAGGTGACTACTGCTAATAATTGCAGAATACGCCACCACATACCAAAAGCAGCACATCTCAAGTTGAATTTACGATTATTCCAGTAGTTCTATTGTCCTTAAAAAATTATTCGTCCTATCATCATGAAGTCCAAAACCATATTAAAATAGTAAGTAATATCTACGGTTTTACACAATTTCGTGATTCTAAGTTTTTGACTATATATTGTATGCCCAAATACATAAATTTGTTTTAAAAAACATTACTTAAAGATAATATTTTTTCCCTGTACTTTTTATCGATTATTTCTTATGATAATATGAAAAAACCACAAGATGAAGGTTCACTCATTTCCTAGAAACTAATTTGGTTTAGAATTTTTGTTTAGGAGAACAAATATCAAAGAATTTCATAGATAATTAACAGATTTGAAACGATTTATAAAATATATTTTCAAAGATCAATGTGAAATTAATATATTTCGTTAGTAACATTTTGCATAGATTATAATTAAACTGTCTTCTTTGAAATGCAATTTGAACTATGAAGATAGCTTGATTAGAATTTATGCTAAATTGATTTAAATTCCATGCAGTGTTGGCGTGTAGTGATGGTTGCGGAGTAACCAGGATTTCAGCTCCCATCCAACCTTAAATTCTACTTCCAAAATATTCCTCCGCCTGAAGGAAAACAAAACTTAACCGAGTCTAGAAAATTACACCAAAATGACAACGCACGGCATTCGTACGCAACTCACTGCAACAATAGATTGCATAAAAACTGCTTCTTACTAAGCATTACAAACACACCCATTTTCTACTTTTTTAAAATTCATATTATAATATAAATGGAATATTATGATTTATAGATAGAATTTAAGTCAAAGTTCGATTTAAGTAAAAATAAGGCCGTGTCCCAACTTGTAAGTGTGCTCACTCTCCACTCTCATTCTGGCACACACTGGCTCACTCTAGCGAATTGAGACTTGTTGCCTCTGTAGGTCTTCGGCATTATTTCTCTGACCCGAAAGGTACGAGAAATAAATAGTGGAAAATAAAATATTCCTCGTCTTTCACTTTCCTCAGATAAATTTAGATTGTTATTTTTAATAACAACTTATTTTAATTTGCCATAATTTTGGGAGTTTAAAAAAAACTAATATGTGCAAAGCAGAGTTCTCAATAATACGACCGCAATTATACTAAAGGAAAAGTGAAACATAAGATTCGTAATTTATGTTCCATATCATACTGAATACTGGTAGCATAAAAACAAGCTGTTCAAAAAGTCTGTTCCAAGTCCATATTCAACATAGATATTAATAAAATCTGCATTAAGTGTACCCATTAAAATCTTTTCAACAAACGCTGATAACTTTGGTAACTTTAAGGTTATTTCCTTGTACTTATTCAGTATTTTTACTACAATAAATATATTTACAGATTAAAGGGCCGAATATTGACAAGAAACAAAATGAAACAGCAAAAAAATATTACAACTTGATATAGGTGAAACGCTAAAAAGTATGAGACTTAAAAACAGCTTTCGGCAATGATAATTGTAATTCCTGGCGTCTTGCAAGTGGCCATATTAACGATGTCGGTGCCAACTGGAAGATGTTTACTAATCAAAAATTGATTGCAGAGAGGATGCATACCAGCTTCACACTGATTTACAAACTTTGATTATAAATTCAATCTTACACACTGTGCGTGCTGAGTCCGTCAAGGAGTGATGTCAGTATAAAAATCGCTGTGAGCCAAGGACATAACGCAAGATTCTATAAAAAATACTTTCTGCAGTGATATTTAATTTTAGGCATTTCGTACGTAACATAATGTTTGAATGCCTGTATCACAACATGGGCGAGAGAGTACTCTCTCGGCAAATTGAGACACGAACAACCAAACATGCCATACAAGGGATGATTTTTCAAAGGTTTGATTCAAAAGGTGTGGTTAAACCGCGAATGGACCATTATCAGTGCACTGTGTAGAAAAAAGGAGAGTGTCTGGGGGGGGGGGGGATAGTGAGGGAGCAAGCAACAGGTACGTACCCTTCGCAGGCGGCAGGGCGGGCGCAGGACAGCAACAGTTGCAGGAAGACGACCAGCCAGGGAGGCGCCGTCGCTCGCGCCGCCATCGAGCTCACTGAAACACAAGAACACATCCCGAGCACGTTTAGAACCCATAGTCCCTCATATGCCCTGCCATGGCTACATCCACTACAGGTTCGGAAGAGCAATGTTACAAGTTTGACAACCACACATTTTTGCCACTAGGTAAGCGCTAGTGTCGCATGTCTACCTCTACCAGATTTTCTCTATTTTCTACCATTAAAAAACAGGATAATTGCAATAATCATAGATAAAATACAACACAATTTCGTATATAAATAAAATATTTCTCTTTTATCATTCACGTAGCTTAAAATTTTAATTGAAATTTCCTTTTGGAACACTGTGCACCTAGTGGCGGGAATTATTCCTATACCAAACTTTCCCTGAGTTATCACATTTTGTTTCTAACCTGAGAAGAATAAACCTTAGTTCTGTCGAGTCACTATTTTCTCAGGTTGCAGTCGCTTGGACAACACCAAAAATAACATGGACATTTATTCATGCTTAAAAATTATGAACTTAGAAACAACCAAAATACTTTTGCTGGATGTATTAATGTCAGGAGTTTAGCGAAATAACTTCAAATTGTGACATTTAGCAAATTACGCAACGAAATCTTGCCCTGTTCCACTTAACACTTAGTGCCAAGCTTACTACATTGTTTTTTGAAGCTCCCGTGTTGCCCGGAGGAGACTCGGGTAGGAGGTAAGCGGTTCACAAACACAGATAAACCAAATATTATACCTACAATGGTCACATACATGCATGCATTGCCTGGGAATCGAACCGATCAAACAACGCTACGACAGTCAGTCACACAGTACATCACCACTTGCAGTGGACAATACTTTCAGCACAGAGACTGATACGGAATGCATAGTAGTCGGAGTAACTTGTGGCGACCTCTGCGCTCAAGGTTGCGAAGCAATTACGTTACCTACCGACTACATAGAAGCTTTCAAGTCCGTATTCTGGGTGAGCCTTGGATGTGTGTCGTTTTTTATGCAAATATACTTTTACTTCTTTATTATTGGGCATTATCCTCGCTTTATGTATGAAGGGT
Source organism: Dryococelus australis (assembly GCA_029891345.1). Classification (NCBI taxonomy): domain Eukaryota; kingdom Metazoa; phylum Arthropoda; class Insecta; order Phasmatodea; family Phasmatidae; genus Dryococelus; species Dryococelus australis. The sequence goes on from CM056999.1 coordinate 60,366,844, forward strand.
GTCTAGTGCTGCTTACAGACTCCTGCGTAAGTTCACGTTTATGATTACTGCGCTTAATTGCAAGGTCAGTTTTACTAATCTCACTTGCAGACTTAAATATTATGTACGTGCAATACAATTTGGATGCTTACAGACTTATTTTATTGCCCGTTGTTTGCAAATTTCTTGCGCAGCTATGTTCGACTTCTATTACAATATAGGAATTACTGGAACAAATTTGGAAGCATTCATTTCCTGGACGTGTTCAATAGGTCAAATTGTAAAAATATATATTTTTTTATGGGCAAAATATTTGAGGAAACTGTTTTTGTCAGTGCACAAATCGGTAAGATATGCTGTTGGCTGACTACACGATTAGTCAAAAATTATTACTATACAGATATATGTATATGTTAAACAGAAAATGTTTGCTTCCATGAACCGTAGCCTGCAGCCAATGATTAAGTGACCTTATTGATTGCGCTCATGGCCTGATATGATTAACAATTGAGATTTGGTTGGTTTAAAGAAATCGCCTATGTTTGTATTATTGTCATTAAAAATAAGTAAGGAACGAAGAATTGCAGCAGAGCAAGCAATGCAAATAGCGAGACGGAGCGTACGAACTAATTATCTGTACAATAATTCTCTTAGCTGTTACGCCCATGGTTCGGACCAACGATCATCTTGTGACGGGCGACCCGTCACCGCACGTCTGTGAATAATTTTTCAACTTGCAAAACAAAGTAAAAACACTCTTTAAATTAGTGGTTTGTGACCTCGTTGCACATGCCCTCGAAAAGTACTTACTGTCTGTCTGGTAACCTGTTGAATTGTGCAGCTGTTCTGAGGTTTAAAACTCTCCGATGTGGCTTGAAACACTAATAAAATAAAAATGCGATGCTTCACGTCACTACAAAATACTTTAAAATATCTGAGGTACCGGGAAAATAACTAATAATGTCCGTGCCTATTTTTCACGTACAGAAAAGCCTGGCAAAGAAGTGTGCAGCGGACTGATGTTTCAGTGATTCGTCGTGGGAGCGCAGCACAGGCGACGGCAAGCTTGGTGACCAGCTTGGGATGGTGAGTGCGCCGCCGAAAACGTGACGTTTCGTTAGGTTATTTCCGGCATCTTGGTTAAGAGGACGAAAGTTGAGGGAATATTGTAATCTGATTGGGTGTTTTAAATTTCATTGTGTTATACCCCCTAAAGGAAATTGGTGTCCACTGCGTCGGTCACCATAAATGGTAATATTTTCTGCCATTGGCTGTGAATTGCCTGAATCCTCCCAGGAGTAATTGAAAGCCCCACGATTTCTTAGAAAAGCGTTTTTTGAGGGGAAAATTAATTTGATTGGTAGCGTAAGAGGACAGAGAAGTGTATTTAATGCCGATTCGCGCTGCTTTCAGGGTCAGTTTAGTGACTTCGAGGGGGAAAGCTTCTACCATGAGATAAGTAGCACTTCATTTGAACCACCAATGTAGGCTTATAAAGCGAATAGGTCACTTACGTAACTTTTACGTTAGGTAGGGGCCATGATGGCCGGAAAATAATTCAAAGTATTAAATTTTGCGAAATGTTGGCCTTTTAGCCAAAAATCCAATACTGTTATCTTTTGCAACCAAGTTTTAGTGGCTATGTCGTCACCGAGATGTAAAGTGGTGGTAACCACTAGGAACCATGGATAAACTTTTGCAACCACTTGTAAACATTTTCAAACACTTGTAAACTTTTGCAAACCTTGGTAAACTTTTGTAAACACTTGACAATAATCGTTGCTTATGGTCTTAGCCTTTGGTATCAAGTAGGAGCTATGCGAAACTCCTTGTTTTTGTGATATTTTTAAGAGAAACTTGACGAAATTTAGGGCTTGTGCACAAATCATATTTACTCGATGGAGTTAAGGCTGGCATTGCTTCGCATTTTCTCCCATCCACTTGGAATTGCGAGTAAATTAAGACGTAACTATTGTTTGATGGCCAGTAATGTGTTGCCAAAAGCGGTCATTCCTGATGTATGAATTAAAAATTATGTAGTACTGTCAAGGATGCGACAGAAATATAGCCGCCATTTTGTAACTATGGTAATTTGGGGTCATCTACTCAATATATTTTGTGATGGCCGTTTGCAGTTTGTATTTACTTATTAACATGGCCAGTAAGGAGCATAAATATCACCTGTATGAAAAATGTATAAATATTAGCTGAATACCAACGAAAGTATTGGTGGCTGAATCTGGTTGCATTTTATTCTACACTTTTAGCAATCTGGGTTTTATGTAAATGTTTTTATGTATAAATTTGTTATATACGGGAAAATAATAATGTTACCCTCCAATATGAAATGTAAGAAAGATAACCAAAGGAGTTTTCCATGTGTAATATTTGTAAAATATGAATGGAAAGAAAAATTGCAAAAACATACTTAAAATAAAGTAAAATGACCACACGCCTTTGTTTCTAATACAAATCGTATCAAACATTCAACTTACCCTTACACTGTAAAAAATAAATGTTTTTCTGCATGGCATTTGCCATTATTAGTGTTCTGATTGGTTTCGTTAGGTCTTATGCAAATCCTGCCTTGTCACGCCCTTTGTTTAGGACGCAGCAAGGTCAGAATTTTCGAATACGATACACCACATAGAACATTGTGAATGACGGAGCTATTCGCAAGACTAACCGAACACCCCATAATATTAATGACATGGTACAAATTTTCCGGGCACATTTCAGTTTGCTATTGTAGTGCCCAGCTTTCACTGTTTTCTCTACAGCCGATAAGAACACACATTAACACTGACCTCTGCTTCCACTAAAAACTATACAAGGTCTTAACGCTTCGTTGGGATTCAGCCTCGGTCGAACATACTTGAACTTTCTCAGAGGAACTATGGCTTTCTCCGTGGTAAGTAGAAAGTGCCGGCCGTTCTGTTCCTGCTTGTTTTCGACTTCTTTGTTAACCTTGGAGAGCTACCTGGTCATCACTACCCACGGAAGAAATAATAGCGTTTGGGTCAGGCGAGTCCTACGGTAACGCCACGTTATGCTACGGGGAGGGTGAAATAAGTTCTTCACAGAATATGCACTTAGGTTTCATGAGAAGTTCTAGTTTCGACTACCTTGGAAATCGAACCTAAAACTTACCAGACCGAAGGTCCACGCCCAAGTGACACTGACATCGGAAGTAGGTAGAAATATAAATCAAGTTCTTAATTTTCTCCGTTCTTTCTGTATGAATTGACTTAGTTCAACTCTTATCCGTGCATTGAAGTTTCCTGGAAGCTCATCGATGGCAACAAAAGTTCGTTTTCTTCTATCAGCCTATGTAAATATGAAACACTGTTCTAAATGTAATTTAGGTTATCTAGCTTAAATGTGCAAATTTCCTTGGCGCAGTAATTAGATGCTAATTACCACCAATCACGACCCGGAACTCGCGAATAGACGGGGTGCATCGCCATTTAATAAATTTTGTTTTGAATCATTCTGATGTGTGATAAGTCCTCTTCGCTTGGCGGTTACGGGTGGATTAGCTTTTGAGTTAGTGTGTAACTATGCATGGGCCTACGTCAATTTAAAAAAGTCAAAATATTCTTTTGCGCCCACCGCCGAAATGTCTAAAGAAGAACCAATCACATTACATATATATATATATATATATATATATTGTTTTAATTTATAACTGTCATTGCTGTATGTCATATTTATTGGATTATTTTAACTTCTTAAAGATTGTTTCAGTTATGAAAACAGTAAAAAAAATTTTTTTATTTTTTTTTTAAGAGAGGTGAGGAATTGTGTTGGCAATTGATATTTTCTTATTGAGCGTTAATAGAGCACTGAGAGTTTTAATTCCGTAATTTCAGACAGAAATTCAGGTATCTGTTTAACTGGGCACTCTTGAGTTGAATCGAGTGAGTAAAGTATGGCTCATTTTAATTTGTGTCTTCCATCTGCCGGATCAAATTATTTCACTGGAGACCCTCATTCTTTATTGTGGCGACCATTTACAAAAAAATATTCACGGCATATGCCAGTTATTATGTTCAGTAACTTAATTTAGCATTTACTAAAAAAAAAATTAAAATTAATGTGATTAAAATTTATACATCCAAAATCTGGATTACTTATAAATATAATTTCTCCAAAAACTCCCAGACGACATTTTTAAACATTATTAATTATAATAATAAAGAGGAGTTTATCGAGACATTAATCACCATCAGCGATATTTTATGTCAGTGCGGAACTGAAACAACATAGATACCACAGCAGTACAGTAGGACTCCAAAGGCTTTGACTCAGGGTATTCACAAAGCTAACGACATCTGCGATATAAACATTTATTTTTTTATTATTTTTTTTTCATCTATTGACGTACATCGTGGTACGCGTAATTTTCACCACACGCTGATCTTGAAATATATTCTGTTATTCACATCCAAAATGACACACGCAATCTCTTCTAGAAATAAATCATATACTATTTACCTATGTAAACGTAAAATTCTGAATATTTCCATAAATGTCGGTTTGGAATAATAGGTACACTGCAATATGTAATCTATTAAAAAATGTAATTACACATACAATATCTACAAAATGATACAAAAGTCATGTATAACTACTATTGTAATAAACCTTGACTGTAAACGCATACCTTAGCAACAAACGGAACACTAAGCTTTGAAGTTATTGGAACTGAAAGCAATTTTATTTACCAAACCTGATCTTTCGGGATTCCACTCACGTCTGGTGTGTCATATCTGTACGGACGTAAAATACCTACATATGTCATCACAAGTGACTGGTGTCGTATGGGAGGAGAGACGAGAAGTTTACAACTGAAACTGATAGGACAAATGCTTATCTAATTTAGCGCTTTACATCGTTAAGCGCGTAAAACATACCACAAAATGAAATATCAGAATGGTTACTCCTTTTTGTCACGTAATCCAAATGAAAAGTTGTTCTAATGTAATTTCTACAGGGAAATTATTTTGTACAATATAAATCGCAGCCTCGTCTCTCAACTTAACCATGAGGAGTGTTCTACAACCCACGGCTGCGTAATAAAATGGACACAAAACGAGCTGACGAATCGAGATGGATATGAGCTATTCTCAGTTTCGTATAACTTCAGTAAATTTTGACAGTTCTCGGAAAGTAGTGCGGCCACAACGTATCCCTCCACCACAGCTGTTCTGTCAGTGCGCCGACCTCCCGTGACGCAGTCGGTTGGTGCGCCGCCGGTCTGCGTTGCGGGAGGTTCTGGGTTCGAATCCTAAGGCATGGGTGTTAGTTTTAAGTTAGGTCATATATTAGTTTGTAAGCCGTCCCCTGATAAGCCTTCAGGCATAACACCGAAGGACTTTAATAATTCCTCTTCAGTCAATCTTTTGTCAGTGAGGAAAACTACGTTTGTAAACAAACTCTACAAATCCAATGGCATTCATTGAAAGACCAACAATTTCAGTCCAGTACTAAAGCTATTATAATATCCGAGTGCGATTCCCACCCGTTTTATTTTTGCAATGACCAAGCAATATTCTAGTTAAGGTTATATTTATTTTGTTGGAGGGGAGGTGAACTCTATCGTCTTTCACGAGACAGGATTGTCTTCAGGCTCTTCTTGAGTAGCAATTTGAACTGCCAATTGTTCTGGTGATGCAGCGGAAAATTTTGCTCGTGTGGAATTCATTCAAATTACTACAACTCGAAAGTTGAAACTTCTCGCATACAGACAAATCGCAATGATAGAGAGCACACACACAGGCATTCATTGAGTAGAAACGTTTCACATAACCGTAATGTACGCATGCTCTACCGTAATTTTTCTTAAGGTTTTTAAAGCCCATGTTCTATAGCTCAGAAAAATGGTTCATTATTCTAAAAGCTTAATTTAAGAATTTAAAGTTGTATCATTAAAATACTTGAATTATAATTTTCAAATGCCGAGTACAATTTTTCGTATTCATCGCAAGGATCGCCAACAAAACATACATTTTTTGCAACAACAATCAGTTGACAATACTTTGCAAATGAAGGCGTTTCCTGTTTACATGCTGTGTAGGTTGGTCACAATGACTGCGTGTCCGCATCACTGCAACACGGTCTTGAATATACCTACGTTCCAAGTATGAACAATGCTGCAGCGCATTAAAAAAAAAAAAGTTAATTAAAATAGCTTGCAATTTAAAAACTTTTCCTGTTAATTTCTTAATAAAGTATTTATACACTTACGGTCATCAAAAAACGCCACACGCAAGAAGGAAAAACAGAACGATAATACAAATAATTAATTCCAACAAGACAAGTGGGGGCCGTTTTTTCGGGTAAAACTTTACAGTTGGCTAGTACTTTCAGTACGATAACAAAACGAAGTGTTGCAGTGGTAAAAACACTGAACTCACATTCGGGAGGACCTGTAATCGATTCCCGGTCCGGCCATCCCGAATACGGCTTCCCGGGGTTTTTCGGACTCACTGGAATTTTTCTTTGATACAGGCCCTGACTTGATTCGTTTCACATTCCTATACGTATAATGTCCCCTTACTATGGCTTTGTCGTCGTTCTGGGACACAGTTAAGAATTACTGTACCACCCGTAGCATGGACACATACGGCGATACAGTCCAGAATGGAGTCACAGAGACGTCAAGTGTAAACATGTGGAAGATCGTTACACAGTTGCTGTGATTGCTGCACCAGATGCTGCAGGCCTGCTGATGGCTAAAGCTGCTGTCTGAGCTGGCTTCGTACATGTTTTGTAGACGAGTCATGAAGACCATACATGTTTTATAGACAAGACCGGGACTACGTTGACTTCACATTTCGCGTAACACGTAACGAGAAACACGTTCACGTGTACGTAAAACGTGGTCTTTTTGGCTAGAATATTACGATGCTTGACGTAATCACATGACCTTTTTCTGGTAAATAAAAATTAATGTTGTAAGTTTTGTTGCTTTTCGCATTGAAAACTCTCAGAATCCCTGGTATACTGGCGTATATTGTGTATTTTGATGTTGAAGTGGCATAAACAAGTTGCGAAAGTATGACGCTCGTGATGTATACAAAATTTCAAAAGTAATGAGATCGTGATAACCTCAAGAACGAAATGTCTCTGGGAGATGTAGCCACGTTTTTTGTGTACATGGAATAAATTCTGCGTAATAAACTAACTGCTGTGAAAATTTAAATTTTGTGTAATGAAACAAGGTTTACAAACATTTCTAGCTTAATGGTGAACATTCTGTAGTTTATTCAAGCACTTTATAATGCTTCACGTGGGCACTTAACCTTTGTGCACTGAATGAAAATGTCACGGACGAGTTTGTTGCTTTTCTGATTGAAAACACTCAAAATTAATGTTATACAGGCGTATTTGTGTTTTAATATCGACGTGGCAAGAACAGGTACAGGTTGCGAACGTATGATGTTAGTAATTTATCATACAAACTTTGAGAGCAACTTGGACATCGTCATAACTTCAAGAACGATATGTGCCTGGGAGATGTAGACATGTTTTTCGTGTGCGTGGAAGAAATCTTATGTAAAAGGCCCTAAACTTTTATCTGCAGAGGAAATTAAAATTTGGTTTAATGAAATAAGCTTAGGTACTACAAATTTCAAACTTAACGGTAAACATTGTGTATAAAATTTTACACGTCTGAGGAATATAATTAATACACTGCAGTAATATAGCGCTCCCTAAATTTTTACAAATTTAAAAGTGAATAATTTTTGTCTAACTTCTATTACACTTTCGTCCTCATTCCCGGAAGAAAATTATATATACGGTACTTGAATTAACAACGTGAGCAGACAACACAGCGAAAATAAAAACCAACACATGAAAATCAAAGATAACACAACACCGTCCCTATTACAATGGCCACACACAGTTTATGCATGGTGATACATTGAAAAACCATATTAAGAACTGTAACGATTCGTTTTTTGAGAGCTAGCGAATGATGTCGTCCATGCCCCTTGCTACATCGGTGACTACTGATTCCACACACGATTGTGACGAGACAGTTAATGGTGAAGACGGAACGAGTGCAGTAGAGTTGTCTGTGTGGAGTGCACACTTGCAAGACTTTCGCGTGAAATCGATGAACTTCAAAATAAGCTGTAATTGGGTTTAAATACTGATGACCATGCGACTCCTGCAAAGGAAAGTAAACTTGATATTGAGGATGAATTAGGAGGTGAAGATGATCATGAAGATAGCATTGATGATAATGACTATGACAGCAGTGTTACGAAGATGATAATTTTCTCGATGCACTGGCACACCCCTCCACTACATTTGCTGCAACAAGCGACATTAAGAACGCAGAAGATGTCAACACATAGGTATGAAAATTTGTGGACTCCTCGAGTAGTTTTGCGCAACTTCAACTTAAATTAAAACATACAAGATGGTCTTTCGAAACATTTTGCTTCAATAATTAATTGTTTCTATTAACACACAGATTATGTGGGTTTGATTTCGACATGTTATTCCTGAAAAAATTAAACTTTTACACACGCACACAAACACGCCCTTTGATGTATATATTTTTTTTTGTTTTTTTTTTTTTTTTTTTTTTTGTAGAGACTTGTCAACTGCACAGTTAAGTGTTTTCATTGTACTTTTTTAAAAGAGGATTCTTTATAACTTGGTTTTTATTTACACAGTTAACGTATAGCAATTTAATTTATCATCTGTAAAAAATGTCCACACAAATTTAAATTTCTTTGCGCTTATACATACCGTATTTCAACGCATTGCACTCATGTGCCGAATAAAATGCATACATGGCAACACGTGTTGCTGACAGCATGCACGGATGTCGCTGACTAACAGTAGGGACGCCCTTGGGAATTATTGTATCTGTTACCGAAATTATCACACACACTTCGTACAGTTTGGAGCAGACAGAGAAAAGTGCTGTAATGACCCATCTCTGGTGCAGAATAAACACTCGCTGGCGCCGCCGTGGGTACCATAATTTGAAGTACAGCCAGGCGGGGAAAGCTTCTCCTCCCCTTACTTGGACATTACTACTGACAACCCAGTGGGAGGAACAGAACCTAAAAGGGCGTGTACCTCTCCCGCGCTGAGGATATAGACTATTCACGTTAGAGTGAGTACTTTTTAATACCCCCTCATTTAGAATAACAGTCAATAAAACTACCCATGTACCAAAATATGATCTGAATCCATCGAGCCGTTATGACGTGATTGAGTATAGGCTATTCACGGTAAAGTTAGCACTTTGGAAGCCCTCTCTTCTGGAATAATAGTAAAAAAATATATTTTAATATAGCCTTAGACGTTAACTCCAGAATGTGGTGGAATACACACACTGTGTATTACTTACACGACAATATTTACTTTTAGAAGTTGGTTCAATGACAAAAATTTCTAAAAGAAAAAAGTAACTAGGGCCTCAAAAGTGCTCATTTTACCGCGAACATCCTATATTAAACAAACATACAAACTTTCGCCTTTATAATATTTTTAAGATTTTGGCCTTAAGCGTTAATATCCAAGCCCGTTGGAATACGCGTACATTGTTTATTAATGACACGGCAATATTTATTTTTAAAAGGTGGTTGAAAGATTTTAAAAAATGCCTGAAAGGAAAAAGTAACTAGGGCCTCGAAAGTGCTCACTTTGCCGTGAACATCCCATAGCTCCCGATGAACTGAATGGAGGAAGGAGGGGGCGGTCTGGTTCTGAACAAGGCTGGTGACGCTGTCCTTCGCGTCGGCGGCCCCTGTTGCCGCGCGGTGAAAGCGGCGCGTAGCGGCAGGAAGCACCTGAACCGCACTTCCGGTCGGCACCTGAGTGACGGGAGCAGCTGCCCGCCAGCCGAGTGCCAGTTCGCCCTTCCAGCAGCGCCCCCCGTGGGAACATCCCCTACTCATCGTCTCAGACGCCGGGGGAATAAGAAGTAAAGCAACTGCCTATGGAGCACTGCACCCGACTATACAACGTGAAGAACGTATAAAACACTAGTACAGACACCATACAAATTGTCAGTGTGTCATTAATGCCGTACATGAAAGAAGATTGTATATATTTTGCAGTATTATAACATATTTAACTAAAATGTACTTTTTAAATGTTAAAAAATAATTTATTTAAATAGTCTATTTTTTTAACCAAATTTAAGCGCATTTCCATTCTGAATGATTCAGAAAGCAGAATTTGCAATAAAATCTTCATCATGGAATATAGTCATAACGTTTACTATGTAAGAAAATTGTAATAATTATGTAGGAAATAATTTCTATGGTTATTTTTATTTGCGTCCATTTATCACAAACATTTATGGCTGAAACTTATATAAATAAAGTTTATAATAAACTGATATACGATATATTTTACTATGATTTTACCACACACGATCCCCATAAATATTATAACGATCTTTCTTGAAGATTTTCTTGCAAATTCTGCTTTCCGAAGCATCCAGAATTGAAATGCGCTTAAATTTTGTTAACAATACAGACTTTTTTAATAGATTATTTTTTTACAGTTATAAAGTATATTTTAGTAAAGTATTTTATAATATTTGCAAAATATATACATTCTTCTTTCATATACAGCATAAATCGCACTTTTCTGACAATTTCCATGGCGTCTGTACTAATCTTTTTTTTTTAAAAGTTCTTCAAACTGAACAGACAGGTGCACTGCTCCATAGGCAGTTGCTCGACTTCAACTTTAAAGGGTAGTCCTTGTGTCGCACGGATTAAGCGCAGCGAGGCTGAAGCCGATTGGACGCACAGACTACAGAAGGTTTCGGACCACTGGTGCGGAGAACCAGTTTTCGTAAATTACGATTCCCGCCGGGCATTGGTCACGAGCTATTACCGCCCCGGCCTCCTTTCCAGATGGGCGTGACACCTCAACAGTCGCTACCGCCGACGACGCGCAAATACAGAAAATAAATTTAGAAGAATTTAAGTTTTCCACACCGTCCACGGCATTTTCCTATGTAACACCACAAGTCTCCAAGGCATGCGTGTCGTGTATCATTTCAGGCGTTGAAAATATATAATCTCTGAAAACTAATTTGTATCCGTAATAACGCCGACATCACGTGGCCTATGAGAACAAGGTATGCAGTTGTTTTCGGTTGCACCAGTTTAACTGCTGAACTGTTAATTACAAATCTTGATTTAAAAAGTGCGTAACTAACGATGTTCATCATGCCGTAAACACCGGCACACTGATTGGATTAGTGTTATGGAATTAAGTGCAGCAAATTAGTAGTGTTAATCAATGTTTCAACGTTTTGCGTCAGTGGCATGTTCAGATACGATACTGTATACAGCGTACAGTAAGTGTATATGTTTAGGCATGTACGCACATACGTATATATACACACATGCGCACATACACACTAACAGCGCAACAATGACATTGGTGATAACGATTCCAGACTGCCACTTACTTATATATATATATATATATATATATATATATATATATATATATATATATATTATATATATATATATATATATATATATATATTTAAAGGGAGGATGAAGGAAGTAGTCAAGGTTTCAAAAACTTGACTCAGCTGTAAACTAACTAGCATCTAAAATCAAATTTAATTTTTCATTCATATAAAACATAAAAAAGGGAATTTACTGCGCACAATTCACACTGTGTACAGGTTTAGGGGCGCTGCCTGCCAAGCCTGCAATCACGGAGTTTAAACGGCGAATCAGTGTTCAAGTAATTCAGTCTTGTGCGTCGGATTTAAATAAAACAGTTTTAAAAAAAATCAACACAAATTGCTCATAGAATACTGCCACGTTAAGAACCTTTAACAGAATTTTGTTTATTCTTTTTTTTTTTTTTGTAAAATGTAAATTTTAGCGCGTGTTAGAAAAAGATATTAAATATAAAAATTGGCTAAATATCTTAACGTTGCAGTATTCCTTAAAAAATGTCACGTAGAATAATTTTTGTTTGAAATCTTTCAAATTGATGCATTGAGAAGGCTTTCCTGTGCATAATGTTCTCAATGATGGACGTTAAGATGAATTTTCTTCACGGGTGGGGAAAAAAATGCGTGTGAAATGGTGAAGATCTGGGCATCTTGGTGGGAAAAGTAGTCTTGAAACATCTGGCGTCGGTGAGGCACATCGTCTCCACTGCTGCGTGACGTCCAAGGAGTACAGTTCGCTTTCCTCCAACTCTAAGAGGCAACGCGCGGTAAATGACACTATAGCTTGTTCACGGTAAAATGAGCGCTTTCGAAAACCTTGCTTGAGATTTACTTGTGTAGTCTTCCGCCTTATGCAAAATTAATGCTGCCATAGGCCTTATCACTTTAGTCATGCGTCGGTCAAGTGAAATTGTCAAGTTATTAGATAAGTAGATATTTTACAAATCTGATCATTTCTATATCCGATGCATATGGTCTTACTACGCTTACGCAAATGAGGTATACGTTCTACATTGCGCCAAGCTTTTAATACTAAATATAAATTGATACAAACATAATTTGTAGTAAAATTTATTACGGCTGTTCGACCACATCTTACAAGTTCTACAAATTGTGCAACTACAATAATTATCTTTCTTTTTTTAGTGCATTTGTAAATAATAGCTTGGTTTTAAAAGTTTTTTATAGTTATATTTTTTTTCTTTCTTACGAAATGACAGTGGTGTCTTAAAAATTAATTGCTGTTCAAGCAGCATCGGTAAAACTTTTACAAGTTTACATACGGAATGTAGTGCATAATGATGGCCGACATCCATCGGATAAATTGGAGATGTTTACACTTGTCCCAGACGCTGCCACTCCGCTACAGTAAGCCACGCCCCGTTGACGAGGGGACGATAGGTGCTCCATCTTATGCATGCCTGTTGCCACGCCGCGGTGGGCGGGGGCAGGATATTGCACGCAGCGGAGCGGAAGTGACTCAGTGGCGAAGTGGGGCAGAGCGTCGACGTCGGGAAGCAGTTACCACGGCGGGCAGGTGAATACCTTCGCCGCCGTGGGACGTGACAATAGCCCCCGCAGGCTCCTTGCTCGACGGCGCCCGCGGCAGAACTGGCACATCGGGCGCGCTAGGCGGAACCACCAGCGCGCCAAGGAACCGCGGTCACCGAGCGGTTAGCCTGCTCGCCTCCCAACAAGGCGAACCAGGTTCAATCTCGGCCGGGCCACTCCCGGGATGTTCGCTAGTGGGAATAGTCGTGCCGGACACTGCCGCTCGGGGTTCTCCAGTTTCCCCCGTCATTGCATTCTGGCGCTGCTCCATTCTCGCCTCATTTCACCTTCATCGGCTCTCAAGACATCGTTGTCAAGGGCCGCCCAAATCTCACAACTCGACAACCAGCACGCGAAGGCTGTCTTGAGAGCACGTGGGGCTCAATCAACTCCAGATACGCTAACTCAACCTACCGATTTTTGGAACTCAACGCAGTGATACCACGGGGTAGATAAATACACAGAGACGACATAGCATGGCAGTTCCTTTGTTATGGACGTACCCATTCCCTGATTAGCTGTGCGACCCTCTGTAAAAGGGCCTTGTGCCTGCAAGAAAGTTCCCTATTCGCTGGGCCGCCGCGCCGGCTGGCAAGGTAGTAAGGGCGCGTTTACACGATGATAGAGGCTATCGCGATAGTAGCTACCACGGTAGTGTGTGACAGTAACTGCCACGATAGGACCTGTTTACACACATGATTGAGACATGCTGTGGTAGTTAACCTCAAAAGGGACATGTCCGACAACACTTACGTAAATACATTGATAGGCCCTACATTTATATCTGTGTGAAGAGGCTGATTTGTTGGGGGTGTTAAATATCGTGACAGGATATTAATGACATGTAAACATATATTGTTCCCGTGGTTTATTATATTACAATACATATACTGTCAGTACTGTCGTGTAATACCCATTTTATAATATACGTCTTGACATACCGCCACATAGTGTAAGAACAGCGACATATATTAACAGAATCAAAATAATTTGGCAATGCTACTGTCAAAGTGAACACATGCAAAAATTTGTGACCCACTATCGCGATAGTGACGCTACCCCGTTTACATTACGAGATAGTTACACGATAGTTGCATGTTCTGTTATGACAGTTCCTATCAACCATCTAGCTCAAGCTGATATCGCGATGGTGCGACAGTAACTATCGTGCGGTTTACACGGCGATAGTAATGTAAGAGTACCTCTCGTGATAGGAACTATCGCGATTTGTACTATCACCGTGTAAACGCGCCCTTAGTTACCAGGCGCTGATTGACTAACAGCGTTCCTGCTTGTTGCTGGTGAGCAACGCCACACTGCTGGCAACTGTGCAGCTGCAGAAGTACTCCAAGGTGGAACTGAGAAAGGGCAGCCCTTGATACGAGGTTTTGCCAACTTTGTGCCCAACTAACCGTGAACCGCGTATAAGCTTGGCTGAAACACATCATTCTCCCAAATATTTGTTCTCAAATTGAGTAAAAACAGACGAGCACAGTTGCCCTTTCTTGATTTACCTAAATGAGCTTCCATAAACTTTTCGAATATAATAGCAGTATATATAGGCTGTTCTCGGTAAAATGAGCACTTTTTAAAGCCCTGCTTAATAACTGCTTGTATACACGTTGTTTGTGCTTCCGCCTTATGTAAAATTAACATTGTCATGGGCCTCGTAGCTTTATTCATGCGTCGGTCAAGTGAAACTGTGAAATTATTAGACGTTAATATTGTACAAATTTGCTCATTTTTACACTTCATGCTTTAAAAAACAGAAAGCGAAAAAAAAATGTTTGTCATAAATAGTTTCCTAGCACTTTTTATTCGACGTTAAGATACGGAACAACTTTCCCATCCATCGATACCAACTTTACTGGGCACATGTCACTCATTGCGCCCGTTAAAATATATGCAGGTAGGATCAGTGACTTTTTCTAAGGTTGATTTCAATAGTGCTCACTTTATCGTGAACAGCCTTTAATTTATGATGGTTTTACGAAATCACTCCAGGCGAATGCTGGGATGGGTGCCTAACCATGGCCATGGTCTATTCCTTCCCAGTCTTTCCGCGATCCCTCTTCCCTGTGCAACTTGCAACTTCTCTAATGACCTCGCTGTCGACTAGACGTTAAGCCCAATTACCTACCAACTACCTACCTTTTATTTATGTCTCACGCAATCTAAACGAAGATGTGGGCCGCTAGTCGCATGATTCGCGGCCCGAATTTCGGTGGTCACGTTTAGGCTCGTCCTATAACCTCGAAAATGTAAATAGAATATTACAGCACGCGCCCACTTGAGGTCGCCCAGACGAGTCACGGACATGCGACTCACGCGTCGTACCGCGTGTGACAAAAAACGTGACTGTACTTGCTTAGCTGACTCAGTGCACCGAGTGATTCGTCTTATAACAGCGACATTCTGACATCGGGAGCAGGGGCGTGATTGTTATTCGATATTCCGCTTATCGAGAACCGATTTACGTCGTGGAAACAACAAGTAGTGAGATGGAAGTTGCCATCGCACCAAGTGTAGTGGTCCTCTGCCTGTCAGAATATCGTTAACTCTGCGACGCTCACGTAACTGGACTCCCGATAAACGTATATAAAAAAAAAAAGAGCATCGCGCCCCAGGTAGGAAATGCGTCCAAGTGGAGAAACCTTTAGAACTATTTTTAATGACGGCGCATGCATCTGAATACCAGTTCTTTAGTTCGTAGTTGAACAACTCATACACCTACGGTACTGAATTTCGCACTTCGAGTTCAAGGCGAGTTTCGGCAGACGATGTCTATGTGATCGAGGGAAGTTGGTGAATCGTTGGTGAATCTGTGAACTGTGTGAATGTTCGCGGCCTGGAACGAGATGACTGCGTATGCGTAAAACGAGTATAGGTACTCGGGCATGTTATAAGAGAATACCGTAATAAATGTGTAAATAGTCCAGTGAAAGACTATTAAATTTACTATTTTAATTCGTGTACTCTAGCGAGTACGCAACTGTTTGCACTAAAAATTGAGTTAATAAATTTTTTATAGTGTGATACAGAGACTGTTTTTCTTTGTCAATGGTAGATGGGTATTGGTATTAAAATATTTAAAGTACGTCAGGATTATACACTTGGCTTATGACTATTGTATCTAATCTAATTTTAGTTCTTGATATACATAAGAAATAGGTACACCTAAACCTTTAATACCTGAACTTACAATACAGTATGTTCTCGTGTGCTACAACGGTTGAGAATTTATTCCATTTGAAAAGTCAGAAGATATAAGGGTGACTTGTAAGCCAAGGTGATTTTGAAGAGTAATATTCACCCTCAAAAACGGGAAAATTAAACAAGGATTTTGTTAAAATTATCGGAAACTACTAAAAGTATAAGAAAACGAATTCGTACAATGTAGCAGCAAACGAATGTCATCAACCTCTGAAAAAGCAACTGTAACATCCCTAATCAAAAACGAAACAGGGCTTGGTACTCTCATATCGAAGTAAATTTTGTAGTCCTGAATATTTGTAGTGACAAGACGTATTATCAACCACCGTGTCCAAATGTACATAAAGGTAGCTTCTTATAACACACTAAGCTACAAGGTTTGCGAGCAAAAAAACAGTCCCCACAGTAAAGGGTGGCCACCTGATACATTGGAGGTATAAATATCGAGTGGCTTGTGCGCTTCGTCGACGGCACGGTCGTTTGAAAGACTGAATATGTTGCACAGACATGCAGGGACGGGAAATGAATCGACCATAGCCTGGTAAACCATGTAAAACCAAAATTAAGACTGCCGGATCGGGAATCAAACTCGTGTACTGCCGAATAAGACTCCAGAGGTTTGAAGGCTATTCACGATAACTTGAGAATTTTTGAAAGCCTTCTCATTTGGAATAATGTTCAATCAGTATATTTTATTTCAGTCTTAGACGTTAACTTCCGAGTGCGTTGGAATATACACACTGCGTTTATTACTTACATAATATATAATTTGAAAGGTGGCTAAAGGATAGAAATGGCTGACAGGAAAAAATTAATTAGGGCCTCGAAAGTGCTCACTTTACCGTGAACAGCCTATGCCACTACACCATCTTGCTCAGTTTAGGAGCCTGGGTGTCTATTTATTCGGAGTTACACGTTTTATTTGTGAACGTTTACTACATGATACATACACCACCGCTACATTTGTTAGGTTGTCAAAGATACTTTGCAACATGTGCTCGAATAAACGCCCGTCTACATTGATGCACGCATTGAAACGCCTAACATCGACCGTCTCACTTTCTGAAACTTCGATGCATGCATCGTAACGCCTGATATCGACAGTCATTTTCTGGAACAATACGGGATTGGTTCTCGTCGTATAGCAGGAAGCTATTATCCTTGTCACTAGGTCCTCTGCTGTGTTGTCTGGTCTCTTCGTAGACTCTAGGCTCTTCACATAGCCCCACAAAAAGTTGGGTGGTGTTATATCAGGGGATCGAGCAGGCCAGGTTACAAACCTCCCCTCCCCTCCTTTTCTTGTATACCTTCCTGATAGAGGTTGTCACGCACACCGCGAATATTGTGGGATGGTGCCTCATCATAATCATATAGCCACGTACCAGAAGTGTTACGTCCTCCAACAGCTCGGGTAACGTTTGTTCCAAGAACCGCTGGTACCCATAACCATCACGATGTGCTGGTAAGACATATCGTCATACCAAATAATCATCGACTATGGCCCGTCCGTCATACTTTCGTCCATCAAACGTTCGTCCGTCTCCCAGCCGAGCGATTTACAACCAAACTTCGTACGTCCGTCGCACGTTCATTGCTACAGACTAATAAAAACAAAATTATTTACAAATAGGAAACAATTCTCCATAAAAGTGGACATTTTTGGCGGTATTGTGTTTCTAAGTACCCAAGACAACTACACACATATGTAACGGAAATAAATCGCTGGAAAAAAATTTTAATACCATATAAAGCATAATTTATTATTTTTAATATTGCACAAAAGGAGCCCGTGTTTCCAAACGTAATTATAGATTAATCTTCGGGGAAACTTAACAGAATTTAATTTTACAGTTACATAAACATATGAAAACAAAAGACAGCCAAAATAAAACACTGCACACACTACACAGTCTTGTAAATATCTTGGGATGAGCGAGTAACAAAACGTGCGAGTTAGAAGACTGTAATTTCATCCGTACGTCCATCAGAATTTAAAGCTTGCCATGGTTTTGACGGACGGACAGAATTAATGGCCATCTCCGATTGGCTGTTTGTCACGTGATTGACGGACGGACGGACGGACGGACGGTACGGGTCGTTTTAAATCCTGCCTACGCATGGCCGTTTACGAGTGAAATATACTTCGTCTGTGAAGATCGCGGACTTGTAAAATTCTGGATCGCGAGCTGTTTGCTGCAGAAACCAGCCACTCGGGACCTTTCTTATGTAGTATGCGTGTAGTTTCTGATCGTTCGTTACGCCGCACACAGTACTGTGTTACGGCCATATGAAGTTGTTTCTTGTTGAAGCTGTTACATCAAACATAATAACCAATAAATACATTTCATTGTGGCTTCAGACTGCGTTTATTACTCGCATGGCAGGGTTTACATTAACAAGTGGTGAAAGGATATAAATTGGTTGAAAGAAAACAGTAACTAGGGCTCCAAAAGTGCTCACTTAACCGTGAATGGCCTATACATTCAAAGCATACCTACAATACAAACACTATTTCAAAACCGTCCAATGAAAACAATTCTCACTGATACTTTCGTATTTTATCGCTTCCTTGTGTATTTCATTAGAATGTCTCTTTCTTCATATTTCACACTCATTAAGTTTCATTTGCCTTTTATTTAATACATCTCATTCGGTTTTGCAATTGAACACTAATGAATTATATTTAATTTGTAGCGTAAACTAAATCCATTCTTATGATTCTAAATGTCATTGGACAAGCATAGTGTGGCTCGCGAACGAGTGTACTTTTTTGACAGTTCTGAAATAAGTCGTGTGAGCAGTTGATTTCATGGAAAAATATTTTCTGTTCGCACACTGGGTAGGATAACAGTCAATTGAGCCTGTTTATGTAAACGTCAGCTGTGTTGGTGGATGTGCATCCATGTAAACAGTTTTAAACAGGATTGCCTTCAGAGCTGACAACACCAACAAATATACTAATTAATTAAATAATTGCCTACGCCATACCAGTCATGGGAAGCAACTTTTAATCGTTTATTGTAATATTTGGCAGTAAATTATTCTTATTCTTTTCAAACTGTCGCTAGCCCTCTTACAGGGGGCTCGCGACAGCCTTCAAAAGTCCTGAATTTCAAAACTTCGCGCAAATTAAAATCATTTTAATTTTAACTTCATCACCTACCTTTATCCCATACAGGCAGAGGAAAGGCGGGTAAAAACTCAGATTTGGAAACAGATCCCAGGCGCTACAATGGGATACCTGTAACTGTGTGCTAAGCAGCAAATTTAAAATTTGTAGGGGGTGGAGGGGGGAGTGGGTTAGCTTCCCCTTTCCTCCACATACTAAATGATAACCGTCTGGGTGGACAAGGTCCCTCACAAGGGACCGATCTACGCCCGCGCTGAGGGAGTAGCGTCCCAGTGATGTAACTTGATGATGCCGGCCTTCAGAGCTGTCGAGAAAGTACACTCGTTAGCGAGACAGACTGTGCCCTTGGCTTTGTCCCCTTCCCAGGCCCAACATATCACTATAATCCATTCACGGTTACGTCAAACTTTTCTGAAGCCCTGATGACGTTGTACTTCCAGACTATTCCTCCGCCTCGCGCAAACTAAGCTGAACCAAGTCTAGAAAATTACACCAAAGCATAGCGCGCCGAATTCGTGCGCACTCAGTTGTAATAAGTTAATATTTTGCACTTGAAGTATTTCTTACTAGCGCCACCACAGCATGTGTTTCCTCGCTGTTTTATTCACATTTATTATAAACGAAATATTATAATGATACATTATATCAATTAACTTTGATTTAATGAGAAATAAGATACTTTGATGTTAACAGAAATATAAAACGTTTGTTATACATGGAAAATTTAGGAAATAACTTAACACGTCATTAGTGGGGTGAATGTTCAAAGGTTTGATTCAAAAGTGTGAAGAAACCGCGAATAGACTACATAAGTATATTCGCGGTTTATTCACACTTTTTAGTCAAACCTTTGAAGAAAAATCACCCTATGTGTGACGTGCTTGTTTATTTCCTAAATATACTGCCCACAAGAAGTTTAACTTATTCCCCGCTGGGATCAGAACAATGAACTGGCCCGCTTATTCAGCTGACATGAACTGCATAGAGAATTTGTGGCCCTTCTTCAAACGAGCGATGTCAAACCGTGCACAGGCACCAATGACCATGGGACAATTTGCCTCAGGAAATGCTTAATGATCTTGTTTGTGGCATACCTTGTCGGATACAAACAGCCTCAGAAATAGTGGAGGTCCTAAACGTTGTTGACGTTTGTCAGTGCATCTGAGAAGACCTTTGTTTTGATATTGAAACTGATGAGATTCCTTCGTCTACGTTGTTTCTCCGTTTATGCCTTTTGTTTGTGTCGTACCGGGATGATGTAAACAAGTATTGTGTTTTTTTTCCCCACGTTATGTGCTATTATGAGTACAACGTGAAAATGTACACTACGTTTATTCAATATAACATCCTGCATTCTGATATATGCTAAAATTTCTGTGGGCAGTATAAGACAAAAAGTCGTATTTGCAGAACATATATTTACCGAAATACACGTATTCCCGCAAACAACTATTTTACATGCGGTGATCCATTCCACTCTTAAACTTAAGTTTGCACGAGACGGAGGAGTTTTCCGGAAGCAGAAGTCTAGCAGGGCTAGAGACAAGTTGGAAGTGGCCGTGGGTGAACTACAGATGGTTGCCTGTGCATCAGGACTTGAGGTGGAGCAGTGCAAGGTGGTGGTGGTGCTTGCGTGGGCGCGAGCCACGCCCTTGTTGACTGGCGGGACGCGTGCCCAAGGTCGCGGCGGCGGTCTTCCCGAGGACCCGCTGGCCCACGCCCCATCACTGTGCACCTCGTGCATCATCACACCAACATCCGCGCCAGCTGCGGTTTACGCGCACTCAGGTGGTGGCTTTCTAACTAGAGCCACTAGGCACGCGGGCCTAGTGAGAAACCAGTTGTGCATGGAAGTAGTTCCGCACAAATTTAATCTTCAGTAAACGTTCCCAAATGTTATGTATTGCTCTCAGGATGTACCTCTGCACAGCTGTTAGAAATTGTTCCGCTGAGAGATCATTTTCTGCTTTAAAGAATCAAATCATATCTCCGGTCTACCATGAAAGAACAAACGTTGAACTCCCTCGCAATCCTTCACATGCAGGCTGATGTTTCAAATGGCGAGGGGTTTGAGTACGAAGATCTGATTGATGAATTCGCCACGATAAAAGCGAGACGTAAACGCTCTTAAATAATTACAGTATTTTGTCTATATTGCATTGTTAAAATTTGTTTCATTTTAAAATTTAAAAAAGTTTAACACTACTTCATTATGTTTATTTTATTTTTTAATTGTATTAATCTTATGCAGCCAAGTGTACAAATTCATTAATTGCAGGTGACATTCTAAGCAAAGTAACAGTTAAGCTATTGACATTCATCTTTTTTGGGGGGGACAAAAAATGTGCCTAGGGGCGCCAAACTTTGAATGCCGGCCCTGCGCATACTCCTACGCAACTTAATTGACAGATTCGATATTCAAAAACCAATTTTTTCAAGGCGCACAGAACTTCTTAAAGCCCCTGTCATGCTGTAAATTTTTTCTGTCAAACTGTTTCCAATAAGTTTGGGCAAATATAGTTGGACAGTTGCGGCGTCATCGAAACGTCATAAACGCCGCAATATCTGTCTGAGAAAGTTAGGTGGCTTCAGTTTCCATCAAGCATTTGAAGATTGGACCGGTTATAAAATCTATTTGATATTTGACGGTCTCAGCTAATCAGAAGAGTGAACGCCAAAAATAGACGCCAAGAAACTTTAAAATAACGAACAATTGCTGGAAACTGTAGGTTGTGAAGATAGCTAATTTATGTCGAAGCTGTCGGGTTATAAATGGTATTTTAAGTTAATATTTCACATAATATCACGAGCTCAGAGGCATTGAATTTCGTTGCGGAGGGAACATCTCTGATAAATAAAATTTGGATTTAGAAAAAATGCGAAAATTAATTACAACATGCCTTACATTTCTTCCTGTAATGGATTTCAGGGGAAAACTAAATAAATGTCTTACTGTGAAAATAATTTAAAAATAATAACTCAAATTAGATTCTCCTAGTAAAAAAAAAAATGGACAGTGTGCCACGTCTTCAGACACATTCAAGATTATTTGATAGAATTTGTTGGAAGGAAAAATTTGACGGTCGTATTTTGTCTTCAAATTGTATTGTCAAATATAGGTGAAGGCGAAAATCTGACAGCGTGACAGAGGCATTACGCACCTTCGTCTGGGCACTGTGTGTGGTTGGTTGAATGTATGCTTCTTGTGAGCATAAACTTTTTTTTTATTTTATACACATACATACTAGAGCACGGCAACTTTTTGAGCTTTATCGGCCCCCCCCCCCCCTTCCCCGCAAAGTTGAAACCGCGGTGAAATTTTAGCGTGTGCAATACAAAAAATAGCATTTCTTCAAAAATGTTTGCAGGTTAGTATAAATGGGAGTGAGTGCTCAAAAAAAATTAGAATGTAAACAGATTATATACACACTTGTTTCCATACGAATAGAAAAATCATGGCGGGTGCCCAGCGCTGGCTAAAATAACTTTGGGTTTTGGTGGTATAATATTCTTATCATTTTTGGGTCCTCTTCAATCTCTGCCCAGTTTCCTTTTTTTTTTTTTTTTTTTTTTTTTCCAAAGAGTTAGTTAAAAAGACAATAACAACTGAAAGATATCGTTTAATATGGTTTTTAAATATTAAATATTTCCATTAGCTAAAATGTTACAAATTGCGTATCTTTCTTGCTAAGACCTGATCAAGATTAAACTTGTACTGGATCAAACAGCGTAATCAATAACTATCTTTACAGGCGTATAAAATCGCACTGTCTCATCGTACTTTAACACTGGCAAAGATATCAATTGTTCCACAAAAAAATATATCCCCGCCCCCCTTTTTTCTTAACGACTGGGACTGGCGCATACCTTATTTTTGGTTAACTTGAATTTTTACTTTCACTTTATCTATAAATCATATTAAATTTATCATTAATATGAATGAAACGGGGTATAAAATAGGTATGTTGGTAATTGTGGACCTGCGCTGACACAGGCGCAGCAACGCGAGCGCGCGACACAATGTATCCAATGAGTCGAGACCGCACTTCCGGAGCAGCGAGTCAGTGCAGTGCTGCGTGATGACCAGCCACGGGTGTTGCACAAACACGTGGGCGCAGCGAGGTTTCTGCTTCTACCAGAGCCCGTTTCAACTCGGGGAAAACATATTTGAAGCGTAGCGATATTCAGCTAACTAGGCCATCTTTCTTGTACAAGAAAGTGAAAATAAAAGTGAACAACAAATTGAACACTAAAGTGCCTACTAGCTAGTATGCACGGAATTGCGTGATCCGTACACACGACACTAGCTGGCGAGCAAGAAAGTGGATGGTTGACGTCAACTATGTCTGATTTGGAAGCAGGTTTTGGGGTTGTGGGGGTAATTAGTGTATTATCAATAGCATCTGCGATAAAAAAGAATAAAATATTTAGTCCAATCAGACATATTTCAAGCACAAAATATATACAAATGTAGAAAATTTAAGATCACTCACAGGAAAAAAAAGACAACCCTCTCGTTTTCTTTTTATTTTAATACACACAATTATTTACGATAGTGGGAATTTTAAACATTTTATCGTATTAAACATTAACATATCTGCTTATTGCCAGCATCAACAAAATATATGTTTTGTTTACATTCGACTTGTACAAGAAAGATGGTGAAAAATAGGATCGTCCCTATGCGGCACTAGTTAGTATACAAACTCTTGTGTGCTAGTAACTAGCATACTCGGCGGCCGTTCACACGATACAAGTCAGGGTGTACAAGAATGTGCTCACTTTCTTGTACAAGAAAGATGCCCGTGTGTACTAGGCTTTAGAGACCCAAGAATTGCGTATTATAATATTCAGTGCCAAGGTAGACGACGTACAAGTATACGTTAGCTTCATGTGTGTCGCCGGATCTGCGGTCCGCTCGAAGTACCCTGCAGTATTTAGAACGGTTTTAAACAGTAATCAAAAGTTGGCATAGCCAATATTATTCGTTGTCGTACTTTCAATTTATTTGAAAGAGTTTCAACCTCACGGATGTATAATCAAGATGGAGGCGTCCTTTTCGGTTTCTTCATCAACTCGTTTCAAGTAGTAGCCACGGGGAGCGCCGAACGCTCTGTAACTGCGATGTGACTGGCCAGGTACAAAACCTGGTATGGAACCCCGCCACGGAAAAAATAGGACGTGTCCGATTACCAAACCTGGTACGAAATCTGGCCGTACAAGGTGTGACGGGTGCCGCCCTAGCCCGCATGCCGGCCGCTATGGCGGACCTTGGCACAAGCTTTTACAGAATTTCTTGTCAACGTGCTGCTCCCACTTCCGTCACATGTGAGATTGGAAAAACATTTGTGCACAAAAGGGCAACACGGTTGACGTTACCACACTTACTGTTAAACTTCAACTTTGTAATCACATGACGTTAACATATTCTGGGTAATTTCCGTATTTTAAATCAATCCACCATCGCACGCCCAAACAGCAAAATGTTTACGGTGGAGCATACGGAGACGTTTGCCGTTTCATATAACTAGATTATCAATTTTTACATCATACGAACGCAGAAACACATTAATTTACAACCCTTCTGAAAATTACATTAATTTATATTCAACTCCAAGAATACGATATAAACACAATATTTAATTTTTTTTTTTTTTTTCCCCACATACTTAAGTAGAGTGATATTATGGAAATATCTTTAGTCCAGGAATTTTTTTTCAATTAGATGCGCTTATAACATTATGTATTTTTAAAAAACAATTATGTTAAACTTTGTAAACTGGAGGAACGGGAATTTATTATCAACCACGTGTTGTCAACTGAATATATGAATTTCATTACAAAATAAACCTTTCACAATCACGAGCTTGCAACTATAAGAAAGTAATATAAAACATCCACTACTTAAACACAGCAAAATGAGTTCAACCAATAAGATTCTATTTGTGTTTTAACATTTTGCCGGTGAAGCAATCAGGATATTTTGTGTTGTAGTCATATCGTTATCATTATAATTTTCTTCTTAGATATATTACTTGGCCGGAGAAGATTTTAAGCTTCCGCGCTTAATTTAAAGTACGTTATGTTTCGAACAATCGTATCACCCCCCCCCCCCCCAAAAAAAAAACCTTTTGTTTTCTCCTTTGCTCAATACCTACAATTTAATTTAATACAGTTTTAATTTAGCCTTGGGCGACAAATGTAAAATACCAGCTGCTTTTGTGTTACGTCAACCTTGATCGAAATTAACACACATTCAAGAAAAAATTCTGAAATTTACAGAAGTAGGCGATACTGAAGCTAGACGATTTTCGTGTGTAGGATTTTTGTGTAATAAAGGGCCTATACCGGACTACGTCCACACAAAATGTTACGCCTAAAAATAATTCGCATGGTACTGTCAAAAAATGTGTTACGACAAAGCGTTACGTTCTTTATTAAGCTTATCATTTACTAATTTACAGAGGCGTAAAGGGAAGGTCAAGAGTACCTTTGTCAAACAAGGGTTCAGGGTTCGAGTACCACTTGAGACATGCTAGATAAGCGTTATTAACGTAAACTTTGCTGCGTTTTTATGCTTTTCGCTTAACTGTGTTTAAGCGACTAAGCTGACGACGTGAAACATGCAATTTAAAACGAGAAAATCATATATGAAATGATGTGTTGTCACGGGTCCTATAAATACAGCGTGTCTCGTATTTACTGTGATAAATTGACACGCAAACTTTGTCCGGTGATGGCCACGTTTCTGTATTATCCTGGACAAATCGGCCGCAGAAATACGCGCCCATGCTATTTTTAGTAAGAATATGCCTTGAGTTGCGTATATACGTCATCGAGGGATGGGGCTGAGTGGTTAGCCCCCTCGCCTCCCACCAAGACGAACCGGGCTCAATCCCCGGCCGGGTCACCGGATTTTCGCATGTGGAATCGTGTCAGACGATGCCGTTGGTCCAAGGGGGATGGGGGGGAGGATTCTTGGGGATCTCCTGTTTCCTCCACCCTTTCATACTGGCGCCGCTCCATACATCAATCACCCTCATCGGCTCTCAAGTCCTCGCTGTTAAGAGCCACCCAAATCTCTTCACTCACTCACAACAACCATTTAAGTCTATTGGAAGAGAAGCGTATCGACCAACACAGGTGGTCACAAGGTCGGATTCCAAGTCCAAACAAGGATTCATAGACTTTGGAGACGGTGATAGGTGGGCGAGTCAGATTCCTGGAATCTCGTTACACAGTTCTCTCCACCTAAAGCCATCAATTAAAACGGCACCGTTTCCTGTTCTTTCCTTACTACCTGGAGGTTTCAAGAAAGGCCGATTGTTCCCGGTCTTTTTATGCACATTCGGTTATTCACACCAGGGATATGTCGTGTTGTCTGTGAGCTCGGATTACGCCACATGGACCAGTAAAATCAGTCATTGAGTAGTGTTGATGTATCGACACTGGTTAAACAATTGGCGAATACTGTGGTGAAGTGTGTATATTCCGACATAAGAACGGTGTAAACCGTATTATTAATACTCAGAAAGCAAATATTAAGCTTTTATAGGCTGTCCATAACAACTGAGCATTTCTGAAAGCCCTGATTAAGAACAATTGTGAAATCCAAATGAGAAAATAATGCGCAGGAGTATAAAACATGTCGGGAGAGTCGATTGCCGCTGCACAAATGGGTGACGTTCAGTTCAGTTGAAACAGGCTTTTGAAAGCGGGAGGGGCAAGAGCTGCTCCGCGTCTTGATATTGCCTGTCGAAAAAAAGCAGTCGCACAGCGCGGTATTTGGCAGCGCGGTGGTAGTAGAGCACGATGTTATCAGTTTGTTTGGTGTGTACAGCGCCAGCAGAGTCACGTGGTTTCCCTCCCTCCACGATAGGCTCTCAGGAGAGTCCTCCTCTACACTGCCTCCCCTACATACTCTCCATTGAAGCTGCGCGAAGATTATTTTGTCATTTGAACGTTACAGTACTTGAATGCATTTCGTGTTTCCTTCATGCCATTTAATGTGCCCTTTCCAATACATGCAGGTATAGGCTATTCACGGTAAAGTGAGCACTTTTGAAAGTCCTCTCTTTTGGAATAGTAGTCAAAAAAATATTTTAGTTTTAGACGTTAACTTCCAAGTGTAGAGGAATGTACACAATGAGTTTAAACATGCCAATATTTATGTGAAATGGTGCTTAAAGGATAGAAACACGGCTGAAGGTAAAAAGTAACTTGGGCCTCAAAAGTGCTCACTTTACCATGAATATCATATAGCAACATTTTTCATGGGTTGATTCCAAAAGTCTTCAAATAACCGTGAACGGCCTGCGTTTAAGTGTTTCCTATTCTGGCTTTCAACGGACTCCTGGGAGACCATGAAACCTCGATGTAGTGGTCAAGCTACTCGCATCCGATCGAAGCGAACCGGGTTCGATTCCCGACGGGGTCGTCCGGATTTCCGCATGTGGGAAGCCGTGGCAGACGTCGCCGTTGTCGGGAGGGTGTTCTCGAAGTTATCCCGTTTTCCTCGCCCATGCACTGCACAATTGTTCCTTCTCCACATCACCCTTACTGGCGCTCAAGACCTGTATACTGAGCGCCGACCTAACAACTCCAATGTTTGAGGTTCACGGAATCATTTATGTATAAACGCCAACTTTGTTAGTCGCACTAGGAGCATTTATAAATTTCTGCAGAGCATTACATAAAATTTACTTCTTGTAAAGGTTATTATTGTTGTAGTTATTTCACACCGATAGCGTGTTATATACCTGGGGAATACTGTTAATAAAAGTGGGTTGGGGGAAGGCAAACAATAATCGCCAACCAGTGATCAAGTCAAAGCACTATCTGTAGACAGATCACGCCACGCGTGTCTGGCGCGTGTCCAGTCTCATGCGGCCGTGCGCCGCGCCGGGTCATTGGGAAAGGCGGCCCACCGCGACCATTACGAAAGATTACGTAGACCTACATATATTCGTCCTCTAAGCATATCCCCAACACTGACTCGCCCATCGTCAATACAACTGTCAAGCCACATGGTCAACAGCGATGAACGTGTGTTTTTTTTTTTTTTTTTTGTACTTTGAATTATCGACAGACCCGCCCTTTCATACGAATACTTCGGCTAACTTGAATATGTCCTACAGGCTGTGCGCGATAAACTAAGCACCTTGGAATCAACCTTTGAAAAATGCCACCGTTCACTACCTGCACATATTTTAATGGGGAAACTGGCATGCACCAAGTAAAGTTGGTAACGACGGAGGCAAAGCAAGTAACCGCATGTCTTAACGGTGAATCAGTAAAGTGTTAAATAATTATTTGCTATTACTGAAATTATATATTTTGCTTTTCGTTTTTCAATGCGTACAAGTGTGAAAGTGAGCTAATATGAGAATATTTACTTACTAATCATTTTACAGTTCCCTTGACAAACGCACGAACAAAGTGACCAGATCCCCATGGCAATGTTAACTGTACATGTGGTAGAAGAATACACAAAAGTACATACAAATAGATCTTGAACAGGGCTTTGAAAAGTGCTCAGTTTACCATGAACAACCTTTGGTTGCACTGAAACTAGGTACGGGGAAGTGTACGAACATCTCAAAGCACTCACATAAACTAACCTCAAATCCTATCCACGTTGTTTTCTGCTATTGGCAGCAGAGCAGTCCAGTGGTGGGTGCGCAGCTCGCACAAGTACTCTACCTCACACTCCCTGTGCGGGGCAGCGCGGCGGCGACAAGGCGCTGGTCGGCGAGGCCAACGACCACCGGACCGGCAGGGCAGGCAGTCATCTGCTACGTATGTAACGGGACGCTCACCGACAACAGCGGAGTGCAGGCGTACCCTTCAACACGCCCGCTGACCGCCGATTAACGTGAATGCCGACATATCGATGAGGCCTAGCTAATAGCAGTATTGACGCAGCGCGACAACCGCCGATTAACGTGAATGCCGTCATGTCGAGGAGGCCTAGCTAATAGCAGTATTGACGCAGTGCGACCCAAGACGACAGCTGACTGAGGTAAAGGCTGTTCACGATAAAATGAGCACTTTTGAAATCAATCTTAGAAAAAAGTCACTGCTCCTATAGGCTGCTCACGGAAGATGAGCACTTTTGAAAGCCCTGCTTAAGATCTGTTTTTATAAACGTTGCTTATTCCTCCGCCTTATGCAAACTTAACACTGCCGTGGGCCTTATCACTTCATTCATGCGTCGGTCAAGTGAAGCTGTGAAATTATTAAGATAGTAAATACTTCACAAATCTCCTGATTTCTACACTTGTATGCATTAAAAAAAATCAGAAAGCGAAAGAAATAATTTTAAGTTATTATAAATGGTTACCAGACACTTTTTATTCTATGTTAGGTTATGGAACTACTTTCCATACATCGTTGCCATCTTTACTGGGCGAACGTCAGTGCGCCCATTAAAATATATGCATGCAGGGACAGTGATTTTTTTCTAAGGTTAGTTTCTAAAGTGCTCACTTTATCGTGCACAACCTTTACACATACATACACATACATATTTATACATACATAAATATACAGGATGTCTCAGAACCACACCACGTGGATCCTGAGCGAAAATGGAGGCGAAAATGTTAGTGGTAAAATGTCTTACAATGACATCTTTCGTACACGATGTGGCAACACAGCACGGAGTTAGTTCCCTCTTGCTCTCCACTGATATCGTACTACCACTGGCCTGGTCATAATATTATTTGCGCGGGTTCAAATGCCGCCCAGTCCTACTATATGATCAACGTGTAGTTTACACGTGTTGACCATTGTACAAATGAGAGGACTCGTATATGTATATATACACGCGTATACAAATATATACATTCTTGAACAAACATACGGGATAATTCGCAAAACAGGACGAATAGCAGCAAATAACACAAATTTCTATATTCAAAAACAACAGCAAACTTTCTGTGGCTTTATGATCTAGTTATGTTTAATTCAGGTTTTTTATATAGCACTTATAATATTTATGTTAAAAACAACAGCAAACTTTCTGTGGCTTTATTATCTAGTTATGTTTAATTCAGGTTTTTTATATAGCACTTATAATATTTATGTTAACCTTCCACCGCAATTTATACGATGGACTAAACATACTACATGACCCTGGAAATAAACGCTTGTGTCATAATTCTACGTGCATTTTCAGGTACAAGGAAATGCATACTGCTATGCATACCAGGGGTTGACAGACCAGGGCTGGGATATTGGGAATTCTACAGTGGCCCTCAGCTAGAAAACCCTTGGATCAACATTAAAAAAAAAAGGAATAGCAAGAAAATTAAGAGTGAAATTAATATGCATTGGAAAAGAGGCGAAAAGAAAGAGAAGCAATTAGTAAGAAATTAGAGTATGGAAAAATATTCAACTCCCAATATTTCATTTCCTGAGGTGTTGGGTGAACTTAAATGCCACTATTATAGTTAAAATTCGAAAAATATCCCAAAGGTGTTCCATGCACTTGACAGCTTCCTCCTCCCCCTTTGCACTTTTCCCTCTAAAAACTCAAGTCTGTGTACTCTAGGCCTATTGTTTTCAACAGAGATCCTACCCTTACTACACACCGCAACTCACCTGCTGTCAAGTTTTCGCCTTTTTGAGGACATCTGGTGGCACTTCTGTGGCTAGCTGGTTTACGTGATTGTATTCAGAAGTTGGCAACTGTTTGCTGCGGTTTTTTTTTTCATTACGATGCGTCACTGGTAATAACAGAAGGAGCCACCACGCGATTACTCCGCCACCAATGAAACTCGCTGTTTAAGCACGCAGGTGTTATCACGCATAGTCAGAACTTGAATTTAAGGCAATTACGCAATTTAAGGAATTGCGTACAGCAACTGCAAACGGCACGTACAAATTTACTGAATCAGTTTTAAAACGAGGCATTACTGCAATACACGCATACCTGCACTGATAAACGAACATTCCGATCGCAGATATCTGGGTATAATCCATTCACGGTTACTTCACAATTTTCTTCTGAAGCCCTGCTAAAGATCTACTTCCGGGAAATCATTCCACCTCGAAGTCTATAAAATTACACCAAAGGCCATCGCACCGAATTCGTGCGTACTCAGTTGTAATAGTATTTTGCATGAGAACTTTCTTACTAGGCGCTACCAACATACATGCTTTCTCATTGTTTTGTTCATATTTATTATAAATTAAATATTATAATTTATAAGTAAAATATATATAATTTTTTTTAATTAACGAAAAGTAAAACGTTTTATGTTGACAGAGGTATAAAACGGTTGTGACAAGTCACATTTAGGAAATAACTAAACACGCCATACATTGCGTGATTTTTCAAAGGTTTGTTTTAAAAAAGTGTGAAGAACCCGCGAATAGACTATAACGACGGTGGCGCAGTAAATAACGCAGTGTAAGACAACAATAACTACGGCGCTAACGGTTTACAGAGTCAGAAACTTTACATTCTGTTTTTTCTGCAATCCCAATCACAGTACGCAGCATCATCAGCGACTTTGAGCAGATTCTGTGTACTTTCTATGCATGTTGCTTGTCTGGAATTTTTTTGTTATTTAAGATAAAAACTTGTAGGACTTAGACAAAATCTATTACCTATAACATTTAACAATAAATAAATCAGTGCTGTACTGTTCACACACACAAAATCAAATATAACTATTGTGCATATAGGCTATTCACGATAAACTGATCACTTTAGAAAGTCCTGCTTAAGATCTGCTTGTATGTACGTTGGGTATTCTTCCGCCTTATGTAAAATTAGCATTGCCATGTACCTCATAACTTTATTACTGCGTCAGTCAAGTGAAATAGCGAAATAATTAGAAAAGTAATTATTTTACAAATTAACTTATTTTTACACTGCCGTGCATTTAAAAATAGAAAGCGATTGAAATGATTTAAGTTATCACAAATGGTTGCCTAACATTTTTTATTCGAAGTTAAAATACGGAATTATGTACTTCCCTCCATCGTTATCAACTTTACTGGACGCATGTCACTCGCGCGAGCCCGAGAAAGGTAGGAGAGGTGACTTTTTCAAAGGTTGATTTCAAAAGTGCTCACTTTATAGTGAACAGTCTTTAGTAAAAATTATTTCCCGAAGTCCGTATTACAGGTGAAAATATTTACCCAAATAAATTAAAATTAATAATTTTTTTAGTCCTGTATTTCATCACACGCTACGCCTTTACATATTATTTCATTGGTGGTTTTCCTTTAACATTTTATACCACAAAAACCCTGCATCCTGCTGACCCGCATTTTCGTTAAAAAGGCGCGTGCTTTCGTATATAAATATTCCACTTTCGTAAGTGCTGATGCAGCGGTTAAAAACATACGACTCCTGCAGTTGTGAAAGGAGGCAGCCTACACGGTTTACTATGTATGTAGTTGGTCGAGGGGACAGACTACTCAACCAAATGCGCATAAAACGCTGGTCTCCACTGAAGGTTTTCATATTGTTCTTTACTCATAGTTAAACGTCTCATCGACAGTGGAGCTAGGCAAATTAGGAACGCGGCCTGTATTAAGGAAACGTTCGGCATTCGCCTGTTGTGATTTCGAGAAGCCATGAAAAAAAAAAAAATCTGTACTACCTGCACCATCTCGCTGTGTTATGTAGGTTTGAACGCGCGGATTCTTTTGGCCTCACCACCTTCATAGATTCCCAATGCTCGTTTTCTTTTTAACAATCCCGCGTCCACTTTAAAGCTTTCTATAGGCTGTTTACGGTAAAATGAACACTTTTGAAAGCCCTGCTTAAGAACTACTTATGTGCACGTTGTGTACTCTTCCGCCTTATGTAAGATTAACATTCTCATGGGTCTCATCACTTTATTCATGCGTGGTCAAGTAAAACTGTGAAATTAGAAAAAGTAAATATTTTACAAATCTGCTCATTTTCACACTTCGATGCATTAAAAAATAACAGAAAGCGAAATAAATAATTTAAATGATCGGAAATGATTACCTAATAATTTTTATTCGACGTAAAGATACGAACTACTTCCCACCCATCGTTACCAACTTTACTGTGCTCATGTCACTCAGGGCAGACGTTAAAATATATGCAATTAGAAGCAGTGGTTTTTCCTAAAGTTGATTCCGAAAGTGCTCACTTTATCGTGAACAGCCTTTAATGCATGTGGCATAGTTCATATTTAAAGGAATGTAGCTTGGACACACGACAGCAATCCCAGGGAAATATTTTAAACCACACAGCAAGCCCTGTAAAATAAAGTTGTAGTAAACTGTGCATACTATTTTAGGGAAGGAAGTGACTGTATCGGATAACATTTAACCATGCAAGGTACTAATTACACTGCAGTGGTTTTCAAGCAGTGCGCCGCGACTCCCTGGTGTGCCGAGATTCTTGCACGATACACTTTATGTATGTATATTTTTCTCGTATGTATATTTTTTTCCTTCACATTGTGTCATATTACTAGAGAGACGTGCAGCCTTATAAACTAGTGAGCACAGACCATGGTTCCATTGGCCGCTGCACTTAAATCAACGTCACCTACACCTGCTTGAACTCCTTAAAAGAGATTGGCCACGTCATCGCTGAACTAATATTACTGGCGCAAGAGTTCTCCGAGGCGAGTCAGACATATTTCCGGCCAGTGACTGAAGTCGATCAAGCGCGTAACAACTTGCAGTTCCGTCTGTCCTTAAATAATAACGCGAATTTTTGCAGATCTCTACCTATTACATTAAAGTTACATTAAAAAAACCATACTCCAGAGTTATTATTCTAAAAAAGAGCTGAATGTCAACACATATTATTATCATTGTTATTATTACTATTAAGTTTTTACTTATTCCGTACGTGAGCCGTGGATTCAAAAAGGTTGGAAACCAATGTGTTACGGACACCAAAAGAAATTTAAAAAAATGGTTGTAGTCTTCCAGTTACAATACCACTTCCATTCCACGGCTGTGTATTCTTGCACAACGTTGCAAGGCGCAGCCACTGTGCACGGACACAGCTGTGACGACCTGCATGCCAGCCATTAGCGAGGCATGAAGGTCAACGAGACCCCACTGGGTTTCCCACTTGCAAGTCAACGTTATACATGTACAGTCGCCCCAAAAAAATATTCGCACACACGCACAACATTTTAGCGGGCAGTTATGTAGAAAGCCATACGTCGCAATAAACAACACCTGTAATAACTGATGCGCATAACAAAAAGAATATATTTCTGCATATAACGCCTGTCCATAACAAATAAATACTTTATAACAAACGTCTATTTTCTGCAAAGCATAAAAGTATTGGCACACGCAAAATAACAGAACATACTCTCAGCATTTATAACAGCTTGCAGACGCCGTGGCATGCCGCTGATTAAATTGTGTGTCACTTATGAGGTGATTTGTGACAATTCATCCAGGAGTACTCTCTCGGAAGCCTTTTCTCAGACAAAGTTTTCTGATTTGTGCGTAGAGATGCACCCATAGATACTCAACTGGGTTCATATCAAGACTCTGTGGTGGGGTACGAACACAGAAAAAGACTAACGTTGTTGCAACAAAAAATTACTATTGATGCATTTCTTTTAATGTTTATACGTAGTAAAATTCATAATGTGACAAATTTTATAATGTTAACAATTTTTTAAAAGTCTTATAATACTAGAATGCAAATATACTGTTCAAGTGTTAATGTTAATAAAGCCTCTAAGTAATGTTGTCGCAATGTATTACGCTAAAAAATAACAGGAAGAACAAAATATTTTGTTTTATTGCGACATTAAAGTAAATGTCCGGCAAACATAAATTTACGCTGACTTGGCATTTTAAAATGGCGGATACTGGTGAACAGCGATAAAATAGCAAAATGAAATAACTATTTAAATTGTAAAGCAGTATGAGAACTAAATGAAGCGTAGACCAGATCTAAAGCATTGCAAAACAGTTTACGTGTGCCAAATATGCATATATTACTAGAGCATAAAGTATTTCCATATACTGAAAGACAACTGCAGTATATCGTTATATATACTTCATTCATGGTTATAGGATGTTCACGATAAAATGAGCACTTTTTGAAGCCCTGCTTAAGATTTACTTGTATGCACGTTGTGTATTCCTCCGCCTTATGTAAAATTAACATTACCTTGTACCTCATCACTTTATTCATGTGTCGGTCAGCTGAAACTGTGAAGTTATAAGATCAGAAAAATATGTTACAAATCTGGTAATTTTTATATTTCGATGCATTAAAGAAAACAGAAAGTGAAATAAATAATTTAAATTATCGCAAATGGTTGCCTAACATTTTCTATTCGACATTAAGTTATGGAACTGTTTTCCATTCCTCATTACCAACTTTACTGGGTGCATGTAACTCAGTGCGCGTGTTAAAGTACATGCAGGCAGGGGCAGTAAGTTTTTTCTAAGGTTGATTTCAAAAGTGCTCACTTTATCCTAAATAACCTTTACTTCGCACTTTTCTGAAGCCCTGCTAAAATTCTAACTCCACTATATTCCTCCGCCTCATAAACAAAACTTAGATAATTACACCAGAGGCCCAACGCATCGCATTCGTGCACATCCACATTGTACTTATTTTATTTTGCATCGGTATGTTTTTTTAAAACAAAGAAAATAGGCCTACAAGAAAATTTTTAACACAAATGTTTACATCGATTTAACATACAAATGTCAACATCAATTTAACATAGTTTTTTTTGCGGCAACATAAACACCACCCTAATGTTGACTATGCAGTAAGAAGGTAACGTAGTTACAAAAGTACTTAGCTTAGCAGTATAGTACTTTCACCGCATAATTACTTACTGACGGCTTACGGAAAACAAAAAAAAAATACTATAGTATTAACATTAATACTGTTAGTACAACATCAATAGACTATCTGTGAACCATTCGTGCAGCACTGTAAGTAATCCCTCTCGTTTTCACTGCGGTGTGTTTCAGGTAATTATCACGCTGTAAATGAAAGACCCTATCAAACCCAAATTTCTGCATACTATCGTGTAGATAACAGCACGAAACCTCGATTTTTTTAAATATGGTATATCGTACCTTAGATTACAATTATATTTAGGGCCTACATATCTATAGGTACATCCCCGAACCATTACATAAACTTCTGTCTCAGGCTTGCATCACACTTCCTTCATTCCCTCGGATTCCAACTAAGTGAACTTCGATTCACCCGAAAATATAACCGTGTTTCAAAACTATCGGTTTGTGGGTATATTCCTTAGCAAACTGCAGGCGTTTCTTGCAGTTAATTTCCGAAATGTATGGCTTCTTCCTGGAAGATCTACCATGAATGCTCACCCCATTTAAACATTTCATACAGTCTGAGCGCTAAACCTTCTCGTTAGACATTTGCCACTAACAATTTCGTCTCCAAATTAATTTGTGAGACTACTTCTGAGCATGATTGACCAATATCCACTGTAGTGTGGTTAACAGAATGTTCGTCTCCAATCTCACATATATGCTATTCACAATTAAGTGACCACTTTTTGAAGCCCTCTGATTCGAAATAATAGGCAATACAAATATTTTATTGTAGCCTTAGACGTAAACTTTCGAGTTCGGTGCAATACACAGGCCTCTACTGTGTTTATTACTTGCATTACAATATTTATTTTTAAAATGGTGAAAATATAAAAAACAGCTGATATGAATTAAGTAACTGGAGCCTCAAAAGTGCACACTTTAACGTGAGCAGCCTATATAATCATGATATGTCAATGAACAGAGATGCAATGGTTAGCATATTATTATTTTTCAAATATCGTTTTAGTGTACGTATTTTTAAGTAACGGTTGCAATAAAAGAGAAAAGAATGACTTGCTTAAACCTGGCATGTAATAGGCTTTGGAATGCATGGCCACTGCGATCTTCCAAACACAAATTCCATCCATAAATTCGAATTACAAGCGTGCGTAGACGCAAGCAATTTTTTTTCTACCCACTTTATGAAACCCAACAGCTTAAATTCCACAGAAGCAAAACTACGGTAGAAAATAACTTTACTTTCAATTTAGCGGAAGCGGAAATCATAGCCCTGCTTGGCTAAAATGGAGAAGTACGACGTTCGAAACCAATCTTTTCTCACGATATTCAGACATCTGTTGTATTAATAAATTAGTAAATGGGTTGTAAATTAGTAAGCATCAGCAGTTCAATCTTGTACATTTTAATAGCGGTCAGCTATTGCGATTAGGCTGTTTAAGTGGTTGTCAACCTGAATGCGATTTTCAATTTCTACCTTCAAAGTACCTACAAAGAAGGTGAATAAACTCCTGAGTGAATTCATAACTAAGGACAAAAGTAACCAACATGGTTCATTGAATGTAACAGCTCTTCAGATTTAGAAAGTGTGTAATGCGTACCTGGTTAAGTGTTCCTTGCCCGGTACATTTTAGTTGAGAAAGAAAAGCATTTTTAGTTCAGAAGAAAGGCAAACGTAAAAGCTGAACAGGTGGAGAAAATTGTGCGGGATAATTACTACCATGTCCTCGTTTCAGGAGGCGGAGAAATTTCAGAAGTGGGCCGTCATTCACGTCTGATTCTCAAGATCGGTGAGTGTGGTCGGGGAAAGCGCTCTTACCTCAGGACATAGAGCAGTGACAGTGAACACTCTTTCTATGGTTTATAAACTTAAAAAGTGATCTGTACTCACAGCCTTGTCACTATGATGAAAGTTATAAAGAAAGGGGCACGTTCTGCCAACACTAGCTACAAAAGAAACTCTTACATAAATGTTGAAGCCAAATTCTCAAATATTACGGAAAAATAACGTGACCTTATTCACCCGGAAACTTAAAGCCCTGCATTTATTCGCCGTTAATGACGCTACAGCGTTCCTGAAAACGTGACGGGTCCTATAACAAAGTTGAGAAATATTTAACAGTTATTTTAGCTTCCCGTCTCATTGCGAAAAACCAGTCAGAATTAAACAATCTCACTCGCGGACTAAAGTGATTTAAACGTAAACGTCATTTCTCGTAATGTTTCCGTTTCTGTGTTCGTGTTAACATTCTAAATTTACTTCCATGTGTCGAATAAGCGTATTCATAAAAACTGCAGACACTGCACTAACACCGTTTCAACCCAAGCTTTCTTTTATCTACATTTCGTAGTTCAGAGTTCAACTTCATTCTCGAATTATATTTCATAAGTATACTTATAATAACTTAGTTTGTAGATTAAGTTGAGGCATACGCTCACATTGCATTGGCCTAATGATTAAGCCAGAAGTGTGTAGTAAGGAATGAAAAAAGTTAACTACCAATTAACGATTGCAAATAAAATTCAGTTTTCCGCTGCGGACTTTATTAGATATTATTCAGAATGCTGCAAAAACATTTCAGCACTTTTTTAAAAACAAAATAAATTGTCACTCAAATCCCTACATCAGCATTCTAATTCAATCCGATTCTTCATAAATTGTGTAGCCTATCTCCAAAATTGTTTTCTTGCGTTGGCACATAGAAATGTATGGTTAGAGCCAAAGAAATGTTTGTATTTGTTTGTATATAGCAAATCGAATCAGTAGATTCAACCTAATATTTTGTTTTCAGGAATGATTTTGTTGGCAATAAGAAGTTTCGTCGACTCATATGAAGCCCATATTCCGTCAGATAAACAAAATCAATCTTGCTCCTTTAATTTTTTTTTTTTTTTAACCAAGAGAATTGTTTGTAAGTAACGTGATGACATGTAAAAATGAAAATTTAGGGCACGTCTGATAAAATGTAATATCATTGAAGATTCTTTCAAAATTTAATAATTTCATGAGTTGCATACATTTTCACTGGTCGAAATCTGCATATATAATAATACAGTTTCAGACGACAAAAAAGTCAAACTCAAATGTTTTACTACTTCGAAGACTTCATTTTCACGTTTGTGAGTGGAAAACAATGTTGAGAGTTTTCGTGTGGTTTAGTGACGTTCAAAATAGCCGTCCAAAATATGTACAACCATACATTCCCAAGGAATTTGTGCAGTGTGTTTGAAATACACGTTTATCCGCGGAACTGCTAAACGCGCGTCACATGTACTATCTAGAAAAAGAACACACTTCAGGAAGGACTGTTGAGTGGTTTCAAGGCGTCACGCACATTGGAAACGCGATTTCTGAGTACACCAACATAGTTAAAAATGGTTTTTGACGTGAATACGTCTTTAAATTTGTAACCATAGTGGGAGGTAATCCAGAAAATCCGATGATAAGATCGGGGGATACAGTTTAGTTGCAGGCAGCTCCGAATCTACCGTATACATTCAAAACTCAATTACACCACTGGAGTTCCAAAGGATCAAAGAATATGAAGTTGAGTGAGGACTGCGAAGCATCCTGATGGCCCGGGGGGGGGGGGGGAATTTTGAGTTCGTTTCGCCGCGTCTCATAACTTCCGCGTAGTATAACTTTTGACCAAGAGAATCTATGACGCTCGTTTAAGAGTTACAATCGACAGCTCTCGTCAAGATAAATTGACTGCGTGTATAAAAGCATTTGTGTGGCGTGGTTATGGTAAAATTGTACGAGTTTAATTAAAAAAAACTACGGTAACTTAACACAGTGTCGGCCTATATTCGTCAAAAAAAAGCCAAGTCGAAATACAGAACTCGTATACGGATGGATAGAGCATCTCAAAAGCAGTCCAGTGATACCCATAAAATCCCATATGGTCGAGTGAAGCGGTGCCGGGAACGTAAAAAAACATCCGAGGTCTGAGCGCGTCAACTTAAGCATATTCACGCAAAACAAACGGCCGTGTCCAACACAGACACCCCCCATTTTTTCAAAGCGATGCACCTCGAAATATGCGCGTCAGATGCGTACAAATCTTCTCGAGGGCCATACACTGAACCTTCCGAGATACTTTCCATTAATAAAATGATAGGGTCACGTAGTGTGACGAGAACGCTGCGCGCCAGTTCTAAGCCTTACGCTTAGCGGCGATGGCGCGCATGATGCGCGTGGCAGAGTCAGCCTTATCGCTCCCGCGCTTCGCGGCCTCAAACGCGGACAAAATGTCCAGGTAGACGGAGACCTTAAGGTTGTGCTACAAAGGCAGTAAAAAATGTCAATATAAACGCTGTTCACTATAAAGTGAGCACTGCAGAAATAAACCTTAGAAAAAAGTCACTATCCCTACCTTAATAGGCGCACTGTGTGACATTCGCCCAGTTAAGTTGGTATCGATGGATGGAAAGTAATTACAAATCTTAAATTCGAATAAAAAGTGTTAGGTAACCATTTCTGATAACTTAAATTTATTTCTTTAGTTTGTTTATTTTGTATTCGTCGAAGTGTAAAAATGAGCAGGTTTGTAAAGTATTTACTTTCTTAATAATTTCAAACTTTAATTTGACCAATGCATGAATAAAGTAATGAGTCACATGGCAATGTTAATTTTACTCAAGGCGGAGGAATACACAACGTTTTCAAAAGTTGATTTCAAAGTGCTTATTTTATCGTGAACAGTCTATAGAAATTTGAACACACTTGACTATGGAACGAACGAACATCGCGGTTCGCACAGTAACGGGGACTGAAATTTTTTCAGTTTTCCATTTTAGTACAATTCTATGTCTACCACTCTCAAGTCGGCATATCCAACTACGCAAGTCAGTGTAAAACGAACTTGTTACAGCAGCGTGACTGCTAAACAAACAACATTTCCGGTTTACGTTATTTTTTTTACAAACATACGTGAACGTGCCATATGTGGTTATAAAAAATACGCGATGATTACGATTTGGCATTTATTTCGTAAGCCGAGCTCTTTCCGTTTTCACACATGACTGATGTTAATTATGAAAAACTACGTAATTAAAGTTATCGTAAGGCCAAAGGGCGGTCATTTTTAAATAAAACTAAAGAAAAAAAATTAAGTACAAAATATTTTATTTCTTTCACATGTAAATAAAAATATGGAAGTGTGCATGCGTCAGGTCGTTTCTGCCTGGCTGCAAAAAGAGATTTCTTAATTACGGCGGTAGACAGTACATTTGCAGGCTATAGGTTATTCACAGTGAAATGAGCACTTTTGAAAACCCTGCTTAATCTACTTGTATGCACGTCATGTGTTCTTCCGCCTTATGTAAGATTTAACGCTATCGTGGGCCTCGTCACTTCATTCATGCGTCGATCCAGTGAAACTGTTAAATTATTTGAAAAGTAAGTTTTAACAAATCTGCTCATTTTTACACTTCCATGCATTAAAGAAAAAGAAAACATAAAGCGAAATAAATAATTTTATTAATCAGTAATGGTTACCTAAAACTTTTTATGCGACGTTTTGTTATAAAACTACTTCCCATCCATCGTTAAAGGGTGTTCATGATAAAGTGAGCACTTTTGAAATCAATCTTAGAAAAAATTCACTGTCCGTACCTACATATATATTTTAATGGGCACACTAAGTGGCATGCGCTCAGTAAGGTTGGTAAGGATGGATGGAAAGTAGTTCCGTATCTCAACGTCGAATAAAGTGTTAGATAACCGTTTGTGATAACTTAAATTATTTCTCGCACTTTGTTTTTTTTTTTTTTTAATGCGCCGATTTGTAAGTATAAGAAGATTTTTAAAATATTTACTTTTCTAATAATTTTACAGTTTCACTGACCGACGCGTGACAAAAGTGATGAGGCCCATGGCAATGTTGATTTTACATAAGGAGGAGGACTACACAACGTGCACACAAGTGGATCTTAAGCAGGGCTTTCAAAAGATCTCATTTTACCGTGAACAGCCTATACTAACTTTACTGGTCGCATGTCACTCAAGGCGCCTGTTGAAACATTTACGGGTAGTGGCATTGACTTTTTCTAAGGTTTATTTCAAAAGTTCTCACTTTATCGTGAACAGCCTTTAGCAGGGTTACGCTACTGTTATTTTCTTCGGGAAAGCTACGGTGATTGTAGCCGCGTCTGTAACGGTGCCGATTCGAAATAATCTGCCGACTCGCCCTGTAAACAAACTACTGGGCCATTAAATATGAAATGAGGTAAAGTCATCTGGCGGAAAGCGTAGGAAAAAATGGCTTGTTCGCGGTAGGCTGCGCAGAATGATGGAGTTAAATGAGACTGCCAGCGATACTGGTAGAATGGGAAAAGCATTTTCTCACGTATCCGCACACCGAACGCTTCGAACTTTTTGTCGCAATAGACACTCT
The DNA here is from genome assembly GCA_029891345.1 of Dryococelus australis. Classification (NCBI taxonomy): domain Eukaryota; kingdom Metazoa; phylum Arthropoda; class Insecta; order Phasmatodea; family Phasmatidae; genus Dryococelus; species Dryococelus australis. The sequence continues at coordinate 60,409,388 of CM056999.1, forward strand.
CCACTGGCGTAGTTTATCTTTCACTCACCACACAATCGCACATTCACTTCTTTTCCTTTAAAAAAAAACTATCCCGAGTGGTGCGAACAGCAGTTTTCACATTACTTCCAACGCAATTTAACAGGTATAGGCTGTTCATGGTAAAGTGAGTAATTTTGAAATCAGCCTTTGAAAAAAAAAGGTCACCGCTCCTACCTGCATATATTTTAACGGGTGCACTGAGTGACATGCGCACAGCAAAATTCGTGACGATGGATGGGAAGCAGTTCCATATCTCTACGTCGAATAAAAAGTGTTAGGTAACCATTTGTGATAACTTAAATTATTTCTTTAGCTTTCTGTTTTTTTTTTTAATGCATCGAAGTGTATAAATGAGCAGATTGTTAAAATATTTACTTTCCCAATAATTCCCCAGTTTAACTTGACCGACGCACGAATGAAGTGATTAGGCTCATGGCTATGTTAAATTTACATAAGGCTGATGAATACACAACGTGCATGCAAGTAGATTCCAAGCAGGGTTCCAAAAGTGCTCATTTTACTATGAATAGTGCACGTTAAAGGGTTAAGTGAGATAGTTCTAAGTCTCGATGTATAGCGAGAGTAATGTTAAAATTCATGGTAAATCAAGTTTGTATTTTTTATCTGCCTTATGCATTGTACAGTACGATTTATAAATTAGTATCACTTTTGGACTCCTAAGAATTTCACGTTTTCACTTGACTGGTGCATGAATAAAGTCATTGGGCCCGTGGCAATGTGAATGTTATGTTATATATGGCGGCAGGATATAAACTTAGGAAAAACATATCTGAAGTAAGGGCTTTCAAAAGTGAACAGCCTGTAGCTACAGCTTGCTGTTGGTATTCTGTGAGTCATGCCTCCATGCTGCGAGCTCGGGTCACGATCCTGAAGTAATTCCAGGCAATTGTCTGGTCGAAGGGGAGAGCAGAAATCTTCGAGAACAGGTACGAGGGAAAGACAGAAATATGTGAGCCTTAGTCTAGTATGCTAGCTCTCCTTACTTCTACCCACGAGCAACAACTGCACCAGCTGAACTCCCTAACCTTGTTAGCACGATGTAGTGCATGTGATTACAATTTATCAATTCGTCTTCAGAAAGAGAGAAGGCTCCTTGCCTTTTATCTCCTCTTCAAACACACCTCGTCGATTCAGTTTGATCATAAGTAGGGTTCGGAATATAAGTGGGACAACGTCCATTTTGTTAAATCACTGGTAAAATGTAGTATAAATTTAATTACGACAGAAATGTTTCTATGAACAGTGGGTCAATTTGTGTGCCAAACCTAACTTAAGACGAAATTCTACAGTGTTCTCTGGAATACGTTATGCGTAATTAATTTAACTCAAGATTGTTGAATAAACTTCATAGGCAGGTTCTACTTGTGTACCTTTCTTAAGCATGTAAAATTTAATACATAACGTACATCAACAGCACACATTTCTTGAAGTACGGTAGTAATTTATTGCTGAAAAAAGTGTACGTATTCCACGATGAATTTTCGACAACACATCAGTCATACAAGAATGTAAAAGTTAAGCACATAAATTATGAATGAAGTTTAATAAACACGTGATGAGCGATCTACGAAACGATTTTACATACTTTTGACAAAGACGGCGCAATAAGTTGTGTTTTTCAGCAGTCAAAACGTGCAGTTAAAGTATTTTGAAAATTTAAAAGGAAATCTAATGTTAGCCCCATTACAAACTTCTGCGTCCTTTAAGGCCATGTGTTAGTAAAAAAAAAGTATGACGTTACACGAGTTTTTCGCAGAGGCTTACACTATTGCCAAGGTGGAAAGTAATAAAGCTGCTCTAATTTTGAACGTGCATGGAAAGTAAAACGTCTGAAATATGATCAATGTTTGGTTATTTAGGCCAAAATGTTCACGAAAACACATACCGCATACAATATTTAAAACATGTCTTGCAGGTGTTCATAAATTCCCGGAAAATATGTTCCAAGGAAGAAATAAATGCAAATACCCTATTATATAATAGGACGATCTCTGTGTGTCTGTCCGTCTTTAATACCTCTTAAGTCCCTTGAAACTCAACAGAAGTTCTTAAAATTTTGCAGAGCGAAACATCAGAGTAAAATACAGGTCAAATTCGAATTTCAGCAAGATTAGATTAGGCAATCATGACTTTTGACCCTAAAAAACTATTTTTTCCTCTGAAAGTTTGTATTAATGCATAGAGATATGAAAGTAATGGAATATAATTTTTGTTTACTTTAAATGTCTCGCTTCAATGTCGAGTTAATTTCCAAGTGGGGCCACATGGCTCAGTGCATACAGCGATTCCAAATGGTGCCGCAATGGCTCGGTGGATAGAGCGATTCCAAGTGGGGCTACAGTGGCTCAGTGGATAGAGAGGTCCCAAGTGGGGCCGTAGTGACAGTGAATAGAGCGATTCCAAGTGGGGCCTTAGTGGATCAGTGGATATAACTATGTTAAGTGGGGCCGCAGTGACTCAGTGGAAAGAGATAATTAAATGGGGACCGCAGTCATTTCAATGTTGATTTAATTTTACATAATTTCATTATTACCTACATATATCTATGCAATATGTTTGTTTCAATATTTGTATGATAACCAAAATTTGTAACATTGTAATTATTCTAGGCACGTGACAATACAAAAGAGGTCACGGGCTGGGCCCCTAGTAATTAAATAAATTAATGTGAAAAAATATATCCTTCACTTACATTGAATGATAGAACACAAATTTTGCAGTGACAAGTTGCGTAATTCCAGAACAACTTTGTATGTAAAATTACTCATAAATTATTAGGTCTGACGGCAATCCTGAACTTGGTATTAACATTTACAACAAACTAAAATAAATAAATAACAGTAAATAAGAAACAGAAATCATGTGACTGCTTTTAAAAGCAACAGTATGATACTAAAAAGTAAATTGAACAATTCTACACAACCTGATTCACCTAACAGTAGACCTACGTCATATTTTTACAAATTTTTGTAGAAAAGAACGCATAAATGTGACATTATAAACTAGAAATCTTCAACTTAGAATGTGCGTTAATAAAGCTGTGCTACATTGTGAATTATCAGGAAAATTGTCGAAAAAATAAGTAAATTTTTACAATTACACTATATCTACAATTAGGCCTACGTTGACCTTTTAAAATTCTAACGTTTGGTTACGCAAAAGTTATTTCATTTCGTATCAGCTTATAACTTACAAGCAAGCAAGAAATAATTTTCAATTCTTCGTGTATCTGAAATTTTTTTTAAATTAATTTTTACTTTTTTTTTTATTTCGATGCTCTACTACCCCCCTTTGTTTCTTACCCAGAGGACGTCTGAGTCAGACGCACCATTGGAACCTCATCCACGCAATGTGGCGAAGGTGAAAAAATTTCAAATTCTCTGTTTGACGTTGTAAGGCTGCCACAGTGACACCATGGAAATATTGTTCAGTGTCTTCTTGGCAGGAAAAAAAAAAAAAAAACAAAGCTTCCTACAATTTGACCCATTACGATGTCCGGTTGTGCCAGCGAACAATGCCTGCAAGGACAATAGACGTGACGACGAGCAAGCATACTGACTGTGTTCGCAGACATTGCTACAGTCGTGCATGTGTGGCAGACGTCATGAGCGCGTGTGTCCTGTTCTTCAGTGCTGTTTCGTTATGTAGCCACGACCATTCGACACTTCCAAGACGTTGGCAAGTCTGGCTGCAAGAAGAATCGCTGGTTGCAACGTAGCAGCAGAGTGTCATGTCTCTCCTTAACCGCATCAGGAGGACGCATTACAGATGTTAACATACTGCATAATAAAGTAAATATTCACAGATGATTGTTTTCTTTCCATAGCTCAGCTGCGTTTACTAATGTCACAGAATATAAAAAATTCATTAGTCGCTCCTACATCGAATTTGTTATAATATTAATTTAGTTTCATTTAAAAAGTAACTGTAGAATACCTGCGTATAGTTATTGAGCAGTTTATTATGACCCTGCACTACGATCTATGATCACCAAGAAATATACTGTCCATGCGGAATAAACACAATAACCAAAAGTTTATATTTTATTATCAGCATTTTACAGTCTTTTACAATAATACACAATATTATATGATTTGGTTAAAGTACATTTAAAATTGTTATAAGTGTATATTTCTACGAAGCACTATAAAAAAAAAAAAAAAGAATATTTGAACCAAATGGGGATGGCACGCGTTGAAAATGATCCAGAGGTACGAATCTTGGTATATTCAGATAACACGATCGCTAAAATGTACAAACGTTTCTGAGAATCACTGTGTACAGAGGTCAGGAGCTCACTTCTAGGCACATTCATTTGACAAAGACAATCAAGGAGACTAGAGAACTTCACGCGCGCTATATCGTAACGTCCACTACAGAACACGTGTTTAATGTCGCACCATAGCTAAACAAAAAGCCAAAGATGTGATCTTTGAATGAATAGTACAATGGGGGTGAACGGCTAGATGGAGATATTTGGACATTCGCCATTGCGATGTAGATTTGTCATGGAAAAACAGGACTGAGAAAGAAAAATATCTAGATTAGACAAGTAACCTATGGACGAGAAAATATATGCGTTTCTTTGTTGTGTTGTCCTATTTCGTTCCTACTTATTTTGTCAGTATTGTCGTAACTTTTCAAGCAGGTTTCTAGTCTGTGTTGTTTTCTCTGTGTTATCTGTTGGTTATATATATATCGTAATTAGATGATTTTCTCTTACTTGACTATTCCCTCTTGGAATTTTCCAGTGTTGAATACATATATTTATTTTGTCGTCCATAGGTTACTTATCTTATCTAAGTATTTTTTCGTGCTCAGTCCTGTTTTTCCATGAAAGACATTTGCATCGTAATAGCGAATTTCCAAAAATCTCCATCTAGTTAATAAAAAAATAAATAATAAAAACTATGATTATTAAAAGCATCGTATAATAGGCTTATCTACTTTGATAAACTTTTTTATTTAGCAGTAGTTATGACAAAGTTACAAAAATAAGCCAGTTTATGAAAACCAAATTGTACAAAATTTATTTCGTAATCAATTCAAACAATAAATTTCATAAATAGGTTTTATAAAGTTCAAGGCATTATTAGCACGTAGTCCTTTAACTGTCGAGAACAAATAACATTTTCAATTGCACACCTACAAATTTGTAGTGGTCAAAATGTCGGGCAGTATTTTTTTTAGAAAAAGTTATAATACGAAATTTTAACATTTATAAAATGCACATCTTACAGCTTAAAAATGAATTAATGTGATGTAAAATGTTTAATTGATTTTAACTGATAAGTATTCTAGAAAAATATTGCGCATGACAGTCTCTTAAACGGTAACTGAGCGAAGATTTCTGTACAGATTATAAATTAGTTTTTGTCTTAGTGTCACAACTTATTTTCATTCTATATTTTCACGTCAATAGCACAGAAATACGCGAGGAAAGTAAACATAAAATAATTTTACTTAAATAATTTTGTTAGTTAAATTTTACTAACCATAATGAATATTAGGCCCTATGTCTGTATTAACAGCTACTGAAATACACAAAAAAGGAGCTGTGTGTGCAAGTAATTAGACTGCGACGCTAGCGCTGTCGGGTTAATGTTTTACCCCCATCTACTTATGCGCGGTGGTGTTAATTAAAATTTGGATTAGTATTTTTTTCAATGTTTGTTGTTCTGGAGCTAAGATTATTTTGTATTTTTCCCTTTTTGGTGCTCCAAGGCAAATACCACGTTTTAAAGAACTGTAATCAATTAAACTAATTATTAACATCTGTGTTAATTATTGCTGGGATATATATTTTATTACTCATTTAAAGGTTGTTTTGCTAATTCCAATAGTATTTATGTTTAATGAAGGGTACTGAAACATGTTTTCTACTGTACATTATTTGTGAATTTATCACAAGACAACCTAAGAAATTTGGGTACAGTTATCGAGGCACATTGCAATTAGTCAGCAGTGCATAAGGTTTGTTGCAGTTAAATTATATCTACGGTTTTCTTACGAAATCATCCGGATCTGGGAACAAGATTGTGGACAGGGAGATGTAAACTCCGTTTACGGTTACTACTCACTTTTCTGAAGCCCTGATAAAGTTCTACTTTTGACTACCGATTACGTATCCTTCCGCTACGTGTAAACATAAACACTGCCACGCGACTTCTAAATTCTAGGTAACAAATACTTTGTTTACTGTTTTTAGCTATTCAAAGAATTCTGTCATATTACAAAAACCATTACATGTAAAGGTTTATAATTTAGGCCTAAAACTACATTTGGGTCAGCTTTATGACTTTTTAACAATGGCTTGAAGATAGTTCTTATGGTAATTATTTTACATATTTTTAACATATTTGTGTTATACACAATATAGCACATTACACACATTACTACATGTTAATATTTTGCCGCGACTGTGTTTAACCCTGTTAGAAGTGTGGGGGAAAAATTTATTATTGTATTATTAAAAACCTATTTACCTAACCTCTTATTGGCGTGTGTCGGGTTATACACAACTTTTTTTAGTAGATTCCAGACCCTCCAGATCGTTATCAATCACAGCTCTTCTCCCCATTTAACCATAGACTAAAGACGAGGTAGACCTATCTCGCTGGCTGCGCACAACCAAAATCCTTGTCCCAACATTGAACTGCTTGTCTGCCAACACGTCTAGCGAAAACAGCATAATTTGGATTTTAGGTTAGAATACTGATTTGTAAACAAATGTTTTGAGATGCTTTTATAATTCCTCTTAACAATTTGTGATGCAGGTTGATTAAATTAAAATTGATAAATGTATTTTATCCATATAAGTGCTTGTCATTTAAAAATTAAGATATAAACATGTTCATCAATTTTGATCACGTGACTGACAGTTGTGTTCCTTTGGGGTAGGTCAATGTTGGGTACATGAGCAGAAAACGAATAAGCAGTCTACCTCAACTTTAGTATATGCATTTAACACCTTAAGTCACAATTTCCTGTAGTTGTGACGAACAGGAAGCAATTTGAATGGTCTGAACTGAACACAGTAGAAACCGGTATCCAGTGAGGTAAGTCCCTCGCATGTGTGAGATGTCATTAGGCCTTACACCATGGTCTCAAACAGCTTCCGCAAGTAGCGTGGAGCATAAACTGATCTTTATTGATCCGATATATGACAAGCGCGTCGTACCGATAACTACAGTTCCGAGGAAGAACACAATTTTTCATTGTAACGCCTTAACCAAAATATTTATCTGAGACTGAAAAGGTCGAGGACGTTCAAGATACTAAAATTATTCTTTACACTTTTAGTATATTACATCTTTTCTCAATGTGATATAAAAAGCTATATGCTGTTCACGGTAAAATTAGCACTTTTAAAAGCCCTACTTAAGTTCTCCTTGTACGCACGTTGTGTATTCTTCCGCCTTATGTAAAATTAATGTTACCATGGGCCTCATCACTTTGTTCATATGTCGGCCAAGTAAAATAGTTAAATTAATAGGAAAGTAAATTATTTACAAATCTGGTCAATTTTACACTTCGATACATTAAAAAAAAAAAAAAAAAACAGAAAGCAAAAGAAATAAATTTAAGCTATCACAAACCGTTACCCAACACATTTTATTCGACGTTAAGCTATGGAACTACTTTCCATACTGTGTCTCATATTAAGATGGCAAGATTTTGACAGTTCAACGAATGTTTACTATTAGTTTATGTATCATTTCGCCATCAGCTGGTGGGTTAATTGGAGGATACGCGAAAACAAGTAAATGAGTTTCCGGGAAAAACCATGGCGTGTTTAGGACACAGACGGACAATTACTGACCCAATAAAAATTACTAGTTATCAAAATCGCTGTACACGAAATATATGTTACTTTAAAAATCACGCAGATCTCACGGAAAAATAAAATTATTGGTATCTGTTCGTAAATTTGTTATTTTATATACGAAACATATTGATTTCAGCTTTATAGCTGGTTATGTTCGAGAAAGAATCAACAGATTGCGCGCACGACACGGTAAAGTGCGCGAGTCATGCTTGGTATCAACAGATAGCAGAAGGTACGCCGCTTATAGATCCTGCTTTTTAAAACTAGACTTTTCTCCTATTACTGTCTCGACACGAATTAAAAATATATTTCGTCAAATTATTTTAACAATAATTCAATATTATCATGCAATATTTCTGTAGGTTTTTGGAATTAATATCAAGCACATATGGAAAGCATTGGACAGTTGGAATACAAAATGAAAAGCTCTAAGGTTTGAAGTCGCGTTTCATTCGGCTATGAATTGCCATATTATTGCGCTTCACTTTGAACATCTATACATTACTACTTTAGAACAAAGATTAGTTTGTAACACCTACAACCGCAATTTTGTGACCACGTAAAATATATTAATTAATCTAGGAAATCTGTTATCGCGTACTTTGTACTTGTCTGATGTACGTTGGCAGCACACTCAGAATATCCAACTTAATATTAACTTTTGTTCGTTCGTGCATCAGCTGATACACGATTTTGTAAACGGCACTTTGATTCGTATGCGTCAATTTGCCACTCACCGACTGTCAAAATCTTGTCATCTTGTATGAATTGGACAGTACATCGTTGCCAACTGTACTGGGCGCATGTGTCACTCAGTGCGCCCATTAAAATATATGCAGGTATAGGCTGTTCACGGTAAAGTGGGCACTTTTGAACACTCATTTTCAATAATAGTCGATAAATATATTTTATTGCAACCTTTATTAAATTCCGAGTGCAGTGGAAAATACACACTGTGTTTATTACTAATATGGCAATATTTATTTTAAAAAGTGGTTATACGATGAACAATGGCTGAAAGGAAAAAGTAACTAGGGACTCAAAAGTGCTCACTTCATCGTGAACATTCTTTATCGGGTATTCCAGCACTGTTTTGGTTGTCAGATGCGACCTACGGAGGCGTTCCCGGACTGGAGATCCTATCTCAAATATAAGCTGGTGCCCTTCTCCGTCATCCCTGAGAGCCTGGAAATATGACGCCCGATACATCCTGCACAGAACCGCCACGGCTGGAAGTATTTTCCTGCGCGGAAGGAAGGTGGTCCGGGGTTTGACGGGAAAGTGGCGTTGCGAGCCTCGTCTCCACTGGGCACACGTCGTCACGGTGACTTGCCTCGCTATCGGGGACAAGGGAGCCGCTGATGTCACCGTTACAAGCCGACTGTGACTGCCTCGCACAGTGAGCTGCGGTGTCCCACTGCAACTGCGCGCGCGCGGGGAATGCCACGTCGTTAGCGACGGGCGGTCACTAATCACGGTGTTTAGGACGCGTGCACGTGACCGCTATCTGGCCCGTGTTTTAAAACTCCTTGAGGAAAATCCCTCCAGAACTCCTCTAAACTCCGGTTTCCGGCTGGCTTCCAAGTATCGTAACCTCGGCTCTGGAAACAAAAGAATTTTATACATACTGAACTGTGTCTCAGTTTAAAGAATACACTATTGAGAGTGTGCTCTTTCGTGTGCTCTACCGCTCTCGCTCTCTCGAATTTGCAACAATGGACACGCTCTTACTGGTGGGCCAAAAAAGATGTGAAAATTTCTAAAGGCTAATATGCTTCAACAATTAAAATAACATTACTGATTGAGTGTTTTGCTTTAAATTTTAAGCACTTAGTACAAGTGCCAAAGGCTCTAAGGACTTGATACAGACGCTCTTAAGGAGCGCGGAATTGTTGAAAAAAATATCGCTTGTACTTTCGTTGGAATACAATGTTTTAGGCTAACCTATAAATCATTCACCGCCTGCACTGACTTCGACTTGCAGTTGTAAACAAAAACTGAGCATGCCAGAGCACGAGTGAGCGTGGCGAGTATACAACTTCGGTACAGCCAGCGCCAAAGTATGCTCGTCAAAACAAATTATTAGTTTTTGGTATGGAAGCTTTAATGTTAAATTCGTTTAGTTTGTTTGATTTATATCGCTGGCTAATTTTGGTTTGAGAACTTTTTTACAAAACTTACTGTATTCAAGAAAGGGGGAGTGGGTCATTTTCCCATTGTGCAGGTTCAGAGATCTGGACTTCCGACTCGTAGCACAAGGAAAAGATTGGGGGGGGGGGGGAAGACTACCTCACGACAGTTTTAGGAAACAATTTAAATTAATCAAATAGGATCAGTATTTTTAAAGATTATTATTATTTAAAAATTCAGTTTTAAAAATTCACAGGACAGTTTCATGTCCATGCAAGAGTTTTGGAGGGGGGCATTCATGTCTTCTCTGACGCCAAATCCCCCCCCCCCCCTGGATCCTTCACCTCAGCCTACGATTAAAACACACTTTACCGATTGACTCGGGACAAGAACCCGGAATCTCGAGGTTATAATAAAGTGCTTTAAAAATGTGGATAAAGTAGGTCGCCGACTATTTTTTACCACTGGACACATCACAAAGCAAGTAACGTCAAGGTACTTAAGCCAAAGGCAGTTCACGGTAAAATGAGCACTTTTGAAAATCCTGCTTAAGATCACGATACACGTTGTGTATTCTTCCGCCTTATGTAAAATTAACAATGCCATGGGCCTCATCACTTTATTCATACGTTCGTCAAATGAAACTGACATTATTGAGAAAGTAAATACTTTAAAAATCTGGTCATTAGTACTTTTCGATGCATTAAAACAAACAGAAAACGAAATATATAATTTTAAGTTATCACAAATGGTTACCTAACACTTTTTATTCAACGTTAGAATATGGAACTACTTTCCATCCATCGTTACCAACTTTACTGAGCGAATGTCACTCAATGCGCCTACTAATACATATGCATGCAGGGGCAGTGGCTTTTTTCTAAGGTTAATTTCTAAAGTGCTCACTTTATCGTGTCGTGAACAGCCGTTGACCACAGCTGTGATACAAAGGGCTGACGTTGCTCTAAATAAAATAAGTCATGTGAATATCAACATCACACCCCGTACCTAGCACACTAATAAACTCGCTCACAACAATCTGTATCAGGGATCATCAAAACATTTCGGAGTCCTTTACTCAGTGTACTTTGTGGAAGCATCCTCGCTCTAAATTGACTTCCTGGACTAATGACCAGGGAGGACCTTGTGGCTGCCGCCGGCCTGGCAGGGCAGGTATCACGCCTGGCTGCCGAACCGGATGGTCTCGGCCTCTTTATTTTCTGCCGAAGCGGACATTCTCGGGATTGGCTGGGTTACCTGTTGCCGTGTGTAGGTGTCTAGGATGAAGGATGCCCCCCCCCCCCCACAATACTCTAGACGCGTCGAACACAACCCTGTACCTGGGGCGTTGAACCACTCCGCTCCCCCCCCCCCTCCTAAATCCCATCGAACTATCCCCCCCTCCTAAACACCATCGAACTACCTGAGAGAATAAATAAACTGTCCTTTTACAACGAGAAAAGGCTCACTCCCTTTATTCCGTCCCGAAACATCAATACATGCCCCACAAAAAAAAACCATTAAGTCATTTAAAGATCACCGTAAAAGAAGAGCAAAAATCCACTGTGTAGAAAATAACATTTTCTCCTCCACCACCCATACTATTCTTCTTTTATATCTGGCCTCGCCTTTCTCGTTGTCCGAGTAGTAAGGTAATAAAACTCTCGAGTAGTCAAACTTTTATGCTTCGAGTAGTCAAACTTTTATACTTCCATTCGAAGCATTCCGACACAAGTATATTTTCTTCGGAATCTCGTGGGTGTCATTGTTATTAGGAAAATGTAATTGGGTTACGGCTTTATATTTCAGAAGACGGAATTCAAATCTAAAAGCATACACATTCCTGGCTCCCCCCGGGATACGAAGTTTGGAAACTCATCGTCCGAAGACATCTCAGAAACCTCCTCCGGGAATGTCGCCTAAATTAACATCCTCTAGAAATGCAGGAGTTGAGAGAGGCTAGGGTGGCTCTTAACATCGAGGTCTTGAGAGCCGATAAGGGTGAAACGAGGTGAATATGGAGCAGCGCCGGAATGCAAGGCCGGGCGAAACGGGAGATCCCTGAGAAAACCCGCAGACTAGCAGCATCGTCCGGCACGATTCCCACATGCGAAGATCTAGCAGCGACCCCGCCGAGAATCGAACCCGGTTCGCCTTGGTGGGAGGTGAGTAATCTTACCACTAAACCACCGTGGCCCCGCCACATTGTGTAAAGAATAACAGAAAACGTCCGTTATCCATGGTGAATACTTTTCGCTCATACCCCTTTCTATTTTGAAAGCCATTCACCACTGTCGACTAGAGCACGCTATCGTCTCTGCTTTCATTATTTACATTACATATATTTACTGTTATTTCATAGATACTTTGAGCTTTGAAAACTAATACGGGTCGCAATGCTGAACTTATTGAAGGAGTTAAGGGCTTCACCTGGCTGCGCTCCAGAGGTTTAGTAGAAAACTCGTGATCCAAAAAATGGGATGGGCTGTGTTGTCTACACGGCAATAGGTATTTTTACGTGACAACGTCTATGGATGGTGAGAAGGAAATAAATGAGAGACTGTGTGGGTTTGTTTAAATCAATTTATTAGTTATCAGCACGTAATGGGAGTGCAGCGGCTGTGTACAAACGACTGAGTATTGGGCGATGGTACGAGAAGTACAATTGTGCCTGACGTATGTGAGATCTAGGCAAGTACGTACCAAAGACGTTGGGGTCAGTGTGTTGGAGGCGCATTTGTTTAGGAATTCTTTAGGTGTGGAAATGGCTGAAACGGGTGTTTTGAGAATCAGTTTTAGCTGCTAAATTTCCCACACAGAAATTCCATAGTAGTACTTGGACATGCTTCAAACTTTTTTCTTTATTAATGTGACAAACATGTAGGGTCGCCTGTTGAAGTACTGCACGCCAGTTGGGCGGGTGCCTTTTAGAGGCGATGAAGCAAGTAGTGAGCAAGAAGCAGCCTTAAGGAGGGTTTACGATTAATGAATGAAGAAATAAGAATTGTACTTAATGACGCGATAAGCACGCGGAAAATGAACAAGGAGACGAAAGCAACCGACATAACCTGGAAATATGGACTAGAGGAGATTATTTACTTAATTATTTGTGGTTACTGCTTGTGTAATCGTTTTGAAAACTCGTGATATCTTATAGATGGGTAAGCCGATGCCAACATTTTACGGACCCTTTACAAGACTTAAAAAATTTGAAAAATGGGGAAATTCAAAGTATGTAAGGTATTTTTGTTATGTTATGTGAATAGCAAACTATTGCATAATTTTTAACGATTTTTAAGAAAATTATTTTATTAGATTCTTTCAAGACAACTTAGTTTCCATCCAATTACGGATAGCATTTTTTTTAAAATACAACTAGCATTGAACATACCTACATTTTAAACACAAATTTTAACTGAAAATTGGTAGTAGAGAACTTTAAACAGAATCCTGAAGCCTAGCCAGGCCCCCGTTGTGCCTGAGCCCCGGGGATTTTTCTCCCTCCTCGGTGGACCAGCAATCCCACCCACTAAGAATATTAGCACAGAGTTGGTATAGGCTATTCACGGTAAAGTGAGCACTTTTGAAAGCTCTCTCGTTTTAAATAATATTTTATTTGGGCCCTAGACGTTAATTCCCGAGTGCGGTGGAATATACACACTGTGTTTAATACTTATATGGCGTTTATTTTAAAAATTGGTTGCAGGATAAAAAATTGGCTGAAATAAAAAAGTAACTATGGCCTCAACAGTGCTCACTTTACCGTAAACAGCCTCTAACGATATGGTTGGTAGATGGTAGCTCACTACTATCAGGAGATCGGGCTGTTGTTAGCGCCTGGTTCGACGCGCGATGTAAAGCCACACAATACAATAACCACTCCCCCCCCCCCCTACCCCCTTCATAAGCCCCTTTCTATTGCATGGCCACTGTAGAGGCGGAGGCACGAAAGGAGGCGTAGTGGTGACGTCACACCGGCGGAACAAAGGGCGCTCGCTCGCCACCGCCATCTGCCCTTACAGGGGAAGCAGTCTGGCGGGATTCGTGCTGCTTGCAACTCCCAGCGTTCGGCGCTCACCTTGAATCCGAGCCCACCGCCAGCTGGAGCAAGAGCGACCGCCCTAACATTGCACACCCCTCCCCCCCCCCCCACAACATGGACCCAGCCACCACTGCCTAACCCACGCTGCACGTCCCGCCCTGCCCGTGGGCGTAGCAGGGGTTCCAGCCAGGTGGAAGGGGGTGAAAGTGAGGTGGGGTGTCCAACCATTGAGTAAAAATTTTACAGGCTGTTCACGGCAAATTGAACACTTTTGAAAGCCCAGCTTAAGATCTGATTGTATGCTTGTTGTGCATTCTTCCGCCTTACGTAATATTAGCATTGCTATGAACCTCATCACTTTTTTATGCATGCGTCGGTCCAGTGAAACTGCGAGATATTAGAAAAGTCAAAATTTTACAAATCTGCTAATTTTTACACTTTGATGCATTAAAATATATGTAAACAGGAAGCGAAAGAAATAACCTAATTGATCAAAAATTGTTAACTACCACTTGTTATTCTTCGTTAAGATACGGAACAACTTTCCCTCCATCGTTACCAACTTTACTGGGAGCATGTCAATCAGTGAGACCGTTAAATATATGCAGGTAGGAACAGTGACTATTATAAGGTTGTTTCAAAAGTGCTCACGTTATCACGAACAACCTTTATCTTTACTCAATGATATTTCTCAATAGTTCAACAGCCAAATTTTTTCTACGTTTTAAACTTTTTTATACTCTCGTTATTTGTATCAATAATTTAATAGAATAACAATTTTTTTAATAACGGGCAGCAAGCTTTTTAAGGTGTAAATATTATACTTTAAAACTAAAATATTGTTTCGTACAAATCTAAAAAAAAAAAATTATTTCAACACAAATTTGGTTCCAGTTAAAAGTGCTTACTGAAGTTTCTTTGAAAAATGACACTTGGCTCACTGCGGTTAAGGGTTTCATTTTTGACTATTTGACCGTAATACGCGAAACCCAAACTTCAACTCCGTGCTGGCGATCTTCGTAGTGAGGTTCCTGGTTCGAATCTCTGATACATGTAGATCTGTGTCATTTTGACATGCGCGGTGACTGCAGAGATAAACGGTACAAAAGTTACGCACTCAGCAACGGTGAGCTCGTGGTAGTGCTGCGCAATATCCACTTTTCAATATCGCTTCGAAACATGTTGACCATATCGTTTATCTGTGTGGTATATCGCTTCCAGAAAGGATTGAAAACCGATAACGTTATATCGCCACTAACCATTTTCAGGATTTTTTTAAAATCAATTAATTAATTATTTAATTAATTTATTTATATTACGGTGGTGAAAAGGAGTGAAATATGTTTTCACTGAATCTTCCATTCTAAATGTGTCACAGTTGAATTATTAATACCGTAATAATTGTAATATCGGGAAAAATTACAAATATTGCCAACTTCGCATATCGCTAATATCGCAATATGATACATATCTATTGCTCTACATTTTTGACCGTGTCATATCGCACGGCTCTGTTCGTGAGCGCATTTGAGACCACTCACCAAGGGCCGGTTTCACCAACGAAGATTACATTTTCAGAATATTGAGATACTTTTATCCAGATGAGAGGTTTAACTTCGATTTTAATCTCGATAATGTTCAGCGTGTTTCGCCACGTTTAATTTCAGTAAAGAATATCTCGTAAAAATTATCTCGATATGTTGACTTAATCGCGATTTTCTCTTGGTAAACATGAGATTTTGCTTTGAGCTGGTACAGAGAAATCATTTTGAGAAAGTATGACAAGTCGGGAAGGCATTGATGTCGTACGGAAACAGTGAAGCCGAACTTTTTCATCCCATGAAAAAATACAGTTTGTTAGAATTAGTTAGAGCATAGAAAATATACTGTGACAACAAAATAAAGCGAAACAGTGGCGAACGATTGCGAATAGTTTCAATTGTACATGCCGTGATCACTACAGGACAGCAAACAACTTGAAGGCGATGTGGGATAACCTATAAAACCATACGCGAAAAACCTATGTAGTCGAACTTTTCCATGCTAAGGGGTGCAGTGTGTTCTGCCCTCAAAATAGGCACCCAAGATCACTGTATACTGCCACTAGTAAAGCCAGCGGAACGTCATTCCAGTAGAGACTCATCAGTTGTCATAAACACAGTTCAGATGAGTAACCCTGTAAATGCTTCAGATAACTATGCCTCGACTGGGTCTGATAGTTGGAGGACAGCCTCTGCCAGCCATGTGAGAAACCGTATAGCAACATCTTCCTGGACTAGTAAACGACGACCAGCAATGCACGCAAACAAAAAAAGACTGAAGTAAGTGCCAGGCATATAGCAAAAATTGAGTTAACAAAAAGTTTGTAATAGAAAACGAGGCAATGAAAGATACATCAACTAAAGTTACAACAGGAACAAGAAAGAACTAAAGAGGAGAAGCTTCAAACAGAGCTCTTAACTTTGCAGATCCTAAAACTAAAGACAGAACTAAGTAACTAATGTGTTATCTGCTGTGGTTTAGTTCACATCTGTTTTTGACTATATTCACAGACATTTTCAATTAAAAACACTACTGGTGTTTGTCACATTCTTGATTAGAATTAGGCCTACAAAAGTAACTGGTTTATTTTACATTTATACCTAATGTTAATGAAGAACAGTTGTAAAGGAAAATAATAAAACTATATAGTCTGTTTGACAATCAAACATCGCAGACAACAAACAATAAAATCCTCGCCATCACTTTCTTCTTCAAAAATTAATTGTACATTGCCTGAGCCAATTTCTCTTTATTCTTGATTAAATAACTTTGCCCTCTTGTCACCTTCCCAAAATATTTGTTTATGTTTTACAGTTTAATCCCGATAAAGTGACTTAAACCACGAAAATCGGTGGGTTAATATTTTATCGACATATTCAGAGAAAATCGAGATTAATGTGTGTGGTGAAACGTAAAATACAGATAATCGAAATTTTTTGTCAGTTAATATCGATAAACTATCATTATCTCGCATGGTGAAACCGGCCCTTAGCAAGCGCGCGGCGAGAGAGTCCTTTCCCACGCACATGATCCGAGGCTCGCTGCCGGTCAGATTTCCTGGGCTTGTGTTACC
Organism: Dryococelus australis; assembly: GCA_029891345.1. Lineage (NCBI taxonomy): Eukaryota > Metazoa > Arthropoda > Insecta > Phasmatodea > Phasmatidae > Dryococelus > Dryococelus australis. The sequence goes on from CM056999.1 coordinate 60,426,545, forward strand.
CAAGCACGGAACTCTTACGAAACACGTCTGCCAGCAAGCATCGGCCAAACTTGCCACCGTCTGCCACAGTCCAGCGTCTGTTATCTTACCTGCGCGGTATCGACCATCCAGAACATAGACGGATTAGGGCCTGTCTACATTCGGCCATTCCTGCGGACGTGGAATTTGTCCGAAACTCGGCGTCAAGTGACGTCACATTGACGCAGTCCGAATATGGTGTACAAATGCGTTGTCCGAAGTGAGCTTTCCGAACCAGACACTAGATCGCACTAAATTCGGCATATAATTTGTTGTTACGTAGCGATGTTTAAATTTGGTGTATTATTGATTATTTAATGTTTACGTAATGATTGATTCGAATATTTATTTATAATAAACGCCTTGGCGGAATAAGTTCGCCAACTGACGTGCAGATTTTATTTTTTAAACTTACGTTTCAAAAGTTTTAGCCTTCAAATAAAATTGTTCAGACCGAACGAAGACATCCCTAACTATTTATTACCATTTCATCATAATTGTTTTGAGAAAGTCCACCTTACACATCCATTGTTTATATTAATAACAAACATTTCACGAATACGCACGAAAGTATTTGAAGTCGTCGTCTTTTTTTATCAGCTTAGGACACAAATTCGGACAAAAGTTCAGTTTTCCGAATGCTTCAACTTGGCACGCAGGTTGACTTGGGACAGCGCCATGACGTAAGAGGGTCACGTGCACCAACTCAGCACAGCTTTGTCCTAAGACACAGGTTGGAATAGCCCAATTGTAGACATGCCCTTAAGCATACAGACTGAAGATAAAGTAGACCGATTTTCGTCTTCTGCACATGTCTTCAACATTGGCTCTAGAACAACCTTGAGAACTGTCAAAATCACGTGTTCCAATAACGACGTGCTTGTAATTGTACAAGCCCGCGTTAAAAAAAAAAAAAAAAGTCCATACCTTGAAAATTACAACTCGGTCAGAAGAAGTGTCATATCAAAGCTATTATTTTGTGTAAACATTGTGCTATACTTAGTCTAAGAAATGTGGTTTTGACAGTCCTATTCGAAAAACAGTCGAACATTGCTGCGACACAGAAGGTTCCTGCGCAGATGGCATGCGTACTCTAACCCCGTATCCCCTGTACGCTCCATCGTTTTACCTCTGCGTATACTCAACAGCTGACATATGAAAGTGCCCACCGCCACATTCGTAATGTGCGTGCATATAGTAAATTCACGATATGAATGCTGTTATGCTTAATCATGTGTACAGTACTCTTAATTAATGCCCATTTTTGTCTCAAAGCTCAGTTAAACTCGACATCAAATGCACTTCATTGTACTTCAACAGCATCCGATGTGTTGGAAATAAACACAGTTACTGTGGACAAAATTGTAATCTACAAAATACAACTATGTAAAAAAATGGTCGTGTTTGGTTTATTCAGCAAAAGTAATTTGTCTAATTTTACTAAAAGAAATGGAAGAATTTCGTTTTGGAAGGTTTGCGTTTGGTTTGCAGTTTACGTCAAAGAATAAATTCCTATCCATACGCCATCTCTTCATGCGAAAACTTATCTGCATGACTTTCCTAGCAGTGGTCTTTTCCGCTATCCTCATCGCGCGCGATGCACTAGTCCCTTCACTCACTGGAATGTTGGCCAATGAGTGTGCACCTGCTAACGAATTGTTTGGCCAGGACGAGTAAATGCAGGCAGCATACACTGTGTTAAAGCATACAAAATGATTGGCATTGGAGCAGCGCAAAGGAATGGAACGATGGGGGGAACCGGAGTACCCCGAGAAAAGCCACCTAGCTGAGGGCAACGTCCTCCGAGTTCTTCTTCCACCTACCAGCGCAAATTTAGCTCGAGAAATGTGTGTGTAACCAAATAGCATGGCAACGCTTAGTCCACTACGTGAAAACTATATTCATATATTAGTACTTATAATAAAATTTTGTCGGGAGGTAAAATGGAAAATATAAAATAAAATAAAGTAAACCATTGCATAACGGCATCATCTGTTCGTACAATATAAATTGATAATTTCCAGTAAGGAAAGTTTAACCATTTCACGCAGTATTTTTTTAATCTAGTACTTTCGGCACAAAAATTTAAAGAGCTGTTGAAAATCAGCTGAATTCGACAGGAACAATGTGGAATAAACATTTTTGTAACCATCGTCCTACATTCCAACGAAAAAAGACAACACAAACATTTCAACAAGCGAATATGAATTGTAGGGGCGTAGCCACGTTGAGGTAGGGTTGGCCTGGCGCCCCCTCCGTACCCCTGTCTAAGAAAATGAAAGAGGTTATTCTATATATTTATAAAAGGGAAAACAGACAGACTGACTGACCGACTGACATACCGACGCCCAGCCTCAACCATTGGTCCTAGAAACATGTAGTATGGAGAAAACATTCATTATGTAATGTAGCCAGCCACTAAGGAGGTATTCTTCCAAATACAACCCCTAAAGGGGCGGAAAGAGGATTCAAAGTTTGTATGGAGTAGAAAGATGGTCCTATTAAATCTAAACTTCGTGAAATACTATTAAAAAATAAGCAAGTTAACACATGGTTAACAGTTTCTTATAAATAAACCCATCGTAAAACTTTGTAAAATTATTCTAAGTAATAAAGCTTTGAAGAGGACTCTGCAGGACATAAAGAGTAACAAAATCTCAGTGGGTGGAGTGACAGTGTTGCTTACAGGAGATTTTCGCCAAACTTCAGAGGGTGTGGAGGAGAACGGAGCGGGGTAGGCAGTCCATGCTTGTGAGGTCTGTGAGGGAGTGAAATGTGTTAAGGGAGGAATTGGTATCTGTGAGAGGGGTTGGTAAGTTCAGGAAGGGAGTGGAAAAGGAGTTGGTTGGGCGAAGGAGAGGTGAGAGAGCTCGCCACCGGGCGGTAGCCTAATTGCAAGTGTATGTATGTACAGTGAGCGGCCTCGGCGCCAGACATACAGTAGTAGACGAACGCGTGCCGATGAAATCAAGGCGTGCAAGTTGTGCACTACACGTGACTACATTTCAGGAGCTAATAGCAAAAATCTATCCATATTTTGCCCAGATACAGGACAAGCCTGTATCGAATGGTTGTGTGAAATATAGCCATTCTTACTTCCAAGAAGCAATAAGGCAGTGGCCATCAATTACATTTTGCTGAGATCATTCGAAGGGGAAGAAATAGTAAACAATTTAATTGACACTGTCATAAATACGGACGGAACATTTTATCACCCAGTGGAATATTCGAACACTAAATACACCGGGTCTCTCATACCATAGGCTTATAGTGCGTGAAGGCACACCTGTTTTGTTGCTCAGAAATTTGAAGCCACCGAAACTCTGTAGTGGCACGAGGCTGCAAGTCAAAGCTCAACATCGCAGTGTAGTCGAGGCCATTATTTCAACTGGATTGGAGAATCCGTGTTTATGCCATGTAACTGATCGATTCCCAATTACCTCCCTTTTGAATTCAAGAGACTGCAGTTTCTCCTGAGTGCTTCGCGATGACGATTAATAAGTCGCAGGGGAAAACTCTCAAATTTGCCGGAGTTGACTTGAGACAGGACTATTTCTCCCACGATCAGTTTGACGAGAAGTGCTCGCGTGTAAGTTCACACCTCAACCTGGTTGTTTTGGTGTCATCCTCTAGAATGGCAAAGAACATAGTTTACAAAGAAGTATTGTAAAAAGACTAAATTACATGTTGACACGACCTATTACTAGTGCCCCGAGTATTTCGCGAATTAATTCGGTGTCTAGGTAGACTTCAAACACTTGTTCATTTCTCCTAATGTTGTGATTGGGTGGCACTTCTTTAGTCACGCCCCTTTTAACTATGAGCCGGTAATAAACAGGAAGAGGTAGTGAGAGTAAGCTTGAACAGTCCTCTACAAAGGCCTCACTAGACCACAGCAACCAATAAAGAAACGATAGTGTCTCGAGTGTATAGAGGACTGTGAAGTCAAACCTGCTGATAAATCAATCCGCGAAATACTCGTAGCTCTACCGATTACAAATAACTCCAAAATTAACAACCACAATTATCTTATTTTCGGACTTGCATTTCATTCCACTTTCCATTTTAAAATATGTATCCTATTTTAAAGACATACTACGAATTGCACGTGGACAAAGTCGAGGGCAAAAGCTTATTAAATAATATAAATCGTAAAGTAAAAATTAGTAGATGTACTATTCTATAAACAATTTACAAATATTTTCGATAAACGTTTCTTTTAAGAAAATGAATGCAATGAAGCAACCCCATAAACTTTTTTACATAAAATATTACTTTCTGATTTACATTTTACGTTTTTCTAACTAATATCTGGCAATGCCATGATGACCTGAATTCAGATTTACTTTCCATCTCGAAAGTCTAATATCGCATTCACTTCAAGTGTACACAGTTGTGCACATACACAGAGTTTTTTTTACAGCCCAGGGCTTTAACACTGCGAAGCTTAATGCCCAATGGTTTTTTTTTTCCCGTGTGTAACTGATTCGTAACCCGCGATAATTGTTTTTTATTTCTATAACTGAACCCAGAGTCTACAGCTCATTGGCTGAGTTCACGAAACGAGCGCTGTGTCGGATTAAGTACAACACGCGTAAAAATATTCTTATTTGCAATACATGAAACTATAAATTAAATCAGGTTTGAGATGGGCATCTACGCTCGAGTTCGGACTCAAACAAACTTCGTCATGTGTAAGAGGGCGCTGGTCTCCAATTGTAGAAAATTTAACCAGGGCGACTGGAAGATAGTGTCTTAATTTATTTTAAACTTATTTTAAAAGAAATAATGAACGGCTTAAATCAAAAATGTGCAAAAAAAAATTATTTTAAGCAATTTTTACAAATTGTGAAAACATTTCATAGCGCGATCTATGTAAGATTCTGCGAAGTAACTTATGACAACTTATTTCAATGTGAATTATCTCATTTCTTATGCAAGTAAACAGCGCTCGTAGGTGATACCTACAAGTTGAATAAAGTTTCGTACAAACATAAAATCATAATTTTTTCGGTGTACAGCGACATTAACGCTAGCGGAGCCGGCCAAAGGAGGGGGGTTCGTGTCAAACTGCAGTGAAAGGCCCGTTAATGATCCTTTCATTTAGATTTTAACTTTAAAGTTCCCTCAGCACGTCGTTAGCAATGACCCACCCGTCTTCCGCAGCGAGTGACCTAGCTCATAACGGTAGTCCATTGTTTCCAACACTCCTTCCTCGACGCCATATTGAATACCATTCCCCAAACGGCACAGACTTCCTTCATGCTCTCACGCACATGAGTTCTGCTAATCGCACGTGGTGTGACCTTTCAGATGTTGTGCATCCTTAATCCTTATTTATATTGTGATACACGATACGACTACTATTAGGTATATCGAAAAAGTAGCTGTAGTCCATTCACGATTACTTCCAATTTTTCTGAAGTTCTGATAAAATTCTGCTTTCAGGATATTCCTCCGCGTCATCCACACAAAGCGTAACCAAGTCTAGAAAATTGCACCAAAGGGACAACGCACCGCATTCGTGCGCTTTCAGTGAAACAGTGTGAATCTATTTTGCATAAGAACTATTTCTTACAAGACATTAGTAATACACCTATATTGTCTCTGGTTTAATTTACATTAATTGTAAAATAAACATAATTTATAGGTCAATATAAGTTATCGTGTAATTCAATCAAAAATAAGTTAGTTTTATCTTGACAGAAATATAAAACGCTCCTGAAATATGGAATATTTAGGAAAGAACCAATACGTCGTACATAGGGTGACTTTTCAAAAGTTTGATTCAATTAGCGTGAAGAAACCGCGATTAGACTACATGGGAATTTTTCGAAAAATGCGTGAAGCCCGGGAAACTAGCACCCCTTTACGGTATTAGTACAGGCTGTTCACGATAAAGTGAGCACTTTCGAGGGCCACTTATTAAATGAATATTGCCATGCAAGTAGTAAACAAAGTGTATATATTTCACCTGACTTGAAATTTAACGTCTAAGACTACAATAAAATTTATTTATTGACCATTATTCCAAATGAGAGGGCTACTAAAAGTGCTCACTTTATCGTGAATAGCATATAGGAGATAATATTTCTGCCCAGTAGAGAATCTCGAGTCGACGCCGAAGCAGCCCGGCTACACAAGAGCGCTGTAGCACACTCGGCCATCGCGTGGAACTGGAAAACGCAGCAGCGAAGCGGTGAAAGTACTGGATTCTGTGCACGTGAAGGAGTACGTGGATGGTCAGGAAAAAAAAAAGGGGGGGGGCTGGGTGGCGGGAGGTAGTTGGCCACGTGACAAAAAAAAACCCACAGCGATCCGCCGGCAACGAATTTCAGTGGCCCCGCGATGGGACCATGGGGTGGCCATGTCTAAGTTGTACATGGGAATTATGAAGCCTTACCGCCATGTTATGACAAAAAAAAAACACAAACAGGGCTATTTGCTGATAATTATGGGTATACGAACAAGCAACCATTTAAGTAAATAAACGTTCTTGCTTTAGGCGACGGAATATCTTTGAAATACAATTTTTGCAGGGATTCAGAAAAATTGGAAGTACGTCCCGTCTCTGGGAGGAGCAGAGGCAAAATCACAGGACAGATCGGAACACAAGACGTTTACGATGTGCCACCGAAAACTGAAATACTTCAGGATTGCTAAAAGATGCATCAAACTTAAACTTCGTGAGGAGACAAAGTATTTTTGATAACAAGACGATATTTGTCCTACATTCCACATTCAGTATTAGCGAATTTTCTTTCGGAAACTTGGCTAATGCGAAATCTCCCGTCGGGAAACAGGCTAATCACGTATGCCAGCTGACTCACAGTTGACTTACACTTTACAAATAAAAATTTTAGAAAACGAACCCTTAACTGCATATATCTTATTTAAACGTAACACAGACTATGTCAGCACTGAAGTAGTTTTTGAGCATTTTTGAAATCAACTTGGGACAGTACCTGTATATTTCAACGGGCGCACTGATTGGCTTGCGTCCTGTAAAGTTGGTAGCGTCAGAGGGGAAGAAGTTCCATGAATTAACGTTGAAATAAAAGTGTTAGATAAAACATTTGTTAAAGCTGCAATGATTTCTCTTGTCTTCTGTTTTTTTAATCTGTCCAAGTGTATGAATTAGCAAATTTGTAAACTATTTACTTTTCTAATCATTTCACAATTTAATTTGACCAACGCAGGAACAAAGTGATCAGGCCCTTGGCAGTGTTAAAATTGCATATGGCGGAAGAATACATATCTAGCATGGACGCAAATATTCAAGTAGGGTTTTCAAAAGTGCTCAGTTTACAGTGAACAACGTAGACACGCAAACACAACGCGTAGAGTTGAGATACTTATCAAAACCTGCAACACTTAACGAGTGTTGTACCTATATGACAAAGCAACCTTCCACACATATGGGAAACGCAACGTCCTCACCCTTCACCTGCTGTATAGAAAATTCTAAACTTATCCTTAAAAAGAAAGTCTGAGAAAGCAAAACGGCTATAGGATGTTTACGGTAAAATGAGCACTTTTGAAAGCCCTGCTTAAGATCTACTTGTATGCACGTTGTGTATTCTTTCACCTTATGTAAAATTAACATTTTAATGGGCCTCGTCACTTTATTCATGCGACAGTCAAGTGTAACTGTGAAATTATTACAAAAGAAAATGTTTTCCAAATCTGCTCATCTTTACACTTCGATGCATTAATAAAAACAGAAAATGAATGCAATAATTTAAGTTATCACAAATGGTTATCTGACACTTTTTGTTCAACGTTAAGATATGGAACTACTTTCCCTCCAGCATTACCAACTTCACTGGGCGCATGTCACCCTGTACGCCCGTTAAAATGTATGCAGGTAAGTATGGGCAGTGACTTTTTTCTAAAGTTGATTTCAAAAGTTATCACTTTATCGCAAATAGCCTTTATAATCCATTCACGGTTACTTCACATTTTTTCTGAGGCCCTGCTAAAGTTCTAGTTCCAGAATGTTCCTCCGCCTCACGCAAACTAAGCTTAAATAAGTATAAAAATTACACCAAAAGACAACGCAACGAATTCGTGCGCACTCAGTTGTAATTATATTTTGCATTAGAACTATTTCTCACTAGGCCCTACCAACACACATGTTTTCTCATTGCTTTTCTTCATAATTAATTAAAATAAATAATTATAATCTGTAGATAAAATATAGGTAAAACTTCGATTTAACGAAAAATAAGATACTTTCATGTTAACAGAGGCATAAAACGCTTGTGCTACGTGGCATATTTCGAATATCACGAAACACGTCACACATGGAGGCATTTTCAAAGGTTTGATTCAGAAAGTGTGAAGAAACCGCGAATAGATATAGAGCTAGTGAGAGTCGGAATCACCGCACGTCTCATCCATTGCAGGCCCTGCAGTCGAATAACATCAAAGTGAATGTGCTTGAGCGATTTGCGAGCTCCCATCAGGTCGATGCACCACAGCTGAGACTGAAGTCTGTATGTCCTTGGGTTTCTGGGCAGGAACTTGGCATAGCGATAGATGACATGAGAGATAACCCCGCCTGATTACTAGTTGTGAGGCTATGTCCAATATTATGTTGAATGCGTACACTAAGCTAAAGGCTGTTCACGATAAAGTGCGCACTTATGAATGCCCTGCTTAAGATATACTTGTATGCACGTTGTGTATTCTTCCGCGTTGTGTATAATTAACATTGTCATGGGCCTCGTCACGTCATTCATGCGTCGGTCAAGTGCAACTGTGAAATTATTACAAAAGAAAATATTTTGCAAATCTGCTTATGTTTACACTTCGATGCATTAAAAAAAAACAAAGTGAAAGAAATCATTCAAGTTATCGCAAATGGTTACCTGGCATTTTCTATTCGACTTCAAGATATGGAACTACTTTCCCCTCCACCGTTACCAACTGTACTGGGCGCATTTCACACAGTGCGCCCGTTAAAATATATGCAAGTAGGAGTAGTGACTATTTTCTAAGGTTGAGTTCAAAAGTGCTCACTTTATCGTGAACAGCCTTTAGTTGCTTGACCACCACTGGATAGTTACAGATGCCATTAAATTCATCAACCCGCCCTGATAACGAATGTAGTTTAGGTAATGGGAGATATGAAAAACACTCATGTGAAATTCATTAGATTAGAAGTCTAAAAACCTTTGTTTTACAGATTGCTGCAAATCGTTCATCTCACTTATAGGGCGTATTCACGATGTTTGGAACGCATGGTGAGGGGGTTGGTGAAAGGGACAGGATTTGTAACTGATAAGACGAAGGATTATTTGAAAACTACTAAACCACGCTTATCGCTCAATAGGTTGTCCTGTGGGTTGCTAGAATGCAATATCATCACCGTCACCATCGTCATAATCAATAATACAAGTAAACTCACCACAGCGAACATTTCTGTTTTAAATATTTTCATTGACTGGCTAAACTCAATGTAAATTAGTACAAGAAGTGCTTAATATAGGTAGCGCATTAACTTTTAGTATTAATGAAATATATTTATTTATTAATTTAGAGGGGCAGATTTTCCTCTCCCTCTAACCCCCCCCCCCCCTCACATTCACCTGGCTGCGTACTTAAATGTTTTGCTCACAGTGTAACTATGGAGGTATATAGGCCTATGTGGGCGTTCTGCAGTATGGGGCAATTGCTGCATATTTGCATTTTTGTTGCAGATGAAAATCAGTGGTGAAGTGTCTCCAATTTAGAGGGGGCACACCATTAGACGCCACCGTAGAGTGACCCGGGGGGAGGGGGGGGGAATAATTCTTAAGATGCCCCTTTTACAATATTTTTGTTCCTCTTACAAATTTTTATTTTGGTGCAATCGGCATATAAATTACATGCTACATGGAAGATAGAGGACAGTATATTACCCAGAAGTGAATATAATATATAAGAGCTGATTAGCCATTGTATAAAATATATCAACATATCTTGGTGAAAACAAATTGGACACCCATTCACTCTTATTCTGGCGCCCTTTACCAAATTCGTACACCCCCCCCCCCCTCCCCACTTTTTTTTTGTTCACTTTTTCTTTTTTCTGGTTACGCCACTGATGAAAGTTACGGGTATAAGATTGGTGTTTAATATATCGTTAAACTCCACATACGTATATTCCTTATTGTTACCACAGCCGTAATTCTTCCCTAGGTCCGCACAAACGTGGGCTGGCCTACAGATGAAAGAGAAAAGTTGGATGCTGGATGCTGCCTCAATACGGACTAAAAATGACAATCTAAACAAAGCACGCAAAAAGATCTTCAGTAGAACAGTATTTCTGGAAATGCTGCTAGTAGAAAACGCTATGACAAATTGCTTAGTTCTAAAATTTTACAATGTAATCTCACACGATTCTTCGTGAATACCGGAGGGAACAAAATTACAGTAGTAATGGTGCACCTGACCATTAAATTAGATTTAGAAAGGTTTATTAAAACATCAACATAGTGTTTTCTATATAGTTCGGTAGAAAAGAAGAAATATGGCAAAAATATTAATAAATTCATGAGAAAAAATACCAGTTTTTCTTCGAAATGCCCAATATTAAAAAATAAATATTGGCCGTGCCACGTATCGATGGAACACAGTATTTGAAGTAGGCCTAGTTTTGTTCGATTTTGTCTAAAAGAACTAATAATTTTACTGTACAAATTTCTCCAATGCCATGAGGAAAAAAAAAAAAAAAAAAAAAACGAAAAAATGTATTGCTAGTACAAAAAATGTATAAAATTTTCTCACACATAACTTACAATGAAATCGGGCTTACTGGACTCAAAAACTAATGACACGCATTAGATTGCTTCACTGATGAAAAGTTAAATAATATAGTATATTTCCAAGATTTCGTAAAAAGAAATATTTATAGAACAAACACAACCAATGTAGTAAATTGGGTTCGCATTACCAAGAACAGAAAATAACTATATAAAAACTGTTAAGTTTCACAAATTACAAAGTCTTCAAAAATTTTAGAAAGTTGGACATTTTTGGTTACATGGCTGTAAGCGATTTAATATGCAGTTACGTCGCAGGGGTTTGCACAACATGGTGGATATTACATAAATTTGGCATATCCTAAAGTTATTTGATCGCAATTTTGGATCTTCTTCAGGCTGAGCTATTTTCACACAAGCACTTAAAAAAGTTAGAAGATTATAATGCAAAAACAACACAAATAACACTACTAGACACGCTACAGAATAAATATAGATGTTGCTCGGAAAATGTGAAGGACTTTTACAATTCTCGTTCCCCTTCCCCCTCCAAATTAAAAGTTAACTGTAGATAACAGAGTAATGCAATTATTTAACTATCACGCGTCTGAAAATCAGAAATGTTTCTATGAAAAAAAAAATTACAAACGTAAGAATACACAACTGTTGACATTTCAAAAACTGCATTACCTTTCATGCAGAACAAGATGCTGTGGAAGCCCGAAAGAATCCGTTCGGCAACGTAAAAAATTAAGGCACCCACAGGTACACAGCACCGTCACAGGTCGCACAACTACAGCAGCCTACCGCGCACTCACAGACACCTTCTGTCAAGAGGAATGCCGCGGCCTACCTACCTCTGTGACCCAGCCCGCCATCCCTCCTTTACTTCGGCCGCTGTAGCTCAGCCAATCAGCAACGTCGTTCGCCGATTCAAACTCCAGCCGCACGGCGGCGCCAGCGGCGAACCACCGGCGAGTTCCCCCCCCCCCCTTCCATTTCTCTTTTGATGGTACGATATACCTTCTTCATGACTACATGTGACTAGGTGACTCGATCACCCGCTCTCTCTCTCTCTGTCACGTCAGTCGATACTCTCATGTATCACCGCGGTAAAAAGCGGTAACCCCTGCCACGCCGCAATCCGCAATGCATATCACCACTGCTTAGTGCCTATCGGCGCGGTAGTCTGGTTAAGCAGCTCGATCACATTCGCTTGAACTGCGTTGTCTTAGAAACACACGGTTTTTTTATTTTTAATTTAACTATTGAACGTACGTCCAACGGGCTCATCTACGAAAAGAGTACACAGTTAAACAGTTAACTTGAGGATTTTTAAGTGCTTTCAAAACGTCGCACTCATTTTAAGCACCATTTTTGAGCTCTCCCAACATGTCTAAAAAGTGCTTTTTCAAGGCGCTATAAAATTTGCACGTAAAAAAAAAAAAAGGGACTGAATGGCACTGTAGTGAACCTTGATACAGATGTTCCACCAATAAATTGATAAATTCACCGCCTGAAGTCCCATAGTTACACGCAACACGATGAAAACACTGCACGCCAGTTCAGAGCATTGAGCGTAGAGACGATCAGAACTTCGGTGTGCTTGGTAGGTCCGCCCTTATCGCTCCCGCGCTTCTGGACGTCAAACGTGGACAATAGCTGCAGATAATCTCTTTAACTAGCTCATTTATTTAGTCTGAAAGATATTTCTCTGCGTTGCCCGTTATATAGATAATAATGCAAGGAGGCATGAATAGACAGGAGGTGGTGTGGTGTTGCAAACGAGAACCAAATTAAAATTGTCCACCAAATACAGGACAAAGTGGCTAGTTGTCGCGGTTCTGAGCGTTGGAATATTTATATTGCTACAATTTCCGTCCAAGTCAGTTGGCATAGACAGGTGTGTTAAGTGATGGAGTTCTTAACTAATTAAAAGAGTTATTTATAATTTCCTAACTTATTAAAAATAATCACAAAGAAAATACTCTCATCTAAATATCTGATAGTAAATTGATATCTCCTACTGTCTGCAATAAATAAATTCAATCAGTACAATTTACAATCACCTCAAATAATTTAATTTAATCAAATAACTAAAATCAGTTATATAGACAGTGTATCAAAACTTAATGACTGACTTTATAAATAATCTGTAAATTTTTGACAGTTCCAATATTCACAATAAAATCCGTATCACATGTTCATTTCAGTCCCACCTCGGAATTAGGACAGCTCCCACCAGTCCGTAAGGTTCTAGAGTTCCCCGAGCGCCCTCATACACAACAGCTTTCACTCGTCGGGTTCCACGCCCCCTCATCTATTCACACCACAAACACCTCGTCCGCCGTCGTCTCGCAATCTGCTGCCATCGTCCGTCCTCTTCACCGATGTCCTTAGCTGCACCAAACGCTGTATAATTACCACACTCAGCCAACTGGCTTCTACCAAAAAGACTCCCAAGCCTGGGGCCGCTGTGATATTTATAGGGTCGTAGGCCATCGCCCAGAAGTTTCTCTAAATGGCGCGTTGCACCGAGTGTCCTAGTAGTTTCCAGAATATTCTTGCGCATCCTCCTAAGTCGTCGGCTTCTCCGGGGGGGGGGGGCTGTGACGACAACCAGCCAGGTCAACTGTCAATCATTCCTCCAGCTGCCAGCCACCCGGAGCAGATCGCCCGTGGAGAGACGAGAGTCGAGGTGGGTCAGCCCTCTCCCGCAGCACCGACCGCGCCCGTGACAGTGTTTAATTTGTTTGGCTTCAATAACTGATTACTGTGGTGTGTGTACTTTCCTGTCTCTCGCTGTGTGTGTATGTGTGTGTGCGCGCATGTAGGTGTATGCTCGCCCGTCAAAACTGTTGAACCTGTGAACCAAATTTCACCAAACTTTACAAATGTAGTACTTAGTAAGGATATCCTACTTTTATAGTTTTCGATCATGCCGAGTATTTATTTTCAAAGATGGCTGAAATTATAAAATTTTAGGGTGCTATGTCATTATCTCAGCAATCATTTGACCGAATTAAATCAAATTCGGTATATTGATAGTGCATTATGCAAGCATTGAATTTAGATACTAATATTTAACTGGTCCGCCATTTTGGAAGATAGCAATACATGACAATTTAAGCTTGTAATTTATGCCTCGGAAACTACTGAACTGATTCCCTCCAAATTTCGCATGTAAATAATGCTGTGTTAAACCATAAAATATGCAATTAAAATGGATAAGGAACTTATTTCCAAAATGGCGGTTATATAATTTTTTTTAGGTTTATTTGCTATATTTACCATATTGATTTCGCAATTTTGAACAGAGTTTGCAGACTGAAAGTACCGATTACAAATATTAAATATGCCAATAAATGGACTCATTTGCTTCTGTCCACCATTTTGTATGATAGTACCACATGAAACAATAAAGTTTTGTTATACTTCAGGTTACAATCAACAGGTTCCTACAAAATTCTGCAAACAAGTAGTACAATAAGCCATGTAAACTGATACATTTTAAGTAGGCCAGACACTTATTTTTAAAATGGTGGCTTTATAAACATTTTCGCTTAGTATACTATATTTACGATATAGTGTAACCAATTCCAACATGACTTTGTATACTGCCAATGTCTATTACAAAACTAAGATGTCTTTTCACAGCGCAGTAGTAGGAAAATAAAAAGTCTGGGACAACGGGATCCAGGATTGGAGCCGGAGGAGCCGCCATATTGTTACGTCACCTGACCATCATCTCGGATGTCATTGACGTATTACCCCTGACCCATGACTTTTGACCTTGACTCAGTGGACCTTTGATCCAAAAAAAAAAAACAGAAAACCCTAAAAAATTTCAAAAAACTCTCAGAAATTCCCAAAAAATCAGAAAAAAATGTATTATTATAAAATATGAAAAACAATTAAAATTATTAAAAAGTTATTTAGAAATTATTGAAAGAATCCTCAGAAATAACCCATTTTTTCCATAACAGGTAACAGAGATCAGCGACCCAGGTGACCTTGGGTCAGGGCAAGTGGGAGTCAGGACCTGTGACCATTGACCTTTAAAATGTAAAAGTTCAAAAATATTCTAAAAAAATTTCAAAAATAATATTATTAAAAATTATTTAAAAACTTGTAGTTGTTTTTTAAACTTACATTTCCTAAGGTTCCCCCAGCACCACACCCAATAGACGACTGACCTCCACCAATGACTCACATTTGTTCAACCCCCTTCACCTATACTCATTCCGCCATCTTGATTTTTTCGTCCATTTGTTTACATACTACTGGAGGCAGCATTCTTGTTTATATGTTACTGGGAGCGGCCTTATTTTGTTTTTTTGGACATCATTTGTTTATACATTACTGGAGGCCACCATCTTGGAAGACATCACCCATCCACCATATTGGAAGTCAATGACCATGACCTTGACCCCATAACCTCGAATGACCTTGAAAATAAAAACTCGAGAGAAATACACAAAAGTCAACCAGCATAATGCATAACAGACTACTGCCGCCATATTAGATGCAGACTGCTCAACCTTGACCCCATTAGGGCTACCTTGAATGACCTTGAAAATAAAAACTCCAGCAGAAATACCTAAAAGTCAACAAACATAATACATTACAAACTACTACTAAGATATTAGATGTATACGACCCTGACCTTTACCTCATGACCTTGAAAACAAAAACTCGAGAAAAAATTTATAAAATTCAACAAGCATATTATGTTACTGACTATTACGTTAACATTTCGATTTTGCTGCCAAGCGAACCCTCCATGCTTGCGTCACGGGCCAGAGGCTTGAATCAGGTATTGCAATTTTTGGGCGATCACTTCTTGATTGATCCTCGCCTGTGCGACTAGCTGCCTGGAGATCGTCGAAATGTTATTGCTATAGCTGGCCGTTCCGTGGCATTAAACTTCAACATGATTCTTCGTTGAGCCGACCTTACTGCTGTGAAGCCATGCTACCTTGCCGAGAGTTCTCCTGTGGCTGCAATCGACATTTAAATTAATATTGTTTTGTTATTTTACCAAAAATTGGAAATGTAATTATGCCGGTTGAGACGCTTGAGTTTCTGTGGTGAGTAGAGGCAGTAGTTCGTTGTGTTGGCCCTTAAATATCTTGTTTCAAAGTAGTTTTGGTAGAGAGTTAACTATGCTTAAATATTATTAGAGTTGTTACTCAATGTTGGAGTTTTAGTGATTTTGTCTCTCGAATGAGTAGCGTACTGAAGTCTGAATTGGCTCGTCTAGTTTTTAGTCCCATTTGCCATGAGCCAAATGGTTAATGTGTCCTGCGATCTCGACTTACTGCTATAAAACAAGAATATTTTTAAATTTTAGTTTTGTGCTTTTGCGTTTCTGTCTAGGGCTTTGTTCGGCCTGTGCGTACTTTTAATGTTTGTAATTGTTTTCAGGCACCCCTAGATAGCTTGTTTTGCTTCGACTTGTAATTGAAGTTTTAATCTGTTAAATTTTTACGCTGGTAGGGCGCTTTGGTTGGGCTGCACGCCACCACCTTTCAGATTTTAACCATCGTGCTGTCCAAGTTTTCTAGTATTCTGATTTCGCCATGTTAGAATTTTCTTGTGAATTCCAAGCAATTTGTACTTTTGCAATGTTTGCCGCCAAGGGGCTTTAAATTTGCCGTGACCTTTTGTCGCGTGTTTAAGTGTTTTTTTTATATTGTATTTTGGCTCACCTCCTGAGTCTGATTGTTGAGTATTTAGTGGATATTTAACGTCTTAGCTCACGAGTTGAGAATTAGTCCTGTTCGGCAGTTTTGACGCCGGGCGACCTCGTGCGTCTTTTCAGCAAATAATGAGATGGTAGGTCAGGCTCACTCAGAAACCTTGAACCATCGTAAGTAAATACTGTTTTGATTAGCCTTATGAAGGCAACTTGTTAAAGCTCGTTGTTTGTTCGCTAATTTTATTTTTGTACAGCGTGTACGAACCTTTGCTAAGGCCCTGCGTGGCAGCTTTAAAGTAGCACTTTGTACGGGCGTGAACGCGCCTTGGTTAAATTTTGTGGAATCCCGCTCTGTTGAAGTTGGCGTTTACCTATCAAAGGCACATTTGTGAAACTATATACAAGTGTTTTCTAGTCATTTTTTGTAAGATTTATGATTCTTACTCAGAATATTTCTTGTACCTGAATTGTGTAATCATCTTCTCATTGGAAAATATTGTTTAATGTGGCTTATTATTGTCTTAAAAAATAAAAGGGATTTTTACTTAAATATTAATTGAATTCTGCTTTAAGTACTTGCCAACTTGTTAGTCTGTAGAATTTGTTTACTTACAGCACCGGCTATGGTGCAATTATATATTAATAATTTATTATTATTGTTTTAACTCACTTACATAGAAAAGAGATTAGTCATTTGTTCGCAGGTGGTTACACCCCCGATGTATGTACACGTCTCCTTACAAACTCGTAATTTGGAATTCACAATACCAATGCACGAAACAACTAGCGCAAATGTCCATGGTAGTCCACACTCGGTCGATGTAGCATTTGCAATATGCTGAACACACTATTTCCCGACTTTGACGACCGGACACAACCATTCCCGACCGGAGTAAGCAAGGTACTAACATGGCGGACACAAGCTCGCTGCCCCTGACGTCACCAACATGGCCGCCAACACCTTGAATAAAACTGACGTGTCCCAACATTCCGCCCACCAAATTTGGTACAAATCTAAGACTTGTCAACATTTATTTACACTATGTACAACACTGAGGAAGAAGTTACTGAATGGCAAGGGGGCACAGCCTCACGACTGCTCTCTTCATTACTCCTTGGCGAGTCTTGATACTTGCCACGCGACTAACCCCATCTTTGCCTGGATGAAGTGTGTCAATGCAACCAAGCTGCCACTGAAGAGGAGGAAAGTGGTCTTCTCGTATCAATACCAGGTCTCCTACCTTTACTGTAGACCCTTGCTAAGAGTGTGTAGATATTCCTTTGACCATCGTTGCCAGAAATGCTGTGTAGATTGTTGTAGCAGCTGCCACCTGTCGAGGTGGGCAATTCCATTACGTCAGCAGCTGGTGGAGCTACTAACGCACAGCCAATGAGAAAATGTCCTGGAGTCAGGGCACTCAGGTCATTAGGATCTGTAAAAAGAGCACATAATAGTATTGAATAAAACATTGCCTCTACTTGAGTGAACAGTGTGGTCAATTCCTCAAAGGTCAATATTTGCTGCCCTATTACACGTTTCACATGACCTTTCACTGATTTGATGCCAGCCTCCCAAAGCCCACCAAAATGAAGGGCCGACGGTGGATTGAAGTGCTACTGGATACAATTTTCTGGCAGACTACTTGCTACTTGGGTTGAAATGGATTTATCTCTCAAGCATGTTCCCAGTTCAGTAAAGTATTTGTGAGCACTGACAAAGTTAGTGTCACAATCACTATAAACATCTGTACATAATCCTCTACCTGCAGTGAAACGATAAAATGCGTTTAGGAATGTGATCGTAGTCAGTGTAGAGACGACCTCCTAATGCATAGCCTTTGTAACAAAACATATAATCAAACATAGATATGCCTTCAATACATGTGCATTCCGAAGATGAGATTGTTTGATATGAAATGGACCTCTATAATCCACTCCCACAGTCTGGAATACCCTTGGCTCTGAACCCTGCTCGTTGGCAAAATGCCCATTATCGGCTGGACAGGTGACATCTCTCACATTTTGGAATTCTTGATCGTATCATGTCTTTGCCTGCCAAAATCCAATACCTGTGTCTGATGATAGAATGCCCAGAGCTGACACCTGCATGTAGGGACCAGGCATGGTAGTTATCAATTACCAGATTAGTGAGATGACACTCCTTGGGTAACAGGATTGGATGTTTTTCATCGAATGACAACCTCGAGTTTCGGATTCGTCCACCAACTCTAATTAGGCCTTAAGGATAGAGGAAAGGATTGAGGTTTCTGACCTGTGGTGAGCATTCCCTTCTGCAACTGATCTATCTCCATCTTGAAAACATATTGTTGCACTTGGTGTACAGAACAAACTTCTGCTGCTTTGAGCTCTCTTGATATCAAGGGGCCACAACAGCGGCTTGATGGATGCCTGACACTTGAAATGAAGCACAGTACAAAAGCTAATACTCGTCGCAGCCGTGACAAGGAACTAAATCTCTCTATCCACGCGAAGAAGAAAATCGTGGTCTGCGCAGCTAACGCTGTTAAGCTCGAAAACTCAAATTTCCCTTGATAATCTGGGGAACTAGAGTCTGAGTAACCTCCTGACCAGGCATATTCCTATTCAATAAGCCATGATGTACCACTCCACCAAAGGTCATGACTGACAACCTGACTTGGCATCAAGCCTCTCGAGGCACAGTCTGCAGGGTTGCCTTGTAATAGCACATGTTGCCACTGATGCACAATTTTGCTTTCCTACATTTGAGATACTCTATTTGCGATAAAGGTCTTGAGACGATATAGTTCAGTATGGATCTATGCAATGACGGTTGCTGAATCACACCGCGCTATCACATTCTCGACAGCTATCCTTTTTGACAAAATGGATGTGATTAAGTTCATGAGTTTCACAAGCAAATTAGCTCCCAGCAGCTCTAGGCGAGGGAGACTTCCAGTTTTCATTGGTGCGACACGGGACTTGGCCACCAATAAATGGACTTCAAGTTTGGACTGATTTACATTCCGCAGGTATACAACTGCTGCATAACCTTGGGTTGATGTATCACAAAATCCATGAATTTGGTACACTGCACCATCAACTTGTGTCACTAGACGAGTAGCAACTTCGTGTAAACTGTCAAGTTGTGCAATGAGTGTGAGTCGCTTATCTTTGATATCACGTGGTGGAGGTTCATCCCAATCAATTCCAAGAAGCCATAGATTCTGCAGAAACAGTTTAGCCTTGAAGACAACTGGGCCAGGTCAATCCAACATAATGGGTCATACATCTTAGCTATATCAGACATCATCATGCGTTTAGTAATGTTATTAGAACTGGCACTGTGAGTACGATATGAGAACACATCTCCCTTGGACTGCCATTCTAGTCCCAGAATTTTTATGACTTCATCCCCCTTATGTTCAAATGTCAGAGGGCACTCTCTGTGGTCGTCTGGAACGGCATCTAGCATAGCAGAATGATTGCTTGCCCATTTCCTTACATCAAAACCACCACTCTTGAGTAGCGCTATCAACTCTTCCTGGAATGAGAGAGCAGCTGTCACTGATGATGCACCTGCAATCACATAATCCACAAACACATCTTCCCTTAGCACCCTTGCTGCATTGGGATAGTTAGTTTGCTCGTCAATAACTAGTTGATGCAGAGCCCTCATAGCTAAGAACGGAGCTGAAGATACACCATATGTAACAGTGTCCAACGGATACTCTTGAATAGGCTGATCATAACACTAGCATCACAAGATTACCTGGTATGGTCGATCATCTTGATGCATGCGAATTTGCCAATACATTTGGCAAATGTCTATCATCACCACAATGGAATGTATGCGGAACTGGAGAGAAGTGCATCCTTTAAAGACTTATCTGTTGATGTTATTGTGGATGCATCAAACACCACATGTAATTTAGTTGTCGATCTGGTTTTTTTTGTGGACACAGTGGTGAGTAATGTAGTACCGAGCCTAGTGCATCTGAACTTCAGTCAGAAGATGCATGTGACGAAGGGATTCATATTCCTTGAGAAATTTGGAATACTCAGCTTTCAGTTGTAGCTGATGTGCCAGACGATATTCAAGATGACGTAGTCTTTTTTCAGTTTGAAAGCGTGATTCACCCAGGTTGGGTTCCACATCTTTGAAAGGTAATGTTACCATGTATCGTCCATCTGGACATGTGTAGGTATCTTTGAAATGAGCTCCACAGAGATCCCCTTCAGGATTAGTACATTTGGTTGTCGGCAACTCTTCATGTTCCCAGAATCGCTGCAGTCCATCTGAGAGGTTTGGTGAAGTAACAAATAGCGAAATAAGGCCAACTGGGTTACTAGTGGCTTCCTTGCTCAACCTTCCCATTAAGATCCAACCAAATTTACTGTGAAAAGCTCCTGGATAACTTGTAGGGCCTGGATACCACCTACTATCAAAAATCTCAGGACAAACATCAGCACCCATCAGACTGTCAATGGGCCCTGGAGTATGGAAGCCTGGGTCAGCAAGATCGAAACTCTTGTAATGGAATTGTACATGTTGAGGCAATGCAACAGATGGCAAATTTGAGGTTATGTTATTCAGGATTAATGTATCCACAATTACCTGGAAACCCTCATGAAGAAACGATTTTAGCACACCAGTTACTGCACCTTTATTGGCTTGAACGATTCACTGCCCTAGGCCACTAATTGGTACATGTGATCTTCTCCGATGCAAACCAAATCTCTTCGCACATTCCTCAGATATGAAGGAAGCTTGTGATCTAGTATCGAGTAGAACACTGGCCCTCTGGAGTACCACAGGCATTCTTCACTCTCACAACTGCTGTACCAAGAATCACAGTGGCAGCACTAATGCTCGAACTAGTAAGTGAAACTACTTGTGTAGATTCCTCACATGTAGTGGTATGTCCTGCTATGCTATCAATATTTTCCGTCTCATCAACTGATTGTGGTGGCACTTTTTTTACTAGCCTTGTTCATAGCTGATGTGGAATCAGGATAAATTAATGTGTGGTGGCGTTTATTGCAATGTGTGCATGAAAGTTTTGAAGTACATACATTAACACAATGTGATTTTAGGCAACTGAAACACAGACGGTATTAGTGCACCACATTTCGCCTCTCCAGAAATGTGTAACCAAGAAACACAGGACATTTATAAATGTCATGACCCTGATTACATACGATACATACCTGTTCTGAACTGGCAAAGAAGGATTTCCTTGAATTAATTGTAGTCACAGGTCCAACCTTCCTTGTTGTGCTGCATGATTTGGACATCACAAAAGAAGCAGACATCAATGCTTTGCACCGAAATCCCAAAAACTCTAACAACTGCACAAATTTAGGCATCTTCACTTCTTTATGCTCCAGCTCAAAATCGCGTCGTGTTTCCGCATCAAGTTTATATAATACAATGTTCAACATCACAAAGCACCACTGGTCCACTGGAAACTTCAACACTTTCAGAGCACCTAGGTTTTCCTTCTATACATCAACTAGACATCTTCGTTTATGTGGACAACAGTGGCGCAACTAGAACACTATGAGGGGGGGGGGGGCACACACTTAACATACTTTAAGAATACAATACTAGCTACAAACATTTGTAACATTATATAGCATATTTAATTAAAATATTATACTTCTTTATATACCAGGATAAATTTATTTATGTCCAGTGTCATGTTTCAACGCCACTAATTTTTTTTAAATAGTTTTTCTATGATATTGCTATAACTCCTGTTTCTTTTTCTTTCCATACAAGTACAACATTGCAATGAACCAATAAGTTATGTTATCATCTGTTTTTGTAAAATCACTTTTAAATTGCACAGGATCGCATGTCTCCATTAAATTATCTTCAAAATAACCGCTAATATAAAAAGTACATGTACAAAATCTTGGAGGTAGAATACTCGCCTACAGCAGAAACTCCAAACGGCGCCGGCCTGTTTTCTGCATAATATCAATGACCTCTTCGGAACTGAGATTTGTCTATGAATGTTTACAGCTGCTAAGTCAGCTAACCGTTCATGTCCCATAGTGCTACGAAGGTACATTTTCCAATCACCGAATGGTCGAAAATGAATGCTCAGGAGTAGCTGTTGAAACTGGCAAGGTCGCAAATATTTTCAATGCGATATTCTCATTCGGGTAAATGTCTTTGTTGCAATCATTGAATAAACCAATAGCAGATATTGGAACATCACTCCATTTCGTATTGAATTTAATGTACCACGACCTTAGTTCTGCTGTCAAAACACCCTAATTTTTGTCTCGTAAATCATTCTCGTAGAACTCTTGACAGTTGTAGGAAATGTGAAATTTCTTGACTGGTTTGAAAATTTCCTGTTGGCACTAGGCAAGCAAAATATGTCAGAAGTTTTTGTGGGTGATGAACCTTTCTTCTAAATGATTTATGAAATTATCACAAAATGGTATAAACAATGTGCGCCTATAATAGTCTTCTGGTTTTGTAGCTGGTGTGTTGTCGCGATATTTTGCCTTAATGTACGAAGCATTCCCACTGTTATTTCCCATTTATGAGAAACTCTGTCAAACACTTTCTTGAATTCTGCCTTGCTATAATTTCGAATGTCTTTTACAGCCAACACTGCATTCTCTGCTACCTGCATAGCTGTAAAAATGTCGATACTCGTAGACTGTAAAATTTTGCCTTCCCGATCATTTTTACGTATCTCACTTTCGGTCACTAATTCTTGTTGCTTCTGTTTTTACCCACTTGTCTAAACTATAACGCTTCACACCCTTCATGATGGCATACTTATAAATATGAGCAAAGACAATAAGCAAAGCTCCAAAACAGCTTCTATAAATCCCAACGCTTCATCTGCTGGCAGGCTTGTCCACAGAGAACCATCTAGCGTCACAATTCCGAACTCTGCGCTGAAGAAGAGAGGCAGAATATCTACTTAACAGAATTAAACAGCAGCCATGTTTTGTTTACATTCTTACTATGCTTAAGTAATATTTAAAATTAAAAGCAAGGTTTTTTACAATCTCGGAAATTTTGTAGGATTAATAATCGCTTAAACAATATATATGCAGATAGAATCAATTTGAAAAAGCTATTTCCTGCATATAACACTATTTTATTATTTTCTGTTCTTTTCGGAGAAAGAAATTTTGGCCTGGGGGGAGGCCTGTGACCTAGTGCCCTCCCCTCCCCCCTTTTTAGCGCCAAGCCAGGCCAATGGCGGACAACCCTCTGTTACCACTGGCACGTTCATGATGTTCTCCCAATGCACCGTAGCTATTTGACGCACATCTTGGTATCGCTCAGTTAACATCTGCCATGCTAATTCATAATATCCTTCTGACAATGGTACAGATTTGATGAGGTTAAGTGGCTCTCCAGTGAGAGATGTGAGAAGATACTGTTGCTTCTCAGCATCTGAAAGCTGACTGTTGGTCACAAAAACTCATCCACTGTATCAGTTGCCCGCTGAAAGTCGGTAGCTGCAATTTTGGAAACTCCGCAGAAGACTTGATGTCAACATTTGATTTCCGCTCACTATTATCGTTTTTTCTTTCTTTCGAATCCATGATCGTGGTGTGAACTTCTAAAATTCGATACTACGCCGAGTCAAAGTTTTCCATATTTGTGCTTAGAGTTTCGGCTCGGTCTGGTTTACTAGCTGCTAACTGAACGATGTCGTCTTCGAAATCTATTTTCAGTTGTTCTAAATCACGGCAATGAGCTCTAAACAAATCTAATCGCGACCTGTCCTTTTCAACTTCATTAGCTAGAGAAAAAAGTCGCTTTAGCCTGCATTCTGCTAACTGAATTTTCGTTTCCGATAGTGATGGGTAGTTCACGAACTACCAGTTCATTTTGAATTGGTCTTGAAAAAGAACTAGGTGAATAGTTCACCGCGACATAAACGAACTAGTCTCTTGCGATATCGATCGGTCAGGCATTCTCTTAGTACCAGCACCTACGCCAGGTGCACCACTGCGCATGCTCCGCCTTTCGTCGCTCCCTGCAGCTTTCCCCCCCTCTGTCAACCCCAACCCTGACTGGCCACATCGCAACGTGCATACTTCTTATCAATCTACCTCTGTCTATCAGTATCTTTGTTTTAGCTCGTTCACAACTGCCTAGAACTGTAGGGATCGCAGAGCAGACCTACCTAGTTCAATAGTGACGTGAGTCACAAATAGGTCGGGAACTACACACAATAAAGTACTAATTCTTTATCAATTAATTAACTAACATCACTTATTTGCTTCTCTTTCAGTTTCATGCTTGTTTAGATTCTTTTGAGGAGGGGAAATTGAACTGTGAAAGAGGAAACAGAAATATATATATCCAGTTCTCGGGCCGAGGTACAGAGAAAGACCTATCTAGTTCCCGGACCTCGGTTACACTTACACTCTGCAGTTCGCCAGTACGCATGATCATTCGACTGTGACCTATATAGTTCAAAAGAACGATTCCCAATGAACTGTTCTCAAATGTGACTAGTTCGGAACGACCTAGTTCATTCTAGTGAACTATATTTTCCATCATTAGTTACCAACTTTTTTCGATATCTTGAAGAGCATGATTGATTAACACTCGTTTTTCGACTGCACGAAAGGGTAGGTCCGGCGAACATTAGAAAGGTAAACAAAGGATAGTAATAAACATTAGTTTGATGTTCAAACACATTTCCAAGTCCGTAGTTAGCAGATGTAAACAAATCCGGGCCGGAGGACCTAAAATGATTTGACTCACTTGCATAGAAAATCGATAGTCACTTGTTCACAGGTCATTACACACACAATGCATGTACATCAGTGGTGGCTGCTGAGGTAGAGCTGTGGGGCGCAGCCCTCCTAATAAATCTCAGAATGCATACCTCTACTTATCTGCTAATCAGTAAATAATACTGTGTACGAATACGGAAGTTATTTCACAGCCAATATTTTTGAAGTGGACAAGACTCCTGTCACGAGAGAAATGTTTTTTGAAATGTCGAGTGGTGGGGTGGCAGATTCTACATCCTGAAGTGGGTAGAGCTAGTACAGAGAGATGACCGTAACATAGAACTAGGGGTGCTACGTGAGGGAGGGATGACTTCAGGGGCTCGGCCCTTTTCAGCAAATCGCACGCTGTAAATCGTAGAGAGCTGCGTGCGCCCCTTCTCAAAAAAAAAATGGTTTCTTGGAACTTGACAAAGCAACCAAAATTACTTGTTTTGTAAGCACACTTTCGTGCTCTACTCTTTTGCAGTTGTTAAACACATGTCTTAACAATGCTTGTATTTAGTTCAAATATTTTTTATTTAAAGATATTGTTCAAACTCGCGCAAGCTTCAAATATAGTGTAATACTATGAGTAAGTTTGTTGTTAATTAATGAACTATAAGCATCGGTCAAAAACATGGTTGAATTGTTGTTAATGTCGTGTTGTGTAAACTTGTAAACAATTGTTAACTCGGTGAGTAACATTTGAAACCCTACTACGACAAAGATTTTCAATTACGGAATAAACTAGAGCTACAGAATCTGGGACCAGCAAGACCACAGTTAGCTATAATTCAACAACAAAGCCAAGGTAGTAATTGGTTCGTATACGAGAAAATTCGACATAAGTACATACAATTTCGCAGACTGGCTATGCGGGTGTGAAGCGGGAAATGTGTTGTTTTAATTTTTTGTACTAATGAAACCTAATGATTTTGTGTGGACTGTCAATGTGGTAAAAGATTTAAAACATTTGGGAGACAAAGTTAAACGACATAAATCATGTTCGCAACAGATAACTATTAGCATGAAATTCCGTACGTTTAATACAAATACATAAAAGCAACACATTAACCAACTTTGGTTCTCGTAACAGTTCAGTATTGTTGATGACAATACGTGCACTGCATGACATTTATGCCTGTTCCAACACATGTCTATAAGGTACACTGAGTGCTTCGGGTTTCTTCGAGATTAGCTACCACTAATTCGACATGTATATCATGCAAACTCTCCTCAGAGCTATACATGGTCCCAGAATAGTTGAGCACCGTGAGGTGTTTACTTCGACTCCCTGAAGTCAAAGTGCTCCAGACTTAGAGAAAAAAAAAGGGGGGGGGAGGAGGACTGGCTCGGTCCCAGTTCTCAAGGCTGAGCTATATGAAGCTGTACGCCCCATGTTTGGTGCCCATTGACAAACTCTGTCGTGGCGGTAGGAGGTACCCGGCCTATACCTTGGCACTTCCTACTGGCACCAAGTCTCTCACCTCATTACGGGGGTGCCTCACTGGAGGTGCACCTATCATTGAGCTGGATCATTAGGAGTGGTGATTTCCCTCTGGGTGGTTATAAGGGAGCCCTTAGGCAGCGTATAGGTTCTACCAATGTTCCTTTGCCTGGTGGGTCAGGGTTGGTCCAAAGTTTTGGTCCTTACTGCCTAGTGGGTTACATTTGAAGGGAGGGCAAAAAAAAACCCCGGGTTAGCTTAGTTAAAAAAACAACTCCCTCCCAGGGAGCGTGGCCTTGCTCACCATAAAGGTTGCCAAAATAAAGGGATGCCAGGTGTCCAAATGAATGAAATACAATGAGTGGGGAGTGGGGTTAAAGATGATAATGGAATGGGAATGAGTCCGACTTTCCTCAGATAGTTCCTACTAAGCAGTCCTATTCCTTTCTAGTCATCTAAATTTATGAAAATTAACTTTACCAAACTAATGTTATATTGCAAGGTTTTTTTTCTCTGAGGCTGTCATTTTCCTGGTTAGTCTCACTCCTCCCCATAGCCACCGTAATACAACCCTTGTGGGAGTATCTTATTCAGTCACTCCCGAGGCACTGACAAGGAGAAATGACAGGCTAGAGCCGGAATGGTACCGGGCAAGTGCAGGTGTACTGGACACTCCCAGGAATCCCATTAAGTCTTTGCAGACTATAGCCTTTGCATGCACTGTGATCCTGAGGGATTCAGCCCATTTACACTTATTCCGCAGTAATAGGATAGGTTTGCTGATTAGCCCCACATGAAATTAATTAAAATTAATTTGATTAAGGAGATGGGTAAATTACTACCTCACCAAGGTTAGAGATTGTCTAAGCGTTTTATTGACAGTTTAGAAAACACTGGGGATCCGGTTATTTTATAATATAATAATGATTAAATATAGTCCATTCACGCTTTCTTCGGCCTTTTGGAGTCAAACCTTTGAAAAATCACCCTAGACATATTAGGTCTACCTGTTTTTCCAATAACTTGTATTCCACAAATATTTAACACTGTGATTAACTTTAGAGTACTGTATTAATGAATAAATGAAACTTTACCTTAGTATCTTCTATAACTTTTAATGATCTCTATTATGACCCCTTGCAGTTCCTGAGAGTAGGGTCGCAATAGAGGGTGGGTGGGGGTCGTAATAAAAAAATTTGGAAAATTTTGGGGCCGATTTCGATCCACCCATATGACCCCAAACACGCCATTTATGACATGAAGTATGATCAATCGTCTCTAGCACATAAATCACTTTTTACATTAAATTAAATATAAATATTTTAATAGCTGGACATCTCCTGATTAATTTGATACCCAAGGAAGGCATATTGGACTACCCCTTGTCGTAAAAAAGAAGTCCATTGAAAGTGTGTGAAAATATTAGACTATGTATTATTAAAATATTAACTTATTATTAAAGATCTATTACACAGGTCTCGTGGGTCATACATTGCTATGAGGCACGTAACGATCAAAAAGTTTAGGTGATGTTACGAAATACATGTGTGCGCGCCATGCTATTGCTTTTGTCTGGCCGTGTATGTAGTTGGGCGAGCGCCTAGATCCTCTGCAGCGTGGCCAGGCATGGGCCTGGCTGTTTTCTGCTGAAGCTCGGCCCTAGATCCTCAGGCTGGGCAGATGTCATTCTGTCACTACAAGATGGTGGGTGGCGACCACCCACCTGCCGCAACTGCCATCGTTACAAGGCTGGTTCACTTCCTAACAGCGGCTCGGCGTTAGGAAAACATGCTGATAGATGCGATTCACGTCAATGTGTTAAATTTATACGAAATGTAGATGGCGTGTTGGACTCTGCACTGGCACAATAAGGCGCACTAATGTTTAAATCCCAAGAATATAAATATTTAGTGCTGGCTACTTGAATTTTTAATTATCCCGAATTTTTCATCAAAAACTTTCGATGTTGCCTACACACGCACACGGCCTCACTCGCCGTAATATAGTACCGGTAACATAAGAACACATTTTATTTGCACACGTGTATCTTTATTCACTTTAAAAACAAAAGGGAGCATATTATGTAGGCGTGGGCGCACAAAAAAAAAGTGTTGAATTAAATTTGAAGTTATCATACATACAGTGATTAAGAAACTAATCTGTGTAACGTGCCACCGTTTTTACAGCAAAAGAGAGATAATGGAAGCGAAAAAAGGCAGTGAGGGTATAGCAGGCAGCATGTGACTGGGACAAAGAGAATCCTTACTAACACGGCCTACAACCCCCGCTTCCCCCCTTTACTGTGCATCCATGGACAATACACCAGTGTCCCTTTCTGGCACTAAGTAATTTATTGCTTCACGCTGCTTGGGACAACCAATGTCAATAGTATATGATGGTAAAGGCCATTCACAGTAAAGTGAGCACTTTTGGAAGCTCTCCAATTTGGAATAATAGTCAACAAGTATGCTTTACTTCAGCCTTAGACGTTAACTTCCGAGTGCAGTGGAATATACACACACTGTTTATTACTTACATGGCAATATTTATTTAAAAAGATGTTTAAAGGATAAAAAATGGCTGAAAGGAAAAAGTAACCACACCGTCATAAGTGCTTACTTTACAGTAAACAGCCTACAGCTTGAGGAATGCGCAATCACTAACATCAGTAAGGACTAGTTTTCCATAGACTGAAAATCGTGGACAGTAGAAACTAGTACCTCCATTGGAGAAAAGGTCTACAAAACAAATCCGTATAAAACTGAAACCGCGGTTCAAGATACCACAGTTGACGAGGGATTACTGTCTATTTTTAGATGTGCCACAAATTTACGTCTTTTTCGACCCAAACTTTTCACTATTCCT
This sequence comes from Dryococelus australis, assembly GCA_029891345.1. Lineage (NCBI taxonomy): Eukaryota > Metazoa > Arthropoda > Insecta > Phasmatodea > Phasmatidae > Dryococelus > Dryococelus australis. The sequence continues at coordinate 60,456,075 of CM056999.1, forward strand.
CGGGATTGGGTCGTAATGGAGGGGTTTAACTGTATTTATTCTGTATTAAATATGAATTAACAACGAAAGCAGCGACTTTTGGCAATGGCCTGTAAGAAATAGTTCACGGTTACAATATTTTTTTAACCTCGCTTTTATGTATACATACTATAGTACAGCTTCACTATAACCAACCTCAAGGGACGAAAAATATGGCTAGTTTGTTATAGTTAAGTTCTTTATAGTGAAGCGCACAAAAAAAAAATCTCGAGGTAAAATTAGATGCAGCAAAATGTTACTGAAGTGAAGTTAGCTTGGAATCTTTATTGCCAACCTCTGGCCAAGAAAGTAACTGTGATTCACGCCACATATGAGAGGATAACAGGTCGCGCTCATCGGAAGAACCGCACATGTGCAACATGGCTGCATCTGGAATGCTCACAGGGGTGCTCGAAAGAAGCATGTTCAGAAACTTATAAAATGAAAACAGAATAAGTTAATCAAACATACCACATGCAGGTCACAAGTGCCTTTAGTGTCAAGATACGCAGTAAAGTCCGGGTTCTGAGATTTTATTTTTAGGCTGCGAGCCTTTGAATTTCACAATTTGAACACACACCTCGAACAAAGTCCCAAGTTCATAGGCAAATATTTAAAATTCCTGTCACTGTAGGCAATACAGACCATATGCATGTTTCTCACAAGTGCCTTTACTATCGAAGATATGCAGAAAAGTCTGGGTACCAAGGATTCATTTTCATTCCGCGAGCCTTTGAAGTTTGCACTTTATTCTAGGTGTGTGTTCAAATTGCAGAGTTCAGAGGCGAATAATTATAAATCAAGCTACTTAAGGTAATACAAACAATAAACATGTTGCTTTCATGTGCCTATAGTATAAAGATAATGAAGATAAGACCGGGTTCCGAACCTCCATTTTTCTACTGAGCCTTTGAATTTCAAACTTTGTTCGAGGTGTGTGTTCAAATTGCAAAATTCAAAGGCTCGCAGCATAAAAATGAAATCTCGTAACATGGACTTTTCTGCATATCTATATACTATAAGCACGTGTCAGCAACAAGTTTGTGGTTTTTATTACCTTAAATGGCTTGATTTCTTAAGATTCGCCTATTAACTCGGCACTTTGTTCGAAGTGTGTGTTCAAATTGCTAACTTCAAAGGCTGGCAGCATAAAAATGAAATCTCTGAACCCGGACTTTTTTGCATATAAATACTAAAGGCACCTTTTAGCAACATGCAAATGGTATGTTTTACCTGCAGTGGCAGGATTTTTAAATATTTGCATATGAACTTGTCACTTTGAGGTGTGTCACGTTTTCGGTCGGGTAATAAAAAATAACGATTTACTCTATTCCAGAATATTGACCTATCATTGACAATGTAGATTTGGCTATGTTGAATTCCGTGGCAATTTCTCCCCCCCCCCCCCCTTTAGCATTTTCTACTGCTTTAATTATAGCAAATAATCAAGAACGAACTTATTAAAAGATGGTAAAATTTATTTGAAATTCAGTGAAAATATGTTTAGAAGTTAAGGTAACCTCATTTGCAATTCACTGTAAAATACGCCGATGCGAGAAAAGACCAGATATATATACTGTATTTTGTTGTACGTAAAACTTCGGCGAAGTCAGAGACTTCTTATTTGTGCCTACACAATGATGTAGCACATTAATTGCAGCGATAAATACTAGTAGCACTGCGCTTTACGATTTTTGTCTCGTATTGCCACACCAATGTACTGTATCATCTATGTCTGAGATATCTACCGGAAAAAAAAAAAAAACAGTTGCACTTTGTATATATTTTATCAGAGAATAAAAAAATTAATGTAATTTTGCCGTTTTTTTCCCCGTCCAGAATAAAGGTTCAATAAGCGAAGCAGAGAGTGTCGCCATCTCTCGTTTTCTCTGTCTCTCTTCTCTCTCGGGAAGGTCGTACCACCTGTGCAGGAAACACATACATTTTGTTATATCTAATTCTAGCATATTTCATACTAATTATGGTAACAATAATGATGTTTGAGATTGTAATTAACATCTGAAACGAGATTTTATTGTTTAAATACTTATTATAAATGTTATTTAGATGCCATGACATATTTTAGATGCGATGGTGCGACACAGCACATTGTGCAACACTTCCAAATCCAGCAGGTTGGCAAATGTGATGTGGAAAGAAGAATATGGAATTTGGTCAGTGTTTCCAGAATGGTGGCGGCGGGCGATTATACTCGATGCAAACGACAGGCAGTAGTGTGGCGACATGTCGATGTCACAGCGTGTTTCTGAACAAAGCGTCAAGTTCATACTCGTGTTTTTGAAACATCCTAGGGAAATTACAATGTTGTGATAAATATGGGTTTCCACGGCACAGCAGGATTAATTAATATACTGTCACGAGTGTTGTGATCGCTGCGTGTGCAAGGGTGTAGCCGCCATTTCCGTCTGGTGGCTGTGTTGTAATTGTTACGCAAACCAGTTGATTTCAAATATGTGCAAAATTTTTACGTTTTAACCATGAACTGATGTTATGACGAAGTTAATTATTTTTATTCATGTCTATCACAATGTTGTGCATTTGCGCTAGGTGTTTGAAACACAACTGTGTAACGAGCTTACATGTCTGCCACAATCCCAAAGAAATACTACGCCCACCCAGACAAATTAAAATAAATAATAAAATAAACCTACAAACCAATAAGTACCAATGCATGAAAATATTAGCGGAATTAATGTTACGGTAGGCCTGTGTGTTTGCATGTTCACCACTATATTTTACGTTTGTCAATGCTACGTAGTACAATAAATAAGCGACACGAGTTGCGTGCGTGAATTTACTGTGTCGTTTCGTTGGACTGGTTGTCCCTTCGTTTTAGTTTTTATTTCAAACACACATTAATAACAACAGGTTATATATTACTGTTGTTTCCGCTACAGTTGCAACAAACACCGCCATGGCAAAATATTGTGTATTATGTGTAACGTCCTATATCGTGTAACAAATAGCTATAAAGCTGACTTAAATATTGTTATAGCCCTAAACAGTGAACATTAGTAGGAAATGGTTTCTGCAATATGACATAATTCTTTGAACAGCTGTCGACAGCAACCAATGCATTTGACAGTTATAAAAGTAGAAGTCACATGGCAGTGTTTAGGTTTACGTGTAGCGGAAGGATACGTAATCAATAACCAAAAGTAGAAATTTGGCAGGGTTTCAGAAAATGCCAAAGTTATCGTCAATGAAGTTAAATTTAATATTACACCAGGTGTAGGTGAACCTGGACGAATTCTCTCTAAAGAAGCAAACTCCAAGAATACTAAACGTTGCAATTAACAGCGAATAAGTTATCGGAGGGATGGTTGTTTAGAGGGGATGTAGCGACGGCCTGCTACTGCGGGACTGAAATAATGACTGTAGGGTTGCGGACGATGAAGTTACCTCCAGAGAGCCTTCACGAGCTGGAGGTTCTGGAGAGCCTTTGTAAACTGGTGGATGAGCCTTCGCAGGCTGCTGGTAGAAGAAGGCTGGCCATCTTCAGGCTGGAAGAGGTGGAAGTCTTTTCCAGACCCAGGAGAGCCCTCCAACCTCTGCAGTCGACGAGCCGATGAACTCTGGCAAGAGCATTTTTCAGGATTCCTTATATAGTCTAAATCTTAGCTTCATGGCTCTCACAGGAGTGCGGGGGTTGCTACACTTCCACCGCAGGGGTTGAATATCTCAGTGTAGTGGGCAACGTCACGGTTTTCTTATCACCCTGGGTGGAGGCTGATAAGTTTACAGCCTCTTCTCGAGGCTCGGCGGAGGTGACGTCACTGGGCGCAGGAGTACTGCGATCCTGTGGTGACTCTCTCAACTACCTTATCTGTGTTGGCTGGTCCATGGCTCGCCAGGTAAAACAATCTCTGGTCAAAGGGGTGTTAACCACATGTCTAATTCTGGGCGGGCAGTACAATTTCCATAATTAAACACGTTAATTATTTTCCATGTCTATAGTTATCCAACACGTGGAATCATCCCTGTAGTCACTAGAATAATTGTACGCCACTTTAGACTTGCCCCAAGGCTCTCAGCACTCGCTGATGTGGCTAAGTTGACCAGTAATGTGAGCAGTTGAGCTGCGCAGCAGTGTGGTATGCATCAACATTTTTCATTAAATGTCTCGAAGTGCCAATTCTTCAGTCTTCCAGAAAGTAATTTAAATAACCAAATTAATGACAAATTCTTTTTTCAGGAAAAAAATATGCATTCAGGTACATGAACTTTGGACAGGTTATTTTTTTCAGGAAATAAATTTTTGCTACAGAAACAAACAGTTTTTCTTGATCTCTCAGAGAGTTCCAATACAATAGCTTGACAGTGTCAAAATGAATGTAGTGTTCATCATATATATAATGGAAGCGCTGAACCATTACATGCATTACTGCGATCAGAACTGCACGTGCTAAGTTACTATGTGACCAACATGTGAACACTGATATTGATAGTGTTTGGCTCTCTTGTGAATGTACTCTTTGTGCATTAATGGATGAATATATCTAATGTATAGTCCATTCCCCAATAGAAGCAACTTTCTCGGAGCCCTGCTAAATATCTACTTGCAGGCCTGTATTGTATCCTTCCGCCATATGTAAACAAACATTGCCATGTGACTGCCATGTAGCAACTGTCAATATCAATGTTTACATTCCATTGTGTGTGTACATATGTTCGTATACTTTTGCTACACCTACAAACAAACACTGAAATGTGACTTCTACTTTTATACCTGTCAAATGTGTTGTTTACTGTTTACAGCCTTTCAAAGAATTCTGTCATATTCCAAAAACCATTCCGTACAAATATTCACAGTTTAGGCCTGTAACATTATTTAGGTCAGCTTTACGACGTAAAAATGCTTGAATTGATGATAGTTTTTACGGTTATTTTACATTAACATATTTGTTTTCCATAACATAGCTGAACACATTAATGCACGCAAGTATTTTGCTGCGACTGTGTTTAACACTGTTACAACTGCGAGGTAAAGGGCTGTACTAATTATCCTTTTGTTATTTATGTGTGTTGGGTCATATCTTCAAAAGGAAGGCCTTAGTTGGAATAAATATTAAAACAAAGGAACAACCAGTCAAACGAAAAAGGCCTATTGAATTCAAGCATGCAACTCGGGTTTCTCATTTTTGTCATACAAACTTTAAAAGATAGTGGTGAACATGCACACAAATAAGCCTATGAAAGCCTACGATAACTTTTATTCCACTCATATTTCTATGTATTGCTACTTACTGCTTATTAGGTTTACTGAAATTAATTGGGCTGAACTTAGGATTTTTCTTCTAGGATTGTGGCAAATTACGTTACATGACTGTGTTTCAAACCCCTTAGGGCAAAGGTACAACGTTGTGATAAATAAACAGATATGGATGTAAATCATTAACTTCCATAAAAACAGTTCACATTTAAAATGTATAAATAGTGCTAATCAAATATTTGAAATCACACACACAGGGCCAGCGTATCGAGCACGATGCACAAAGGCACGCCATTTCACAGAGGCAATGATTAACGAAACACACATCACAGTACATTTATTACTGCCGTGGAAAAACAGATTTATCACAACATCGTAACTTGCCTAGGTAGGTTTAAAAAACACATTGTCTACAAACGTGATGTGGTAATTTGAAGTATTTTTCGGAGTAAGAATAATTTATGTTTCGTTTGGCAAAAAGCAACTCGCCATGTCATGACTCGCCACGTCTGCCAACTTCACTTGGTTGGCAACTGCCCCGCCATCACATCTTAAAATATATTAAATTACGTATTCAAACATTAAAATCTCTTGAGTTGTAAATTACAAATTCAAAAATCATTATTTTGCTGTAATAAGTATGAAATATGCTACAAATTAAAACATGTATAATTTGCTACTAACTAGCGAAAAGAAATTTCCAGAGTTTGAAAGAGACGAAGAAAGAGAGAGCAAACGACAAGCCTCGCCCAGGAGACAGTTTTTCAGATGCTTTCTTGCTCGATAAAACAACACCATACCATTATGGCCTACTCACAATATTTTTCGCTGTTATTTTAAATTGTAAAAATGATATATGTTGCCATCGGGGCTACCTAAATATTTCAATAGGCACCGTTTAATTTACAAATATTATTCTAAAAAACTAGGTTAAAATAATATTTCTCACCGGCCGTTGAAAACATGTCGCTGCTCTCGTTAATTCATATTTAAAAATAAATAAATATTACAATTTATAGCAGATATTAAGGTAAGGATTCATTTATTCAAATATACAGTACTCTAAAGTTAACTACAGTGTTATATATTTGTGGAATAGAGGTTATTGAAAAAACAAGTTGACATGTTATGACTAGAGTGATTTTTCAAAGGTTGATTTTCATAAGTCGCTTCCAATCGGGAATGGACTATAGTTAACCTGTGGAAAAATCCTTTTTGTGTGCATATAAAGCATTCATGTGCTATGCAGGCTTGAATTTAAAATATATATAAAGTAATAATTCTTGCATTTCTGTGTTGTTTTTCAGGATTTTATCAATTGTATTCCGTTGTTAAGTGCTTCTATAGTGCAAGAACAGTTTAAACCAAAAAAAGAAAAATTCTTAGAACAAAAATCTTAGTGTGTGAAAATGTGTAAAAGTAAAATTTTTTATAGGAATATTTTTTGGTTCTTTATGTATTGGAAGGGTTGATTTATTGAAGACAATCAATATGATATTTAATAAGTAACATTTTGTCCTGAGTGAAGTTAAAATGAGAGTGACTTCTTTTGTTATTAAAGCTAAATTTTGTATATAAATTCCAAATTTTTATGTTTTTGGACTTGTACCAACACAAAAAAAGTCTGCAGTTTTGGCCACACAAACCTCATTATTACAAACAGTGTTATTATAAAGTAGCCAGATTTTGGTCCCTTCAGGTTTGTATTAATGAGGTTCCACTATACTTATGTGTGTGGTAAATGTTTGTAGTCTGTACAAGAAAGTGGTGAACAAGAAACTGACGATTGCAGACTTCATCAAGGTAATCTGTAATGATCTTTTAGTCTTCATTGAAGAAACACCTCAACCGCAATCCAGTGGAACCCAGTGGGAGCACTTCATAGAAAAAATTCCACCCCCTCGAGGAAAGAAAAAGATTCAGAGGAATAGTAAAGTATGCTCTGCTAAAGGAAAACAAGCTGGTACAGGGAAAGCTTGCAGAAAAGAGACAAAGTATCAGTGTAATGTGTGCAAGGTGGCTCACTGCATAAACCATGTTTCAAACTCTTCTATTCAAAACAAATTTCGAAATATTAAGAATGGACAAAAATGAGAATGAAAGTTTTTGAACACTTTTTTTTTTGCAATATAAATTGAAGCAGTATTGCTAAATAAAATTTATAGTTGATTTTGCGCATGTGCTAACTTTGTTGAATTTTTTTGTTTGTGTGCAAAAAGACTATTTTTAAAACGAATGCAATATTTCAAAATTTCCAATGCTTATATTTGTAATTCTGGATACATAAAATCAAAATAAAAACTTAAATGTTAATTTAGTACAAGCCATTTTTTGTAAGTTTATTAATCATTTCTCTGAAAAAAAAAAAAAAAAAAAAAAAACACCAAATGTCTTTAAAATGGTTACATTTTCAGGTTCAGCAGTAAAAAGGTTACAGAAATCACCCTACACATATTAATAACTGTTGTTAACAGGGATAAGCATAGTTACAGCAAAATATTAGTATTATGCGTAATGTGTCATATCATGTATAACAAATATGTAGTGATGGGACCATTTAAGGTTCTTGTCAATTCCGATTTTCGATTCAATTCCAAAATTTTTGTTTTGATTCACGATTCTGGACTTGATTCGATTATCAACATATGTTATATACATTGCAACATTTTGTATACAGTTCTACATTTCACACAACTTACAGTGGGGACTACAATGATAGCGAGAGAAAATAATTTGTCTTTGTTGAATTTGCAAATCTAGTGGCATTAACTATTTCATCCAGTACTCTGTGAAAGAAAATTATACAGTTGTCATGTCGAAATGGCCCTGCTAGGTAAAACTAATGTGTCAACATGGTGCAATTTCAAGAATACTGCACATTTTCCAAAACAATATAATTTTAGGGATATACAGTAAACATTAAAGCAAATCGTATATATGTATATACTTTTTGTAAATTTTTAATTTTAGGGATATACAGTAAACATTAAAGCAAATCGTACATATGCATATACTTTTTGTAAATTTTTCAGTATCACGTTTTTAACTTTTGATTTTGTTGCGGTTAGTGGCATTTTCTAATACCGTTGAATGTAAACAAAACAAATCAATCGTCGTGCATTGGAGGTTAAATATGAACATTAGCACGGAAAAAATGTCCAAATGATAAACATCTTACTGTCTTTTACATCGGCTGCAGCATCTTCCATAATTTATAGGACTAGATATTTTATGAAAACAGTCCATTTAATGTATCAATCTAGATATTGCACTTTCATTTCACAAAATTTTCCACGCAACTTTCAATGTAAACCAACATTCGATTTGGCATCATAGATATCTGCACACATTATAGTTGCGAGTGTTCATTTTGTACAATTGTGTTCAATTCGCACCAATGTTACTAGCGCTTCAAGCAGTTTGTTGTCCCTGCTGTAGCTTATTACAAAGTTGACTCATGCCTCTTATACAACTAATCTACTACAATTATGACTTATCGCCAAGATTAACTCTTCCAACACTAGAGACTTGACACGTTGCCTACCCTACAGGCAGCAGGAACGTATGAACAAATTTTCTTCACCTGGAGGATACACAACTCCGCTGGCACACCGCCCACCCTTCCTTGCGCTGAGAGCTAACAAGCTGCCCACACCTAGGGCAAGGCCGAGTGCCACCGACGAGGCACGAAGCAGAAACGCTGACCAGAGTTTTCCCATGCCAGCCTGGGTAGAGGGACGTCATGCCCACCACGCGCTGGCAGCCTACTAGCTTCCACTTTATAAGTCCGGATGTTGCCGGCCTCGGGAGTCATTCTTATGCATCCTCTCACGAGATCCAGCACTGACTCAGTGCTGCAACCTCCAGAAATCTTGGAAATTTCAAGTACGCCCCGTGGCTACTTACGTCTTGACGACCAACGAACACGAACATACACATTCAACTTCACTTTGTCTCCTCTACAGACACCTTTTACTTAGCAGTTTAACTTTAATTAAATTGTATTCGCCTAGAACCAGTATTCCCCTTTTTATCTTAGAATCAGGTCGCCTACACCTGGATCAGCAGGTACCTTCATTACTCCATGGTTTGATAAGGGGTAGCACAGGTCACATGTTTATTGAACATTCTATAAACACTCATTGTTCTCCACCTTTTTGTTTTTCATTTCCAGGGTATTTGTGTGTATTAATGGTTGGAGACAGAATACGCCTTGCACCGCCGACAGGAACCGGAAAATTGATTTAAACCAAGTTAGTCTGACTGTTGAACCCTTTCAGGTGTATGCACGTCAGAAGACATACATATTCAACAGCTACCTGTTTCTTCCCAGTCACACATTAGCACTACATCAGTGCTCTTGGGGGAGAAACAGCAAAGCCCCAACCACTAGAAACACCTTCGCATCGGGAGGGGCGACAGATTCAGGATATTTCTCACCACTTGCACTAAGTCAGTAAGCTGTGACCGTAGCCTGAAGTTTTGCCATTCAACCTAGTGCGAACACACACCACCAGTAGAGACTTGGCGACACCACGGCTCCATGTCCCTGATCAGCCTGCATACAGCGGGAGATCAGTGGGGACTCTTATTGAGCTCATGCCGGCAAGTCACTATTGGGTTACACTGTCGAACCTTCCTGTCTAAGTACATCACGTTGGCTGTCGAACTGTTTGCCCTAGGCCTCACGAGAAGAGAAGTGGTAGAAAACGTAGGGAACAATTCCTGGCTCACTCTGCTCTCAAACCATGGATCGCACTACCACGTCCTACGCAGGAGAGGCAGGTGGAACGGGACCGTGCCGCCGAACTTAAGACGTCAGGCAGTCGCACCTGCTCCGGTTCTGGTAATTGACTTCCCACCTTGTATCCACATACATCCTACGTGTCACCATGTGGAAAAAGGGTTTCTGACCGGAACCCAAGTGCGACTAGGCTGGGACTTCAACTTTTGGACCAAGGAAGCACACCCGTGGAATTTCCAGTACGGCCTAGACTGAATTCGTCACGTCTAGGTGAAAAGTACCCCGACTACAATGCCCAAGAAGGAGCGAGTAACTACTAACCAACATCCTTCACCTCACACCGACTATCTAAATCAAACTACCCCGCTTTTGGTCTAGTGGACAAAATCCTTGACCAATGTGCCAAGTCAGTCTAATCGGGCATGCGGAAAATTGCATATTTTATGGGTTGTGTATCCTTTGGAATATGTTTGTTTTCATGTTGTTACGCAAGGAAAAAACTTAACGTAATCACGTGTGCGTGTTGCAAGTAAAACTATGATTTCTGAGATTAAAAATTGTCTCGAGATGAAATTTTTCATCTCAAGTATTTTCTGATGCCTAGAACTTGCACAACTTCAGATTTTTCTATTTGTATAGTGCCGAAGTAAATTTGTGTATGTAACAAGGAAGAATAGTTCAATTCTTGTGGAGAAAGCTAATTTAGTTAGATATCGCGCATTTGTCTGTATTTCTTGTCACTTAGCTTTTTGACTTGTAGTTTGGTGTTATTTAGTTTTATTGTAATTTACCACAAAATCTTCCCTCTTGCCTGATTAAACACAACTGCAAACGCACACAAGCTATTTGCATTGCGTTTAAGAGCACCACCAGGTTTGCAGGATATGCTACCCAGTAAGAAAATTTCACAAAATCGAATCAAACTTTTGAATGCAAAAAATTGGGACTCGTCGATTCTTCGATTCAGGCACGAATTGGTGGAATCGAAGAATCGATAATTGAACCGTACCATCACTACAAATATGTTAATAATGCAAAATAATACCTGTAAAAACTATCATCAATACAGACATTGTTAGAAGTCATAAAGCTGTACTAAATATTGTTATAGACATAGTAGTTTGTGAAATGACAGAATTCTCTGAACAGCTGAAAACAGTAAACTAAACATTCAACAGTAAAAATGTAGGAATCACATGGCAGTGTTTATGTTTACATGTAGCGGAAGAATACATAATGGGTAGAGGTGGTGGAAAGTCGTTTTTGCGAATTTTCGCGATATAATGCTATAATTTACTTTAAAGGCAAATAAATGGTATAATTTACATTAAAAGTGAATTAATATGAAAATGTTTGTCAAAAATATGCACAAAATAGTGGGCTTAATATTATAAGCATATTTAGATTCATTCATTTGTAGAAACAGACGAAACAGTTCACCCATGAGCCAGTGGTTGTCACGAGATGATCAATTGGAAATACATGTTTCCCATTTCTGGATTCTAGACAGGGGGGTCGGTAGCCGAGGCAGGGTAGTATGTTGACAGCTGCATCCTGTTGGGATTAGTGACCTTGTCATGGCGAGTGAGGCAGCTGACATTAAGAGAGATGGAGGAGTGTGCTAACAAGCGGGAGTGGTAGCGTGCCAGGCATGAAAAGTTAAGAAAGTGGAGGGTGGCTGATCAGCATGACCGGGAGGGAGATAGAGAAGAAAGCAAGAGGCTGGTCCTGAGTGGGCGGCTGCCGCGAAGGGTGAAGATTGGAATGTGAGGGGAAGAGTGGAAGTTGAGGAGGAGAAGACTGGTGGTTGAGGGGAAGTTTTAAAGGAGGCAGCGTGGGGAAGGACAGAAACGGCATAGAGTAATGGGAGGGGGAGGCAGGTAGTAAAGCTGTTAGCTGGCAGAGTGAAGGACAAAAGGGATGCAGAGAGAGGATGGAGGAATAAAGATGTGGGAGGGAGGAAGAAAGCGAGCCAGCAGAATGTCACCCCCCCCCCCTCCCCCAACAACCAACTTTTTTGTGCAAGTGAGAAAGTGGAAGAATGGTGCCAGACGGAATTATTTCCCTTATGTTGCTAACTTCCCCTGGTTGTTTGTATCCAGCAATGCATCCTATTTTCTGTGTGATGATGTGTGCAAATCTCTGCAGTGGGTGAATCATGTGTCCCACTCCACTTTCCTGCCAAGTGGGCGTACAAAAAGCGTGTCTGCAATCGCATGTGTAAACAAATATAAAAGCCATTATTTTTATGTTAATGACACAGGTTTATTAATATGTAAACCTTGTAATCTCAGGGTAAACTGGAGGAAAAAAAAAAGACACGTCTGAAAAAAAACATACAAAACAAGTCTCACAAAGAAATGCTACAAACTTTTCAAGTAAGAGCGGAAAAGAAGAGGCAGGCAACCTTGCAAGGAATGTCTGAGCATTAAAAAAAAAATGAAAAGTGAAAAGGAAGACTTTGTGAAGCATACCGTATCAATAATGCTGAAGGCTAATATTCCTTTACATAAGCTTGACCACCCAGCTGTACTAGAATACTTTGCAAAGTAGGTGTATAAATTACCTGGTTAATAACATGAAAACTTCAATGCATTGTCATGTATATGTCTCTTGTTTTATGCAAGTTAAACATAAATTGCTTAGTAATGTAATCCTGCAAAAGTGAAAATATTCAAACCCTTAATATTAATGCAAAATTTGTTTCAGATTATATATATATATATTTTTTTTCAATTCTAAAAAAATTAATTTTTACTAATTAATTTTAATAGATATGTTCCTGGCTCTGGTGACCTTCCCAAATCATCCACTCTTCGGCATGATTATGTTCCAGCAGTTAGAAACGAATTACGTGAAAAAATTAAGGAAGCCATCCTAAACAAGAAGTTTCTGATCATTGCTGATGAAACAACAGATTCATGTGGAAGATGTGTTTTTGCAGTTCTTTTGAGAACAATTACTGCAACTGCAGAGGAGTAAGTATATTTAGCTAGTTGTTCATTCCTGTCAGCTGCAAATGAAACAACTTGTAGTCAAGCCACTTTGGACACAATGAAGGACTACAATATTTCAGTTGATAATGTAGTACGAATTGTGTCAGACTCAGCTCATTACATGGGTACCTATTTTAATGCTTTGAAAGTTAACATGAGTGAGAATTTACTTAACTTACAGTGCTGGGCACATAAAATAAATCTTATTGGGGATGTCTGTGTTGCAGAACTAAATGAAGTAAACAAACTTGTCACAAAGATGAAACATGCATTTCTTCACTCCAGAAAAATGAAGAGTGCTTACATAGCCTACCTAAATGAAAATCACTCTAAATTGCCAGCTGTTTTGTTCCCAACTCCTGTTCTAACTACAGTAAAACCCCTCCATTATGACCACCTCTCTATTATGACCCAATCCCGAGAAACCGTGAAAAGTTTGGGGCAAAAAATTTGAGGCACGTCTAAAAATAGATACAGTAATCCCTCGCCAACCGCTGTACCTTGTACCGCGGTTTCAGTTATGCGCAGATTTCTTTTGCAGACGTTTTCTCCAATGGCGGTACTAGTTTCTATCATCCGTGGTTTTCAGTCTATGGAAAACTAGTCCTTACTGATGTTAGTGGTCGCGCATTCCTCAAGTTGTAGGCTGTTTACTGTAAAGTAAGCACTTTTGACAGTGTGGTTACTTTTTCCTTTCAGCCATTTTTTATCCTTTAAACAGCTTTTTAAATAAATATTGCCATGTAAGTAATAAACAGTGTGTGTATATTCCACCGCATTCGGAAGTTAACATCTAAGGCTAAAGTAAAGCATACTTGTTGACTATTATTCCAAATCGGAGAGCTTCCAAAAGTGCTCACTTTACTGTGAATGGCCTTTACCATCATATACTTTTGACATTGGTTGTCCCAAGCAGCGTGAAGCAATAAATTACTTAGTGCCAGAAAGGGACACTGGTGTATTGTCCATGGATGCACGGGAAGTGGGGGGTTGTAGCGTGTCAGTAAGGATTCTTTGTCCCAGTCACATGCCGCCTGCCATACCCTCACTGCTTTTTTTCGCTTCCATTATCCCTCTTTTGCTGTAAAAACAGCAGCACATTACACAGACTAGTTTCTTAATCAGTGTATTTGTTATAACTTCAAATTTAATTCAACGCCCTTTTTTTATTATTATTATTTTTAAGTTTATGTGCGCCCACACCTACGTAATATGCTAATTTTTTATGGTGGGCAATTGTTATTCTTGTTAAGTCAATTTTATGTGTAAAGTGAATAAAGATAAGTGTGTGCTAATACCATAAAATGTGTTCTTATGTTACCGGTACCATATTATGGCGAGTGAGGCAGTGTGCGTGTATAGGCAACATCAAAAGTTTTTGATGGAAAAATTTGGGATAGTTAATATTTAAATTAGATCGCACTAAATATTTATATTCTTGTAAACATTGCTGTGCGTCATCGTGCCAATGCAGAGGCTAACATGCAGCCTACATTTTGTATAAATCCAACACATTGACGTGAATTGCATCTACCAGCATGTTTTCCCAATGCCAGGCCACTGTTAGGAAGTGAACCGGCCCTGTAATGACAGCAGTGGCGGCGGGCAGGCGGCTGCCATCCGCCATCTTGTAGCGTATGACAGACAGCTGCCCAGCCTGAGGATCTAGGGCCGAGCTTCAGCAGCAAACTGCCACTCTCGTGCCCGGCCGTGCTGCTGAGGATCTAGGCACTCACCCAACTACGTACATGGCCAGACCAAAGCGAGAGCATGGCGCGTACACACGTATTGTGCAACGCCACAGTAACTTTTTGATCACTATGTGCCTCATAGCAATGTATGACCCATGAGAACTGCGTAATAGATCTTTAATATAACTTTATATTTTAATAATACATAGTCTTATCTTTTCACACACTTTCAATGGCCCTCGTTTTTACGACAGGGGTGGTCCTAAATGTTTTTCTTGGGTATCAAATTAATCAGTAGATGTCCAGCTATTAAAATATACATATTTATATTTAATTTAATTTTAAAAGTGTTTTTTTATGCGCTAGACATATTTCATGCCAAAAATGGCAAGTTTGGGGGCATAGGGGTTAGGGGTGGGTCAAAATCGTCCCAAAATTTTCCAAATTTTTTACTATGACCCCCCCCCAATTTCGACCCTATTCTCAGGAACCATGAGGGGTCGTAATAGAGGTTCTACTGTAGATGGAACTCTTGGTTCAAATCAGTTGAATATTTGGACACATTTAAACACCACAATCAATTTCTTGCAGCCTGAAATCTACTACAGTAACATTCTCACTGAAGCAACTATGGAGATGTTTCAGAGTAAAAATATTGCTTAGCAGTTGACACTTCAAGTAACATTTGTCACTGAAGTGTTCAGTAAAATAACTAACCTTATCACTGAACTAGAGGGTACCCATATGCCCACAAGTTGTGAGATGAACTTCTGACACTTCATGTATGTTTACAGCGCTATGCAGATAGTGTTTTTCCACAACGCACACAAGAGGCACTCTGTGACTGTGGAAACTTGACAAAGCGAGAAATGCTCAAGAATAAATTGAAGTGCTGTATGCAGAAGTGTTTTGTGAAGCTGTCAAGCTTGTGAAACTGTCACGATGGGAGAGACAAATAACTTCTATCAGGCAGTTAGGGAATTGTTCAATCCCTCAACTGCTGGACAGAAGTCTTGCACAAATGTCAAAGTTTTGGAGAGCAATAAGAAAAGTTAATGTTGTTTTTTTAAATGTCATTGGACAAATTCATCGAAGGCTATGAATATTTTCATTCACAGTTAGTTCCCAGCATAAGAGAGGGATCTGAGAATATTGACTGTGTGCAATTGTTGTTAGCTGTCAAGTTAAGGTCCGGAGTTTGCAGAAGCAACCTTGAGAAGTTGCTGGGCACCAGTCAGCAGTGTTGATGCTGAAAGGTTCTTCAGTAAATCCAACTTGATTGTGACTGACAGAAGGACTCATATGATAGAAGAAAATGTTGAAACATGCTCTATGCTTTCATTTTATGACATGAATTAAGTTTTAGTCTGTTCTATGTTTGGTTTGAGTTAGTGACATTTGTCTTCACAGTAGCCGTTCATGTTTTCACTTATATTTCTAGAGTGTATAGTGTTTTATAATAACTTATTTCTGCTTAGTGATACTGTTAGTAGTTAAATTAAAAATAGTATGAATTAAACGTAGAGATAGTTTTCAAGAGTATTTTCTACTAATAACATACCTGTTTGTAGAAAATAATTTTTTAGAGCAGTAGAATAATGAATTCTTCTATTAATTCTATAAACAAAATTAATGTCATTTTTACTACCTATTTTGCTGGTAAAATCTTGTTTACTAAGTAAATATAAAAATAAATGCTATTAAACGCATTGAAAATGCTACAAGGTAACAAAATTAATGCTATTTTCCACCACCTCTAATAATCAGTAACCAAAAGAACAACATACCAAAAGAACAACATTAGCTGGGCTTCAGAAAAGTGTGTAGCAACCATGAGAAAGGCCTCTCACCAGTGTGTGTTCTGATATGCAACAACAAATCATACTTGATCTGAACTTAGCTGAACATTAAGAACATGAAACTAGATTCTGACTAGTGTGTATTCTAATATGTATCTTCAGATTTCTGTTATTAGTGAATTTAGCCGAACAATATGAACACAAAAAAGGTTTCTCTCCAGTGTGTATTCTTATGTGTACTTTCAGGTAACTTTTAAGAGCAAATTTAGCAGAACAATATGAACACGAAAAAGGCTTCTCGCCAGTGTGTTTTCTTATGTGATTGTTCAGGTTTTTTTTAACAGCAAATTGAGCAGAACAATATGAACATGAAAAAGGCTTCTCACCAGTGTGTATCCTAATAATATGTTCCTTCCGGCTACTTTTAACACTGAATACAGCAGAACAATATGAACATGAAAACGGCTTCTCACCAGTGTGTTTTCTTATGTGCCTGCTCAGGCTACTTCTATCAGCAAATTTGGCAGAACAATATGAACAAGAAAAAGGCTTCTCACCAGTGTGTTTTCTTATGTGATTGTTCAGGTTAATTTTAACAGCAAATTGAGCAGAACAATATGAACATGAAAATGGCTTCTCACCAGTGTGTATCCTAATATGATTGTTCAGGCTACTTTTAACAGCAAATATAGCAGAACAATATGAACATGAAAAAGGCTTCTCACCAGTGTGTTTTCTTATGTGCCTGTTTAGGCTACTTCTATCAGCAAATTTAGCAGAACAATATGAACATGAAAATGGCTTCTCACCAGTGTGTATCCTAATATGATTGCTCAGGCTACTTTTAACAGCAAATATAGCAAAACAATACGAACATGAAAATGGCTTCTCACCAGTGTGTATCCTAATATGATTGTTCAGGCTACTTTTAACAGCAAATATAGCAGAACAATATGAACATGAAAAAGGTTTCTCACCAGTGTGTTTTCTTATGTGCCTGTTCAAGTTACTTCTATAAGCAAATTTAGTAGAACAATAGGAACATGAAAAAGACTTCTCTCCAGACTGTGTTCTAGTGTGAACCTTCAGATCATCTTTAGAACTGAATTCAGCACAGCATGACAAACATGGGAAAGGCTTCTCACTGGCATGTGAACCACTGGTGCTAGCAATGCCAAGAGGAAACATCTTGTGATTCAGTAACTGTCTTGGTTCTCGGTCTCTCTCCTCACATTCCAACTTCAGTACCATGGACTCTTCTGATTGCAGACAGTAACCAGCAGGTGGTGTTGGTGTGTGGTTATCCACAAATCTGAGTAGTTCTGCTTCCGCTTCACTCTTAACTTCCTCTGCACACAGCTGAACGTCATTTTCTACACACCCTACAAGAAACACAGAGGACATTAGAAACCTGCACATGTGCAGGTATGTTAATGTGCTGATTTTCCTGAAATAGTGTAGGCTTTAACTTTTCTTAAAGAAGGAAGGATACGCTTACGAGAGAATTTTTCCTGTCTTTCTGCCTCCTGACAACTTTTGAGCCCATACACCAAATTTCACAAATTACATACATACGTTAGTTAAAGTTGCAAATTGGCTGCTAGGCTACCAAAAATATAAGACAGGAATTCAAGTACTCACAGTGTAGTACTTGTCGACAGGCACACACAAACGTACGCACACACACAAAGGACAACACATTTCCCACGCAGTTGCGACGTTCTGCTGGCTGGGCCATCTTCATCAGGCGGCTTCATCATTGCTGCCTGATGAAGATGGCTTAACAAGAAAACATTGTGATAAGTGTGAACTGCAACACTGTCTGTGTGGTTGTGGTGTTCACTAGGTCAGACGTGCGAGATTTCAATGGAACTTAATCACAGTGTATTGGAGCCTTGTCTTTATACAAAGTTGGGAGAGTCAGCTTACAACTTGGCACAAAGTCTGGGACTGTGAGTGTGACTTTCCGGACAGGTTTATACACTTGGCCAGACTTCCTCACCTTGCCCGCCTCACCATTAAGCTCCTTACCCACGTGCCACCACATTAATTTAGGGACATGGAAACATGGTAAAAGAATAAACATAACACAAAGCCAGTAGTCCCTAAACAATGCCAGCATAGACATGAAACATGTGGACCAGGCTGTGCCCAGTGTGCATACACTAATAACTAAAAATTTATATGATAAAGAAACAATGGCTGAACCTTTCTTTGGGTGCCAAGCATCTAGCACAAAGGTAATTTAGTTAGAGATTGAGAGCATAAATTCCCCTTCAATATTGAATCAAAATTAGATTAAAAAAATTATAGAATCATATGGAATATTAAGTAAAATATTATTTACTCATGCAAAATGAAAGAAATTTGATTTAAGTTTAAAGATAATAAAAGTACAAAAAAATCGGATGGTGCAACAGTTTCTATTTATTTACTCTTTGCAACAAAAAAAATCATAACCTTAATCTCAACATGGTTAATATAATATCATGGACTCATCAGTATGATTGCTTTACTAAATATTAGAGAAGAATTGGGGATCCCCACTATAATCTTTAAGTAATAGCATGAACAAAAAAATAAGATGACCCTTGCACATGGCCAATTATCTTAGATTACCACTTCACATCATTGATAAAAAAAAAAAAGTACAAAAAGTTTTTCAATTATTATTTTTTTTATTTGGGCATTTTCCTGATTGGGTTGGACTACTGTCAGAACTACTGTAATTGATTTTGAAAGGTTTTGAAAGTTCAGGCCATGTTTAAGCCTACAGCATGCACAAGCAAAAAGGAAATTAAATGTTCAATTTTGGCCTGTTGTTCAGCCAAGAAAACGATTCCCATGGAGGCATTTCCTGGTTGTTCCGCAATAAAGCAAGGCTGTAATCAGGACCACATCCTGCACCAAAGGCCTGTATCAGGACATCACGATCAGGCGAAGAAGGAATGGCCCATGCTAGTATCGGGGTACACCCGCACTGCTAAATTAACAGTTAAATAAAACATGAAAACTTGGACATCGCCCCAAAGAACATATAGCATTGCGTGACACAAAAATTAAACAACAAGAAACACTTATCCTTAGCGGGAAATAAGCAAATCTACATCAGATGACGGATGATTTCAGAAGAGAAGAAAAATTTAGAACTGTTCACGCCAAATTGAGGACTTGTAGAAGGTGGAAAGGACACCTGGGGAAATTGGTGCGACCAACAGTCGATTCCAAGAATAGCAAACCAATATGATTAATCAATATGTGCCATTTCACGATTTTTTTTTAAATATATAATTATGGGAATTACAAGTTGTCTCACATAAATAAGTATGAACAATATATTAACTAGCAAATGTTATGTTGCACATAGAACACATAATAAATAAGGTTAAAACAACAGCTGCCTTTCATGAAATTAATGAGTACCAAGACAGTTACACAAATTGACAAATATTTTTGTAACGAACTAATTAAGGAAAACACTTTAATAATTTAATTTTACTTGTACATAAAATGTAAATGTTTAAAATATAGTACACAGACACCATATCTTGTAAAACACGAATTAATACTGAAAGTATTAATATTATTACACAGTATCTTTACTTGAACATTATAACTGACAAACAGTTTATTCTTTGTTTAACAACAAGGTTTGTAGAAGCATTAAATTACTTCTAATTAGTAAAATTACAGAATCCCAAAATTAATAACAGATTTAACATTATTATCATTAAATTACGTAAGGTGCATAAACAAGTACTAGGAAAGAACTAAGTCACCGGAACAGTGACTCGAAAGCACTTAACAGTGACCCAATATTTACCATACAAAACAAATAAAATAAATAGGCGCTGGAAACCCCGCAAAAAAAAAAAAAAATGGTTTTGCAGAGAGAAAATATTCCCAGAAAGGGAACACAAACCATCACAAGGACAGAACATAAAAGCATGTGCCACAAGGCGGCACATCCAGCAGCAGAGCCGACTGACTGTCACTGGTGCTGGCCCCAGGTCCTGATGTGCTGCTACTGGTGTCGGTGGCCAGAGTGCTGGGGTCTACGCTGGGTAGGCTGGCAGCATTTGAACCACAGGTTCAATCTCCTGAGTCGGGTCTCCTCGCCTGTGAGGTAAGCGACTGCAAACGGGAGATGGCTGCACTTGATGTGAATGGGGGCTGTAAACAGAGAAGGGGAGGGGACTGACTGGAGAGGGACGCCTGTCTCCTGTCAGGCACCTTGAGTTCTCTCCCATGGGGTCAGACTGCAGAGTGCAGTTGGCAACTGGTTGCATGCTTATCTGGCTGGAATTATAGCTGCCTTTTGTTACATTCCTCTCAGTCCCGCTCCTACTAATGTAGGGCATAGAGGTGAACTTGACTCAGTGTACCAAGTCCGGTCAGAAGTGAGCACGTGACAAGTTCCTAAGTTCAGTGTGCTTCCAACAGTATTTGATGACCGAACCCTGTGCTCCTATAGCTCTAACTTCTGGCGCACAGACCTAGAGCGGTGGGTCGTATGGGCCGCCTTCCAACCACTGTTGGGCAATGTCGCAAAAGGGGGCAGGCCCTCAGGTACCAGTGTATACTCCCTCCAGCACCGTAAGTGCTGTGGACGGCGTACAATCTAGGGCTGATTGCCTATTTCTCTTTTGGATGAGTTCCTAGTGCTGGACCCTACCTTTCTGTACACCAGGGTGTACAGAACGGGAGGCTGGCGAAGGTGTGTGTTACGACGTACAGACATCCCAGAAAGGGAGCTTGCAGTCCTATGCTATGGTTCGCAAATATATTCAATCCTGGTCTCCTTCTTACTCCTAGACAAGCATAAGGTTTACTGCCTGTAAGAATAAAGGCTCTAGAAAGAAAGACCTTTTGGATAGGATACAAAACGTATTTATCATAAGGATAAATACGGTAACACGTACTACCTCCTAACCAGAAAAATGTGAAAGGAAGTTAAGCTACGGTTAAACAGGTGAAGGTAACCTGTTCCTGAACTGCACAAAGTAGTCAAAGGATTTGATGGTTATTAAAACAACTCATTTGCAGCTACTAACTCTATATTGGTGTCCAGAAAGGACTTCAGGGGCAGTGAGTGTGGTTACCAGTGCCAGTGGCCATTGAACCAGAAGGATCGACGACGGAGTGTGGTGTAGATGCTGGTAGACTTACTGTTGGAGAGTGTCTGGTATATAGCTGGTGGTGGTAGCAGCCTCTGGAGCATCTGGTGGCTGTTGGTGGCAGCCACTGGAGCTGTTGGTAGCTGACTCTGGGACTGCTAGTGAAGAGACTTAAGTCTTCTGGAGGATTGTGAGGACCTATGTATAAGTAGAGTCTCCTAGCACCGAAGTGTTGAGATGAGCTACTGAAGAAGATAACTGGAGTCTTCGGCCTAGCGCACTTCCTTATATAGTGCAGCTGACTGGCCCATGCCTGGGCAGTATTGGGAGGTGTGACGTCGCTCTGTGACGTCTCCCTGGAGTGGCACTTTGGGGAGGCTGACACGTTTTTTGAGCACTTGCGCAAGGTCTGAACTCACGTGCCTATCACCCCTAAGGCTGGGAGCGATCCTATAGGCAACATGGCTAGAGTTGTCGGGTTACGTAAAAAATATGCATAAAATGAGGCATGGTTATGGCTGGTTTGACTTATGAAGCCACGTCTCTGTAACTGTTCCTCCTGTGGGGAACAATCCTGTAGCCATTCGTGGTTGCTTGTCCCTGGTTTGACTCTTCTTCGAGTTATGTAAAAATACGTAAGGTGATGAGTTGTGGTCATTTAGTTAATATCAAAAAAGTGGCACGCATCAAGTGATTAACTCAAAATTGTATTTTATTCACACTAGGTATTATTCCCCACCTTGTTTAACATTAATTTACATACTGGAACACAGACGCGTGATGCCCTGTCATGTTGCAGTCCGATAGTTGCAACTAGGGTGGGAGTCAGTTCTTGGAAATGCCCACAGGTAATTAGCACTTGCTTAATACACTATCTCAGTCCACTGAGTTTAGAATAAGGTATCTGGAGTCACACAACACCCTCTCACGTCCTTATTTTTCCCAGCCCAGGTGCTCGTTAAAGTTTCCCTTCAGCAGTTCGGAGGAACTGTTATGTTCCTTCGTTCAAAATACAGGGCTGCAGCTGTGACCTTAGCCGACACTTTCCCCGGAGAAGTTGGTCTGTTAAGATTATCACGGCACTTTGCCGCTGGACTAGTCCGGCAAAGGGGCTGTTTGCCGTCGAGCTGACGAGTATCGATCGCGGCAGTGACTGACTCTTGATTGGCCAGCCATGACGTCAGGCGCGACCAGGCAGTGTTGTGAAATAAGTGACGAGGTCGTGGGAGTTGTGGTCAGTCGGCTGGAGTGAGCAGACGAGGATCGGCGCAGGTTGTCCAGCCAGGAGGAGGCCGCGACAACATGACAAAGTATACATTGAAATCTTTGCTTTTGGTTGGTGGTCAGGATGTTCTTCCCTACTTGGCAAGAAAAATGGCCCCGGTCATGCCTTTAAATAGGTTATTTTTTAGTAAATAAGGGGCAAATTGTAATAGACTGTCAGATAGTGTGTAACATGTGTAGAGAGTTGATACAGGGAGGTGTCGAGAGACATGGTGGCAGTCTGACAGGTAATTATGTCCTGCTCAGCTCTAGACGAGGAGCTAATGAGGTTGTAATTGTATTTAGGGTACAAGGTATCGTGCTGGCCCTGCTGATTTTAAAATTTCAGCATATGTCATGTTATAGACTTCCCGCAACAAGAAACAATGTTGAAATACAAAATGGAATGATAAAATGTACCACTTTACTGACAGCAGATAAATGGGCCTAAAAATTGAATTTATTATGTAAATAAAGATTTTATATTTGAAGTTACAAACTGCCACACAAATCACATTGTTCAAGGCACGTGGGGGCTGCGGTGGCTAAACTATTAGCCTACCCGCCTCCTACCAAGGCGAATCGGGTTCAATCCCTGGCCAGGTCGCTCTCAGATTTTTGCAAGTGGGAATTGTACTGGACGATACCGCTGGTTGGCTGGTTTTCTCTGGGATCTCCCATTTCCCCCACCCTTTTATTCTGGCGCTGCTCCATTCTTCTCTCAATCTCCCTCATCGGCTCTCAATACCTCATGGTTAAGAGCCACCCAAATCTCTTCACTCACCCACTCACCAACATAGTGTCAGAGTTCACCACGGTGGCTAGTGTACATATGCAGGAGCATATGGATAGCCCAAATAATCCCCACAATGACACTGTACAGTGCGTGTGTATACCTGAGTCAACCTCTCCTGACTGCCAGCTCTCCAAGTTGTCTTTAGTAGTTATCTCCTCCTTCACGACTGTGCTTCTCGTCTCAGTGTTGACTGGAACAAGCATGGCTCCAGTGCAGGAACACACACTTTCTTCCAGAGGACCATCTTCCCACTGTGACAGTCGGGCGTTACCAACATTAACACTAAGCATGTGTGTGAATGCATACTCAAGATACACACTCACTAGTAGTAATACAACAGGCAAGTACCTAAACCCTTGTGTTGTTAACACTTCATATTCTCCAATGAGTCTAAACACCATTCTTGGTAATGAAAAGCTAATATTAATAGCAATTTAGCAGTAGCTAAATATTTTTTTACGGGTGCCCACATACACACACTTGTGGTGTGTTTACTAAAATGAGCTAATTTTCTCACATTATTTAAAAAAACCAAACATATTGCAAAGAAGAAATACTGTGCGCCTGTTCCATTTGAAAGAATTTTAAATACAAATGCTTGTTGGCAATAACAGACAAGTGCTGTTTACACCAAATCTATTTGAAGATGTAATAAATGAAATAATAGACAGTTATATTACAAGTTTTATACCAGCGATAGTTACAACTGCTGGTAAATTAGGTAATTTGTATTCAAAAGTACTTGTTAAAAAAGAATAGCAGGTAAACTATAATGTCCACGGGCAGTCTGATGAGTGTGGTGAGCTGCATGTGGCCCGCTTGTTGCTAATTGTATAGCCCTGGTCTACACTAATATGCGATTACACAATGGATGCCAGATATGGTTATGTGGGAAGCCACATGCATACTCGCACATACATGTAAATCACTCTCACATGTACACATAGAGAGTAGTCAGCCCTCATGGGGCCTCAAGCTTACATCCGGTTGTAAGCAAGCGCTGTGACTGTGATGGAAAATAACTTGTGCAAGCTTCGTGTGTATTCTTTTTCCTCTGAATTTTAAGCAGTGAATATAGTGTTTTAATACAGCAATATGTTCAGAAAAGATACAGCATTGTCGCTGTAGCTTAAAACACTTTTACAAAAGAACAAATATCATAAACAGAAGACTACTTACAGTGATTATTATTGTATTTGACAATTTTCAATGACCACATTTAAGTTTCAATAAACTAATTTAAGAATTGGCAACAAAATATTGACTTTTATTTCTGCCCTGAAAAAATATTTGCAATGAAATACACAAACACAGACACACGCATACATACAGACAGGAAAGTGATAAAATATTCCACAGTTTTTTAAAAACCATAATAGACAAAACTTCTTACATTGAGACCCACACGAGGAGCAGGGAGGTTCCTTAATGGTATCTGCTCAGATTAAATCAGGTTTTCTAAATTATGTTTTATTTACTTTTATTTTTGTTTGGAGAGTCCTCATGCTAGTGAGAAATCATGAACAAATTTGTAGGGTAGCGTTGTCTTGCAAAGTGCAGGCGCCAAACTTGGAAAAGGGAGGAGGGGAGGTCAATGATGCCATGCTCAGGCGGTGTGGTTTGCGGAACATGAAAACATGGGAAAACCACAAACTCATAAATTACACTCTAATAAAATGCAGGCAGCCGTAAATGTCCCACATTTACAGAAACAAGATACTCTGTGTTGGAGCAGACACATGCACCACGTTTTCACCAGGTTAAATCTTGTCTGATAATCATTCAGAAAGAAAAATTATAAGGTTTCAACTGAAGAAAGTACACAAGAAACACAAAACATTATTCTCATACCGTTTGTATGAGTAAACCCTCAAATTATATAGAATTAAATTCTTTTACCAAAACATCACTGCATATCACAACTCTACTTATCAAAAATACAAGAAAACGAAAAAGAAACCTCACAACACATTATGCACATTTAATGAAGCAAAACGTATGAAAGCCATCATACAAATTTCTAAAATATTAATCAGCATTTCGTAGGCACTTCAACATAATCAAGATTCGACAAGGCAGGTGTAAGACACTGATACTTGTGTGACATAATTACTAGAACAATGATTGGTTATTTAATTAGATTTTCTTAGAATGATAGCTAATCACTACTCGAGACATCACCACTAAAAAAATAGTTAACTACGTGAAAGTATCCCTAGAACTAACTCATGCAATTTAAGCCCATTTTACACTCATTTAAATTTACATAAGATTTGCTACACTCAGTTTGTAGTAAAGCACTTGATATTTGAGGCATTACAAGGAGGTTTAGCTAACATCATCTCCAAAAAAAAAGTTCACACACATTAAAATATTATTTGGCCCAAATTTTGCTTAAATGAATTCTGCAAGCTTCATACATTTTTGGACTCACATTCTAGTTTACCTCGCAGTTTGTCTGCCATATGAAGTCAGTCTTACCAGGTCCTTGAGGTGAAGTTGATATCTTCAAAACACTCATAAAATGCTAATTAACTGACATTGGGCCTCTTCTACACGTACCCGTGGTAGACCTGACACTTAGCAAACAACATTAAAAAATCTGTAATATCCTACAACTTCAGATTTTTTAAAAATCATAATAGACCAAACTTCTTACATACAGACCCATACAACGACCAGGGAGGTTCCTCAACAAGCTGTCCAATAGTAATCTTCCTGGAGTCAAATAATGGACAAAGGGGGATTCATGTAATTCAAGGTTGCGATAATACTGTATCTAGTATGCAACAAATGCCTTACTTGAACAAGTGTCTGAAGCTGTTAGTATATAACGCTTGGAGAATGATCACTCCACTAAAAATTATCCAACTTTGGGCACTGTTTATGAGCATTAAAACTTGACCCAATCTTTGCCTTGAAAAAGTTGTAGTGTCGCAGTTCTGTTTTACACATTCGGTACACCCATTAAACTTAAATAAAGGTGCCATATTAAAATGAATACAAGAATTCCAGTCTATGATTATCTCCTTTGTATTTTTATTTCAGATTAAAAATAAACAGTTCACAGTTTTCAATTTATTAATGCAGTCACGAACAGTCAGCTCGACGAGACAGTCAAGGAAAGAACAGCACCATAGTAGTTCATTTATTAAACACGTCACTCAAAACTCGCATCGCGAGACAATTATGAAGGCGAGAGGGATACCAGTTCCCTCCTGGCAATCTAATCACTTCCCACACTAGCAGAAATAATTCCGTAGAAAAAGTTGTTAGCCAGAAAAAAAAGAAGTAAAGGTCACAAATGGTTGTCAGTGTGGGCAAAATTTGCCATGCTCAATGTGTCTTCTCGGAGAGCTGGTTGTCAACTGTTAGTGAGCAGTAGGCAAAGCAGGTATAAATCACCACGTGCTCTAACTCCACTTCTCGCACCAGAATGCCAAAACCAAATAAGGGCATGCATGGTATGGAATCCCTTTGGACACCATGAGAACCCCCGTCACAACCACCTTCCCACACCAGCCGAACTGCGTATTAGTAAAATAATCAAACTTCTAGAACATTCTCAAAGGAAAAAATGTCTACGAAAGTGGTAAAAACTTTTATCTCTGATTGCTGACGCAACCTCTACTGCAAATTTCAGAAAAAGCAAACACATGACAGATAAACGTTCTAATACAACCAAAACTTCAATCACTGATATACTATTATAATTCCTCGTAAAACAAAAGAAAATTAACAAAATGTACCGATTAAATTAATATTAACTGTATCATTACAAAGTATAAGTGTCTCGTAGCATTATATTATACTAGTACATGACCCCCGATGAGAGGGCCAATCATTTTTCCATTAGCAGGAACAATTAACCTTCTAAAAAAAATATTTAAAAAAAATTAATTGGTACATGTGTACTACATAGTAATATGTACTTACTGCAAATTCTTCCTTGATATCTTCTTTAATGAAGGGAAAAACAATATCACAAGGCTCAGGCTTCACTGGAACCTTATTTATACACAAATCTTCATTCATCATCTGGAAAGAACAACACACACTCAGCACATTATACACAAAATGCAGAATATCCCACATCCTCTGCCTCTCAATTCTACCTGCAGGCATTTCAGGCAAGCAGCATATTACGAGGATGTGGACAGGCCTTAGCACAACTGCGTACTTGAACACACCCTAACATAGAAGACTGGTAACAGACCAACAGCAGTTTTAACATAAACAAGCCTCAATTATTCAACACAACACTTGCACGGGGGCTATCACCACTCTCTAACTTCCGGGATGGGCCACAAATCGCACTACGTGGTGATGATACAGAGCAGTGTAACACCAAGTGCAGCGTCTGTTCTTGCTGTGCTGACCACTGTAGCTTCAGCAAAGAGATTCAGGTGGGGCAATTAAGATTGTAATTCAGTGTTACAAAGCATAATACTGCAGTTATTTAGAATCTCAAGTTAACTCTTGATTGGGTATTAATGCAAACAGAGCACTTTCCAGAGCTGTGCTTTGGAGCTATGTTTTTGCTAATCTGTCTCCTTCCAACACACGCAACATTACACTATCACTGACAAACAATCAATAAACTGGTCTGCTCAAAAACATGCATATGTAAGCTGGAAACACAAAATTCATTAAATATTCCCTAAATTTTTTCGAGGAATGCTTAAAATTTAAAATTAACAAAATGAAACCAATAAAACTTGATAAAAATTTTTGTCATGAGAAAACACCTGTTTCAAGAATATTTATTTAAATATTATGTATTTTAAATAGCATCCAATTTCTCATTCTTATGAAAAAGATTCATCAAGAAGCATTTACAAGAACAAGAATACAATGCAGGGCAGTAAACATAACAATCAATGTTGCCAAATCAAAATGAACAAAATTCACTACACGTAGCCAATATTTTTCACAGAATTCACCAGAATTTTATCAAATTTCACTAACATTTGGGATTAGTGTACAACCCGATTCCACAATGTTTAGATGCATTTTATGACGTCACCAATATGGCATTGATGATGTCGTATGTATTTTACTATTGCCACATCCTTTATCTATGATAATCTAATGGGGCATTCACGGAAATGTGGGGGTTTTCAGACGGGGACAATTTCAACATTTACAGACATTGGAATCGGGAAGTACACTAGAGTGCATCTGCTCTAGTGTACTACCCGATTCCACATAAGGAATTTCGTAGTACACTACAACCCATCCATTTAAGTGTACTACTCACTGTCTAAGAATGGGAGGTCTGGACACTTGTCTGATAAGCCTGGCAAGTTAATGTCGCCATAGTTCGCGAGATAGCCACTGCAGCACATCAAGTGTTGCAGTTGAATGTTGCCATAACAAGGCATTGTGTTGTTTATATTAATTATAGTAGTAATATACAGACTAAGTAAAATAATATTAGAGTTCATAATAAAATGCAATTATAATAGTCGGGAAGTCAATTGAGGGCGTCTTCACTGGTGCTAAATGCTAATAAATGTACGTATAAGCCATTCTTAGATGGTACGTGCAGTCATCATCATTTATGTGTATGTTGTTTTAATGACATCTCAGTAATTTAAATCCTCCGATACATGTAATCTATAGTTGAATGAATTGTTATATTTATGTTTATATTTATTGTTTACATTTACGAGTGCTGTATTATGAAAAAACAATGTTTGTTTTCAGTTTTGAACTATATTTTTCTTGAGCCCTCCAGATGCTTTATCATGATATTTATTTTAATGATTTGTCTATTTCCCATTTTGTTTACAATATTTTGACCATAAGTTATTTATAAGCATGGATACTAATATTGATTATATAAAAACTTGCAATTTTAATTGTGCTGAATATAATCTTTTGACATGAAGCGCACTTAGGCTGGATCATCGAGGAGAATAGGTTATGTGGATTGGGTAAAAATATTACTGTTGTTTCTCAGTGGAGAGAACGAATAGAAGTGGGATCGTGTCGCCGACGGCCCTAAGTGGCCCCCTCGATGTCCTATGTCTTAAATTGTAGAAGTTGCACAAATCCATCCTTGAGATATCCAAGTACACCTGGGCTAGTGCGGGTTATCTGAGCTACTCTCATGCTCACTCCCGATGGCTGTTATAGACCGCCTTACGCCTTAAAGGTTGTCATATTTCATCGGTTATGCGGCCAAGTAAATAAAAGAGTGAAATCAATGTGACTCAATTTATACACATATTTCCTGCAACACCGTTGTAGTGGGTGAACACTTACACTGTTAAAATGGATCGAGGCCTACGTTACATTACAGTGATTTACAGCCCAGTCATGTACAAAAATGACCTGGGCGCAGAGTGGCTCACTCCCCGGGCAGCAAAAGAGAAAAGGTTCCGGTTAATTACATTTAAAACTATTGAAATATACACGATTGGAACAAAAAGTTATAAGTCCAGGGAGGAAGTCACACAACGCTACTCCTTGCACCTTGGCGTGGAGCCTGCTGATTGGCCGGGTCTCCCGCCACATGTCACGTGACTTGTTGTAGACAAGTCTAATTTTTAATTACACAAATGAGATGCGTGATAATGAAACAGGTGGAAAGGTGATCTATAAAAACACTTGCATTAATTTTACTACAAAATATCTAAACACAAATTATACAAATTAAAACACTTGTCGGTGGCAGTGTTGCCACACTCTTTTAACCTCACTTTTACAACTATTGTATTTGGTGCTGGAGCTCCACTGGAGTCTCCCCGTATCAAACTTAATATTCACATATTCTTAAAAACTCTGACAAAACACATTGAAAACACAACACACAACAACTTTTACTTACTTTTGTCTTGAGTCTTGAGAGGGATGCCTTCTAACAATGTCCACAGGGTACCATCACCTTCTCGGACTGCTACAGCTTGTGCTCTCTGAGATTTACATTCAGACATATTCTTCAGATCAGGCATCTTGAACTTATTCACAGGCCATGTGTCTTCAGAATCAGTCAACCATTAAGGTCCATGGAACCATACAGGACTGTTCACCAGTTCGTCAGGAAACACACTGCACGATGTGAGGTCTGCGGGGTTACAGCTTAACGGGACAAAATTACATGACCTAGGTGGCACAATTAGTTGAATTTCAGCGATTCAATTAGCGACAAATGTCTTGAACCTGTGTGGTGATGATCGGAGCCATGACAGGAGAGTGGAAGAATCTGACCACGTGTACTCGCTGAAGTAATGAACCCTTTCGCTAAACATTTTACTCACCCATTGCCACAATCTTGCGAGAGACAAAGCACCCGACAACTCAAGCCTCAGAATTGATAGTGTCTTCAATGGCGCAACCTTTGATTTTGCTGTGATCAGGCAAGTTGAAACGACTCCACTCAATGTGTCGTGGGATTCTCATCTTGGCAAGAGCACCCAGTGTCTTCTTGAAAATATCTATAGGAACAGGTTGATCCCACTCTAACCCCATCGTCCACAATGTCTGCTACAAGATTTTTCCCCACGCAACAACTGAGGCTACCCACCCACATGGGTCGTAAAGACGGGCAAAAAATAACCTATTTGGTTATTAACAATTGGGGTACATTGATGTGGTATGAGAAATCATCAGTCTCTGGACACATCTTCAAGTAGAGTGGTGCTGCTGGAAGACCACTTTTAAAGCTCAAATCCTCCTCATTGAAGAAGTGAAACAAGTTCAGACTTCAGTTTGATTGCTTCTTCCAACGAGTCAGCCCCCGTAATAATGTCATTAACAAACATATTTCGCAATGTACCTGAGTGGTCTGTTGAAAGTTTTGAGCTTCATCAGTGCCTTATATTCTCAGTGCTTGATAAGGAGATGATGCTAGTCTATAGGTAACAGTGTTGAGTGTATATAGCTGCACATCTTCTTTAGCTGAAGGTCGCCACAGAATACACTGATATTTGCAGTCATCAGAATGTATCCGTATTTGTGTATACATCTTGCAGATGTCAGCAGTAAAGGCAACACGTAGTGTTCGAAGTTCACAATAATCTGGCAGATGTCCTGCAATTTCTGCCCAGTGTGGAGCACATCATTTAATGAGACACCATTTGACATTGATGAGCCATCGAAAACGACATGTACCTTAGTGGTTGAACTAGCCTCTTTAATTATAGAATGGTGAGGAATAACATATGCTACCTCCAAAATCTCTGATGCACCCAAACAACTGTTACTCGGCTCGCCAACAGGGGGTCAAGCAACTGAGATGCGTGTCATGTAGCCCAGCTCTTCATATTCCTGGAGGAACTGGTGGTACGCGGTTGCAAGCTCCAGTCATATACTGAATTTCTTCTCCAGATGTTCATATCTTAAACGTGCCTGTTGTAGGGAATCTCCTAACTCAAGCCGATTTTGTTTGAACCTCAGTCGCAGCACATATCTACCATCCCTCTCTTGTCTGTGTGTTTGTTGTTGTGCTCTTCACATTTTTCCTCATCAGTTGACAACACCTTTGTTGTCGGCACCTCAGACCTCCCAGAATCGTTATAGTTGTACATCCAGACTATTGTCTCATATCAAGAATGACACAGGCGAATTCCTCCCTGATTCAAATGCAACCCTGCCACTCAGAATCCAGCCAAACACTGTGTGAAAAGCATTGGGCTCACCTACAGTTTTTCTGCTAGTCATAGCATCACTCACAATATAGGCTGCCAACAAGATGTCAATAGGCCCAGGGACATTGAAGCTTGGATCCGCTAGCTTCAAATCCTTCAAATGGCTTACGGTACTATGAGCAACCTTTGATGCAGGCATGGAATGGGTGATCTCCTTCAAGATTGTAGCTCTAACATCAAAATATATGTCCTGAGAGTTAATAGGTTTAACACAACAATAAATAACTCCTCTTGACCCTGACACAGGAGTTTGCCCAACCCCAGCTAAGTCTACTAGATGACGGTGGTGTTGTAGACCTAACCACTGGACACGTCTATCAGTTATGAAGGAGACATGTGACGCACTTTCCAGCAAGGCTCTTAATGTCTGAAAATGTCCACTACTATCTCTCACTTGGACCAGATCTGTCGAGAGAAAAATTTTAGTTTGCATTTCAGTATTGTTAGACAAATGTAATATTTGGATCTTGGTTATAGAACTCTCATAAGAAAAACCATCAGGTTTTGCATTTTCTGTATCTACACTGTGACTACGTGATGAGCCATGAGAAAAGTGGAACAATGAGTGGCGCCTCTTTTGACATTGTCTACAAGTGAATTTAGAGAAGAATGTTTTGTGCACTGTGATTAGGTTTTGAACAATTGAAACACATGGATTGAATTGGCTCGAAACACATGGATTGTTCTTTCACAAACTTGGCTCTCTCCTGAATAGACTTTGTCAAGAACTCCTCACATTTACTCAAGGTATGTTTCTACTTACATACTGGACACACTGTATCATTTTTTACGGCAACAAGTAAGGTGCTTCTACTGCGACCTTGTTTTGAATTGCCCTTCATACTGGGTGCTGAAAACTTCTTTACGTGTGTACTACTGTTGTCTGAGGCATTATGGTTGGTCACCAATTGAACATTCTCATTCGCCACAGCATATTGTTCTAGGGACGTAAACATATGGTCACAAGTTGGCAGGTCCTGGTCTACGGAGAATTAAAACACTTGGCGAAGAAAAGAATCTATCTTTTCAAGAAGAATATTCAAGAGCAAAAAACTCCAATCAGAAGCTGGAACGTTTTCAGCATGCAGAGCATTTAAGTTTTCATGCACTAAACTAATAAAGTGCAATATTTTTTGAACATGCAGAGTAGTTGTAACATGCAAGTTTTTGTACCATTTCCCCAGCAATGATCAGATAACATTGTAGTTCTCATTAGTGATAAGTAGATTACTTACAGTTTCCTTAGGTTCGCCCTTTAGACATCCAATCAGATAATGTAGTTTCTGAACATCAGAAAGCGATATATCTTGATGCACTATGCATTTAAAGAGCTTGGCGAATGCTGCCCACTCTACACGGTTGCCAGAAAACACTGGAAGCAGTAGAGGCGGCAGCACTCCACGCGTACCGATAACTGTCCCCCGACATGTTATGTAGGGTATCTTTATAGTACATCTATTATACTGGACGCGCAAAAGCCAGAAAACCTTTTCAAAGTTAACGAACGCATCTTTAATCTCTTTTATAGGTCTTGATTCAGGTTTTGGCAGAACAGCACACAAGGCAAAACAGTGGGTAACACCTCATCCCGTTTCGCAGCTACTTCGTCAAAAGCCACCACGAACTCTTCAAGTTTCTCCACATCTTGCACTACTGCATTTAACAACTCGTTTGCTTCTATTTTAGCTATAAGGTAGTCAAACACAGTTAATTGTAGTTCAGTAGTTTACTGCACCATGTCTAACTTTGATATACACGTGCACTAACAGTTATGTAACACTTCACTTTGATTTAGTTTCACGGTAAATAACATGAGTCTGGTTGTTAACATCTCAATCCAGCCCAGAGGACCAACATTTTTTAATTTTGTTTGATGGTTTTCACAGAGTAACACAAATAACACCAGATTGAAAATCATCAAAAACATGATCTTTCTTATACATCAGCCATCTTGTTACAACACCACTACCAACCCTACAATATAAAACAAACGCGAACAATACAGTCGCAGTCACCAGCAATCTGCTGGCCGCAAAATATCCCAAACAGACACTAATATTGATATATAAAAACTTGCAAACTTAATTGTACTGAAGATAACCTTTGAAACTTAAGTTTGATTTCCCTGTAAGATTTAGGAATACTGTTTAATTTTTTCTCTATACACTGAGCTGAGAGTAAGCAAAGTTTTTCCGAAAAGGTTTACAGTTAGCTGCATTAATCTTAGGTAGTTTATGTTACAGGATGTGACGTTTAGACATTTTTGAAGGCTGAACAGAGGGGCAAAGGCCCTAGGAAGCTTCCTGTTTTTTCTTCTGACCACCATAGCCAACAGATGTGTTTACTTTGTCAGCTGGTTGTACTAGGGGTGATCTACGTGTGTGAGGTCTAGCTGAGATCACTGTGGAGACTAACCTTGAACCAGGGATGGGTCTGGAGACCCATAACTCAACTCTGTATTGGTGATTATGATTACAGATTTTCCGATGACTGGAATTATGCCCATTTCATCGTGACGCCACCACGTAACACCCAACCAACACCTTATTGTACTAGTTTCTCAGAGTCAATCATTAGCCATCAGATGTTAATTGCAGCTAAAGTGAACTTCACAAATTTTGAATAGTTTAATATGGCTTATTCTCTTGTCGAACTCTACCAGTAGCCCATAGTTCTTTCAACAGACTAAAGTTTGTGTTCTCTGCTGATGAGCTAGTTAACTGAAGAAACTAATTGATTAGAACTTTCGTTTTGCATCGGAAATCTTTTTAATGAATGAGATACTCAGTAGTCACGTTCTCGTAATTCAGGTTACAGGAGCAAAAGAATTTTTAACAAGTGTAATATGGCTAGTTTGGGTAAATGGTAATTTTCATTGCAGTATTTTCCAGACAGCAGAGTTCCTACAGTTAAGATTTATTAAGTTGTGATAGTGAAATGAAATTTAATCTTGTTTATTTTCTTATCTTCATTAAATCACGTTGTTTTATGTTATAATGTTGTGTCTTTTGTGTTGAGTAGATATTTGCAATTTCATTTTTAAAGAGTACATGTTTTATGTAAAAATGAGATATACCAAAATAAGACTACAACTATTTTGCATGATATGTGGTATCTAGTATATAATTACTATGATTTTGATTCTCAATAAGAAAAGTTTGATATCTGTAGTGATAATGAGATTTTACTTAATTGAATCTACATATTTTTCTAAAAGGTGTCTTGAAAATATAATCATGTTCAATACTAAGATTTCCAAACGCACAGCGTTTATTTTCCCACTAAAGCAGTGAGTCGTAAGTTTGAGATTCCTCTTTGATATGAGTTCAGAGATATTACATTAATTTTTTTATGTCTTTTTACACCTACACACCTCTATTTCAATAGTATTCTCGGGGTCCACACACATTTAAATATTTTTATATGTGTGGCAGCTTAGATTTGTACACTGAGCCATATAAAAAAATAAAAAGTCTACAGCCTCAGTTCACATCAGAAAAACCCACACTGTAGAATTTACTGGTGCCAAACGTGGTGGTCTTAAGCGAGAAATTAAATTACTTGAAATTTAGTAGTAAACTGAAAGTAGGTGTGTTAAAAAGAGAATTACATTTGAAAATAATTTGTTGTAAAAATACACTCCTCGCCGCTTCATTCACCTCACGCCCTAAACTTCTATGGTAATTGCAATACAGAGGAATTATGATGAGCGAACGCATTAGTAGAGAACTTTATTTTCTCAGAAGTTCTTTACATGCCACTAAGAGAAAGTGAGAGACATAAAATGACTGAAAGCACTTCAGGTACATTAAGCTTGGAACAGACGCCAATTTTAAGTGCAAATTCTAGTTTTGTAAACGACACGGTTGGGGAATGAAAGAATAACATGGGATTCTATAGACAACCAAATAATGGCAAACGTGCCAGAACATATTGCAAAGCTAAATGAAGTGCTGAGTCAAAGTACTAATAACTGAAACGTTTCCATGGACCAACTAACACAATTGCTAGTAAATTTCAGTGCAAAATTGAATGCACAAAATACAAAATTTGATGCTCATAAGATTGTATTCAATGCCCAGTTGAACGCAAAATATGATGCTCACAAAGCTGATTTGAATACCAATTTGGACATGAAGTTTGATGAACAAAACAAAACACTGTAGGGGTTAGGACAACACATTTCTGGGATAACACAGAATTTAGCTGTCCTAAGTAGTAGTGTAGTTGAAACACAAAATACATTGTCCACTTTACAGGTTACTGTGACTAGACTCACTGAAAATCAAACAGCACAATCAACTCGAGTAGATTCATTGCAGGAAAGTCTAAATCATTTTGAAGCGCAAGTGGATGAATGTTTCACTTAACATTAAGAAACCACAGCGGAAGGGTTCACTCTAGTGCAAAATAAAATTGATACTGTTAAATCACGTATTCTGTCCATGGAACGTGCTCTGCCACAGGAACTAGAGCAAAATCGTACATGTTTAGAGAGACAAATGTGTAGCCTAGAAAAATGAATTTCAGCTGTAGAGAAAAGAGATCCTGTTATTGTATCTAATACTGATACTGCAATCCTGGAAAATGTTGACCATCAGTTAATCAATTTTGAGTGGCATATTAAGGCAAAGTTGGATAAAACAGCATCAGATTGTTTAGTGTCAAAATAAATTTTGATAGTAGGAGCAAGGAGTTGCAAGTTAGGCTAGGAGAAATGGAGACTAAATTGGATCAATTATAGTCAGTAAATTGAAATACACCTGTTTTGAATAAATGTAATGATGAATGGACAAGATGAAACCTCTGAAAATAATGTAAATTTGGTTAATACTACTGCCCTTTGCCACCCCACAGCTGCTGTATTACATCATCCAGGGAAGCAATGGTCGGAGGATTTACTTACGTTCTCCGGTTGCAGCAATGAAAATCTGGTCATTTTTCTAAAGAAATTAGAGGAGTATGGCAAATTGTTTGGCTTTTAAACAAACGAGAAGTTTTGCTGTGTTTGAGTCTCAAGTCCACGGTATTCTTTTGGTGAGAGGTAGAGGAGGATGGAGTCCACACTTTCGATCAAGTTAAGGAAATCGTTCTGAAGAGTCCTGGAATACTCGTATACAGGATAATTTAAGGGCGAGATTACATCTGGATGAGTACGACCCTAAGAAAGATAAGACATTAGGACAACATTTTGGAAAGGTGTTCGTAAGGACACAACATCTATTTTATTTTCAAGACAACTTTTAGAAAAATAGTATGTAGATTCAATCAAGTAAAATCTCATTATCACTAAAGATATCAAACTTTTCTTAATGAGAATCAAAATCATAGTAATTACCTACTAGATACCACATATCATGGAAAATAGTTGTATTTAATACTCATATTCTGGTATCTCTCATTTTTAGACAAAACATGTACTCTTTAAAAATGAAATTGCAAATATCTTCTCTACACAGAGTTGCCACTGGTCCCTGAAAGTCCCTATATTTGCAGAAGTCTCTTAAAACTCCCTAAAAGTCTTTTTAATTTCTAATTTACTTATTTCAACCAAAAAATCAAAGTATTTATTAAATTTTGTATAAATGTTACACATATTTAATAGCTGATCACCTTCTACTTATCCTCAAGGTCTCTAAGATATTTTGATCACTGTTTGCTGCTGCTGCTGACTCCAGGTGGAACTGTTAAAGGTAACAGAAAAACAAA
Source organism: Dryococelus australis (assembly GCA_029891345.1). Taxonomy (NCBI): domain Eukaryota; kingdom Metazoa; phylum Arthropoda; class Insecta; order Phasmatodea; family Phasmatidae; genus Dryococelus; species Dryococelus australis. The sequence goes on from CM056999.1 coordinate 60,494,095, forward strand.
GACTACTATTCTTAAAGCAAGCACACCATCATTACCGAACTGCAGCAGAACATATAATAACAAAGTTCTCATTACCTAAGCCACTACTGAAATGTTTTCATGTGTCTTCAGCCAAACAAGAGAATGTTAGATCAGAGTCATGATATTGTTACCATTAGCAAAACTCTCCCATTAAACATAAATACAAACATGCTTTTTGATCAGTGAAAGTTACTTCAGGCAGAACTGGGTCTAGATGGAAATGACAAGTGTGAAGTAAGAATTAATAGTTACTGGTATCATTTTATGACACTAAAAATACTTAAGGGTTCCGAAAGTACCCAACAGCTGCAACAGTAGTCAAGATTCTCAACTTCAGTGTGAGTCGTAACACAATACAGGGCTTTGTTGTCAGAATGCACTCTCAATGCTGTGTTGATTGTGAAATCAGCATATAAAATATATGATAGCAAACCACATATGGTACCAGTGGCAAGGAAGCTTCTGGATTTTGCTAGGTGTGCTCATCAGAAATATTGTGTTTATTTAGCGTAGGAGGGGGGGGGGGGGGGGGGGGGGGGAGACCAACAACCTGAAAGAACAGAAAAAGAAGGCTGAAGAAAAACAGCATACTATAATGTTGGAGAAGAAAAAGATGTCTATACTTCAAGATCAGAATTTAAAATATTTGATTCATGAAGAGGATAAAAAAAGAAAAACTGCTGAAGAGTAAGTATTTTTTAATTTGTTCTGGCCCAGTAAAACAAAATATTTCCAAATGCACCTTATTTTATTTCAGGCTATTTTCAGAGGTTAATAAAAAAAATAAAGAGGCACTTCAGTCGAATGATATTTCTACTTTAAAGGAGGAAGCAAGCCTTGCACAGGTAATGATTGAAGGGGTGATGAAAGTTCAGTCTGATAGAAAGAAGCAAGCAGACAGCGTGCAAAAAGACTTGGATAAGAAAAAATCTAAACTTTTAATGACAGACTTTTTTGCAAGAAAAATATTAAGCATGCTTTGAAATTTTAACAAATAGAGTTTTTCTTAATTATTTTCCTGATTGTAATTAAAAGAGTTCACACATTTACAATCTGTAAATATCTTGTGTAGGGTGTATGTAATTAAGTAAATTTGTTGTGGTCTGTTGATTTAAATTTTTGTATATGAAAGCAAAAATATAACTGTAACACTTTATCCTATATTGTATCCTTAATTAATTTATTAATACATAAAATAATTTTGTAATTTGTAAGACTTTTAGTAGAAGTAAATCATCAATTTTTCCCTTACAAATTTTTTGAAGCTAGGAAAGAAAAAGGGAGTTTGTATTTCTTTTCTTTTTGTAAGTTAATTGTGTAACAAATTCACCTTCTGTGAAAATTTGTATGTTTTCGAGAAATTAAATGGTCCATTGACTTTAAAAGTTACCCTTTTGTTACGTAGTAGTTTTCAATTAATTTTTCCACTATTGTAATTTAACTATGTAACATATTTACCATCTGTGAACATTGTGTATGTAATTAAGAAACAAAATACTAATCAATGCTAAAACAAAAAAATATATAAAAAAGGTGAACAGAGGAATGGTATGAGCTAAAATATAATGTTAATACTTGTGTTTTAATGTACCCCAAAATAATTGGTTAAAAAACAAATTGCATAGTTTGTTAGTAATATTCTGTCAAAAAAATTTTCCATACAAATTTTCTGAAGCTGAAGGCTCTAGGTTTGAAAAAAGAAGAGTTGGTAATTTTTTAGGGGTTACTTTACCTCATTCTGCTCAAGTCAAATTCAGCTAGAAAATATGTTATTATATATACATTATATTTTTGTTCATTGGGGAGAAGGGTGAACATTCCTTTCTTATATAATAGCAACAGTGGTGTTAATATACTTTACTGTATTCTTTTTTATATGCTGTTCATGAAATTAGAGAAAAAATGTGGAATATAAAAAATGGAAGTAACATTTTCTGCAAACATTTTAGTCCCTAAAAGTCCCCAAAAAGTCACTAGGGTCCCTATTCTTGTTCTGTTAGTCCCTAAAATACCTTCTTTTTGGAGGTTCAGTTGAATGGTTACCCTGATTACACAAAAGACACAACATTTTAACACAATACTTGATGTAATGAAGATAAAATAAGCAAGATTAAATTTAATTTCATTCATTATCACAACTTGAATCTAAACTGTAGGAACTCTGCTGTCTGAAAATACTGCAATGAAAAATTACCATTTACTCAAACTAGCCATATTACACTTTGTTTAAAATTCTTTTGCCTCTGTAACACAAATTTAAAGAACATGACTACTGATTATCTGATTCATTAAAACAGATTTCCGATGCAAAACGAAAGTTCTAATCAATTAGTGTCTTCAGTTAACTAGCTCATCAGCACAGAACACAAACTTTAATCTGTTGAAAGAACTATAAGCTACTGGTAGAGTTCGGCGAGAGAATAAGCCATATTATTAGTTCATCACAATTTCAAAAGAATATTAATGAGAATAATTTGTGAAGTTCACTTTAGCTGCAATTAACATCTGATGGCTAATGATTGACTCTGAGAAACTAGTACAATAAGGTGTTGGTTGGGTCTTACATGGTGGCGTCACAATGAAATGGGCATAATTCCAGTCATCGGAAAATCTGTAATCATAATCACCAATACAGAGTTGAGTTATGGGTCTCCAAACCCATCCCTGGTTCGAGGTTAGTCTCCGCAGTGATCTCAGCTGGACATCACACACGTAGATTGCCCCTGGTACTGCCATGGTGGTCAGGTGAAGAAACAGGAAGCTTACTAGGGCCTTTGCCCCTCTGTCTATATATGTCTATACATCTCATCCCATGAAGTAAACTACCTAAGATTAATGCAGCTAACTGTAAACCTTTTCAGAAAAACATTGCTTACTCTCAGATCAGTGCATAGAGAAAAAATTAAACGGTATTCCGAAATCTCACAGAGGAATCAAACTTAAGTTTCAAAGTTACGTGTGCTGCTCAGCGCTAGCCCGTTCATCACGCCTTCTGTTAGCACCACAGTAAACACATTAGCACCAGAGAGCATTAGCACTACGCAGTGACCGACCCGTATAATTAGTGTCGGTTCAAGTGCTTCAGAGTGTAAAGTGTAAATGTGTATTTTTCAATGGCCAATTTAATTATAAGAGTGCAGTGTTTGTTTTGTTTAATTTTAAAGTGTCAATAAGGTAAGTTCCGAGCAGTGTTCCACGTCTCGCATGTTGTGCACGAGTGCAACCAATGGAGTTACCACGTGTGCAATTTACCTGTAATTGTTTAAATCACTAATGCCGCGTAAAAAGCAGTGGATGCACCCATGTGCGGTTGTTTACATTGTCACATCAATAATATTTTAGGGTTATGTTTTGTAGTTGAGATGTGACAGTTGTATGTTTACAGTAGAGCCACATCGGTTTTCACACACCAATGCTATCAATATGCGGAAGTCACGATGTCACAATGCGTCAAAACTGCATTGTTACTGCACGAGTTCTCATAGGAGTATTATAGCTATTGTTAATGCTAAATTTTGCTTAGAGGTCTCATGGGAAATTTCGTTATTACAATGTATATAAATATAGTTTCAAAAATACCTCAAATATGTATAATAATTTTACACCATAATTACAATTTTGTGTTTACATTAGTGTCAACACACAACAAGAGGTTAACTGATATATCTATTATGGATCATAAATATATTTGGGGCTTGTATTTATCTTTTAAACAAAAATTTAAATAAATAAAAAAAAATTATAAACATAAATACTTTACCGCATTATTTACCAATGAAAACTGTAAACAAACTAAGGCTGTTTCCGGATTCTCAATATATACTTGTTAAGTATGTACATTTTGCATACTAACAGTGATGTGTACTAGTTGTGTACTTGTTGAAACTATTCGGACATGTAATCGCCTCGTCATGTTAGACTGGTCGCACATTCTGGCGGAAATATCAGACACTATGTGCTAACAGACAATTATATGCAATTTGTTAGATATAGATACATTACAACAACTTCTATGGTTATTGATAAATAAAAAAATTACCATGAGGGCAAGCACTGAAACATGGCTTTAGCCGGGAATGAGCAAATATTGAAGTAATAGTGTGAGAATTCAAAATTCTATATTTTGCTTTGGCAGCCTACAATGTGTGTAGACTTATCTGTAGCCCCACATATGGTCTCCATCTGCGATAGCTTGGTAGATCATATGATGGAAAACCTATATTTACCAACATATTACATGTTTGTTGGGTGCTGTTAATATAATAGTATGACCACTAGGCCTTAAGTGTTAGAATATAATAAAGACACTAGAAAGAACTATATGCTTGTGCAACCCTTGCATGTTTAACATTCAAAAGTGTGATGTAACCAATACTTGTCCCTTTGTGGAACAGACTGAAAATAATTTATCTAGTTCTCAAAATTGAACCAAATTTGTACTACACTGATAGAACATATTTAAATAACATAATAGTGGTATTGGTGAAATCAATATCAGTAGGCAACATTTAACAGCATGCTAAAGATGAACAAGTTTGACAAGTTTAATAAGAAAACACATTGCAATGCAAAATCACAAAAAACATGCACAAGACAAAACACTTTCAATGAGAATATTATAACTAAAACATTTACAATCTCCTGCTGTAAGATATGATGGAAAATTGAATTTTGGTTTACATATGAAAAGATCAGTTTAATCTACAAATATCACATGACTGACACAGCAATAAAGAAAACATAATGTGAACTAGTATTAAGTCAGCACAATACTCCAAAATATGTTTTCATTTTTCTCAGATCTTGGTTAACTGTCAGTCGAGAGCACTTTATTTATTCTTCAAATAGACCTCTGGTCTTACGAAAAGATGTCAAATAATTCTTGAAAATTATTTTTAAGAAACTTTAAACTGTAGGTATTAATTGTTTTGGAGAAATTTTCAAAAAAATATTTTATCCCAAGATTATGAATTTTTGAGTAGATCAGGAGATTAGGCCTCGGTGATTCGACAGCAGAACTAGACGTGAAACAATTTTTCTTACTTGCAAATAAAACCCATGGAGAATGCTGCTACTACAACAAAGACATTCGGGTTGACAATTTCGCAGTTCAAGGAGTAGTCCTCTCCAACTCAGCATCTGCGTGTTCCCGATGTCGGCGTCGCGCCTCTACAACTTCTGGTTGGCATCCCATGGCAGTCGTAGTTACGTGAAGGCGTCCTGGAGGAGCTACATCACAGTCATACCTTCCCGTTCCATGGTTCTACTAAGACTCTTCTTATCCAGCTTTTTTACAAGCTTTCTTGCATAAATTATTTTTCAACAAACAGTTCTCGATACATTGTAGTGGGTTCCAAGCAAACAACACAACTAGGATAAAATAATTATCCTTCTTGTATGCCAGCTAATGATTTATATGTCAATGCAAAACCACCCAAGAAATATTCATTATGATGTGAAAGTTATTTCCTTAAGTTCATGACTGTCCTAGAGTGAGTTGAATAAGTATAATTATACTTTGTCAAAATTCATAAATTAATTTCGTAGAATTTTACAGATAGTATTTTGTCTCACTTTAAAACATTAAAAATAATAAAGTAAATATAACTTTTATATATAATACCTCTGAAGTTATTAAATCTACAAGAAACTAAAACAATAATATTGCTTAATATTAAAACATAACCTGACATACTACAGGAAGACGAAGAAGAAAACCTTCTTTAAGGAAACTCCTTACATAGTGGGTGAGTATCATTTACATGTCACTAATAATGAAGTTATGTTTCATTTGTTTGTTTGTACCTGTGTATCACATAATCACTCCAGCCACACACAGCATGCATGTAAAGCTGAATTATGGAACATTCGCCAAGTTTGTATTGCAGATGTCTTATAGATACACATATTATTACTTACATACACTCAAACATTTTCTCCATTCAATAAACATATTTATGCTTTGCTCTCATGTTACAGAACAAATCCTGTAGCTAGTATATCTCAAATATAAGCAGTCCGTTGCTAACTGAAATTAACACCTTTGCAGTAACACTTTTAAGTGTTAACATTTCAATTATAGGCTCCTAAAAATAAAATTATTATTGTTTCATGAACACAACATAGAAGACTGCAAGAGTCCTACATTAATATTCATACCTAAAACTTGAATGCTATTACTTCACAAGCGTACTGCTATAGGTATTAGGTTTATTATATTGTTATATTTATCCATAATGATAATGCAATGTTTCTTTCCTGCAAACATACTTTTAGGTGCCAATTAAGAATGCCACAAAATTAACACATGTACTAGTGGAATGTTTTGTAATGGCTTGTTACCGTATTCTAACATCTTATCCGTGAAATATAATTACCGTATTTTGGCGTGTACAGGCCGCACTGAATTTTTGAATTCCTGTAAATATAGTTAAGTCACAATTCCGTACAAACATAATAAATTTCAACTTAATTTCGCCCCTACAAAACACTTGTGACAGAAAATTTGAGTTCTGTTGCAATGTTTACAAATATACATCGTGATATTACTATTCCACAGATGGTAACGTGACTTGGGAAAGCAAAACCACAGCAACATGTTACACAAAATGGCATCTTATCAATGTGCACTTGCAGAGCCACTGCAGGCATTCAAACTATGTAAGATATCTTTCTCTTGAACAGTATAGAAATTATTTTCTCATGTATAACATCTATGAACGAGCTCCATTTACACTTTACACATGCGGGATGAAGGTTATATTGTTTATGAATACGAGCAAACAAATAACTGCACAAGTGATTTATTTTTGTTCTTTAATTCTTTCCCTTTCCTTCCTTCCATAAAGAATTAATACATTAAAGTATACTGTATGTTGACACATTTCTAAACAAGTTTTGGGGGAAAAAAAAATTATGCCAACATTTTGTATATAAGCCACACCCCACTTTTTGTAGTCATTTTTTTTTTGTAAAATTATGCGGCGTATACATGCCGAAACATGTTTATATTGTATTGATATTCTGTCAGCATGACTGCATTACTTATATGATTGTCAAGTTGCCAGTTTGGTATCACACAAATCAGTCCTAATTAAAGGGTGTTGCTGCAGAAATGGGGCTGAGTTGTCAAAGGGGCACCAGGATCTCGTTCCTTCAGGAACTAATACTTTAACTCTCAAAACGTCACACAAAACCCTTGCGGTTTTCTGCACACCCATTTTTTAAATATATATTACAGTACTTGTTTTAGGTAAATGTGAAATAAAATCCTGGGTATTACTGCATGCGTAGCAAACTCTCTAATTGTTCATATTCTGAAGGTTTACTGCTACAATGAGAAAAAAGAGAACATAAACATGTATTTTTCAGGCTTTAGTTTTAACCCACAACGCCATGTCTCAAGTATTTTACTACGGGTCATCAAGATGCCATGCTGTATAATGGTTTGAAACCATGAACATGTTACTGTACACTTAACATTTCTCCAGTTTAACGACGTTCCACAGTTCATATGCAAAATGGTATATCACTTTACATAAGTTAATCTGTGGGAAAAAGTAATTGTGGATTACAATAATAATGTTCCAATTATGTTCCCACCTCAGGCAGGGTCTATGGATGTGATGAGGGGAGGGGGATAGTGCCAAGTGGAGCACGCTGCCCTACAGGAGGGCCAAACTTGTCATTGTCAGCCAGCCTTAAGGATTAGTGCGTTGAGATGAGAGGCCTGGAACTATGACGAAATAGAAGGGCAGAGACAATGGGAGCACCCTCGAAAACCCACCAACAGCATTGCCATGTTTTGTGGATTAGCATGATGAAAGAATATGAAGTAAAGAGTTACATCTACTTCACTGTGCATTTGTTTGTATGTGATAGTATTGCAAGGTGTTCACTGCATTTCCATTTTGGAATTCCCTTACTTTTCCTTGTTTACCAGGCAGTATCTTACCATTTTCCCTGAAATATATTTTCGGGAATACTGAAACACGATATGTACTGTATTTTGTCAAAGTTGACAGAACAAAATGCCATCAGTGAAGTTGCATTAAATTACACTGCAACAGACCAAGCAAGCCAGACTGAGATTTGATTCAGCCATCAATATTTCTAGCAATACATGCTATTGACTTCACATGAGCGCCTGTTACAATTACACCAATACATTACTTTGTACATACTTTGTACATATATGTAGGCTGATGCAATGTGGTGGCTCGGTTGAGGGTGCCAAATGTTTTGAGGGGCAGTGAGGTTAAGGTTGGGAAGTATTGTTGAGGTATTTGTAACCCGACTACATGCCTGACACCACATGTGGCAGTGTCGAGGTTGTTCGAGAGCTGGATACTCATGGCGTTCTCAGGAACAGCAGGCCGATCACCCCTCACATTTATTATCTGCTGTGTTTACAAAATGGCGGACCTATTAAAGGCTAACCCACACACCTGATACTGAACTGCTGACGTATTGCATGACTGAAAATTACTCTCATATCACACTGTTCAAAGATAAGGTGGTTTCGGTGAGTTTTGGAGGGTCCCGTTCCCTGATGTGCCTGAAGGTTTGACGAAGGGAAAACATGGTAAATAGGGTCTATGCATTATTGACTGATCACACACTGGATAATTGAAATCTTACAATGTGTATGCTCATAATTACATTATCATGCATTCAGACAATTAACATTTTTGCAGAATAGCAATTATTTACATTTTCCCTGACCCAAGTGACAATTCTGTGATATCTCCCCGTTTTCTCTAAGGGTGAACATCCGGTATTGTTACAATCATAACGTATATCAATGCTCTATTGAAATCAATTTAACATAAAATGCTTTTTCTCTATAATGTCTTAACCCCCTCCGCCCTTCCATTATTTTTCACTACACACACAGTTTATTTGAGCACTGCACTCACGAATGCTGGTAATTATGAATTACTTTGATTTTACTCTAGGTCTACATACAGTTACCACTGTTTTATTCTATCTTTTAGGGCAAATGTACAATCTGTTGTATGAAAATGTGTGTACATTCATAAGGTGGAGGCGCTGATACCAGACAGGAGGGAAGTGGAATGGATAGGGGACTTTCTCAGGGGGCAAAGGCAGAGGGTGAAAGTGGGGGAGGCAATATCGAAGGAAGAGGAGATTACATCAGGGGTACCATAGGGAAGCATGCTGGGTCCTTTGTTATTTACCATAATGGTAAATGACATGGGTTTGGGGATTAGGGGAAAAATCTGATTGTTTGCAAATTATTGTGTTGTATATGCTGAGGTGGGAGAGGAGGGCAGAAATTTGCAGGCGGACATTGATAAGATATGGTTGTGGACCAGGAAAAATTAAATAAAGATCAATGTAAGAAAAACTCAGATAGTGAGGTTTACACGGAAGAAGGTGATAACCAAGGACATGTACAGATGGGAGAGGCAACAGATAGAAGAAACAGCAGAATATAAGTATCTAGGGATTGTACTGCAGGGAGATCTCAGGTGGAAAAAACAGATAGAGAGGGTGGTTGCAAAGGGAAGAAGGGCTCTGGGTATGCTGGGAAGGGTGCTGAATGGAGTCAGCTGTGAGGTGAAGGAGAAGGCGTATGGCACTATGGTACGGCCAATGTTAGAATATGCTGCAGCAGTATGGGACCCGTATGTAGAGGTGGAGGTGTGAGAACTGGAAAAGGTGCAGAGAAAGGCAGAGGCAATATGGTGAGGAAGAAGGGAACTATAGGCCATCAGTGATGATGAAAGAAATTGGGTGGAGCTTATTGAAGGACAGAAGGAAAGTTGAACGGATAGTCAGGACATACAGAGTGGTGAATGAAGAGGGAGGATGGGGAGGGCTGCACTGCAAGCTAAGTAAGGGGGTGTTTAGAGGAAGAGGAAACAACAGCGAGAAGCTTCAGAGGGTGTGGAGGAGAACGGAGTGGGGTAGGAAGTCCATGCTTGTGAGGTCTGTGAGGGAGTGGAATGTGTTGAGGGAGAAATTGGTATCTGTGAGAGGGGTTGGTAAGTTCAGGAAGAGAGTGGAAAAGGTGTTGGTTGGGTGAAGGAGAGGTGAGAGAGCTCGCTACAGGGGCGGTAGTCTAATTGCAAGTGTATGTATGTAGATGCACCTAAGTCTGACCCTGTACCTATAGCTGACAGGCTAATTTTAAACAGAAAAAATTGGAAAATCTGTATTTCTACTTTGTTCCTCTTTGCATCTGTTTCTAGTTTAAATGTTTGAAAGGAAATTAATTAGGTTGGCATCACAGTGAATTATGCATATCTTTGACTTCTTGTTGAAGTGGAGCATCTGTAAACAAAGTTTTGGAGGGAAGCCTAGCAGTTTACATAAGCAGGTTCGTGATAGTAAATAAGGTTCTGTGTTTTGTCTATTGGGTTATGAAAGTTAAATAAATGTTTGATTGTATGGATAATAAATGTGTTTGAGTTCCTAAAGGTGGCATAAGCAAAAGTTATTAAATTCTGTATAAATTATGGAGGGTCAGCCATTGGTACAATATAGTGGCATTCCACCTATACCTGACAGGGTGTCAGCTTCAGGTGCAAAACTATTTTCGGCTATCATGCATGTGAAAAATTAGTTTTGGATTGCCGAGATATCATATTCTCTCCACATGACCATCCAACAAAGGGAACCTCTCTGTGTCAGGTATAGGTTACAGATACAGACTATAACCTAAAGCTGATGTGCAATGTATTTTTTATCACTGCTGTGTTTCAGATGGTGATCTGAAATGGCACCTCAACAAAGTAAAATACTTAACTATCCATAGTCGGCTATGGCTGCATTGGATGAGGTGAAACGTGGGATGGCTTTGAAGACAGCTGCATCAAAATATGGTGTGCCGAAAACTACCTTTCTGTATAAAGTTATGGGCAAATATCCTGCTCCTGCGAGGATGAGACATGGATAGAAACAATGGCCAAAGCAGGTTTTCCCATTACAAAAGACAATTTTATGACTAGTGTGGCACAATTAGCTTCAGACTTAAATAAAGAATTTAAAAACCATAAATCTAACAGAAAATGGTATGATTGTTTCCTCCGAAGGAACCCACAGGTTGCATTGCAAATGCCACAAAATTTGACTAAAAGTCGCCCTGAAGTTAATTCTTTGCAGCTTCACAACTGGTTCAAAGAAATAGAATTATTTCTTTCAGAAAACAATGTTGATGGTGTCATTAGAGAACTCGACACAATTTTCAATTGTGATGAGTCTGCAGTTTTTAAACCCCAAAGGCAATAAAGTATTGGCTATAAAGGGTGATAAAGCTGTTTCCACAACTATTAACAATAATAAGAAGGAATGCCTCACAGTGTTGATCTCTGGAAATGCAGCTGGTGTGATAGCACCTACTGTGATTTTATTTCGCTATAAATGACTGCCAGCTGAGATATATATGCAAGAATATTCCTTCTCATTGGGGTGTAGGTTTTAAGAAACTGGGTGGATGACATGTGATACATTTTATAGTTACATCACCAATGTATTTTATCCATGGTTGAAACAGCAGAACATTTCTTTACCCATTATCCTTTTTGTGGATGGTCATTTGTCTCACATGTCATTGCATCTCAGGGGGTAATTCTCAAGAATAGAGGATTTTCTGGGAAGGGGGGGGGGGGGGGGGGAATTTTTTTAAAGTAGTATAATTCCACTCTACTAATTACACAGAACACAAATTTACTAAGGGCATCAACATTTGACCAATAGAAACCCCAAAAATGAAAGTGGGGAGGCCTATGAAGATAAGGGAAATTGTGGAGTAAAATGGGTGAAAAATATGTAAATAATGTAATATTTATTCACGAAAATACGTTATAGCAAAAAAACTGAACCAAACATTAACTAAATAGACAATATTACCAATACAAGCTACAAATATGATAGTGGGAAGGGCTATGAAGACCAGGGAAATTGTGGGGTAAAAAAATACAAAATATGTACATTTTCATTATTAACTTTTACCCCTCAATTTCCCTCCAGTTGATAGCCCTCGCCACTATCGTATATCTAAATTGTATTGATAACATTGCCAATTTAGGTCATGTTGAGTTCAATATTTTTGCAATTAAACATGTTTTCACGAGACAATATTACAGTAATATTACAAATAGTACAAAAAATATGTTAAATTGCAAGACACAAACACATTATTTCTCAGTGCAAATAGGCTACATATGACAATCATTTATGGGGAAACTCGAAGCTTAGCTGATGTGTGACGCTTTGCGTCATCAACTAAAAAAAAATTGCTGACACTCCTTGAATCACTGTTTTGGGGATTAACTCCCCTGCTGGCGCTAGGACTCTGGCTCGGTGCATAATGTATGGCTATGCATGTACAGTATTTTTGCAATTTAAAATATTTTTGTCCATAAATATTTCATTATATACATATGTTTCACTTGCTTTACCCCACAATTTCTATGATATTCATAACCCTCCCCAATATCATTTTTGGGGTTTCTATTTGTCAAATGTTGATGTACATAGTAAATTCGTGTTCTGTGTAATTAGTGGAGTGGAATTAGACAACTTTCAGAGATTTTTTTTCTGAAAAATTAATTTATTTTAGTTAATACTCATCTAATAACTCACCATTTATACGGCGTATATGAATACGCACACTACAATGTTGATCCATTTGACCACACTACACAGACACACTAATCACACAACATATATTTTAACTTAACGTTCCCCTTGCTATAATTGCATAGAAACACACTTAATTTCACACAATTATTAGATTTAACACTTCAAACAACATGAATCACAATAAAACAAGCGTTTAAGCACTCGTAAATCCGAAACCTCCGACACAACACAAATCAAACAGCAACTAATGTCCAGCAATTTCCCACAATCCACCTGACGTCAACCAACATGGACGTGCAGTGTAAGGAAAAAATAACATGGCATTATACATCACCTATATAAACACAGTGTCTGAACGGGGCTCTGTATCATCTACAATACTCACTCACACTCTCACTCTCACACACTCTCTCTCACACACTCACTCTCTCACACTCACTCTCACTCTCTCACACTCACTCTCTCACACTCACTCTCACACTCTCACTCACTCACTCACACTCACTCACTCTCTCTCTCTCTCTCTCTCTAGTACATAATACGTTTGATCCTCTCGTCAATATAGACTAGGTAAGCCTTGAGCGATTCACGAGAATTACTTACTGCCCTGACACTACTCCATACCTGTGTTGTTTACTTGTACAACCTCAATGCCGTGCTATAAATATACCCCGTGAATGACGTTTTAAAAAATTAAATATTCGCTGCAAACAGTATATCTAAAAATATTCAACATAAAGTATATATACTTTATAGCATAAATACAGCAATCTTGATAACCCTCCTCCCCATCACATTTTAATTATTTTTAAAGGAAGCCCCTCCAAAATTCTGAGTAATTCTGATTATTAATAATCATATTTAACGTATCCAGGTAATATTTTTCCGATTTTCGAAAAAGCTTCTATTCTTAAGAATTACCCAAGAGACACTGCAAGGTATCACCTAGAGTGAAAATAAACAGTAACCTGGCAGCATTAGGCTTATGTTGGTCACACACGTTACAGATGCTGTTTATTATAAATTTACAACACAATAGCAGGGATATAGAACTTCTTGCACCTCGGTATCCTGAGGTTATGTTTATCTGTTCAACTGCTGTTACATACATACACTCGTAATTATGCTACCGGCCGGTGGCGAGCTCTCTCACCTCTCCCTCACGCAACCAACTCCTTTTCCACTCCCTTCCTGAACTTACCAACCCCTCAACACATTCCACTCCCCCACAGACCTCACAAGCATGGACTGCCTACCCCACTCCCTTCTCCACTACATCCTCTGAAGCTTTTCACTGTTGTTTCCTCTTCCTCTAAACACCACCTTCCTTAGCTTGCAGTGTAGCCCTCCCCATCCTCCCTCTTCATTCACTACCCTGTACATCCTGACTAGCCGTTCAACTTTCCTCCTGTCCTTCAATGAGCTCCACCCAATTTCTTTCATAATCACTGATGGCCTATAGTTCCCGTCTTCCTCGTCATCCTGCACCTGTCTTCACATACCCTTCACCCATCTTGCTGCCCTTCTCTGCACCTTTTCCAGTTCTCGCACCTCCACCTCCACATACGGGTCCCATACTACTGCAGCATATTCTAACATTGGCCGTACCATAGTGCCATATGCCTCCTCCTTCACCTCACAGCTGACTCCCTTCAGCACCCCTCCTAGCATACCCAGAGCCCTTCTTTCCTTTGCAACCACACTCTATACCTGTTTTTTCCATCCGAAATGTCTCTGCATTACAATCCCTAGATTCATATAGTCTGCTGCTTCTTCTATCTCTTGCCCCTCCCATCTGTACATGTCCTTGGTTATCACCTTCTTGCTTGTAAACCTCACTACCTTACGTTTTTTTTACATTAATCTCATTTTATTTTTCCTGGTCCACAACCATATCTTGTCAATGTCCGCCTGCACATTCCCCCCCCCCCCGTTTACACTTTAGCATACACAACACAATTGTCTGCAAACAATCTTAATTTTCCCCTAATCCCCAAACCCATGTCATTTACCGTTATGGTAAATAACAAAGGACCCAGCATGCTTCCCTATGGTACCCCTGATGTAACCTTCTCTTCCTCCGATATTGCCTCCCCCACTTTCACCCTCTGCCTTCGCCCTCTGAGGAAGTCCACTATCCATTCCACTACCCTCCTGTCCGGTATCAACGCCTTCACTTTCCTCATCAATGTCCCATGGGGCACCTTATCAAATGCCTTCTCAAAACCTATGAAGCAGGCATCCACCTGCTTCCCCTCATCAACTACCTGCACCAGATCCTCCAATAACCCATTGATATTCATACCATGCCAATAGCCTTGCATAATTACTTTATAATGTCATTAGAAGATTTTAAACCAATTAGAGCAATTGTTATGGGATTTTTTACATTTATTTATCGTATGTAAAGGGGTATTACACAGACACTGGCATCCTTTCCTCTTCCCCCAATACCTAACCTATCATGTGTTTGATACCAAAAGAAAGATAAATACAATTCAATGAGGTTAGTACTAAATTGGAAATGCAGAATGCAATTTTAATATTATTTGTATGGAAACACGTCGTAAATAAGCTGCAGAAGTCTATAGAACGATCAGAATTTCATCCGTATTTCTATGCACATTTATTAACCTGGCAATTATTTACACATCCCATTCTAGGAAATATGCATATTGATAACAAACGAAAGCCAAACACAATTCAATGGGGTTTGTAATAACTTGGAAATACGGACTGAAATTTTAATATTATTGTTAGCATACACCTGGGAAATTTGCTGCAGCCGTCTACAAAATGCTCAGAATTTTATTCATAATTGGAAGCAAAATAATTAAACTGACAATTATTTACACATACAACAGAACATTTGGTAAATACTACTTTATAACCACAAAACGTACAGGTTAATTTTCACACCTGAAATACAATATGGCGACTGTAGTAAGCACACAAGTATGCCCTATGAGTTTTCAATTTCAAAAACTTACTAAGTATAGAATCTTTGTGTACTATACTGTAAATTCAAAAGTTGCTAGTATACAAACGGTGACGTCACATTCGGTGATAGGTACGGACAAGGATACAGTTTTTGAGAATAAAGAAACTGCCTGAGAAATTTCTGTATTCTTAGTGTATACTTGTTAATTATTTACATTTGCGTTCTAGCAGTGATTCTCTCATCATTGCCGAAGCTCAGAGCGGGGGGTGTGCTCGGGCCCTTATACCACCCATTCGGTTGCAGCAGTTGTATCTCTCTGCGGGCTGAGGAAGTTTCCCTCTCCAGACCGCAAAGAACACATAGCCCAGAGGTCAGGACGCCCTGCACGTCCCCGGCGCAACTCAGACAGCCCGCCAGTCAGACCAGCAAGCCGCGGTTTCCCTAACCCTGTCCTTCCCTGCCTGCGGGGGGTTGGTGGGTGGCAAACATTTAACTGAGTGCCCAAGTTTTTATTACAGTAACGGTTTCAATTTTGAAAATACAGGTCTTGTGAAATTAAATATTAACACAAGGCTGGCATATGGTTTCGAAGAATCCATATGCCTGCAGTAGATTTACAATTTTTTTTTTTTTTTTTTTTTTGAAGTTATTAATTAAGCCTGAAATTCCCGTGAAGTTAATTCCAAGGTTCGTGAGTTCTGCTTGCCATGAATTGCGAAATGGTAGGGTGAAGTGTGAGATGGTAATTAATGATTTTAATTTTAAGTTATATTTCCATTTAGGAGAAAAATTATGAAGTTAATTATAATAATCGGCGCGAAATAGGCTCAAATTGCAGCTGAATGAGAAGGAGCTAGGGAAGTAGTTTTGTTAAAAGTTATCGAATTTCCGTCCCGGACTGATCAGAGAATTTTCCTCGCTCTGCCGAGGTTTTAATGTTTTATTTGCAGTTTTGTTTTTACTGTGTTAATTTCGGCATTTTAGGTCTTTTTAAGTGGTTACGCGTGTCTGGTTGGTACTGCCCTATCCTTTTGAGTACGGGGTTTGTATGTGTTATTAATTTATCATAGAACTTATTGTTTTGAGAATGGAATTTATTGCCTATGTAAGGTACTTTAAGTGCGTCGTGAATGTCGCAAATGCGTGTACGCGGCGGTGCATTTGTTATTATTTTTAAATATTTATTCTGGACGACTTGAAGTTGTTTGATTAGTGTTTTAGATGCGGTTCCCCATACTTCATTTCCATACATCATGGCTGAGCGGATTTGAGATGTATATATTAAAAGTTTTAACCGTTTAGGAAGCCGAGGCGATTTTAGAAGAGGGTAAATTAAGGGGATTTTTCCTAGAGCTTTTTTCCTTGTTTCTTTTATGTGTGCGGACCATTTTAATTTATTATCTATTGTTAAGCCTAAATATTTAGCTGTGTCTGAGTAAGGAATGTCTACATGATTGTATTTTAGTGGTTTAATTTCTGGCTGTTTCCTGCGCGTGATAATGAGTGCTTGACTTTTTTCTGCATTAATTTTAATTTTCCATCGGTTATACCACTGACTCAGCTCGTCTAGTTGGCACTGTGCAAACAAATGTGCATATTTTATATGCTTATCCTTTGAATAGAAGAGGGTGTCGTCAGCATACATCTGTAGGGTGCAGTAAGTGCTGGGGATATCGGCAGTGTAAATATTATATAGAAATGGGGATATAACGGAGCCTTGAGGTACTCCTGCAGTTAGGGGTCGGTGGGAGGAGTTTGCGCCTTCTAAATTTACGAAGAATGTTCTGTTGGTGAAGTAGTTACTTATGAGGTGGATGTAGCAATCGGGAAATTTAAAATTTATGAGTTTTTGGATAAGGCCAGGTATCCAAACCTTGTCGAAAGCTTTAGCCACATCCAGGAATACAGCTATTGAATATTGTTTATTTATGCGTGAAGTTTTTATTACTTCTGTAATAAAAGTGGTTAGAGCGTGAGTTGTGGAGTGGCCTGCTCTAAAGCCGAACTGCCTTTGCGGAATAATACGTTTTTTAATAGCATGGGAGTTTAATCTAGCTAAGAGAATTCTTTCAAAAACTTTGCTTAGAGAGCTGAGTAGCGATATGGGCCTCCGGTTTGCAGGTAATTGTGGGTCCTTGCCTGGTTTAGGGATAGTGATCACTTTTGCCAATTTCCATGCAGGTGGGAAGTGGTTGAATTTTAGTATGGCGTTTAGGATATCCAGTATAAGACAGAGGGCTTCGTATGGGAGGTTTTTAATAGTTAGGTTGTTAATTTTGTCTGGGCCTGGCGCTTTTTTAGGGTGTAGGTTTTTAATGGTAGTTATTAATTCTGGCATGGTTATTAATTCCGGTTCCTTTTTTGGTTTTTTATTTAGAAATTTCTGCGTGGTTGTTATAACATCTCTGGTAAAATTTATGTCTCCGAGGTCCTCATTCGGAGTGAATTGGTTTTCCAAGGAATTTGCTATCGTTTCTGCTTTAGTTTGGGGGTCGTAAGCTAGTCCTGTTGGGGAGAGGATAGGTGTAGATTGAGTTTTCTTGCTAGAACCTCGGAGCACTCTGGATATCCGCCAGAATTGGTTTATGTTGTCTGAAAGTTCGGTAACAAAATTTTCCCATTTATTAATTTTTTGTGTTTCTAATTTGATTTTTAATTGTTTTTTTAGCTTGTTGTATTTAGCTTTGTTTGCTTCTGTCCTATTGCGTTGGTATACATGTCTAGCTTGTCGTTTTTCGCCAAGTAGCATGTCTATGTCTGGGAAATTTTGCTTTAAAAATTCTCGCCTGTTTAAAAATTGTGTGTGTTTTGCTAATTGGGTTTTTAAAGTATTTTCCAGGATTTCTATAGCTGGATCGATATCAATTTTGTCGCGGATTGTTAGGTGTTGTTCTGTAAATATTTTCGATAGTTCACTTTTAAAACCTTCCCAGTTAGTTACCGGGATTTTTGCTAAGATGGTTTCTGGGTGTTGAAGTGATTTAGTGCTGATTTTGCATAGAACTGGCATGTGATCAGAGTCTAGTTCGGTTAGGGTTGTAAGTTCAGTAAATAAATTTGGTAAATTAGTAATAACTATGTCAAGCACATCCGGATTATGTCTGTGATTTGCAGGAAAGAAGGTAGGTGAGTCGGGGGCCTGAATAATATAGCTGTGGAGCTGCGCGTGGTTTTGTAATGTGTTACCACTAGTATTATTAATTCTACTGTGCCAATCAGTATGTTTTGCGTTTAAGTCGCCTGCAATAATGAAGGGGTAGGGCTGATTTATTAATTTATCGAGATCCGTGGTTTTTAATTTCGCTCCGGGCGCTAGGTATGCAGAGATGACGGTTATATGGCCGGAGTTTGTGTTTATATTGATAGTGGTTGTTTCTATGTTTTCACAGTCGGGGTCCTTATTAACGTGATGTTGGATTTTATTATGAACTAGTATTAAGGTACCTCCGCCTGCTCGTACTCTGTCCGTACGGTATGTAATGTAGTTTTTAATGGCAAAACGACGACGTGGTTTCAGTCTGGTTTCTTGTATTAACGCGATTTCTATCCCGTACGTCTCCAGCACTCTCTCCAACTCGTAAAGCTGTGTGAAAATACCGTTACTGTTCCAGTACAACAGGGATAGGGATCCGGAAGCTTGCAGGGATTGTCGGTCCATTTAGGGCATCTGCTCCGCAAAAGTCATGAGCGCCTCCATGAGGAGCATGGACTTGGTTTGTGGGTCTGGGTGGGTGTTTGCTACTATCATGTAGCCGCGGAAATGGCTCATGATGGCCCGGAAGTTTGCCTCTTTTAGGAACCTCATGAGGTCCATGAGATCCTTCATGGTGCTTCCCAGGTCGCCAGGAGCCGATGGGGCGGAGCTGTGGACAGGTGCGGGGGTTTGCCGGCTGGGTGGGGCGGTTGGCATCTGTAGGGTTTCGTGGTCTAGGGGCACCTGCGTGGCGTGTGTTGGAATTGAAAAGTGGCGGACGGGGCCTCTGGCTGCCTGTGCGTAGGAGGCTTGCGGGGGAAGAGATTTTGCATCAAGGAGTTTAGGATATTGCGAAATATCCCTAGGTGGAACTTGTGTGGCAGACGTCGTTGCCATTGGTGAATTCATTCTTGTTTGCAATTTTTTTAATGCAGTTTGCTGTCGCTGCTGCACTATTGCTAGTAATTTAGGGCAGTCTTTTGAGTTTGCCAGGTGGTCGCCATTGCAATTTACGCATTTCGGTGCAGCAGCTATCTGGGGACAGGCATCCAGAGTGTGTGGTCCGGTGCAGTGTGGGCAGACTACTTTCAGTTTACAGTAGTTTTTTGTGTGGTCCAGGGCCTGGCAGAGCTTGCATTGGGCAACGTCACTGAGCTTCCTTTGGTACTGGCGGGGATGAACAACTGTCATGTTAAGCCGGGTTACTGATATAAGGGGGTCGAGAGTGTCATTTTTTGCTACAGTGACGCAGAAGCGGTTCTGTGGCACGAGCTGGAATTGGGAAGGGTCTTGATCGGTTTGTTTTTTGTACTTGAACTGGTACACTTCAGTTACCTGGTACCCGCGCAGTGTGAGCTCCTCTGCGATTGTATTTGGGTCCGTGTCTGCCGGCAGATCAAACACGACCTTCTGGGGAGGGTCGATGTTAGTGCTATATGTGAAATAAGGGATGCCCGTGTTTTTGAGCATGTTTGTCGCTGCCTCGTATTTTTGTAGGTCAGTTGCAACAATGTGCAGACCGTTCCTGGCCATGCTGATTGTAAAACCAGAGGGATGGATAGTTCGGAGCTGCCGAACTAGGAAAGCATACCTGCCTGTGTCACGCACCACGAGGCGGAAAGTGGGTTTTCTGAGTTTCGCATTGTTGCGAAGGCTCAGGTTAACATTTGGT
Source organism: Dryococelus australis (assembly GCA_029891345.1). Classification (NCBI taxonomy): domain Eukaryota; kingdom Metazoa; phylum Arthropoda; class Insecta; order Phasmatodea; family Phasmatidae; genus Dryococelus; species Dryococelus australis. The sequence goes on from CM056999.1 coordinate 60,514,534, forward strand.
GGTTGGCTTGAAGAGCCGGGGGTTGAGGTGGAAGCCACTTGCTCCCTCAAAATGGCGGTACCGGTTTCGAACCGGAATGTTAGGCTGCACGTCCAGTGCCGTGCCAGTGGAACATTTTGCCTGTTGGCTGTATTCACCCAGGGTTTGTTGTTCATATTCGATGTTCTCCTTTGCTTGACGCTTACTTAATTGTGATCGAAGAGCGGCTCTGGCATCCTCCGAGTTTCCATAAGAGTTGCGCCTTTTCAGGTTGCTACCCTGTAGTTCAAATTCAAAATCCATTACGGAGGAAGAGAGGGGGAAAGTGGAATTAGCTTCCCGGCTGGAAAAAACAGAGGACCTATCGTTCAGGTTCGGGTCATATAATTCAGCACCAGGTGCTGTGTTTTTCACATGACGATGTATATCGTCAGTCTCATTGGGGGGCCCAACCCCCTCCACCGAGCTACGCCCGTCCAGGACCCGGAGAATTAAAAAAAAAAAAAAAAAAAAAAAACTGGGAAATGTACTTGGAAAGTAACGGTAAAAAGATAGAATTAAATATACCTATTCGCTGCAAGAGAGTCTGTCGTCGCTGACCCCCAAGGGGCTAGGCTCGAGATGACTGTTAGGTTTTGAGACCCAACAGCCGACGAACAGACACTCACTAGTCGCGAAAGCTATACAAACCTACAGTGGCAGGCCCAACTCCTTACTCCTTGAAGACACGTCCGAACTCGTCGATACCAGGATCACGAGTTGTCTGCTGTCTCTCTGCTCTGCGGCTCTAGCAGTGATGTGTACTAATGGTGTACTTATATAGAAATTATTCGGAAATGTAAGGTGTGTTCGGATGACCTGAGTTTTTTTACTCTCGAGAGCAAGTTGACAATTTCTGAGAGTAGGAAAGAGCAAAATGCGCACTGCTCTTTTCTTCTTCCAAACGAACGCCAAAAGCCACGGAACTGTTTACTTTTAAACAGCTGATCACAACATCGTCAATCTGTAATTTTAAACTTAGTAGGGTGACGAACAGAGCCGAGGCAGCAAAAAAAGGGCATGTCTGGTTAAAAGAAGATGCCTGGTAACCCTATTAGCAACATTTGCTGTAAAATAGGCTATGCAGAGACAGTCGTAATTTCGACATCCCTAACCTTGCGACCCCTGATAAAACAAAAACTAAGTTACTGCCAATATTATTGGTTATTACGGGCAAATCAGCATCAGTTTTATAGCTTGACATATTTAAGTGGCCTGTGATTGTATATGACAAGTATTTAATAATTGTGACTGTCTTTTAACTTTGCCTTCAAGGATGAACGTAATACTTTTATCGTCATCTACAATTACATTTACATGTCCTACAACAGTTCTCAGCGAATGACCAACATATTCGCAAATAAATAAATGCGATAGAAGAGATTTTGAAGCAACACTAGAACTATTTCATTATCAATAATGAAACAAACAAATGTGACGCCTTTTTCTTTCTCTCGATCACACTGCTCTTTGTGGAGAAAAGGAGCAGAGTTCTTGACACCCGGACAGCCATCTAAATAATAATTTTAAAAAAACCTTTAATCGAACTCACAAAAAAAAAAAAAAAAAAAAAAAAAAACAGTAGTAGTAGAAACTATGTGAAAATAGAAAAATTTGGGGCCATGTAATGTTACATATACGTTATGGTTACACATTAAAAAGACGCACATATCCTTATAAACGTTTATTAATTTTCGTATCATGGTTTAGTACACTGACTTCTTACTAATTTAAGTGCTGATAATTGGCTTTAGCCGGGAAATAGGAATTAATAGGAGCAATAGTGGCGCGTACAGGTGGGAAGTGAAAGGCGGCGCAAAAATGTTGTTGTACACTGGTTGCTTGGCAGAACAGCAAGATAACAGGGGTGTTATTTTGAACGAAAACTAATATAAACAAATATGCCAATATGTCTGTTTTTGGTTGTTGTACACTTTGAGTTCAAATTGTACAGCAGAAAACAAATTGCAGAAATATAGAAAGTCTTGCTCCTCAGTATCCTGAGGCTATGTTTATCTGTTCAGCTTTTCTCGATTTCACAAGTATTCATACCACACCAATAGCAGCCTTGGGCTATTGCTTTATCATGTTATTGCAAGATTGCAAACAAATTCGGAAAGTTGTTATTGAATTTCTTGCATTTATTTATCCTATGTAAATGGTGCATTACACAGAAATTGGCATTCTTTCCTCGTCCCTAGACGTACATTACCATGTGTTTTAAATGTACACATTGATAACATAAAATAACTATAAAAAACTTTTAAAACCAAGCTTTTATTTACAAATGTACTGAAAAATGAAAAATAATTATAGTAGTTACACAATTTATAGCACTTGTAAGATATGTTCCAACTGCCGCAATAAATTTTACTACAAATTATCCAGGTGCAGTATTGTGTACAATGCTTTCATGTCACTACATTAGTACGACCATCTATTGCAGTATTACACGTGTACGAGTAAGGCAGGGGATACGATACGTACACTTGACCTCACTCCAGTGTCCTGCCCTCGCTACACACAGGATAACACAGCTCACACTACAGAACATATAACTAATAATAAGTAGAAGCCTGAGACCCCAGGAGTAACATTCACCTGTATGACAATCAAATGAGTATAATTAAATGAAATTAAAAATGCCTGACCCCTCTGAAAGCAGACAAATAAATGTATGGCAAGCAGATGAAATTTACAGTTACACCAACATATTCTGTGTTTACTCATTGGAAAAGGATGGAAAACAAGTGATGTGTTTGTAACATACTATTAAGAGGTTGGCCTACTTTCCAATACGTACGAATATTAGCATGTCACAGAATCAACACACACGTCATTCTAACAACTGGAACACTAGTAAAAACCCTTTTAAAATTAATTATGCAACATAGTTTTAGTATTCAAAAAAACCAACAAGACACTCACAAAAATGCAAATAAAAATAGGTATAGGCTGTTCATGGTAAAGTGAGCACTTTTTAAGGCCCTTATAAATTTTTCCTTTCATCCAATTTCCATCTTTCTGCAGCTTTCTTATATAAACATTGCACTGTGACCAATAAACACAGTGTATACTTTTCATCACCCTCTAAATTTAATACCTGAGTCTGCAATAATATATATTTAGAAGTATTTAATTCCTGTTGGAAGGTCTTAAAAAAATGCTCACTTTACCATGAACAGCATTAAGACACAATAAAGATTACCCTTGGGACAAAACATAATTATTTCAGATATTTCAGCAACAGTTACACTTTGTAGGACGAACTGATTAAATAATATATCAACAAATTAATATAGATGATCAAACATATTGGTTGGCTGTTCAATACTGATCTGTAATATAGGTGGATTACCTTATTAGGAGGAAATAGTACATCTTAGTTATTTAAAATGTACAAAACCCTTGATAGAATTAGGAGTACTACGAAAATCACTTATAATAAACCACATCTAGGCCTGGCATATATGATGCCAAACACATGAAAGAAGTGCATGGAAAATGCTCATTTTAGTGTACTGGAGTTATTTCTTAAAATTCTTTCAAGTATAGTTTGTAGTTGTTAATGTTACTCAGTCGGGAAATAGTTTCAGCTTGGCAAGTGGGTGTAATTATAATTTCTTCAGACAAAATAATTTACAAGAGGGTACTTGAAGTTAACTTGCACACTGTTCTGAAATATGTCTCATATTAAATTCATTTGCAAACAAATCAGTTATAATTTGGCCACCCATACCCAATATAAACCAGTTCATGTCGATGATCAATGCAGTTAATGTCAGAGATTATCTCAACATAGTCATTTGAATCCTACGACAGGTCCCTGTAGATAATAAACTGTCATCCTTCTGGACGTCTGCATGGCCTCTCTGTCGAATAATTATGTTCCATCATCGGCTCTTATCAGTTCGTTGACCTTCTTCAATGGCTCACGGGAAAATACGCTTAAATATCGTACATAAATATTGTACATAGATTTAATCTAATACAGCCATTGCCCTGGTTTACGGATCAACAACTCCGACCCCGAAGGATACTGCGATCTATTTGAATTGATATAAAGAACAAGCTAAACGTTTATTGGCGGTACGAAACAAATACTTCCTCTATTCAGATTGCGTTTTTGTAGAACTTACTTACTATAAGAGGATTTCTTAATTAAAGAAATATGTATGCATACGGATTACAAATCAGGATACGCTAATATTACATGCAAGTGAAATGTGTCACCACTTATATTATTAACAAGCCTATTTTCCTCTAGGGTAAAATAATATTGATCTTATAAAATTTTAAAAAAAATCGTAAACAACAATTTACAACAATATTCAATTAAATTAAATTAAAATTAAAACCATAATAAATATTGGGCCAAACAGTAAACAAATATCTGAGAGGTATATCATCACACAATATATATTGATTATAAAAGCTTGGCGCATTGTACAACGTATACCTCATTTGCACAAGCATTGCAAGTCCATATATTATGTAAGGCTCTTTACTATTTGCACCAAGCTTTTATATACTAAATATAAATTGATACGAACATATTAACTAGTAGTAAAATTTATTATGGCTGTTTGACAACATCTTACAAGTTCTACAAATTGTGTAACTACTATAATTATCTTTATCTTTTTAGTGCATTTATAAATAAAAGCTTGGTTTTAAATTTTTTTATAGTTATTTTATTTTTCACTTTCTAGTTTCACCAATTTTTATTTATAATACATAACTCCTAGTGTCTTGGATACTGCTTAAGATACATAAAAGCTTGTAACTTCCAGCTCCATCATCAGATCATGTCAGTGGTGCATTCTAATTGTATTGTCATCGAAACTACACATGTATGCATAATTTCAGCTCGATTGGATAACAGTAAATGATTTAAAATCGACTTGCAAGATTTGAACTAAACACATCCAAATACATACAATTGGAGTTTAGAAAACCGTAGCAAAAAACATCAAATTATCGTGGTGATTTTCAATTCGCCATGCTATTAACCCTTGAATAGTTCCCTCGTGACGAGATGATCCTGGCTGCAACACCAGGTCTCTGTCACCATATTATTGCATTGTCATCGGGTTTATATATACCAAGTTTCAGTACGATCAAATATCTATTAGTTGGTCAAAATTCGCTTGCAAGATTTCACCCGAATGTACAAACAAACAAACTAACAAGGCAAGCTAAATAAAAGCTTGAAAAAGTGGGGTAAATTTTGACAGTTCTAGAAAAGTAGCACGGCCACAACGTTTTCCTCCACTGCAACTGTTTTGTCACTGAAGAAAAAAACGCTTGTAATTGTAAACAAGTGTTTTGAGTCCAATGCACACTTGCATTTTCCTCCTTCCTCGTGTTCCACGTGTAAGATGATAATATTAAGCATACAGTTTCATTTCCAAGTTTGTTTATAGACATGTTTGTGTTCATTTTGCTGTTTGTTTACACCAGCATCTCTACTTCTGGCAGCGCGACTACCAGGGATACCACATAGCCATCGGCCACGCAATCCCAACTTATTCTCGTGCTCAGGAGCACTGGCACCCAAGACTCAATTTCTAGCATGGAAACTCTATTTTCCCGTAATTTCCCCTGGTGACGGACTAGGCTGCCCACATATGCTCTAGCTATTCTCCAGCATCCCTTGGTGTTGACAATGGTAAGTCCTCGGTTGATGCTTCTGTCTTCATATTACGAAAACTTATGCTATCACTAGACGAGTGAATGAAAATATTTGGACAGCTCTTAACATCGAGGTCTTGAGAGCTGATGTGGGTGATTTAGGTGAGGATGGGACAGCGCCGGAATGAAGGGGTGGGGGAAACAGGAGCTCCCAGATAATACCCACCGACCAATGGTATTGTCCGGCACGATTCCCACATGCAAAAATCCGGAGTGACTCGGCTGGGGATTGAACCCGAATCCCTTTGGTGGGAGGTGAGTGAGCTATCTTGTCAGCCACTGTGGCCCCCACTATAACTAGATGATAACACTCGTGACGAATTGCATTCTATCACAACCACTGAAAAAGTGTAAACATTATTACAGGATGTATGCTTACATACTATTTTCACAACAGAACAATTAGTTAATGTTATCCATTTCAAGTATCTTAGTAAAGGTCTACTGAGTATGAATATGTAAAAGTAATATGCTGATGTAGTGTAATACGAAATATTAATCAACCTGCTCATTTTCTAGCTAAGAAAACATAAGTAAATACCTGTTTTCCCGAACACTTTCATCCACTTTGTAAGGAAAAATGTAGGATTGGAGGGTGCAAACAGAATGTCTGTGTACATTGCCCGTGTTGTTGCTTTAGAGTTGGATTCATCGCTATTCGCTCTCATTTGTGGAAATAAATACTAGATAGCAGCACTATACGTTTGCACGAAAGTTCTGTTTCTCGAATCGAAAACAGGAAACTTATAATTAAATTTCTAAAGGCAAAAAATAAAGGGTCAATAATTTCCCATATGTATAGGGTAAGCATTGCTTTCTTTGCATCTATGGAACAAACACCACTGCTTATTCATCTTCCAATGTTGGAGGCATCTTTTATTTTGCTGCTACTGCTCATTCCCGCTGTGTCTTACACCAGCTCCTGAGATCCATAGTGTGTCTGTAATGTTAACATGTCCTTTAAAACACACTTTAAATGGGATACAACCGAGAATATCTTTGTCTTGTTGTAGATAAACATGCAGATGTTTGTAGACACATGATATTTCATGTCATGCATACGTCAAAAGGAATTCTTTAGGTATGTGTGCAAGTTCAGTTTCTTTGTCGAGGGCTGCAAGTGAATTAAGTTTTCCATATGGCACAATAGCTGATAAACTTTTATGGCTGATCTGAAAAAACACCATTTTTCACTGAACCCTTCAATCAAGAGAAACCATTTTGGAGGATTTGTAGCAGATTCAAACGCACTCGCGGTTTTTGATATGTCTAAAAATGATGCAGTTAAGACTAAAACCACTTGAACTCTATCGGAGAAAGAGAGCTCTTACTGCAATGACAGACGAACTGTGAATGAACCAGAGAGGGCTCGTGCATCAATATAACATCACTTTCTAGCCACCCCAACACCTATCAGTCTCTCGAAATATCTTACAGCAGCACCTCAAAAGTGTTATGTCTTGATGCAGTGCGGTCCCCAGAAATGATCTGTGTTCGTGCCCCGCCTTAAGTTGGAGGCCGACAGCCTAAAGGGATCTCTGGATCCACTGGCAATTTGATGTCTGGTCTGATTGGTTGTTGATTAACTACATTAATTGTAATGAGTCTTTAATAAAGGACGAAGCTGCAGGCCACTTCACACGCTGTTACAAACACTGAGTTTACTCTGCTTTAGGAGGGCAGGCCCTGAAAAGTTCACTGAGTTGATTACTGTGTTAGGGTGCAGTACCCAATGATACTCGGGAGAGTATAAGACAAAAAAAGTATATAATTCAATTGTGACAATTTATTCGCTTGCTGAATGTACATGACATACATCACATAATGTACATAACGTGATTCCCATTACAAACTTTATGCGGATGCTGCAATCGTGACCTGCCAGTGGCTGATGCTGTGAAAAAAGTTGTGGGGCTTAGTTAATTATTAATGTAGTCTGCACAGAAGTATGTGCGATGCTCTGAAATATTACGTCAGATGCAGAACGAACCTACCCTCTGCACAATAACATGAAAAAGGTTCCAGTTGATTAAAATCTATTGAAGTTGAATGGTTAGAGCCAAACTGAATATGCCGAGGGCAGTAAACGTGGAGCTCACCTGTAGTCCTGCCAAAAGGCTGAATGCTCAACTCGAACTGATTGCAAATGGCCCCGGCTTCGGCGAGACCACCGAAGTCGCCGCCAAAACGAAAATGTGAAAAATCTTTACACTAAAATTTACATGTTTAGATGAATGAACTCGACTAATTATTATAGTTATGTACTTACTAAACATTACTTCATGACATACCAGTGTGTGTCGAAGTCTCTGTTGTGACTGAGAATGTGACATCTTGGGCATGTCATCACACTTCACGGTTGGATATTAGATGCTATGATGCCTCAAGTGGCTGATTATGGATAGATGATTACATATACACTGTTATAATTAACACTCACATTATGTGTTAGCGAAATACATTAAATAATGGGACTGATTCCCTGTATTCAACTTTATGTGACATCATGTGTATTTCACTGCGGTGAGCGTGGAGTTGCCTTGTTATCAACGGAATTCGCGCAATTCCCTATGTTAAAAAGGGCAGCCTCCCTAGTCAGTTTTGTAAACACACAATGCAAAATCTCGGAAACTTTACAATTTCTTCGGGAATATAATTCCTAAAATTTGTACCCTCTTGGGGCCATGTAGCATTCCTGGCTTGGCCATTAGGCTCATCGAAGTCACACCGCTCGGCCAACCTGACAATTGCAGACAATGTTTGCTTATAGTGAGAAGTGTTATCCTTATCCATGGATGATGTGATAGAATCATAAACTTTCTTGCCATCTGTTCAAAATATACTGTATAAAAACAGTATTAGAGTTAGAAGGGGATTTTTTTTATAACTACCAAGCCACATCTACCTTGCCCAGGTTAGACCCAGGTCCCTTAAACTGGCTTACGTAGGATATTTCTGGTCAGCACTTGAATAGTTAAGACGTAGTATGGGACACTGTGTTTATTCCTCATGGAATAAATACACCTTTCTCTCTAGCCTTTGTGTACTCATTTCAAAGGTACTGTCAAATTGCTCTGTAGAAACCAGTCTATCAGAGTGAATCAGGAGACCGCGTACTGAATATTACAACCAGTTTCCGAACCTAGTGTAAGACTGCGGACGCCCATCATCATGATGCACGCACATTAGAAGACAAATTCGACTGCCACCCATACTGTGCACCCAGTGTACAGTAATGTAGAGCCACTACCACTAGAAAGACAATCCAAAACGAGACTAGTCAGCTGGCCCAGTCTGTACTTCGTCCACTGCACTGAGCTGTCGTCACAGGGAGCACTCTCATGGTCCTGGAGGTCTGACAGCCTTTGGACTCACGCCCACTGTCAATTTTCGGATGCACAGAGTAAACTCACCTCTCCAACCACCGCATTTATGTGTCGCCAGTTGGGGTAAAAGGCTACTGCTCTTTGTCAGCTCGACTTTGGCTGTGGCAGAACACCTAGCTACAGCTTATCATCGCCTGCATCCCTCTTACGAGGCTTGTACTAGTACTCATCACATGCCTTATACACACAGGAGTGGAACCAAATGGCTGATGAGAAAAGCAGCTACTGCCGCCAAAGGCAATGGGAGCTGCACCCCAGCCCCATCTGCAATCTGCAGCGCTACCACCCAGGAGAGAGCTCAAACCACCCCCCAGCTGGAGAGACACCACCTCCCAGCTCTCTCCCCATCCTTGTTTGCAGCCACCACCAGACATCTGGAAACCCGCCATACGATCATCACTGCATTTCGACAAGGAAAGCACACCCCCATTGGAAACACTAAGCCCTGGTTCCAGGGCGACAGGGATAGCAGCCCATCCCAGACTCACCATAGCCTCAGCTATTGCAGCACCACCGATGCACCAGGTCGCAACACCAGCAGATGCCATTTCTGCATCAGTTCCCCCCCCCTTTCCAGGCGCACACTTACCAAGGTAAACTCATGGCAGTGTACCAGCCTGTACACCGAACTGTGACACCTGTAATAGTCTTCATACCTTGCTGATAAGCCACATGCTCTGTGCTATATACCGACTGGGTTCTGGCCGGCCAGCCAATAGAATGAACAGTCAAAATTAAGCAGTGTTACTAACCAACACGACAATACTGTGCTTGACCGTGACGACGTCCTCTGTCACCTGCCATCATGCACCAAGAACAGAGTTTTCGCGAGGCCACAGCATTTTTTATTCCTTTGCCAGTAGTGAAACAGAATCAGGTCAGCATGACCTCACGACTATGTGCAACTAGCAAGATATCAAACCTAATTAAACCAGACTTTGGGGAGTCGGAAATCACCCTGTGGTACCCAAGTAATTTAGCGAACATGTCAGACACTCAAACTAGATAAGCCGACGAGCAAGAACAAATGGCCAACACCATTCCTAAAATGTGCGGTATAGCCTCCTGCCTTCGCATAGGGGTCAACCAGATAACATGCATGCACTGCCAGCAAAGTTTTCACTATGCTTGTATAGGCTGGACAGATGAACCAAGGCATACTGACAGACTAGAGTTACGACGTACAGATTGCCACACGCACCAGACTGCCTACTGCAGCTGGCTTACCTGTTGCAGGCAGGGGGAGAACATGATAATCTGCAGATGTACCATCATTTATGCATCGGGTGGCCGGATTAATGAGACACCAGAAATAGCCTAGTGTATAGGTGTGAAGTATGCCATTGTGCGGCTGATCACCCCCGCAATCCTGGCCCTCGGCATAGTCCAGTAACTACCCAGGGTACCAGCAAACCTCAAGTGCCCGAATTCGTGGTAAGACCCCATGAGTATCCTGTTGGGTGATGCAAACACAGAAATAACTCAAAGGAACAACATTGGAGTGGTGGAACTGATATGGGAAATTCATACCGAGTGGGGGCAACTGTGTTCCCGCATTTCCACTTAGTTTTCGGGCGAAGAAGTTTTAGCACATCTCACAACAGAGTTCCACAGTTAAACTCAGCATGCTGAAGAAGAGTCCGAAATTTGTAAAGTGCAAATGTACCACTGCATTTTCCCTGTATTTTCACACGAATGTTCTTGCCCAAGATAAATAATTTACTGCAAATCCCGAAGCTTTACACATTACGGTGGAAATAAACTGACAGAAGATACAGGTATTACTAGACTCGGCCGCTACTGGCAATTTTGTGTGAAGCGATGTTCTCACACCTGAACAAAGACCATCGCAAACTCACTTGGTGCGCATGGCGCGACACAACCAAACCCTCGAGGTTGATGTCTGCACTCTCCTTACTGTGAGTTTTATACAAACACATAAAACCCCATCGAGTTCATCGTGTTACCAGATTTCACCGAGGCAGTGATCCTAGGACACCCTTAGCTGCTCCAGCAACTGTGTGTAATAGACAATGGTCAATCAAGACCATATATGGGAGACAAGCACAGAATAACCGTCAATTGGGAGCACTGACCCGATGTAGTAATACGCCCATTAACTGAGACGAAATCAACCATCAGCTAGCCGAACATGAGTTCGCCGAACTGAGGCAGATTTTTTATGAACATTCGCGTGCCTTCGGCCAGGGAGGATCGCTAAACAAGACACGTAGCATTCAGCACCAGATCTGGCCCACCATGGACACACCTGTGTACAATCACCCGTGCTGAGTGTGTGTCTCGAGGCGACACCTCATCATGGCTCAGAAGCAAAACATGAATAAACAAAGGATCACGGAGCAGTCTGATTCACCCTATAACTCACATGACGGTTTGGTTCCAAAGAAGGATGACCAACTAAGTTTTTGTGTTAACTACAAGGAACTAAACAATGTGATGCAACCCATAGAGCTACAGGCCCACATACTAATGCACACTTTACAGATATAAGGGAAACGACGACATTCGGTACCATCACCATGCAGTTCGGGTACTGGCAGATGACGTTACACCCTGGCAGCCAAAAATATAGGCGTTCACAACACTGGAAGGTGAGCCCTCCAATTCCGAGTCAATCCATTGGGACTCAAATAACACTCCAGCAACCTTTCAGACACTTATGTCTGCCAAAGTACTCACCGGCTATAGGGGAAAATTCTGCTTTCAATACTTTGACCATATCATATTCGAAGTCATGGGAGGAAAACTGTGGCCACCTCCGAGTGCTGGAACAACTCGAACTACACAGCCTCATGTGTAAATTATACAAAAACCACTTCGGTAAAACAATAATTGATTACCTGAGACATTTAGTCTCACCCGAGTGGAACTACTAGCAGGCTGCATCAATACGGGCCATCGAGGAAGCAGAGGAGCCTACGAACATGAAACGGCTGCGCTGCTTCCTCAGTTTGTGCAACTGGCCGGGAAATTTTGTGCCAGACATCACCAGCCAGATGGCCCCTCCCAACATCCCCTGCTCGAGGAGACACATTGGCGGCAAGGGCAGAAACACTGCAACTGCTTCCTCGCACCGAAGCACAGCTTCCAGAACATCACACAATTCCACCAATGCCAAGGGGAGAACCTTCTAATACTCCAAACTGACACCTGCCAGAAAGGCCTGGTGGCCATCTTATACCAGGACTCCACCGGCTAGCCATGAGTCATCGCATACGCAAATACTAGAATCAATGTAACTGAGCAGCGATAACATATTTAATGAGCAGGAGTGCCTTGTCGTAGTTTGGGCGGTAAGAAAGTACCGTGGCTACTTAGATGGCAAATACTTCATTCTACGGACAGACAGCAAAGCCTTCCAATGGATGTGCTATTCCAGAAATACTATGGCCAAGCTCGGGCAGTGAGAGATATTACTCATTGAATTTGATTTTGAGGGACAGCACTGTCTGGGCAAAATTAATGGCCTACCAGACGTCCTATCGTTCCAACCTAACCTCAATGGAATAGCTAAAGAGAAGGAGTGGGAGAGAAATATGCCCCCTCCAGTACTAAGCCAAAGCCCCGAGAATCATCTCCGGCTGTAAGAAATACAACTCAGCAGATACCAGATTACCTACCACCAGCAGCAAGACTCAGAAATCCAGAGGCCCCTCCAGCAGCACCCCCAGCAGTTTGAAATCTGAGATGATGTCGTCTTATTATGGAGCGGTCAACACAGCGCACAATGGGAGATCTGGATACCCAAGAACCTGAGGGTAGACCTCTGTTGCTGCTACCACGGTCACCCTCAAGCTGGACACCCCGGCATCAAGTAAACACTACACGAAATAGGGGTGAAATATATCTGGGACGGGATGAGCTGCAATGTCCGCCAGTACGGCAACAACTGCGAGGCATGCTGCCGGGTAAGGCATATCCTGTACCTCAACCCACACAAAAGCCCCGTCGACATCATACAACCTGGACGCACCTGGTGGCCAACTTGAAGGGACCCTATCCACAAAGCACTAGGGGCAACAGGTATATATTGGTGGTCATGGATCAATTTTCTCAGCCAGGAAATGGCCATCATCCACAAATTTGAAATTGAGATATTTCCCTGCTGGGGATAGTACCTGTAGGCCATCTTGGCAGACGATGGCATCCAGTTACAGGCAACCGTTGGCAAACAGCTTGTACCACCCCTTCCCCCCCAGCCAACCCCAGTAAGAAGAGGCAAAAGGAGCTGAAGAAAAGCCTCCGACTCAGTTTGGGCGAAAATCACCACCATTGGGACTGGCACATCCCAATGATCCTCTTCGCCTTTAGATGAAGGACGAACGAGTCCGTCAACACTAGCCCCAGTCAGCTAATCCTCGGTCGAACTCTCCGCCGCCCTGTTGATGGGCAGTGGGAGCAGGAGCCGACACAGATGACCTGACCAGAAGACATCCACCTGGCCGCCTTAGCCAGGACTACCAGAGCCTGCAAAGTACCAGCCCAATACAGTAACAAGTAGTACCCACAATCCCGAACTGGCGTGCGGAGCTTCAACATGGGGGAAGTAGTCTTCCTCCATTGCCACCCGCTGGGCAAAAACCGAGGCTAGTGCAGCGCAGGCCTGACTGATAAATAGGAGGGAGCCATATAAGTTCGTGGGAAGACAGGAAAATGTGTATTGGGCAGAAGACATTAGAAACCGCATCGAAAGGCAAATAGAGGTCAGATATGCATCACTCTGGAGGAGCTCCCGACCAAGAAGCAGACACTTCTGACACAGAAGACGAAGCCAGAGGTCATGGTCGACACAGACAGCAGGATCATCCAACCTATCCCGACAAGAGCGAAATTCTCAGTGCGTTGAGGGGTAGTATACATGAGAAACCCTGCCTTCATCCGCAAGGTAGCCGACAAACGTGGCCGGATGTCTCCAACCATCACAAAGATCTCATGGTGGAGTCTGAAAGACCAAGAACCCTGCCAACGACCTCCACCACCCAGTCCAATCTCTAAGCGAGTAGAACCATGCCGCGCCGACGAGGTAGAGGAGCATCAAGTGTCTCTACCTCAAACGACTCAACAAGCTCACACTAGCCCCGGATGTCGCCACTCACCCAGAGTTCATGACATCGGACAATGCCGTGGCCATCGCTGGCACTTCGCCTCTTTTTTCCAGGAGGAAATACCCAGCCGGGCCGCCGAGGCAAAGGTGCCTCAATAACCTCTGCCTCCGATGGCCACCCCGGCCGTGACATCGGGAGGTGCCGAGGTCGGCGCCCAGATTCAGCAGCCCGATAGGGAAGAGGAGCCCACCAGTCATGTCAGAGAGGTAGATGAGCCCCAAAGCATCGATCTCGGTCAGCCATCCTAACCGTTCCAGCCAAGGACGATGCTGTCGACCATCACACCATAGGGCTGAGGCTACCACCAGGTGATTGGTGGGCCCCAGCCGGCGATGAAAGCACCAAGCCCGCCAGCTAGCCAACAAGAGAACTTCCCGTACATGCCTGCTGCGGCACCTATTCCCCCAGCCGTTATCAGGAATCTCTCTGGATGCCCACGTCACGCTTCACTTGGTGAGTAGAGAAGTGCTCCAACGTACAATAAAACCACTAGTTGAAAAACTGCCATTAATTGCTGATGCTAATATAGCCATGAATAGAAAGGACAAATAGTTTTTGTTGGCAGTCGTCAATTTATTTTATTATGAACGTAAAACCAGTGAAAAGAAAGACTGCGTACTCACGCCAGTACTACAGGAAATCGAGCTTCGTGGATCTTTAGAACAGTGCTGGTACTAGCACAAGAGACAGAAATAAAATAGCAGTCGATAAGCTGTGATGCCAGCTGCTTCCCCCAAGCCCGTTTGCCCATCGTCCCTGTGACTGATGCAGGGAGCTGCACTCTACTGGGCGCTCATGTGCATCGGTTCAGTATTGCGCCATATCAGTCATCGGAATTTGCTACTTCATGAGTGCGACGAATAGTGGTAATTTAAGCGCTTGTGACATGAGCGCAAGAGCAAAGCAAGGGAGTGCAAGGTGCAGCACAACCATGTGCGCCCACCTGCACACACATGTTTGGAAAGTAGATCCTATAAAATCAGGAGAAAATTAATTATTCATTAACTAAGAAATGTTCAAGGACGCCAAGTCATGCAACATGCACAAGAACAGCCCTAATATGTTTTAAGTGTCCCCGCAGGCCTCAGTATACCATTTTTTCATTTCTTTATTCTTTACATTTAATTTCTCAAGCCTTTCACCCTATTTAATTTCATCGAGTGTTTTATGTGAATTAAAGGGTTCCTGTGGCTTAAGAAATTGTATATGGAAGAGCTGTGAGTAATTAAGAAACATAAATATGTTTTTGCAGAGTTCTTGGGTGTAAGAAAGTAGTCCACTCTGCTTGCTTGCCTGCCAACCTGGCCAACATGCAGTGGCGGAAATTTTAGTAATTCTACCGTGTCTTGAGGAAGTGGGCGTGCAGACCATCAGAGCCGTGTTTCACTCGCTTTAGTGACGTATCAATTCTTGAACTGATCATCTTCACTGCAATAGACTTTCAGCTTATCGGAACCTCGTTTATTTGCCCCCCAAGATTCTCCACTTCTCCTTTCCTGTGGAATACCATTGCCTGAGAAAACCTTTTCACCAAAATTATTTGTGGCCACGTGCCTTCTTAACAGTGTTACCCTACCGGCGGGTTAAGCTCGGTCAGTGTTTTGTAATTTGTTTCCTGGAGGAACATTTGAATAAAACCCATTAAATTAACATATGGGGTATGCGTCTTCATTCTGGTTGCCTACAGGCTATACGGACACCTTGCCCGAAATTTTCTAAGTGTACTATGCCAAGTGTTTATGTGTATTTTCGGAGTGTTTTGTATCTTCGTTTAACTAAATATGGGCTTGTGACCTCACTGTGTAAAGGGCACAGAACTGGTAACATATTTTATTAATTACGACAGATGGAGTACCAATGGAAGGATATCGCCATGGTTGCCAGCACACGACCCTAGAAGGAAGAGTCTGCTCTACATCATCACCGATTTGGCACTGCATTGCACAATGTCTGGTGCTCACAACCGACTTTAGATATTTGGTGAGAAACCGTGGTAAAATACGTACCCATACTCCCAAACCTTAATGTTAATAATTTTGCTCCACCATCCTACCATCAGCTGTTTCCCCAGTAACTGTAACCATAGAGAGATAGACTAAATTACCAATAGGAGCCTGTGACTAAGTGCTACAAAAATCAGGGTCCGCAACACCCAAGTACGCTACAAAGTGGCAGTGTATAATAATCTGATACAATAGACATCCCGTTAGAGCCAGTTGAAAGTTACTTCTCCTTGTACGAAGCAAGGACTTCCTGTACAAAAGATAATGTGACCACAATTCTCACTAACAGAGAAAAAAAAACAAAGGATAATGTGTAGATTCTGAAAATATTGTTGTAAATATTTTCTGGTGTCTTAATTGTCTTGAGGGTTACGTGTTTTTTTTTTTAATTATACAGGTGGTCAGTCCATCATTTTTTAGTAATTATTCATTTAAGGATACTCATGTTTGTTGTATATATTAGTTCCCACCGGCCTAGGGGGTGGAAAAAACACAGGCAATCCCTTAACAACCATGTCACACGTAACTGCTACCTGATGTGCGACACTATAGGTAGACTACAAGGCAGAGCTACTTTTCCTCTCCCTCAGCACCATGGCAGGCATAAGCTAGAAACAACACACCCCTCATGCAGGGGGCCATGTACATACTGAAATGTTGGTCTCTTTTTCCCGCAGGTTGAAATCTGTTAAACGATTCCTATATACATAACAACAGCCTTCAGCTGAGTTTTGTGAACTGCCACAATTATAAGAAAGGAGGGTGCATACACACCCGACATCGAGCCATTAACGCGTGACACATGTCCTCCCCCAGTGGCTCGGTTTAAGTAGGGGAGGTCTGGACGCTCCCTATCCCAGCCAGCATGCAAAAATTGTACACTTATGGCCGGACAGGCCTCGCCATCTTTTGTACATGATTTATAACCTCGCATTTGTAGCAGCGTTTCTCAGAACCGGAATGCAGCAGTCTCATTTAATTCATGGCTTTCCTGGTAGAAGCACTGTGGTGAAGGAGGTAGAGGAAGCTCTTTCATCATCCCCAAACACAAGCCTACAACTCCGGCCGGTTGGGTGAGGAAGAAATCTTCGCCCCCGAAACCACCTTGCAAGCGTGAACTACTGGCACATCTGGTCAACAGCAGTGTTAGTGGTCACTGCAAACAAGAATGTAATTGTTATGTGCGCATGGAGCTGACAACTATGTAGTCAGTTATATTTTGCGATAATGTTGAGTAGAGTAACTTAGAAGACAAAGTTTTTAAAATATTTATTTTAGCAGAGTGGCCGGATGCTAGGCTACACCATATTTAGAAGTGTTTCAAACCTTCAGTATGGGTACGCGAATTTCCACTTTTTAAAATTTGTTTCTGAGGGTTAGGTCTCGTAACAGATTTTCGGGTTCTTTTTAAATTTTTTCACAGAGGTTTCAATTTCAAGTTCAATTTCAAATTCGCCTTCTGTGTTCGTCTGTTAGGTTTAGTTAGTTTCTCAATTTCCGGCACACTACTTCTTTCTGAGCCCATGTCCGTCAGCACAGTAATTTTTTGCGCTAAGTACGACTTCAAATACCGTGGAGTATGGCAATGGCAGGGGGGTTTAACTGCAGGCAGCCAGACTGCTTGCGTGGGTCATATCTGAGCGCCGGAGTCGTGCGAATAAGCATCTCACAGATATGAACAGTCTTGTTATCTAAGTTTTCAAAATTAATATTTTTTAATCATAATTTTTCTCTTGGGCACTCTCGCACAAAGAAAATACTGTTTATGTAATATCATTTTAATTTTAATCAATTACAGATTGCAATGGGCCCCAATAAAATTTTATTATGTCATGAGCTATTCAATGTTAATGTAAAGAGATTTATTTAAATCTTTTTAATGTCTGTTTACTCATTTCATAGACATTCACAGTAAAATGTAATAAGTGTCTTAATATTGATATGTCATACTATTCCGTTCTCTGTAGTTTTGATACAAAATATAGGTGTTTCCAATCTGCCAAAGAAAAAATGATTTTTTTATTTACAATTTACCTTCAAAATAATAGTTCAGCAAATCTATAGTACAAAATAATTCAGGTTGTTGATAAATAGTGAATTTTCAGTACATACCACATTTATCTAGCACGCATATACAAGATGCCGCAAACTGTGCCAATACTTCAGGGAAATATTCCTCACAACTGGAGGATGAAAAATGTTGTATGAACATATGTCCATAAATTGTTTTGCTCTTCAATTGTTCCCTCTTGACTGACAGAACTACCCTAGCAATTGCTATCAATTTTAGATTTAACCAATATCGTCAAGATATTTTAGATTACTTTATTCCAGCCAGAATACTTGTAAATATTAGGCTGGAATGGTTCAATAGGTTACAGTAGCACTCCGAGCTCTTGGCCAATGGTATAGCTGATGTTAAAGATACTGGGCAGGATGCGAAGCCTCTGTGAATTCTTAGAGATAGCACTTGCCTTCTTAACCTTTCTCCCAACACCACCCTTATGGGTGTAAGGCATCAAGCTCTAATCCTAAGATTGATTCTGCAGGAGGTAGGTAGTCGACATGTCAGAGTTCAAATGTAGATGCCAATTGCTACCGCCAACACCGCACCTTACTCTTGACATCCCCACCAGAAGTGAGGAAGACTCGATCTGCAAAGTGTTGGTTGCAGTAACCGCATGGTGTTGTCCTAATGGTGAAGGTCTCCCCTGCACCACAGTGTAAACTCAACTGGTCCCACGAAGTGAGCAGTGAAAATAGTCCACCCCAGCTGGCACGCCGATCCCATCAGGAGCGTACCTAGTGTCGTGAATCTACCGCTCCTCCCACCTGGGTGCAAGGAACGGGTGACCATCCAACAGTGGTGATGTGAGTGCCCAGTTGTCACTGGTCTCCCCAGACTCAAAGAAGTTTCGCTACTCAGCCCCACGAAGTGAGAAGTGAGGCGGGTTAGTCTTCAAGCCGGCAAGCCAACTTCCAGGGGTTGGTGCCCTAGTGTCGTGGCTCTACCATTCACTGCAAGGGGCAAAGAATGGGTGGCCTTCCAAGGATGTTCTGGTCTGGCGTAAGTGTAGGTGTAGCTCTGAAGATGACAAGAGAAAGGAGGTCGGAGTGACGCTCAAGAGATTGGGTAAGATTAATGTTTATTTACAGAGAAGGAAATAAACGAAGATGGTGGAATTACTACCTCCGAATACACATGGACTTGGTGGAATGTAAACAACCTTGTGTTAAAAGGGGAAGGTTCCCTGTGCAAAGTTATGGGAGGAGGCAGTCGCTGGTGTGTGTAGCGTAAATATCCTCAGGCGAGCTCTACTCTCTGTCTATAAGGGACTGAACATGTGTGAGTGTGCAGCTAGTAATGCCGCTGCTTCTTCCTTCAGTGGAGGTGGTAGAGGATCTTCACTGACACAGGACGTCTGGAGAGGGGGTTGGCAAGCCCAGCGCCTAGATCCTTGGCATGAGTGGCATAGTGAAGAGAGGTGGGATCTAGGCAACTTACTTGTGGTGGCATCCTGTGGCACTCTGCTGTACTAGCCCCGGACCTCTTACAAGGTCCCAGTGGCTCATCGGGTGAAATTATATTTTATTATTGGGATGTCTGTCCCGGCTCGGTAGATATAACAATCTTGTAGGCAGTGGGGATAACTCAACTCTGTAGACACTGACATGTATATTTGCACTGATGAGAAATGTTTGTTTATTAATATTTATGAATGACATCATGCGTCAAATCGCCCCCTCTCCCCTTGCGATGGAGACTCATCTGGGCAATGAGTAGGGAGGAGGAAAAAATTTCGATGCAGGAGTGTAGGACTGTCCCCACACTAGCAATGTTTTTCTCTCTTGCTGTGCTTCTGATTGAGCGCCGGCTCTGTGCTGGTAGCGGCTCGCTCTCACTAGTCCAAAGACGTGCGGGCAGGCGGCCCGAGGCAGGTGCTGGCTTGGACGTAGTCTTGCAGTAGCGGAGTTAGCTAGACAAAATCATCTCTCGCTGTGTTACAACTAAAGGCTGTCTTCCCTCTCGCTCTCTTTCTCTGCATCTCCTTTATTGCTGGTGGGTAGGAAGCGGCGTGCAGCACTTTGGAGTGTAATGTGAGTGTCGTGAGGTGTATTCGGTGTTGGTGATAATGCGTGGTCTTCTTATTATTGTGTGCCAACTTAAATCAACAGCTGTAAGACTTGGTTACTGACAATATGATTCGTACGAATCTGAGGAAAGAGCAAACACATCAGCCGGCACATTGAATAAGTTGCGACCCTGGGGAGCTGATTTTAATTAAATTTATAAAATAAAATGTGCCCAAGGCCCCACTCGCAAGGCATGTTTCCTAGCTAACTGCTGTGGCCGCTTGGTGCGATAGAATTTGTAGACCCTGCCCTTGGCCTCCCTATCTTAACACTCAGCAGAATAAGGTGTAAAGAAACTATACGGTTTGCTCCGCAGAGAACTTCTGTCATCTTGTCTACACACTAAAGTGGGGATGCGAGTGTATTGGCAAAATGGGGAGACAGAATCATACTTCACCATCTTATGTTGATATACAATGAAAGTCCATTGTAACACTAGTTTATGTTGACACAAAAATCATCGCTATAACGAACTTTCATTGTATATATTTTTTAAATCCCATATTTACAAATTTTGAATTTATGCTGTATATAAACTTTAATGGAATAACTAAAAAAAAAAAAAAAAAAAAAAATACTGATAATATAACTCATTAAAATAAAATTTATATGATGTAAAATTCAATCACTTGCAGAGAACAGATGTGACGCATATAAGGTTTAGAGTGGGGAGGGTGGCGACCCAATATGCGGGCTGCTGTGGGCTGGGACACACAGACTGATAGGCGATGTATATACATGCGAAGTTATTATGTACAACTGTCACTTGGCACATTTTATAAGGTAAAATTGAGCGAAGAAATTTTATTACACTACTAAAAGTTAGCAAAAAAATCTGTCATGTTAGTGACAGTAAAAATGAAGTTTGAATCACGAGATAAACAAACATAAATTAGCAAAATATGCGATAGTTTAGCTCCAAAAAAAAAACCTCACGCAATCACTCTTTCTTGAAATAAGAATCAAAATGATTCCAGTTACTAAATTCACTTAAAAATTGAATATAAATCAAAACAATTTAAATCGCCTACACTATTTGAGTGGGAAGAGAAAAAACTTGATGATCACTCACTCACTGTGGCATATTGAAAGGTCGATCGAGGCTCCCCCCCTCTAGGCCATTTCACAGGTCTCCCCCGCTTTCTCAGACTGACGTGCAGCGTGGCAGGTCAGGCGAACTTTGAAGGCAGCCTCCATGTCGGCACCTGGCACTGGCCTGGCAGGACCGTTGTAGCAGCAAACCATTGACAGGGCATGAAGAGCTGTGCAGGCTAGCCCTTGTCTGTGGTCCAGGACTGACTGAGTGGGCGCACTGGCAGGCCCACTGTCCGGCATAGATGCCAGCAAGATAGTCACCAGAGGCAGTGGTTCGGCTGGTGCTACTACCTTTCTGGCGGACGCCATTGTGTTTGATGACTCAGCAGCCCCCCCACCCACCCGCATTGGCTGGCTGTTGATCCTCCACTTGTGGGGGCGAAGTACCCCAGGTGTCTGCCTCAGCAAGGTGACACCGGAGTTGCTAGTGCCATAAGGGGCAGGTCTAGGGGTAGACCATCTTATTCTGCCCCTCCGGTAGGAGTTGGAGAGGAGACAGACCCAGGGTGTCGACGAGCTACACAGGGGCTGCAGGTTCCGTCTGGGGCAGGCCTTCTAATAGGTTTTCTTCTTCAGCCCCTCCGGCTGAAGCAGCAGTCTCTCCAAAGCAAAGGATGTTTCCGTGATTGCAGTTGCTTCCGAAACGAGTAGAGTAATTGGAGTAGACGAGGGTTCTTCGAGGTACTGCGCGTCCGCCGGCTCAACCTCAACAAGGACCATCATGAAGGGCTCATTCATATGGGGAGTTCTGTTCTGACCCTGCTGCCGGCCAGGATTGTTGGGAACATTCCAATGGCTCTTCCAGGCGTTGCCTGAAGTTCCTTTTGCATCAGTGTAACTGTAGCTTGAGTAGATTCCGGGGAAAATTGTCTCGTTTCTTTGGCTTGGGCCTGGATACCTGGTGTTTCTACCTTTTCATAAGTAGGGCTCGGCGGTAGCCCCTGCGGCCATTTTTCCCGATCCAGCGGACTGTGCCATGATAGCTTACTGGTGCTTGTGGTCCACTTTCCCTTTCGGGTCTCCATCCTGGTTTTAAATTTGGGGTTTGAAGACAGCTCGTTGGCTTCGCTGTTCTTGGTGGCCTCTTAAGCCAAGCTGATGGCAGGCAGTTTGTTCCCTGGCTGGCTGTGGTTTCCACTGGGAGCACCATATTTTTCATTGGCCCCGAGGGCGAGGTAAACATGGTGGTAGGTTCGTCCAATTCCTCTGATACTGCGGAGTTCATGGAAGCTGCTCCATGCACTTCTGCCTCAGTGCTATTACAGATATCGGCGTGCAGAGCTTTAGGTACCATTATCCTCTGTTTCGCCCCAGGTTGACTGTTGCGGAACAATACAACTTCGTTCAACTGTAGTAGTCGGATCTGCTCCTCTGGGCTGGTCTCCTTTGGTTGGGGTGCTTATGCGACCCAAATTGACAGAAACTCTGTGTTTACGCATAGGTAGGCCTCATACTGGCCATGGTCCATTATACAGTGGTGTTGGTGGAGCAATGGGTGCTGAGGATGACCATTTCCTGGAGTCCAGGTGCCACAATGGTTTTGGTAGCACTGGTTATATTCTGAATTGTTAAACTCAGCATTATTTGTCCATTTACAGCGAGTGTACAGTCAGGTTTCGCCATGCGAATGGTTTTCAGCTGAGGTTGTACGGTTTTCCATTGTTCCATGGTAAGGAGGTCACTACGTGCGAAGTTTCCGGTGGTGGTGGAATATAGCAGTGCTAGGACTCTTTGGTTGTTTATCATGAGTGCGACATGTGGTGCCTCCGGGTATGCCATTTCTTCTTTCATTAGCAGGATTATTGACCCTTCTGAACCGGCAGTGTCAGCCCTTTTTGTTCATAGGCATAGGCATTTTACAGACTGGGAGGATCCCTCTTGCTGGTTCGTTGTGGGTCGCAGACCACCAGTTGCGTCCCCATTCCCCGTGCGTGCATGTGGCTCCGGACGCATTGCACAATCTTTGTGAAAATGATAGCCAGGGTAGAACCCACACTTCGGGAGATTACATGATGGCGGTTCTTGACCTTCTTTTGTTGGGGTTTCCTTGCTTCAGCAGACTTGCTTGTTTACGAGCATTCTAAACAGACTGCCCCTGCAGATTTTGTTCAATCTGTCGTGTCCAGTCTATCAACTCTTCCAAGTCTTGTGGCTTGGGTGCAATCAGAAAGTTTCTTAATTGTGGCAGTAGCATCCATGTTATATATCGTACACAGGTTTCCTCAGTTTCTTCTGGGAAGATCCGTCAGAACATTTGTACCTTGCAGCGAATGAAAATTTCTGTTTCTTCTCTGGGGGTCTGTATTCAGCTGTAAAATTCAGTGGTGAGGTTAGCTAGTACCTCTTCTAGTAAACAGTTAGACAAAACATGTAATTTTTGTAAACAATCTGGTTATTTCATAAAACAGTGTAAGAAACTGAAAGACTATTAAAAAACACAGAAGGATTTTAAAAACTAGTACGGTGGTGGTCTAAAACACAACCAAAAAGTTTAGATCATTCTTGCCATTTGTTGCCACACAGTTTACGTCCTCTTTAAATGAATGGTCTTGTTAATACAGGTTATGTTTGTAGTTTTATTTCTGCATCAGTTAAAAAAAAATAGAGGATGGGGGATATGTGAAAGGCACGCAGCCAGTAAATATAAAGTGTGTCACTGTGTCAGGCCAACCTTTGCCAGTCACTATAGCTGCCATGGTAAAAGTTAAAGTTGTTATAGCCAGAGCGTGACTGACCTAGTGCAAAGCCAAACCCCTTTGACCAAGTCTTACTGATATGCATAAAGTCATTTTATGATGCCCAACATGGGGACAGCATCAATTACTGTTAATCAGTAACATGGGACCAGGTCAGAACATCCTGAGAAAAGTGACGTGTGCTGCTTTCTTATACTACAACTACGGCTCATCTGACTCAAATATTTATTCTTCACAGAGGGAGAGTAAACCCTGCAAATTATTACACGGATGTCTTGGATCTCCACAACCCTAGACGGCGATTCCAAACACATGTAAAATAATGCTGCACAAGCCAGCAAGCACGCCGCTCCCCCCTCCCCCTTTTTCGCTCGCTGAGAGCCCACAAGCCATCAACCTTCTCGGGGCTAAACCAAGCATTGCACATTATGCACAAAGTCGAGGGCCACACAGAGGGTAGCTACCCCCACCCTGGCATCGGACAAGGAACATCATGAGGCGATGTCTCACCTCCCAATGCGGCACAGCGCTGCACCTATCCTTCGGACTATAAAAGTCTGTGCGCAACCGTGCACGCAAGTTATTTCCTTCTCGAGTAGCTCGCTCCTACACTTCGTGTGCTGGGGCCTTCTACTGCTCAGCATTCTTCGGCAGCCACCAGAGGCTGTTACCATTGACGTTACCAGAGGGTCCTGCAGTCTTTCCCAGAATGTTCCATTGCCATCACCAGAGGCTTCTGCTGCAGCCACCTGCAGCTGCCAAAAGCTAACATTGTCAAAAACCAACACCATCTACGAGAAGCTCAACTTCTGCTTCTTCACCACACCACACTTTCCGCTGCTGCACCTCGTGGAACAGCAGTTACCTATAATTACTGGTAGAGGCAACCCACCCAATGATCTTAAAGTAGCGGCACCCTTTTTCTTTTGTTTCTTCTCAATGCCCCTTGAATAGTGTAGCTACGACTGAGTTGTTATCATAGCTGTCGACGCCACTAATTATCTTGGGTAGTTTAGGAGCAGGTCACCTACATCTGTCTAGCATAGGTTACTTCCATACTCATTCTCTGCTTGGTTAGGAGGTGGCATACGTCACTTGAATTTATTATGTTTAATAAATACAGTTTGTTCCTTTCTCGATGAGTATCTGTTTTAGAGGTATTTCCCTTGACCACTAGGAGCATATTATACTTTACATTGTTGACAGAAACCAGGTTTTGATATTAGTACGAACCATAGAGTAGGACTGCGGAGTCCCTTCAGGAATCCATACATCTGAGACACACACCATTCGATGGCGACCCATTCTAGACCGATGGGGAAAGAATGGTAGAGTCCTGACCACTAGAAACTCAACCGATGGGGATGAGACAGGTTCCTTGAGTTGTATCTACCACAGCGCTTATGGTTCCGGCCAGAATATTTGCTCGAAATTGACTGCCTACCTCTTTTGGGACCTACACCCAATAGTATTAGGAATGCGGCCCACACGGTTCAATGCTCTAGGTCTGCATGCCATGGCGGGAGGTTGATTAGAGCACCAAACTCGTGCCGTCAACTACTGTTGGAAGTACACTAACATAGGGAACTGTTTCGCCGCCAAGCAAGAGTGTGTACTAGCCCCGCCTACTCGAAGTAGGCAAGCTGAGCGGGAACGAGCATCTCTCACCCATCTCCTAGAGACAGCATCCTCTCCAATATTTGAATATGTTTATTTCTCAGCACACACACATTACCAGGGAATATTACCCAGTAGTACGAGGCCTTGTACAGGGTACTGAGGCAAGGTACGAAGCAGTCAACCCCAGATTCTGGATCCAGGAGTCAACAGAGTGGAGTCGACAGTACTGTGTTAGTCGGCACAGTATCAACGTCCGACTGTCACCAGCCTCACCAGTTCCAGCCAGTATGCATCAGCTGCGTCACCACTGCCTGAAGCAATCCCTGGTTAGGCAGGTAGCACAAAATCAACTCGCACGCCGAACAAACCAGTTGCCATCCCGGAAGTGGGAAACTTCTATCCTAGGTACCACCAACACGTCCAGCTAAAGTTGCGAGCACTAAGCGCAAAACAAACAAATAATTTTTGAACCTCCAGCATGATTGGTCTAACACTACCAAAACCAAATTGACTATGCATTCAGTTCCTAGCCCAGCATGCACCAAATTTTAAGACACTAGCTGGAACCTATGAATCAGACTTCAGGGAGTCTAGAAACACCTAGTGGTGCCCAAACCAGTAGAATGTCAGAGACAGATGGCAATCCTATAGAACCACAAGCCAGTAACATGGCTGACACGGTCCCCGACAATTGCAGTCATACGAGTTGCCAGGGTATCGGTACACACTGCATGACATGCATTTACTGTCAAAAAGGCAGTTCCGCTATCGATGCCTAGGATGCAAGTACGAGGCCCGGAATACAGACGGACTAGCATACAGATGGGAGACCTGTCGAACCCAACAAGACACTTTTTGCAGCTGGGTGATGTGTCCAGGTAACAGCATCAACAAAATCCACACATATAATGTAATGAGCCGTACCATAACACCTGCATCGGCTGGCCAGAGGACAGGATTACACAGTCAGCCTAGTGTATATATGCGAAGTATACAAGCGAGCATTCAAATACCATTCGCAGAACCCAAGAGCTATGTGGAGGAACTCCAAATCCCTGACTATGCAGGCCGACCCCATGAGGAGCCAGAGTGTGAAAACGAATTAACTGAAAATAACACCCCGAATAAACAATGGGTCAGTCATGCGCAAGCCCACCTAAGCGGGAAAGCTTTGGAATGGTGGGACCACTATGGGGAGTTCGTCACCGAATGGGGACAGTTCTGTAAGCGCCTAGCAGCAAACTTTACTGGCGGAGAGGAAGTGGCTAAACTAAACACCCACAGAAGATGCCGTATTCGTAATTAGACGAAAAGAACAGATGTTTCAACGAATATTCCCGATGGCAACGAAGCTAGTTCCGTCCGTTACATGAGTAGGATGTTGTTACCTAATCTGAGGAACTTCTTACTGATGCCAAAACCAGCGAATCTAGACGAATTAGTAGACTGTGCACCTCTGGATAAACCACAGAATACTAATGCAACTGAGTCACGTCCACCTCTGCCTGAGCTGGTTTTACCCAGGGCGTCACTTGAATAAAGATTGCCCTAGAAAGGCCGCAAGACTGCAGAATATGTGGAGAAAATGCATATGAGGTCACAACTAAGACTGCACAGCCCGCTAACCCACAGTCAAGCCAGCAAACGGGAAATTTCAAAGACAGGGTGCGAAGTGGGCCACCACAGCCGGCAAAACAGGGCCCTGTATCCAAAGTTTCAGCGAGGAAGCTACACTCCTCATTGCCCCCCCCCCCTTTTCCCAAAAATAAATGACGATAAATGGTAAAATAAATCTTAGCCCTGTTCGATTCAACTGCGACTGGGAATTTTATAAGAGGCAACCTGCTAAGCCAACAACAAAGGAACAATCTCCAACCACAAAAAAAGTCATCCTTATGGCCCACCCCGATGCAACATTGAAAGTAAACAGTCAAATCACCTTAACCGTAAGCCTACATAGGCATTCCAATCTGGCGGAATTCGTGGTTTCCCCAGTACTCACTGAGGCAGTCCTACTCGGCAATCCTTGGCTACAACATGTCATAGACCATAGGAAACAGCGAGTTTAACTAGGTGACAAGTACCGCGTCACAGTAAACTGGGAACACAGCCCCGAAGCTGCACTACCTATTCCAATAGACCCTAGCAAAATAAATCACTAACTTCCGGAACCCAAATTTCAATAGTTGAAAAATGTATTAGATGAACATGCCATAGGCTTTGGACAAGGGGGCCTCTTACGACAGACCAGATCCATTCAACATGAAATATGGACCACCACACAGGTCTCAGTGTAAAATATACCATATAGAGTATCTGCTTGTAGGCGTCAAATGACCACGGAGCAGGTTAACGAAATGAAGGAGAAAGTGATAGTTGAACCCCCTAACTCATACTATAACTCTCATGTAGTTCTAGTGCGAAAGAAGGAAGGTAAAATTTGGTTATGCGTGAACTACAAAGAACTAAATGATGCGACACACCTAATAGCTCCTAATAGCTCCTCCCGCAACTAACTTGACCCACATCCTGGGAGAAATCGGAGAGGCAAAAATGTTTAGTACCCTGCACATGGAGTCAGGATACTGGCAGATTGCAGTACATCCAGATAGCAGGAAGTTCACTGCCTTCAAGACGTCTGAAGGAGAAACCTTGCAATTTCGAGTGATGCCATTTGGATTTTAAAATGTGCTTGCCACATTCCAATGCCGTATGTCAGGAGAAGTACTCACCGCATATGTTGGCGAATTTCGCTTCTCATACCTAGATGATATCATCTATTCGAAGAACACCTAAACCACATCGAAAGTGTTTGGAGAGGCTATAATTTCATGAGATGACATGTAAACTAACAAAGAGTCACTTAGTAAAAACCTCGATAGATTACTTTGGACCTAGGGGCAGTACTATACCAACATGGTACCAACAGTCAATCTCGAGTAATCATCTACACTCCCATGTACCTGAACGAGACCGAACAGCGGTATCAATAAATAAACAAGTGTCTGGCAGTCATATGGATGGTATGTAAATAACGATATTATCTAAATGGTCAGCACATCATCCTGCACACCGATTCCCGGCCTTTGCAATGGCTCAAGGAATCCAGGAACGCTAAAGCCAAACATGGGCGGTGGGACATTTTTATAAC
The DNA here is from genome assembly GCA_029891345.1 of Dryococelus australis. Lineage (NCBI taxonomy): Eukaryota > Metazoa > Arthropoda > Insecta > Phasmatodea > Phasmatidae > Dryococelus > Dryococelus australis. The sequence continues at coordinate 60,543,457 of CM056999.1, forward strand.
GGAATTTTATTTTGAGGTCCAACACTGCCCAGGCAAAATCAATGTCTTGCCAGATTCTCTACCCTGTAATTCAAGAGTAGAGGAAGGCGCTAAGGCAAATGAGGAGTGGGAGAAGATCTCCTCCCCTACCCCCTTCAGATGGTGGCACAAAGTACAGAGAAACAGATCCGGTTGTTGCGAATCAGCCGGCATGAAATCTCAAATCACCTTGCACCAGAAAGGTGACCCAGAGATCCACCAACTTCTGCAACAGCAACCAAACCGCTTCAAGCTGAGAGAAAACGTATTCTGGGCCCCTAGTGGGCTACCCTCGGCTCCATGAAAAATATGGGTTCCACTGGAATTTAAAAAATACGTGTGATGACACCATCACGATCATCATCAGGCAAGTCACCCCGGGACACAAGAGACTCTCCTGGATATAGGAGCACGATATGGCTGGGATGGAATGAGCAGGGATGTTCTGCAGTACATTAATAAAACTGCGAAACGTGCTGCTGGAGCAAAGCCTACCCCAGGTCTACACCCACTGCCAAATTCAGGAGACCCAAGACTACATGGACACACCTGGCTGCCGATCTGATGGGCCCATATCCGAGTAGCAGCGAATGCAAACATTACCTCCTTGTAGTCATTGAACAGTTCTCTAGGTGGGTTGAGGCATAACCTTTACCCAGCCAAGAAACTACACTAATTATCTGAAAGATGGAGTCCGAAGTGTTCACTCACTGGGGGTACCTGCAAATGATACTGACAGACAACAGTACACAGTTTACAAGCGCCCAGTGGCAATCAGCATGCCAGAAATGCGGGTAGAACCATGGACGACTTCCTCATACCACCGCCAAGCGAACCCCACTGAGCGGAGGAACCAAGAAATATTAAAAAATGCCTCCGTCTCATTGTGGGCAATGATCATGTTCTGGGATAAGCATATCCCCACCATTCTGTTCGCCCTTCGGGAAAGAACCAACGAGGCAGTGAATACCAGCGCAAGTCAACTCCTCCTGGACCAATCGCTCTGACGTCCAGCGGATTGGCAGTGGGAGAGCGAACCGACTGAAATCCATTGTCCCGAATATGCCCGAGTCGCCACGCTAGTCAGAACCAAAGATGCTCAAGATGCCCAGGATAATTATATATGAAGGAAATATCCTAAATCTAAAACAGGTGTAAGGGGCTTTAACTTAGGCAAAGCGGTGCTTCTGAAAAGCCACTTCATCAGCAAGGCCAGCAACCAATTTCGGAGTAATCTGAAAAAACCCAGGCGAAAGATATGGAAGGCCCACCTGCACCTTCCTCGCAGCCTGCCGTTACTCCGAAGCCAAGAATCGAGGCAGAGAGGATGATGACGAAATTGATAATTGATGCAGAAATAGTACTTCCAACAGAAATTGTAGCACCGAGCAACAGACACTCCACCTCTGTCTTCTGTTCCCGAAGATGCATCCAATAATGTCAACGAGGGAACAGGGCCTGTTCTGCCCCACCCCCCTCAGACACCATCCAACGTGGTTGGTATGGTGGGCAATAGCGAAATAGATGATCACCATACACCCTCTGAAGGTACAGAAGTAAAACCCACTGGTATAACCAAGGATGAGGGGCATGAGCGGGCCCCTGCTCGGGAGATTACCAGTATCATAGAGATGGCAAGACATAGCGATGATGACGCAATAACCCCATCTCCCGGACGTACAGAAGACTTCACCAATGTACATAATTCCTAGTACTCTGTACGAAATGGACTCCAGAAACGGAGAGGAAGGGGAGCTTAGATAGCATAGATGTTACTCTTATTTATATTTGACTTGCAGGTACACAGAATTAAATATAACTATGTGTTTTTTAAGTGTACTATTTGAAGATCTCCAATCCTACCAGGATCAAGATAAAAACTTGCTATATGCATTCACGAAAATTTAAATAATTTTGATTTTTGTAGTGTTTTGCATAAATCTAATGTGTTTGTACCTTATTGTACTGAGAGAAAGAGAGAAAGAGAGAGAGAGAGAGAGAGAGAGAGAGAGAGAGAGAGAGAGAGAGAGAGAGAGAGAGAGAGAGAGAGAGAGAGAGAGACGAACCAAAGACTAAGCCAGAGGACTTCTTTAGACTCTCACCAAATTACCAAAGGTACTACAATATTAATTTAGTGTTCTTATATTCATTAAAGAGTACTCAAAATACAGCAGTGGTTAACCAGCCCCAGGTGACAGAAGGCCTGGGGTTGGCAACCTTCCGTTACGTCACACGTAACTGTTACACTTGCGGTGATAGCCACAGGTTGCGCAAAAGAGAATGTCAGGTTTCCTCCAAACTAATACACCACCACAAGAAACAAAATAGTTCACATTCCATCCAACCTTCCACGAGTAAGGCATTGTGTATAAATTTATTTTCCAATCTTTTGCACATTTCGTTCTTTTATGTATTTTCTTTCCATGGGTTAGTGTTGTACATATATTTATAATTAGTAACCACAGCATTTATGCTATTTGTAAACAGCACGTATAATAACGGAAGTTGAGTGACACCCGGTACACTGCATCACGCTTGGCAGTAATCCCAAACCAACATGGGACAGTGAGAGGAGGGGGTGGGTAAACGCATTAGCAGCACTCCAGCACCGGCCAGACAGGCGAGGGGAAGATAGAGAATCAGCATGCCCCAGAAAGAGACAGAACTAGGGCTTGTGACCCGTCTGGCACGGCAATTTCCGACAAGCTCCAGCACACAGAGCGAGCACAACTACAGATGTCAACCAACCCACATTTGTAGAGTCTGTCTACCTACCCAAAATTTTCTCAATGATTCTTCGTACTAAGACCTTTTAGAAGGGGGGAACAGTTCTAAATTCTCCTGCTCCACCTTTAATTTACGACAGATGAGACTTTGTCGCACCGCGGCACAAGTGTGTGTGTGTTTGTTTAGCTCGTGGGGGGGGGGGGTAGTCATTGACACGTGCCGCTTATTGAGTTATACCAAATGACTACGACTCATCCTAAGATGTTATTATCAAACCAAGAAGGAACCATAGATGGCTACAGGATTGTTTCCCATAGAGGAACAGTTACATACACGTTGTATTTCCCACTGATTCCAGAACCGACTTTTTCTCACCACTCGCATAGTTCTACATAACCCGAGGAAGGGTCAACCCCAGCATGTTATTCACGAGTGCATACAGGATCGCCTCCAGTCTAATGGATGGTTCCAACATGTGAAATAAACGAGGTTTCCAAGTAGACACAGAAGGCCGAGCGCCCGAAGCCATATAGCCAAGTGCAGATGGTAGATTCTCCCACCCTGCTCGCTGAGGGCAGATGCCACAGTCCCCACCCCAGCCCAGGCATGGGCTGGCTGAGCGTACTATATATGGCAGTGCATGGCCGAAGACGCAATGGAGTACAGGGTTCGCGCCGTCAACTACCGTTGGTTATATACCTACACAGGACATAGTTAAATGTCCACTCGACCTCTATGCCATTTTGGGAAAAGCACAGAGCTCAAAGGGAGAAGCGAAAGACCAAGTTCATTTCTGCTAGCAAGTGTGCTTCAGTAATCTCTCTGCACCTTGCGCAGACACCCCATGGGGCAGAGCTCAAGCTACCTGACACCTGGACAGGCCTCCCTCTTCAGCCAGCACCCCTCTTTTCTTCCCCACACACACTAGGCTCGGCGTAGAATACTTACCGACTGCTCGTGCCCTGGTAAATGGTAAGAATGCCAGGCGAGGAATAACCGACACCTTCTTCGACAGCAACGAAGCTGCAGAGTGGAGCCGGAAGTACCGTACCAACCTGTATGGTAACTCGTCACCCAACACTGCGAAGGAGACGACTGGAACCAGCCAACCCACTGCTTCAGCAGAGCCAAGGAAGCAGGTACCTGAATACCCTAGCAAGTCTGCCATGCCTAAACGAACAAGTGTAACAGTAAGACATATTGCGGTACTGTCCACACCCGATTTTGTGCCAAGTTGCCAACCTACGGGACCAGTGTTAACATCTAGCAGAAAACCAACCCAGAGAAAATAAGTTGTATAGTCAGAGTGCGACTGACATAGCGCAAAGCCACACCCCTATGACCAAGTCTACGTTACATGCATCACCACATTAATTTGTTTGGCAATTCTTGTTATAAAATACTTTAAAATAAAAGTTTGTCAACGTTAGAGATTTACAGTCTTTTACATCAGTTGCAGCAGCTTTCATAATTTAGGAGACTAGATATTTTATGAAAACAGTCTGTTTATTTAGATATAACACTTTTGTTTCATGCACAATTGTCAATATAAACAAACCTGCAGCCATAGACTACCGCACACAGTTTAGTTTTGTGTGTTCACTTCACACCATTGTCACTAGCGCTTGGAGGCAATTTGTTGTTAAACTACTGCAGTCTATTTCAAAGTGTATGTTTTACTGCTTATGTAATCACTGAGATTAAATTTTCCTTCTATACAGGCAGCATCCCTGTTTCTAGGCCAATATTTTGGCAAAAATAATGCGGTTTGTAACCATCAAAATACAGTACATGAGGCATCTGGTCAACATCAGTGTTTAGTGGTCACAGCAAACAACAACATAGTTGTCATGTGTGCGCAGAACCGACTATTATGTATTCAGTTTTCTTTTCTGGTAATGTAGAATAGAACAACTTCGATGTTGTAGTTTTGTTAAATTTTATTTTGTCAGTATGACCAGGTGCTAAGATGCACCATTTTTATAAGTGTTCCAACCCTCCACTATGGGTGAGTTTCCACTTTTCTAAATTCGTTTCTGAGGGTTAGGCATCTTAAATAATTTCTGGGTTACTTTTTAATCTGTTCACAGAAGTTTCAATTTCAAGTTCTACTTCAACTTCACCTTGTGTTCGGCTGTTAGATTTAGTCAGTTTTTTAAGTTCCAGCATACTCTTTTCCGAGCACATGTCCGTCAGTGCAGTAATTTTTGGAGTTAAGTACGACTCCAATCATTGTGGGGTATGGCCATGGCAGGGGGCTGTAACTGCAGGCAGCCGGAATGCCTGTGTGGGTCATTGCTGAGCACCAAAGTTGCACGGATAAGCATTTCACAGATATGAACAGTCTTATTATCTAAGTTTTCAATATTATTTTCTTTTTATATTAATTTCTCTCTTGTACATTGTCCCATAAAGAAAATGCTGTTTATCCAAGGTAATTTTTGAACGTTATTAGTAAACAAAGAACTTAATTTTCATTTTAATCAGTTACAGATTGTAAGGGACCCCAATAATATTTTACTATCAGGTCATGAGCCATTCAACATTAATGTAAAGTAATCATAAGTGCTGCTATATCATACGATTACGACTCATCTCACATCACATCAGTATTCCTATTCAACCCATGTGAGAGTCAAACCCCATCAACCTGTACACGAATGTTGCAGGCTGCCAGAATCCTGGAGGGTGCCCGAACACGTGGATACAAAGGTTGCACAAGCCAGCGGACACTTCACCCTCTCCTTCCCCGCGCTGAGAACCAACAATTAGTCAGCCGCCTCAGGGCACGGCCGAGCGCCACCGAACATTCACGAAGCTGAGATATGACTAGATGGTTGCTACCCCCACTCTGGCTCGCACCAGAGGGCTGTCACACCCCCTCCCCAGAAATTTTCCGTTGTACAATTCCTTTGGACTAAATAGGTCCGTGCACAGCAGGGCGCGCGAGTGGAAACTTCACTTGTTGGCTGGACTTCAGGAGGACAGCATAGTCTTCCATTTTCTTCTCGGTGGACTGTGCGGCCTTTATTCTGTAGCTTTCGCGACACTGGAAAACAACTGCCGACCCGTTGCTCTGCACAATGGGTCATCTCGAGCATAGCCTGTTTAAGTCAGCGGTAGTTGTTTCCTGCAGCGGTTAGGAACACCAAACATCATAAACATTTTACACACATCCATTCCAACAATCAAACCTTCTGATTCCACAATCCTGGCTGACACAACCCCGGGGGGCGGGGATGTGGGCTCGTTGGTGACAGAAAACCTGGTACCGACAAACACACCACCTGGTGCAGTTTTAGCCACACTCGGAGAAGGTGGAAACATAATCGTTCACCAATCACAAAATCTATCACCGGATTCCCAGGAAGCCATCATGGTCACCACAGAACAACACGATTCAGCACAATAAACCTCATGCCACTCGATATCACTGCAGAACAACAAAAGTCTTGGCTTCTGGCAAAACACAATCGCCGTAAGGCATTTTTGGACAAACAGTTTGAGAATAAAACCTGGATTCTGGAAACAAATCGCGGAAAATATCCCGAGCAACCCGAGAACTGCAGCCCAAGCCACTCGCAGTTCAAAACCGTTTCAAACCATTTGCCAACTTGGAAAATACACAAACAGCTACACTCACTAACACTCAAAATAGCACATCTGTCCCATCCACCTCTCACACTGAGTGCGCAACCACAAAAACAATTCCGAAACCCTTGAAACTGATCGTGCCTGACATCTCCACATACAACCATCTAATCACGAAAATCTGCTAAATGAATTTACAGGTACTCAAATTTCCCTTGTTCAAGCCGGCCTCCAGATCACATGCACCCACGAACAGGCGTATCACTCACTAAAAGACTTCCTCAAAATTGCCAACATTCATTTTTACACATTTAGTGTCGCAGCAGAACACCCTCAAAAAGTGGTAGTCAGACTCCCACGAATAACCCCTACTGCAGACATCAAAGAGGACCTTGAGCCGTGCCACTACACTGTCATCGATGTCTATCAATTCAGTAAAACCATCTAAGACCCCAACAACACATCACACACCTGGGAAGAACCACAAGATTTTTTCTGCATAACAGCTGCAAAAAACGGCACCCTCACCATCCTTCTCAGCCTCACTTGCATAAATATGACGGCAGTACAACCCCGCCCATACAAAAAGAGGATTGGGGACATCCCCCAGTGCCAAAATTGCTGGCTTTACCACCACACAAAAACTTCTGTGCCCTCCGAACTTTCTGTCGTTACTGCGCCGGCCCCCACCCCCACACAGCCTGTGAGAACCTGAATAAGAATCCCAGCTGCGTAAACTGCAGGGGAAAGGAGTGTATGAAGCCAATTCAAGGCTCTGCCCAGAATACATCTGCCTGGTGCAACTTCGACAGGAGGCCATGGTAAAACGCCAAAACCAACGCCCCACACTTCGTGCACCCCTGTATTCATGCAGGAACACTTTCCATCTCGAACTCCAACTAGGAACATTGTTAGGGAAAATGTTTCTTACTCACAGGCAATGCACTCTCAAACACAACCTCGCAACACACAACAGTCTTCCTCTCCGATCTCAACCCTAAAACCAACCAACCAGCAACCCATCCCCCCCTCCATCGCACCCACGTCAACCATCTGCTCCCTCCATAGCCACTCCCGATATCGGCGATATCAGTTCCACACTCACCGACCTCCACGACCTGATGTGCTTCCTCTGGGAAGCGAACTTCCTTCAATTCATGACTCACATGGAACCCTACATCCTCCTGGGCAACTCCACACCTGACCCACAGTTGAAAACCCTCATGCTCCTGCAAGCCTTGACCACATACTCCGGGTTCGAATAGTCATGGATTAAACCTGCACAGATAGTTCCTGTGTCCTCTCCCTTCTCTACTGGAATGGCAACAGTATATTTTATCAAATTTATGAATTAGAAAGAGTATTAGAAACTAATGGTGTAAAAATTGCACTAATTAACGAACACATTTAAAACCAAAAAAAAAATTAACATAAAAAATTACACGGCATATCGAATTGACAGAAAATCTAAAGGAGGTGGTATATTAATACTAGTTCATAATCGCATACAACACCATTTAAACTATGTTCCAGCATTGGAAAATTTAGGTCACATCACTCTAGCTGCTATTTATAATCCCCCCAATAAACCGCTACTCCCAGCTGACTTAGATAAAATAACAACACAGTCATACCCATTTTTCTTAGCAGGAGATCTAAACGCAAAACATACTTCCTGGAATAGTAGAGAAAATAATCAGAGGCAGAATACTTACAAAAACCTCTAATCAATATAATTATTTAGTTACAGGCCCAACACAACCGACATTTTATCCTGCTTGTACAAAGTACTAATCAGATATTTTAGATATTGCACTTACCAATTTAGAAAATGTGAATATTTCATTTGAAGTCCTCGCAGAATTAGATTCCGACCACTTACTTATATTTTTTCAGCTGGAAGCAAACATAATTAAACATCCCAACACCACTCTTCTAAAAACTCTGGTAACTAACTGGGAGGATTTTAAATTATACCTAGAAGATTTATTTGCAATGCACCAAATAAATATTCCATCTACAGATCACATCAACTCAGCAACTGAATTAATTCAAAATACAATATTGAAAATAAATAAAAAACACACAACTTTCCTAAATCGACGACAGTTTTTAAAACGCTCCTTTCCCGAAGCTGAAAATCTTTTAGCCGAAAAACGCCACGCCCACCATATATATCAAAAATCCAGAAACCAAGGCGATAAAGAAAATTTTATAAATTAAAGAGAGAACTCTATAATAAACTCACCACATTAAAAATCAATAAATGGGAAACTTTCATGACTGACATAAACAATAATTACAATGAATTCTGGCGCATTGCAAAAACCTTGCGAGGCCAAACTAAAAAAATCAATCTACTAGCCATCATAAACACAGCAGGAACCCTCTTATACATCCCAGAGGACAAAGCAAATGCAATAGCTGATTGTTATCAGGGCCAGTTCTCACCCAATGCTGATCTAGGAGATCCAAATTTTTCCAGAGATGTTCAAAGGACAAAGCAAATGCAATAGCTGATTGTTATCACGGCCAGTTCTCACCCAATGCTGATCTAGGAGATCCAAATTTTTCCAGAGATGTTCAAACCAATATCACAGCTTTTTTCAACAGAACTATAACTGCAAAACCAGAAGCAATAACACTTAAAGAATTACTTGTACTAATTAAAAAACTTAATGTCAAGAAAGCTCCAGGACACGATAAAATTACTTATAAAATTATGAAAAACCTCCCAGCTAATGCACTATTTGCAATCCTTAACCTGTTTAATGCAATATTAAATTTCAATTATTTCCCTATAGCATGGCGAACAGGGAAAGTTACGTATCCAAACCAGGCAGAAATCACTCAATCCCAGAAATTAGATGGCCTATTTCCCAACTCAACTCCCTTAGTAAAGTATTCGAAAAACTCCTTTTAACTAGATTATTAATACATGCAGAATTACAACAGATTATCCCAGCAACACAATTCGGGTTTAGAGCACAACATTCCACCACTCACGCCCTCACTAAATTCACCACAGACACCTTAACTGCAATGCAAAAAAACGAAGTCATAATAGTCATTTTCCTAGACGTCGCTTAAGCATTTGATAAGATGTGGATACCTGGATTACTGCAAAAATTAATTAACTTCAATTTTCCCGACTTCTACATACATTTACTCGCCTCATACTTTCAAAACAGAAAATTCTTTGTTAGTATTGATAATGCCAACTCTACTACTCGCGAAATTACAGCAGGCGTCCCACAAGGCTCAGCAATTTTCCCATTTCTGTATAATATTTTTACCTCAGATATCCCCATAACCCATGCCTCAGTACAAATGTACGCGGACGATACCATAATTTACACCCACGATAAAAAAAAACGGCCATATGCTATCCTCCTAACTCAACTTCAAATAAACGATTTAGAACACTGGTTAGAAAGATGGAAAATTAAAACTAATCCTACTAAATCACAAGCATTATTTTTAACTCAACGCAGAATCCAGCCTTCCCGCCAAATAATTCTAAACAATATTCCAATCCTCTTCACACAAACCGCGAAATACCTAGGTTTAACAATTGACTCTAAACAAATCTGGAATAATCACATTTCAACAGTTAAAAAGGCAGCACTGAGCAAACTACTGCAACTGTTTCCAATGTTAAAAAGCACTAATCTACCCAGACGATTAAAACTATTAATTTACACAGCAATAGTTAGATAAGCTCTTTTGTATGGTAACGAAGACTGGGGAAACTATAATAAATTCCTTTTAAACTCCCTTCAAGTCATTCAAAATAAGTACTTCAAAATCATAATAAACACAGCGCTCTTCACTTCCAACCTATCGATACATGAACGTTTAAAAATTCCAACTATAAAGACACAGTTACTAAACTGCATTATAAATTACTACAATAACCTTCTCTCACATTCAAATCCCGCCATTAAACGGCTAGGAGACTACGAACCCGATAAAAACAGAAGAATAAAACGCCCTAAAATGCTTCCCACATAATAACTAACACCTCCTAAACCTTCACACCCGGCCGAAATTCTCCGATCGGTCCGGGACAAAGTTCAGTCAGTTTGACAAAACTACCTGGCACCAGCATCGCGCACATCACTCCGTCCGTAAATTTTCTCTCACGGTGAACACACCTCTCTCTACTTCCTTAGCAACTCTTCAAAGAGCTGACTGATTAAATACTTAAATCCTAATAATGTCCTTCAAGTTTTTTAACAATATTTGATCACAAAACACTTGTTAATTAAGTCGCAGTGCTGCCTTCTCTCCTCTGAAGACAGAAGCCATGCCCTCGGCTGAGATACAGCCAATCAGAAAATTCCTTTAATATGTAGCCTCGCCCACCGGCAAATACTCATAAAATCAATTATTATTTAAACTACAAACCTTAAAACTCTAATTCGTAACAAAAACTGTTCCCTAATACACTTTCCCACATCCCATACAAAATAAAACCTTATATATTAACATTTTACAACCAAATACACAAATCAAACATAGTACCACCTGAAATACCACAACTCTGTTTATTAATGATATAGTTAGAGGAAGGCCCTGCTTCCTCTGCCTTTTCCTGACATTATGTTTAACTTCATGGGAATAATTTTAAAATTCAATTAACCAACTTTTTTTATAGATTTTACCAAACTTTTAAAATACCTATATTTTTGATTTTCCAAATTCCGTGCCATTAGGGACAGGAACTCCACCGACTATCCTCTTACTTTTGAATAAATATTGGGACAACTGTTGCCCAGGGGCTATACTGGGTCACAAAAACCACACTCCTGACATACGAGCACCGTGCGTGCCAGGTTAAAGTGCCAATGTTATGGGGGACCAGGGTGGCATGGATAAGCTGCCCCTAACCCTGGTCCAATCAAATGATTACCGCTTGGTAAGACAAGGGCCTCGGTCTGTACTTCCCATGCGCTGAGAGACTTAGCCTAGGTGATGATAAATCGGCGGTGCGCGAGTGGAGGGGGAGAGAGAGAGAGAGAGAGAGAGAGAGAGAGAGAGAGAGAGAGAGAGAGAGAGAGAGAGAGCTGTGGTGTCGTCGGTGAAGGACCTGTTAGCAGTAAGATCCGAGGAATAGGTGTCTTTATCACTTTTTAGTGCTAAAACACCGCGCCAGGCCAAGTTAAGTGCCTTTTTCAAGGCTACTTAAAAGGTTTAAACTGCAGCCCCATTAAATACAAAAATATAAATTCTTCTTGCGGAAAAAAACAAGCGCTGGTATCCCGCCACTCACTGTTCTTGTCTCTGGTAGAGAGGAGAGGATAGGCTGGTGTGGGCTTGGCGAAGGTGCACACCACAACAACAGAGGTGTAGGCACACTATAGGAACACTTTCCATACAGGTTTCACTGCGATTTAGATTTAATTCTGTAATTTCCCCTCCGCGTATTTCATGTCATTGTTGTTACAAGTGAAGCCATGGCAGACCCCAAGGTTGCCATCGACTCTGAATCACAGTCACTGAAGCGCCCAGCCAGCGAAGCGCACCTAGAGATGCGAGTGACAAAAGACAGTATGTGACACAAAAACCAGCCCTTCAAGCCCCTCCAGCCACAACGGCGTCCCCCCTGGGCACAACAACATTACAAAATGGCGCCGCGCAGCAACCAACTACTAAGACGGTGCAGATAAAATCCTTCACCACATATACAAATAAAACACAACTTCCCCGCCTTGAAAATAGCACTCTATGCACACATGAGGATGACATGGAGTTTTTGTTTGCATTGGAGCAGACAGCAAAGATGTGCATACGAGAACGATTACTAACTATGTCAACGCGGTCAGAACTGTTAAACAAATGGGATATGACACAGCTTGCTCCGACAGGCTTAAGAAATCCCGGTTAAATTGGTTTTCTGTTGTGTCCACACATACACACCTATGGAATCCTTCAAGGAGGAATTCGTGGCAGCAAGAATGCCAGTGCAGCGGTGTTGGTTCATTCATGATCGCAATCGTCGTACGATAAATAAACTCGTGGTTGAACTGCCAAATGGTACAGACCCTGCGCCGTACCTGGCCCAGACAAACTTCGCACGGCTACAAATCAAAGTGGAAGAGTCCCAGCACCCGACTGGGCCTTCACAGTGCGCAAGATGCCAACGATTTGGCCATGTGACTGGCGGATGCAATGCAGCACCTAAATGCAGATACTGTGGTGATCATCTTACATCTGCCTGCAGTATTCAAAATGATCGAACACATGTAAAATGCGCACAGTGCGGGGACAATCGCTGTAAAAATTACAAGGCTGCTAAGTGGAGTAGACTGCCACAAGACGAGAGACAGTCGCGCCAGCTACAGTCAAAGCTGGCTATTCGCGAGAATGTGCGTATAAACGCATGGCAAACATCCCCGCAACCTCAGGCCCCCTCAGGGCAACAGCAGGCCTCACTCCAGCCACCACGTAACAATTTTCTGCCACACTGGGCACAACAAGCGTAACCCCAGCCTATCCCGACATATAATAGGTTTGGATATTTTGTAAAAGAGGCAGAATTTCCACCTCTCGCGAATGATTGCATTCCCCGCGATCCAAAGAGGCGCTGGGTCAAAAAACAGCGTAAAGTTATGAGAAAAAACGGACGAAAAAATTCTCCCTCCTCCCCATGACATGACAAGCGAAGCTCCAGTCGCGCCAGAGGCCGCTCCAACATGCGCGGCCAATAGGGAGCCAGCTAAACGCCAATTGGGCGAGCAGGCTCGCGAAGCTCCTGTACAAAAGAGGCTTGAAAAAGGCCAAATGGCCAGATCGCGCCCTGATCCCATGGAGGCAGCATCTGCACCTCTGCAGGCTCCTTTCATCATGGATGCCATTAAGTCTGCATTCAACAGCGATGCTGAACATAGCTAAACACACCCCCCCCCAAATAATAAAAGAGTTAATGCCACTAGTACAATTGATTGTCATTTGGACAACTCCCAGACTTTTGCAGGAAGACTAAATTGCACAGACAATTACGCTCCACCTAAAGATGGTTAAGAGTATTGACCATGCAACTGTGATGCAGCTACACTAAATAATTCCGATCCACACATACACACAATTTTCTATTGAAATGCGCATAGCCTTAGTAACAAAAAGGACGAATATATTGATTATATGTCTCGGCATAAAGTAAAAATCGCGGCAGTAAACGAGAAAAAACTTTACACCAAATAATCGATTCTCTGTTCCAGGGTATGCCGTATACAGGCGCGACAGGGCGCAGAATGTAGGCAGAGGTGGTGGAGTTGCAATTTTTATACACCACTCAATCGTACATCATGAAATATTACTTCCAGATTTTCTTACTCTGGAAGCAGTGGGAATTGAACTTAAATTAGGCCAACAAAAAACCAAACTGATATCAAATTATGCCCCACCAGGGCGCTCTCTTACAGCAGCATACCTTGACACATTAATTAATAATGTAGGCCCTAAATACTAGCCATCGGGGACGTTAATGCGAAACATCCGTCTTGACATTCGCGAACTAGAACTGCGAATGGTGTGCTATTGCAAAGGCACCAAACCAACCGAAATTATCAGGTTATGGCACCCTACGAGCCGACATATAACCCGACACAACGAAATCAACACCCTGATGTGCTTGATATCGTAATAAATAAACAGTTTAGTACTGGGTCGAGCAGGATATTTCCTCCGACCACTTACCTGTACATTTAGATACTGCCCTATTACAGAACTGCATCGCGAATTAAAAATTCAAAAACTGGATGAGCACTTCGTGATATTAGCACAAAAATTTTACACTGATTGTGCAAACAGTGCAAATGCGAAAATATCCAGCCTCGGGGATTATGACCCCGAGGAAACTCAAAAATATAAGTGGCCGAAAATAATTTTGGCTCACAGGCAGCCACAACCTCCCTAAATTACCTCAGTAAGTCGCATGATAATTCCCACAAACACATACAATTATGCGAAGCACTATGTGAATACAGAACAACGCAAAGCAGGCTCTGTACAGCTTCTGGCTCGGAGATGGCTCTGTGCTTTACATTGCAATTTGTTTTCCATGCTACACTACTTGCGCACCCAAGTGTCAGCATCGTGTGATCCAACCTGGAGTTTCGGTCTGGTGTAGGTCTGTGCATTGGCCCTATACACCTACCTGATACCGAATATAGCATTCTCCAGGCTGGCAATAATTTTATTTATACCCTTCATTACTCATTACCCAATTCTTCGACACTACACTGGTTATGCACATCACTACCAACACTATACACAACACAACACTAGCTGCAAGCGAATTTTCACTGTAGGTAATACCATTTCATTACATCGCACTACCACCCCCTTCCTAATTACTCCTATTTTTATGCCTGGATAATAGTTTTTCTGCTTCCAGATAGATGACTGGCATCTGCGGGCGGGTGGCGCAGTTCTGTACCCCGTCTACAGGGTCGTGCTACTGCGGTACAACCCTGGATACATTCCAGCAGCGGATCGACACAGTTCATATCACCCTCATTAACCTCACAAAGTCTATCTTAGCGAACTAACAATAACCCTACTTTTTCCACCCCTAATCCAATAAAAGGAATTATTCTTATCCTCCGCGACTGTCGCATAGTTTTTTCCAGGCCTTCTACGCTTTGCCTGGTATTCTATGCCCCTTACTAGACCTTTCTTCTTTCGGGGTGTATACATGGCTATAATTGCAGCCATGGCTCCAGACAACCCTGCACAGCCGCGATGAATGCGTCCATTTTGTTAATTAATCCCGACCTAAGGCTTGCCCTGAGACGCATCCCATTCTCCAACCATCTTAGCTACTAACATGCATGCCGGATGGCACACAGAACTGTGAAGGTGCTCACGCTGGAATAGCGGGATTTGGGGGCTCGCCAGAAAAAGAGATTAAATTGGAGCACAAGTGAGTTCTTGCAGTTCCTCGAGTTCTCTCCACCACTTCTAGTGATGGGGCCTTCGATGACCTCCATGTTTTCAGTAGCCTACCAGAGGCTGTTCTCATTGTCGACAACAGTCTTCAGCAGCCACCAGAGGCTTCAGTGATGCCAATAACTATCACTTACCAGAAGCTTCTTCTGCTACAGTCTTCAACATTAACACTCCCTGCTACTAGAGCAGTGGACCTGTAACTTCTTTGTTTTGTCTAGACACCCCACGAATAGTTATCAACATGAAGTTTTTATATTTAGCAGTAGACTATTTATTTTTCCCGCTTAGCCTAGAACCAGGTCACCTACATTCTGTTCATGGTAAAGTGAGCACTTTTGAGTCCCTAGTTACTTTTTTTCCTCTCAGCCGTTTTGATCCTTCCACCACTTTTTAAAATATATATTGCCATGTGAGTAATAAACACAGTGCATTCACTTTACCGGACTCAAAAGTTAATGTCTAAGACTACTTTAAATATATTTATTGGCTATTATTCCAAATGAGAGGGCTTCAGAAAGTGCTCACTTTACTGTGAATAGCCTATAAACCAGTTCAGCTTAGGTTACTTCCAGCATTCTGTCTGCTCAGTAGGAGTTAGCACGTGTCACTGTGTTTATTGCAATTTCAATAAACACAGCTTTGTTCTTTTAGTCACGAGTATTATTTAAAGAGTAACATTTATGTCTGCTAGGAACGATACGCATCGTCCACTGCCAACCGTGACCGAGTATTTTATTATGAACTGACCATAGGCAGTTCACGGTAAAGTGAGCACTTTTGAAGCCCTAGTTACTTTATTCTTTCAACCAATTTACATCCTTCCACTGCTTGTTAATGTAAACCCTGCCATGTGAGTAATAAACATAGTGTATACACCCACCATACCCAAAACCAAAAGTCTGAGGCCACAATGAAATGTATTTATTGGTTATTATGTCTGATGAAACAGCTTCAAAAAGTGCTCACTTTACCATGAGCGACATGTAAGACTATCCCCTTCTGGAATCCACCAGTCCTATACATACACCATTCGACGGCTACCTGTTCTAGACCTCCGGGGATAGAACAGCAGAGCGACAACTACTAGAAACCCCTCCAATCAGGGAGAGACAGTACACTTGGGTTGTGTCCCTACCAGAGCACCTAGGTTCTGGCGGGGGTATTTGCTCGAGTTTATGGTCTGGCTTTGGTTGCGATACCACACCTAGTAGTAGCAGGAATGTGCCCCGTACGGCTCAACGCTTCTGATCTGCCCGCCAGTGGTAGGGGGTCTTCTGGAGTACCGAGCTCATGCCGGCAGCTGCTACTGGAAGTACTCCAATATAGGGAGTTGTTTCGCATCTGTGGTGCACAAATGGTATCGTTCAGCGGCGTACCACACTCCTTTATGCCTTTCAAGGTAAGACACGGCTTATGGAGAGAAGAGCAAAGGACAGTTCACCTTGCTGCCAAGCAGCAGGCTGTATTGGCTCCACCGACTTTAGCCAGCCAGGCTATCGATAACTTTGTACCAACCCGCAAGCAGATGTGCCCAGTTAAAGTAATGAGCCATAAATGTCAACTGGAGTAGTAAATCTCTAGCACAGCATGCTTGGTCTAATGCACCCAAAGTCACGACCACCCCACGGACTAGCCATTAACCCAAGCACACGTCAATAATTTATTTGAATCTTTTAAAATGTCTACTCATTTCACAGACATTCACAGTAAAATTCAATGTGTGTCTTAATATTGATGTGCCATACTATTTCGTTCTCTGTAGTTTTGATATAATATACTGTATAGGTGTTATCAATCTGCCAATGAAAATCCGATTTTTTTATAGTACATGATCATTCAAGTTGTTGGTAATTAGTGAATTTTTGGTACCTATGACATTTTTTCAGCATGTATATATTATTTTAATTCAGTGATACGTTTAGTAAACAAATGGTAGCAGTTTGGTTTTAAAGTTGTGGTAGGGAATCAATTCTGCAGCGCTACCACCCAGGAGAGAGCTCAAGCCATCCGCCACTGGAGAGGCTTCCCTCCCAGCTCCCTCCCCATCCTTGTTTGCAGCCCTAACCACGACACCTGGAAGCCCGCATCCGATTGTCGCTGCATTTCGCTGAGGAGAGCATGTCCTCATTGGCATCACAAACCCCTGGTTCCGGGACATCAGGGACAGAAGCTGATCCCATGCTCACAAAAATCTGAGCAGCCGCAGCACCACAGACGCATCAGGTTGCAGCACCAGCAGCCTCAGTCACTGTCTCAGCAGTCTCCCCGAACCTCCACCTACCCAGGTAAACATGTGGCGGTGTGCCAGCCTGCACATCGAACTGTGATGCCCGTAATAGACTTCGTACTTTGCAGACAAGCCATGCAACCTGTCCTATAAACCAGCCTGGATCCGGCCAGCCAGTAGAAAAGACAGTCGAAATTAACTCCGTATAACTGACCGACACGAGATTGTGCTTGACCCTGACATTGTCCTCTGTCACCCGCCGCCACGCGTCAGTTGTTTGATTAGCCACCAACTCTGGTTGCGCATTTTCATTGTCTGTTATTTCCTGACTTAGTTCATTCTTGGCATTATATGTATGTTGCATATTTGTTGACAATAGCTAACTCAGCCTCCTTTATTACTATTTATTTAATTTATGTATTTTAAGCTAAGTTATTTTATTTTACCTGTTAGGTTTTCTGAGAATACAATGAAGTGTTTGCAATGGCGTGTGCCCATAATTGTTGAAAAACCCTTGTACACTTCTGCATTGCTGCCGATATATCTTTTTAGTACTTCCACACCTGCCCTTAGTAATGACTTTCTACAAGAGAATGCTCTTTTAGCCACCTACTAAGACCCCAGATACCTGCAACCCGTAGGCCACACTTGAGCAAATGTAACCCCAGGGTGTACAATATGTCTACTCAGCTAAACAAGCTCAAAAGTAATGCAGGAACACGTTACCTGTAGAGCCAGCCTCCCCCTCCTGCCCTTAGGGACTGTTCGTCACATTTACCAAGACGTCCAGACCTAGAAATCCTTGGATAAAGCCAGATATACCTACAATAAAACTGCCCTAGTAACTGTTGACTCTAACCTTGAGATCTACAACAGTTGCATATTTAAGTAAGTGCAAGGCAGTGGTAGGCAGCGTCCAACAAGAAAAGTTTTGACACTGTCATAAACCATACCTGGGCATTCAAGTTAACCGGAAGTACAATGTGGAGACAAGCTGCACATGCCTACACAAGAGACATGGGACCAGACTACATCAACAACAAGGTAAAAAGTCATGCTGATCTTAAAGCTGACCATATCAAACTCTTGTGGCTTCAGGATACAAAATCCTGTGGCCCCCTATCGAATAAAACCGAAACGAGATTTGCTAATAACAGAATGGCCAATAGATTCCATGGACACAAGTCGTGGGCATCATTTTAGAGCAATGCAATGAAACTCAATGCTATTAGACTGAATTATGGCCATTCTCCAAGAGCTCCTACTGAAGACCATCCACTGGAAATGGAGACGATACCACATTAATTAACAAGTTCTGCTTGGTTATAAGAAAGTTCCGCTACCATCTAGAGGGCAGGCCTTAAGTACTATAACAGACAATAAAGCTCTAAGGGGCTGACCACAACCAAAAATAAAAAGGCCAAGCTAGCCCACTGGACCCTAATCCTAATGGAATTCGACTTTTCTATAGAGCCCAAAAAAGGGCAAATGATATACCTGATGTCCTCTCCTGAAAACCCCAGGTAACCAAATAGAACAGGGAACCGGAAAACTGGGAAAGAATGATTCTCCTCGCAACCAACAAAGTTACTGGTGAAACCAGCGCTGGCCTCTTCAAACCTCCCCTCTAGGTGGCCGATACCTATCAAAAGGTCATACCTACAGCATTTCTTTCTAACATTTACAGTTAACTCCCAGAAAGCAAAAGCTAAATTGGTTCTTTTTGATCTTCAGGGTCCACCAGGAAAACGGCAATTTTGAAACCGCCATGCTGTCCGAAAGGGTTCAAAACTACACTAAACTAAATGCACATACTCTAACTACTGCGTATGTGCATGACGGCATCCCCACCCAACAGGGTGAAAGTAGCACCGAAACACTCCAGCAACTTAAGTTCAGAGAGAGCAAAGAGATGATACAAGAGCAGCAGCAACCAACCAGTCCAGGCCACACACCTGCACAGAAGGGTGGAAGATATGAGTCCCTCACTCACTACAGCAAGATGCCTACCAGCACCTCTTAGTTGTCACAAACCTCTTTTCTAGACGGGTAGAAGCATTCCCAATGCTGAATCAAAAGACCAGGAAAATCACCAAAATCCTATAAAAGAAGCTCTCCCTTCTGTCTATCCAGCCCTCCACTTGAGAAACCTACTGTTAAGGGCAAAGGACAACCACCTGTCCCGCTTCAGACACCACATAGGCCAGTCAAGGATCCCAACCAAGATGGCACCCCACTGCAACCAACTCCAAGGAGCACACCAGAACAGTCCGAGTGAATGCGGAGGTGCCTGATGCTCCCAAACGGCCTGCAGTAAGGCCCCACCACCTAGAGGAGGAAACCATGCAAGAGGTGACAGACTCTCCAGGTCGACCACAGCAGAGGAACCCAGAGATGCAGTCCAACCAAAAGGAAGGATGACCAGCCCCTTCCAGAAATATGAGACAATCCTGCAGCCACCTTAAGGTGGCCACCCAGCTCGTTAACAAGAGGATGCCAGCACGAGTGCCACAGCTGCCCATAAGACCATCTTGGCGAGAGTGGTCGTAGTGAAGTCCTGAGGCAGCAACGGCGCCACCCCACTTCCTCTGAGCCAAGGGGCTCTGGGAGCCCCAAGTGCAAGCCCAAATGACAGGAAAGATCACACGACCCTAATGTGGCCCTTGACGGGCCCCCACCACTGCCTGGATGCAGTTACCTGACAACCAGACAAGGGGGCACCGGTCCAAGCTTCCCCGGATCCTGCCTGTTGTGAGCGGCCATGGAATAACTACCTAGTCTGTACGTAAGCACAGCTTGGCTTGTATAAGACAACTTCCTGGAGATGCCCACCTCCATTTAGGTGGCCATCATCCCGACCACAGTAGCTGAAGAGGAAAGTGGGGGAGAGTGAAGGATGGGACAATGGGAAACCTGCCCTGCATAGTGCTACTCCAGAGTATCACCTACGTCTAGAGAAATTTCCGAGTGTGGTAGAGAAAAGAATAGGTTCTTAGGGTAGTGAGATGTACGTTTTCTTTCAGGTATAAAATAATGCAATAAAAAGAAAAACTGACATTATGTACACAGCTTTTGCAGATAAGAACAGGCTTGTGTGCCGCTCACAAACCTATTTACTACTCAGCAGTCAGCCTGACACAGGCCTCAAGCCCACGTTCTGAATAACAAATAAAGAGTGCACTCTTAGGAAAGGGGATGCCAAAGCAGAAACAAGGAGAATATGGCAAATAGTAGAAGGAAATTAATGTGTGTGTAAATATCTGTAAATAATGGGGGAAGCAGTTTACTAGAGGTGGGTCCAATGCCCATTTTCCGATATTACAGATACCGATACTTTGTGGCAGATCCTGGAGATGCTAATACAAATACATAATTCCATTTGTAATATTTTATATTGTGTCTGAGTAACTTTAAAATGAGCACAAAGTCTCCAGGATGTAGAAAATCATGCCGATAAAAAAAAGTTACATACATTTACTTACACAATATATACACCTATAAATCACTGCGCACGTGACATTGCAAGCACATACATTTTCCTGTCCACCCAATGTTTACATTGCCGTTTAGCAATTTGGTCAGTTTATAAAAAAAGGTTCATTTTATCAAACTCTGGGGGATGATATATAACAGTAATTACTTTTCGCATTCTTAACCGGTTTTGTGATGTAATCAGCCGGCTGCAATCACTAACTTCGCCCAATAGTTGCAAATGCTGTATTTGTCAAGAACCTAATCACAAAACACAGAAGATGAGTAACGAAGAAAGTGTTTTTAAATACAACGCACATGTTCAGTGCATAAATTGCGTTCATCTGCTTTGTATATGCGTACTATTTACTTTCTTCATAATGCCAATATTCATGGTTAGAAATAATATGAACGTTATGAATCTGCTATGAATGAGTGCCACCACCATAGTGATTCGGCGCATACGACTCAGATTCGTACATAAAACTATAAATATTGCTCCTAATTTATTCAGGAATTATATCATGCTATGAATGAAATATCAATATACAGTTGACGTTTGTGTGATAAAAAATGTATGACAATGACTATTAGAGCGTTAAAACTTTTCTTTTACAAATGAATTGTAACACCACGAAAGCAGCTATCAGTAGTATAAGTTTAATTTCATTTTATTTTATGAATTTCACCAGGTATGGCTTATATAGAGTTGAATATGTAGCAACACCAAAGCCAGTCATAACAGTTTCTGCTTAATTTCAAAACACCCGTTACTAAAAGATAAAAGTAAAATTAAGAAATTAATTTCCATGATGATTAAATAATTTGATTGATGAAAAGATTTAGTTGAACCATGGTCAATTGTAACCGATATAGATTTTGGGTTATCGGCTGATGTATCGGTACAGCTCTACTCAAATGTATACATGGACGCCATTTTGAAATATACGTCTAACCCTCTGAAAGATAACTTTACATGGCCTGCCATAGAGTTACTGGATTGCCACATTTGGTAGTTTTTTCAGATATATCACGTAATTTTAATTTGTCATCTAATACTTCTTTACAAAATGGCAGGCATGAGAGATTTTGTGTGGACACATTTGATGGTTGTAAGGAGATACATCTAGCAAACAAAGTTCTATTGGAATCAATTACACTTTTTGCACTACTGAGATGCGCACTCTACGATCAACTTTGCGCCATCTGAGAGCGCAAAGCACAGGACAAGTTCAAATTCATTGGCCGCTGAGACTTGGAAATAATACACAGAAATTACACCAGTCTTTAACAAATCAACTAAGTAACCGAACTTCACGTCTGAATTTATATTCTCCCACATCCAATCAAAAAGGAACCTGCCAGAGCAACTCCAATGAAGATATAATATAATTTATTAGAATTATACTATGCTACCCTGCCTGGCCCAGAAATTCCACTCTACCCTCAAGAAAGCAGCACCTCCGTGACCCTCTGACATCACAGCCCGCCTGCCTCAGCCGGGATGCATGAAAATGTCATTGCCTCCACCAGGGGAGATAAGAAATTGAACACTCCCTAAGCAGATAAACCAGCCCGTATTGGAAAGCTACACTACACCCCACCTCCGGAGAATCGCTAACACAGGGCGATTTTCGTTTAATACAAGTACGGCCCTGTGGTCCAGCAGACGCCAGAGCTTGCCGGCCGCAAGGTTCGCGAGCTCTTCTACAGTCTGTGGAAGCAGCTTGCAGAAGGCAGCCAGCACTCCAGCCTCAGCTTCCTTCAGCTGACCGCCCAGGGACAGCTCTCCACGTCTGGTACATCCCACACCTGTACTTACTTACCCTTACTTCAGTCAACTTCCCTTGACTCCACGGTAACAGGTCATTGCGCGATTTAAATCCCCCTGGATAGAGCCCCTTATAACAATAACACTGTAAATAGCGTATAATTTAACTTGGTTAATTAGTTGGGAATTTCCGTAGAAAATTGATTACTTAGTATTTTCCCAGGCTCGCCTTCTCCCGTTGATTATAATTTAGTACTTAATATCATCCCTTACTTAGCTTATACTGTGTAACTATTTATCCGGGTCACTGCTAACTTTGATTTAAACATAATAAAATATTATGTGTCAAACTTAATTTCTTGTGCCACTTACCATCATTCTAATTGTAGATCCTGTGCCATTGTTTGCATTATTATTGCTTTATTAATTCAGTGTTGTGTATCCATTCAGTGCGCATTTAAATCTAACCAACTTCACGTCTATCTAGCTGTGTAGTGTGCTGAATCCCTCAGGAGCATGGGACTGACATTGAACCAAATTTCTGAGATTCCAGTGCACCCGCCGCTGATATCAGGCAAAAGGTTCTGTTACTTGGGTTGCCTGTGTGAACAGCAGGTCCGCGGGAGTGATTGCAGATTTTGCCCTGCCCAGGACTGCGTGTACACAACCCCTGTTGACAAATTTTATTAATTTTATCAATGCGCAAGCAACAAACACGGTGGTATTGGAAGCCGTCAGAGGCATGCCTTATTACAGCAAGCTTTGTAGAACCAATGACTCACACTCCAGTACACTAAATACTAGTGAATCTAAGAGCGACCAGATTGATTATAATAGTGTTACCTCCTGATAACGAGACCCCATTAAAACATTCCTTAGGATGGTGCGAGCCGGACGAGGAATCAGATTCAGGGAAACCCCTGTTCAGCCCACCCTAATAGAAGCACCGTCCACAAACACCGACACACAGAGCCCCTCTAGTCGATCTAGCCTAGTGAGACTACAATCTAGCAGGATACTTAGGGTTCGACACCCGAGAACAGAGGTACTTCCCAACTTCCGCACGATCACGCTGGCTTCCGGATGGACAATCAGCGTTCAAATCCTTCCTAAGGCAGGTCCCTGCATGCAGCCAGAACCATCCATAGCCAACTTTATCCCCGCTCACCAACCAACAGCAAATCAATCCTGTCAGTATGTCAGATCGCTCACCCCCATAATCACTCATATCTCGAAACAGATTGAGCTCGTTCATACCCTATCGGGACAGCTGGCGTTCCGACTATTGATGTCCCTTATGGTACAGAGAATAAGGCTGCTCGGAAGGGATAGTCTAACACTCCGAATTACTCTGGGGTTTGACTCCCCTCCACCTCGTCAGAAAGCGCAGTCAGCACTCTAACCATTTATCCACAAAGGAGAGCACGCGTCAGTTCAATATACAACATACAAAATTAGATTAGCTATATGGCTGCTATTTTAATAGTAAGTGTTTGACATACCTAAAACATATCAACTAACTTTATCTACTACAGTACTATTTGTTTGCCATATTTGGTAGGAAATGGACAATTATTTTCTGATATGACATATAAACTTTATTTATTCATGTGGCACTATCTTACAAAATTGAGGACGAAGGAGGCTCCCTGAAGACATATTTGATGTTTTTTTTATATATGTACTGCTAGCATACAAAGTAAAGTTGGAATTGATGACATGGTTTCGAAGGTATAGCATACTATGCTAATATAGCTAGATGGCTACCATTTTCAAAATAAGTGCCTAACATACTTGTACATATCAATTGCCGCAGTATTACTTGTTTGCCAAATTTCATAGGAATCTGTCAATCATTACACAAAAACTTTATCAATTTACATAGTGCTACCTTACAAACTGGCACACAAAAGTAGTTGTTTTTAGCGCATATGTTGTTTCTAATAGATACTGTCAACATACGAAATTAGGTTAAAACTGGTCAAACGGAGTGGTAGTTATACCAAATAAAAATAAAATATTTTTAAGGGCCACCATTTTGAAAATAAGTGCCTAATAAAGTTCAGTTACTTGTATGTATTTACATGATCTATGATAGTATACTTATGTCCCAAATTTTGCAAAAATTGGTTGAGTCCCGTTATAGCGAGATGTCACGGATCCAGGTTTGATCCTCGCTATAAGTGTGTCTTTGCTGTCGTCGAATTAGACCGATGTCGATCCCCAGTAGGGCCTACTACTTAAAAATCACCCTAAAATCACTTTGAAATTGTGTTCGAACCACCATAATGTAAAAATATCCTGTTATACAACTGATTGCGTGAAAATGAGTGTAAAATCTAACCGTGCCACGTAAGTATAGTCGCTCAGCCCATAATCAGTTGCCTGGCCTACGCAGCATTGTCACGCAATCAGTTGCCCAGCCTAAGCAGCATTCCCCGCCATTGCTTACTCTGCCGCCGAAGCATTGCCCTGCGAGAGATAACTCGCCCGTCATAGCTTCGGAAGCATAATTCTCGTTTTTTACAGGATTTTAATGCCAAAAATTAGGGTGCATGAATTATGCAAGAAATTCCCAAGATACGTGCATGGAAACATTAAAATGGAGTCTACTGCAGGGGATACGTTTTTTTAAAAACACAGCTATTTATTTATTGAGATATGAAGATACCTATTAAAAATTTTATCACTCGTGTGCTGGGGCTAGCAGCGAAAACATTGCCGTGTGCATGTAGCGGGGCGAGTGCATAGATACTTGCAGCACGGCCGGACGCAGCGGCTTGCTGCTGTCGGTTGATTATTTTAAAGAGGGTGGTTAGGTGGCAAGGCGAAAGAATGTGACACATGAGAGCGGCATGCAGAGGCGGGGGCGACGGAGTCAAGTTACGGCAGACAGATAACAAAAGCGCGCTTCACACAGTCACGAGTCCTGCTGCAAGCCTGCTTCATATGGTCACGAGTCCTGCCGCACATGTTTCAACACGCAAAATTACAATTTTTCATGGAATATTTTTGTGATTTTAGGACGGTTCCTCAAAAAGACCTCATTATACCCATGTCATCACAGTTGCCGTGCTCGCTACAGTGGGATTCTACTGCATAATGTAAAAGCTTTATTTTTTAAAGTGGCACTATTTTACAAAATGGCGGACCTATAACAGCATTCACCACTGAATTCAATGCTTACACTTTGCGCTGTCAGCATACAACATTTGGTATAAATCGGTTTAATGATTCCCGAGATGACTTGGACAGGGGTTGGTCTGCCCATAAGTAAACATGACTAGAGATGCGAGTACTCTGCAGTTCCATGATTGCGGAATTACATGAGTTCCGCATAATCGCAGAATCACACATTTTGTTTTACCTAAACCCTCACCATCACACCAGGGGAAAAAAAAAGATTCCACTGCTAACTTATAAAATATTTGCATCAAATTTAACATGGGATTGCCAGTTCCACGGCAAAGCTTAATGTTACGGAGCATTACAGAGGAACAGGTATTCCCATGTTAAATTCGACACAAATATTTTATAGTAGTGGAAGGATTTCGTCCTGGTAATTTTTTTTTGTATTTGTGCTCATGTTAGGGTGAGGGTTTAGGATAGTATATAAGTATCCTATTATTTGGATGAAGTTCCTGCTGCAAGTTTAAGTTCTGTGAAACAGATTTTCAGAATTGTTTTCATTAGCTCTTTGGAAAAATTGGCTAAATATCAGTCAGCACAGGGCCAGCCAGGCTGGAATCTTATGAAATGTATGAGAATTTTTTCTCCTAAGAAAGCTCTTCTATTGTCACATAATTTTAGTTATTTTACCAGTGTCTTGTGATGAAGTAGAGTTTGCTACATACATTGGTATCTTAAAAGACTTAAGACTGTTTAGATGTAGACCGGTTCCAGTTTTGAGACAGCATAAAGGCAGGTGTCCAGTCCTGGCATGTATAGCTAGTAATGCTTATTTATGCATGCTTACTAATTGTGTTGACTGTAAACAAAGTTTTTCATCCTATAAAGACATTCTTTCAGACAACAGGTGAAGGCTTTTGCCAAAAAAAAAAGTCATCACTACGCTGCATTACAATACTAGTCTTTATCAAGAGTAGTTTGTAAATATTCTGATATTTGTAGAACTTGAGAAAGTTTTATAAGTATAGTTACGTATATTGCATTTCAACATTTGTTATCGTGATTTTTTGTTTTTTCGACCGCAGAATTCCCTGCAGTAGAATTTTGGTATTTGGCGTGCAGAAAAATGACTACCATCTGCCTGACTGCCAAATACCGCTTTGCAACCTGGCCTACCACAGCCGCCACCCACTACCACCCCCTCTTGCATGCACCTGCTCGCGCAGTGGCCGTGGAGCTGGGATCAAGACCAAGCCCACTGGGAACACAGGAACAAGTTACCCATAGAGACAGGCAACCATCCCCTGGGGACTATTCTCCCCACCACTCCAAGATACCCAGACCTTGTAATACTTGAATGGGGCCAGGGGTACCTAGCATAGAACGGCCCTAGTAAATTTTTGCCCTAATCTTGGAATCCAGAACTGTTGTATACTCAAGTAAGGGCAAGACAGCGGTAGTCCATGCGGAAAGAGAAAAGATTCACGCTACCATAAGCCATACTTGGGTAGTCATCTATGTACTACACATACTGAAAGCAGTGCCACATCTGACCTTATGATATTCCCGCAAGAAGCAACTGAAAATTAACCTTGTGAAATCTTCCAGAAGTAGAGAATACAGTCTGCACACCCTATTGCTGAGCCTCTCCCCCTGTAATACATACATGAGTCCGATTAGGGAAGAACTGAAGAGGCCTCCTGGGACTCATTACAGACCACTTGAGGGGATACCCTAATAAAATACTGTCTATAAAATCAGTGTGTGTGTATATGCATATCTTAATAAATAAATGACATGGAATAAAATTTTTTCACACAAAAGTTAAATCTGCAATTTTTTATTTTTATCCTATTAAACATATTGAAAAAAGAAAATGGTTAAAAACCACACTTTTATCACTTTCTTGTGCAGTTTCCTTAAAGGCAAGAAGACCGGTACACACGCATCTGTGTTTAATCCATTGTGTGTAATAAGATTAAGATGTTGCTGAAGTAATTTGCAAGAAATTCAACTACCTGGAAATAAATATTGCAGGCTTTAAGAGGGCCCGTTATAATGCTTCCTTATGGCCAGAAAAAATCTTGAGGCATTTAATATTGTTAATGATTCCTCTTAAAACAAGCATGCCTACTCACAACATAATGAATCGCAGAGAAACAAAAAGAAACTGCCAAAGCCGTACAAATAAAAATTTCTTAAAGACAGGAATGTCAGTGCAACATGTGTATCCATAATTATAGCAGAATGTTGACAGACACTAGACAATATGCATCATATTTTTAATTCTATATCTTATAAACATATTTATGAACAGTAGATTAGCTAAGTAGTTAATTCTTTAAAACTTACTCCCCCCAAACCCAAGACGTAATTTTCAATGCGAACAGAAAAAAAAATTTTTTCTGTCAGGATTACTGTATCAATTTTTTATTTACAGACTTATCTAAACGACGATGTTCAACACCTCAAATACTTCAAACAACCATACAGTGTATTATAAAAATGGAAATTGCATAATTTATTTAAAAAGACAAAAATCCATGTTTGTCACAACTAAGCACAAGCTACCTTTCAAAATTAACATGTACAACTACAGCTTTCACAACTATAACACCAAATATAACCTCACATTAAATTTTAACATTACAGATTCTCTTCTCTAGTGATGTCTATTTACAACTCTTTCACATTGATCTGTATTTTACATTGTTTAAAACAGAAGAAGATTTAATCTATGTGAGGTAAAAAAAAGATTCTCTTCTTTTTAAACTACAAAATAAACAATAAAATGTGCTGTCTAAAATATATTACGTTCAGTCTAACAAACAGTTCCTGTAATTGTATATACTTGATCAACTTGCTAATCACTCAAAAAACCTGTACGAAGATTACACCAGTTCACACTGCACAATATCCAACATGCTTCTCTTGATTGTCAGTAATTCAGCTTTAAGTTTCTTCACTGGTAGTCTTCTTGTGATTGTAATGTAAATAACACTTTTACATATTGTACTAGTTGTTACCAGAGTACTTGATGCTGAAAAAATTAAAATTATCTCGGCCAGAATTATTTTTTTCACTGTTGCATGACAACAGTTCATAATATTGACGTTATGCAGTGCATGTTCCAAATTTTCACAAAAACCAACACAGTTCATCGCGTTGCAACTGTATCCAAATTTCGTAGACACCGACGAAAAATTTTCTTGACAGCTTGTAGACCAATGTTTCACGACTGAATAATTCCCCGTTTTGGGTTACTGGAACCCATTTCGATCCCCCCAAGCCCTGTGCAAGGGGCTGCTGCCTTGGCCTGGAGATAAAAATTGAATCAGCAGCTATTCACAATACAATGACATTGCTAGTTTTCTGTTCAGAAGAGTACCTGAAAAGAAAAGGCTGAAATACCTGCAATATGCTAGATGGGAAACAAGGAAATGTAGGACTGGACTGGGAAAAGTATTTACAAAAAACGACCATGCAAAATAACATTTTGAAAATATTAGAATTTTTAACCTTGGGACAAAAGAAATGTCATTATCCATGTAAAATTATTACCGCGATTAATTGACTACTTACTGTTAAATTTAAGTTGAAACTTTAAAATTTAATTGAAGGTAACCTTACCAATGATTTTACGATAAACTGGCCAATGAAAAATGAAAAACTACACTTACTACAAATATATACTATTTCTGATAAGTAAACCACCAAATAAATGAGCTCAAAGCTAAATAAACAGATAAAAAATAGCAAATAAAAACTTTCTGATTTAGTTAACCCGACTTAACTTTATAATTTGAATGAATTAAAAGTATTAAAAAAAAATGTAATTTAAGTGCCAACCGACCATTTTTTTTACTAGAGGCTGAGTATGTTGCAACAGGACCGCCGACTGTTTAGGATGTGTTCAGAACTCCGCTCTGAGCCCAATGCATTGGATTCATTTCCCTTTGTTTTGCATTACAAGCTCTTGAACTCAAGGCTAACGCCGCAGGCACGCTTGCTCTACTTCTTGGGCGCTGCACTTGTGGACCTTCGCCTGCGGGACTTCTCCTTGTCTCGTGACCTGTCTCCCCCACCACCTCCCCCTCCACCCCTGCTCCGGTGCTGTCGCTGCTGAGTCCTTGCTCGTTCACGCTCCTGCTCTGCTTTTTTCATCTCTGCCACTCGACGTTCATGTTCAGCCATGTGCCTTCGACGCATTTCCTCTTTCACTACTATCTGCAACATTACACAGCACACCAAACATTTTCATTTTACAACGCTTGGCCACATGACCACCATAAAAGCATTGGTATATATGGAAAATTTCAAGTGCTAACGCTAGAAGCAATACAAATTCTGAATGCACCCAAGATATAAATCAAATACATAATAAGTACAAGAAAAGTAAAACTGAGCAACGGCACTAATAATTTAAAGACTAAAAAAAATTATGTGAGCACTCCTGCAATTTTAATGTGTGACATTGTAATTTAAGGTTATACATGCACCCTTATGAAGAAAAGATCTACATGACAACTGCTATTCCAAAAAGGTTCACAGTATGCTATGTGACTATCCAATAAACCACAGGTTGATTTATTTAAACAAATGTAGGGAGCAGCAAAAAATTATATCAACAAGTCACAATTTGTGATGTACTAAGGGCAAAGGAAAAGAATGCATTTGTATGGAATTTGCAAATGGAAATACATATATTTTACAAAGAAACATTTCCAAATTTTGATTTTGATACTGACAAGTCATACACAAGGATTATATATTCCCTGCTTCTGGCATAAAACTGCTCAAACATTCCAATTAAATGAGGGGTGTTTATATAGAAATAAACCTATACTAATGCAGTGACAATATCTGTATATCAAACACAGTAGAACCTCAATGTGTCACTCTACATAATTGTTTTGCATGCATCCTTTCCCTGTTTCAATTCATCATAGTCAACACTGCACACACACAAAGTTAACACAACAAAAAAACCAAGGTGACAAAGGCCTGTTTGTGTTTGTTTGTCTGTCTGAGTACCAAGGCAGTTCACCTAGAAGTTAGGACTGCTCTCAGTAAAAATGCCTTTCTCAATGCTTTCTACAGGTTCATGTCCAGATGAGGATTGTGCAAGGACGTCTATATCTATTGTGGCATCAACTTTGTGGGTGCAAGTCGCTATCTATCCGAGTTGCATAAAAACATCATGACTTCTCCATATAAACTCCAAATTGCAGACAGCTTGGTTGAAAAGGGAACATAGTGGAATTTCAACCCTACACCTACACCACATTTTGGGGGATTATGGGATGCTGATATAAAGTCATCAAAATATCACCTGAAACAAGTTGTTGGCCAGCAGGTCCTCACATGTAAAGAGCTGACTACTATCTGTACTCAGATTGAAGCACTCACAATCATTGTGCGCACTTTCCACAGACCTGAATGATCTAGAAGCTCTTACCCCTGCACACTTTCTTATTGGTTCATCACTGACTTCTCCTCCAGGTGATAATTCTACAGACTTCCCAATGAAGCGACTGGACAGGTGGCAACTGGTGCAGTAAGCAACACAGCACTTCTGGCAGCGATGGTACATGTAGTACCTGCACACCCTGCAGCCACATGGAAGGCAGGCCCAGAGTCGTGGTGAGCTCAAGGTGGACGACCTGGTGCTACTGAAGGAGGATAACTTTCCTCCACTCACATGGCAGCTGGGACGGGTCAGCATGCTGCACCCTGGCAGTAATGGTGTGCCTAGGGTAGCGACTACAACCTGCACCAGGGGCAGGTTACAAGACCTGCGGTCAAACTTTGGCACCTTCCCATTGACAGCAATTTGAGTACAGTGTTTTACTTACGTGTGTAGAAAATTGAAAATTTTGGTGGGCAGCATGTAAGATTATGTGTAAGGGCTTGCTGTTATTTGCAAACAGTTCTTTCTTCATAGCTTTTTTTGTTGGGTTAACTTTGTGTGCATGCAGTTATTTTGCAATGCCACCAACTATTTTTTTTTTGTTTATTGCATGTGCCACCATTTTGCACAATGGCAAACTCTGGTGTTTGAAGCGAAACTCAGTGTTGTTTTGCATTCCGTTCGGCCGGACTTCATGCAGCCAAATTCAGTCAAAAATGGTAAACACAGTATGAGTTCAGTAAGTATGGGAAATGCACTGAACCCATCAATTTTGTTGTAGAATCTCCGAGACGTTAACAATTATTAAACATGAAAATACTGTATTAATTATTACAAATAAATAGGAATATGATGGTATGCAATTTATTTCCCACTTCATGTACTTCTTTGTATAACATAACTAATGAGTTTACTGCTTCAGTCACAGAAGAACCAGAGATTTCGACACTGATTCTTGGCTCCAATTCTCATCAAGAACCAGCGCAACTGAGGACTGGTAACCAGAACAGATCCATCCCTATCATATATCACCAAGACAAAATTTAATTATTATTATTAATTTATTTTCAAAGAATGACTTTAATAATTACACAAAACATATAAGGAAGCAAAATCACTTACTTGTTCTGCAGTTAAAGGAAGCCAGTAAATACATGGCGTGGCCTTAGTTTTCTTAAACAAATCATCCAAGAGTTTAGCTGGAGCATCCTCCTCTTTTTTCTTTGCTTTTCGAGCTAAAGGAAAAATAGAAAAAATATTAGAAAAAAGTAGCTACTATTGCACACTTGCAAATCACATTAATCTGTCAGTAACTGCCACTAAAAAACTTCTACTGTATTGCTTACCAAAGGAAACAACCAATGACTTTTCAAAAAATTATACAATTATACACATTATACATCACTAAAGGTTAGTTCAACCACGATCACCATCACTTGGTACATTTTAGCACGTCACTGAAAATAAGTATTTAATCACAAACTGATAAGGTGTGCTAATACTACAAGGTGCAAGACAAAAGATGCTAGAAAGACACTGTCCACCTCAACAAAGCCAGGTATGGTATGAAGCTTCTAAATAGTTCCAGCTTCACTAAGGAACTACGTAGTCTAAAAGTTACCAATACAGTGGAATGCTGTGTTTACAGTATACCTTCACTATAATACACCCAAAGGGACCAGAAACGTAGTTTGTTTGCTGTTGCGAAGTTCTTTATAAAAAAAAAGTTTTAACAAAAGTATATATCGTATTTACAACTACATTACACTAGTTTATAAAGTAGGGTGTATTTTATTTAAGCACAAAAACATAATTGTGCGACAAAAGTTATTTAAAGTTTAATTAATTTTAAATTTTTGTAAATATGTCACTGTATGAACCAGTCCCCATGAACATTCAGTGTAGTGTTAATTTCATAACTTCTTGAACCTTGCAGTTTTTTGCTTCACCTATCTGGATGACGTCATCATCTACTCCAAGATATGGGAGAAGCATCTCACCCATCTGCAGAGGGTACTAGAACAATTAGAGCTGCACTGACTGACGGAAAAGCTCTCGAAGAGCCACTTTGGGAGAACATCAATCGAGTACCTAGGGCACACTGTTTCCAAAGAGGGCAACTACCCACAGCAACAATCCCTAAGAGCGATAGAAGAAGCTGAGGAGCCATGCACCAAGAAACAGTTGCGGCGATTTTTCAGACTCTGCAACTGGCTCCCAGACTATATACCAAACATAGCTGAGTTAATGGCACCTCTACACCCTCTACTGCGTAAGGACGCACTATGGCGTTGGACCACAGAGCATCGCACAGCATTCGAAGCCCTCAAGGCCAGCTTCCAACACATCGACCGCCTGCATAGACTCCAAGGGAAGGAACCCCTCGTACTACAAACGGACGCTTGTCAGAACGGATTAGGGGCAGTGCTTTACCAGGAAGACTCAGTTGCCAATCCTCTAGTAATCGCTTACGCTAGCAATCTGCTTAATCCCACAGAGCAGAGATACCACATAAATAAGCAAGAATGCCTAGCAATGATATGGGCAGTTCGGAAGTTTTGCTATCACCTGGAGGGCACAAACTTTATCCTCCGTACTGACAGCCAAGCACTCAAGTGACTGAGGGAATCATGCAACATCAAGGCGAAACTCGGACGTTGGGATTTACTCCTCTCAGAATTTGATTTTGAGGTTTAGAATTGCCCCAGCAAAGAAAACGATTTGTCAGATGCCTCATCCCGTCAGCAGGAGCAGCTTGATGATGTGAAGTCAGACGAGGACATGGACCGAATACCGAATGATACCTCCGAAGCTGTCCAAACTTCCGCCTGAAGAACAGCTAGGGCTCTTGCAACTCCAGATCAATTGTGTCCAGATTGAACATCAACAGTGGAACCCGGAGATAAAGGAGCTACTATGTAAATAACTGCAACTGTATGAATTATGCGACAACATCGTGTGGCCGTCACGGACCAGCGAATGCCAAGTAGAGCCTTGGGCCTTACGAGATGACGTCTGCAAACATTACCACGACCATCCAGACACAGGACACCCAGGAAATGCTTCACAGACATTGATGTTGAATAGATCTGGGACGGCACGAGCCATGATGTACGAAGGCACGTCAGCAATTGTCCCAAGTGCTACCAACACAAGACCTACCCCGCAAAACACACTACTGCCAAGGGAAACCAACTGCACCTTGGAACCAGGTTGCGGTAGATTTGATGGGGCCCTACCCTAGAAGGACCAAGGGGACTGGGAACTGTTACTTGCTGGTGGTCACTGACCTGTTCTCACGATGGACAGAGGCTTTTCCTCCACCATGCCAGGAAACACACCACATTGTCTAAAAAAATTTAATCAGTAGGTCATTCCACGTTGGGGGTAACCCCAGAGCATGCTGACTGATAATGGCACCTTGTTTGCCAGCAGGCAAAGGTTATCCACATGCCAAGGATGGTGTATAGAGACAGAGCAAGTAGAGACCAGAGACCAGCAAGTAGCATCGCCAGAACTGAGCCTCATTCTAAGCCAGCACCACCTTGAGTAGACTGAGCAACGGACCTGCAACAACGGATGTCGCAGCAGTGTTTCACACCGAGAGCCAGCCTTTATCAGCGGAGGCCACAGCAAGAGCTGGCAGCACATGAGGCCGTGTCCCTGGCAGCTTAACAGCCTGACCCAGCAGTCGCAGTCAGCGCAGATTGTGTGGCATACCTGGCCGCACAGTCCGGACTCAACACAGAGGCTTCTAGCTTCTCCTACAAGGCATCACTCAACACACAGGCAGCCTCCCAGGCCCAACGCCAGGATAGTGTACAGGAACCGTCCGAGGCTAATCCCTCCGGGATTTTCACTAATACTCTTTCTGTGGTTAGTCCTGTGTGTGATCCTATGTACTGTGCTGTCCTCTTCCCACAGGTCAACAAATGCTGACGCAGTGTCTTCGGTCCCTGAGCCGGAGCGTGAGGGTGGACCTGCCAGAACTGCAGTGGCTGTTCCTGTCCTGACCGTAGCAGAGGAAGCAGTGACCACAGAGCCCAATGCCGCAGATCCTCACCATTGACATGGGCGAGATTCCAAAATCTCCAAAACCAGGCCAGCCGGCACTGGCACCTAACGACCTAGACCATGAGAACGTCACAGCCCGCACTACACTTACAGCAGTTGAGGTGGCTCAGTCGCAGCCTGCCTCCAAGCTGTCCCAGATAGCCACTGTGGAATGCTGTCATACAACTTCAGTCCAGATGCAGACAGTACCCAGTCTAGGGACAACTAGCCTAACCAGTCTGCCAAAGACACACTCATCCACACTGATGCAGCAGGTTTAAAACACAGAAACAGGCAGGGCACATCTCGAGAGTCCAGCCGCCTAGCGCCTGTAGAGCTCAGAACCAACACGGGCAGTACCGTTAGACTACGTGGCGCCACCTCCCAGGTACCAATGGCCACAACTGTCAGACGCCCTTCCTAGGAAGCAAGGGCGTCCCCGCAAACAGAACAAGCCACCACTCCAGTAAACGCCAGTGCTCTGTATATGTATACTCTGTTTCATTTAACTTCAATAAAATTTGATAGACATTGTGACCAATCTACACAGCATGTAAACAGTAAATGCCCCCATTTCCAAAGGACTGTGCCAGCTGATGGTTGTTGCAGGATGAGTGTTATTATGTTGGCGCTCTTGGCAATGATTTTACAAGAAAATATTACTCGGAATTAAAAATTATAATGTGGAAAATTAATGATAGCTATAACATTTATGGTTAAAATTACTCTCATAGACTAATACACAATTTATCTGAGTTATAGAGCAAGAGCTTTAAAAATATTATGGTAGAGCATGCGAACATCACAGTTATGTGAAAGGTCTCCACCAATCTCCATTGAGTCTGTTGTCTATGGTCGCCACCCACCCGGCGAAAAGCCGTTGTTGCCATTGTACTATCTTCTATCATAATTTATCAATATGCGAGAATTTCTTGCTGGTGATGTCGGAATATTATATATGCAGCTAATTAATTTAGAATTTACATATTTCATTAAGTTTAGCTCGTCATACGTGGCTATTTAAAACAGTCTCCTCAATGAAATGAATTATCGACACGTGTCTGTCGCT
Source organism: Dryococelus australis (assembly GCA_029891345.1). Classification (NCBI taxonomy): domain Eukaryota; kingdom Metazoa; phylum Arthropoda; class Insecta; order Phasmatodea; family Phasmatidae; genus Dryococelus; species Dryococelus australis. The sequence continues at coordinate 60,579,878 of CM056999.1, forward strand.
TTGTACAATGGTTTGTTGTGTGCTGTGGTCTGCCATTTTCTGTGACCATCGCAAAGTGCGAGCAAAAAATTATTTTTGTTGTGAAGTGTGAATTTGTTGGTTTCAAGAAATAGTTAAAGTGTTCTGTTAATTGCATAAGTCAGCAAATAAATTATTTTGTATCAGTAGCCAACAAGTGATTAATCATCCAAAGTTCGGTATGTGCTTAGGAATTACGAAGTGAACAGGAAGTTTGTGTGTTTTGTAAATAATGTTTTCTTAAATTGTTGTTAGAATATTTGAAATGCATTTGGACTTTATATGATTGAAACCCCAACAATTTTTTATGTAGAAGTTAAAGTTGCTTAACATGTTTACAATGTGCATGTCTCACATCGGTATTAACAGTGACGTATTTATTTATTGCGCTTTGTTCTTGCAGGAGGTTTTCAAATGTATGTGGCCTAAATAATCACCCTGTGAGTGTAGTTCATTATATAAAAAAATGCAATGATATTTATCTGTTGAGCATTTCTCGCATCTGTACAAATATCGACACATTTATCGCATTTAGTTCTTTCGATGAAGTTAAAACTTTTGAGTTATAGTAAACTGAATGCTATTTCTGTACGGCAAAATTTTTCACTACATCATCAAAACAATGCACGTTCCAATCGCCACTCTCTCATAAGAAGGACAAAAAAAATCATGTCTCACGAAACATGTTAATCTATAGTTCCCCACCCCACCAATAAAATAAAATACAACCTTAATTAGTATATTATGTGATCATAACAAAAATAAAACAGTTAGGAATGGCAACCGGCTATAGTAGCCTAATTACTGGACAGAAGTTGTCAGTCTTTCAATGCTTGCCATTGGATTCGTAGTTTGTTAACAAAGATTGTTTTCTTCACCTACAGAACCACTGTGGCGAAGGGATACAAGGTGGATGCACTTCTTTTCGAGAACGGTCGAAATTTATTGAAGTTATATGAAACAGAGTATAGCACTAAGCAGCCTGTCTATGCTGCTCATATCAACGACGGTACCTGCTGGCCCATATCTGAGAAGCAGATGGCTATGCCATATCTGACAAGCAGTTGGCAATGCCCCTAGTAGAGAAGCAGATGACCCGTGAAGTGCAAATTATTGTGATGTCGATAGTGCAGTGGGGGAAAAAAAAAAAAAAAAAAACCTGGGGGGGGGGGGAATATCTCCTCCTCGGCTTTTTCCTCCAGTGTCGGGAATTGAGATAGGTCATCTGGCAGGTCGTTCACCTTACCTGGGTAATGCTGGACCTCAAAGTCGAACTCAGTAAGGAATATGTCCTACCAGCCGAGCTTGGCTTTCGAATTCCAGGACTAGTGTAGCCATTGGAGGGCTTTGGAGTCGGTCCGTAGAATGAAGTGTTGCCCTTTGAGATAATACCTGTATTTCTTCAAAGCCCAGATAACGGCCAAACACTGCTGCCCATCGATGTGGTAGCGTTGTTCTGTTTCGTTTAAGCAATTTGATGCATACACTAACACATGTGTATGTCCTCCTACATCTTGCTGGTACAGTACTGCGCCCAGGCCATTTTAACACGCATCCGTTTGCCGTATTAAGGGTTTGTGTCCTTGTGGTCGATGGAGTTAGTGGATATTCGTAAAGCCGTCCTTCAAGTCGGAAAACGCTTGCCGTTGTTCCAGGTCCCATCACCAATGTGTGTTTTCTCGAAGAGTGGATGCAGTGGTGCCATGTATTTTGCAATTGCTGGATGGAACCACAAGTATCAAGGGCTGACACACGCAGCATAGGCATACAACACTATCACACAACTCCAACTGACAGTTCGAGGGGCGGCACTTGCCACCTCTCACAGATAAAGAGTATACATGTCCGTGCGCTGCCTGAAGACAGCAGTCTAGGCCTCCTCCAGCAGCTCACTCTACCACTCCCAGTGATAGATCTCTCTTCTGGTCCCCAGTTCTCATTATCTATTAGAAGCTCTTCAGCGAATGCAGCAACTCCTTCAAGACCTTCTGGAGCATCTTCAACACCAGCTCCCGAAGAAGACATCAACTCTCTTGTCTTACCTGCTGGTAACGGCAATTGCGTCAACACTACCACTTCTGGGAGGGGTTCGACTGTCCCTTCAGGACAACTTTAGCTCGCCTTACCTGCTAGTAAAGGTAATCTCAACACGACTGCTCTTCTGGTAATGATCCTCACAACAGTCCCTTCTGAACAATGGTTATACTTAGTTAGAGCAAGTTGTTTTCATAGCTACCTAGACGGATTGCCTTGTCTAATTCAGCACCAGGTCTCCTTCACCCGAATTCACTTAAGATAACTTCCGTTTAACTCGGGAATAATTTAGGAGGTAGTATGGGCACCATGTATATTCTCTTTGGAATATATACTTGTTAGCATTGTTGTTTCTATGTAGATGCCGCGCCCACCAGAGTGAAGCCGGGGACCGTGCTCGACAAAGTACAGACCATAGGGTAGGACTGTGTGCTCCTTTCACCGGCAAGCAAGTACGTCAGTCACACACCTATCACATGTACTGTACACCATATGTACCGTAAGGTAGAGCCACCACCACTCGAAAGACCTCCACAAGGTGGCTAGTCAACCAGGCCAACCTATTATACTCTGACCACCGCTCTGAAACTGGGCCGAAGGGAGCAAGAATTGGATCTGTAGGACTTACCCCTTTGGAAACCACACCCAAGTGTTGTTGATGTACAGCTTGAGGAAACCCATCACTCTGTATCCGCCGCCCTGAATGGGGCCGGATGAAGTAGCACCGGGTACAACTCTTGCTGGTGTGGCGGCAGCCTTTGGAATACACAAAGCTAGGGACCATTGCAGTCTGCTTCATTCTAGCAAGGCTGGTAGTTGCACCTTCCTTACGACATACACTCGGAAGAGTGGTGCTCAATGGAAGATAACAAGGGCAGCTAACGCTTCTTAAAATAACCTGAATTGTAACCCAGCTCCACCTGCACCTCGCAGCATATCCCAACGGGCAGAGATCAAGCCTGCCACCAACTGGAGAGGCCTCACCTCCAAGCTCCCTCCCAAAACTTATTCACAGTACTAATCAAGACAGCCGGATCTCCTAAACAGATAGTAGTTGCTATCCGCAGTGATGAGGATATCCCATATGCCATCGTAAAATATTGGTTCGGGGGATACCAGACCACCCACCCAGCTCCAGAACCAACAGAACCGCCAGTGCACCAGGTCCCGGTGCAACCAACAACCACGGTCTTCAACCCCCACAGCTGGTCAGCAGCTTTCCCGGGCCACCATCCGACAAGGTAAACTCATGGCAGTGTACCAATCCAACTGCCGGGCCATGACAGTAGGCAGCACCTGCACCTGATGATGTGCTGAGCAGGCAGGCCATGCACCCTACCCTCTACAAAGACCTTGCTCTGGTACCTCATCATTAATCAGTAAAGTCAGAATTTCTGATGTAAGCGACAGGAATAATACTGTAATTGACCACAACTACCTCTTCTTAGCCTAAGGCTGTCATGTTACAAGGGTTTTCGTGGCATGTAACCAAGGCCGTCATGCATCAATCCAAACTACTCTTTCTGATAATTACACAGAGCTATAATAATAAAAATGATGATAATAATAATATTATGGCATACCTGGTGCTTCATGGGATGGTGATCTACTACGGTGGTTTCTTTTCTCTTTTGCTCTCTTTTCTCGTTCTCTGTTTCGCTGTTCTTCATACCTCATTTCTCGCTCACTTGGAGAAGGATGCTCCATTTTTCCAATGTCCCATTCTCGGACCACAGGTGGAAACTAAACATAAGTATTAAACCTGTGGTTGCTAGCAGGTACTCTTGAGTAATTTTACGACATACCAATAACAAAACACAAATATGATCTTCGCCCTGGATGCAACATCAGCGAGGATAACAGGATGCTAATGCTACAACTAACCAACTGCCTAACTCAAAGGGCTTACATGTTTGTGACTAGCCTGAAGAACCGATCCAGTGCTATAAGGGGATGGCAAAGCTGTATAATTCTCACATTGTATATTATGAAAACACTCCTAACACATGAAATCCCCTGAGAAGTGTCTAAATGAAAAAAATAAAATAAAAATAATATTGATCATTACGGACAAAGATAATTTAAAACTAGGTAAACACACAGTACAGAGACCATTACTCAATAAGTGATTCAACAATCACAATTAGCTTTGTGACTATACTGTATGAAATGTCAAAATACACTGAACAATGGAAATAAACAGTTCACTTTCAGTAGAAATTGAAGTTTATTACATTAATAAACTTGAATAAATCACACAATTCTTATGTTTACAGACCACATGCATGCAAAATGTTTAGTCATCAATGTAGGTACCTCGTTTTCACAAGGCAAGAATTTGGGAGATATTTATAATTCTTACAAACTGACTGGAATTGCATCCCTAGAGCTGCTTACATATTCACTTAAAAGTGTTTTTAAGTTTCAAATAGAGCAGCAGAGTTTAGCACAAAGATTTTACATCTTTGACAAGAATACATCTGCATTAAACCAAAAACAGTAACAGTGCACATGGAAGGCTTCTCACATTTCACTAATATCAACGGTAAAAGGAGAAAATCAAAACAGGTTAAATTGTTATTGTTAACAAACCAGCCATTCAAGGAGGCAAACAAAAACAGTTAGATAGAAGTACAATACAATCTATTCTTTTACATTTTTTAAAAAGGTTTAGAATAAACCATATTTGTTTGCCTAACTGCAACCATTGCATAGTATCTGCACCCAGTTTTAGGATGACAAATTCAGTGTTCGTTATAGACAGTTTGGAAGTATGTTCACCCAGAGTAACATGTTCCTAATGTCTGGAGGGAGAGCGGAGGGGGATTATAGATGCAGTGAAGGGAAGGGTATTTTATACTTGTTGGAGGCAAGGCTATGTGCTGTTATGATAGTTTTCTTTTCCGTGATTCAAGATTTAACAAATTTGAAACACAGTACTGATGTGTGCCACTTATACAACTAATCTACTATGATTATGACTCAAAGCCAAGGCACCTACTCCCACCATTACAGGCATGAGTGACATGTTGCCTACCCTACAGGCAACAGGAACTTATGAGCGGAATTTTCTTCACCTGGATGATACGCAACTCGGCAGGCACCCCCTCCCTCTCCAAGCTGAGAGCCAATAAGCTGCCTAGACCTCGGGCAAGGTCGAGCGTTACCGACGAGGCATAAAGCAGAAACGCTGACCTGAGTATTCCCATGCCAACCAGGGTAGGGCACACGCCCTCCCCGCAGCCCGCGCCGGCAGTCTACACGCTTCCACTATATAAGTCAAGATGCTGCCAGGCACGAGCAGTCATTCTTGTTCCATATCTCGCGACATCCCACAGCACTGCTTCCAGTGCCGAGACCTTCGAAGTTGAGTACACCCCCTGCGGCTACTTCACTGTCGACGACCAGTCAACCCGACATCCAGCGAACATGCTTACCAACATGTTTTAAATTCACTTTGTCTCAAGACATCTTTATTAAAACAGTTAAAGGTATTATATATTTTCTCGTGTAGCTAATTCTTTCCCGTTCTCCATTAGAACCAGGTAGCATACACCTGGCCAGCACAGTAACCTTCAGCACTAAATTGCCTGGTAGGAGGTAGCACGCGTCGCATGTTTATTGAGACTTCAATAAACATACTTTTGTTTCCTACCTTTCGGCTTTCATTTCTTAGAATACCTGTCTGCCTGCTAGATACAGGTTGCTACGTACACCCTTAATAAGAACCGGGGAATTTATAACAACTGAATTAACTTCAGCCACGGGCGCCATTCAGGGGTCCGTCATATTTTCACACACCCATTAGACGGCCATCTGTTGCTTTCCAACTACCTCAGCATTGCTTCCAGTGCTGGCAGAGAGGAAGAGAGGAGCCACAACCATTAGTAAGACCTTCACCCAGAGAGGGGCAACAGTCTTGAGTTATTGCCTTATCCCACAGCATTACTGCCAGTGCCAGGATATATCATAGCTTGAGACCTGCCGCCCATTCCTGTGTGGACGCACATCCAGTGGCGGCATTGGTCACCCAAACAGCTCCCCGTCTCTGATCAGCCCGTATAGCGTGGGGATCAGTGGAGACTTTACAGAGCCTGGTCAGCAAGCCAAAACTGGACTTGCACTGAAAATTGTGTTTAGTTTGTTCGCGTCAGGGTGTACCCAGTATACTGTGAGCAGAGACTTGATGCCTTTCAAATATAGGCACGCCTGAAAACATAGGGAACAACACGGAGTACTCCTTGCCACCAGACAGTTGAGTACACTTCCTCAACCTACACCGAAAAAGCAGGTGGAACGGGACAGCATTGCCCAACTCAAGCATAAGTCAGTATCGACTGCTCTGGTCGCATTATTCGCATCTCCTTGTATACGCATTCATCCCTTGTGCCATCCCGTGGTAAAAGGGTTGTTGACCGGTACTGAAGTAAGATTCAGTTGGGACAACATCTACTTCTGGACCAACGAAGCTCACCTGTGGAACCGCAGTTTCGGCATGGGCCAAGCTCACTACGTCTGGGTAAAACCCAACACAACCACGGCACCCAAAGAGCAGGAGTAAGTAAGTACTAACAAACACCCCTCGCCTCTCACTGTCTATCTAAACTCAACCACTCCACTTTTGGTCTAGCGGACAAAATCCTCGACTATCCTAACTGTTAAACTAACCGGACATGCGTCAGTAAATTACTGCTGTACGTGAAAATGGGAATATAAAATTTGTACACATCAAATTCCAAATTGTACACTGGGATATACTTTCAACACTTTTCCTAGATGCCACTGTCAAGAGGGTATAAGTGAATCCTTAACCAATAATAGAATGACTTCTTCCAAATTGGCTCTCTGTCTCATCCATTTTATCCTCGGCTGGAGTTAATGAAGGTACTCCACGAGTACCGCTTCCAGAAAGACTGTGATATGGTACACCAGATTCAACCATGATTATCTTTTCATTGGGATATCAGTTAACTCCTCAGGTAGCACTTGTGTAGGATCAAGGGTTAAGAAATGACTGGGTTTCACACGTGCCAGATCGTTTGGATTGTTGGAATGGACAAAAAGGGGCAAAGAATTCAAAATACACTCAATTTGAGTCAAAAAGGTATATAATTCCTCATACGTGAGAAGCTGCCCAACAGAAGAGACGTGACTGACTATCCCAGCCTCCCACAGTCTTCCAAAGTGGGGCACAGAAGAGAGGTTAAAGTGCCAGGTGATACGTTACTCTGCCAAATGATCTGCAAAAAGCTTCTGATTGCCAGTATTTTCCAGGAAGTCTGACAAAGCTGACAGTTTGTGATTGGCCCAACAAAATTTGTGCCACAATCACCGTAAAGATGAGTACAGCATCCCCTATGGGCAATAAAGTCACTGAAAGCAGCTAAGAATGCACCCTTGACAAATCTGCCACGAGTTCCATGTGTACTGCCTTGGTTGCCAAACATAAACAAATAAGCAGATGTATGACTGAAGGATAAGAGGCTTCTTTACTCTTGCTATGGTGATAGTGATTGGACCACCATAATCTACACAAGAATGCCAGAAGGGTTTCACTTGGGATACATGGGGAGCAGGAAGACTTGCCATGGGGGGCAGGCAAATTTTGGTAGTGCTCTGAATCACTTCAGACACTTGTGGATCCGCTGCCGAATCAGGTTCCTAGCACCCAATATCCAGAACTCCCTGAAGAGTACATATTGCAGTGTGCTAGGGTCAGAGTGCAGAAGATCCTAGTGTGCAGTCGATCTACCAACAATTCTGTCAGACGAGAGTGCTTGGGCAGGAGCACCGGATGCTTCACCTCTAATGCAAATTCTGAGAGTTGCAGTCGTCCACCCACCCTGAGGATGCCGTCTTTATCAACAACGGGGCATAACTGTTGAATTGCAGACAAATTTTGTAGTGAAATTTGCATTCTGAGTGTTCCTGTTCAAGATTGCTATATGCACTTGACAATTCTTTGGACTGTATTGGTCTGGAAATGGTGAAGTGCCTCGTCTGTGTATTGTTTGCAAACCACATGCACCAGGCAATGATCCGACACACCTTCGTCAAACTGGAGAACCGAGAAAGCAGCTCTTCGAAAGCGGATTATTCCACCCTTGCTTGAAAAACAACTACTTTCTACCCCTTGCTAGGCCCTACTATCATAGCTGCAAACTGCGGCCATGACTTCTCAAGTTCCTGCAACCACGATGGCCCATGCTACCCCAATGTATGTTTGAGCAACTGAGATGGAGAGAGTCCACGAGAGGCACAATTTGCGAGATTGTGTGCCGATGCTACATGATGCCACCACGATGCAGCAGTGAAGTTCTGTATTTTTGCAACCCTGTTAGCTACAAAAGTTTTACATTCATTTGGTCGTCCCTTGACCTATGCCAAGTCCACTGAAATATCGGACCAAGCATGCACACTCACCACTTGCATCATGGATGAGGCATCAAAGCGCAAACGCAGACAGTGTGCTAAGAGCAATGCCGCACAAAGTTCCAGCAAAGGAAGCAAAATCTTCTTTAATGGGGGCCACCTAGCATTTTGCCACGAGAAGTGAGTCACAATATCACCAGAGTTGGAAACCTTTTGAAGGTATACTATTGCAGCATAACCCTTTTCTGAGCTATCAAAAAATCCATGCAGTTGGTACACGGACAGTAGATTATCTGAAACTATAAAATACTCAGTTGAGATATTGGCACAGCAAGGCAACTCTTCTACGATGATCTTCCATTTGGCCACAATATCTGGTGGAGCTAGGTCATCCCATTCCCCTCAGCCCACTAGAGTTGCTGTAATTTGTGTTTCGATAGGAAGATGCGGAGTGCCAACCAGCCTAGTGGGTCAAAAACACATGCCACGTCAGCTAGTATGCCTCGTTTGGTGAACACTGGAGGTCTGAGATGCAGGTTGTATGTGAAAGTGTCTAACCTGGATTCCACCGTAAGCCCAACACCTTAACATATCAATCTTCATCAGAATTAAATTAATCAAGTTTCTGTTGTAGATTTTCTGGGGGGCAGGTCTTCCAACACCGCCGAACAGTTGCTAGAAAATTTGTAAAGCTGAAAACCACCCTTAAGGAGCAACTGTTGCAGTTCCTGCCTGAGACACATGGCTGAGGGCAAATCATCTGCCCCACTAACTACATCGTCCACATACCTATCATTGGGCAAGGCCTTGGCAGTCACAGGGAAATTGACTTGCTCATCCTCTGCTAATTGGTGTAAACTGTGAATTGCCAGGTAGGGAGATGAGGACATCCTTAAGTTACTGTGTTCAACTGGTACACTTGAAAAGGCTTATCTTCTACTTCCCTCCAAAATACAAACTGGTGCCTTCTATGCTCAGGATGGACATCCATTTGCCAACACATTTGTATTATGTCGGCAGTGACACCAATTGCATGCGTTTGAAAATTAAGGAAAACAATCAAAATGTCCCTATGTAGTTTTGGAGCAGTAAATAGGGTATCGTTTAGGGATGTGCCTGCAGCTGTTTTGGATGAAGCATCGAATACCACCCAAAGTCTTGTGGTGGTGCTGTCAGGCTTCAAAACACACTGGTAAAGTATGAAGTAGGTATTTTCCGACTCAATATCACCCACTTTGACCTTACTCGTGACTGGCATCAATGTAGTCTTTCATGAATGTTATATACTCTGCTTTAAGTTCTGGGTCCTTTCTTAGCCTATGTTCTAGCAAAATGAACTTATGAAGACCAGACATTCTCGAGTCTCCTAGGTCAGGGTCAGGTGACTTGAAGGGCAAAGCCACACTGTACCATCCAGTACTGTCACGAGTGTGAATTGCAATTGAGATCCTCTCACACACCACATCATCTGGTGACCAGAGATCCTTGGCAACTGGTAACTCGTTTACTTCAAAAATTTCTGGACAACATTCTCCAAGAAAACACATATAATGCACTGACACTTTCGACTTGAGTTGGAGAGTTCTGTTGCACATGTCCCATCAGTATCCACCCAAAAAGTGTGTCCAATGCCACTGGTGTTTCTGGATTGCTCTCTACTTTGCGACCTGTAAGAATACGTGGGAAAAGATCTGCTCCAATGAGCATGTTAACTGGTTGTGCCACATTATAATATTCATCTGCGAGTTGCAAGTGCTTTATGTGAGACCAAGGCCTCCCTTTGATCGGTGTGCTGGGAATACATCAAGTAATGCGAGCAAAAGGCTCAATTTCAAAGCTAGGTACATCCTATCCTCCTTTAGGCTTTATAAAACAGGCTGCCATTTCTTTAGTGGCCCTCAATGGTATTAAAGACAGGCCATGAAGCTGCACTGACATCTTTTGTGGGCAAGTCCTAACCTAGACAAACAATTGTCTGTACTAAATTGGGCCTGACTGCCCAAATCAAGATGGACCCGTACTGTTTGAAAGTTTCCAGAAGATTCTTGCCAACTTCTCTAGTTGTCTATCAGCAAGGACTTAAAATTTTCCAAATAGTGTATAAATAACTCTTAGCATTTCACGTCAGTTAAGAAAACACAGCTGTTCACCATAAATTAGCGGAAAAATTTCATACACACACAAATAGCACACAATACGGAAATTAATACTACTCCACTAAACAAAAAAAAAAAGGTACAAAACTTATTTTTCTCAAACAACATAAAATAAACAGATTCTATTTTATAAATTCCACAAAAACTTACTTAGCAAACTTTTTTGATGTTGTTGGTTTCTTTCTGAATTTTGTCAACTCTCATGTAAATTAAAACAATCCTAATGCAAACACTTGCAAAATCTTATCACGCTAATTACAAAACTTCTGGAAATACAATTCGTAACTGTGATAGGCCTATAGAATTCCACAAAACACAGCACCATTATTACACAATCTACATGATAGTCACCTAGTATAAACTTTACATGTCAAAAATCACACTAATGGCTATTCACTTTGGCTCTGCAAATTTTGTGAAGATGCCTACTCAGTTCTTCTCAGAAAGTCTTCACTATAACTATTGTTGTAACACACAGATGTTATCTTCAGAACAGAAATGTTTTGAATTGTTCAACAACTTAATGAGCTGAATGCAGTTTTATTTTTTTTAACAACACTAAAAATTTGCTCACATTCAGCGTTGCTGTGTGGCACCAACAGAATAGCAAACATGACTTTGGAGATTCTATCATACTTTCAAAGAAGTGTCTGCATTTTTTATGCTACCAATGCATACCAAAACAGCATCAATTCTGTCTTATTTGGAAATAATAGCTGGCAACTCTTACATTAAAAAAGACGTGAACTGTATTTTAGGGTTGGACTGATACCACTTTTTGCCAATTCCACCGATACCGATTCTTGCGAGCCAATACTGCCGATACTCAATATGATACCCACATTAGACATAATTTCTATGTGATAGAAGAATATTTGAATGCTTTCATGATTTATTATTAAAAAATAATGTTTGCCACTAAGAACACTCAAAAAAGGTTTTTACAGTCATTACAATCTAAAAAACAACACAGTTTTAATCACTAATCTATAAGAAAAACATTATGTAACAAGCAAATAAAATAAAAGTTTTTTAAACAGTTTTATGCTATGAAAAGGAAAAATTATTGTGTACACTCCAAAAAGCATATCAACACTTATTTGCAAGATTTCAAGATGTAAATATTTTTAAGAAGACCAGCTGACATAGCTTCTTAGGGTTCAAGGAACTCCTTTTCTTGGAAGATATCAAGTCCGCTGAACTAAAACGTCTCTTCGATGTCACAGACCCTGCTGGTGGGGACAGATATTTCTGTGCTGCTCTGCACAACCTAGTATATGGTGATATCTTCCAGTATTGTAAAGGGTTGGAATTTATAGGTATAGGTGGCTCTGCGAGATACATTTTAACTTCAGCCTCTCGACACCTGTAAGCAGATGGTATGCTTGTTTTATTAATAATATTAGAGTCGATTGAAAGCATCCCTTTCAATCTTTTGGAGTCATGTTCCTCATCTGTAGGTATACCACATGAAGTATTAGCAGGTAGTGTACATTGGTGTTCTCTAATCTCTTCAATTAAGTGATGGGTTGCAGAAGCACATGCGCTAGGTTCCGCAAATACTTTATAACTTGGGTGCAAAAAGCCAAAATAAAAAAAATTCCAAAACATTTATGCTCTTACTACTCAAACTTTCCAGTTTCGTTTCTTTATTTTCTCCCTTCTCCCTTTAGCAGTGATCAGCTCTCTTCTTTTTGCCGTGCTAGAATGTTAAAATTCCCTTCTCTCTAAAAAAAAATGCATCGTCCCAACTCACCCCCTCCTCACCCTTTGTCAAACATGGCTCTCTAGCCTCTGCCATGGAAACAAAGAGGGATGGCGGAATTATCGACCGGGAACATCTGGGTGTTATTGCAAGGGGGTGGGGGCCGTAAACACGTGGCAGCTCTGGCTTAGTGGCCTGACAGGATGGCATTCGTCCTACACATAACTGAGGGTCGGGTCGCTGAGATAGAAAGAGAGACAAGGGAGAGGAGTAATGTATGAGCGAGAGATGAGACAACAGTCCTGCCACTTCCTTCAACATCTTTGGAAAATTTATGGCTCGTGAGTGAGTGGATACATGGGGAAATAGAAAATAAATGCCATAGTATCAGCAATTATGCTACTGATACTACCGATACTCGAGTATCGGTATCGGCCCAGCCCTAATGAAAACTAAAAAAATTAAAATAACGTTAGCTTTGGAATGATGCTGCATTGACCACAAACGTTCATGCAGAGCAGGCGAAGGCCTAGTGATGCATCACAAATGTCACTTCTCAGATAATCCTGCACAGGTCGGTTGCTATGAATCACTCTGCAGCATTAAAACTAATTTTACTTGGTGCACAACAGAATCGTTGGCTAACTGGAATGAATCAGTGTCACTGCACATGTATCTCCGGTGTGGCTTTGTAGTACTATGCTATCAATCGGCCAATGCACCCATGCAGTTATTTGCTGTAGCTGTGAGATAAGACGCTCATGGGCTTAATGATGTTTTCAGATTTAGAACTCTTCATGTAAGATGTGGAGAAGCATACTGTGTATTAGGAAAAATGCCTTCGAAGAATTACACAAACACAGCTCGCCGAATTCCATTTGTAGACATTTTTTGCTTAAAAAAAACACACACGCACCCCCCCTTTTTTTTTGAGTGAATCCCCCAGTGTATTACATAGTTGGAGTTAATGAGTACGCAATACTTACACAAGAATATGTGACTGAAATATAACAAAAACAAAAAGGGAACAAAGGAACATCGTTACCGATATTATCGTTCAGACTTCCTTGGTAAATATCACAAAACAATTGTTTTTGTAAAATGTTTACATGAATAAAATTACCTATTTTATTACATTGAGTTTGAAACTAAAAAAATAAAAAAAACTCTATTTGGTTTTAATTGTTGCATTAGGTATCATTTGGGGGTGATGAAAACTGTAGTTACATAACCGACAAGCTTGCAGGTTACTCAGCTGTATTGAAGAGCCTTACTGATTATTTATTGCAACCATTGCACACTCGCTGTATCTCGGAGGTTTTTCAGTGAAAGCACATTATACGTCATCAATATTTATAGTAAACTTGTGTACATAGTAAATATTTATAGTAAACTTGTGTACATGGTACACAAAAATTAATCATTTTATTAGTTACTGCTCACCAATCTCCTTCGATAGAATAGTTCAGTCTGAACAGTATTCGTGCACAGTACATGAACAGACGTGTAACAAATTAGCTGCCGTTTAGCTGTTAAATTCATACTACAAAAATATAGATTGCTTGATACTAATGTCATAACCTAACATTATATTTTCGAAAAACAATACTGTATACTTGAACTTTTACAAATAGTGTTGTATGTGTCGGCAGCGCATCAACAGACAACTCCGAATAAATTCATTGACTGTTAATTTGTCATAGTTTTATTCGCTCCTATAACCTATATATAATTTTTTTAATTATAGTCATCTGCAACATCACTCGTTATCTACAAATACTGGGTTCATATAGCTACACAAAAATTTTTGTTTATGGGAGAAGTTGTAAAGTATCTCTACTCATACATTTAGAATATTAAAAATTTATTTTTGTTTGGAATAAAATTTGCTATGCTTTGAACTTTTGGATTGCCTTTCCGGAATGAAAATGCTGGTTTGGGCACAAAAATGTTTACTATTCTATCTAAAAAATATATATATTTTGTCAGTCATGATTTCATTTCCGAAAACTTCTAGGCTTCTCGCCATGCCTAGGTTTTCAGGCAACTACACACACCCACCGCCAATCCCCTCTGATTACTGTAACTGGTCCTCGCTGTTTGCTACCTGCGCACTCTCGGCCACCACCTTCTCCTCTCCCCCGAGAATTCTTCCAAGTATAGCCTTCACCGAATTTGGACAGTGGCCACAGAGTGAGGAGGGCACCAATTTCCACTCGCTTTTTGCTAAAAATCTGTTTTTCAGTTATATCTCCACCAGCAATTATTTTTAACTAAATACTCAAGTAGGTTATTGAATATATGTGTTTTCCCTCGTGATTTGACGTCTTTAGTTTCTTTGTGCTCACTTTTTTTTTTTTGGCTGTAGTAGTAATTTCAAATGTGCAACAAAATTGTCAGTTTCGAGGGGTACAGACGTAGAACATTTTTGGAGGGCTAGAAATGAAAAACAAAAAAATAAGGCATGTCATTGTCCGGCATGATTCTTACATGCAAAAATCCAGGAGCGATCATGTCAAGAAATGAACCCGGTTCGCCTTGATGGAAGGCGAGTAATCTGACCACTACACCATAGTAGCCCTGACTAAGGGGAAAAGAGAAGGGGTAAAGGGAAGATGGAAGGGGTAAAGGGAAGATGGAAGGGGTAAAGGGAAGATGGAAGGGGTAAAGGGAAGATGGAAGGGGTAATGGGAAAACGGAAGTGGTAAGAGGAAGGTGGACGGGGTAAGAGGAAGGGATAAGGGGAAGAGGGAAGTGGTAAGTTGAAGAGGGAAGGGATGGGTAAGTGAGTAAAGAGATTTGGACGGCTCTTAAAAATGAGGTCTTGAGAGCTGATGAGGATGATTGATATGAGTATGGAACAGCGCCAGAATGAAAGAGTGGGGGAAATGGGAAATCCCCAAGAAAACCCGCCAACCAATGGCATCGTCCGGTGCAATTTCCACGTGCAAAAATCCAGAGTGACCTGCCCCGGGATTGAACCTGGATCGCCTTGGTGGCTTGGTAGGAGACGAGCAGGCTAACTGCTGCTCAGCCAGTGGTCCTAAGAAGGGAGTGGTAAAGTGCAAGGGGCAGAGCAATGGTCAAGGGGCAGAGAGGCATGGTATAAGGAGCAGAGGGGCATAGTATAAGAAGCAGAGGGGCATGGAGTAAGGGTCAGAGGTT
Organism: Dryococelus australis; assembly: GCA_029891345.1. Lineage (NCBI taxonomy): Eukaryota > Metazoa > Arthropoda > Insecta > Phasmatodea > Phasmatidae > Dryococelus > Dryococelus australis. Next base: position 60,595,328 of record CM056999.1, read on the forward strand.
CAAGGAGTAATAGGAAGATGTCAAGGAAAAGAGGGAAAGGAGTAAGATGAAGAGGGGTAAGGGGAAGGACAAGGGTTAAGGGAGAGAGGTGCAAGAAGAAGAGGTTCAAGGAGGAGAGGGGCAAGGTGGAGAGAGGCAAGAGGAAGATGAGCAAGGTATGAGTGAATGAAGAGAGATTTGGGTGGCTCTCAACAGTGAGGTCTTGAGATCCGATAAGAGTGATTTAAGTGAATATGGAGTGGCGCCGGAATGAAGGGACAGGGGAAACGGGAGATCCCAGAGAAAAACCCGCTGACCAACGGCATCGTCCGGCACAATTCCCACTTGCGAAAATCCGGTGACCAGGCCAGGGATTGAACCTGGTTCGCTTTGGTGGGTGGTGAGCGTGCTAATTGCTCAGCCACTGTGGCCCCAAGAGGAGCAAAGGGAACAGGGGCAAGAGTTAAGGGGAGAAGGGCAAGGATTAAGTTGGTGAGGAGCAAGGGGTAAGGGGAAGAGGGAATGGACAAGAAGAAGAGGGTCAAGGGGAAAAGGTACCTGATGGCAAGGAGCAAGTTAAGAGGTGCAAGGGGCAAGGAGCAGGTTAAGAGGTGCAAGGGACAAGGAGCAAGTGGAAGATGGGAAGGGGTATGGGGAAGAACAAATGGACAAGGGGAAGAGAGGAATGCATGGAGAAGAGGGCGCAAGGGGTACAATGAAAAGGAGCAATGGGTAAAGTGAAGAGAGGCAAGGGGTAAGATGAAGAGGGGCAAGGGGTAAGATGAAGTGGGTAAGGGGTAAGGTTGACGACGGGCAAGGAGTAAGAGTGAATAGATTTGGACGGCTCTTAATATTGAGGTCTTGAGAGCCGATGAGAGTGAGTGATATGAGATGAAGCAGCACCGGAATGAAAGTACGGGGGAAACGGGAGATAACAAAGAAAACCCGCCAAAACTGCATTATCCGGCACGATTCACAAATGCGAAAATCCAGTGTGATCTGGCCAGGGATTGAACTCTGATCACCTTGGTGGAAGGTGGGCACGCTAACCACTCAGCCACCGTGGCCCTGCAAGTGGTAAGAGAAACAGGAGCAACGGGTAAGAGGAAGAGGGCAGGGTTAGAGGAAGAACAAGGGGGAGAGGGGCCAAGGAGAAGATGGGCAAAGTGCAAGGGGGGAGGGTCAAAGTGCAAGAGGAAGAGGGTCAAAGTGTCAGGGGGAGAGGGACAAGGTGTCAGGGAGAGGGGGACAAGGTGTCAGGGAGAGGGGGACAAGGTGTCAGGGAGAGGGGGACAAGGTGTGGATAGGGAGAGAGGGACAGGTGCCAGGGGGAGGGGGCAAGATGCCATGGGGGGAGGGGCAAGATGCCAGGGGGAGAGATGATCAAGGGGTAAGGTACATGGGGGAGAAAGGCATCGGGCAAGAGGAAAGGGATGAGGGGAAGGGGAAATAGGAAAGGGCAAGGGGAAATGGGAGAGGGGCAAGGTGAAATGAGTGGTGGAAGGGGAAAAAGGAGACACGAGAGGAAAAGGGAGAGGGGAGAGAAGAAAAGGGAGAGGGGCTATGGGAAAAGGCAGGACGAGGGGAAATGTAGAAAGAGAGGGGAAAAGGGAAGGCAAGGGTACAAGAGAGAAGAGAGGGGAAAAGGGAAGGCAAGGGTACAAGAGAGGGTGATGAGGGGAAAAGAGTGAGGGAAGAAGGGTGATGGAAGAGTAATCCCTTGCCAAGAAAAGAGTGAGGGAAGAAGGGTGATGGAAGAGTAATCCCTTGCCAACCTCGGTATCTTGCATCGCAATTATGCGCGGATTTGTTTTTGTAGACATTTTCTCCAACTGTGGTACTAGTTTCTATTATCCAAGGTTTTCAGTGTATGGAAAACTAGCTCTTACAGATGTTAGTGGTTGCGCATTTCTCAAGCAACCATCATAGACTTTGACATTTGTTGTCCCAAGCAGCGTAAAGCAATAAATTACTTAATGCCAGAAGGGAACACTGGTGTATTGTCCTTGGAATAGAGATGCAGGAAAAGGGGGGGGGGGGGTGTTGCAGGCCAGCTCAGTAAGGATTCTTTGTCCTAGTCACATGCACAGTGCTTCCTTACCCTCCCTGTCTTTTTTTGCTTCCATTATTCCTCCTCTTTTACTGTAAAATGCACATTACACAAGACTAGTTTCTTAATCAGTGTATGTATGATAACTTCAAATTTAATTCAATACCTTTTTTAATGATTATTTTTAAGTTTATGTGCACCCATACCTATGTAATATGCTAATTTTTTATGGTGGGCAATTTTTTTTCTTGTGAAGTCAATTTTATGTGCAAAATGAATAAAGATAAGTGTGTACAAATAAAATGTGTTCTTACGTTACCGGTACCATATAATGGCGAGTGAGGCAGTGTGTGTGTATAGGCAACATCAAAAGTTTTTGATGAAAAATTCGGGATAGTTATTATTTCAAGTAGACCGCACTAAATATTTATATTCCCGCAAAACATTGCCGGGCCTCATCACGCCAATGCACAGGGCAACACACCGTCTACATTTAGTATAAACTCAACACATTGACGTGAACAGCATCTATCAGCATGTTTTTCCAATGCAGGGCCACTGTTCTGAAGTGAACTGGCCCTGTAACGACGGCAGTGAGCAGTGGTGATTTTTTTCAACTACCCTATAACTACGTGTTATGTGAAAGCCCGGTGGGTAGGGCGGGATTTTGTTGCATCTCAGGGCCAGACCCCTTACGCTTACAAGGAGAGGAAATCATGCAAGGAGACATGCATTACAGCAAAGAGGGATTGGGCAGGCATGGCCTGCAATTGGGGCCATGACTACCTCCCTAAGTGTACGTACAGCTAAGCTATCACTAGAAGAGGCTGAGAAAAACCGGCATAGACACCGTAAAAACCCAGTTGACAGGATAGAATTCAATATTATTCATGCATTTAACAGAAATGCTACAGGTGAGAGAGGGGGAGAGAGAGAGACACACACTCTCTCTGTGTGTATGTGTGGAACATGCTCGTGTTAGAAGAGATGGAAAAATCTAGTAGAGAGTGGACCGGAACTTTAATTGCAGTTTCACTTCGCCTTCGCTAGTGAGAGGGACGCTGGCTTATAACCAGAGAGGTGTTTGCATTCCTCTCTGGTGGACAGTGGTGGCCGCCGCCCGCCTGAGTAATCTTGTAGCGACCGACTGACAGCTGCCCAGCTTGAGGATATGGGCCGAGCTTCAACAGAGGGTCTAGGTGCTCGAGCAGCTACGTTTGCGTGGCAGACGGCAATATATTGCTGCCAGCCCCAGCACACGAGTGAAATGTAATCACCGTACGTAAAGGTTTTAATCTTTGCCATATACTTCCACATAGGTCTAAATGGACGTGTAGCCAAATGTTATGTCATCCGGCAGAAAATAAAATGCATTAGTACAGCAGTCGACGTGTGTTTTCTATTGCCAGGCGGAAGCAAAGCTGAGTTACGACACGACCATAAGTGCCGACTGAGCGGTATTGATCGCTCACGTAGACTGGAAGGGATAGCTAGCTAACCACCACCCCCCCCCCCCATAAGGCCAAACCAAACGAGAGCACACCGTGCGCACACGTATTGGCAACACCACCTAAACTTTTTGATCACTACGTGCTTCACAGCAATGTATGACCCACGAGACCTGCGTAATAGATCTTTAATAATAACTTTATATTTTAAAAATACATAGTGTGATCTTTTCACACACTTTCAATAGCCATGTCATACTGTGTTTAGGCCTTCTTTTTCACAAGGGGTGGTCCAATATGGCTTTCTTGGGTATCAAATTAATCATGAGACATCCATCTATTAAAATATACATACATATTAATATTTAATTTAAAAAGTGGTTCTTTATGCGCTAGAGATGATTGAACATGAATTTCATGCAAAAAAAAAAGACAAATTTGGGGGCATAAGGGTTAGGGGTGGGTAAAAATTGACCCAAAACTTTTCAAATTTCTTATTACGACCCTATTCTCGGGAACCGTGAGGCATCATAAAAGAGCATTACCAAATGTATACAAAATGTACATTATACAGCACATCTGATTTTACATTATTAACTTTCACTCTGAGTTTGGACCTCCTATTTACATCAAAATTTCAGCTGCTTCAGGTATGAAATGTGGTTGAGACAATGTAACAGGCAAAAAAAAGGTGGCCAATTCAGCCACAGCTGGCAAATGTCCATAGTACCTTTCAGCCATTGATTATTTAAAAAGAGAAACACTACACTATAAAAAAATTACATTGGCATTCAGGCCAGAAGTAAAAGTGGCAAACACTTGAAGGCTTGTCTTGGCAAATTCTTACATGGCTCACAGGCCAAAAAACAGGCCATCAAAAAACATTTAAGCTGTTGTACATAACTGCACGAAACAATAAAGAAATTTCCCACTTATGAAGTTACCTGATTTATTAAGTTAATTAATTTTTCAGCATGTTTAGTTATGAGGTGGGGGGAACACAATTATACAGTTACTCTTACTACTGTAATTGGATGTATTAGGGTAAAAGGTTGCTAATTAATATTTACACATTTAGATGTCTGTGTAGCTGCACTGGCAATTGGCGTGAACCTCTCAGAGGAGAGTAGTGGGCTACTGATGCTGCACAGTCTTTGCTTCAAGCAGCAGGCCATCAAAATGTCCCTGGAGCTCTCCAGGACATCTCGAGGTAGAATTTTGGCCATTGCTCAATGGTCTCACAATAAGTGCTTCATGGCACCTGTTACTGCTGCAGTAGCATGTACGTGAGAACAAGGGCTGGAGGCTGTTGCGCTGTGATGATGGGTACTGCTTCCATCTGTGCTGCTACTCCTTGCCATCGTTACCTTGGTGACTCGGCAGATGGGTGGGGTGGTGTCAGGCTAAGGAAGGGGTGGGGTTACCCTGCAATGCAGCACTGATTGGACACCACCAGGTGGACCACTGGCATCTCCGGTGTGAAGGTAGGCAACAGGTTGGGTTGTGAATGTTGTGTGACCTCTGGTGGGGTAACCAGCTCCTCTGCTGTGATCCTCAGTGGCAGTGCTAGCAGGTGATCTCGTGGTTAGGGTCAGCTTCTAGGGCAGTAGCTTTAGTTTACTTTGCAGACATTGCCCCACATGTCACTATCCTAAAGATGTCCCTTTTCTCTAGTTGGGTTCTTCCCATTTCAAGTAATATCAAGCAAGGAAATTGGCAGCTTTAGAGGCCAGGTCTTCACATAGACTAGCTCCCCTATTGTAATCTGTGGTTCCTCCAACTTAAACAGGGCAGGATAATTTCTGTGGATTATTTATTTTGAGTTATGTAGGCTTCCTTGAGCCACAGAACGCTGGCTCAATGGACGTCTTTAGTTTGTAGAACATCACTGGGATCAGTCACCCATTCTTGTTCTTTGGGCCTTTTCCATGCATGGCTTCAAAGAAGTTGAAAAAGAGGCACCTAGCACATTGGGTCTACAGCTGGGAATAAATAGTATATTAGGCAGGTAGCACACCAGTGGGCATTTTCCTGGATATGGGCATTGAGGCTTTTCTTGATTTCTTTGTGGGATTACCCTGTGGGTGGTACCCAGGATTACATTCCTTATGTTCACGTGAACAACCAAGCTACGAACTGGTTATTGCCTTCATATCTCTGTTTTACTCCGAGGTGTTTTTCTCTTTCATATTACTGTCTTCCTTTCTCTTCTTCTGTAACTTTCAGCAATCATCTTGGTCATCCACGACTTGACTCCCCACAGTCAACATGCATCTACCCACTGTGCACCAGTGAATTAGACCCTACTGCCAGTCAGCAAGCATTGGGAGATGTTCTCAGTCAGGGAACAACTATTGGTTCAGTGTCTAGAATATAGTTATAGTACTGACCTTAGAAATGGGATAGGTTTCCACCAATAACAATAAGAGACCTGTGATGACCAGCAGGTATGGTTTTGCTTCCAGTGAATGCTAGTATGGACATATTAAAACAACTGCCACTCGCGAACATGGCTGCGATGGGTGACTGGGGACATTATAGATCTTCTGGGTGCCATGGTCCTTAGTACTGATGCAAACTTGACATTGGTTTACATAAGCCTGAATGTTTTTGCATATTTGGTCTCATGTATAGTGTTTGGTGATTTCTTGCTGGTTTTTTTTTTCCCCCAAGTCACATGTATGAGGATGCTTAATGTGATAGTAGCATAGATTGAATGTTGATTGGTACTATACCCATAGTTTCAAATCTGTAGATTTAAAGTGTGGGTTTGACAAGATATATCCCTATTTGTCTTTAAAGTGGGCAGCCTGCTCATTAGCTACCCAATTTTTGGGTTTTCTGTTGATCTGTGAATGTGACTCAGCTGAGTTGTGCTTTTATCGCCCGTATGACAATACCTTTATGTCCACTATTGGTCTAGAAGTGCTCCGGTAACAGTAGTCTCTTCCAGCAATCTATATTTGTTCCCTCATAGGACCAGGTAGGAGCACACGATAATGTATCCAGAAGCTCACCAAGTGTGCCTGGGCAGTGTTGTAGTGTAAGGGACAATTCTTGCCAAACAATGCACATCTGCCAAGATTAGATGTAATTGTAGGCATATCGTAAATAAATGTGAGGCACTCCAACTAACTGGAGTGATAAATTAGTTATATTTCGGTAGGGGTGTGTGAATAGTGGATTTTGATGTTCAAATATTTTTTAATCTAATAATGATTTTTTTGAATAATATGCAAATAATTTTAAAATCGAATAGCTACCAGTAAACATTTCAGCAGATACATTATGGTTGTCAGAATATATACCAAAGTTCTTTGTAATATAAATGGAATGCTTTCTCAGGAAAGGCATGTTATTTCCTTGGTGTTGCAGTTTTACTTACAGTGTTCCTACTATGTATTTTATTTTCAGTGACGCACGTCGCCTAAACCCCAGTATTACGAAAGACTTTTGGATCTGCACTAGGTCAGTAGCGTTTACACTAGGGACTCAGTTCCCCTTCTTCCCGGTCACCAGTGTCGGCCTCGTGGGCTGTCTGCTGGACATAAAGTCGGGTATAGTTGGCTGAGCAATATGCCTCACAGTGACACTGCCCCTCTGGGGCAAAGTGGACTTACCAAAGCTTGGTGGGATGTTCTTGGAAGATGTAAAATGAGTGCTACAGGCGGGGCATGTGGAGGCCTGGATCCCCTTTGTCTTGGCGGAAGTGGAGCTGCTAGAGTACTCAGCCAGAGATCAGCAGTTCCAGATGGTCCCAGCTCAGCTGCCGAAGTGCGGGTTTGCCCGCCTTAGTTTGGTGTTGCTCCCGGTGACAAGTGCCTAGACCACAGGATGTACTTTATCGCTGATCCTAATTGGGGCAGAATGAAACCAGTAACTCCCGACAGGAGATGATGGTCTCCCCGCATGACGAGCGGCTTGGGCCTGCCCCCGAGGAGTGTTGACTCCAGGCACGACCAGATTTGCAGCACAGACCTGCTTGGCAACACTGAACTCTGCTTTCTTTTCCGCTCTCTGAGCTCCATGTCGGCAAGCAATAAACGTATCCCTAACTTAGGCATGTACGGCCGACAATGGCTGGTGATGCGCTTCCTGGCTCCTAACAGCGCAAGCACAGTAGTAATAATAAATAATAAAAAAAATAAATAAAAAAAAAGACAGTGTTCTAATGGGACGTGACACATATCTGTCAAGTACGGCGCAAGTGTTATGTACCACTGTAACTCATGAAACATTCAGCCTCTTCCTAACGGAATTTTATTTTATTTTTTTATCCGCATCACTGAACTTGACAGCACCTAAGGGAGGGAAACATAAGAGAAACGTGGTGTGATGAAAGTGATCACATGAATTCAAGTAAGAATGCAGACCTGCCAACTTGTAAAATTTGAAATCAAGAAGATTGACGAATGCTTAAAATAGTGTGTAATCGGGTTGCAGCATTTTACATAAATATTTTCTTGTTCATCGGCTGTTACCGGTATTGTTATGAAAATGAGAAATTATTAATTTACATTTTGATAATAAATCAATATAATTATTTCTAGATGTAACAATATATACTTCTGAGCTTCATGTATCAACTGAGAACACAATACTATTACATGTAGCCAAACACATAAATTACTTTTTTTTTTCAATTCAGCTAGACCTACTTACCAAATATACCAATACTTTCCGCACATTGCGCGAGTTACAAAATCTAGCATACGATCATAATAATTCTTGTAATCACTAATAATAGTAATAATAAAAAGAAAAGAAAAACCACCCCCACCCCCTTATCATGATTTATAATGTCACTTTTTCCACCATGACAAATAGTTGTGTCACAGTGACACACACTACAAAATGCAAACTGTTCACCTTTCTCCAATTTCAGAATGAATGGAAACTGCTCAGAATATGAATAACTGGATACTTGGACATATTGTTTTATGTTTTTCACACATCTTACAGCTATTATACATGTGCACCAGACTATTAAGAGAAACTAAAGCCGACATATTTCAGGCAAATCACTATAAAAACGTTTCTTCACACTTCAAATACTCCTAAAAGACTCTCGTTTATCTACAACTCAAAAACTCCATGCCATGTTATTTAACATGGCACGCACACTGTTGTTTTGTTACTACTGGTGCATGAATATAACAGTAAAACTTTGTGCGAGTGTTTGCCAATATTTTTAATTTATTGAATTATCACTGCTAACATATACATATGACACTTTAAATACAGGAAGCGGTAATTTCACATAAAAATTATATTATTATTTTTGCTAGACAAGCAAGCCGGTGAAACATTAAGGCAAACAGTTTACAAATACACGTTGAAGAAACGTGGTGCCTTGGCCATACCTAACCTAGAAATAAGATGCAAAATTGACTTACCAAAATTGTTTTTACTTTGTTTTGTATCACCCGAATGAAAGCTCACTCCCATACTTTACTGCAGAAAAAATTAAAAATCAGAATTTAAAAACACCCATCAACTTTATAATACGTGTCTTCGCGCCAATCTAACATCACATGAAATGCTCAACTCCCAGACCACAAAATAAATACATGCAGTTGATATACAAACACACCAGCAAAGTTTACACAACCTTGCTACTATCAATGTAAATTATCGTAGGTATTACGTTAAAATATTATCAACATCTAACTCTTCATGACCACAAACATAAAACGCTTCACATCAATGGACTTTTCATTCCACAAAATGAGGGGGGGGGGGGGGGGGGGGGGGGGAGAGAGAAAACAAAGCAAATACTGTAGTATGAATAATATTTTTACTATTTAACACAAATTACTAGCGTGAAGAGAAAATATTAATGACTTTCAAACACTGAAACGTAATTGCAGTTTATAAACAACAAACAACATTGGCATTTGTCTAGCCACAGTCAGTGTGTGCCGCGTTCATTTGTCATATGACTGGATGCATGCTGGGTAAGATATTAATTGATGTGCTGCGCCCAAACAGGCACACACACTTCAATGCAACTGCAACCATTTTCTTCTTTTGCAGAATGAACTTATGTACGTTTTTGACAGTTACTGGCACCAGTGTCACCATAATAATGCACCGTAGGAGCATAAAAACCACCTAAAAATTTTATTTAATTAAAAACAAGACAAAATAAGACTACATAAGAGTGATGTGATGTGTGCGCATGAAAAAATCTCTCGCACGTGCATGTTCCAGATTCGCAGACAAATTCCTAGCATTTTCAAGGTTTTCCCAGCACTTGAGAAAATTCATGGCTTTCCCCATATTTCTCGATTTCCTGGTTAGTGGCCACACCTTGAATTATCGTGAAAATACAACATATAAGTGACACTTTCACAGAGACCAACAGCCAAGAGCCCAGCCGCCGCTATTGCATAAATTTGGAATCTAGCTGAGAGGAAAATTGTAAGCTATGGAGAGTACCCGTAAAATTGTGCGAACTATTCAGTAAAAATTACGGGAAAACCGTAAGGGTTGGCAGGTCTGAGAATGGCTAAAAAATACAGCGTTTTCCATGCAAAGAATGTACTTATTCCACCAAGGGCAGTGTTCGCAGCGAGTTGTAAGAGGTGGGTTCATCCCACGCCCCCTGGCGGGCTGGGTCTGGTTGGGAGAAAATAGGAAGGAAAAAAGAAACTCACGTCAAAATGAACTAAACAGAACACAGGCTTGCACTACACATGGGATCTATCAGTGACACATGTATTGTGAAACATGTTGCTTGCTCGTTTGATTTGCATTTTACAAGGGGGGGGGGGGGAAATGATATGTGTTATGCAAAGAAAGGCCACTTTTCTGCATTGCCTTGTCCACAATACCTTGTCTGCAGTCCACGGACGCATGTCCTAATATGCGTCTTTTGGGCAAAAACTCAGCGCGTCCCAAATTTCTGCTTTTCTTTTAAAAAAATGGGAAAACACACAGTTTATCCACTATATACACATTATAATCAAAGTGTCTACATCATTATTACAATGATTACATAGAGCTGTATCCCGTAGGAGACAAATTATATGCTTGCAAATGATTTAGTCCCTACCTTACACAGAATCTGAACACAGAACCCCTCTCATTTTAAGCCAGTTTTATACAGAATATGCCACAGAAATCAGCATCCCTTTTACAAAATTATTTCCGCGTATTTTAACTTACAATAATTAAACATTTTGATGTGTGCCACTCCTACTACTAATCAACTATGATTACAACTCATAGCTAAGTGTACCTACTTCCACTGCTACAGACGCGAGAAACACGTAAAGTGAATTTTACACATGAATTCTCGGCTGCCTACTCTAAAAGGCAACAGGAACTTTTGAGCGAGATCTCTCCACCTGAAGGTTACGGAACTGGGTAGGCACCTCCCCCCTTTTTTTTGTTGAAAGCTCACAAGCTGCCCGGACCTCGGGCAAGGCCGAATGCCGCCGAAGAGGCACAAAGCAGGAACACTGACTACTGCTGACAGAGTTTTTTGACTACCACGCCAACCAGGGCAGGATGCTCACCCTACCCACAGCCCGCGCTAGCAGCCTACAAGCTTCACCTACATAAGTCCGGACGATGCCGCGCTCTGGCAGTCATTCTTTCTCATCCTCTCTCGCGACATCCCAGAACACTAATTCAGTGCTGGGACATCTAGGCTTCAAGTACGCCCCAGTGGCTACTTACTCTGCCTCGACAAGCGAACACGTACACACGTATTTAACTTCTCTTTGTCTCTTCTAGACACCTTTTACTTAGCTCAGTTTAACTTAACTAACTTTGTATTCTTCTAGAACCAGCTATTCCCTAGGGTCAGAATATTACATGCACAGCCTATCAGAACTAGGAGATTGTTGACAACATTAGACGGCTACCTGTTTCTTCCCAGCCACCAGAGAATTTAGTGCTGGTGGTGAGAAACAGCAACGCCACAACCACTAGAAACCTAGAAACACCTTCACACAGGGAGGGGCTACGAGCTCACGTTATAACTTGCTTTGAGCACTATTTCAGTGCTGGAGTGACATTATCCTGGGGTTTGCCGCTCAACCCTGTGCGAACACACAACCAGTAGAGGCTTGGTGGTCGACACGGCTCCACGTCCCTGATCAGCCCGCATGCATGGGGGATCAGTGGGGACTCTTATCGAGCTTGTGCCAGCAAGTCACTATTGGGTTACACTGTAGTGACTCTTCCTGTCCAAGTATATTACGTAGACTGTCAAGCCGTTTTACTCTATGCCTTACAGGGTAAGGAGTGGCAAAATACGTAGGCAACAATATCTAGCTCACGTTGCTATCAAACCGTGGATTACATTACCACCACCTACGCAGGAAAGGCAGGCAGAACGGGACCACGCCGCCAAACTTAGGCCACAAGCAGTAGCGCCTGCTTAGGTCCTAGTAATCTACTTGTCACCTTACTTTCGTACTTATCCATTGTGCCATCCTGTGGTAAGAGGGTTGTTAAACCGTACCGAGGCAAGATACAGCAGGACAAGCCCGAACTTCTGAAGCAGTGAAGCCTACAACTGGAATCACCACTTCGGAGCTCGCCACTATTGGGTGAAACTCACATCAACGACCACCCCCAAGACGACAGTGTACGTAAGCGGTAACCAACACCCCTCGCCTCACACCTTTTAACCAGAGTTAACAACCCCGTTTTGATCTAGCGGAAATATCCTCGACAAACGGACCAGTCAGTCTAACCTGGCATGAATGAATTTTGACACTGAATAATTATAATTGCTTAAATGTGTAGCTCTATACTACAATGCATGCACATTTCATGTTAACTTGTAAGTGCCAGTAAATGGGTGACAGCAAGACACTTGCATACAGTTTGGAATGTGGTCGCGCCATCCCCCACGCTGATGTAATGCCCAGATAAGATGAAACAGTTGCTACAGTAACATTTTTTTGACCTGTGCTGTTTACAACCAAACAGCAGAACAGTTATAACAGGGTCACATAAAAAAGGACCACTAGGGATTCTTCCGTCAAAGACATTGCACAACGCCAACAAAACTGAATACATAAAAACATACAGTATTGGCTGTAATGAATTGGTAAAACACATATCGGTGCTGAAAGGAAGGAGTGTGTGCGTCAGCTCCTTTTGCCCCCTCCAGCAACGTCCCCAACTCACGACTACCCTTTGACAGACCACATGCATACTTGACCACATGCTTTCCACGTATTTATTTATTCATGCCGGGGGACATAAATTGCCCCGTGGTATAACCGAATCCGCGGTATAACAGGCTGCGCTATTCCAGGCTCCCTCTGTATTTGTGTGTAAAAAAAGGGTGGCTATAATGGGAACAAAATGGGTGGAACAGGAAAATGGAGAGTAAAGACAGAGTTATAATTTCTTTTGCCATTTACAATGCCCATCAGTACCAACACTGGCTGGAGCAACTGTCACACGGTAAGCATTGAATGTACTGTGCTGCACATATATATCTCGGCAGAAAAGTGCAGAAAAGACCACTGGACCAGTGGAGGCCACGCCATAGAACATTTGGGGTTGACCACCTTGCTCACATTTTGCATGCTAGCGACTGTAAATTTCAATAAATTTCTGCTGAATTTCTTTTATTTACACCATGTGACACATTGCGTGAGGGTAGTGCCTGTACAACCTATTTTGTTTAAAAATGTTGCAGCTTACAAATGTGTTTAAATACATTTCTACAATTTTGTTTTGTTTTTAAAATTGTTTGAGAGAATTTCCCCTTACCTTACCAGTTCCTGTAAATTTGTCCTTACAAACAATGTGTTCGTATGAACCAAGTACTTTAGAAACAAGATCCGAGTTAGTTGCACGACTAAATGCCAGTTGGATGGATAAAAGATAGAGAAGTAGCGACAGGCAAACACCTGCACAAGATACCAGCACCTGTTCCTTGCTATATGCTTACACAAAATACATAATCACAGCATGAAAACAGTAACAGAGCTAACAAATAACATAAAATGTCAACAACTCTGCTTACCTTCCTACTGCGATTCTCTATCGGCTCTGCAGGAGGCACAGGGTGGGTAGGATGGCTGGATGGCACTCTCTCTTTAACTTTGCTCCTTTCCTTAAGCTCTCGCTCCCGTACTCGTTCTCTCTCCCTTTCACGCTCCCTCTCCCGCTCCCTCTCTCTTTCCCTTTCCCGCTCCCTCTCCCTTTCAAGCTCCTTCATCCTTTCTTCACGCTCCATTGCCTTGGTCCGTGACTGTTCTGCAACCCATTCTTCGACATTTAATGGGGCTGTCTTACGTGGAATATGATCTGTATCGGATAACACTAGGGCCATCTCCATATCCTCTTTTTTCCCAAAGTCGACACACAACTGTTTTGGGTTTGAAACTGGCCAACGAACTCCATGTAAGGCATGCCTGGTCTCTCGAGCTTCCATTTCACTTGAGTACTGTAACCAATAAAAGATTTTTATTTTATCACTTGTAAAACATGGCACAACGTGAACGAAATATAAATTAATATTAATAAACAGATATCATCTTAATAAAATGATACAACAGTATAGTATCTGCACCTCCACTGTTGCCTATCAATTACAAAAAATTGTAACATTCAACACAAAATGCTTTCTTTAACACAAATGCAATAGTTGGTAGGCTTTTGTAAAAAATAATCTGAGAATATTCCAACAAAATACGCATTTATTTATATTGATTACGAGACATCATTGAATAAAATGATACCACAGAAAGGTACTCGCAACATTCTCTCTAACCAATTAATTACAAAAACAGTAAGATTTGACAATACATTCCTTTTATCTGAGCACAAATCCAATCTTTTGTGGCCTCTTGCGGAAAACTTCAAAAGGATATTTCAAATAATCATTAAATTATAGTATTAATAAACAGATGTCTTCAGAATAGTGATACCACAAAATCGTATCTGCGACGTTCTCTTGATGGCAAAAAATAAACAGTGCGGTGTGTGTTGTCTATATATAAATATCTAATTGGCATGAAGTATAAATGTTAGCCGAACCATGCTCAAATGGAAAATGCAGCTAATTTTACTATAGAAGTGTTGAGAATGCGAACATTAGTCAGCATAAGCTAGAAACCCCTACAGAGAAGGGAAATTACAACAGACCGGAACGATTTTAACTATTGTTTACAGTTCAGGTAACAAAAAGTACTATACATGATTTCACACCCTATGTTTTAGATACAGTTTTTGCATACTGTCATTGTTGGCATGGTGTTTCTTACAAGCAAATAAATTCTGATGAACCTAGTAAAAGAGTGGAAGATTGGGTAGGGGAAAGAAAGAAAAAAAAAAAAAGGGAAGAGGAAGAAAGAGGGGGGAAAGGGTGAAGGCTGGAAGTGAGGATACAAGAATGTATAGTGGACGATCGATGTACGGAAAATGCATGTACCAATAAACAGTATCCACACTTAATTTTCAGTGGTCCCGGCCAAACTCCTATTTAAATAATGATAAAGCTAACCGCTTTTATCGTTTATCGGATATTGCGTCAATCGAAATATCTTTTGGTCCCGTCACCTAATATTCCTGCAACAATTGGTTCTAAGCTGGTTGTTCACGCAAATGTCTAGTAAATGGATGTGAAATACATAATGCGCACCGCTGTTTATCACTGCTCTATGACATGGTCTTCCCACCACGTCCACAGCACAGTGCGTGTCTGGCTTGCTACCGTCCTTACAAGCCTCACAAGAGAGAAAACGGGTTACCTAGCAACAAGCATGGCGAACTTGCATCCTCTCTCCCCTATGTCTCTCTCAGCCAAGAACCTTTTTTACTCAAATGTCATGCAGTACATTTTAAAGAGGAATTATTTGCAAAAATTTTTTCTTTTGTGATAAAAGGTAGTTTTTTCCCCATAAAGTTGGTGTTTAATACATATTTGGCGTAAAATCAACATGATTTTAAAACAAAATATTAATTTGACGCATGACATCTTTGCAACAATGGTATTTTACAGACATCAGCTCATCAGTAAGCATAGCCATGTGCATGACATCAACAGAGTTTGAATTGTTGACCATCATGTGACATTAATAAATTGTATTATAGACAATGGCAAGACTGGATGTTCCAGCTTCCAAGATTTTATTATTCACCCACCCATCGAGACTATTCATTGAAGGCTCCGAGTACAACTGCATGCCACTAGAAGGCTACAACAGTATCATTTCACCGCCTCCTCCATCACCAAGCCGACCGGTGACGTAACACCTCCAAGAAGCTATATTATTGCCACCCTCCCCAGCAGCTTCATCCCCTCGCCAATGAACTCGCCAGCCAATGGCAGCAGAGGAAGTTGCCTCAAGAAGTATAAATAGCAGGAAGTGACGCTCCTCCAGACCAATCTTCAGTCATCCACCGCACTCGTTGCCGGACAATAACCAGCCTGCTCAGCTACGCTCCTAGTTCT
Organism: Dryococelus australis; assembly: GCA_029891345.1. Classification (NCBI taxonomy): domain Eukaryota; kingdom Metazoa; phylum Arthropoda; class Insecta; order Phasmatodea; family Phasmatidae; genus Dryococelus; species Dryococelus australis. The sequence continues at coordinate 60,611,238 of CM056999.1, forward strand.
ACCTCTTCCTTCTTTCACTACACTTTTAATGCCAAAGCAAAACATAATTCCTGGTCTCCACCACGCTCGTCGCCAGAGCCATCCCGTCTACATCCTGCTTAGTTTTTACTACATTTATGCTAAAGAAATTAAACCACTCCTCAGTTTGTAAAGACTCTCTTTAGTCTGTAAAGACTCTTCTCAGTCTGCAAAGGCTCCAATTCCTCTCTGCTACCTGCAATACGGCGCAACACCTGGAAGCCTGCAAGATGGCCTTATCCCGCAGACTGTGAAGACTGTAGCCTCCTAGTAGCTTGCAAACAGCTCTTCCTCAACTGCACCTGTTGACTGTGAGGACAGCAACTTCCATGTCCAAGGTAATCCTACTTCACGCACCCGGTAACTCTTTACCCAAGTCAACTTATGTGATTCCGCGGTAACAGGCAGTCGCATCCTAGATTACCTCCCTTGGATAAATTCCAGTATAATTTGTTTATGCTGTGAAATTACGTTAATTAACCGTAGAATTTTGTCTGATAAATTTGGTAGATTTTTTTATGTTTATCTCCAGGCTCACCTTCGCATATTTCAATCACATAAATTATAATTTATAATTATCATTGTAATTGGTTAGCCAGTTAGCTAATTGAATTGTAATCTGATTTTAGCAGGGATTTCCTTGTTTCTCTACTCCATAGAATAAAATCCAAGTTAAAATTAATTTCCGTTTACCTTCGTTCGTATCTAGATCTCAGTGACTGGACTTCTAGTGTCAGGTAAATACCCTCTTGTTGAAGAGAACTGTGTGTGTTACATTAGAGTTGCGAGGGACTCAACGTATAGCAGAAGGGACAGACTGCAGAGTAGGCAACGGCATAAGGAATGTCGCGTCCTAGCAGGAGCCGAACCAGCCAACACCCTTGAAGGGGAATGCAGGATGTCAAACTCCAGTCGCAGTCTAACAAAGTCGTCCCTTGTCCGATCTCGCCATTCATTCCCCTCGAACACGAGTCCCACTTTAACAAGCATTTAAGCGCCTGCTGGCCTGGGTACCCTACAGCAGAACGTCTCGCACAAGTAAGTCATCCCCTATAGCTCACGCTATTCCTGAGGACACCGCAACTAGTCAGGCCCCTAAGATATCCAGCATTTTTTAAACTCACCTCCGGTAAGCTGATTCAAGTTCAACACCTGGCAGAAGTTGAGCTACCAAATTTCTGTATGATTAAGCTGGCATTGCCTAACATAGTTCCCAAACCCCTTGGGACATCCCCCTCTTCACATTTCATCCTCGCACATCAACCCACTCGTCCCGTACAAATTACCCCTGCCAGATCATACACCTCTGCCCCCACGACTGCTTAACTCCATAGTCACTATTTCCAGAGACAGCTGGCATCCCGATTATTGGCAACTCTTATAGTGAGGAAGGTGGAACTCCTTGGGCGGGAATCTACCTCCATCCGCCTCACTCTGGGGTTTGACTCCCCTCATTCCTAATGGTAGCCTACCATTCAGCAGCCACCTACAACATCTAAACCTTCCACGACCCGTCGGACTCAGAATAAACACTTATGCCGCAGTAGGCTTACTTAAAGTTCTGAGAGAGCAGTCAGCGGCGTAACCACTTACCTCACACGGTAGGGCACACATCAAGCTTCCTTAAGCTTGTGCCAGCGTTAGGAGGTAGTGCGACACATGTTTATTTTCCATCAGACGGAATAAAAAAAGAGTTGAACCAACTTTTGAATACCACCTTTCATGTAGACATAGCACCTTTTCTAGTTTACTTTACTCTATTGAGGGGAACACAGGTGACCCGAGAAAGAAACTCATTCGAGCCAGTACGCTACCAAATACCCACACACTCTAGCATCTGCCACCCATTCTGCATACCACGATAGGCAGGACGGTAGATACCCACCAGGTACTCTCTTTCATAGGACACCTTGTCGATTTGGTGCTCGCCCTATTCACCACATTTTGGCACCCCAGTAGTTATTCTCAGAGTTGGGAAGACTGAACTTGAGACTTACACCCACGTGCAGGGACTGTAGACCACGAGGCCTGACTTCCAGTGCTCACCGCGTTTTGGTGCCAAGCACTGTGTTGGGGGACTGTTACGTCAGTAGACACTCCACGTGGTTCTATACCAATAGGACTACACGTATCCCAAAGGACTGTTTGCACCATTTACATGTCTGAACGAAGAATTACACCCTTAGCTTACAGCCTGCAGTAATTCCTAACACCTACTTCAGACTTGAACCCACTGCTCCACCTCCTCAGGCACGACCAACCGCCTCAACACAGAGCACACACCTGCTGGCGACCCACGTACAACCTATTGAAATAGTCAAGGCCAAGCCTACAACTAAGGTTACGAGTCGCCCAGGTATCCCACGAAAAACCCAGAACATGAAATGTAAGACCTTGCTGCTCGACCCCAATTTTGTGCCTTGTCGCAAAGCTACCAGACCAGTTCTCTATGCTCGACGTGTGCCAGTGCCACATAAGAGACTAGACAATAACCTGCTAAACCCATCAGAAGGGTGACCCTAACTTAGCACCCAACAAAAGACCTTTTGTTCTTGTGACGACCCTCACAGTCCCTAGGCATCACATGTCGGGGCATAAATCTTTTCTGGCACCCAACGTGGGGCCTGACTGAGAAAGAATTACTTACGCGGTACTAACAAGTCAGCCAGACCCGAGCTTGAATCCTCAGGACATCGGGGAGTCCAGTAAAACACCTTTATGCGCTCAAAACTGCTCTCAGAATATCTGTAACCAACATGAGCTAGCATGAGTTCAGCTGCACTGCTGCAGCAGCAACCGAACACAGCAGCAGTTCGAACGAAATGTCCCGGTTCGGGTAACCACCAAATACATTGCACCCAATGTCAACAATGATATCATTATGCCTGCCTAGGATGGGCAGATGAGCATCGGTTCACCAATGTGCCTAGAGTACTGGTGCGAAGATTGCAGAACGTGGCAGACAGCATATTGCAGTTGGAGAACCTTTCCAGGATGTGGCACAGTGTGACGTATCTTGTGTCGGGAGAGCTATCATCATAGTTGCATCGGGTGACCCGAGCAACATGTTTCCCGGCCAGACATGGTATACAAATGCAAAGTCTGTCGACGTGCTACAGAGTACAGACAGCATAACCAAGGGCCGGCCTTCTGCTACAGCACAGCTCGCTGCTTGGGAGAGCCTCAATTACCAGAATTTGTGGGGCAACCTCATGAGGACCCGTAAGTGTTCACTGCCGAAGGTGAAAAGGAGTTTTGCACACAAAGTGCCCGAGAAGCAGTGGCCGTGGGTCTTACAAGCACAGTCACATTTAAAGGGCAAAGCTCTTGACTGGTGGAACAAATATGGGGAGTTTGTTTTGAAGTGGAGCCAACTAAGTAGCAGACTCTCAGCAGTTTACAGGGGAAGAGGTACTGTGCACCTCATGATGGAATTTTACAGTCACACCCAGACACCCGACGAGGAGGTAAACATTTTTATCAGCAGAAAGGTACAAATGTATACCAAAATTTTTTCCAAAGGAGATGAAGAAGCCTGTGCCTGGAACATAACACGCCTATTGTTACCAAAGATAACGAATTTTCTGCAAGCTCTGAAACCCACCACTATTGAAGAACTCGTCAGCAGGGCACATGAAACAGAGAAGAATTTCTGAGAGCAGGATGAGATTGACTGCCAACAGTGGGGTAGAGGGGAGGAGGAAGCAAGTATGACAGGCCACGCGCCCCCCTTGCCCACAACATAGCACACTCATTCATGAATGACTAGCCTCCGCTACGCAGGACAAAAAGAAGTGAGAAGAAGGGAAGCTGACAAGGTCGCGCTCATGCCCTCCCAGAGCCCCACATGCTGGTTCTCCCCTATATGTATTTTCAACCGTGATTGTCCAAAAAAACCAGCCAGTTTTAAAGGAAAAAAGGAAGCCAGCCCGTCACCTCCGTAGACTAAGGGCGAAGCAAGAGTCGGACATGATGTGCAACTTCGAACCTTGACAGTACACTCTCAAGCTTCGCCACGGAGGTCTACGCAACCAATGCAGCTAGAATTGTGCATGACCTACCAGCTAAGAAGACCCAAAGCCAAGCCAGACACACTAGATGCCGTAGGAGGCAGCTTCCACATATTCAGACTGTAGTTCTGCCGATCAGAGTGCGCTCCTGAAGCCAACTTCATGACTCATCACACCTGAACTCCCAGCTCCAGTGAGCCCACCCAGCAAGAAGCCTACCATGTTGGATGTCCTAGTAGCCGCCAAGATGTTGCCTGCCAAGTGAGAGGCATCTAGCAGAACTACTAACACACGAGGCTGCCCTCCAGGCCTCCAGTCAGATGGTACCAGTGGCCGCGATCATCCTGAATTGCGCTATCGCCCTGACCACCCAGTCGTCATTCAACGCCAAAGCCGCCAGTTTCCGGTTTCAGGCGCCGCCAGCACTGCTGCCAACTCCCCGACCCGATTCCATGCCCGTGAAGGGCAGTCTCCCCAGTCCCAAAGAGCTAACCCTCAAGGCACCACTAGTGAACGTTGAGAAAGGTAACCTCCAAGCTGATCCCACCTCGGATATGTCCAATTGATGTAGTGAGTGCTCCGTAGGTGCTGGTACCCCAGGCCCGAGGAAGTACCCCTCTCTACACCCCTAGTGTGCATTGAGAAGGGCCAACCCCAGACTGGCAGTCTAACTCCCGTGGAGCAGTATCCTAGTGTAGGCTTTACCGTTCACCGCACTGATGCGGCAAAAGGGTGACCATCCAAGGTGGTGTTGTTAGGAGTCACTACAGGAAAGATTAACCCCTGGTCCCCTGCCGTCTCCCTGTTAGGTCTGGTTTCTACAAGGAAGGGGTGCACGGAAACACAAGTGATATTCGAAAGTGAGCTTCCCAGTGTTTATTTCTTAAGCGGAAATAAACAGCGATGGTGAAGATACTACCTCCTATCTCCCTGGGGCTTGCGGAAGTAACAAGTCTAGCTGAATGAACTTCACTAGCTCTACTGATTGTCCAGAAGACACCGAACGTGTCAAGAGTTAACTTGAAGAAGAAGGTTCTTCGGTGGCTAAGTTAAGAGTCAGGCGTAGGTCCTTTATAGACAGCGAGCTCTGGGGCATCTAGTTATTTATACTCTCCAGCAGCCCCCCCCCCCCCTTTCTAAAAGTATAGGGCAGTGGTCCTGAGAAGGAAAAGCAGGTGCGAAGTGCAAGCCATAGATCCTCTGTGAGTGTCACGTCAGTGGTCAGTGGCCGGAGCAGAATCCAGGTTCATGCCTCGGTGCTAGTAGTGGCATCTGGAGGCACGCTACAGTACTTGGTGAATCTTGACGCATGACTTTGGTGGCTCGGCCAGTGAATAATAATTACATTGTGGGGCGTCTGCTCTCTTCTTAGTAGGTATTACAATCTTGGGTGCATCGCTGGTGGTGGTGGTGGTGGTGGCAAGTTCAAACTCTGTTACACTGCCCCACGTTCATTAATACTGATGAGTAGATGGTAATTAATAAAAGCTGAGAAAGACGCCATGAGTCTTGAAAAAGACGTAATGAGTCAGCAACAATACTTTTATTTTAATCCAATCACTAACATTGTTACACAGAACAGGCAAACTGTGGTATCGGGCAGGGAATTGCAATTACTGCATATAAGGTGAGCCACCAAACAAAATTTGGAGCTCTTAATATCTAAGTTCTGAGAACCAAGAATAAATAACAGATTTTTCAGAACCGAACTGAAAAAATAAGTGTAAAAAGTCAACGAGTAATGAAAAACTGCAGGAATCTAAGTCTTAACTCGTAATAATACGAGAAAAGTGAGAAGGCAAGCGAGAATGAGCACAAAGGCAGGACAAACATGTGAGTAGTCACATTGTATGCGAAAATATTTCAGCCACCTGAGGGGTGTAGAGTGGACGAAGTCAACAGGTACTGGTTTGCGCTGTTGACCTAGAGGGTTGGTACCTATTTATAGATATGTTCTGCCTCCATTACAGATATGTTCTGCCTCCATTACAGTGCTCACAAATAGAAAAGCAATGCACACCAAAAAAAGTGCAATAAATATAATCTTCAGCAGATTTCCCTCAAATTTTTTCCTCAAAAACAAGCTAGTTCAAAGACGGTCGCTTTAGATAGGGCTGGTATATAGAACTACTGTAACAAATTTATAAAGGCTTTGTTTAGTGTTTTTACAATTCCCTCTTGAGGAACATTCAATTTTTTTTACGAATTATTCTCCTGTAGCTTGAAATGTCAACATTCATTTGGTATGTGCTGTTGTGTTACACTTATACCGATAGCAAAGGAAGTGAAGCCTGTTGAAAGGACATGCCACCAACTCTGATCATAGCTGCAGCAGCAATTCGTCTTCACCTAAAAACCCGAAGAAGCAAATGAAAAAAGCTATCAAAAAGGTGCATCATCAACTATAGCTGGAACACAGCATTTTTATTTTCTGTATAAAAATTAGTACGTCGTCATTGCTGCTTTCTCAATGCAGTTGCACCACCTGCAAACACACTACACTTTACCAAAATCAGTAACTATCAACCCTAAACAAAGCAACTGCCTAAGCTGCAATATTGCTGCTCAAAATGCCTAGTAGTAGTGACACAGATTAATAATACTGCCAAAAAATTATGAATACAGCAAAATCATAGATTACAGTACTTCCCTTTAAAGAACTTTCCACTTTGAAGTTGAATATAAACAAATATTAACACCTAACAATCACATTTTATGTCTCTGAAATCAAACATTTTACATGGCTTAACCGCTAAAGTTTTGGGGGGGGGACCCCACACTCTTTTACAAGCATGGACACTCGGCTGTTGTTTGTGATTGATATGTAAGGCTGTGATAAAACCAGAGGATGCACAATGACACAAGAACCAGTCCGGCAATGAGATTGTGAGACGCACACATACAAAGTCTGTGACTGATTGGTTAATGCAATGTTTATATCTGCAATCCATCATGTTAACAGAGCAATGATAATTTTACTGATTTTCTGCAAAAAACTGTGTATATTACAGCATATATTTAATTGTATTAGTTTGTGGTTGCAAAATAATTGCTTAATGAGTAAACAAACTTTGCTATCATTAAATAAAATACTTTTTAAGGGAATTTATGATTAAATTGATGCCCATATCAAATATAAAATTTTCATGTAAATTTACGTTAAATGTATACAGTCTGTTTAGGCAGTGATGGATACCGACTAATTCCTAGATGGAAGAAGATAGTACAACCTTACAAGTACGTCGAAACTTGCATAATAATAAAGGCAAACTGAAGAGAATGGACATGGACGCTATACAGAACATCAATATATGGGCATTAGGAGTTTTATTGTCAGTAACCTCAAGAAGTTCCAAGTACAAATATTGCATACACACAAAAATAAACACATTCTTAAAAAAATTGGAATCTCAGAAATGCATGGGAATTACATTAGTGATAGAAGAAAAATAAATTTTGCCACCTGGCGAAGCACTTCCTTTGAAACTGACAACGTTGACAGGTACACTTCAGCACAACACAAACACACACAACCATACAATTTATTTAAAAATCAAATGTCTCTCTATCTTATGCCATGTCACACCTTATGCAGAAATATGCACAAATTAGGTAAACTTGTCATTATTGTACTCATCTAATTACAGTGTGTGAAAAAAGAGCCTATATTAACAAAAACTTTAAACGTAGACTGCTTGCTGCTCACTCGGTAGCATGCTGAACGACCAGCCTACTCCACCCCCATAACAGTCCCTTTTTTCTACCAGCATTACGTGGCTGACATCATAACTACCAGTCATTCACTTGTCTGCAGAAGGGAGAAAGAAGTGCTATGAATCACTTAATCAGGCCCAGGATTATTTTTATTGGCAGAAACTAGTCCCAAACTTCATCTCTGGTGCGAAAATAAAGTATTTTTATACATTAAATATAAATTTATTTGAATAAGCAGATGTCTTCAGAAAAAATTATATCCTAGGTTATAATGGACTGCTTCCTGTGTGTGTGTAGAAAGGGGGGGAGGGGAGGGGGAAGCACAACACATTTACCATCAAAATTACCAACATTAGTCACACTGGATACTACTTGTTACTTAACTCGTAAATAAATCTAAGGTGTTTGGGGGGGTTTGATGATTTGGTGGTGGTGATTAGCCACTGTTTAGTTTTGTTTTATTTCTTTCAACTTTACGAAGGGTTTCACACTTTTTAATTAGTAACAAGCTCACTTGTTTTATTTAATAATTTTATTGAAGTTTCAAGTTCGTATACAACCAAAAAGATTTTAAAAGTTATCAACAATTGTTTAAAAAGGAATCACTAAAATAAATTAAGTGTAGTAAGTCATAAACAAACAGTAATCATAACAAAGAGAAAACCGAAAACCACGCACGAATCCAAGTCATAATTACTAAATTAATTTTGACACACAACACTTTTCTGCGCATTGGCAAGGTGCATTCGACTCGCCAACATCGCCACATCTTCGAGCATGCCGCTCATATCAGGACAAGTCATTACTCTGACACGTGCCCAATTAGACTGACTTGGCACGTTAGTGGAGGATTTTGTCAGCTAGACCAAAAGCAGGGTAGTTTGGTTTAGATATTTGGCATGAGGTGATGGCGATTGAAGAACACCGTTGTCCTGGTTAATGCTGGATACGCTGTTCAGGATTACAACCAAAGCAGGTGTGACTGCTTGTTGACAGTTCGGCGATGCTGTCCCGTTCCGCCGGACTTTCCTGCGTAGGATGAGATAATGTGATCCACGGTTTGAGAGTACAGTGAGCCAGGAATAGTTCCTTACGTTTTCTACCTCTCCTCTTCTTGTGTGGCATAGGGCAAACACTCCGACAGCCTATGTGATGCACTTAGGAAGGTTTGAAAGTGTAACCCAATAGTAACTTGCTGGCAAGAGCTCGATGACAGTCCCCATTGATCCCCCTCAGTATGCGGGCAGATCAGGGATGTGGAACCGTGGGGCCCGCCAAGTCTCTACTGGTTGTGTGTTCACATTAGGATGAATGGCAAAACTTCAGGCTGTCACAGAGCACTGACTTAATGCGGGTGGTGAGAATCAACCCGAGTCTGTCGTGCCTCCCGGTGTGAAGGTATTTCTAGTGGATGTGGAGTCACTGTTTCTCCTTCCCCCCTGCCCCATGGAGCAGTGACTTAATGCTAATTTGTGGCTGGGAAGAAACAGGTAGCCGTCTAATATGTGCTTCTGACGTGCGGATACCTGAAAGGGACCCAGAGTCAGGAGAACTCGATTTAAACAAATCTCCTGGTTCCTGTCGGTAGTGCACAGCGTATTCTGTCTCCAACTGTTAATACAAACAAATACCCTGCAAATGAAAAACCAAAAGCCAGAGAACAATGCGTGTTTATTGAAGGTTCAGTAAACACGTGACCTGTGCTATGTTCTACCAAGTCGTGGAGAGCTGAAGGTAACTGCGGTTCCAGGTGTAGGCGACCTGGTTCTAAGTAGAGGGAAAAGCTGGATCTAGATGAATAGAAATTAGTTAAAGTTTAACTGCTAAGTAAAAGGTGTCTAGTGGAAACAAAGTGAAGTTAAATAAATATTTGATTGTGTTCGCTGGTCGTCCGGATGACTTGTCATCGACGTACGTAGTAAGTAGCCGCTGGGATGTATTTGAAAGTAACAAGATTCTCCGAAGATCCACAGCACTGACGTAGTGCTGTGGGAGGTTGCTAGAGACGCGAAAGAATAACTCCCGAGCTCGGCAGCGTCCGGACTTATATAGTGGAAGCTTGTAGGCTGCAGACGCAGGGGGCGGGGAGGCGTGACGTCCTCTGGCCCTCGTTGGCGTGGGAATACTCTGGTCAGCAATTCTGCTTTGTGCATCGTCAGAGGCGCTCGGTCTTGGCCAAGGTTTGTGTAGCTTGTAGGCTCTCAGCGCAGGGTAGAGGGGTGGGGGTTGGCGTGCCTGCTGGGTTATATATCCTCTAGGAGAGAATTTGCTCAAAGTTCCCGTTGCCTGCAGGGTAGGCAACGTGTCACCCACGTCTGTAGTGGTGGAAGAGGTACTCTAGGAGATGAGTCGTAATTGTATTAGATCAGATGTATAAGCGGCACGTGTCTACTCCTTCACAGTACAACGGGACAAGTGCCTACTGGGTACGTTGGCAAATGTTAGGAGAGACTACAGACATGTGGCCTGAAATTGTACTGTTCACCAAGGAACTCCAAGAAGCCGTAATGCAGTCGCCCAACCCCAGACCTAGAATTGTACTGTTGGCTGAGACACCTGCACCCTCCAGGAAAGTCTAGCTAGTACTACAGCTCGCCACTGGAGGACAGCACACAATCTACTCCAGAGGTTCCAACCTCTCATCGAGGAGACAAGGAATGTCAACAAATCCATACGAGATGATAAGAAATGAAAGGCACCTCCTTATGTAGCAAGAATGTCTAACCACGCAGAGCAAGGTAAGCCACCCCCTTCCTCCTCTGCGGGCCAACTAGCTTTGAAAATTAGTATATGTATAATAAATTACATGTTTGCTAAATTATTTTCCCACAAATGTCATTTAACGTATTTGTAAGACCTATAACCTTATATAAAATGTAATTTGACTTTGTAATTTATTTAAACCCTTTTTCTTTTATCCCATAAACATGTGGTTATTTAATCACTTGGAGGAAGAGCTGGTATCTGCGTGAAACCACCAAGGTAGAACACCCACACGGGTACGAGGCAAACCAAGATCTGCCAGCAGGTAGACCATCGGCAGCGCCTGAATGCACTAGGTACGCTCCAAGAGAATTGACCAGACCGAGTATTAAGTTTTTCTCCCAGCTTGCAAAGGCCGGAGGGGGATTAGTATCACTCAGGCCTGATTGACATCTTGTGGGTTGCTCACCCAAGACCCGGCAAGGGAGTGACTTGCATTCCGTCCCAGCTTTAAAAGGCAGAATGATTATCTATTTGCAAGTCACCAGTCTGGATCATGAAAGTACACTTTAGGGCTGATTTAATACCAGTTTCTACTATACAGTTTGCTTGAGTGTCTCAAATGCCATACGCACTGTAGGGTAGTATTAGCAAAAGTCATAGAAGGGCCTGCAGGCTACAGTAAGAGAGATAATTAAAATAATGCCAGTAAAAACTAAGGTTGACCAATTAACCAAATTTCCGGTTCGGTCATTTTTACAAAAACCGACCCGCATTTTATATATATAAAACCGCCCAGTCTGGTTTTTCTTGCACCGAAGTTAAAACTAACAAATTACGTAACACTAAGTTTTACCGGACCACCAATCAGTGGACTTCTGTTTTAACGGACAAAATCTAAAGTAAAATTATTTTCATCACTGTGTCTAATTACTACATGCAATACGGGGACCCACATGGTTATTGTTCTTTGGTGTGTATGCACATAAGTTGACAAAACAATGCGTCTGGCCCAGGAACTTCTTATAGTCCATTCCCCATTGGAAGCAACTTTCTCGGAGTCCTGCTAAATCTCTACTTACAGGCCCGTTTCATATCCTTCCACCAAATGTAAACAAACATTGCCATATGAATGCCATGTAGCACCTGTCAAAATCAATGTTTACATTCCATTGTGTGTACATATGTTCGTATACTTTTGCTACACCTAAAAATAAACATTGAAATGTGACTTCTACTTTTATACCTGTCAAATGTGTTGTTTACAGTTTACAGCTTTTCAAAGAAATCTGTCATATTCCAAAAACCATTCCGTATGAATATTCACAGTTTAGGCCTCTAACATTATTTAGGTCAGGCTTTATGACGTTTTAAAAATGCCTGAATTAAAGACAGTTCTTACGGTTATTTTACATTAACATATTTGTTTTCCACAACAGTTCTTACGGTTATTTTACATTAACATATTTGTTTTCCACTACGTAGTTCAATACATGTAATGCACGTTAGTATTTTGCAGCGACTGTGTTTAACACTGTTACAACTGCGAAGTAAAGGGCTGTACTAATTGTAATTATCCTTTTGTTATTGCTATGTGTTGAGTTATTTCTTTAAAAGGACGGCCTCAGTTGGAATAAATATTAAAACGAAGGAACCACCAGTGAAAAAGGCACATTAAATTCAAGCACGCAACTCGTGTTGCTCATTTTTGTCATATAAACTTTAAAAGATAGCGGTGAACATGCACACAAATAAGCCTACGATAACTTTTATTCTGCTCATATTTCTATATATTGCTACTTACTGTTTATTAGGTGTATTGAAATTTATCGGACTGGGCTAAGTATTTTTCTTCCTGGATTGTGGCAAATTACTTTACACGACTATGTTTCAAACCCCTTAGGGCAAAGGTACAACTTTGAGATAAATTAACAGACATACATGTAAATAATTTACTTTGTATCGACTGGTCCTAACATAGGGTATCGTTACCAGAGCCGCCACACTTGATTACTCCCCCTGACCTGCAGAGTGAGCACGGCAGCAGGGAAGAGCATTCTTCTCCGCATCAAAACCAAGATTCCAAGAAGACTTAGGGTTATAACAGTAACTCCAGATTTTGTGCCCTCCTGTCAGTCTACCAGGCCAACTCTATATAATGGTTGGGCACCTCAGAAACCTAAGGTCCCAGCCTAGTTCCCTAAATGCAGTCCATGCAAATGGCTGCATGGTGGAAAACGTCAGTGGTCAAGTTTACTTTAGGATTTAAACCCCCTCATCGTTGGTCTTGAATTAGAGTGGGAAAAAAAAAAAAAAAAAAAATCTCTATCTCCTCTCTCTCTCTCTCTCTCTCCTAAACATGATGGAGAACTCTAAACCCAGCCAGGCATTTTACCTTTGCACCCCGGGTGCTTGTCAACTCCAGAACACACTATACTGAGAAGCCAAGAGGGATGGATAACGCTTCAAATTTAGTCTTGTTTTCTGTGGGTGCGGTTAACAGACAGTAGCAAATCGAAAAGCAAGAGAGATCACAATGGTAAGCCAAATGCAATACATACCATAGCAGAGTGCCACATCGCACAGGAAACATCTTACAATTAAGGTGGAGGGGACGTGCTATCTGTTATTAGATATGCACTGCTTGCAGTACAGTACTTGCCATGAGAGATGTGATGCACAGCAATTAAAAATCTGTGTGACAAACATTTTTTTGGCATATTTCAATTAAAATATTTTACTTTCACAGTTCATTAAAAATGAGTTTAGAAAAAGAAATGATGGTAATAAAGGGGTTGCAACAGTGAGATTCTACTATATTTGTGGTGAAAAAATTCACTGAAATTTTAATAACAAGTAATTTTAAAACAACAAACAGTCACATACACACATTTCTATTGGAGTGTTGCTTACATACATTCCTTTTGAAATTACCTTCAGCTGCACTTAAGAGTGAGGGAAGAGATTTGGGCGGCTCGTAACAGCGAGGTCTTGAACTCCATTATGCAATATTTTCTCGTGTTGGGAGCCGATGAGGATGACTGATAAGTATAGAGCAGCACCAGAATGAAAGGGATTGAGAAATGGGAGATCCCAGAGAAAATCAGCCGACCAGCGGCATCATCCGGCACGATTCCCACTTGCAAAAATCCGGGAGTGACCCAGCCGGGGATTGAACCCAGTTCACCTTGGTGGGAGGGTGCAGTTCTAAATGAAAGTTTATGGCATGTGAAAAAAGCAACAGAATTCATGATATTACTGGTAATTAAAATACTAATAAAGTTTGCATAGAATATTTTGTGTCATTGCTCATTCTTATTTTTTTCCAGATCGGGTTTCAAATGTGTGTAAAATGCAATGCATGGATTTGGTCCAACTCATTTATTATAAGAAAATCATGAGAATATGATTGCATAGCACATCATCACTATGTCGGGCAACTGAGTCATATTTTACTTTTTTGATGCATGACAGTCACTAAAAACTTAAGCCATACCTGCAGTCAACTCTACTTACTGTGATTACATGGCTGCAATGACATTTGCATTTGGTGTATGTGGCTACCACTGCTGTAAACTACTGCACTTACTTCAACAAAACATTTTGATTTAATGTTGTCAATCCAGAATCCACCTTCAACTATAGTTCCTGTTCTGGCCAGCAGTTCTTTCAGCTGGTTCACTGTGAATGGACGCACAAGATTTGTGATGAAAAGGACGCTGGACGACTTGTGTCTAGGTGGACTCGGAGAACGTTGCAAGGCACGGGCATCATCCGACACGATGGATATTTTGCGAGTGACTGAAAGAAAATGGGTACCTTCCCAAACACAAACAAATTTATTTACTGTAAGTAAAAAAGTATTGCTGAAAAGAATTTTCTAATGACAACTGTTTGTGTCCAAATCTGTGATTTGGCTATAAAAGATGCCAACATTTTACACTTTACAGCAAATACAAGATGTGTAGCAAAATATCTGCAAGCCTTACAAAAATACACTACTGTTTGTGAAAATTGAAAATACCCAGAAAGAATGGCCCAAGTTAATCCAAACTCGGAGTATGTGTAGAACAGTGTACAAGCAAGGTGGTTACTAATGCATAGCGATGGCGTACACATAGGCCCAGCAGTACCCTCTCTTGTGTAACCGTAAGGGTCCATGTTACACCAAGCTGAATTAGTGAAGAGCCATCAAACAAAGAGAAAGCAAGTGCCGGTATGCCTCATCAAAGTCAAAGGGGGCCATATCAGCAAGTAAGTTTGAACAGGGCAGAATGATCAGTCTCCGGAAAATGGGTTTTTCATACCATGACATTTTGGCTCATACAGGGCAAGCTGCTACAGTGATGCATGTGTGGGACCAGTGGATAAAAGAGGGTCATACGCAGTGATGAGCGGGTACAAGACCATGCAATGTGACCACAGCACGGGATGGCCGAGATATTGACTGTACTGCTGTAATTATCCGTCTGTTGCAGGCCAGACTGGTAGCATGCATGCAACTGCGCAGGGTTCCATTGTTGTCCAGAAACCACACGTACCTCAGATTGCAATGGGCAAGTGAACACCAGCGCTGGCACGCTGAGTAGCAAAATGTACTGTTTTCGGACGAGTCCCTCTTAAACCAGTCCGACAATAATGGCAGCATAGGTGTTGGACACTACCATGGTGACCACAATCTTGCAGCCTGCATTATGGAGCGGCAAAGCAGACAAACGCCAAGTGTAATGGTTTGAGGCACCATTGAATACAACACCCAATCTCGACTCGAGGGCAACCTGAACAGCAACCGCTTTATCAGGGAGGTTTTAGAGCCCAAGGTACTGCCCCTCCTTCAAGTGACTCACCATGCCATATTTCAGCAGGACAATGCCTGGCCACATGTAGCGAGGAATGTGCAAGCAGTCTTCAATGAACGATGGGTATCACTGCTTCTCTGGCCTGCACATTAGCCTGAAATGTCGTCCATTGAACACGTCTGGGATATGGTTGGACGGCGACTAGTTTGTCACGGACCTCCAGCAACCACTGTTGATGTTTTGAGGACTTGCATACAAACCCCGTGGAGGGAGATTCACGAGGAACATATCCATGTCCTCTTTGATTCCATGCAATGACATTTAGGGGCTCTGATTGCAGTACGTTGGACCTTCACAGCATACTGAATTCTTAAGGACAGAGATCATGTACAGTTCTGCAATCCAAATCATTAGTGTAGTATCATGCACCTAATCTGTGGTATAAAGTTCATTTCAATCACATGTATCCTTCTTGGTGTTGCATTTTTCACAAACATTAGTGTAGTATACATACTTTCCACTAGATGTTGGTGCAACCACCAAAATGCAACAAAACCAATTTTATCCAAACAAACAAAAAAATTAAAAAATTAAATTCCGGTACATTTCTCTGAAGCATACCTACACCTACAATGACAGAAGAACAATCACTTAATTACAGAGATACAATTATAAAAGTGACTAATGACATTGGTTTTGAACATCAATTTTTTAATCAATTTAGTTTCAGCAATGTTTTTAGAGGAGGTGGCAGGTCAATACTTACATGTGCGTTAAAAGGAAATATTGTTTAGTGCGCAAATGTTTTATTGAGTAATTCTATGAAAATTATTATAGTTGCATGTGAGCAGAAAATTTTAAAGAGAGCTATTTATCAATTTTTTTTAGGTAGTGGTGGGTATTTAGGAATGCTGATAAGAGGGTTCCTACCTCCCACGCCAGCCTCAATGCAGAAGGACGTCACGTGCCTTCCCTGCACCCCAATGTGGCAACCTAGACTTCAGTACTATATAAGTCAGTGCACAGCGGGGCAAGAAATTTTGTCTGGACCACAGAAAATTCTCTGTACATGGACTTTCGGTCAAACTGAGTTAGAGGGTTCGTGTTTCAACTGCATATTGTTATAAATAACCAGACTTAATACTGATTTTTGAGGATAAAAATTTTTTTGATGCCAAAATCTCGTAAAAAGGGCTCACCCAACTTTTTGTAGTCATTTTTTTTGTAAAAATGTGCGGACTGTACACGCCAAAATACGGTACTCAAATCCTCAAATCCCATGAATTCGAGGGATTCAACCATTCCATCTCTGATTTACTTACGAATATCTCTTAATTAACCAAGTTTTGACTGCAAAGTCTTACCTCTGTATTCATTTGCAATAGATACATTTATTTTTTGTGGCTCTCTCACAGTGGGAGGAGGAATTACTGGTTTGTCCACTAGCCCTTCTTTCTTGTCCAGTTCCACCCACTCTACGCTTGGAGTGATCACTCTTCTCTCTGTGCTTCCTGTCACCCTCCAATGACAGCTGAACTTCCGACACTGGGACAGGTTTGGCATCTGGGATGATGTTCTGCAGAATGTAACAAATAACAGTTTCCGAAATACCAAACTCCACGTCAGCAATGTAATAGCAATAGATAATATACTTCACCAAAATAGCGTAATATTTAGTTTAAACAATATGGAATAGTGTAAGGTGTATAGGAATGAATTATACTCTACTTGATACACACTATGACTAATGAGTTGGAGCTGGAAAAAAAATGCGAAACTAACTCTAACGTATTCAATGGTTATCTAGACAGATGGAAACCGATATACTACCATTCTATAAGAGGGTAGTTAGGTTTGTTATGACAATATATATATATAATAGTAAAGCACTTCAATAGAATACCTAAATGTTCCACAAAACCCTAGCCTCAGAAAAGCCTGTGTGTATTGCAAAAATTTTAAGTAAGCAAAATGCGAAGTTAAGAAAACAATAACCAAATTTTAGATTTCTAAAAAAATGAGCAGTACCAAGTCTACGTCGAATACTACTGTTTTTCATTGCACCTGCAACAAATATAAAAAAAATGTAAAGTTTTAAATTTTTTTTATTGATAGTTTTGAAAGACCTTAACCAACAAAGTTATGTAGTTTCATAATTTGGTTTATGTCTACATATCTCCAACTTTGGAGAGTAATACAGAACATTTAGGAAGGATAGGAGTAGGGGGGAAGAATGGTCTCCAATTAAGGTGGTTACAGAAATAATCACTTGTAAGATTTACTATGGTTTAATTTAAATGATTTTATACCATATATTCAGCTTTTAACACGATCATAAATACTTTTAACAAAACATAAGGGAAAGAGAAAAAGCAACATTCAGAATGACAATGTTTTGAATAATGGTTCTTAAAACAAGAAAATTTGTTTGAGAAGCACGGAAACATGACCTGATTGCAAAACAATTGCAAGTCTTTACTTACTGTATTCAGTTAACATTATCAATAGTAGGAAAATTTTAGTAGCTGATGTATAAAATTCTGCACCTAATGGTTTGGTGCTTGCAGAAGTCCTGTTTGCTAATGGCTAGGGTCCCCTGAAAGTGATAAATAAAATTTCTAAATTCTGTTATAAAAAAACTGCTAAAAGCGGTTCTAAAATTCACTTTAAAACATTATGGCAGCAAATAAAAAATTTACTGTTTGTCATGAATATTTTTTAATCTGGTCCTAAAACTCTTTTAAAAACAATGAAATTGTCTCTTGTAAGTAATTATTCTGGAAATAATTCAATAAAATGCAGAATTTCAGGCATTCCAACCTGTTTTATTTGAGCCTAGTTAAGTTTGTTTGGGTTCTGTTTACTTTATCGAGGAAAAAAGAAAACCAGGGGAAGTAAATGAGGTTGTGGAGGGGGCTTTAGTTAAATGTCTTTCATGGTTTCATGAGACTGCATTGTTTTGATGTTCTTGCCAAGTGTGTGGCATCCTGAGTTGCATATTGTTTTGATGCGAGCAGAGGAAAATTTTGCTCGTATGGAAATTACATTCAAATTATTGTATCTCCGAAATTTTTTTACATCAATGAAAAAACAAAATGTGATATATATGTAGCTGTTCGTATTCGTGCAGATGCAGCAATACACACATTTTGGCCGAAGTTAACATTACACCCGTTGAATACACAATATGGGCAAAGAAACAAGTATTATTTAAACACTACAAAAATGTTGAAAGTGCGACCTTTTTAGACTACGGGCATCTCAATAATTATAGAAACGGTTTGCAAATACATTATTTACAAAACACACACACTTACTGTTAGTTCGATTCACGTTTCCTAAAACCAACAAACTTGCCCTTTGGTGGGTCGCCGCAGATGCTAACCTCTACGCAAGGGGATATAGAACTACTTCGCTGTGCATATTTCGCATTGTGAAGGTAACGGAATAAGGCCTGTGTGTGTGTGTGTCTGTCTGTCTCTGTGTCTGTCTCTGTCTCTGTCTCTCTCTCTCTCTCTCTCTCTCTCTCTCTCTCTCTTATCTATATACTATATTATATATATAAATATATATATATATAATATATATATATATATATATATATATATATATATATATATATATATATATATATATAAATATTATATAACTTTTCATTAGTACAATAATTTTTTCAATCATGTTTGTAAACAAAATAACCTTTATCCCGCACGCGTAAATTGTAAACATGGACCTCGACCATAGTTGCCGTACATTAGAAAATAATTTTGCTGCTGTAAAAGAGAAAGATATCGTACATAGTTCGCACTCCCGACGCTACGCCAGAAGTGCACATTGATGGACGCCATTTTGTATAATATGTTGCAGTGGTTTAGCTGTCTCAAGTCACGATACCATCTGTGGAATAGTAATCGCACAACGTATATTTATAAACACTGAACCATAATACAAATTTTCTGTCACACATGTTTTTATGGGGAGAAATTAAGTCGGAATTTGTTGTGTTTGTACGGAATCGTGACTTAACAATATTTACAGGAATATAGAAAATCAGTGCTGGTTTGTTTTTTAATACTATTAACAAAGTTTTACTAGAAAATGTGTCTTTTTTAGCGCATTGAAGTCCGATATACAGTATTTAACGTAAAAACTAAATTTTGTGACGATTTTGCATTTGTCGTCGTTTATTTGTCCATGCTCCTACTAATGGGACAGCTGAAATTTTTTGCTACCATAATAAAAAGTAGGGCAACAGTTATGTCGAAAACAGTTGTAGATAAACTGTACTTCCACAATTTCTACTCGTTTTAGAAAATGTTAGTTGAGTTAAAAGATTCGGACGGCTCGGATCTAAACAAGGTCTTGAGAGCATATAAAGGTGAAATGAGGCGAGAATAGAGTAGCACCAGAAAGCTAGGGCAGGGTAGTAGATCCCATATAAAAACTGCAGGCAAGCAGCATTGTCCGCCACGATTCCCCACTTGCAAAAATTAAAAAGTGACCCGGATGGGGAGTGAACCCAGTTCCTATGTGGGAGGCAAGTAGTCTAACCACTTAGCCACAGTGGCTCCTCAAACAACATTGGATATTGAATGAATTAACTTTCACACTGGAAAATGAACAACAGTGTTTTACAAACTGATGGCTTGAAATATTTCATCACAAAAAATGGGAATATTTTTTAAGTATGTTGGCAACAGTTACGAACTATGTTCAAGAAAATTTAATAAAAATGTTAATAATTATGGACTGGTTCTTCATAATTTGTTATGTAGGGCTTTGGTATTAGAGAATTGTTACCACACACTTATCATTCAACACTTACACATGTAAATGTAAATAATTATTTAATATTTTAAGAGATTTAGGGCGGGATTACGATGGCTTCTCGCTACACATAACATGCATCATGATACACTTTCACGTGTAGGTAAAGCATGGTCTTTCATGAGAAGAGGGAGGGTGGGGGAATAATATGATGCTTCACGTAAGCATATAACCATTGTTCATCAAAACATAAAAATTATGGGAGTAAGTGTTGTTACTTTTCACATTGTAAGCTCTGAAAATCCAAACAGGTAGCAAAAGTATAGTGTTCGTGATTTATATGAACTTTGAAAACTAGGTGATTACAGTAACCTCTCCGGAACAAAATGTCCCTGGGAGATGTAGACGTGTTTTTCATGTATAGAAGGATAATGTATGTAATAAACTAGGGATGGGTAGATACCACATTTTCTCAATATTCAATATCAGTATTGAGATACCAAAGCACTATCACGATACTCAATACCGCTAATTTTCTCGATACCAAATTAAAATTGTGTTCTCAGGTAATCTATACTAATATTATAAAAAAGGTAATGTGAGTTTGTTTATCTGTTTATGTGTCTCGAGTAATCTAGGAAATTACACTGCCGATTCTTATAATTCTTTCACTATTAGAAAACTACATTTTTCCAGATGGTCATACACTATTGGAAAAAAAAAAAAAAAAAAAAAAGCTCAGAAATTAAAAAGATTGTAAACCAGGTCCAGAAAAATCAGTGATTTGGCTACTTTCTAAGCATGCTCTACCAAAAATACAGGGCTGATTCTTATAACTCTATCATTGTTAGAATGCTACATTCTTCCAGGTGGATATACACATATATCAAGTGGGGCAACAGAGGCCCAATGGGTAGAGTAATGCCAAGTGGGGTATCAGTGGCCCAGTGGGTAGAGTAATGCCAAGTGGGGTATCAGTGGCCCAGTGGCTAGAGCGATTCCAAGTGGGGCAGCAGTGGCTCAGTGGGTAGAGAGATCTCAAGTGGGGGCCACAGTGGCTCAGTGGCTAGAGCAATCCCAAGTGGGGCCACAGAGGCTCAATTGATAGAAAGACCTCAAGTGAGGCCGCAGTGGCCCAGGGACTAAAGTAATGCTAAGTGGGGATGCAGGGGCTCAGTGGCTAAAGCACTCTCAAGTGGGGCTGGTTTATTTAACATTGTGTTAAATAAATTATGCTACTAATAGGTAAATAATAATCAGCAAATAATGTTCAGATGCGGCCGATTACAAAGGTCGTGGTATCGGCCGGTTAATTGGTATTGGTATCGGCCCATCCCTAGTGTTATTTACAGTAATACTTTTTCTGTAACTCCAATTTTAATTGTGTTAATTAGCTAAATGTTATTTTCAGATAATGTACAGTTCTTAGTATATTCAACATAAAGTTTTATAAGGTTAGAAGTTGTATTTTATTGATGTACATATCAGAAACCTCATCTACTGAAATACATGTTTGGCAATCCCATAGATAACGATAGATAGGGAGTCGACTGTAGACAGTTTTAACTAAATATGTAGAGATAATTGGAGCAGTTTAAGAGATATTAGCAAGAGTGAAGACTGTGATAAAGGCTTTAATTTAAATGGAGATAGTAATTAAATATTTCTCTTGATAAGAATAATAATAGGTAATAGGATGCTCAGACTGACAGATGTTTGTTCGTAACATTGAGAATAAATATAATTACTGAATTAATTTATTTTATTTTTATTAAGACCTCCATCCCTCACAAACTCGGATATGCCCCTCAGGCATTCCTCTAACACTGGTGTCAAGTGAAGTAGTGAACGCTGTAAACATCAGCATGGACAGTGTCGGCGAAAGGATGGACAGTGTCAAGAATGAAGTGAAACAGGAAATCAAAGCGATGAAAAAGGAATGGCAGGAATTTCTGTAGCAGTAGAATTCTATTATTACAACATCGCCAGCCAAGAAAAGCAAGGAAGCAGTAAAAGTCTTAACCAACGCAGCCACCTCTGAGGATAGTAAGCAGTTCTGCAGCATTTCTGTAGTGCAACCAGGAGTGGGAAAGGGGGTCTCAATTAAGCCCACTTATTAGGATGGCCAGACCTCTTGACAAGAGTAAAACACCAGTTTGAAATAGTCGCAATCCTGAATGGTTGGTGGGGCCACGGTGTCTGAGCGATTAGCACTCTCGCCTCCCACCAAGGCAAACCGGGTTCAATCCCCGGCCGGGGCACCTGATTTTCGCAAGTGGGAATCGTGCCGGACAATGCCGTTGGCGGCGGGTTTTCTCGGGGATATCCCGCCCCTTCATTCCGACGCAACTCCATATTCACTTCAATCACCTTCATTGGCTCTCAAGACCTCGCTGTTAAGAGCCGCCCAAATCTCTTCACTCACTCACTGAATGGTTTGTCAGTCAAACAGCGAGTTTACTACATTGCAGCTGTACCGAAAGGCCCCGTGACAAGCATACTACAATCTCTGCCAGAGCGACATCGACTGGAGTACCCCACATTGGTGTCAGTCTTTGAGCTACGTTTCAGCAACAGACACCCTCGATATGACCACTCTGAAGAGCTGCGAAGCTCCACCCAGTGACCAGGAGCGCCACTGCAGAAGCTACTACAAGAAATTGTACAGCTCTCACACCTATCTCTGGAAAAGTACCCCGAGGAGGCACGTGAAATCATAGCAGTCAGCTTCTTCATCGATGCCATCGCCAACAGAGGTATTGCAATCAGTACATTTGGTTACATCCCACAACATGCAGCATGACCTAGCTCGAGTACTGGAGGTGCAGTTAGCAAGACAGGGGGCTGCACCCTGACTTACGGTAGAGACAGTGACTCTAAATGAAGACAACGAAGACGGCAAGAAAATGACACTGAAGGACAAGGAATTGCAGATGGCTCTGAAAACATCACTTCCAGGGTTCGCACTACAGAACTTCGCCCCCCCCCCCCCCAACCTAACAGCCGGCGAGTTGGTTATGTGGACAACCAGGGCACCTGAGAGCCAGCAGCAGCAACGGGAAAAGAGGTCTTACATGTACAATTGGTGAAACAGGATTGGGATGGAATACTGGTGAATGGGAACCTGAATGATGTTCCTTGCCAGATTATCAATACTGGGGCGACCATAACAGTAGCTAGACCAGACATCCTCATGCCTTACCCCCAGTAATCGCCCAACGACAGCATGGAGTGGTGCTATTGACTACAGTAATAGGTGAGACATCATCAGTTATCGGAAAGAGAAAAGTGATCTTGCAGCTATGTAACCTTAGCATAGAGCACAATGTTTACACAGCAGAAATAGAAGATGAATGTCTTTTGGGGCTTGATGTACTACGTAGACTGTATCGATGCTCGACTTGGTGTGCTAAGGGTAGGCAGTACAGAGTTGGTGGTGTCAACACTGCAAGATTTGTCCTCCTCAATTAGTTGCCTAGTAGTATATGGTCAACCAATTGTGCTGCCCACTTCTAGTGAAACTGTCATTACAGGCAGATATCAAGAAAAGTTTGTCAGGTATTTGGGTCTAATTGAGCCAGCAGAAAGAATCAGCATCCTGCCAGGTCAACTCATTGTAGCAAGGACTTTGATCTCTTCTAATTCTTACAGTTTTCCAGTTAGGATGATAAAATATTTCCAACAGTGCCATTCGTCTTGAGGAGGGGGCCATGATAAGCATTTGCAAACAGGTCACATAGGTACTTCCAAACATTCCAGATGATTCTAGAGTAAAATAAATAGAATGTTATTTATCACATTTACCGGGGGAACTTCTAGTGAGAACAACGGGAAAAATCTTAACTGGCGACAGGAGAATGTTGTCTCTGAATTACTGCAGAGAAATAGGGATGCCTTCTCATGTGGACCAAATAACCTCGGAAGGACTAACATGACCTGCTATCACACTAATACAGGAGATACTAGGTCCGAAAAGCAGCCACCAAGATGTCTGCCATTAGCTTCGCATGGGGCAGTTGTGGGAAT
This sequence comes from Dryococelus australis, assembly GCA_029891345.1. Taxonomy (NCBI): domain Eukaryota; kingdom Metazoa; phylum Arthropoda; class Insecta; order Phasmatodea; family Phasmatidae; genus Dryococelus; species Dryococelus australis. The sequence continues at coordinate 60,635,275 of CM056999.1, forward strand.
TCTTAAGGAAATGAAAGATCTAGATGTGATAGAACCATCAGTTAGTCCATGGTCATCCCCATAGTTCTTGTTAAAAAGAAAGATAGCTAACTAAGATTTTGTGTAAATTACGGCCAGCTTAATAATGTGACAAAGAAAGACTTAATAACTTCCAAGGATAGACAAGGATAGCTGGTTCACAATGGTTTTCTACTTTGGACCTGAAGAGTGAGTACTGGTAGTGCGAGGCGCTCCCAGAGGATCAACAGAAGACTGCATTTTGTTTTCCAAGGGAGAGGAACCTGGCAGTTCAAAGTTATGCCTTTTGGGCTATGTAATGTCCCTGCCACCTTCAACTGCCTGAAGGAAAAGTTGTGCTTTTACATATGTCAGGTTTACCTAGATGATAATGTTGTGACAGGAAAGACAATCAAAGAGCACTTACCTCACTTAAACTCTGTATTCCAGAAAGTGGCCACAGCCAACTTGAAACTGGTTCCTCAGAAATGCTACCTGTTTCAAAAGAAAATAAATTTCTTGGGACATGTAGTGTCAGCCCATGGAATCGAAACAGACCACCAGAAAACCAAAGCAATACAAAATTGGCAGACACCAAGAGACAAAACTGAAATGCGGAGTTTTCTGGGATTATGTGCCTATTACTGCCTTTTAGTACCTGGGTTCATCATGATCGCCAAGCCACAACATGAACTGACTGAGGCAAAAAGGAGATTTCATTGGTCGTCGAGTGTGAAAATGCTTTTGGTGAACTAAAGAAAATACTGATGTCTCCACTGGTGAGGGTGTATTCATTTTGGACACTGATGTAAGCAATGTAGTGTTGTGGGCTTTGCCGGAAGGCAAGCTGGAGGAGTTCCCCGGCAAAGCGAGGCGGAGTTCCCCGGCAAAGTGAGGCGCCATGACGGAGGCCATAGGTGTTTTAATAACAGGGTGCAAGAAGAATCCAGGGAAAGGTTGATTGCTGTATATAAGAGGCAGAGCACACAGCGCCCTCCCCCCGCCCCAGACGTACCAGCCATCCTCGCTGCGAGTGTGTCGCGAGGTGTCCAGGGTCGATGCCAACTGAGGGTCATCACGTCATCACCACACCGAGACGGGGGCCTAAGTGTTCGATACGAGAGACTGCTCATCGTTAAACAGTGGTAAGAAAGAACTTCAAATAGGTGCAGGCAGGGACTGTCGCGTTAGGCGACGACATTAGGAGGCAGACTTAATTGTTAGAGCTTTGAGAGAAGCAGTATTCTGTAAATCAATATAATTAGTAACACAGAAACGAGAGATTTAACGGAGACGAGCGGTTATCTCAGGTTCAAGATGGGAAGGAAAGACCACTAAAATACTTCAGTAAGGTATTGCGTAAACCTGAGAGAAATTGCTGTTACACACAGGAAGATTCTGGCCATGGTGAAGGCAATGTCACAATTCAACCCCTACCTTTATGGCAGACAATTTATTCTAAGAACCGACCATGCTTCATTACACTGGCTACTAAATTTCAAAAACCCTGAAGGTCAAAAAGCCCGGTGGATACAACATATCAAGAATATGACTTTGAAATACAGCACATATCTGGATGCCTTCACAGCAATGCAGATGCACTGTCTAGGTGGTCATGTGAGCCATTTTGTCATCATTGGGAACACCAGAAAAAAAGTGGTGAATCGCCGATGGTACGGAGGAAAATAATTCAAGGTTCTTTATCTTGTAATGGGACACCTACCTGGAGTGATGAGGGTATTAGGAAAGATGAGCTCAGTGATCTCACTTTGCAGCCATTCAGTAGAAAGAAGCCGACTGTTGGCCAAAATGGGAAGTGATATCTAGCCAGAGCGCAACAGTCAAAGCATACAAGGCACAATGGAATTCCCTCACACTGAACAATGGGGTACTTTACAGAAACTGGGAAAGTAATGATGGAAAACACACACGGTTACAGTTGGTCCTTCAAGAATGCAGGGTTTCAGAAGTCTTAAAGTAACTGCATTATGTGGCAGTCGTGGGCACTTTGGTGTTAATAAGATGCTCAACACAGTTAGAACCAGATTCTACTGGCTTCATTGTCAGGAGAATGTTGAGAAGTGATGCTGATTGTGTGATCCCTACACTGCGAGGAAGGTCCAAGGACGAGACAACAAGTTCACCTCCAGAAATAGAATGCTGGAGCCCCGTTCGAAAGGATGACAATAGATATTCTGAGCCCCCTGCCTGTCACAGAGAGAGGTAATCTGGTAGCCCAAAATTACTTTACTAAGTGGCATGAGGTAATTCCCCTCCCAAACCAAGAAACACATACTGTGGCCGATGCACGTCTTCCTGAGGTTCGGGTTACCACTAGAACTCCATTCTGATCAAGGAAGAAACTTTGAAACTATAGTGTTCCAGGAGGTAACGAAGATCTGGGGATGAAAAAGACTTGGGACTACAGCCTTACACCCTCAGTCGGATGGAATGGTAGATTGGCTTAACCACACTCTTGAAGAATACCTGTCTATCTTTGTGGCAGACAAACAAAAGAACTGGGATTCAAAGGTGCCATTGTTACTTCTTGCTTGCTGCTCAGCAGTTCAAGAGTCCACAAAGGTAACACCATCAAGGATACTTTTTGGAAGAGAGCAACGCCTCCGCAGTGACCTGCTGTTTGGCCAACCGACAGAAGAGGAAGCTGCAATTGTCAGCAAATTACGTAACAGACTTGCTGGTATTCATGATTTTGCTGGACAGCACCTCAGAACAAATAGTGACAGGACGAAGACGCAGTACGATAGGAGAATGTCGGGCGAGGTATTTCAAAGAGGACAACTGGTGTGGCTATACATCCTCCAGAGATGAAAAGGATACTGCCTGAAGCTACAGAAACATTGGAAAGGCACCTACAAGATTCTGAAGAAAATCAATGATGTGGTCTTTTGGATTTGTCATCAAGGCTCTAGGGTGAAGCCAAAGGTTGTCAACACTGACCGTCTGGCACTCTACAAAGGTCCTGATGTTGCAGTATCTGTTCGGGGCAAACAGACTTGAGAAAGGGGGGCAGTATTGCATGATGCTGCCCAGTGTTTCCTTTGTGTGGACAGGCGCCAAGAGCTGGAGCTCAAGTTTGTAATGTTAGATGAAGCGAGCGGCCTATCACAAAGGATGCCACCATACATGCCGATAAACTTATCGCAACTTATGCCTCGCTGACCCTGAGAAGCTCATATTTCTCCATTTATCATGCAGGAATGTTGTCAGCACCATTACCTTTTCCAGAACAACTTGAATTGCAGAGAACGTTCTAGACTGCACCTACCTCAAATATAAATACCACGTGTGGGCCTCTGAGGGGAGAGTGATTAAGAGCCGAGAGTTTGGCGTCTCATAAGAAATTAAGCGACAGTTGGCAGATTCTGGAGTGGTGAGAGATGACTGCATCAATCTGCGAGTGTGTGTCGGTGAGCTTGTGTGCAGTGACGAGTGGGACTGTTCTGCAGGACTGTGGACTGGATGCATGAGTGAAAAAAACATTCAGGGTAATGGAAACAGACAGTTTTAAACTAAACGTGTGGAAATAATTGGCGCAGTTTAAGAGACATTGGCAAGAGTAAAGATTGTGATAAAGACTGTAATTTAAATAGAGATAGTAATTAAATATTGCGCTCAATAAGAATAATAATAGTCAATAGACGCTCAAGACTGGTAAATATCACCTGTTTGGCTGTTTGTAGCACTGAAAATAAATATAATTATTGTAATAAGTTCTTTTATTACGACCTCCATCCCTCAAGATCTTGGATACAGTCCTCAGGCATTCTTGTAACAATATAGTAACCTTGCTTTATTAAATTATTTATGGTACCATGTCCACATGGATGTATGTATATACCACATATATAGCCCTTATTTAAATAAACTGATTCAGCACAGAAAAATTTTGTAAAATGAAAAAAATTGGAAAAAATTATAAAATTTGATTTGGGCAAGAAAGATTGTAAAAATGACATGTTATCTATAAAACATACGGAAGAATCGTGACAGTTGGCAAGAACGAAAGGCATACTTTTTTGGCAGGCAATAAAACATGATACTGTAGTTTCTTCCAACTTTCTTTTGTAAGTAATTTAGAATCAAGAAACTGTTAAGTACTACATTACACAACAGGTTTGCAATAATGAAAAACTGAATTTCACCATTATTACCTACCAATCATATATGTTATTCTCAGGAACTTCATGTGAATCAGACACATTAAAAAAAGTTAATCTTCAATGACAATGGCAGAACCACAATCTTAAACAGTGAGAAACCAACAAAATTACCTTCAAGAAATCATTTGAAATGGAGAAACTTTTCTTTGAAGCACGGGATGTTCTGGCAGTGCCCCAACGTCTTTTCTTAACTTGCGATGCTGGCTCAGAGACAATTTCTGTGGAAATAAACAATCAAAACTCTATCCCATTTTGTGAAACACACTAACTGTTACAGCAATACTTTGCATTGCTAATGCAGAATGTCTGGAAAAGTGAATTTAAATTTTTTACATGAAACAATTTAAGACACTTCATATGACACAAAATTTTAACATAACAATCAAAATACAGTACATCTAATGTAAAATCAATCATGAAAATCACTTCATACTCTGATAATATAAGAGCATCCTAATAGAAGTTTCTTGGCATTACCAGTATTAACAATCAAATGTACAGCCGAAATCCCAAAAGTTCTAGTATATGCATAAACAAAAGTATTATTCCACTTCATATGAACACGTACATATTTTCAAAATACTGATACAGTGTTGTTAAAGAACTTTGAAGCATCTGATCTTGTAACAATGTTATAATAATTAACAAAATTAACATTCATTGAAATAACTAAAAAGCTCTGTAATTTGATTTATTACTCAACTTCCTTTATTGATTTCCATGTATCTTTTGGCCAACACAAATACTAAATCAGACATTTTTTCTTCTTTGAGAAAATGCAGGCAGGCAGCCAGCCAGCTACTGAACTTGCTCAAGTCACCACTAGCACACTGCAATTTCATGTCCCTCACTTATGAAACAAAATGCTACTAATACCTGCCTACTTTTCCAAAGAATCCCAAGTAGGAGGGGGGGGGGGGGGGACAAAAAGGAAAGTGTGGGTTGATTTTCACTACGTTCATAGTGATTAGCTTTTCTTTAAAAGTAAATCAAATATACCATATTATTCATATAATAGTATTTCTTCTTGAAGGGTGTCATAAATTCATGCAAAAATACTTCAAACTAAATAATTTTATCAGCACTTCACAAGGGTAGTCTTGAATTAAGGTTTAAATATTTTTCCCTCAAAAATATTTTTTATGAAGGGGTCATCTTAGATTCAGGGTCGTCTTCCTTTCGGGCAAATACGTTAGTGACTTTAATATTGTGTTTATTTTGCTATAAAAAAAACCACACGCACGTGTACACACGTGCACACACACACACACACAAACTCTCTCTTTTTTCTCATTTTCTATTTGCTAACCATAATAATAATAATGTTTAGGAGACCACCCAATAACAAGCAAAAAGTACTGTAGCAAAAGTTTTCCCAAAAAAATTCTGTAGTCTCCACCAGAAATATAATTTGCAAATCAAAGTCTGATCATTTACTCACTACATCAAAGTCGACACCATTCTTCTTCATTTAAAATATATTATTCCCAAATATAATGTTGTACACAGTTGTGTCGGTAACCTAAAACACTGAGAACTCGAATCAGTCATAATTGTAAGCGATGGTCATATAAGAACGTCAGCGACCACGTCTTGATACTGATTTTTAAAATATCTAAATATTACGACATTAGAATGTATGTGAGCGGATTTGTGCTTCCACATTATATTCTTTAATTTATTGATTGGCACCAGTAAATGTAAAAGGTGAGTACTACCGCAACTCAATTTTCATAGAAAAATCATGATTTTTTTTCTCCAAAATCTAGGTTTTTTGCTTCAAAATCATGGTTGGAAATTTAAGAAATTAAGCATTCTAAAAAAAAGCAAATGTACTCAAAAATCAAACAATTTAACCCCCTAAATCAAGTAAATTTACCAGTTTTTCAAAAATGTGAGAGCAGGTTTTGTGCCACCTTAAAAAATAAGCAATTTCACCTTAAAATCAAGCAAATTTCTCACTTTTCAAGTAAAATTTTCAAGTTTTCTAGAAATGGCAATTTTGCAAGCGAGCTATCTAAATAAAGCAAATCGAGTGAAAATATTTAAAAATATAATTTATAGAATTAATATATATTTTTAAGAAAATTCTAGATAGTGGACAAATTTTTCATTTCTTTTAAGCCTTTATACATTATAAAAACCTGTTACCATTTATAAGTTTCAAAGAATTTTTAACAAGTATCTTGACATAGCGCTCTGGCAATGAAATTTTAAGTTTACCATCTAGAATACTATTAATTTTTTTGCCAAACTTAGACTCAACTTTCTAAATCTGTAGCAGTAAACCATTTATTTGTTTCTAGATTTTGTAGTTTGGTGAATTCAAGCGAATTGTTCAACTTCTTGAGCAGAGATTCCATTTTTTTGTGTTATTTACATAGTAACAAATTATTAAAGAAAAATATTTTTTTATTCTCTCAATACATTACTTTTCTTATTAAATAACAAATGGAATCTCAAGATAAGCAATGTGAAAAAAGGTGGAAAAGTATTAAATATAAAAAGTTTTCACATGCATAATTACACAAAAGATCAGCATAATAAACACTTGTAAAAAATGTTGTACTGAATATGTCAAAAATCAACATGAGTTTAAAAAAAGAGAAAGTACTATGTGAATGTGGAAAATATATTTCTAAACTATCTATCAAAAAGCATAAAAATACTAAACTACACAATACAAATGAAATTCGACATGCCAATTACTCAACAAAAACATGTACAGTATGTAAAGAGAATAAATCCATCAATTCATTTTATCTCCACAAAGCTACTACAGACAAACATACAACCAAATACAAAAAATGCTTTAGTGAATATGATAGAAGTAGCTATAAGTTAAAAAATGAGAAAATACTATGCAAATGTGGAAAATATGTTCGTATTAGATATCTCGAAAAGCATAAAAATAATAAATTACAGAATGCAATAGTAGAGATTCTAAATAAAAATTCAACATGATTATTACCCAACAAAAACATGTACAGTATGTAAAGAAAATAAATCTATAAATTCATTTTCTAGTCATAAAACAACTTAGGACAAACATACAACAATATGTAAAAAATGAGAAATATCCTCATAAGAAGAAGTTAAATAGTTAAAAACAATTTCATTATTATCAATAATTTAAGCTCATATTTTGATTTTAAACACTATATTTCTACCCTCATTTTTGCAGTCTTCATAAATCTGTTTTCTTATAAATAGACAATAAAAATTGCATCGCGCAATATCGCAGTTGAGTTGGGTGAGAAGAGATTGAGAGGGTTTAGATTATAGGTAGCGATTAAAAAATTAAATATTGGTACAGGCTACGGAAAGCTGATTTAATTGCAGCTATTATACCATTTATTATAAATCAAAAAAGAGACACTAAATAAATTTACCCTTTTCAAATTACACTATAAAAAATAGAAAAGCTAAAAAAACAAAAGAAATTTTCCCATTTTCTACTAATGTTTTCATACAACCTAGAGATAAAAGTAAACGAGTAATAGAATGGATAACAAAGAATAATTTTACAAATTTACCTTTAGCTGATGCCAATATCGATGAATTATATAAACAAGATTAAAACGAATTAAAAGAAATATTCCCCTATTCTACTAATGTGTTTGTTAGCACAAGAAATAGAAGAACCAGTAAAAGTGAAGTCCTGCTTCAAAGTCTGACATGCATGTGAATTAGCAAACTCAAAGCAATTTTTTGTGAGTACTCCTGTCCTGCCAAAGACTGCCCTATCTCAATGATTTATTTTTCATCCCGCCAGCTGGTGAAAAGCGTTATGCCTAATATTTTCTGTAGTACGATTAAATGCTGCTATTATGGGGTTGGTGTGTTTACAGAACTACATGACGTTAATGAACTTGGTTAGCAAGACTGCTTGGTTATTTGCTACGTCTGTATTTAGTAGCCCTGATTAATAAACTGTTATTTTGTTTGAAGAGGAAATATTTTTGTGCCAGAAAAAGGTACTTTGTTCCCCCCCCCCCGCCCTACCAAGAGATGGCACACGTCTGAACGCTTCCCAGCAGTGAGCTATACTGAAGAGAGGCGTGCGGTGCTCCTGGCGCAGCCGAGCGCTGTATGGTGGCTACTACTGGCAACAAATTCAGCCTCGCACACTCTGGCACCTCCCATACGCCTCTCTGCTATTCCCACCGTCTCCTTGACCTTCCCAAGCCACGTTTTCGCGTATAAATGTTCGTCCCCAGCCCGAGCAAGGGTGCAGTAGTCGTCTTCGAGTTGCGCGGGCTGGCCGACGATAGATTATGTCTACATCACTTCGTACTTCGGGGCTTCAGCATGCTAAACCCGTTTTTGCGTAATATGAGTACTACTCAAGTTAAGTATTGCAATCAACGTAGTTGTTATGCTGGGGGTAGAGTTTCCTTTTTAGTAGTGTTTTTTTAATTGATTTTTGTGAATATGAATTTTCGTAGGGAAGTGTTCCATCACTGTTTTGATTGCATGAATTTTCAATATGGTATTTTTATGGGAATGTTTGTAAGAGGTGGATTCTTCCTTTTTTTTTTTTTTTTTTTTTTTTGCATGCTATAGGAATGGTCTCCTGGACTACGATTCACCAAAAGAATTTTACTGCCAAGGAGTTTAATGGATATTTCACGGCATGCCTTTATGCTCATGGTTAAGTGTAATGAGGGTTTTTGCTCCTTCCCAATGATATTCTTGAAATTAGTATTCCATGTTGTACTTTTTAGTAAATCATAAGGCATACTTTTACTTTTAAAGTTGTAATGGTGCTTGCTTTACTCAGGGAGTCATTTTACCTTTTTTAATGGGATTTCACCAGTGTTTAACCGGTTGGGTGATTTCTCAGGATATATTGTTATTGTTTTTCTGTTTGTTCCAGTGCATGTGTGTTCTCTCCTTCCTCTAGTTCACAGATTGGTAGCAAGCAACAGAAATTTACAGTTGCTATTTATATTTTTCAAATCAAGTTGCAGAGTAGTTGTTGTTGGTGATAATGTATAGATGTGCTTCAATATATTTGTATTGATTTTGGAGTTTTTGTGTCCATGCTTTGTTGATTTTTATGGTGTGCATCTTTCTCCCTGTTTTCCTTTAGCCCTGCTACGCCCTAAAGGGGCATAACAGAAAATTGTGCCACTCTGCTAAAGGCAGAGTTGAATGCATTCCGTTGGCCTTTGTTCGCTTTGTTTGTTATCAAGTGGAAATTAACTGTTGATTTGAAAATGTTTAAAGGTACTGCCTGGTTGCAGCAACTGTCCAAAGAGACTCTGACACAGCTGCTCCAACAACTTCATATTCCAGATGTGCCACAGGAAGAGACTTTGGACGAGTTGAGGACTTTAGCTCGTGGTTTGTCGCGGGATCCTACTTGTGGTGGAAATGAAGTTAGTGATGAGTCATCTGCATTTTCTCCCCCAGTGTTGGTATATTTTTCTCGGTAGCCAGAAAACATGTATGAAAAATTTTGGGTGATATTCCTACACTTAGTAGTTGTCTGCGGTCGAAGTGGCAAAGTTTCTACAACAAGTTACTTTAATAGTAAAATTGCAGGCCTTCTCTTTGCAAGATATTTTGGGAGTTTTAGTGGTTCATGTTCCTAGTGAGCTACAGCCTATTATCATTAGAGCTAGAGAATTGGGCTCACCTTGGAGCACTGTAATTGAAGTATTTAAATTTTTTGATAGTGAGCGTATTAATGACCATTTAAAATGCTTGTTTCTCCAACAAAATCAACAGCTAGGAGATAGTTTGTTGACATATTTAGGCAAAATAGAATGTCTGGTAGAGATCTTTGGTTTGCCATATAGGGAATCTGAGTTTGTAGAGAGCATTATCGATCATGTGCTGCCACAGTATCTGCCTTATGTATTATCAACTGATAGTCCGAAAACCTTGAGCTCGCTGAGACAGTTGTTTTACCGTGTAGACGTGCACATGCAGGTGAAAGATTGTAAACCTTGAGCTCGCTGAGACAGTTGTTTTACCGTGTAGACGTGCACATGCAGGGAAGATGTAACCTGAGCTCGCTGAGACAGTTGTTTACGTGTAACGTGCACAAGAGTGAAGATGTAAAGAGTGCGGTTAGTAGGACTCATGCTCAGGATAAAAGTTTCCCCACTACCACAAAAAAGATTGTTTGTTTTAAATGTGGTAAACCTAATCACAAAGCATACCACTGCAAAGCGCGTATGGTTCCGGCAGATAATTCTCAGACTAAGTGAGTGGAAAAGAGTAGATCTCCTGTGACGTGTTTTGGCTGCGATAAGCCATTTTTAAACCATATGATTTTAATATTTTTTCTTACTCATCGCACCTCTCATTAATAAAATACATATGGTGTAGCTTCAGTCTTGTTCTTAACTATGAGGGCCCTGCATCAACTAGCTATTGATGAGCAAACTAACTATCCCAATACAGCAATGGAAGATGTGTTTGTGGATGATGTGATTACAGGTGCATCATTAGTGACAGCTGCTCTCCCACTCCAGGAAGAGTTGATAGCGCTACTCAAGAGTGGTGGTTTTGAGATAAGGAAATGGGCTAGCAATCATCCTGCAGTGCTAGATGCCGTTCCAGACGACCACAGAGTGTGCCCTCTGACATTTAAAGATAATGGGGATGAAGTCATGAAGATTCCGGAACTACATAGTAGTCCAAGGGAGATGTGTTCTCATATCGTACTCACAGTGTCAGTTTTAATAGTCTTACTAAACGTGTGATGTCTGATATAGCTAAGCTGTATGACCCATTAGGTTGGATTGGTCCAGTTTTCTTTAAGGCTAAACTGTTTCTGCAGAGTCTGTAGCTTCTTGGAATTGATTGGGACGAACCTCCACCATATGAGATCAGATACGTAGCTCACAGTCATTGCGCAACTTGATAGTTTACACGAAGTTGCTATTGCTCGCCTAGTGACACAAGTTGGTGATGTGTACCAAATTCATGGATTTTGTGATGCATCAACCCAAGGCTATGCCGCAGTTGTATACCTGCAGAATGAAAATCACTCCGAACTTGAAGTCAATTTACTGGTGGCCAAGTCCCATGTCACACCATTGAAAACTTTAAGTCTCCCTTGCCTAGAGCTGCTTGGAGCTGATTTGCTTGTGAAACTCATGAACTTAATCATATCCATTTTGCCCAAAAGGAAATTGTTGAAAAAGTGGTAGCGTGGTGTGATTCAACAACTGTCATTGCACAGATCCATATTGAACCATATTGTCTCAAGACCTTCATTGCAAATAAAACATCTCAGATTCAGGAAAGAAAAGTAGTGAATCAGTGGCAACATGTACCATCACAAGACAACCCTGCAGACTGTGCCTCGAGAGACTGTAGATCATCCTCATACCAAAAAATTACAAGAGTGGTGCACAGAACCGTCTTAAAATGAACCTGAAACTAAAGGAGGAGATAAATCACAATTCTATTTCTGAACCACAAGATAATGATTCATTATTTTCTCTACTTATAAGAATCCCAGGCAGATTGCCATTCGAGTATGATTTTACTTAATTGTGACATGGCCGTATTTGGTATAGAACCTTCTGTACTCATAACTGAATATACCGCCATACCTCCACACCCTTCCCACACCTCATCAAATAGCACGAGCACCACCCGTCAAAACCAGAGTCAGCCGCTGTTCCTCAGCTAGCCGCCTCAGCACAGCCGACGGAGCAGAGATCACCGCCGTCTGCGAGACCACAGGTAACGCGTCAGCATGGAGTGTCGTCCAATGTATCTGATTTTGTCCCATCACGCAAAACCACACGTCCCACAATTAAGCTGTTCTTTGCTCAAGAGGGAATAATCTCCCCAGGGCATGATTTATGCAACGCTTGCGTCCAAATATTTGAAGGCCACCTACACCTCTCGTAAACGTACCATGTAAGAGCTTACATTCAAGTTCAAATTGTTTATCAAGGTTACTATCCCCAACCCACCTACATCAAACTTACCACATGATGCCTCATCTCGTAATCTCCCCAATCGACATTGGAAGTACCCAATGCCTTGCTAACCTTTGGACTTGTGCACGACCCCTCAGGTGACTCCGTAGATGAGAGATTTGTTGTCTACATCCCCTGTGATATCCACATGTTGGTAAGCGAGATTTTAACCCTCATGTCCCGACCGTAACTGGTACAGTGCTTCGCCAACATTACAGGTACAAGGAGAGGTACTGGGTGGCTTAAAAGTTGAATTCTTTAAATCCAACATGTTTCAAACTAAAACTTGTACTAAAGCCCTACATAATTGTTGCCCAGAAGGGGCCACAGAGTCTAAGAGTGTACACGATATGGCGGTTTGTGATCTTCAATGAAGAGTAAGCAGGTCTAGAAGGATGGTACCAGCGCTAAGAGCGCAGTGGCGACCAAGGAGTAGGTTTCCCTTCGCCACTAAAAGTGCGATGAAGGTTGGAAGTTAGAGCTAGGAGTGTAGCTGAGCAACTGGTCAATTCCGGCAAAGAATGTAGTGGAAGACTGAAGACTGGTCCTGAGCTAGCGTCACGCCCCCTATTTATACTCTGCTGGAGGCTTCCTCTGCTATCATTCGCTGGCAAGCTTGAGGGCGAGGAGTGCAGGTCGGAAAGAGGGGGGTGGCAATAGCATAGCTTCATGGAACTATGACGTCACCGGCTAGCTTGGAGAATGAAGGAGGTGGCGAAGCATACTGGTGTAGCCATCTAGCAGCACACGGTGGAACTCGGTGCCTTTGTTGCATAGTCTCAGTGGGCTGGTGAATAACAAAATTCACAAGCTGAAACATCCATTCTTGCTGTGGTAAACAGTACAATATCTTGACGTCTCGTGGCGGCAAACAATAAAATTTCTGTGTTGTAATCAGACTCATGGCTATACTTACTGATGAGCTGAAGTTGGTAAAATACCATTGTTGCAAAGACGTCGTGGGTCAATGTGTTTTTAAGCCGTACATATGTTAAGCTTGCATTATTCAATATATATAGTAGCTATACAACTGAAAACCAGTGATGTTACTTATTACTGAAATTATACAATTAATAATAAATAAGTACCTGGAATTCATCCAATGATTGAGTTCTCAATGAAACTTCTCTGGTAACCATTTAAAGTACATAATAAATGATAAGAAACAAATTGTACTACGAGAAAAAAAGGGGGAATGCATACTGATACGTCATTAACCAAGTCTTATGTTTTCTGATAACACTCCAACACATAACTTAGCTTTATAATTTTGGTTTCACATTTTCTTCAGTTTTTTTCATAGATGAAGAATTAGCACGCCATCTCTTCTTCCTGTTACTATTCTTGCTTCATTTTTGTTGTCATATCCTGCAAGTATGGGTGTCCTAAGTTGTTGTTGTTGGTGTTAAAAGGAAAATTATAAACAACCACACCTTCCAACTTAAACTTGATTACCTAAATACGACAGAAATCTTTTGATTCATTACCCATACAATAACTAAGGGAAAATAGTGTCATAATATTTTGGGAGAGTGGAGACATCCCATAATAAGAAATAGATAGATTCAGATATATGAAATACATTTTTTTTCACCAATTCTAGTAAGAATTAATGTAGTGACCACTTTGCGTAATAAGCATACCTCATCTCTAAGTCGAATCTGGTAGGCATTAAGTCGAAGATGCCCTGATAAGCAGGGCACATTAAACCATTTAACTTTAAAACACAGCTAAACCTATATACAAAATGTGTCAGTTGATTTCATTTCACACAATTAATTTCCATGTGTATATCAAACCTTTTTTCTCCAATAAACTTTTTTTTTTCATTTCTGTCTGCCTCTGTGGTAAAGTCATAATTTCTGTTTGTTGATACGTATGGTTGTTGCAATTTATAAGGTAAATATTTTGGTTAATTTCTGTGTTTAAAAAACACAAGATAGACATTGACTGCATTATGTAATTAAATTATCACACATCAGGTAATTTATTTTTTATTCAGATAATAATTTTTATAAGATTCATAATTTTTCAATAATTTATTGTATTTTTCTTATTTTGCAAATTACTTAACCGTACTTAAATTGGCACAGATGTGTTAGTAATATAGGCTGTTCACAGTAAGGTGAGCACTTTTGAGATTCAAGTTACTTTTTTCCTATCAGTCATTTTTTATTGTTTTGCATATTTTTAAAATAAATATAGCCATGTAAGTAATAAATAGTCTATAAATTTCACCGAACTCAAAAGTTAACATCTAAGGCTACAATAAAATATATTTATAAACTATTATTTCAAATGAACAGACTTTAAAAAGTGCTCACTTTACCGTGAATAGCCTATAAGTAATTTCATTCCTCTTAGCATCTTTATAACTTAAGTATGCTAGAGCTATGGGAATTTTTTGTCATTTTATTTTGTTTTAAGTGACATGTCACAGAGTTAGTATTTCTGTACTTCTTACTTAATTTGAGAACATTTGTATTCCCTGAAAGGACTCTCGCAGCATTATTTATGGTGGTCGGACATATAGGTGTAAGGCTACGTGAAATTAATTAAATATTTGTGAGATCGCCCAACCTAACAAGTAGGAGGGATGGAGGAGAGCCGTCCAAAATGCACTAAATATGCACAGAAGAGGCCCAAAAGTAGTAGTTTAAATTTTATTAGCATTGCAAATAATTGTACTAATAGCATCCATACATGACGCCATCGCCGACAACGCTTCAATCAGAATTGTAAGATACCTAACACAGAATAGAAATCCAAATTAAACAAATATTTTCACTAATTTTATCAAAGACTTAAGTTCTTTAATCTATGATTTTTGACAAGATAATTTTTCTTTGTTTAGAATTTTCTTTCGAACAGGCTAGACACCTTGTTGATCAAGAATGGACTGATCAAATAAGACAACATATTGCTAATTATTTTGCATAGAACAGTTTAAACAAAAATACAAATTCTTACACTGAACAAAATTAGTGAAAAACACTTTTAAATTTCTGGGCCAGAGTGACTGAAAAGTACATGATGTTTATGGTCTGAGAGGTTCCACGGTATTTGATGCACATGCCACTCAGGTGCCGGGTTACCACTAGTCTTGGTGATGTCATATTTCTGCAGTGTTTTTTTGGCATTGATCACTGCCTTCCTCTGCAAGTCTCTTACACTGCTCACTTGCCCTTTCACACACTTTAACACACACCCTCAGGGTTTACTCCAGGTGCTGCCGGCTGGCCATCAGGACTGCGCTAAAGATTAGGAGGAGGAGGTACGACAAGCAATTAAGTCTTGTCAAGTTCAAAGGGAGTATCACAGAGATGAGTTGCAGCATAATAAGTTTGTATAATCTAAAGCAGTAGTAGTTCAATGTGCAGGAATACAGATAAGGCCTAAATACTTCAGCTGTACAAAGCCCTCACAAAGAATTATTTGAATGCCACTCTCATACATATTTTACTTAGTGTCTGACCTGGCTCTGATGACATCAACCATTGAGATAATAATTTCCCTGGTAATAGGTGATTTGTTAATTACACAATATCTTTAATTACAAATAACTTTAGCAACATTGATTTCGACGAATTCGAAATTTTTTACCCTTGCCACAAGGAAAAAACCCTAGTCTTGCATTCAAGTAAATATGGTAACTAAGTACTATCCATACGGAAATAGAATGTTTGTCAAATGTGACCGAAAAAAGGTTGAACTTCATAAAAGCACAGAAAAACATAACACTAAATTGTTGTTTGAAATAAAATTAAACAGTATATTGTGTATTTACGAATTTGGGGAAGGGGAAAGGGTAAACACAAGAAAAATTGTATCTAGACCAGAGGAGTAGGATTAGGAGCCTTTGGTTGTCACAAAGCTGTTACGAAAATAAGGTAAAAAGTTACTAAAAAATACTCACCTCCTTCTTCAAGATTAGATGAGGCAGCATTTTCCTGAAAAACAATTCCAACAAAATTTTAGTTACACAGTTAAAGGTTTTTATGTTGGTTTACAAGCTTAGCTAAAAAACTATAAATACACTTACTTTATTCTCTTCATTTTTAGATGCATCCACATCAGCTTCACAACTGGCAACATCTTTATTTGAGCTATAAAATGAATAAGAAATGTCCGCAAATTAGCATGGAAAAATAATGGAATACTGTTATCTAACAAGTGTTTTAGGTTAATTAGATTTAAAAACCATGAAGAAATAAAGGAAAATCAAAACATTAACTAATACAATCTGTGCAGACATTAGAGTTGAAACATTTTGAAATCACAACAAACTAAAACCAACTACTGTATACATTTTCTTCAAACCAAATCTTTGAAACTTCCTGTGAACTGAACTGCACTCAAACCAAACTTTAACTAAATGTTTCAATTTATAAATTTCATTCTTAATTTCTCAAATATAAACTCATCAACTGAATTTCAACCACACAATATTTAAATTAAAATAAAATTTAAACTAGTTTTAAATTTTAGTGAACATAAATGTTTAAAATAATAGAAATCTACACAATTTGAAAATTATAACAATGTAAAAATAAATATTTTAAATACTCTGACTGTATTGAATCATGTTTGGCCCCACATAAATGCCCAATCATCTTTGTTCATTTTACTTCTTTTGCCAGCAATACTAATAAGATCTATGAATCCTGTCATCGTACACTGGATCATACCATCTACTTCTTATTTTTCTTATGAACACAGCTGTTGTTATTTGTGTTTAAAGCAGATACGTTCTCTTAATTATTATAGCCCATTATTATAATGCTGCTTGCAAATTAAACATTTAAATGTCAATCAAACACACAAAACTGTTCTGTGTAAAAAACACTGCTATTCTACTGGAAATTGTACACTGTATTTTTATACCACTGAAGCACATGAGGAAACCCAAAATATTCTGCTTAAAGTTCTCATTCAATATCCTCAAAACTCACTTTTAGGAGTGGTTAAGTGTTTTATCAAACAGATTTGAAAATTAATTCTACATCAAATACCATACGTGATAACTCAAACCAGAGATATATATTTATTTTGTGATTTCAGCAATTGTTAATTTTGCAATTTCAAACATAATGGAAACAGTTGTGAACCATAGTGCATAAAATTAATATTGGCAATACTACAGTCCCAAACAAGAACTAGACAGTCACACTGCTAATTTTTTTCATGTCTAAATTGAACCTCCTTTCAAAACCCATATTGCAGACCATATTTGTGTTTGCTTGTGCTGTTTTGAAAGAGGAAAGAATGTATTTTTAGTAGCTCAATGTTAAAATATTACGGGACAGATGGTGATTGGGTGTGCGATATATATATATATATATATATAATATATATATATATATATATATATATATATATATATATATATATATATATATATATATATATATATATCGCACACACACACACACGCATAAGTACACATATATGCAACATTTATATGTACACATCTCCATGGATGATTTTAATTGTTTTCCAAGACATTTATTTGAATTTTTTCTTACCCGCATTTACTGTACACATGATAAAACTAATTTATTACTCTAAAAATCACATACAAAACATACTGCTAAAGATTACACCACTGTAAACAGTAGTCAATGTAAAACAATGTGTATGAACCCCAGAAAATCCCTTATTTTAATCAGCAAACCCTCCAAAGTTCCAATACAATTGTGTTACTGAAATATACACAAAACAGAAAGGTTATATTATAGAAAGTTTATTTTAGCATGGTAAATAAAAAAATAGTATGTTTATGGAGTTGCTTCTAATATGCCAGGTTTTCAAAACACCTTTCTAACTATTATAATACTAGTGTTTACTTATGGGTTATTTGAATTCCCACACTACATGACCTGCAATATGGTAACAAGGCAGTAGTTAAATTTGGTCACACTTCTACATAGGACACTTGACATTATGATCCCTTAATCCCGAAGGTAATGAATGCACATGCTAGTGTGGGAACGTTTGTTGTATTCTACGCATACAAAAAGGTTCCACGATTTGTTACCAAGTTCTTGAGTTGATTTCTTTATTTTCTTTTCGTAAATTTTTTAATTAAACACAAACTCTACTAATTTTTTAAAATCAAAATCTGAACTTATATGCAGTATTTATTTAACAAACCAAACCAAGTTTACCTTAAAAGTCCAAGTGAGTTTGAAATTCAAACAGTTGCCCTAGCTCTTGTAGAAATCAATTATTAGTTAAAGCTTTACTATAAAAATCTATTAGTGTGCTTTGACAGTTACCTTGCTACATACTTTACTTTTAAAGCAACAAGCTAAGCAAACAAAAATAAATGATACAGGAACAGCTACTACAAATAAAATGTATTTGTTAGTCATCTGTAATGCAATAGTACTTGGGTATCTATTTAAATTTATTTAAATGTAAAAGTTTAAAACAAATTCTAACAAAGAAATTCCAAAAACCTTTTTTCATGAAAAGAATGCACTAAATCACCACATGGTACAAGCCCAAAGAATATAGTAACTGAAGAACAGGGGATAAAAGGACACACTGGTCAAAAATACAATTAATTAACTGCACATTTCTTTCACATTCTAAGTTATTTTAACAACAATTACCTATAATTACTACTTTCATTGCGGAGTGACTTTCTCAAATCTGCACACCTTAGATATCAATTTAAAAATAAAAAATTGCAACCAAATATAATTGCTTTGACTATTGGCAAAAAAAAAAAAAGTCCACTTAATTTAATTACACATGACACATGCATGGGCATGCACATAATCTCAAGATGCCAGAAAACCTCACATGCACCCACACAGGTCACTAGTAACGCAACATCTTATTTTAGGTATAACTTCAAAATATAATGTATGTAATAGTTTTCTTTTAAATATATTCTGTACAGAAAGTATTAACGAACCAGCACTAGCATGGAATGGATGGAAAAACCAGTTACAAACAAAAATAATTTGCTCACCCTCCAGCCCATCCTCAATTATTGTTGGTTGCCACAAAATCCACAACCTTCTGAATAAAATCCGGGTGTGCTACCACATGACCTTAACTAACTCACACAGTTTGTAATGTAGTCATGTGGCTGTGGGGTTCCCTCACAGCAGTTACTCTGCCAAGAACTTACAGTTCAGCTGCATGAAATGATTGGGTAATTTTCTGGATTTTAACACACACACGTGGTATCACCATTTATTGTTGCGATAGCCTGGAAGCTGGCAGTAATTGCATGGTATGGTCACCAACTCCTCCTGGCAGTGTGGGAAACTAGTTTATGGGTTTTCTTTACAGTTTACACACATTGGATTTTTAATACGGTACTACAATAATTCTCTATTTTATAATGAGTATACTTCTGGTTATCAGCAGTATTTCTCATTCAGAAATTACTGCAGTGAAATCAATAAGTAACTGTATGTACATACCCTGGAAAGTTAAGTCTGATATAACACTTATTAATTTCTATGGATTCGAACTTGTTACTTTTTTCTCTATGTTATAGAGCCAAGTCCACTTCCATCCAGCCTAATAAATGTCATCTTTTACATTTTACATTTTTTGCATCATTTCTATGATTGTTATTATTATAATCATTAAATTTGAGTTCAATAAGTTTAGGTAATTTTAATTACCTAATAAATTTTACAAAAATTCAGTTTATTAATGTGCCAATGCATATTTTAATATTTCCAGGCCTCCAAAATTTTTTTTTTATCAATAATTTAAAACATTAGCATTGTACTAATTGCTGATGAGTGATATTGCCTACACTACTTTGCCAAAGAAATATTGCAACAAACAACTGTGATGCAGCTTCCCAAGAGAGGAGCTTCATGCATTCTCTGTCTCATAAGATAGTGAGATTTTGACAAACAGAACCACCAACTTTGTAGTGAAGTCACAACACATGGTTCCATTTTCAGTACACATCAGCTGGTTTGTAACTTGTTTATGTATGCATTCATGTTGTTTTTTCACCTTCAAAACACATGCACGAATGCATAAATAAAATGTTTTTTAAAACAAATGATTGTTTATGAAATACACTAGGCATGTTCTAAAAAACAACAAAGAGTTGCAGTGAATGCTAAACAAATGACTGTCTACAACATCCTAAGTGAAACTTATGAAATAATGAGTTTGTTATTTCGGACACTGTCTCGGTTAACCCCCCACAAAAACCAACACCACATCTTGCCAGTTTATCGACAGCCGGCCTGGGTCGTTCACATTGTAGTGTTGTTTTCTAAAAGTCAACCAAGAGTAAAAACACATTTTAAACTATCGGTGAAGAGTTAGAAAAATTTTTTTGAGCATGGTGTGTTTATAAAAAAAAAAAAAAAAAAAGCGCACGTGCACACACACATGCGCATGCGCGCACACACACACACACAGTGCCAAGGGGGAAAAAAATTGGAGACTTTTTCAAGAAAGGCATTGATGTTGATGCAGTAATTTTAGGTGATAGTGGTGGAGAGTTTAAAGAGAGATGCAAAGTTCTTGTGGAATTCAGAGATATTGTTTTTAAAAGTTGTATTTATGTTTAAAGGGTTTGGACCGACTTAAAAAAAGAGTTTTTAAAGGTTTTGAGGCAGTAAGAGTTTTGTTGCCTATTAATCTAGTGCTGAAGTTTAATGATAGGATATCAGTAATTCACAGTTTTATTTTTTGACGAGAACTAAGGCAGTTTAATTTATATGGAAGTAAATTATTAGTTGACAGTTTATTGCATTAAAGTACTTTGGAAAGGTGTCGAGAGATTGTCTAATTGTTCAAGATGCTTTCTGGATGCAAAGTTTTGACCATTTACAGAAGCATTTTCCCGGATGTTGTAATGTTGTGCGCCTGCCTTGAAAACATGAAATTTGTAACATCCAAGTTTTTTGCTGTTTCAGTTTGGAACAGTTTTCTATAGATTTTAGAAACTTCTTTATTTTCTAGTGGATTTAAAAAATAATTTTATAACGTATGAAAAGCAAAGCTATTTTGATAATTAATAAATAAAATGTTGTATGATTTTTTTTTGTAAGAATAAGAATGTAATTTTTTTTTATAGTTTGTGAAAAGAGTATTTAATTTTGTAAACTGATGAAGTAGAAGCTTTATTTTCTGTTTATCTTTGATACCTCTATTAGGGATGTGCGGGATCCCGAACCTTCGGGGAAAAAGTCTGGAAAATGGCTTCCCGAAATGTTGGGCAAGAATTAGCTGACTCCCGAAATTTTTTGAGAAAATGGTGTTTAATACACATTCCTAATGATGTTTCATATGAGCAGAAAAAACCATATTTCTCTTCCTGTCAAGTTTAAATTCTTGTGTGCATTCTCCTAAACTTTTAATTAGTATTTTCAGTTGCATTACTATCTTATAAACTCATTATTAACCTAATTGCAGATTTACATTTTTTTCTGAAAAATCTTTATTCTAAATTGTTTGCACATTTATGTGAGCACCATTAATGTACGCTATTTGTTTTCGGTCTTTCGGTTGATATATTTTTATAAACTTAACGTAACTTTTTATTGTTCACACACATGCTATGTACGATTGCGCTAACCGAAAGTCAGTATTATGATTGATAATTTAACATCGATGAACGATCATACGATAAGTGATAAAAAACACAAAGGAATTCACCACTTTATCAAATAAATTACACATTTATTAAATATAATGCTAAATAAATTAGTTTTGCTCTCGTCAAAATTGAATACAACCTTAAAATAAATGGCATTAATGCAATATTTATGTGTGGAATAGCTATTCCATAGAAAAGCTATTTGGGGGGTAACCTGTACTATGAACATGCCATTAGCTATGTTATCCTTTAGATAAGTAATCCAAAGTTTTGGTTCGTTACTGTGCATGTTGGCAATAAAAGTTGCTATATTTCTGTGTTATGTCAGTAATGAGTGCGAAAGGTATTTTGCATAATATATATCAGTTTTATGTTAATGCTTCCTTAGCAAAAGTGAATTATATAGAAACTATGAACCAAACCCGGGCAAACAACATATTTGTTCATAATTATTACTGTCGCTGGTGATATCAATCTTCTCGCAGCTAG
The DNA here is from genome assembly GCA_029891345.1 of Dryococelus australis. Lineage (NCBI taxonomy): Eukaryota > Metazoa > Arthropoda > Insecta > Phasmatodea > Phasmatidae > Dryococelus > Dryococelus australis. The sequence continues at coordinate 60,657,492 of CM056999.1, forward strand.
CTTAGTCTCCACACAATTTATCACAATGAATGAGATTTGTTTTCTTACCATTCAAGATTGAGGTTCGTGCCTGTGTTTCTTAATTATATTTTTTAATATTTTGAGAACGAAAGGGAGAAATATTATTTTTCGCAAATTTCAAGGAATCCGATTCCTCAAAAAAACATTAAGCTTAGTGCTAATATTTTATTTCCGATTTTTTGTCATTACAAAATACAATTTCCACAACTAAAAATAATACAAATTCCAAAACTAATCTTCTGTGTCATTATCGACATTCGCTGGGTTTACTTGCATTTTGCAGAACTATTCTACATAACACTCAAAATAGTAAAATACTTCAATTCATATTTTATATAATCTCCAAAACCAACATGTATATAAGCAAACATCACCATCTGATGTTTGAGACACCATTTTGAAGCTTATCTAAAGGTATAAATGCTTGTCTAGCATTGGAAGTGATAGATAGTTTAACCCCTTGATAAAAGTTCTAGTTAGCAATAATTAGAGGCCGTAATACACTATTTTGCACGAGCTGGTAGTTAACTTTTAACCTGATGTGTAACTAGAGATCGTAATACAGGCTCTTAGTCAAAGATGTTAGACATATGGAGTGTTGCATCCAGTGACGTACGTTTTCAACTATGAATATCCAGAAAAACAATAGAACAAATTAAATAAATCCTTACTCTTTGAGACGCAAACATTTTTCACTTGTCTCCAAGCGAAGCGTACTTGTTTAACTATCTATGGCAAGAGATTTATTTACGTTTTTTTCTCGCATGTTGTTTACTTGTACTTACTTTCTTTACGTTGTTATTGAAGTAGTTCAGTTGCAAATGGAAAACTTAGATAAGTCGGAAAACAGTAAAAAATTAAGTGTGGAAATTCTACGAACGTCTGCCAGAGAGCAAATCATTGGCTAGATGTGTATCTTGCAGGAAGGTGTTAAAATGTGAGCATGGGAGCCCACCTGGGCTGCTGAGATACTTGAACCAACATCCTGCTTTAAAAAAACATTTTTTAAAATGAATTGTCAATATACCTAGTTATCACTTTGACACACGTGATATTTTTCCTAATCTCGTTCCGTTTCCTGAGGGGAAAAAATTTTTCCCTCCAGAAAATTCCCCAACACAAAATATCTATTCCCGCATACCCCTATTTTAAAGTCCTTATAACAGAAAAGATAATCATTCACATGTTCTTCGAAAAAAAAATTTGTAGAGTTGTCAGTTTGTTTGTGGATTAAGAAAAGAAATTAATTTTGTTTTAATTTCCATTTTGTTCCAAATTCTAACTCAAAGTTCTTGAAAAACGTATCTAAGTAACCCCCCTCCCCCCACCGCCACCCTTTTCTTTCTTCTGATTTTGAAAATCCTAAGTGAGTATAGTAACTTTGAAACTGGTAAAATTATTGTTGATGAAGCTATTTAAATTTAGAGAGTGGTCTTTAATTAATATAATTATTTATTCAAGCTTTTCTTTCTTTCTTCATCAGTGACTTGCTCAAAGTTTGCGGTACTACCTTTCGCAGTGTTTTTGCTCTACCAGTTTAGATAGTGATTAGATAGATATGATTTAGTTTGAAAATACATGGATTCAAGGTGGCCCCTAACTGCCTTGTGGTGGATCACCCTCATTTAATGTGAAGTTGAGTCGGAGATGTGTTTGTTAACATGAATAATTTCATAATAATCCTAAAGCCATTATATAAAAATTAAGAGTTTAATAAAAACACATTGTATTGCATAGGCTTTTGCTGTGACCAAAACAGTTGTTGAAACAAAATTTTTGTTAATTAAGTTTGTTACAGTGGTGCTTTACTGTAATTAGGTTTAAATCAATTCTGTGACTCCGAAAAACATATATTTTCACAGCTTATGATCTAATTAATACCAAGTGTTAGAACCTTCAACAGCATAAATGTAGTATTATTAAAAACTTGGGAGGATTTTTTTTTTTGTTATAGACAACATTTTCCAGGTAGCACTATAACAACAATTTAAATTCTTTGATGATTGATAATTGATTATTGATGATATTTATAATCAATTTAATGCTTACTGTAAAAGTTTTGTTAGGATTGGCAGATATATGAGACCCCTCACCCCATTCTGAAAAATAAGCACCTAACCTGTTTGATAACTGTTAAAGTGTAGCAAGTTTTCATTATAAAAATACTTACAGTCTGAGTGCTATTTAGCATGAGGGTAACCACAAAACAACAAAGCTATATGTAAGGGAAGGGATGCATAGCAACAAACGAACTAAATGAGAACAGGGAATGGAAGCTAAGCATATCTTATGTTTTTCAAAGGAGAGTCAGATCAAAAATCTTTGAAACGAGTGAAGATGATATGGAAGTGCGAAAGAAATTGTAACCAATACTTACTGCGATCTTCTAAGTGCGATCCTGTGTACTTTTCGCTCCGGACTCTGAAGTCTGTTCTCTTCTTTTGGACTTGCACTTCTTTCTTTGTCCCCTGCTGTATTATACACTATACTTGAGGACTCTTTCCTATCCGACCTCCGACTAGCAATAGGCTCACGGCTTAACCTTCTATTTTTCTCACCCAAAGCACCATGTTTCTCAGAGGGTTTACTGCTTTCACACCTTTCTTCAGAGGTTCTACCAACTGATGATTCCCTGTTACTTGAAGTCACCTTTTTTAAACTATCACTACTCAACTTCCTCTCTTTCGCTCTTTCCTCTAATGACTTCCGAATTCTCATCTCTTTTTTTAATAAATCTTCACTTTTTGGACTGTTTGAGCTCTGAGCAGACTTTTCTTCTACACTACCAATTTTTCTGTTTTCTTCTTTGGGAAAACTTCTTTTAATTTCCTTCTCTTCAATTTTAGCACCCAATTTCTCTTCTGAAGACTCTTGGTCATCTGATGGACTATTCTCAGAAGGTCTGTGCCTTTTTAACAATTTTCTGCGTGTTTCTTTGTTATTTTTGGAAACTTTTTCACTGCCATCTGAAGAATCGCTAGAATCCTTTCTTTCAACACGTTCTTCTGGAGAATTTCTGGGTTTAGATATTTCATCTGAAGAAACAACACTCTTAGACTCATCTGATGAGTATGATTTCCTCACCTTTTCTTTATCAATAAGCTTTGGTGTTTCTTCAGATGCAGTCTTATCAGCAGATTTGTCAACTAGCACTTCCTGTCCCTTTGGACTTCTGGGAGAGTCTTTAGCACCATATTCTTTTGAATCGTACGAGATTTTTGCACCAGTTTCTGTAAGCCTCTGCACTTTTTCTTCTACACATTTATTTGCAATATTCTTATGTTTCAGAGCATCATCTTTCTTCAAACTATCACCAGATACATTTTTTGACAACCCTTCCGGAACCTTTGTTTCACGGTCAGGTGGTAAACTTATTTCACACAGTTCAATGTTTAAAATTTGTTGATTTGAATTATTCAGATCATTACAGGTCTTTTGTTCTTCTGATGACTGTAACTTATTCTCACTTGCTACATCTACTTTTTTATCACACTCAACATTGGTTTTAGGTAACTCAATCATTTTACTTTCTTCTATTAATATTTCACATGTAGGTTGTACAATTTCACCTGAAGATTGCAGAGTATCCTCTTTCGATGCTCGCCTGGACTTGCACTTTTCTTCGGCCGCCTGAAGTTTATTAGTATGTTGAGAAGTTTCTCCTTCCTTTTCAGAATCGCCTGCTTCATTCAATTTTTCTTTAGGTGACTGCTGACTAATTGAATGTCTGCTAACACTGCAACAAAACACCAAAAATTTTCAAAAATTTTTTAGGCATAACACACAATAAAAATAGTACACGCAAAAAAGATCAAATGCCCAAATTTCCTGTCTAACCAACTAAAATGCACAAAAATCAAAATTGTTTTGTAATGGACATTTTTTGAGAGCCAATATTAGAGGCAAGAGTGTACGCTGAAATAAAATGAAAGCCAAATAACACAAAATGCCCGTTAATACGCCATAGCAAGATCTAAAATGATGTGGCAAATAGCAAAAAAAAAAAACAAAACAAAATAACACTGAAATGCAATACAATGAAATTTAGTCAAAATACAAAGAAATCATGACCAACAACTTGTATCCAAAAATGAATAACTTAAGTGATGATATGTAAATCAAGTTTTTTAGATGATAGGAAGAAAAAAACTAGTTTTAAGTTATCATTTAGATTAAGTGAATAACACCAGCGGGTATCTAATACTGTGTAGATAAGACTTAAACCCACAATGTCTGGAAACCTCAATGTTTGAGTTATAAAAAAAATTAAAACCTTAAAAAGAAATCTTAGTTCAAATAAAATACTTACTCTTGCTTATTCAGTTGTATAAATGTTAAACAAATTTTATGCAAATATGCATATAAGGATAAAAATGTAACTGACATACAATTCTTATTAAAATTTACCTTAAAATAAATCAGTCAAATCTTGGCCCTAATACCAAATAATTTTGGTAAACAAGTTCCAATTTATAAGTCACCCCATAACAAAAATCAACAACACCAAAAGCTTGAATTTTTAAAAACTAAATTTGCTTCATGATAACAGCACACAATCTTGCCCCTAACCATAACACAATTATGGTTAACACATTAAGTACAGTAAAATGTACGAGATACACAATATTTTACTTCTGAAAATGTAAAATTCCACTGACAACACAGGTTGTTGTTGTTGTTTTTTTTTTTTTTTTTTTTTTTTTACAAAACTGGTTTGCCTAGGTGGGACACGAGTAGTCTAACCACTACATCACTGTGCCCAACAAGAAGAGAGAAACAGGGGAAAAAAAAGGCATCACAAGATAATATGTATATGTAAAAATAAATACGGTTAGAATAAATTTTTCTACTTGTGGGGAAACTTCCGGATGAAGGCCCAAATGGTAGAATGATTTAAAGCTGAGTAGCATTAGCAACGATACCCATGAAATCACAGAGGCTGATTCAATATGATTAAATTGTTTGATAACCTAACACACACCAAATGGTAAAAAATCACATAAATAAGATAACACATGTTTGATCCTTTTGAGAAATTCTGGTGCTACTAAGACAATGTAAATGCTCAACTTACATTACAGATAGATTTAACGCCATTTAAAATAAATTAGGATTTTTTAATCTATGCAAACACTACTGGTTATAGGTTTGTCGTTTGGACAGTCATCGCCCTTATTTATATATCCGTGGAAACTGTTCATTAAGTTTCTACATTAATGTGTTTTTATGTATTAGGTGTTTTTTAATTCACTATGTAAAACATTTACAAACAAAAATAATGACACAAAATTCTCTAATTTTAAAAAGAAAATTTAATTAAAAGAGGAAGCTGTAACATTTTGTATCAAACTGCATGCAGAAAGACAAATCAATACATTATCCATAACACTCCACACTTTAAATCAATTTTTGTGTACATCAAGAAAGATTCCTATGTGTGAAACTGTAACCAGGTAGTTACAATTTTTACTGATGATTTGCAAATGTTTGTAATAAAAATGAAACCCCTTTTCCACATTTGCAGGGGACCAGAAAAAAGGACAAAGCAGGAAAGTGTAAAAAGATGACAATTTCAATGGATGTGAAAAAAGTTACATGTAAAGTGCAAGAAAGTGTAGAATCAGAGTGTGTAAAGGAAAGGTTACATTGCATTACACATTTTTCAATAAGCTGCCAAAGACTTGTGACATAAAAAAACCCTTACACTAAAATCAACTGACTCATTCACAGAACTGGCAAAAGCCTTTTGTACAATTATTGTAAAAACACATATAGTTCATTCACGCTTTCTTCGGCCTTTTGGAATTGAACCTTTGAAAAATCACCCCAGGCATAATATATCAACCTGTTTTTCCAATAACTTGTATTCACAAATATTTAACACTGTGATTAACTTCAGAGTACTGTATTATTGAATAAATGAAACTTTAGATTAGTGTCTTATATAACTTGTAATATTTATTTTGTATTAAATATGAATTAACAACAACGAGAGAAGCGACGTGTTGGCAATGGCCGGTAAAAAATAGTTCACAGTTACAATATTTTTTAACCTCGTTTTTATGTGTACTGTTTGTAAGTTAAACATTGCCAATTGATATACTTGTATTGTGAGGTAGCACTGATGGAAACACATTTTATTGCTGCAGTTAAAATATCCACGCAAATTCCCGTGCATAGCTGGTGTTTTTTCCCCGTCCAGAATAAAGGTTCAATGTGTGATGCAGAGAGTGTCGCATGCGTGCTCTCGCTCTTTCTCCCCCCTTCTCTCTCTCTCTCTCTCCTGGGAAGATTGTACAACCGGTGTATCAGGAAAAGTATACATTTTTGTTATATCTAATTTCAACACATTTCATACTAATTACAGCAACAATAATCATGTTTGAGATTGTAATTTACCACTGAAACGAGATGTTATTGTTTAAATACGTATTATATGTTATTTAGATGCAACGGCATATTTTCGATGCGATGGCGTGACACAGCTCGTTGCGAGACACTTACAAATCCAGCAGGTTGGCAAACATGGTGTGGAAAGGAGAATCTAGAATTTGATCAACTTTCCCCTAGTCACTACCCTAGCCACGCCTTGTCCCAATATGACGGGAGGCAGACGGGCTATTATACCCTTTATTATAGTGCCTTATGATTTGCAGTGGTGTTGCGACATGTCAATGACACGGCGTATTTCTGAAAGAAGCGTCAACTTCGTACTCGTGTTTTTGAATCATCATAGAGAAGTTACAATGTTGTGATAAATATGTGTTTACACGGCAGGGATAATTAATATACTGTAACGAGTGTTGTGATCACTGCGTGCGCAAGGGTGTAGCCACCATTTCTGTCTATGGTGGCTGTGTTGTAATCGTTGCGCAGGCCAGATGTGTGTGGATTTCAAATATGTGTAAAGTTTATACATTTTAACCATGAACTGATGTTGTCAAAGTTAATTATTTATATTCACGTCTGTTTATCACAATGTTGTACCTTCACGCTAGGTGTTTGAAACACAGTTGTGTAACGAGCTTGCGTTTCTGTGATTTGAAATATGTCTGCCACAATTCCAAAAAAAAATAGTAAGCCCAACCAGATAAATTTTAATAAATAATTAAATAAGCCTACAAACCAGTAAGTACCAATGCGGAATAAATGTTACCGTATGCCTATGTGTTTGCATGTTCACCACTATCTTTTACATTTGTCGCTGCTACGTACAATAAATTAGCGACACGAGTTGCATGCTTGGATTTACTGTGTCGTTTCGTTGGACTGGTTGTCCCTTAGTTTTAATTTTTATTCCAAACACATTTTAATAACAACAGGTTAAATACTACTGTGTTTTATGTGTAACATGCTATATCATGTGTAACAAATAGTTATAAAGCCAAACTAAATATTATTATAAGCCTAAATTGTGAACGTTCTTTGAACAGCTGTAAACAGCAACTAACGCATTTGACAGTTATAAAAGTAGAAGTCACATGGCAGTGTTTATGTTTACGTGTAGCGGAAGGATGTGTAATCAGTAACCAAAAGTAGAAATTTGGCAGGGCTTCAGAAAAGGCCAAAGTTATTGTGAATCAACTATAGTACGTATTTCTTAATAATAAACCAAATGGTAGGCCTACTTCTGTAATTGTCCAGTTCGGCACTTTGCTCACATGTTTTGCCAATTACCGGAAGATTTTTGGCTTTGTTATAACTTCTGCCATACCACAGTTTCAGCAATTGTACATTGTACAAAACCACTTTGTACAAGAGAAACAATCCTAGCATGTTGAAATTTTGTTATTGTGTGCCATGGCATGATCCAATTTGTTCTGCAGCTAAGACGTCACTAACAGTCTCCACATCGCTGAATGCCAACAAACTGACATCCGTCTGTCATAGAGACAGTGCACCAAGAGTAAACTACAGTAAACTGGGACACAAGTCATTCTGACAAAAATGCTAGACAAATGCATAAACATTATCCTAGAAACACATTCTGAGTAATAACATTGGAACATTCATGACTTTTCATTTGATGCAAAACTTTTTTCAGCAGTTTATAATGTACTGGTACTACTTTACTTTTGAAGAAAATTTCAATGCACTTATCCAAATGAAAATAAATTGAGGTGGTGCACCTATTACAGTTGAAAATTCTTATTCACACCATTAAAATCTTTTGATTACATGAATATTTCTATTGACAGTATTAGAATCAAAATACCAAACCATTAATATACCACAACAGTGTATTGTGCTGGAAAAAGGACAGAAAATAAAACATTTAAACATTGTTCACATAAATTTAAAAAAAAATTTCATGTCTATTACCGTTTTCTCCTGCGAGGACTCAGTTGCTCACGTTGTTCTGTAGGATGACTAGACAATTTGAGTTTGTTGGTCTCTCCCCCTTCAATTTTCACCTGACACACTGACTCATTGCCTGTGATTATATCTGCAGATTCACCCTTAAAAAAAATAAAATATACCTGTATACAGATATTATTCACATTGTAATATTTCATTTTAACATGCAACACATGAAATAAAAGGTTATGTTTACGGAGATAAATAATTTTTTGTGAAGAAATAAGGCATAAATACTTTTCATGGTACACCACAATCTATATTTTTCCAGTTCTGCACGACTTCATTTGGTCCTAAACGAAAAATTCTACCGAAACACGTACACGAGGCAAAATTATTTCCAAAAAACAACTGCACGTCAACATTGTTCACTTTATTCGAGAAATACTTCAGCAGAAACTGTATCACAAAAAAGTCGTAAAGAGCAAGTACATGAGAAACTGGATGGCAAATGATTAAAAATGATGCAGCAATGTTATCATGGGAATGTCTTGCACTCAAAAAATTTACAAACAATTTAAAATTGAATTTTTAAACACAAATTTACAATTTGACAGAAACTTGAAACACTCAACGATAACATCTCAGTTTGGCTTAGGGCAGAATCAGATTACCATTAACTTTCACTGAGCCTGCACAAATCTAATTCTAGTTCCACAAGTTTTTTGGCACTACAGGGAAGTTCCAAGAAAAAGACATGATGGTAGGTGAAGGCTCCACTACCAGCAAGTCACCATCAATGAATGCTTTTACCAATGTGCAGAACTGAATTACCATACATTTCAAAGTGTTTTCACTCCTTTATGCTCTGTGATAGATAAAATTATTTTATAATACCAAAAATAACGTAAAAAAAAGTATACAAACCAATTAATAAGCTTAGTTTATACCATCTTATGTTTTGTAAATGGAAAATACTCACGAAAAAATTAATTTTTTTACCACTTAGGGCCGGTTTCACCACGTGAGATGATAGTTTATCGAGATTAACTGACAGAAAATCTCGATTATCTGTATATTGCATTTCACCACACACATTAATCTCGATTTTCTCTGAATATCTTGATAAAATATTAACCCGCCAATTTCGGCGGTTTAAGTCACATTATCGGGATTAAACTGTAAAACATAAACAAATATTTTGGGAAGGTGACAAGAGGGTAAAGTTATTTAATCAAGAATAAAGAGAAATTGGCTCAGGCAATGTACAATTAATTTTTGAAGAAGAAAGTGATGACGAGGATTTTATTGTTTGTTGTCTGCGATGTTTGATTGTCTATATAGTTTTATTATTTTCCTTTACAACTGTTCTTCATTAACATTAGGTATAAATGTAAAATAAACCAGTTACTTTTGTAGGCCTAATTCTAATCAAGAATGTGACAAACACCAGTAGTGTTTTTAATTGAAAATGTCTGTGAATATACTCAAAAACAGATGATGTGAACTAAACCACAGCAGATAACACATTAGTTACTTAGTTCTGTCTTTAGTTTTAGGATCTGCAAAGTTAAGAGCTCTGTTTGAAGCTTCTCCTGTTTAGTTCTTTCTTGTTCCTGTTGTAACTTTAGTTGATGAATCTTTCATTACCTCGTTTTCTATTACAAACTTTTTGTTAACTCAATTTTTGCTATATGCCTGGCACTTACTTCAGTCTTTTTTTGTTTGAGTGCATTGTTGGTCGTCGTTTACTAGTCCAGGAAGATGTTGACATATGGTTTCTCACATGGCTGGCAGAGACTGTCTTCCAACCATAGGACACAGTCGAGGTATAGTTATCTGAAGCATTTACAGGGTTACTCATCTGAGCTGTGTTTATGACAATTGATGAGTCTCTACTGGAATGACATTCCGCTGGCTTTACTAGTGGCAGTATACAGTGATCTTAGGTGGCCATTTTGAGGACAGAACACACTGCACCCCTATGGACATGTTCGTATACATAGGTTTTTCACGTATGGTTTTATAGGTAATCCCACACCATCTTCAAGTTGTCTGCTATCCTGTAGTGATCACAATATGTACAATTGAAACTATTCGCAATTGTTCACCTATGTTTCACTTTATTTTGTTGTGTCACAGCATCAGTTCGTTTAATTTCAATGTTATTGAAATGTTCTGTAATTAATTCTAACCAACTGTGTTTTTCATGGGATGAAAAAGTTCGGTTTCGCTGTTTCCTTACGACCACAATGCCTTCCCGACTTGCCAAACTTTCTCAAAATGATTTCTCTGCACCAGCTCAAAGCAAAATCTCTAGTGTTTACCTAGAGAAAATCGTGATTAAGTCAGAATATTGAGATAATTTTAACGAGATATTCTTTACTGAAATTAAAAGTGGTGAAACATGCTGAACATTATAGAGATTATAACTGAAGTTAAACCTCTCATCTGGATAAAATTATCTTGATATTCTGAAAAGTTAATCTTCATTGGTGAAACTGGCACTTAGTTTTATTAGAACTAATTATAGCTGGAAGTCAGCAATCAGTTCACTGGGAAGCTAATAAAATTTCTGTTCCAATTTCTCTGAATACTTTTTCAGGTTTTGCTATAGGTGTTTCATTACAAAGTTCATAAAGCTTGTATCAATTATGAATACACAACACTCTCAAGATTCTGCAGTAAGTAAATTACAGTCTATTTCATGAACAAGTGGACTTTTTATGACAGTCAATGTGTGATAAAAAAGAATAAACAAAATAAACAACTTTCTGTATTAGCTGATGTGTCAACTAGTGAAGAAGAAAATGATTTTAGCAGTTCTTACTGTGCTGCCAATGTACTAAAGACCATGGATAAATACGTGGACAGGAAAGCTTTTGTAAACAAAATATCAATTTATTTGATTTCACATGGCCACAAAGAAGTAATTGGTAGAACAAACTAAATTTATTACTAAAGTAGTAACGTGTATGTTTCAAGTGAAATGAAACTGTACTAATGCATGCTTACTTTGCTACGTAAAATGGCAGTTAGTTTTTTTACCCAGAATTGTCAAGGTTGCAATGCCAGCTGCGATAATAGATACCACACACAAATGTTTGGATTTAATATAAGAAATAAATGAAGCACTGTATTGAGTGTATAAAGAAAAAGAAATAAATTATTTAGTAGTGATATAGAAAAAAATTTACATGCTGTCCTACATAGTGATTCGGATAATTGCCTTATGTATAAACGCAACTTCATAACTATCTATTTAGTTATATTCCATTTGATCCCATGACAGCCAGATAAGCTTGGGAATATGGAAGGAGTCATAAAACAATATATGTATTTATGTATACATACACACACATGTGCACACACACATTTTTTAATATAGCTTCAGAATTTAAATTCTGAGAGTGGTGAAATGTGTTTATCATAGGATATTCATGGTAAAGTGAGCACTTTTGAAAGTCCTCTCATTTGAAACAATAGTCAATAAATACATTTTGTTTCAGTCTTAGACGCTAACTTCCGAGTGTGGTGGAATATACACAGTGTTTATTACTTATACACTAATATTTATTTTAAAAGGTTGTTAATTCACTCAGGGAAAAGACGCTTACTTATATTTTTCACAATATTTTAAACTTTTTTACTTAATAATTCCATTGCCCTGGGTAACAGATCAACAACTCCAAAACAGAAGCATACTGTGATCTTTTTGAATAGATACAAGGAGTAAGATAAACGTCTATTTGCAGTATAAACAAACAATTCCTCCATTCACATTTAGTCTTTTAATAACGCATCAATTTACCATCTCCAATATTTCTTAAGACAAGAAATATGTTTCAATACAGACTGTAACTTAGACCACACAAAATATGAGATGCAAATAATTTAAATATCTGTGAGGTGTACCTTCACATAATATTAATTAAAATTAATTTATTTTGTAATTTTTACTATAATCATCATACATGATGCATGGTCTAATTTAGTGACGAAAACGTGTTTTGTTGCAAAAGACTACCTTTGTAAGTTATGACACCTGACCTGCTCCCACAATGATTATGCCATATCACTGTGATCACACACTTCAAGACACAAATAGTGTTACTGTTACATGTCACGTTACTAGCGTGTTCAAATGCCATAAGAAGAGACAAACTTGAATTTTGAAGCCATGAGCATCATGAGAAACTAGGAGTGACCCGGGTGGGAACTGATCCCAGTTCACCTCAGTGGGAGGCGAGCTCTTTAGCTGCCAGCTGCTGCACCACCATGGAACCAACAGACACAATCAATTGTGCAGTAGTTTAACAGTTTTGCACAGAAAACACATCATATGGACCATTCACTTCACACTTTTCTAAAGCCCTGCTAAAGTGCTACTTCCAGAATATTCCTCCACCTCATACAAACTAGGCAACCAAGTCTAGAAAATTACAACAAAGGGACTGTGCATCACATTCATGCCCATTTAGGTTAATAACATTTTACATAAGAACCATGTATTTCTTACTAGGAATTACCAACACACCTTATTTTCTCCCTGTTTTTATTTGTATTAATCGTAAATGAAATAGATAAATAAGTCTAAAATTTTAACTGAACCAAAAATAAGGTACTTTCACGTTAACAGAAGTGTAAAATGCTTGTGATACATGGCATATATTTAGGAAATAATTAGACATCACACATGGGATGATTTTTCGAAGGTTATATTAAAAAAGTGTGACTAAACTGCGAATAGAGTATACTGAAAAAGTGTAGGGTTGTACAAAGACTAAAATCCTATTTCTCTTGGTTAACCATTCCATGTATTCTAAAGCATAGATGTTGGAGGACAATGTGTCAATGTTCTATCTTGTGCTTAACTGCACCTCTCACATTCAGAACCTAGAACAGGGTATAATGCAAATACTGCATACAGTTTACATGCAATTTCCCAAGCAACACAAATTCTGGGAATTCCATTTCTAAAATTATGTAAGGATGCAATAATTAGACGTTATTTAGGCACTTGTATAGAACTGTACAACCTGCTCAACTTTAACCAATGTTTGGCATAAAATATAGCTATCAATAGCACTAAATGGCAACTGACACTTATTTCTTTTGGTTCCAAATGTTGCAAAAAACAGTCAATGTTTAAGATGAAATTAATTAACTCTTAAGAATTCAGTCTCGTGTGCCAATTTGTTCGAATAATTACATACAGCGTAACATAATATGTGTTTAGTAATACAGTATTGCAGTTACTGTAATTTATAGTCACACTAATTTATGTTAACATGTTGTAAGCAATGTGCCATTCAGATTTAAAAGCACAGTTTCTTCACATCTTGTCACATTACATCCAGTGTGACCAACGAAAATTCCAAAGTTGTGACATATTACGAATTTTGCATTTTCCTTACTACAGAATCCATCCAGCCACACATGGGTAAACGTCTCGTCACCATTTCCAGATTTTAAATAGGTTAAAGTGATTATTTAGGTCCCAACCATTTTGGATTAACACAATTCAATTTTATTTAAATGATATTTATCACAATCAAGTGGTTGCCAGGGAACTAAACTACGTGATGGCAGGACTTATATACCAACACATAATGCTAAATGTATATACAAACCCCCCAATAACAGATAACGGGAATTTCATCTTGCTAATTCCAATTACAACACATCCGAACATAGATTTCAGAAATGACTGTTTCGTCAACTCAGAAATGAAAATAGAAGCCAACTGTAATAGAACATTAACACGTGTATTTGTAGTCACATGTTTGTAGCCTCTGATGTACGTGGCATTTGGTCAAAACACTCAACACAAATTGCATTACATGCATTTCATACACTTTGTGATTGAAGCAAAGAACCGCACATTTTGAGTCACAACATACTGATTCACCTGCCAAACAGGCCTCTCCCTTTAAGATGTGTTGCTGCACAAAGATTGGCGAGAGACAAGCAAATGATAAAGATACCAACTTACACTAGTTCACAATCTTATCATTAGATAAAAAAAAACTACTTGCTTACATGTTACGCTAACTTTCTGGATTTTTTTACACACATACCTCTGTATGTTTTCACACACTTTGATATCAAAATTTAAAGAAATACATTGTTTCTGAAATTTAAATAATAATAATTAATAAATGGTTTACTTTCCTGTTGCACAGTCAAGGCAAATTGTATTCAGTCATGACCACAAAAGAATTTATATACAGTCTATATCCCAATATAAATATTCACCCCACCATTTACGTATTACACTTATCTTTATAACAACAATTAAGAATGCAACAACGATTAAGTTGGACAGCATAAAAATTATCACGACACTAAATTGAAATCAAAATTAAAACTATGTAGACCTATTGCAAACCTTACACAGACTCATCAGTTTTTTTAGTGTTACTCAAAATGCCACTAGTGCTACAGGTTTTTAATGGCTGCTCCACTACAGCAAACAAATATTACAGTTGAGGAAAGGAAGACAATTTTTCAACCAAAATGCATAGTCATAAATGGTTTGAGGAAGCTGATAGGCCTACTTCATTATTGATGACACTGTTTTGAATTCTTTGGTGTTATGTTACCAGTTATTACTTTTTTTTTGCGAATGTTTGTAGTTATCAGACGTACCGCAGAAAATCTAAATAAGCATTTAAATCACAGCTTGCTGTTATCAACCACCAGAACAAGTTTTGCAGTATTTTTTAAGTTGGTCTGAAGACAATTATGAAAATGGTGAACTGGATACACTTTCGTACAGTGACGAAGAATACGCCCCACAAAATGACGTCTCTCCTGAAAATGAAGTTGATGTCAAGGAAACACACAAATTTATATCTGAAAGAGTTGGTAACCCCTACTTCTGTCTGAAAAAGAGGCTAGCCATCAAATTTCTCTCACAAATCTTTCAAAAAAGCTATTCAAGGAAAACCGCAAGTATAAACAATATACTCCTGAAATTTATTTGAAATAAAAATCATATTTATAACTTAACATGCTATACTTCTGGATGGTGAACATAAAGTTCCCAATGTTCTCACTACAATTAATGTTTCTGTAGTATACTGTATTAACTTGGTACATTGGATATTGTCAGGTTGATGACCCTGCAGACGCCAGTCTTAAAATGGAAGCTGGCCATAAGATGTAAAAAACCTGTTATAGGCAAAATACATTCGTATTGCAAGGAATACAACATTGGTGACGAGGATGGGATCAGTGTGTTAGTTCTGTTATTTTCAGATACGTTAATTTTTGTATCCGTACTCTTGGTGTTATCACAAATGTCGGGTTTAAGGTCGAGAAGTTTTCGCCGAAGACTCGTAGACTCATATCTGGAAAGACTAGAGCAACTCTTCATTGCAAACTGTGTGGGTGATAAAGCAGAAGATCAAAACAGGCACAGTGCAAAACTTATTGCATCATTAGGGAAGGAAACTTATGACATACTGAGCAATATGAGTGAACCTAAAAAGCCTCCTGAATGCAGTTATCATGAGTTGGTGAAATTGCTGACCCACCATTTCTCTTCATGGCCATCTGTCATTGCAGAGCAGCATAATTTCCACAAAAGGGTTCAGCAAAATCAGTAAACTGTTTCTGATTTTGTAGTTGGCTTACGAAAATTATATAGTTTTTGCGATTTCAGGACCTTTCTAGACTCTGCATTGCGAGATCAGTTTATGGTTGGGTTGAAAGATAAAAACACCACACAAAGACTGTAACTAGAGTCTGTCAACCTTAATTTTGAAAAAGCAGTAAGTTTAGCGGTGTCATGCGAAGCGGCTGCCGGCAATGCATGTATGAATACAGGAGGGTCAATTACAGAGAGGCTGCCACTATTATCTTTGCCCCCCCCCCCGGTCTAAGATGAAGCTTTCAACATAATGACGGCATGCCCACGGAAAGACAGTGGCACAAAAGGTATTAGTCAATCAGTGTGTTTGTGTTGTAGCAACTCAGGCCATTTTGTACCGTATAGCAGATTTCGCAAGTATAAGTGCAACAACTCCAAACAGCTGGGACACTTAAAGAGAATGTGTCCATACATGCAGGTAGGTGACAAGAGACTCTGTCCATCACAATTATGTAATGTCCAATCCAGAAAACCTACGCACAGAAACATCAGAAGAATTTGCTTCATTGTACCAGATACTGAAGGCTATTGAGGTGTGCTTTTAGACATGGAAATAGACAGCAGGGCTTCCATAACTGTAATATTAGAAAGGAAATACACAAACCTTTTTACGAACTACCAATTGCCACCAACTACAGTCTGCCGTAAGTCCTATACTAATGGTGTTATACATGCGTGTGGTACAATTACGGTGCAGGTGCAGGGACAGCAAGAGTCAAAGGAGTTAAATTTGTTTGTAGTGTCAAATGGTGATCCTCCCTAAGCAGGGACTGGTACGATGCTTTGGCATTGCCACGGCCAGTCCTCAATCACACCAGTGCTTCTCCAGGAGGAAATCACAGGTCAATGAACGACATCATAGTAAAGAAATACCCTACTTTGTTTTCTGGGGGAATTGGAACATTCACGGGCAGCAAGGTCTCATTGCATGTACAAGGGAACACAATACCAGTCTTTCCCCGCACCCAAAAAGTTGCTTTTGCACTTAAAGACAAGGTAAATACAGAGCTGGACAGGCTTTTGAAGTTGGGCATTCTTCGTCCTGTTTCTTTCAGTGAGTGGACCACTCCCATTGTGCCAGTGGCTAAATTGGATAGTACAGTTCGTATTTGTGCAGACTTCAAAATTTCAGTCAACCCAAAGCTGGTAGTAGAACACTACCCACTTCCTCAAGCAGATGAGTTATTCTCCAAATTAAAAGGTGGTACTGAATTTTCTAAGATTGACGTGTCTCGGACATTCCAACAGCTGCAGGTTGACGAAATGTCACAGAAGCTATGCATTATAAATACCCATAGAGGACTTTTCAATTACACAAGACTTCCCTTTGGCATCTTATCTTGCTCAACAATTTTTCAGAGGACTAAGGAGTAGGTCTTACAGGGGCTAGATGGAGCAGTATGTTTTTAGGATGACATGTTAGTAACCAGGGCTACCATGGAGCAAACTTGGATAAACTTGCACAATTTACTACTGCGACTACAGGATTATGGGTTTACGCTGAATGAAAAGAAATGTGTATTCTTTAGTTCATCAACGACGTTCCTGGGAAACATGATAGACAAGGATGGTTTGCACACATGTGATGACAAGGTTGAAGCCATAGTAGGGGCTCCATGTCCCCAGGATGTGGGGCAGTTGCGATCATGGTTGGGTCTTGTCAACTACTATGACAAATTTTTGCCAGATCTTGCAACAATCTTGGCACCATTACATGGACTATTAAAAAACGATTGCAAGTAACACTGGTCACAAAAATGTAACGAGGCTTTCAAAAGGCTAAAGCAGTTGGTCACAGGTAATCACCCATTACAACCCAGATTTGCCGGTCAGGTTGGCATACGATGCATCTACTTATGGTGATGGGGCTGTTCTGAGTCACATGTTCCCAAATGCTGTAGAAATAACCAATTGCATTTGCATCCCGTACCTTGCCACCTGTAGAAAGGAACTATTCACAGCTTGACAGGGGCCTTGGCCATCATCTTAGGGGTATAAAAAGTCTTCCAATACATATACGGTCGTAAATACACCTTACTGATAGATCATCAACCACTAATGCATATCCTCGGAAATCATTGTGACATTCCGCAGCTTGCAGCCAACAGGTTACAACGGTGGGCAGTGCTCCTTCAGTGTTTTGATTATATGGTAGAATATGTTAAGGATGCTGACAGGCTGTCCAAGCTGCCTCTTCCAGGTTCAGGAAATCCAGTGGCTCAGTTTTCTTATTTGCATGTTGGGGTAATTGAGTATCTACCACTAACCCCAAAGGCAATAAGGATTGCATCCTAAGGAGATGCAGTTTTAACCAAAATAATTCTGTGCATGAGAAATGGTTGTCCTATGCAACCGACAGACCCACTCCAGCCATTTTATGCAAAAAGAAATTAACTTGCACTAGAAGAAGGGTGTTTACTCTGGGGACACAGAGTCATCATTCTAGCTGCCCTGCAGGTGAGAGTCCTACAAAAGGTTCACACGAGCCATTTTGTAATTTGTCAGATGAAGGCATTGGCTCGTTTATATGTGTGGTGGCCCCAAATAGATAAGGGCTTTGAACATGTTGTATCTCCCTGCTTTCCATGTTTTGAAAATAAATCTTTGCCAGGCAAGTCAATTCTGGTACCCGGGGCACGACCAGATAGGCCATGGCAGAGAATTCACGTAGATGTAGCTGGGCCGTTCATGGGGACAAATTTTCTTGTGGTTGTAGACAGTGACTCAAAATGGCCTGAAGTGTGTGTGCTTGCCAGTGTCACTTCCAATGCTGTCATAACCAAACCATGTTGGTGGTTTTCAATTTATGGTCTTCCTGAACAACTTGTTTCTGACAATGGGGTTCAGTTTTCATCTCAAGAATTTGACCAGTTCTGTAAAAAGAATGCTATCAAGCACACCTTCTCACTTCCCTACCACCCGAACACTAATGGTCTTGCAGAAAATTTGGTAAAAACTCTGAAATGCAAGCTAAAGGCTTTAGTTCAGTCCACTGCTCCTCTGAGTGTTGCACTACCCCGTTTCCTCCTGTATAACCCCACATTCTGTCATAGGGGAGTCGCCCAGTAACGTTATGATTGGCAGGGTCATCCGCAATAGACTTTCATTGCTTTCACCATCCCTGTCCAACTTTAGCCGCCCATCAAGTGGGCCCTGTTATTTCCCACTCTAATCGCAGAGCTAAGTCCTTTGCTGTCAACAATCCAGTGGGATTCACACTGTACACACATACAGAGGAAAGAAATGGGAGAAAGGAGTGATAGTTTTAAAGTTGGGCCCCCTCACTGACAGGGAGCAGGCAGCTGATAACATCAACCACCATCACTTGGATCAGCTTCGCTCTGGTCCTTTCGAATAAGCTCCAGATGCAGTAGAAGCTAGCAGTCCCCAGGTAAGCAAGGAAATAGCAAATTTGCATCTAGGAGACTCTGGGATGGAGGACAGCGCATCAGGGGTGGAAGAGGACGTAGAGGACTATGCTGCTGAGAGCCTCAACAACAACACTCAGGACACACATAGACCAAGTGAGGTGCCGGAGAAAGGTTTCAGAGGTTTTGCATGTGAGGAGGCAAGTCCTGAAGAGGGTATACGTGGTTCTGTGCGTGACTCAGTGACAGGGGATAAAAATGAGCCAAGATATCCCAAATGTAGAAGGGCCCCACGAAAGTATTTAATTTACTTATAACTGTGTTCTTATGTACCCTGTCTTTGTGATATTCCTAAACAGTGGGGAGAAGTGTGATATATTGTATTAAATTGGTACATTGGATATTGTCAAGTTGGCGTTCCTGCTGCCACCAGTCGTAAAAATGGAAGCTTGCCATAAGATGTAAATAAACTTGTTATAGGCAAAATACAATTGTATTGCAAGGAATATAACAGTTTCTATACAACTTTCTTTGTTCTCCATGAAGAAAATTCCTTTAGGCATTAAAAATGCTCACTTTCAAATATTCACTATGTATATATTGATTTAGAGCCTTTGTGAGCTAACACTAGTGTCACTTGGTAGTAGACAGGTTTCTCATTCTACCTTACTGCATGTAATAAAACATTTTATATTAGGTCACTTCCGCCATTGCAATACTTAAACAGTACATAATAAAAAAATCTCATTCTACTACATTGCACAAAATTTCTGAAACTTCACCAGATAGATGTGAAATGGGTACTTACATTTTTCTCACCACCATCTTCTTCCCAAAATGACTTGTCCTCTTTCCACTCATCCTCACTTGTATTTTTTTCAACCTTAATTTTTACTGCACCATAGTCTTCACTTGATTTAACACTCAACCTACGGATGCTTCCCTGACTATCTTCTGTAGAACTAGTTTTTGAAACACCACCTACTGCACCAGGTTTCATCTCTTTCTTTGAATGACTACCATTACCTGAATCATTTCCATCACGAGTTTTAACACTGTGGTCATCTGTTCCTGATTCACGACCTGGCGATGAGGAAGACGATTTCCGCTTACGCTTTGAATGCTTTCTAGAGTGCTTTGATTTCTCGTGCTTTCGATCTGAGCTTTTATCTTTCTCTTTTGAGCGTTCACTTCTTCTTGTCATAGTGACAATTTCAACAAACAACGAAAGTTATTCCACCTGGAAAAAATGCACCATTAATAGCACACTGGAAGCTTCTATTCAATAAACATATTCCTATTTATTTTATGTTAGCACAGAAAGAAAAACTGGTACAGGTATAAAAACACATGCACAGAAAACAATTTATAGAAATTTAATGAAACTATGGTTATAATCCATTCATGGTTACTTCCAACTTTTCCGAAGCCATACCAAAGTTCTACTTTCAGGCTATTTGCCCGCCTCAAGCAAACAAAGCTTAGCCAAGTTCAGAAAATTACACCAAAGGAACAATGCACCTCATTCATGTGCACTCAGTTTAATAATATTTCGCGTGAGAACTTTTTCTTACTAGACTCTACCAACAAACCTATTTCCTCCTGGTTTTTTATTCATATTTATTATAAGGGAAATATAATCTATAAATAAAATATAAGTAAATGTTAAATTTAATAAAAAATTAAATACTTTTATGTTAACTAAAGTATAAAACTTCTGTGATACGCAACTTATTTAGGAAACAACCAAACACGCCACGTATGAGGTGATTTTTCAAAGATTTGATTAAAAAAGTGTGACGATACTGTGAATAGACGATAGAGGCGGTATAGAGAGCTTAAGGGGGAGGGTTAGATAAGTGCCGAGTTATATTTCTGCGAATTTATGTTTATAATATTACAGGTAAGATCAAAGTATTTGATGTAAAATTAATTTTAAAAATTAGAAACAATAAAATTTATAAATATAGAAGAAAATGATATATTTTTTAGTTTCTTTATAAAAAGCTGTAATAACAACACTGCTGTTTATTCTTTAATGGAAAAAAATGTCACAAGTTCAGATGAGAGATAAAATCTGCCAAGACACAAACATTTTGATTGTAGGAAGTTGTAACAGTCACATAAATAGTTTTAATAGTCACTGTATGTGGCAGCTTTCAACATGACTGACTACATTATTCAAATTAGTATTTTATGTTAATTTGCATATACATTGTTAAAAATTTACTTTGTTGTGGCATTCTGCCATGTTTCTAGAAAACATAATATGACAAATTCTTTAATTGTGTGACCAGTAACGAACACTAAGCTGCGCAATTAAACAGTATGCTAACCACAATATAGTCGCGGTTTTCATGTTGTTTGCCGTACAGACAGCTCTGATTGCAGGTGCACTCTGCACGACACAACAGAACTACAAGGACTGTGCTCATGATGTCTTCTAACAGCATTGCCAGCTCGTTTTCAAGTGTCCACTGCCACAGGCCTCCTCGAGCCATTGAGAAAATAAAGTACTATAACCAGCCTCGGGCGTTAACAGTCAGCCTTTGATACATTTACGTTTTCTTTCAGTACGATACATGTCTGTTTTTTGCTCGGCCAGTTATGCTGATGTGTTAACACAAGCTCCAACTTTTGGGTTAGGTTGTCTGTGAAGTTATTTTAAACACAAGCAGCATTGCGTATACATAGAAAAGATTAAATACCATAATCCTTACAATAAGTAGTATTAAATCAATTAATACGATTTTTAATAAAAAAGATTTAAAAATAATACTTAGTGCCGCTTTAAAAAATTAATTTGAATTAAAGTAAAAACAAAACAATTCAGTTCCAAGAGTAGTCCTCTCCGCATACATCTGTTTACGTAAAGCTAACTAAGCTCCAATATCAATTCAATGCCATAAGTTTCTCTATTCAACCATACTTTGAAATATTTAAATTCTTCTTACTAACTAAATAGGAATCAACCCAAGTTTGAATAAGTTTCAAGTTTATATAAGAAAATTTTTTTTTGGGTTCTTTAAAATTTGCTGCAAATATTTATACCAAACACTTTCTCAAAGTCACAGGAGCTACGATTCTTAGAAAATTATCTCCTAATGTTACCGAAGTCTACAGACTTACTATGCAGATGGCATCACCTGGGTATCCTGATGACCTTACAGCCTTAACATGGTGCCTAGCTGAATGGCATCTTGACTTCAGCTTGAAACACTCCAAATCTAAATCCTGATTGAAGTACAACCCTCTTCTTAAACATTGTTGCTTCAGTTAACTAAACTGAACTTCTGGGACCTCTGCCTATACCTATCCTTAAGACAGATACTGGGGATTTTTAAGATAGAAATCCTAGCAAAATCTTTTCCTATGCATCCATTTGAAAGGTCCCACCCAGAAACCTCGACTTCCAGCAACTATCTTACTAGCTAGACAATAACGAACTACTTTCGGTAAGGAATGAAATAAAATTAATCAAAACATTAAATACATTTCAAATAATGACAGAAAATAGACAGTCAAACTTTCAAATTTACAAAATAATTACTGAAAACCAAAATAACATATAAGTTAATTAACCTTCGGATATTTAAATAATAACATCTCAAATCTCAGAACGAGGCGTGAAATTATCATAGAATGATGAAAATAAAATGGATGGGTGATTTACAAAAATTAAAATTACATAATTTTGATATACTGCAAATACTTTTTTGAGGGGCTTGAGAAATATAATCAGTCCAAATAATATGTAAAATAAACGCATATCACTGTCCCAAATACTTCCGTATCTGATTAGCATAATGTAAACATAACCTATTTTCATATTCATTGTAGAACCACAAGGAAAAAGTAACTAGGGTGTCAAAGTACCCATTTAGCATGAATAGCCTATACTCAGATTTGCAAATAACTTTTGGGATGGATATATTATTTATGTAACGTGGTATAATATTATAAATTCAATATTTACAGACACCAAACTGTGACAACCCATGAAAGGAAAACTAACATCACATGTTTCATTGTACGTATTGTTATAGTATGGGCAAGCCCTTGCTGTGGCGCTTGTATGAATGCACCAGCACACCTCTACGGTGAGCAAGGTCACGGAAGCGAAGCACCACAAAGACAATCAGGACACGAGTCACAGGAGCAGTTTGCAAACAAACGGAGTAATTTGTAAACCACCAAGTTTACAGAGTGTGTCTAAATTCCCATTACACATTGTAAGGGCTTGTAGTGGGGACCAAGACAGTTACATTTTGCATAGGAAATTATGTGCGGAGATGTACTGTTTCCCCACGATAAACAAAACACTACCACATCATATGTTGACCTCCCCCCACATCTGCAACAAACTGTACGTTGTTTTTCTTCTGGTTCCACTTACAAGAAGGGCTAGACGTGACGACCAGCAACGTCTCATACAAACACGGTATCTACGTACCATGTTCTGGTACACATAATCACCAATACCTGGACATCCAAGATCCCCCACAGCCATAATCCGCGCCAGCAGGTCCTCCTCTGATTCCACAGGGGGGTCTCATAAATCACGTCATTCATGTGTCCCCACAGGAAGTAGTCTAGCGGAGTCAAGTCGGGTGAACATGCAGGCAGCGCAATCAGGCAACCTCAACCTATCCACTGTTCCCAAAACGACTCCGCTAGACTACTTCCTGTGGGGCCACATGAAGGTATGATTTACCAGACCTCTATGGAATCAGAGGAAGAACTTCTGGAGTGGGTTATGGCTGCGGCAGATATTGGACGTTTCCAGACATAAGTTCCTATGCAAAACGTAACCGCCTTGATCCCCACTACAAGCCCTTACAATGTGTAATGGGAATTTAGACACACCCTGTATAAGGAAGCCAAGGAGTAAGCTCAGTTCTGTCCACATTCAGCCAACGATGGGGCAACATGGACCAACCCATAGGGTTTCGTCCGCCATAGCCGTAATAGCAATCAGCCTTCACAAAACAAAGGTAAAGCCGTTCCAGAAGTTAGGAAAAGAACTCTTACTTCGATGCATGGCTTGCTTTATTAGATAATGTATAAATTCTTGCAGGTAAAGAGTAACTTTAACATAACACGCTCATCCCGGTGCAATTTACGATATTTACGTAAAATGTAAAGTGTTTTGTAATATATAATGTAACAGGATGTACATTTAATGGTTTTAATTACATGACGTAGTGAAATAATATTGTGTTCTCTATCAGCCCGTTTCCCCACATAGCTTGTGTGACCACCATATGGGACCACAACAGTATGTACAGTATATTGCTTCAGAAATGTTTAATCGGCCCAATGACTGCATTCACTAACTAGTGGAGACGCCAGCTTTTCTCAAAAATTATCCTGATTTGCTGTGTTTCCAAAACACTTAAACTTAGATTCTCTTTCAACTGGACAATTTTAACTTATACTGCTTTTTAGCATCTGCCAGCGAATTACAGATGTTTACTCCTAGAGTAGTCTAAATGTGATTGGCTTGGTAATGTTTCTTAACAAGACAAACACCTAATAAACAAAGGAACGCTGAAGTTGAACACATTTGATATTGAACTGTGGGTTACATGGAATTCTTTTCACACAATCAAGCAACCCTACTCAATAGGAATTGAAAGCATGCGTAAGAAATCCTAAAATACGTTCACATTTTCAGAACATGTCTATATTATTTGACACACAGACCAAAATTTTGACCGACTCTTGACAGTCAAGTATTCGTTACGTATATTAATGTAAATAATACGTACATTAAAGTAAATATAGATGCTGTATTCAAACTAGACATCTCAAGCTGCAATATCAATTTGCGAGAATCATTAGGTCTATATTATGTTGCTTTAGTTTAAGAAATGCACGTAAATTATCCTTGGATTCATAGTCAACATAAATAAGAAGTTACAGATATAACTAAGGAGCTTATTTTCCTCAACATGGGTGGAAAAAATTTGTAAATAATATCTTAAATGCTGAGTTGATAGGTAGGACTTGTCCTCTTGTTGACAGCAATTATCATTAGAGATGAAACCAGGAACATAACCAACAGTAGTGAGACAATTACAAATACACACATGCCTTACCCGGAACTCGAACCCAGAAAACCTCCTACCATAAGTTAGTGTGCAATCCACTGCATTACGAAAGTCGGATTTGAGAATTAAAAATTTAATTTAATGCTTGCATGATGCTCCGCAAACATAGAAAATTTGGTTTAAATTAGTTGAATGATTCCCGAGATATGATATATCACTCTAATTACATCAGTATCAGTTTCAAAGTGAAAATAATTTTCTGGTACAGCCCATTTATGCACCTCAAAAACACTCATTATTTCAACAATTTCTCACTGCACAAAATTTGTTGTATCATTAAATTTCTACATCTCCCTGTTCATAATCCCAACCCCTAAAAATAAATTGAACTTTCAGATATTTTTCCAGAAATGTGAATGGTGGCCAAAACTTCCTATTGACCAATCTATTATCAAGTAAGCAAATATAATTTAACTGAATCCCAATTAGGATTTAGGAAACATCATCTTACAACTACTGCACTTCTATTGGCCGTAGACGTATATCAGAGATAGTAGCTTTCTATTAGAGCCGGAGCAAATCTCTTCAAATTACCAACTTTATAAATAACACTGTATGAAAACTTGACAAGTGAATAAATTTTTTGCAAGCGATAGTATTTAAATTGAGCAGTCACTTCAACTTGACTACATAGACCTACAGTATTGCACGTGCCCCAGGTAACACACCTCGCAATTTTAAATCTATTCAAGTTTTGATGATAATTAATAAGGCACGCTAATCTGAAGTTGTTTTGTTTTGAGACACTGAAAACCTTTGTGCTGATGAAGAAAAAACGCCTACGGTAGTTGTAGCTAGTTTGCGGTTAACTCAGTATTTCTCAAAATTAACATTTACAAAGAAATCACTTCCCTGAAATGCATACACGCTCACACAAACATCCCTGGTATGCATACAGAAATAGATATTAACTGGGAGACAGGAAATTATGCGAGATCTTAACACCCAAATAAAAGTGCACTGTTCAAACTGGTGGCAACTCACACCAGTTTCATTTTGTTTTATACGAATAAAACCTTATATATCACAGTTTAGTGTCTGTGTTAAATACGCTACGTCATACAAATGTAATGTTCAGTGGTACATATGTACAAGGCAGTATAGATTTTTTGCATGTGACTGAAGGGCACGCAGTGGTCCAAAAGAAGAAGAGATGGATTTAGAAGTTACCTGCAAACCAACTAAGTTAGTTTACATAAATCATCACAGGAAATTAAATTATTTCTTGTCCTTTTACCGTAAAATAAAACAATTTCTTTCAGAAATGTAAAAAAAATGTAAAACTGATTTTGTAAACAAGTTATCCTACAGTGCACATCCAACATTTCTACATTGTAAAAAAACTGTATAACTACACACATTAATGTAAATATAGAAGCCGTATTCGAACCAGGCATCTTAAGTTGCGATATCACTGTGCGAAAATTATTACATTATTTTGTTGTAGTTTAAGAATTGCAAGTATATTGACACATTTGTATATTGAACAGGTACGTTACAAATGCCATTTATTTTGATTTTAGATTAGTTATGAACTCCCTCTGTATATGTTATTTCGTAAGAAGGCACAACAGGTGTGTGTAGGCCTAAACTCACAAGAATTTTATTTTATTAGAAAGAAACATATTTCTAACTGAAAAGAGGCATGTCTTTACTTTGCACTGGTTTACACAGGGTTTGAAAATTTTGAGACATAAATGGCCCGTGCGACAATTTTTTTTCATTCTCTACGGTGCGAGCCGAGGAACCACCGCTAGCTGGTCTGGAGTGTGTTGGTAAGAGGACTGGCAACAGCATATAGCTAGCTCCGTGCTACATTTAATATTTTTTGTTAAGTTTTGCAGCTTCTGTCCCATTTAGGCATTGATAGTGTTATCTAGCAGCAAACTTGTGAACTGCATGCGTGTGCAATTTTGCATGTCTACCCTCGCTTCAGGTAGATAGCATCATAAACAACTAGTCTGAAGTGTGTTTTATTTTCATAGATAAACATTTTGGGTGCATGTTTATTGGTTTCCTAAAAATACACTGGGATTTCAAATACACTGAAATGCATCAAAGCACTAGATAGCTGGCCACCTTTGTACATTGAGACACACATTAAAACCAAAATTCCTTTGCATACATTTTTTCCTCCTATTTGATTTCCTTTTGAACAAATAATTTTCCAACAATTTTGGGGGAAAAAATTAAATTTCATTTAGTACACAGAAGAACTTTGATTCTAGTGTTAATATATAATCCCAGCCACAGCAAGTTGGGTAAATTTAGGAAAAGAAGTATTCTCACATGTGTTGTATACACGCCTCCAGACTTGATATAAGAGGTTTACACTAAGTTCTCACAAACCCTTCTTTGTGGCTAAATTTTGTCCACTTTACACCGTCAACTTGCCAAAATGACATAACCAATCCTCATGCAAAGAAGCAAGAACCAATTAAAAGTTTACACACCTATTCTACGCCAGGACTAAAAAATATTTCAGATGCACAATGTTCCAAGAGTCCAGATATATATGTATTAAGAGGAGGCTCTGAACACGTAGCTTGTTGAAACAGTGGCCTAGATGGTGCTGCTGGGGAAGGGATGGTGAAAGAGGGGTATGGAAGAAAGTGTGGCAGCCTCGGAAGAATGGTGTTACAGCGTGCACCTGCGGAGAATAGAGCACGGCAAGCGGCAGCTAGTCTGTATGTTGAACTACTCACGGAGCGGTGCATTATAACAGTGACAGACCTGATGCAACCAACCACTCAACTCGCTTGTTTGTGAAAACTAATTGAAAAAAAAAAAATCATAAAATATTTACCATTAGCCCTACACATAATGGCGCTTCTTACAGCTGTTCATTTACATGCACGTTCATTAGTTGACCTATAAAATAAATAGGAACCTAATAACTTCTTCTACAAAAAAACTTTATGCAACATGGTTTGCTAAAAGTATACTAAAATCGTGTTTTCGTAAAAATGGTACGCCTTGTAAACCTGAATAAAATATGAAAATTTAATATTCTGTAAACAAAGCATTTCTAGATTCAATAGTTTTTACAAATGTTTTAGGTAACATGCCATTTTGTGAATACAAGCACTGACATTACAAAAAACATGTACCTTTTTGCAAACGTGCGTATCATATAACCTTTGTGTTTAACGCGTAGAACATATTCATGAAAATTGTTTACTTGGCAAAATGATTTGATAATCATAATATTAGATAGCATTAATTCAGGAACCTAGTTAAAGGTTTAAACAGTTGCGCTTATATGTTTTATGATCAAGTTGAACATCCTTTTGAATCAATTGCAACAAAATGCACTTATAATCCACACATGTATAGGCATACTATATCTTATAGTCTACCATATTATATGTAATGAAGTTTACTTATGTTTGTTTGATTAGTTATATCAAAAAACATACTCTCTGTGGTTACCATAACACAGCATCACTAAAATGATATCATACTATGCCAGATGCATTTTTGATAGTGAAATATAAAACAATAAATAATGTTGATCCAAAAAATAAAGGAAAATGGTACATTCACACTGATTTACAATATGAATAGTCACATAAAAATTAACTGGTGGATTCAATAGTTGACTCAACAAAAATTAATGTGTTTATACTGCTTTTTTGCAGCGAAATTGCTCTTCTGTCTGCATTTCTCTATATCTTCGTGCCAGATGTGTATTTTGGTACAAAAGCTCACACGTTGTTGCATGGACATCTTCGCGAGCCAGAAATGTGCATGTTAATTTGAATGCACAGATGTAACATGCTACTGTACATCCTCTGGAGTAGAGAAGCATGTGATGCAGGGATTCTGCTTACTCCCAATTTACACGTAACTAAGCACTTTTCAGGCCAGCCTGACTTCCATTATTAAAACCTGCGAGTCAAATTCTATTTGCTATTTTTTTGTTTCATGCTGATAGTCATTAACTGCATCAAATCTCACATGAGTATAGAAGTCTGTTTTTTGGGTCCGCAAAATCACGAAATATACAGTTTCTAGCGAAAAATGACATGGGGGGGGGGGGGGGGGGGGGAGAAATGGAAAGAAAAAAAAAAACAATTTCTGTTGTGAATCCTCATGTTTAAAGCGCAAATTCAATAAATTGTTTCCATTGTGTAGTCGGGATCAAAAAGTCAACACAATTGATGTATCAAACATACACGGCCGAAGCAATATCGCCAATGAGCATCTACTCTTACAGGATATTGCTGTGTTTTGGAAATAAACTGATCTTGGTGAACTTCTAAAATAAACTAATTTTGTTTACATTTCGTCGCATAATTAATGTAACCTGGGTAATATACAAATGTGAAATAGAAAAATTAGCAACACTTATCTAAAAATTGGTAGGTAACGAAATTTTCCATTGTCACTAAGTGCTGGCTGCACATTTACGCGACAAAGGCACAAAACTCGCTTCATAGATTTGTATATCTATGGTATTATCAAATATTTTTTTTTGTTACGTTTTAATGCAAACATTTTTAAAGTTATCCAGGTTATATGAGGATGACTTGTATCTGGTGCAGCTTTATTTTTGTTTTGACCAAATTCATAATAGGCCTATTTTAGTTCAAATTCTGTTTATTATATTGGTGGGGCGGGAAACTTTGGTTTATCACATTTATCGTCTTTCGCGAGACGCAGTTGTTTTGAGCCTCCTCTTACGAGAAAGTAGCAATTAGACCTGTTTATTGTTTTGATGATGCAGTGGAAAATTTTGCTCGTACGGAAATAACATTCAAATTACTACAATTCAAAAGTATACAAATAGTGATAATTTTCTAATAATATTTAGTAAGCTCTTTATGACACACCATTTTTTTGGCATGACTCAATTTTCAAACCAGTGAGTCAAATTTACTCAAAAAATTTTGGACCTAGAGGAAGCTCTGTGATGTATAATAAAAAACATTCAAGAACTACTGCATATCACGCATTATAGCGGGACGAGTTTTGTCAATATTTTATCGGGTAAATACTACACCCAAGTAGGCAGCAGGTCATGAATCCATTAGTCTACACTTGAAAGGACAACAACAAAGAAACTAATTAACGTATGTCGATTAATGAAGTAAGTGTAAAATAGCAAACAAAGTATTTACAGTAAATAAATACACAATATTTGTACGCGACACGACGTATCATGACAAACATAGGAAGTAAGAGTACGTAATTTAAAACAGATAAACCAGGAAACTGTTTTCTAAAATGTGATATAGTTAAAGTCGATTTCCTATTATTGTTTACTTTGCATCTACATTGCAATACCTATTTGCAACTGTATGGTGATCTCTGTAGTTGGTGCGCGAAGTCACTCAAAACAAAATTCCGAAAGTAACAAAGAGCAATATTTAGTCAAATTAATATGATTGCTTCATAAAATCTCAGAAATTCAATAACAAAGTATTATAAGACCACTGTCACACTATGTATAAAACTACCCCACTTCAAACATGTTAAGCACTGCAAGCGGTTACACTGGTTCAGAACTTGTTTTGATCACAGTCATTTCTTATTAAAATAAACAGGTTGTGTAACCACATAGGAACAACTTTTCTTCTATGTTGTGCGCTCATTGGCTGCTATGAAGTAAATATACAGCATTATTAGAAAGGCTGAAATTGGTGGGAAATCCTGCATTAATTTAAATAAATAATAACTCAGGTCTAAAACAGTATTCTCTAGATATATTGTTACAGTAAAAATACAAGTTGTGTCAAAATTAATCAAATACTCAACATTAATAAGTGGTGGAAGCAATTATAAATAAATATGGAAGCGTGTTTTAGATGTTGAGATTTCCTTCTGTTTGCATTCAGTTATTGAGGTGTGTCTAATGAAACTAGTTCCCTTTGCAAACATGTTCAAATATGACTGCCGAACGAATATACAATAAATGCGTTTAGATCACTTGTATGACTGCAATCTTAACCGTTTACAGTAAATAACTATAAACACATTGCAAATATACAAATGTCGTTGAAATGCTAGGGTAGCAAGAAAATATATGTAACCCTTTAAATAGTTACACAAATAAATAAGTGGCAAATAATACCATAATATATACAATCTATTCGGTACAGAAAATCAGATGGTGCAAACACGTCTCTTTCAAATGAAATAAGCGTAAAAAACATGAACTGTTTAAATGGAAAATAGTGCCAATTAAATATGGCATTCGTTCTGTTAAATACTACCACAAAGTAGCAGAATTGGCACCCAGTTGTGTTCAGTGCTCCTGGCATGATAAATGTAGTGGAGCATCTTGAGTTTTTAAAGATATTGTCGCAAGTCACCTAAAAGAAAAAGTTTTTTTTTTTTTTTTTTTTTTTTTTTGAGCAGTCTCCATTAGGTTCAGTGGCTTAGCAGGAGCCAATTTCACCTCAACCAGACCAGTTTCCTCTCTAACTAAACCATCTGGCCTAACCCACAGATAACCATGTTGCATATCAACAAATATGCCATACCTGTCGACATTCAAACATGTTTCTGCCTCGAAGCGCTTAATAACAATGTATTCATTAAAAATGCCATATTCCATAGGTGGTGTTGCAATATTAGGTTTGTACAGGAGTAGCTTAACCAATTTACAAGGCATGGAATCTTTCTGCCAGCAAATAACTCCAGAATTACTTGATGTTAAATGAGCTTGTCTTATATCATGCCCTACTTTAAATTCTCTTTACGTAATCGTTTGCACTGCAATTCTGTCCCGTTTTTCTAGTGACTTGCAGCAATGCAGCAAAAAATTGTAATTTTTGCTGCAGGGCCTCAGTATCTTCAGGTTCTAAGACATTTGGTTCATAGTCTTCAACTGGGGGAGCTAACACATTACGTCGTTTAGTTTGTTTCTTGCTAGGGTAATCAAGTCTACTACGCCATTTGACTGCTTCATGACGCTGCATTTTCCGCTTGATCAACGTCTTGTGTGTTGTAGCAGGGTAAAAACTTAGTTTTGTGTGTGTGTGTGTGTGTGTATATATATATATATATATATATATATATATATATATATATATATATATATATATATATATATATATATATATATATATATATTCAGGGTAATTCTTAAGAGTGCTGGCTTTTTCTAAATTCAAAATAACATGGCGGTATACATTGCCTACAAAGATAAACACCATCTCTGAACGGGGTGTGTATCATCTACGGTATATAGAATATATTTATATCCGGTTGCTTAATTGTTTTACATTGAAGAATACTGTTTGCAATGAATATTTAATACGTAAAACGTCATTTACGTGGTACATTTAAAGTGCGGCTCTGAGGTTTATACAGGTAAACAACACAGGTATGGGATAGTGTCGGAACATTATGTAATTCTGGTGAATTACTCAAGGCTTACCTGGTCTATATTGACGAGAGGATAAAACGTATTACTAGCAGAATAAATATAGACACCGTAGATGATACACACCCCGTTCAGAGATGATGTTTATCTTTGTAGGCAATGTATACCGCCATGTTATTTTGAATACACTGTGCATGTGCATATATGCCATGTTAACTCTGCGCATAACTGCGCGTACATGTTGGTTGACGTCAGATGGATCATGCGAAATTGCGGGACACTGGTGTGCACCGGTCCTGTCTAAGGCTTTGGTTTCACGAGTGATTAAACGCATGTTTTAATGCAATTCATGTTGTTTGAAGTGTTAAATCTAATCATTATGTGAAATTACGTGTATCTATGCTATTATAGCAATGGAAAAGGTAAATTATAATATATGTGCGATGATTAGTGTGTCTATACAGTATGGTCAAATGGACTTGAAGTTGTGGAGTGCGTATTTGTATACCCATATGAATGGCATGTGATTGGGTGAGTATTGACTAAATTAAATAAATTTTTTGGGGAAAAAATCTTGGAAAGTGGTATAATTCCACTCTACTAATTACACAGAACACAAATTTACTAGAGGAATCAACATTTGACCAATAGAAACCCCAAAAACAATAGTGGGGAGAGTTATGAAGAGCAGAGATACTGTGGGGTGAAACATTGTGAGTGAATGGTCCCTACAGATATATACAAGGTTGTAGCTTATTTAGTTGTTCAATGTTTACTGTGGGGTAAAACAAGTGAAACATTGTGAGTGAATGGTCCCTACAGATAACAAGGTTGTTGCTTATTTACTTGATCAATGTTTATTTTGAGGGAAGTGTTAATACTGATTATCTTGTTTGTTTTGATACTTGTATAGTTTATCTACAGCTTAAAATGTTTATACTGATATGGTAAATATTGACAAATGATGACTTTAATATTACTAATTTCTTGATTCTTTTATATGTATTCCCAAATGCAGTTTGTTCACATGCAGTTTAAAGATATTCTTCTAGCTGTAAACACTGCTACACCGTTTCTCCCTTGGTGATAAGGAAGAGAGCACGCATTGCTAGTTGCATGGAATAAATTTGAATTAACAATAAGACACATTTTCCGCCCGCATGATGCTGGGCGTGATCCTTGTTTTTAATAATGACTCTCCTTCTAGACACCATGAGAAACGGACCACCGTAATTATAGGGCGCAAGCTAACAAAAATTTAATATGCCCATCAACCTAAGTTTAGTCAGTAAGCTACCTGAGGAGTGTTTGTTAGTTGGTTAAAGATTTGAGGGCAATTAAAGAGGCGGGTAAATCTAGCTAGTTATTTGAGTGCTTCACCAGACGACGCAGATGCAAACTGATTAAAATGTAAGACGAACTCTTCAGCATTACCTTCTGTACTAGTCTACTTCTGGATCCTTAAATTTCTGCCATCCAAATTTGATTTTGTGTTGAACTGTTTACTAGCTCTGCAATCATTAATAACTCTCACTAAATTGAATAAGGATTTCTAAAATACGTATAAAGGCTAAACATAATCTTTTCAAGTGAATCATCATACCAATTAAAAAAATACTCTCTCTCTCTCTCTCTCTTGAGAAAGAGAGAGCGCGAGCATTACCTCTCTCTCTCTCTTGAGAAAGAGAGAGAGAGAGAGAGCGCGAGCATTACCTCGTGCTCTTGCTTTCAGAATTGGAACAAACACTCTCGTTTCTCTCCATCAGACAAACAGCTGATGCCAAGAAGCAGGAAATCTCGTTCAGATCAATTCACAGTCATAGCTATTTAGGTAATTTGTGTGTATTCAAAATAATTCACAAATAATTATAAGCGCATAAAACAGGTAATATTATTTATGTTTTATCGTCATGTTATAGTAAATTTAAAAAAAAAGACACCGCCGGATATCAGTATTTATATTTTCATAAATATATATTGCGTATGTATTTGCGCTGTTTAAAACCGTTCAAATTCTTAATTTACAGTTAAAATGCAACGTGGTTTTGGCCCAGAAAGCTACATTATTCAAATACTTAAATAATGTAAACAAATATGGCGCTTAAGAGAGTAGAACTTCGTGCTCTCTCTGTACTCTCGCTCTTTCATACTTACTCCAACGAATAGACGACCAGAGCGCGTTCTCTCTGACGTTATAAAGATATCGTCGCGAAAGCGAGAGCACGAGAGAGTGCTCTTTAAGCCAATTGTGACTCGGCCATAGCCTATACACTATATACTAACATACAAATTAATTTACATCAATAGTTGAAAATTAAATCTTAACGTAACACCTGGACAAAAGTATCACAATAAAATACTTACGCCAGTTAAAAACGTATTGCCGACATTTTAACACGTCAACACGAATAATTCTAGCAAATTATAAGCCAACCACGCCATTTTTAACCACAGGCCCACGATGAAACAAAACAGAAACATATTATAACCATAGGTTATACAATCAGGCGTGTCCATACAGCGAGCTAACAAGTAATCATAGAGACGAAGACATACGTACCAAAATTTTTAGTCACAAAATTTACAACTGTAGCTTATTGTCATGTAATTACCGTGCTTTAGACGAAAAAAGTTTTTGCAATTTTGGCCGTGGTGGTTTTATGACGTGTTACGTAGAGTTCATTACACCAAAATCTGGTTTAGGTATAGTTACATAATGACGTCTTGAAGAGTACATTATTTAGATTCAAAAAAATATAAAAAATCGTTTCGACGCCTGGCATATGCTCAGCGTATTGCTGCACTAAAAGGACCAATTAAACAAAAGACATTATTAGAAGTAAGTCCTGGAGGAATTCGTATAAAACAATACTTATAAACATTAGAAAAATTGTGTTCTTTTGCAATAAGTACGAACTTTGTTATTAATATTACTCTATCTGGAGAAATCTGTACTTGGTAATTTACAGAAAAAGTCCACTGGAATAGGATGTTATTCCTGTCAAAGTAATTAAAGACAAATCTAAAATAATTATAACATCACTTATACACATAATCAATGATACCAATAAAGTGGTATTTTTTTACTGCTGACCTTAAAAAAATTGCTAAAGTTTTTCCTATATTCACAGAAGGAGATACTTTAGGGTAATTGTTACGTCGAAAAGAATGACAAGGCGAAATAAACTTACTATGGTGTTATTAAATAAAGAAAAAAAAAGGGGGGGGGCTGCAAAAAATTAAAAATAAAAAAAAATGATTTTCATAATAAAGAACACTAATTCCCTAGGGACAACAATATTTTATCAATACAATATAGTAAAAACCGATAAGGAGAAGGGCTATTAAGATAAGGGAAATCGTTGAGTAAAAAAAGTGTATAATATGTACTTCATAATAATATTTACACAAGGAAATTAATGAATTGCAAAAGACATTACCAAACAACAGGTACCAAATCAAAACAAACTCCTAAATTTATTGATGGAGGAGAGGGCACTGAAGATGAGGGAAATTAAGGGGTACAAAAATACAACATATGTACCAGTTAGTCCATTACCGCCTGGAAGCGACTTATTAAAATCAAAAATCAACATTTCAAAAACACACTTAAGAATAACATGTCACCTGTATTTTCAATAATATGTATTCCACAAATATATAAAACTGTTGTTAACTTGTACTGTACTGTATTATTGTATATATGAGCCTTTACATTAATAGCTTCTATAATTTGAAATATTCAAAGGTTTTTAAAAAATGAATTAAACACAGTTAGAACAGCGACGTGTTAGAAATGACAGGTAAGAAATATTTCACAGTAAAAATATTATTTTAACCTGATAAATTAAATAGTACCAATTGAAATATTTAAATATTTAGGTAGCCCTGGTGGCAACATTTCACATGTTTACAGATTAAAATAACAGCGTAAATTATCGTGAGTAGGCCATAATGGCATGGTGTTGTTTAACGAGCGAGAAAGCAACTCAGCAACTTTCTGCTAGCCAAGGCTTGTCGCTCTCTAGCTTTCTCTCGCTTTCTTTCTTTCTTTGTATCTTTCAAACTCGGGAAATTTCACTTCGCTAGTAAACAAGAAATTTAATGTATTATCAATTATAGCATATTTCATACTTATTACAGCAAAATAATGATTTTTGAATCTGTAATTTACAACTGAAGAGAGATTTTATTGTTTGAAAACTTATTTTCGTATATTTAGATATGATGGCGTGGCAGTTACCAAGTGAAGTTGGCAGATGTGGCGAGCCATTACATGTAGCGTTGCTTTTTGGCAAACGAACATAAATTATTCTTACTCCGAAAAAATACTTCAAATTACCACACCGCGTTTCTAAAATATGTGTTTTGTT
Source organism: Dryococelus australis (assembly GCA_029891345.1). Taxonomy (NCBI): domain Eukaryota; kingdom Metazoa; phylum Arthropoda; class Insecta; order Phasmatodea; family Phasmatidae; genus Dryococelus; species Dryococelus australis. Next base: position 60,694,655 of record CM056999.1, read on the forward strand.
AAACCTGTCCAGGCACGTTATGATGTTGTGATATATCCGTGTTTCCACTGCAGTAATAAATATACTGTGAGGCGTGTTTCGTTAAACATTGCGTCTGGGAAATGTCGTGCCTTTGTCCATCATGGTCGATATGCTGGTCCTGTGTGTGCATGATTTCAAATAGTTGATTAGCACTATTTATATGTTTTAACTGTGTGCTGGTTTTATGACGAAATTAATTACTTACATCCACAGCTGTTTATTTGTAACAACGTTGTACCATAGCCATAAGGGGTTTGAAACACAGTCGTTTAAAGTAATTTGTCACAATCCCAGAAGAAAAATACTAAACACAGAACGATAAATTTCAATACACCTAATAAAGAGTATGTAGCAATACATAGAAATATGAGAGGAATAAAAGTTATTCTAGGCTTATTTGTGTGCATGTTCACCGCTAAATTTTAAGTATGTATGACAAAAATGAGCAACAAGAGTTGTGTGCTTGATTATAATGTGCCTTTTACATTTGACTGGTTGTTCCTTCGTTTTAATATTTATTCCAACTGAAACAGTCCTTTTAGAGAAATGACACAACACATATCAATAACAAAATGATAATTACAATAAGCATAGCTTTTTACCACGCAGTTGTAACAGTGTTAAAAACAGTAGCGGCAAACCAATAATGTGCATAACATGTATTGAGCTATGTCGTGGGATACAAACATGTTAATGTAAAATAACCATAAGGACTGTCTTCAATTCAGGCATTTTTAAAATTTCTTAAAACTGGACTAAATAATGTTAGAGGGCTTAACTGTGAATATTCATACGGAATGGTGTTTTGGAATATGACAGAATTCTTTGAAAAGATGTAAACAGTAAACAATACATTTGACAGGTATAAAAATAAAAGTCACATTTCAATATTTATATTTAGGTGTAGTTAAAGTATACGAACACCATGACATGTAAACAATGCCTTTGATAGATGCTACATGGCAGTCACATGGCAAAGTTTGTTCACATTTGGCGGAAGGAAATAAAATGGGCCTGCAAGTAGATGTTTAGTAGGGCTCCGAGAAAGTTGCTTCCAATGGGGAATGGGCTATATATTATCATTAAAAATTTCTACCCCTCAATTTTTCTACAGTTCATAGCCCTCTCCATTAGGTGAAATATTGATGCGCTGAATAAAATTTGGGTTCTGTATTAATAATAGAGTGGATTTATACATTTTTTCCTGATTTTCTTTTTTCATACAGCCCTCTGCTTTACATTACATCGACAATATGTTTGCATTTACCGGAACCTGCTTTCTGTGAGCACCCACAAAATACATTTCCCAAGTCGGTCTCAATACACAAAAACAATGATTTTTATTACAAGATAAATCCAGTAACATTGTGGTTGTGATGCCAGACTACTGTAGAGTAAAATTATTTACATTGCAGTTTCGATCTGCAACACCACAGTCCATTGGACTTTTAATATTACCTAGCACTCAATTAAATGGATACATAAATCGCTTACATGCTCCCATACAAAGGCTTATACACCCAAATCTCAAATATGCAGGCTGACTTGATATTACCACAATTCTTCATTAAAAAAAAAAACATTTACAACCCTACCCTATACAACTTCCCAGTGGATTCATTTATGCCATCTTTAACCTTACACAGCAAAATCTGGGAATTACACTTTTTTTTCTTCCCAGCAAGTGTGTGTTAAAAATGTCCAATTGTATTTTATTTGTCAATTATTTTGGATACATATTCAAGATATTACTTACTGCTACACAATACATTGGTTCTTTGTTTTGACCAAAAAATATGGTGTAATAGAGGTTCAAGAGACCTCAGTCTTGAAACATTTCCGCCCCTATGTGTTTACTATATAGCTCATTTGCCCCCCACATTCAACTTTTGGGTTAAAATATAAATAAAAGGGATTCCGCAAAGATTAGATTAAATTTTATGAGGTAACAATCTGTAGTTCGTATAATGAACACCAAGTAGCGCTAGTCCTATTTCATTGCAGGTGAGTGTGAACAGTAGGCGGCATGGCCACTGTATAATGTGCATTTCCCCGCTCATTGATGTGTGGTCGTCCCCGCCCAAGCCCGTTTTTCAAACCAATAACAAATTATATTGCAGAATGAATCCACACTCTACGAGTGATCGCCATAGTGTCGTGAAGAGTAAGTGCACACAGGAAGAGTAACACAAGGAATAAGCATAGCAAGGTTCAGCTAGGACAGGTAGTGCGTCATCTCGTACAACATGGCCCAGCTAAGATGCAATGAACTTCCCAGAGGAGTGATACATAAAGAGTTCTAAGGTTTTATTTTAATTGCAGGTTATTGACAGGGAATTTGAACATGTAAATGGGTATGTGTTCATGTGCTGAATAAAGACAGTCTATACACCCATTAGTTATCATAAACAATATTTTTGCAGGGGTTTGTTAATATTTATTTTTGTTTCACCCCCATCAAACTGAGTCCACATCATTTCATCCCAAGTTTTGCAAGGTAGGTTAGTGTCGTTGATGTTATGTAGTTTATCAGAGATGGCCTTAGATCATTATGCGCCCGGGCCAAGGGGTAAATAATTCGCCACCATATTTTCTCATTTAAACTTAAAATTATTTTTTATTTCAGGCATTTACAAATAAAATTTGCTAGAATAACATTTTCTATGTAACATTAATATACAATACGAATCTCAGTTACATAATCACCATAATGAGTTAACTTTATTGTCACACCCTTGGCTGATTCGCTATGTATCTTGTCGCTGTCACCAAACTTTGTTAGTAGAGAAATATGGATCCTTAATAATGCTTACGCACAACTACTACGAAATGGGAAAATTGTCTTACATTAGGAACAGTCAATAAATGTCTTTTTTTTTTTTCAGTCCTTTCTTGAGATCACTTAAACATCAGTGAAGAACAGATTCACTCAGATTTACTACTAAATATATTAAGTTAATATACACTTAAAATTGCGCATTATGTACACTTCATTGCCTTATAAAAATTGGGCCTTTCTTAGCATTGGCCTGGGCAAATTTGGTGAAGAACGGTCACTCTTGCGAGCTATGTCATTCTCTATGGACAATATCGCCAACGATGAAGTATCATACCATTTATGCTTGCATGCACACAGCCGCAAAATACATCAGTGACGATTAAAACGAACCTTCTGCCGGCTAACATCCAAAGTTAGGATCCCATCAAATCGACTGCCACTGTTTAAAAAATGGTTCTTTGGATTCGCAGACCTGTTGTTGTTGTTGGAGTCCATCCTGTGGTCTGCTTTTGTAACTATTACACTTTACGCACTTGCGTATAAATGCCCTTGTGTGCAAGGCAACATTGGACCTGTGAAAATATTTAGTGATATTTCTCTGGGTTTGTTTTGCACTAGGATGTCCTGCCAGTTCACAACCAAGTACATAGAAGACAACCATGTCGTGCTTGATAGGTGGAAAGCATGAACACCATGAGTCACTGTTTACATTTAGACATGATTCCAAACTGTCCTTCACAACTCACCATTTTTCCATCATTCGTTCCCCACACATTCGTCACCACTCGCGGGCAACTGGGTATTTGTTTTGCTCGTTTAGTACCTGTTCCCAGAGTGTGTCAAGCGATCTAATTGTCTTCGCACGCCACGTGTTGCTTCTCGAAGTCACAGGATTGAAGAAACGGGGCCAAGAGGGGATTTTTGCTGCAGCTTTGTCGATTGTTGTTGAACCACTGCAAACAGCGATTAATGGTTCGGAGAGTGAAATGCTGGTCACTCAAGCAGCTGGCTGTACTTTTTCAGAGTCCAAACAATGGTGAGACACCCGTGCTCATTCACATTGTATCTGCGATCCACCGCTCGGAACTTGGCATTCCCAAAATCGATGAATCGCCATGTTCCATCATCTGCCAATTGGAACAGTACAACTCCTAGTATTGTCTCCCTCATGTCTGTCGTATACAAATGTGGGGGATTCCCGAAAATGGCGTTTTAGCTCTTCAAAACTGTCCTGTTTTTTCGTGGTTTGGGGACATCATTTCAGTGAGAGGGGCTGAACTATGACGAATTCCGGAATGTACTCGCGCAACCAGTTCACTAGTAAAAAAACCTTGCAGAGCTGTTGGCATATCGTCGGTGTAGTGTAGTCTTCGATCAGCTTAAATTGTTCGGCTGTGCTACAGCTTCTGTGCTCGTCGGTGATGTGGCCGAGTAACTAAATGCTAGCTTTTCCCAGGTGACAATTTCTACTGGCACAGGTAAGATTTTTTAATGCAAGGCATTCTAGGACCAATGATAAATTACATTTATGGTTTTCCCAGGCTACAGACCAGATCATAATATCATCCTAGTCTGATAAAACAAAGTCGCCAAAGTAGCTATCCAGGACGTGTATCATCGTGGCCTGGAAATGGGAAGAGACACACTTCAGGCCGAATGGCATGGTGAAGAATTGCAAGTGCCTTCCATCTGGTGCCGTAAAAGTGGTCTTTTGATGATATGAAGTTTGGACTGGTAAAACACAAAACACACTTTTCAGTTCAATCATGGCCATTACCTTTGTGTGGCCCAAGATGATCAGGATGTCCTTCACTGTGATTTACGGGGGAGGAGCAGTTTCAGTGCTGAGGTGTTCTGTCAACCAGGGAGCATCGAGAAGGACGTCTTCCCTCAATTCCTTCGAACCAAAGGCCTTGTCGTAGTCTCAATGTCTCAGATATCTCCTTCAATTGTAACTTCTCCTGCGATTATTACTGTCAGCTGTCAAGTAGACAATTGGATCACTTGTTGCATATCCCTGGTATCGATGATGTTGGATCTAACAAAATTGTAGTAGGCCACCATATCGATAAGTGCTCGACAAGTACTGATATCATGGTAAAACTGTTTTGAGGTCCAATAGTTTGTGTGTGAGTAGCACTTTTTATAGAAAGCAGAGACTGTTCAGAGGCAATTGACTTAATCCAGAAGCAAGTGTCATCGGATTGCTTCACCCCACTCTTTAGTTTCCCGAGTAGCAGCTGCTTTGTTGTTGTGGTGGGAAATCGGCCAATGTCGGACATCTGCTACCCCAGTGCGGGTCTCTGCACCATTTACATGGCCTCGGAAGTTTGTTGTTTTACCTCTATCGGTGGTAAGCCGTGTAGCCCATTGTATGATGTGGCACAGGTGCTCGACAGCAAAGCTGGCATCCAACAGTAAAACAATCACAATAAAGCCCTTTTCAGTCACATGGATGACAGGAACAAACAATGTGCGGTACTCAGCATGAGCAGTACTTGCAATTACTTCAAATGCGTCTCTTAGAGAGAGTTTCGTATGGTAGGCATGGACAAAGTAGATCATGTGAGTAGCAAAGATGTACAAAATCTCTTCTCCCTGTTCCTCCAGAATTACACTGCTGCTGGGACATAGCTGATGCCATTCACTGCCTCCTACCTAGACCATTTGCCAGCCGCAGCAAGGGACCTGCACATACAAGATGCATGATCTATGCAGATCGCCTCGGCATGCAGTGTTGGTGATGAGTATCATGTACTGTAGGGCATTGCATGGTAGAGTAGGGTTAGTCAGGACAATAGGGGGCAGTACAGTGTAACTTCTGTGTGTTTATGTTAAGCCAGTCACCGACTCCGCGTGGCAGAGTGATATGTAACCAGCATTATATTGTGTTTGTGAAAATGAAAAATAAATATTTTAAGTGTTCACACAATTCGCAAACTTATTGCGAGACTGAGAAAGATGTGAAGATCAAAGCCAGAATTGACGTATAACCATTTTATCAGTGTCCTTTATGTTTGTTGTTTGTTTATAATTCACGTGTATCATCTTCACGTCTTCCACCAACATGTTTTAAATGTTTGTAATGTACTTGCAGCTGATTTAAATTTATTGTGTGCCTCCTCTCCCTGGGTTTGACCCAAAGTAAATCTTTTAGTATTATGTATCAGAAAGTAGTGCTTTGTTGCACGTGGACCCGCAAACACCAGCTCGCAGACCCTCGTGCCAATTTAGTCATTGAATGGCAACTGGAAAGGTGAGTCGTGTCGTCGTGTCTCGCGCAGCGTGTACCCAGGTGGTATTCGATAATTGTTACCAATCATACTAACTGCAATAGACTTTAATAATCCGGAACCTTTTTCTTTTAACCACCCAGGACTTCACCCCTACTCATCCAGTTGGTTTAGCATTACTATCGGGAGCTCAGTTCTCCGGTAACTATTGAGTACCCCACATGGCTTTTATCTGTATTACTGCTACCGACCGGTGAAGTTCGGTGTCAAATGTAAAGTCATTTTCATTGAAAAGTGTGCATAGTCATTACGAAGAAATAACGTCACTGGATCTGTGCGTGTTTAATTCCGTCTACGCTTTCGGATGCATAAGGCCACAGGACCCTCAAATCCTGTCATTTCTGAAGAGTTTATTCTACATGTCAATTCCAAGCGTGTTCTGTCTTCAATGATTCCAAGTTAACATATTTAATCCAGGCGGTGTGTGGTCCACCCTAGAAGTCCACAAATGTTGTTTATTAACTAATCTATAAGGACCAGGAAAGGCAGGCATTAGTCACCGGCGGCACGACACAGATATTTAACAGTAATCAGCTTTCCCACTTAGGCACCACTTCTGGTGATGCCTGGCGACGTGCAATACCTAACCTCTATTCCATATTTCTACTAAAAAGTTCCTTTCTATTTCTCCATGCAATGGAGGCACCTCACCTGGTGTTAAATGGCGCACAACATGAGGCCATATCTTTCCGCCAACTTTCGGCAAATATTGAATTTTCCCTGCTAAACTCTCCTAAACTTCTAAATTCCAAATTTATTTAATTTCTTACAATTTTCCTAACCACTATCCTGTTACCAACAACATGGGGGTGTCAGAACAACAATGCAGAAGGGCTCAACAAAAAACATGTGGCGCCAGTCACATCAAGGGAGTAGTGGCCATTTTGGAAAAGGGACAGAGCCAAGGAGAAAAATCGAATAAATGCAGCATCTTGTGCCTGGTACACCAGGATGACAAATGGGGCTCCGCGTGCGCAGTTCACCCCTTCCACCTGTGATGTACCGAGTAGGGGAGGAGGAACAAATGTTAGGAGGTAGAAATGCCAGACTCTCCTCCCTCCCGCGCCAGCTTCTCCGCGCCCACCGGCTGTCAGCTGTGCGCCTGATGGCCGTTGACCTATGCCTGTGCCATGCATGACCACAACAGTTCTGCGGTGTGCTTCCACATGTCAGTGCCACAGTTGTGCGGGAAAAAAAATCATGATAAGTGAAGGAATGTACGAGAAAGTGTCAACAACCAAGGGAAGCAGTTCACATGCGAAGACAGAGCAGTCAAGGGACCCACACAGGCATTTTCTGTCCGAGCGACAGCGCCGATCACTCTGTAAACACCCTTTCTGCCTAACCTGATAAATACAGCTTTCCCATTCCGGCCAAAAAATTACCCTCAACCATCACTCCAACAACCCACAACTATCCATCCCACGATATAATTTCCGTATCACGCCATCAACAACAACACAACACACAATACAGAGATCTAATGGGAGATAGTGATGAAGTTAATTTCGAATCACCGAAACTGGCGGTTGGAAATCACAATCCGAGTTTAGCAGCCATAGTTGACAAATGTAGTTTGAAAATACGCCAACAGATAGACCTACGTACAATTGTTTTCTTGGGAAATTAAAATATTTAAAAATTATTTAGTAAAATCCAAACAACAATAATTAATTTAAAACAGATAAAACATCGCACATCTAGTTCTATCTAAAGTAAAAAATACACCAACTTCCATGATGTCATATATTACAAACCAATAGAAAAACTTCTCAAACTTTGGAACCAAAATTGAAGAAACAGAGCTCCACAATCATAAAATTTCATTAGTGCAATTCTTTTACATTGGAATCAAGATTAAACTGGATCCTTAACTATAATCTTTTAATCCCGGATCGGGAAAGATATTGGTGCAACTGGGCATAATAAGCAATACATTGATGCATGCACAATCACACCAGGAACATGGTGTGACACTGTTGTGCACACGTGCCGATGTGGTGAATGGCTGTGCCATAGAAAGGCGTGGTGATCGGGCTGACGGTAGGCGTTGCACACGTCTACCCTTATAAAATACAATAAACACAACACGTTACACTGAAATGCAAGTATATTAAATACTCATGTAATTGGAAAGAATGTACCCAGGAAATGAAACACATTACATGCCGGTTTCATGTTAACCACCTATACATACTAACACATGCCAGAATGCTGCATGCTCTACGGACGACTTCGCCCCATCTACGAGCCACGTGCGCTCCGGGGAGGAATATATAAGCTGCAAACAATCATCAATGTATCACGCTAAAAAGCCAACAAGCCTGGGCAGCCAATCACATCATTGTATATTACGTGCATAATTACAATCCCCATTGCCCATCCAGAATTATGCATGCAAAAGGCACCCCTGCGGTTGGAATTCGTATTATTGAGAATTCTACTACTCGTGTCTGGCCCCTGGATAAGTTCCTGCAATCTCGAGAGCTGGCAGCACCCGTGACCTTGTGATGCCACAGACAGCCCGTCTCAGAGACAGGGGTTTTAATTTGTCGTCACCTCCACGTGGGGCGATAAGCAACTCGCAGCGATTCTGCAGCCCCTATAAATGTGCCCCCATTGTAAGGCTACGATACCTCCCCCACGCCCGAAGAACTGCTTATTGGGGAAAATTTAGAATAAATACAGCCCCAGTTGCCAGTATCAGTGATTGGCACCGGGCTCGGCGGCCTAAGAGGATGCGAGCCCAACCCCCAGTCTGCTGAAGACTCTTCTCAGTCGACAAGGACTTACCTTCCTCCAGTCCGAAAGGGCTCTGCTGCTCACCACTCCAGTCCGCAGAGGACTCTCCTACACCCAGCTTGCAGAAGGCTCTCCTTCGAGTCCGACAAAGGGCTCCTCTACTTTGGTATTGTGGGAATCTTAATCAACACATGTACAATAAGAAAGGTGGTGCTCCTAGTAAGCAAAGACGTAGGGAATGTCGCGCCCTTGCACGAGCTAATGCCAACTCCATGCCTGAGGACGAATCCCCGGTTAGGTGTCCCGATCAAACACCACGAGCCCTTTCTCCCATTGGATATTTTTTCCCCACTAGATCATCTACTCTGTGGTAATTGGCCTGGGTATCCGACACTGGAATACGAAGAACAGGAGACATTGTTAGGTCAGCAGAATGAGGTTATTCCCCATGACAACCCTAGTAGCCAGTCACAGAAAACCTTCAGTAATGTTAAATTAAAGTCCGGACGGCGTATCAGAGTGAAACATCCTGCGAGCACAGTACTCCCGAAATATTGTGATATTAAACTGGCAACGGGAAAGGTGATCCGGGTTCGACTCCCAACACAACCCGACTCCCGTGATCGTGTGACACGTCCCTCAGTAGACTTTGTTCCTGCCCGTCAACCTACTCGCCTAACTAAAGTTTCATCTGCCAGACCATGCACCTCCATCATCACGTTAGATTAAACCTCTCACCATTTCATCTATTTGGGACAGCTGGCATCATGCATATTGGCGACCGTAATAGAGAGAAGGATCACATTCCCTGGGTGGGAAGCCACCTCTATTCGACTCACTCTGGGATTTGACTCCTCTCCAACCCATAGTAAACCTGCCTCCAAATACACATCAATACTAAACAATACACAGCACTGGATTTTAATATGACACACACAAAAAACCCTGGCAAAACCAATACACAAATAATTAAAAACAATATACTCGCAGCCTAACTCACTGCACTAGTGAACCTTGTGTACACACACATCTATCTGCAACATATGACTGACGGCCAGATCTCCCGTGGCCACTGTTTCCGCATTGGCGGCGGTGCTGTGACGACTATGGTGGATGCCGGAGTGTGCCCGCAGGCAGTGCACGTGACATGCCGGGTGAAACGATCCTGTTTGTTGTGAGAAGGTGGGAAGCGTGTTCCCATGTCCCCGACTTGTCACTGCCGGTGCTGCTTTCAACATAATACGGGATGTGTAGTTTCGAAGTGGCAGTTCCCGACATGTAATGACATGTCTCCTTGCCTTGGCGCCGATGAACCCGATGATGGTGATGAAAGTGGTTGGGTTCCCAAAGGCGTCACGACATTATCAGGCGGAGGCGTCATGTGGTGATCAAGTTCGTACTCAGATGGCCTGCCTGTTGTGTTGTCGATAATGTCATGGGTCACAGGCAGCTGAATGCGTGGCGGCTGACTATAGCTGGTTTTAACAGCATCATTGACTGGATCAATCCCTGCAGACGCTGTGGCTTGGGTGTCTCAGCTGTGGATGTGCTTGTCGTGGTGCCATAATAATGTGATGTTGCAGCTGGGTGGGCGATGGTAGACCGTGATAAAGCCTTCTTGTCCTTATTGCTGCCTGATGGTTTGCCAACACAGAGTGTCGGGACGCTGGCACTTGCCAGCCGAATGGTGTTTGGGCTGTTGCTTGAATGATGAGATGTAATGATGGACATGCTGCTGTTCAGGTGGCGTGGCGATCCCCACACACGGTGTTATTGACGTTCTGCATGATGGTTGACGAATGAGGGTGGGGGGGGGGGGGGCAATTCTCCTACCTAATGCACAGTGACGAAAAGTATGTTGTTGACAGCTGGGCCGAATGTGCATGTGCTGTCAGCTCCCATGATAGGTGTGAACAAAGCTGAAATTAATACTGTCTTGCCGAAAATGTGATGTCATGTTTGGTTGAAAATGTCACAATGCTTACAACACTTGGTTTGGTCCTGGTGGGTTGGACATTGCTTGTTTTTGACGTACGGACACGTTCAAAGTTGGCCACGTAAAATGACGTGAAGAACGTTCCCATATGAGGCACAGTGCACTAAGTCACAACGTTCCCTTGCAATGTAGTGGTGACTGTGCCTATTGCGCATGCTTCATGCACAAACTGTGCATCGGCCCTGCCGGGCTGCTGCTGACACTCGGTGCGAACACAATGCAGTGTTTTTTTGGTTTTGCACGCAGTAAGTGGTGGTGTGATGGGAATGTTTTGCTGTAAGCACACTGTTTCAGGTCGTTCAGTAGCGATGGGACACTCTGAAGTTTGTTGCGTGGATATTGTGCTCTCACTTATCAGTTCGCACTGTGTCGCTGCATGTCTGACAGTCCTGAGAATGGATTTTTGTGGCAGATTACGGCACCCACTGAGCCAGTAGTATCTTGCTGTTGGGAGGTATTTGCATGGGTGGGGTGGTCGTGATGTTTGTAATGGCACCCTACAGTCCGCTGCAGTACTATGACGCGTCACTGGAGTTGGCTCGCTGTTGTCTTGAGTCGTGCGCTGGATTGGCGTGACAGCTGCAGGTGGTATTGATTTTACTCGCTGGTCACATGGCGCGTTGTTTACCAATGCTAAGGTGGGCGTGGCGCCGTGTTGCGCTCTGGATCCACTCGCACTGTCGGAAAGAGGATCTGGGGATGTCACAATGCATTATGTATCTGTCGGTATATCCAGCTATTTTTGTCGTGATGACTGAAGCACTTAGAATCACATTCGTTGTGGCATGGAAAATGATACTAGAGATGGTTTCCCGGAATGCTGTTGCGGTCGACTTTCTGAACACGTGATTGAATGTGGCTGTTGGCTTACATTAGGTATCACACTGGAGTATTTTTTTTTAGCAATTCCTCTGGCTCTCACTCATGTTTGCTTCATGTTGACTCGGCAGCGTTGTGGCTGTGAATATGAGGGCAAGCATGTACAGAATCGCCGCGGATGGTGTAGGTTTTTTACTGGTTCCACGCGTACTGCACAAAATGAGTATATCATAAATATCTGGAGTTTTCCAGTTGTCTGTGATCGCACATTCCACATGGTACCGACAAGAACACCGCTGGCAAGATATGGTGCAGGTCCCTGTTCCTTGGCATGTGTCCTTTGGGAACCTGTTCTGTGTTGCTGATTACAGTTCTTTGGAGGCAGACAACACTGGCACTAATGAACAGTTGCAGGGGTAGTAATATCTGATAGAAAACAAGCCCATAACCGCAAGTTTGAATTTCCTGTACTGTTAACATGTTAGGGATTGTGTGTTGAACTGAAAACCAATTTTGTTATTTGTTGCAGCACAGATGCGCGATGCAGCAGTAGTTCGGCGCGGTAGTCCCTGTTGTCTTCCGCTGGGCTATGTGACCTTGCAACTCGTGCGTGGTTGTCACCCACATGGCACATCACGGGAGGTGTGGCAAGTGGCGCACTTTCCTCAGCACTGGACTGTCCCAAAATGGTGGTGGGGGTTGACATCACTGGCTCTGGCGATCGAAGGTGTCGCGCGCAGATCCAAAATGGCTGACTTATTGTATTGCAGGAGACAATGGCGATTTCAGGTGCCAAAAATTTCTGCTGTCTTGTTGCTGATTCCTGGCTATCAATTTTTTGCCACACTGATTTTCTAATAGGAACTAGGTGGGAGATTCGTCAGAAGTGAGTACATGTGAGCATGTTATCACAAGTGGGCACAAAGGTACTGTGGAAAATTACATGGACAGCAACATTCATGGAAAGACTAAAACACGGTACATGGAAAACACTGGGAGTGGAGAGTAATGGAAATATTTTGCCAAAATAGGCATGTTAGGCTGGCGGGTGCGTGTCGCCACACAGAAGGGCACTAATTGACGTCTTATGGTTAGGTACATACAGGGATATGGGTGAGGTTAGGTAGGAATGGAGTTGTTGATTCTTTACCAGCGGGTGCCAGTGCTCCATTGGCAGAACAAAAATTAATGATGGAGGGCCACTGTGTCGCCAGCCCAAGTGGCCGTCCCTGATGTCCAGCGCCTTAGTGGCAGGTTCAATGTGCTATAATCTATGGAAAATGCTTGGTCAAGTGAAGTTTGTTTCAGCCCCCTTCAAATGTTTTGCTAACTCCAGAGGAATCTGTTTAGGGCATTTCCACACCTTTTGTTATGTACACATGACTTATAAAAATTGGTAAAAAGGTACAACAATCTTTAGGCGGCCGACACCAATAAATACACACATATTGATGACACATTATTTACTCACACTGCTTCCCCAGCGGGGCACTGAAATACAATGTTCGCCACTGTAGCTCTGCGAGCTCTTACACAGAAAAACTTGGCACTTGGCCTACATGTTTAAGTTAACGATACATCCTGGTCGTGTAGCAATGGACCGGGGTTGCGGGGTGGCACTCGCTCCGGATATTATGAACTACTTAAATGTTCCAGAAAACAATAAATTACATAGCGGAAGTTAAGTGGCTGGTTGCAAAAGATGAAGGCCTGGAGCGGCGCAACGTGGCAGCCACCCCATGAGAAGACGAAGACGCTACTGTCCTCCTGATCGGTGCAGAGCTGGCTGGTTAACTGAGCCTTCCCGTGTATGTCACGTGACCGTGATTTATTTAAGAAATTATAATGATGAATGGAACAATGTGAATAGATGCAGTGCTGATGGGATGAGAAAAAATAAGAACCACTTTCACTTAAATGATAAATTTACATTAACAAAAATAAAAAAATTAAAAATTACTTCTGCTTTGTACTCAAAACTTAACGTGAAATGGCACATATTTTTAATGAGTGCATTTATTATGTCCATACCCTGAAAATTATGTGCAGTTTTATTTGTACCAACTCTCCACACATAAAAACACAAATAAAAAATTCAAACGGAGAAAAGCGATGTTAGTTGCTCACGTGGTTCGTGTGTCAACATCACACGGCAGCTGTCATAAGTTATCCCATGTCAAACTACTGAACAAGGTCCTGTATTATACTGATTATACCGGCATAGCTGTTTCTGAAATGCAATATCCCATGTGCGCAAGAACAATGGCTTATGAATTAAATATATAACAATATATTAAATATTGCGCTGCAATATTATTGAGAGTGCCTTTTGTAATACTGTGGTTGGGGCTTGTGCATGACAAGTAGACATCTCCATTTTATTCCACACACAAAACATGCCCTTAATAAATTACAATAAACATAACACGTTGCACTGAAATGCAAGAGCATTAAATACTTATGTAATTATAAAGGATGCACTCACAAAATATAACACATTTCATGCCCATGGCATGTCACCCACTTATACATACTAAATAATACACAGCACTGGCTTTTATGACACACACAAGAAACCGTGGTAAAACAAACACATAAATAATTTAAAACAATATACCCACAGCTTAGCTCACTGCACTGATGCACCTTACGTACAAACATGGATCACATTCGAACATAGCACATATTAAAATAAAAACACTGTACATAATATTAAAAAGGTCAACAAGAAAAGTAAACACTGACGTGTGCTAACTGCTGCTGCTACCTTGGATGGTAAGGGGAATGAACGTTGACTATCCTCTCAGAGCCTAGATGAACCTACCACGGTGAATAATACTGATTTTAATAGACCGGTGCAGCATGAGGGGGTTGTGAACAGTATTGGGCTGTATGAGGGTAGGTTTACTTCGGGCTTGAGGGGAATCAAACCCCAGAGTGAGGCAAATGGAAGTAGCTGCCCACCCAGGGAGCTCTATTCTCCTCACTATAAGGGTTGCCAATTTGCAGGATGCCAGCGGCCCCATAAGGATGGAATGGGGATGATGATTAATTGATCGTGGAGGTGGGGATGCACGTTCTGGTAGGGGAGATCTTTGTAGGACAGGTGGGTTGTCACGAGGGGACAAAGTCGGGAGAAGGGGGTGCTGCTTGGGGTTTGCTATCTGGCTGGTATGGGAGTTGAACCCGTACAAACTTCCCAGACGCTAGCTTGACTGGACAAAACCTCGGGAATTCTGTGCCGTCGGGGTGGGTAACCCGGATCAATCTACCCCAGTTGAGCTTGATTATGTTAGTCGTCATGGGAGGCTGCCTAACTGTAGTGTCCACTGGAGTAGTATTATCTACCTGGTGTATTTGTTTAACTTGGTTCTCGTAACTACTAGTAGGATATCCGGGCCAGTGAGCATCCCGGAGGTGATCGAGGGGGAGTGGCAATCACTAGCGGTACTAAAGGGGGGGATAGGCCACGGGATGAAGTCGTAGCACGGTGGGCGGGGTTCGTCCTCAGACGTCGGAACATACCGGAGTTCCAGTGATGTCGGCTCATGCTACTGCGCAACGTTCCCTACATTGCTGTTTACTCTGAATATGCCCCCTCCTATTGAACATTTAGACCACTGGAAATACATAATATAATACAATACCAATAATACCAAGTTATGAGGAACACGGGGTAACTATCTACGAGGGACGGTACACAGTCAACTAAATCTGACGTAATATTTATTACAGTTGTTCCTATATCAATACTAAGTATCGGTATTGACTGATACTTCGTCTTTTCCCCGATGTATCTGTATCGGGCAGATACTTTAGTATCAGTTGTAGACAATTAAGTCAGGTTGTTACTTTCTTTAGGCACAAAAATTACAGTATTTCGGGTTGTATACGCCGAACTTAAAAAAAATGAACAAATACCATATTTACTCGTGTATAGCAAACCGTTTCCCCCAAAATAAAGGAAAAAAATTTTGGTGTGCACGGCTATACACGGAAAAAAAAGGAGGAAGGGGGAGTGGTAGCCATAAATTGTCTGGGGATGTCGAGAGGAAGTGGCGGGACTGTCTGTTGTCTTATCTCTCGCTCTTACATCACTCCTCTCTCTTCTCTCTCTTTCGCTCTCAGCAACCCTTCAGTTATTTGTAGGTCAAAACCCCCACCTCCAAAACTTAATGACATCCTCTCATGCCGAAAACCAGAGCTGCGACCTGCAACGGTTTTGTGCCCCCTCCCCCACCCCTTCAAATAACACCCACATGTTGCTGATTGATAATTCTGCCAAGCCCTGGCAGAGGCTAGCGAGCCGAACCATGTTCAAGATGGTGGGAGTGGGGGGGGGGGGGGGGGAGAGGAAGAGATGAGGAGACTTTTTTTTTTTTTTTTTTAGATAAGGGTAGTGTGACATTCTAGCACGGCAAAAACAAAAAAGAGAGTAGGTCACTGCTGAAAGGAGAAAGAAAAACAAAGCTGGAAATGTTGAGTGGTAGGAGAAGAAGATTTCAGGGAAATTTTTATTTTGGCTTTTTGCACCCAACTTATTTAATTAAAGTATTTTCCAAACATATCACAATCACTACACATTAATGTACATAAGAATAATTTGTTCCATACTTACTAACAGGGAACCACAAATTTTTTCTGCTATTTTATTTTAAAATTTTTTTCCCTGGAACTTGTTGCAAAAATCATGGTGCGCACTATATACAAGTGTGCGCTATACACAAGTAAATACGGTATGTGTCGCTCAAAATAGTTACATCTAACATCACTTGTATTTCAAAGCAAATGGTTTCACCTGAAAATGTTATGCAAAACATTTTAACGAGGAATTAATATTTGTAAAGATGTTTTCTTTTGTGTTAGAAGGTTATTTTACCTGGTTACGTTAGTGTTTCATAGTATAGTGCGTAAAATTAACAAGACTTTAAAACTTAATAATTATTTAACCCAAAGGGCAGCATCTTCACGAATAAAATTATTTGCCCAAAAGGATATACTCTACCACTTGTCAGCACAAAATTGTTTGAACATCAAGCAACATGTATAATAAGTGTTCATTTTCAGTAACTTCTTGTGGAGAAATTGGAGGATTTATATTAATTTATTTCAATAGACAAGCGTCCTTGAATAAACTGATAATATGTAAGTGACTATTCGACACCTTTAACTATCTAATAATGGGTACGTAAATACAGAGCCAAGTGCAGTATAACTCATGACAGGGAAAATCAGAGGACGTGGTTTTGAATGATTAATTATTAAAGACAGTGAAGAAATCAATTATAATTGCCTCATTTGTGTCTCAAAATTACAAGTTTTCTTTAGAATAAAATATGATTAATTACTTTAAAAGACAGACATTTGCCATGCATGCAAGGTGTCGCTAACAGGTCACCCCCCCCCCCCCCCATGAACAACAGACATGACACTGCCCGATCGATAACTTCTTTGTGTGCTCTTAGCTGATAGTAGGCGCAGGACATTTAAAATTTGACTTGAATTTAGTGTTATATTATTAGCATTTTCAAAGGGTTTGAAAGTTTTAGGTCAGCTTG
Organism: Dryococelus australis; assembly: GCA_029891345.1. Lineage (NCBI taxonomy): Eukaryota > Metazoa > Arthropoda > Insecta > Phasmatodea > Phasmatidae > Dryococelus > Dryococelus australis. The sequence goes on from CM056999.1 coordinate 60,711,863, forward strand.
CATTTTGTGTCGGATTACAAAAATTATATACAGTATTTTAAGACATTATTTTCATTATTTAAATGAGTCTAGGAGAAATGTTTTTAATGCATTATTAACAGTAATACTTTTTCTAAAATTCAGTGCAAAGGGCATTGGTATCGTTTTTGGTATCGGGGTATCTGCAGTGGTATCGGGGTACTGGTATCAGAAAACATAGTATCCTAACAACTCTAATATTTATTATGTGGTTCACCCTGGAGAATTCCGGCTATTCCAGAAAAAACTAAGTTGGGAGTCAATTAATCTACCTGGCTAAACACTCTAAAATTTACGAGAATGAAGTGAATGTTACAAATTCAGGCGAAGGCGAGCTTGGAAAATAAAGGAAAAATCATCTGGTCAAATTCTGTAGCTACGCAATTTTACAGCGGCTAGAAAATATACCTCTGATATCGCAACACAATCTTTACCTCGTGCTCAACTACTGGAAGTTACTCAGGGAGGTAAACTAGGGTGCGCCAGCTCGTTACCAATGGGTCACGGGAAGTTGACTGGGGTATAGGATACTGGGATCAAGATGAGGTTTACATGACGATGGAGTAGCTGTCCCTCAAGTGGTTGAAGGTAGCAGGTCTTCTGTGGAGTGCGCCGGGTTGCAGGTCGCGGAGAGGAGAGTCCTTGCAGACTGAAGAGAGCCTTACTTCAAGCTGAGGAGAGTCTTTGAGCAGACTCGAGAGTCCTTATCATGCCTTAAACGCGGGGGCGTGTTATCAGGGGTTCATGAGTGCCACTCATTTCTTATAACCCGGCATGGAGGAGACAACAAATTAAAACCTCTGTCTTCAAGGCGGGCTGGTTGTTACGTCACAAGGCTACAGGGGTGCTTCCATCTCTCGGCATTGCAGGCATTTCTTTCAGGGCTAAGCCACAAGAAGTAGAAATTAAAAAATCTTTATTTATTTGCGGGGGTACCTTTTGCATGCATAAATTTGGACAGGCAAAGTAGATTGTAATTGCGCACATAATTTACAATGATGTATTCGGCTACCCAGTGTGTGGGTTTTCCTAGCTCTATACATTAAATTTGATTTGCCGCTTATATATTTCTCCCGTTAGTGCGGGTGGCTAGTAGATGGGGCAAAGTCGTCCGTAAAGTGCATATCCACACCATGCAGCCATGTTGGCATGCGTCAACACATAAAATTTCACTGCACCGACACATGGACACTGGTTGAATGGATGCTGTTACCCTCTCGTGGCGATGTTATGAACTGTGGCGGTTTTGCAGGCTGCATGGAGAATAACCTGGAGGGCTGACAAGTGGTACACGTCAAGTTCGTCACAAAGTTTTCCACACTGTATATCAGCACATTGGCCACAATACAGACACAAGTTAGCATCTTCACACAATGGTAACACCCAAACGAGGAACTGGAAATGTTCGTCAGACGAAAGGTAAATTTAGTTGCCACATTCTACCCGCACATTGCCACCGCAGATGTGTTAGAAGCCGTAATACAGACAGTTCTACCAGAGTTCAGAGTAGGTTTGCGACCGGCAATCCACTATGGATTCGAGAACTTTGCATGGACAGCCGTGGGTATTTCACGTGGCACAGTTGAGTTGCATCAACAAGGAGCACCGCCACGTGGTCCGGCGAGTGTAACAATTGCTACACTCCCCAGCCATCAAAACAAAAATAAAACGGCACCTAGTAGTCCACCACCCGCAGAATTCGCAAACGGAACAGTGGTGCATCCACTAGCGGAAAGTTCAGGGGTAAGCAGAGGTCCGTGCCAAAACACCAGACTAGAACAGGGCAGAACGACCACTGCCTCACCCGTGCAAATGCACTGGCACCGAGACTGCCCTACATGCATAGCAAGGGAGAACCTGGAGTCGGGAAACGGAAGGCAGGAGTAGGGGACACGCCCCTTATCCCCGAAAATGCAACAACTACAAGCAACCAGTTTACCTTGGACAGATTTTTCAAGACTACAACAGTTTGCTAGGCATACCTGTCAACATAAACACAATTTCAACAGTGGCACTCATAGACACAGCAGCATCCCACAATTTTATTAACAAAAAATTAATAAATTCTGAACAGTGCAACCAATATAAACAAACAGTGCAACTTGGCACACGTGACGTCAACGGACATGTTAATGGCACCGCAATAGTGAATGTCAACATCCAAGATGAAACCATGCCAGTTTCTGCACTTATCATGCTAGACCTCAGGGAAAATATCATTCTGGAGGTGCCGTGGCTCAACAACCAACAGGTTGTCATCGAAATTTCCTGTGACCGCATCCACTTTGGCCTGACATGCAGCAAAACTGTATACCACCTGGGATATCATCAGCCCACCGTAATGGAAGACGTCAACCTACTGGACTTCAACCATACAGAGCTGGAAAAATTTCAAAGTGTCGTGCAAACCACTTAAAAGAGCACAATGATGTGTTTTAATGTGGAGATCCGCTGCAGAGCACCAGCAATAGGGAACAGCCTATACCGACCAGTCACGAGGAGCTGCTGCATACACCGCCCAGAGATTACACACTGTATCACCGCAACGTCACTGACATGCAGGTTAGTGAGATGTTAAGGGATGGTTACTATAATTTAGCAATAACTTTGGCCCCTAAGAAAGACAGAACTTGGGAGGTTTTGGGTTGATTTTCGCCCCGTTAACCTAATAATGAAAAGTTCTGTACCACCAGTGATCAATGCCAACAGTGCGCTCAACTTGCTCAGATCCACAAAAATCATGTCTTCTTTCGATTTATGTTCATGCTACTGGCAAGTACTAGTAACCCCTCAGTGATCGCCACATAAATGCATTCACACCAGATGGCAGACTTTTCAGTTTGCACGATGCCTTTGGCTTGAAATGCACACCCGCTATTTTTCAAGCTATGATGGTAAATGTGCTAGATGGTTACACTGGCAAGTTCATCACCAATTACCTAGACGACCTAGTTGTTTGGTCAAACAGTTGGGAGGAGCACTTGGAACACCTTGCCTTGGTACTAGAAGGTTTTGCGACTGCAGGCTTGACATGTGCAAACCACAAATGCCACATTGGCAAGATGGAATTAAATTTCCTTGGGCACATTATGAATGTGACCGGAAACTGTCCCAGTGAGGAACATTTACGTATAATTGAAGAGTGGGAACTGTCAAAAACTAGGAAACAGCTGTGGAAATTCTTTGGGTTAATAAATTGGCTATGCCAATACATCCAGGGGTTTGCCATCATAACTGCACCCCTTACAGTGCTACTGTCAACACTAAATAAATTCCAGTGGAACCCAACAGCTGCACAGGCATTCCCAGAAATCAAACAACAGTTCCACGCCAATGTTTCTCTCTTTCACGCCTAGACCCCGCTAGACACCTGTATCTACAGACAGACGCGAGCCACGAAGAGTTAAGAGCAGTGGTATTCCAAATGAGTGACAATGGCCCGTGGAGCGGAAATAAGATGTAAACGAAAGGAAGTGCCTAGCCATTGTATGGGCCTTGAAATGGTACAGATAGTTCTTGGAATACCAATGGTTCATGCTCAGGATGGACAACCGCAGCCTAGTATGGTTTCATAAAATGCAGGAGTCACGAAGCAAATTAACATGCTGGTCCATTCTCATGCAAGCTTATGACTAAGTAGTTGAACACGTCCCAGGAGTAGAAAACGAACTCTTCAATGCCCTCTCACACTCCCCAGGTCCAGAGAAATTCGAAAAAGACCCAGACAAGTGAGAAAACATGTTGCCTCCAGAAAGCCAGCCTAAGTTCAGTAATGAAGATGTGACACCACCCCTCAACTTGATACAGCTTGATGTCAACTGTAGGCAACAGCTGACTGCATTGCAGCTAGAAGTACACGTTCTACAAGCACAACAGGTCATGCTGGAAGCTGTACGACAGCGCAATGAGAGCGCACAAAAAATGAAGAAAACTGGCGTGTGGTAAACAAATGCTTAGAAGTACCTTCCACTACGTGATGAGGGAAATTGGAAAACATATGTGCCCAACGAGGCTCGCCACACAGTACTCCAGTAAAAACATGATAACCAACTAGCGGGACATCCTGAAGCAGAACAAATGCAATGCCCAATTGCAAACAAGTATCACTGGCCTGGTATTACATGAGAGATATGTAACTATGTACAGCAGTGTAGAACGTGTACAGAAAGTTGACAGGTACTACAGAAAATATGAAAATATCAGGTTATGTTAAATTGGTTTATAATCCTTGAATAATGTTGTGTAGAATGTTAAAGTATGTGTAAATGTATTGGGGATTAAATGTACAATAAACTGATATAACATATACATGTACAACACCAAGACCAATGAGTACCAACAGAGCCATTCGATACTGTAGCCCCTACCCATGCAGCACACAAGAAAAACGGTTCATTGTAGTGGTAACAGACCTTTTCTCTCGGTAGACAGAAGCTTATGCTGTCAACAGCACCAGAGCTGCCAACATTGTAAAAGTCCTGGAAAGTGAGTTTTTTCACAAGTGGGGTATTCCCCGCATCCTTCTGACCGATAATGGCACGCAATCAACAGGCGTAACTACTATCGGATATGAAAGGCGGAGAATCACACTACAGCCCAGTACCATCCTAGAGGAAATCGTACCGAGCAAAGAAACCAGGACTTAAAAACCCAGCTCAGATTACGTGTAGGAAAAGACCACACTGCTTGGCCACATAATGTGCCAGCAGCTCTGTTTTGTTTAAGAACATGTGTTAACGCAGCTATGGTAAAAACCCCAGCTGAGATTCTACAGGAACTTAACCTTGCACGTCTGGGAGAACTGGCCTGACCCGAAAACAGTACATATGGACAGACAGGAAAGATGGCAAGAAATTGACGCCGGCTAACAGTCAGAGGCGCTAGAGCCCATGACGGCACTCACGTGTCACGTATTACGCACGTGCGCAAAGAGGCCGATAATTTTAACTTTCCTATAAATGTTAATTTCAGCGTAAAATGTGTTATGTTGTCTTTACAGTGTTCAATATGTCTTAAAATGTTTTAAATTGCTTGTACTGATTTTAAATGTTTGGTTATGAATATTCAAAGTGCCTGCGGCACCTTCATTAAGAACACTTAATATTCTGGCATGAACGTCATCACAAAGAGACATTAAAATAATAGTGAATATCATAACAAAATTATAGAAATGAAAAACAATATCTAATTTAATTTGTGCTATTTTATTTTCAATATAAAATATTTCACTCTGCGTGCATAGCAGTTCCGCTTATGTGAACCACTAGGCAGCCATGATAGGTCCGTGCGATGCTTGTATCTGGACAGTCTGTCGAGGAGAGCTGGCAAGGTAAGACACTGTCACGCGCGCACTACAACTTTTGTTCACTGACGTAGGTTTCCATAGTCAATTTAGTTTAGCGGTTAATCTTTGCTTGCATATGTGCCAGACATTTTCCCCAGTATTATACTTCCGCTTTACTAATTCTTACGTCCTTGTGGCATTTTTAACTTAATTGAGGAGGAGGAGGAGAAAGATGTCGGAGAGGTCACGCGACCCACGCATTTTGAATAAGATGCCATCTACCTATGTTTATAGCATTTCAGTGTAACTTCTGCATAATTGCTACACACAATTTTAAGAGGTTTATTTTTATGTATGTATTCAAGGGTACTTTTCGTTTTTGAATATTATACGGCAACATCGCGTATAACCACGTGGCCGACTGAAGTCAAGTCATTGTATACGCCATCATTGCGTTTTAAGAGCTTATTTGTATAACATCGTCAGTGCAATGATTTATTTCAGGGTTCTATGTATTTTTCAGTCAGGGTTTAATGTATTTTTCATGTAAATTGATGCTTTTTGTACTTGATCATGCGGTCACAGTAATGTTTTATTTTGCCACCACCAGGCAGGTTACAAGCCTGTAACAACGTTAATCGTAAAGAGAATCACTTGCTCAACACGAATAATAGTCTATCTGAATTTAGTTTGCTGTTTCTACGCAGAAATATTGCAATTTCACCTGCACCACATGGTCCGCTACGAACTTCATCCAGCGGAATCTGCGCCACCAAAGCTTGTTTTCACACATGTGTGTGTTTATTGTGAATATTCATCTCGTGTCCCATCTTATTTCATGTATCATTCAAGGGTCTATGTAATTGTGTAATTAGTGTACGGTGCAATTATTCCCATCCTAGCCGGCTCTGTGTATAGGCTGTCACCATACTAACCACGTGCTGGAGGGTGAGCCCCGATGAATTAGCGTTAGTGATGCAGAGTAATCACTCGTGTTAATGTGTATTAAGGGTATTCATTTGTAATTCACAGTGTCCTGTCTTCAGGGAAAAACTGTCAGTCCACCCTAGTGGCTGTCAGCCTTCTTCCCTTGTGAAGGCTGCGCTTTCACGTACCTCGGTGAGATCATCTATTAAGGCATGAGCTAGATTAATTACGGGCTGGGGAGCACCCAAGCGGAATTGAGTAGTAATGACCGAGATAACCACTTCATTGGCACGTTGATATGTATAAACGATATAAATAAAAACAAGTCTACAGTGAACTCTATTTTTTATTCAATAGTGACAGTATCCTAGCCACATGTGTTTTATCTATTGTTTATTTCAGTGATTTTTATTAAAAGTTTGTATTGACAACGTGTTTGTAAGTACGCATGGGTGAGACGGACACACAGAACCCACAACATCCTTGAGAACCCTGAGTCTCAATAGTCCGGTGATTGGGAAGCACTGCTGGTGCCCAAATTACCAGTATGTATTTGTGTCATGGTTCGTCTCATGTCGCACCTGATGGCGTCAAAATTATGCAGGAGGTGCAGGAACATAAACGGTCCATCAAATACTGGCTAACCACTACACAATGGCCCCCGAGAGCACATGTGGGAGGAATTGTGTACGTTCGCAAATATCCACAGTCGGAGGGAAATAAAATCTTTTGTGTCGGTTCAGCTGCAAAGTGGAGCGGACCCTATCCCATTGCTAGCCAGGTGGGAAACATAACTTACACTGTGAAAGGAAGTGCAAGGATGGAGATTAAAATGCACCATGAAGACATCTGAGTGACTGGTGAGAGAGTGTATGCCGTGACACCCCCTCTTTCCCTGCTCAAACAAGCTGAATTAGATGCCCCGGCATTGGAGGGTGCTGTCTCGTTGCCCGGCATCCAGATGCCCGATAAGGATAGAGCAATCTCCAGTGAGGTGACTGAGAATTTCAACATAGCTACAACATAACAAATGCCACCTAGAATAGCTGCAGGTATGCCATCTTCACAGCCGATGCTCGGCGTCTCGACATCCAATAGAGATCTGTTGGAAGGAGACACCATCTCAACTGCTATACCATGTGTAAATTGCAGTGCTGCACATAGTAGAATTTGTCCAATATTAAAGTAGCACCCAATAAATGAATGTGACTCAATCCCAATTAAAGTTACATAGCAATGAAGGTACAAAGTGCCGACCACGTGGTCACGTGGAACCCAGCCATCCTGCATTATTATGCAAAAGTGCTTAGCATTTTTATAATCACAAAAATAAAGAGACTTCAGGACTAGCAGTGAGTCCTCTTATAAAAGCAATGTAATAAATTGTTTAAATTGTCATGTTGATGTCTCCAGTATGAAGCACACTTTTCGAACTGCGCAAAGATAAAATTACTCAAAAATGTTTTGAAAACTTGCACATTAATTTGTAATGCACCAAATTATTGTTAAATACTTAATTAAAAAATTTAAGGGTATCCATGCACATGTTTCTCTTATAGCTCACAGCAAGACTTAAATTGGAAAAAATTATTTTTAATATAAAAATTAGTAGCACATAATTTTTATATATTGTATTGATGTTCTTTTCAAGTGTCTTGCACGACATGCCAAATAATGTGTGTTTCATTCAGTGTTATGTTTCACATCATCCATATACTATTTTAATCCCGGGACAATTTTGTCCTGGCGAGGCATCAGTTACAGGCGTCACACACACCACGCCAACCCCTTTAACCTTAGTTCAAAGGGCATCAGGGCAGGTCGTGTCCACGCAACTCGGAGGTGAAACAACTTAGCACTCATTATGTAATTTACAATAAACTTTAATTTTTCTGGAACATTTTTATTTCTCTCATGCATCTCCGTGTATACCTTCCATTCAGAGCTGACTTAGGGACACCTCCGGTATACTTAGTAATTAAATATTTTTTACTACATATACAACATTTTAGCAGCTTAAGTCTATGCGGAGATTTGTATCACATGCCCACTTATGTTTTCAATCTTAAACCATCACATCACCAGTGTTGAATAATCACCAATTTTATAGAATGGATGTGTTTGCATACATTTATTATCGCTTGTCGAGGAGTTTTAAGGCACGTAAGTTTTTGAATGCTGGATGCGTATTTGTTTTGAAGTGTATCTCGGTGTTTGGTAAGGCGTGTTGGGAAGCCAGAATATCCCAGTTCGTGCTAAATATTACAGTTTATGCAAGTATATGTCACTCTTATCATATCACCATATTCAGATGCCAGGGGACACAGAGTCATTTAGCCCGGGCTTTTCGACCACGGCCCACATTTGAAGAATACCTTTTTCCGACCTGCGTCGTGCGTTTTTACATGAGTCTCATGTTGACACGAGCAGATTCCCCTCATTGGTTAGTTGGCGCCCTCCGGACATTTATAACTCACGTCGAGACCCTGTGATCATCCCATTAGTGGTGAATCTGCCTGCCCGCACTTGGACTTTACCACACCGATCCCCGTGAGGCCTTATAGCATGAGTAATGGCACACATAAGAGCCTCAAGTTTAATATTATAATAGTTCTGTGATATTATGGCCTTATAACCGTAAAAGTTTGTTTAACTATGGAGTACACAAAATAGATTATTATGCATGCTCACTAAATATATACATTTAAATACACGAGCGTAGCCAGGATTGGGGGGGGGGGGGGGGGAAATAAATAAAATTTGAAAACAAAATGACCAATATTTTATTTTAATTCAAGAAATGTGTGATCTCTCTTGAACATGAAGAAAGTTTATAGAATTTTGTGGTTCCATATATTGAAGCATTGCAGGTTTTGTAAGGTGGTTATTTAAGGGAATGGAGAGTGTTGGGGTTGGAAATGGATCATTGATATTTTCCCAAGGGTGCCAGCACAGAGAGCACGAGTGATACAGGGTGTGTGGTCGACGACACTAAATGTGGCCCCCTCTGATGAACCAGCATCTGATGATGATGTTGATTTGTAATCCTTAATGCCTAGTCTAGTGAGAGGCGTCACCCCCCTCCTCCCTCATACACTCTGCTCACTCCCATTAGAGATCGTTTCAGGCCATCTCCAAGCCTTATAAAAATTACAACAGGTTATGTGGCCGAGAAGCGACCAAAGAAAATAAATATTGCACATTTACACGGCACAACATTTTATTTCCATTTACTTCCTTCACTGAGGCACTTACGATACAAACCTCCAGTGAAGCACAGAGAGCTCTAATGCTGACTAAAAGGTGCAAAAGCCTACATGGTATTTACGTGAAAATTATGTCCCAGCCGTGTAACAGACGGACTGAGCTGTGGAGTGGCGCTCCCTTTGGGCTAAAGACAAATTATTACATGTTCCGGTAATGAAAATTAACTATTGAATACTAAATAAGTAGACAAAGATGATGCTGGCCCGAAGAGGCCACGTGAGGACGTCTGTCCCACCCAAGTATCAGAACGCCATTGAATGTGGATCATACAGGATCTTACAGTCGTGCTCAGTGTTCAAGCACAACTGAATGAAAGAATCTTAAATCTAATAAAACACTGACAAATGAAATGAAATGGAGATACGTGACACTGATGAGAGGCTGGGACAAATACACACTTTAAACTTTATTCAAAATATGATGACAGTAAAAATATATAAAAACAAAAAACGGTATCACTTTACACTTGATGTGACTGCATAGCACATAACCACATTTTAATGGTAGTTTCAGTGAGGGCGTGTATCGCTCTGAGTTCACTGTTTATTATGTGCTTTATGTTAAATTATTGCAAAAATGATCAAGTTTAATTTAGCATATTTAAACCCTTTGAAACATACTTAACCTCAACACACAGCAGGAAAATGTTCGACTGTGGCCAGTGGTTGTACTTACGTTTTGTGTTGCACTGAATGACAATAATACTTAATCACCTGGCACAATAAAACCCTGAGAAAAAATAATTAACACGATGAATACTTCACTAATAAACACTGAACAGAATAATTATAAAAAACAATTTCTAAGCATGCTCTACCAAAACTACAGGGACAATTCTTATAATTCTTTCACTGTTAGAAAGTTACATTCTTCCAGATGGACATAACGCATATATCAAGTGGGGCCACAGAGGCCCAGTGGGTAGAGTAATGCCAAGTGGTGCTGCAGAGGCCCAATGTGCAGAGCAATCCCAAGTGGAGATGCAGTGGCTCAGTGGCAATAGCACTTTCAAATGGGGCCGCAGTGACTCAGTGGATAAAAATATATCAAGTGGACCCACAGAGGCCCAGTGTGTAGTAGAGTAAAGCCAAGTGGGGCCACAGTGGCCCACGATTTTTATAATTATTTCACTATTAGAAAGCTACATTCTTCCAGATGGGCGTAGGCATATATCAAGTGGGACCACAGAGACCCAGTGGGTAGAGCAATGACAAGTGGGGCAGCAGTGGCCCAGTGGCTAGAGTGATAATATTATAAAGAGGTAATGTGAGTTACATGTCTAGAAGGTAATCTCAGAAACTACACAGCCGATTCTCACAATTATTTCACTATTAGAAAGCTACATTCTTCCAGATGGACATAGGCTTGGTTTAATTAAAAAAATATAAATAAATAAAAAATATTTAAAAAAAACTTGAGAAATTTTAAAATTTGTAAACTAAGTTGGAGAAAAATGAGCTAATTGGATGCTTCCTAAGGCTGTACTAACAAAACCACTATTCAAGATAAATTGAAACAATGTTAGAATAAATTATAGAGGAGTGGGAGGTAGGGGCTTTACTCTTCACACCCTTGGACCTTTGGCTATCCAACCTTCTCCCCCTCCAAATCACCCCTTCCACCCCTCTCTGGGTAGAAGTCGGAGACAGGAGCCGTGTGTTTTTCGCCTTCTTTTCAGCCTGGAAGGTGTATTTTTTGATAAATTTTCTTGGGATATGGGGGAGGATTATCTTTTTATGCCCCACCCTCCCCCAATAGGAATTTAAGCCCTTCGGGTCTAGTCTTAAGTCTTACATCTTAAATGTTAGTCTTAATTGTTAAGTCTTAGATCTTATATGTCTTACATCTTAAGTATTACATCTTACATCTGAAGTCTTATGATTAAAATCTTACATCTTTTGCATTACATATTAATTTTTAAATCTTTATGTTCCGAATGCAAATGCAGGACAGGATATGCAAGTGAGCACCAATAGGAGCGAACAAGCACGTGCTGAAGTTCCCAGACAAAGTCGTGGGTAGTCGGTCGGAATGTGCAAGCGAATGCCAATTGGTGTTCGCTCGCACATCCCGAAGTTTCAAGACGAAGTCCGGATGTGAGAGCGAGCGCCCATAGGTGTGAGCGAGCACATGCCGAAGTTCCCGCGGTCGCGGGTAGTCACAGGTAATCACGGGTAGTCGCAAATTGTTGAACCGACATAGAAAAAAGTACATCAGTTTTTGGGGGAAAAAAAATAGCAAAAAATAACATTTTACCAAAACATCCTAACACCTGAGCGAAGCAATGGCGGGCTGCACGTCCTGAAGTTCCCATAGTCGCAAGTAGTCGTAGGCAGTCACAGTTAGTCGCATGTAGTTGCAAGTTGTTGCAGGTAGTAGTCGCAAGTTGTCGCGGGTAGTCACAGGTAATTGCAAGTTGTTGCAAGTTATCGCAGGTAGTCGCGTAGTCACAGGTTGTCACAAGTACTAGTCATGGTAGTGGCAAGTAGTCACGGATAGTCATGGGTAGTCACAGGTAGTCGTAGATAGTCAGTCATGGGTAGTCACAGGTAGTCATGGGTAGTTGCAGGTAGTCCTGTGTAGTCGCAGGTAGTCCTGTGTAGTCGCAGGTAGTCATGGTAGTCACAGGTAGTCATGGGTAGTTGCAAGTAGTCACGAGCAGTCAGTGATTAGTCACATGTATAGGTATGTATTTCAATAACTCCATAAAACCTGAGCAAAATGATGGCAGGCTGCTAATGTAAAAATATAAATAACAATTAGTTTTTCTCTTTTGTCAGTTCTATTTTGTGTTATTGTATAGCACTGTTTATTCTAAATATTTGTGTGTCATTTAATAAAACATTATTATATTTAAAATGTTTTAAATTTATTACTCTTTATTCCAAATTTATTTGCAACCCCAAAACTAAAGGTTGTATTGCGACTGATTTCAACAAGAGTGTAATACGAGACACAATTGAAGAATTCTATACCATCACAAAGATTGCGCCAACAACTATGAATATGTTAGGAAATTACATTCGGCATTGGCTAGATGATGACAGCTCTGTATGACTTTATGTGTTATTATTTGCATGATTTTTTGTAATTTTGTTAGACGTAAAACCGCTGTGCTGTAACATGTGTTTACGTTGGCTTGACATTACGTTGTCTCAAACCCCTCAATGTAGGCATATTATGTGAACAAATACTGTCTGAGTAATGCATTCTCGTTGAGATATTTCTTACGCCGCGCCATACATCTTCAAATCCAATATTTATATCCTCCCCCCTTTCCACCATTTTAAAGGTGAAAGAGTTTATGATACATTAATTTTGTCTAATGTTATGAAAATGAGAAAATAAAACAAGTAATCTGCTGAAGCATTAAACTACAGAATACATTCCACCTCCATCATTGTTGCTTTTATTTAACATGAATTTAATTCATACTGGTGAATATTTTAACAGAACATTTGCACTCAATAACAGAAACGAAATTGACTTCTGTCGAACAATGCATGCAGACGGTAACGAAATCATCCGGCACACAATATCACAAGAGCACTGCTATCTATTGTCGCCAGTCAAACTTCTCCATGTCCAGTTTTGCCAAATGTTTTTATGTCTGTGCGTATACTGCCGGGCCACTGTCTTGCCGCTCCGCTACAGACCGGTCCATGCCAAGCCACTGTCTAGGGAGTATGAGGGGACTCGCATACCCAGAAATCTGCCGGTACCAGTAGGTCCCACTTAACATGGTGTAGCAAAATTATAAACTATCATACTTGATTTCTAATTTATTTTTCTAAACTCAAAAGGATTAAAAACACACTTTCTGCATTAATAACTACTTACCTCTTATATATAAAAAATTTTAATTAAAAAAGTGCAGTAACATATTTACATTGACAGATTGAGATAACATATCAATAATAAAAAAAAAAAATCAAATTACTCTAGTTTAAGTGATACTCCAAAACTTAAGCATCCTTTCTCCTCTTGGAAGGGCTATTGAAGATGGTCTCTCGAATGTTAGTGTCACTTCTTTTGCTTTCTTTTTAGCTTCTTTGTCAAAAATCTATGGGAAAAGAAAATACTTTATAACCATGTCACTTTCTATCACAGCTTGTTATGAAACAATAATCATTCAAATTTACTTATCTAGATACCAGAGATTAGGTATGATAATTCTAACTCTACAGCAACACTAAAACCTCACTCTGATATTTATAACCATATTTTTAAGTGTCTACATTTAAGCTTTTGTCTAGGAAATAGTTCTTGCCCTATTTATAACCAATTTTTTTTGGTAACATTTAGGCATTCATATTACAAATCCAGTATGACATTTTTAGTTGGGGAAATTTACCACTAATCATTTTAACTTACCATACACAACTGTAAGTTGTGACAAAAGCCTACTGCAATACCACATATATTGACAGCAGCACGGACAATATCTCAGAGTGAACTAGACAACCATGATCAATGTGCTATGTTAACCCCATCTGATGTGTGTGCGTGCATGTGTGTATGTATGTATGCGAGCGGTTCTCTAAACTGAATCCAGTTGTTTGGCCCTCCTCCCTTCCTGAAATCACATCTGCATTAGCATGCAATAATAACAGTTGATATATCTCCACCATGAAAGCTCCAAGAGTGATAGGAAACTTCTCCTCCACATCCAGACTTGCTGCAAAGCTTCAGTGTCACATCAGATTATTATTTTTTACTCTATTTTTCTCATTTTGTGAGTAGTGGTGGTCCAATTTGTAAATTTATCCAATATTTCTGATATCCAATACGATTCTAATAATACAACCTGATAAATATGTAAAAGTAGTAAGTAACCTCACTATTTCTTTTGTTATTGGAAATCATTATCTATTTTCTCATTGAGCTGGAAAATAATTTTTCCGACATTTTTGGAATAGAGAGGGGAGAAAGAAAATACTACATTTCTCATTTGTTTAAATTACTGGTATTGGCAAACATTAATAGTTAAAAGTAAACGGAACAAAATTCCAGTATTTACCCAAAAAGAGGCAGATCTCGATTATAGGCAGACCCCAATATTTGCAGACTTGTAACTAGGAAAAAACAATTTAAACAAATAAGTATATTTAAATTAATATGTAATACTACTTTTTAAACATTTTTAGCAATGGACCCACACATGAAAACTTTACGAAAACAAGAAAATAAGCCTAATGACGTATAATGGTCACAATTTTATGCACTTCATTAGTGTGAATAAGTAAGCCTACTACACACTTTTTGGAAATGTTGCTTCTATTTTTTTGCTTAAATTCATACATATAGGTGAGGTTAATTAAATAAACAATTGTGTGTTATACCCTCAATAACTATTTCACAAAGTAAGTTACTGAAATATTCATGAAATAGGTATTTTTTCATGACACAATGTTTGTTAAATAACAGTTACCTATCATAAGAGTTTATTTTAAATTTCAAATGTTGCTCTAACCAACTCATGGGAATAAATACTATTTATTTTAAGACTTCATAGACTATTAGTTTTGGAATAATGATAACACGAAAATAATAGTAGTATGGCATGCTAGATAGTTGAATGTTGTGGTGTTCCGACAAACCTTACAAAATTCTAAACACAAATTACAAAAAACGAAACTTGATATGAATTGGAACACGGCTTCTCTTTCCGCCATCGCTGAACATTCTTTAAAGAAATGTGAAACGCATGCACAGATGCAAAGTTGTTTGAGTCTTCAGCAAATTTATTAATTCAAAGCTTATAATTTCAGTCATATTAATTTTGTTCACCTTTTGGTGTTCAAGCACTAGATGTGTCACTTTTTTCTACGTGATCCGTCATTACTGATAAAGAAAAATTTAACCTAAACACAGCTGAAACGTAAACAAGTGATGAGGTAACCATATACGTATGCAATAAAGTGAGTACAGTATAAAGCACACATTGAAAAAATTGACGCGAGACAACTTGTTGAATTGAAGACTTAAGTGCAGCATGACTGTTTTTTTTTCTGTGGATGCAGCTTCAGACACACCCTTATGTGGGTGTTCTTGTGTAACTTAGTCCTGACGAGGTGCTGGGGCATGCCCATTATATAGTACAGGCCTGGTAGCTTTGCGGCAGGGCACAAAGTCTGGTTTTGGCAGCGTGATATTTCATAGAGGATTTGCTACCTCCAAGGGTATACCTGGGCGACGGATGTGATTGTTGGACTGGCTGACAGTGGGCACGTTGGCAAACAGGTGTGGGTGTGAGGATTTTAACTGGTTGATGCCAGTGTAACTGGTGCAAGAACAGCGGGGATCAAGAAGGCAATGGCTTCAGTAGGCCGATGGTTTGGATGGCTGAGGTAGGCAGAAAACCATGGGGGCACTTCGGAGCTGACTCGTACTGGCCCACGAATTAAATCCTTAGGAACCTCTGGCTCGATGGAGTCTTGCAGATGATGTAGTGCCCGAGTTTGTTCGCTGGGACTGAGTTTAGCTATAAAGGCTACTAAGCCAGGGGTTGGCTCCTGCAGGCACCCAGAGGTCAGCAAGGTCAGTTTGATGCACTCTTTCAGACCACAGCGCTTGGAGTAGGTCACTCGGACAAACACTGGCAGGGTCCTTGTGATCGTTACAGCATGTCAGACCACGTGTGGGCAATCGACTAGGTGGTCACCTTATTCCAACATCTGGAGCAGATGCGGAATGCATGTTGTACGTCATGCCATGCCACCGAGGGTCACTGTGTTATCTCAGCTAAGTCTTCCTAGTCTAAGGTGCAGTGGAAAGGAAGTGAGTACCAAATCAACAAGCTGGTCCGAGAACAGTGTACCTATGTGGAATTTACCATTCTACCTACGACGTAGATAGAATGGATGGCCATATTAGGTACGTGTGGATAGCAACAATGTGTTTGGCTCGAATGAGCATCTTCCCGGGATCACCTGTTGTGACCTTGCGTCCACTAAGTCAACTGGGATGGTAATAGTCTAGACGAAGTGTGGTACTCAGGATTACTGCAAATACATGTTTTATTTCCTTATTAGGGAAACAACCAGTGTTGACGTACTATCTCCTACATTGGCACGAGCATTTGCCAGGAAGCTGACTATGCTATGTCCGTAGAGGTGACTGGTGTTAATCTAACAATGAGGACATGGTAGGCTAGAGCTGGATTCTATTGTTACCCAGAGGGGGCCGCAGTGTCTAGTGTTTAGACAACAGCGTACTGGCACAGTGCTAGATTGACTAGGCAGTGGTGTTGCAGGATAACCCCTGGGTAGAGCGTACAGGAACTACTGGAATATCCTTCTGGCACAAAGGTGCAGTGAAGGAGGGAAGGTGAACGAGGAAAAACTAGGGTAACCCTGGTGGCTAATGTGGTAGGTGTATCAAAGCTATATGAAAGCAAAGACTTAACGCGCAGACTGGTCTGTGTCTGAGCAATGGGTGCTAGATGACTGAAGACTGGGTCGCAGACTTGATTAGTGCCCTGGCAGTGCGTGTGATGGGCAACTGAAAACTGGTCAGGAGGTAAGTGGCTTCTCCCTTTTTACACTAAATCCTGGTCGCTGCTCGGCACTGGTTCGCTGACGTCTTGTAGAAAAGCGGTGGCGCGGAGTGCGAGGGGTGACAAAAAGAATAGCTCTTAGGCGTGATGTCACCGACAGGATGGATGGAGACAAATGAGCAACAAAACAATACGAGTGGTGATATTTAGCAGTAGGAAAAAGTACTCGTTGCTCTCGATGCATAGTTACGGTGGTCCAGTGAATAAAATAATCTCATCTATCTAGAATGTCCATTCTAAACAGAAAACAGTATAAGCTCACGTGGCAGGGTTAATGGTAATTCAAACTTCTAGACATAAAAAGCAAGGCTACGTATAGGGGATGAGCTGAAATCATTAAACCACCATTGTAAAAAAGTGTCGTGCACCAATTCCCCCCCTCTCCACTGCGATGTAAGCTCATCCTTCAGGGAAAAAAGAACAAATTCCCCTTGGAAGAACTTGGGAACGTTCCAACAAAGGCAATAGGCCTCTCTCGACAGCCCTGTCTAAACAGGATGAGGTTAGAACTCATCCCTGAGGAGAGATGCAAGTGATTCTCCCACAACAACTTTTGCTTTCTGTTCGGTTGGACACGCTTCAGTGGGATGGAGTGATCTCATCCTATTTTCCTTTTCTCTCTTTGAGGAGAGGATGCACGGGTACCTGTGATGGATGCTTACATGTCTACACAGGGCGCAGTTACCCCTCTCGACCAATGTTATTTGCACAGGATGAACACAGGGCTCATTCCTGTGGATAGAAGTGAATTACTCCCTGGGTGCATGTGAGCAGCATCTGTAGAGGTGCAATATACCTTACTCTCTGTTAGCCACCCTTCACAGAAAAATATAAGGCTCGCATCCTTGAGCGGAGATGGAACAGATTCTCCTATGACGGATGTTTTGAATACCCTTGCAGGACAATCAACGTTCCTCTCAAATAATGCTGGCTAGGCAGCATGAGACAGAAGGAAATTCTCCCTGACCCATACCTGGACAATCAACCTTCATCTCAGCTAATCACCTCAGAGGTATGGTTTGGGTTGAAAAGGAAATTCCTTTGACAGAATGTAGTACTGTCCTCTCAACAGCAATTTCTTTTTCACCCATGGTACTTCTGTAGTGTCACCTATTCTGTGCATTCTGCTCGGTTTGACACCTCCCTCTAAACTTGACCTTGTTTCGAAGGAATCAGCTGAGTGGGGAAGGCAGTTGAAACTTGCAGGTGGCTGCTAAACTCTCTGTTATCCCGTGTTTGGACTTGTGACTTTGTACATGTGGATTGGATAGAATTTTAGATCAGCAGTAATTTAACAGCTAAACTTTATGTAGTTATTTTTACTGACCCCTTGATACTTGTGTGGGACTCATTTTAAATTTCCCGTGCACCTGCCTTGGTGTGCATTCTTCATTTGTCAATGCTGTCTCAAGGTATGGCGGTCCTGAGCTACAGGAAGAGCTGGATATCATGGTGGTAAGTTGAATTGTAAACAGCTGCTGCTTGTTGGTTGTTTTCTGGCTGAAATTTGTAATACAGACTACTAGTGGCAAATTAATTTTAGTAGTGTTAAATTTGCCATAACATTTTTGGTCCTCCAGGCCGGATATTTGCCGGCATCATCTTTTTAGTGCACAATTTCGTTGTTGTATTGCTTTGTGTTGGAGGCAAAACACATGCATGCTAAAGTGTTTTTGGTGTGCGTGTGCATCAAGAACAATACAAAACAAGTTTTCATTGTCAGGAAAAAAACCTTGTGGACCCTGCGGACGAAGTGAACAGTAGAAATTCCTGGGGTTTATTTTTATTTTCTGTTTGCGGTGGTCCTTTGTGTGCATGTGTCTGCGTTCTCGCTTTTTCTCCATTGTGTCTATGTGTCGGCACTTTGGTTCTTTGTTTTTGTTCTAAGTCTTTGCTCCTACTTCTTATTCTTATTTTCCCAATGTCCTGTCACTCAAAATATTGTTAAAGTAGTATACACTTGTTTTGAGTTGTAAGTGCAGCTAGCAAAAAAGGGCCACATATTTTTTGGAAGTTGTTCAATTGACCCGTTTGTTGCAAAGTGCAATTTTGCACGCACTTATATTTGTAAATACTGTTTCATGCAATTGTTAGTTTTGAAAGGTTTTCGGCATTCCTAGTTAGTGCCGTATGTTCTCTGCCTTTTCCTGGAATACTATTGACAGTAGTCGCAATCATAGTTGCATACCAACTACAATTTTCATGGTTTGGTAGTATAGTTACTTGGCTGCCGTCGTATTTTCCTTTTCTTGTCTGATCATTATTTTTGAGTTATTGAATTCTTGTAGCCACAAGATGTCTCAAGCACAAGCGGAGCTTTTATGTCTTCGTTTGGCAGAAAGTTGCCTCAAGCGTGCCCATGATCTTGCTCAGGTTGTTATGAGTGAGCTAGGCAAATGGAATTTGTCTGTCGCTACTACTCGGGACTTGCCTAAAGTCCGCGAAAATTTTGATGTTGATTTTATCACAGTACAATTGTTAGCTGATAACTTGCCTGATTTAGATTTTGCTGAGCATACGGGGTGCTTGGTAGTGTTTGAATAAAAATATTTCTTCGTAATGGAAATTGCAGACACCCTCGCAGATGAGTCTAAATGCCAAGTTCAAGGCACTGCAAGTGTCAAGTTACACAGTTCAAGAGTAGCCTAATTTTGATGGCGACCCCAGGCAATGGCCTAATTTTTCTAACTTCTTTGCCACTCTGGTGTCACATAACAGTGATGTGTCTCCTGTTGAGAAACTAGCTTATTTGAAGGGTACACTTAGTGGGGATCCTCTTGGTATAATCCAGTCTTTACCCATGTCTCACTTAAGGCTCTTGATGTCGCAGTAGATAAGTGGGACTTAGTGCTGTTACCAATAATGTGCAAGTGTTTAAATGCTCCGCTTCAAACACAGTGGGAGCTCACATTTGGTCGTGAGTTACCCATACTAACTGAATTCATATTGTTCCTTGAGAAGCACTGTCATGCCCAGAAGACAGTGAATGCAGCAGCCACTAAGACCTTTAGGGTACACCCTTCGATTCCCAAATCCACACCAGCAGTGCCCCTGTGGAGACAGCCTTGTAACCAGTCCAGCAACCAGTCGTCGAAGTGCTTGGCGAGTTCTACCCAAGTAGAGTGCTGTTTATGTAAAGGTGCTCACAAGTATTCACAGTTTGGTAATCGTAACCCTAAGCAGCGGTTCTCAGATATTAAGGAACACAAATAATGTTTGAATTGTTTCTTGCCTTCATACCGCTCCAAGGTTTATCCATCATCCTCGTGTCATCAATGTGGTGCTCGCCACCACACATTGCTACATTTTGACTCCAAGGAGACTGAGAAGGGCAACTCATTATTGCTGGCTGTAGTAGGTTCCTCTCAGTTTACTGACTCGCAGCCCACAACTCTGTCTGCTGTTACACCAGTACTTTCAACGCCATCTTCTGTGGTGCTCTCGTCCACAGTCCAGGTACACATCCTTGATGCAGCTGGAACATCTTATGTCGCCAGAGCCCTCCTGGACACAGCCAGCCAGGCTAGCCTCATTTCTGAACACTGCTGCCAAAGTCTTGGTTTGGCTCATAAGAAGACGAATCTTCCCATTCAAGAATTGTTTAATGCAGTTGTAAATGTGGCCAAGTCATTCATGTCCATTGTAGTAATCCCCTGTGGAACTCCTCACATGCAATTTTCTATTGATGTGTTTGTTCTCCCTCATATTACCAGTAAGCTCCCAAGTGTTCAGTTGTCCAGGGAGGTACGCCGCTCGGTTGCGCATTTGAAGCTTACCGATCCAGCGTTCAATGTTTCTTGACCTGTCGATCTACTTATAGAGACAGATCTTGTTCCTAGATTTCTTACTGGAGGTAAAATCAATGGCTCTCCCATGGCTCTAGATTCAATTTTCAGGTCAATCTTGAAGGGCAAGGTCGAAGCAGAACCTCCTGCTGTGCCTTGAGCATCCTATTGCATTTCATTGTTGACGTTGAGCCCCCTGGAGGATGCAATTATGTGGTTTTGGGAGGTTGAGGAGTTCCCACCAGTAAAACACAAATCTGTCGAAGAGGTTCGCTGTGAACCGGTTGCAAGGGGGATCCGCCATTCAAATAGATGTTTTCTGACTTCTTGAGGGACTACTTTGCAGAGGGGCATATGGAGAAGGTGCCCATTTCAGAATCGTCACCCTCACCTATGTACTACATCCCACACCATTGTGTCATCAAACCTGAAAGCACAACCACAAAACATTGTGTCATGTTCGATACATCTTCAAAGAGCTCAACAGGTGTGTCGCTTAATGATGTTCTATTGACTGGACCTAGGTTGCAATGCGACATCATTGATGTGTTGTTGAAGGTCATGTCATGGTTTTTACAGCTGATATTAAGCAAATGTATAGACAGATAGCAGTATGTTCTAGCCATCAGGATCTTCAACGTATTGTGTGGCGCTTTGAAGACAGGGATTTGGTGGAGGATTATCGTTTAAAGACGGTGACGTATGGTTTCTCCTCTGCTCCATACTTACCACTTCGCACCTTGCAGCATCTGGCTGAGGATGAGAAAAAGTGATCTCCTGTTGCTGCAAATGTAATGAAGTCAGACGTATATGTTGATGATGTGGTCACCGGCTCTAACTATGTTTGTTCTGCATTGGCCCTGCAAAGGGAGTTGATTTCATTGCTCGCTGTTGGTGGTTTTAAATTGAGAAAGTTTGTCAGCAACCATCCTGCCTTGCTTGACTGGCTCCCAGAGGAAGATGTTGAAGCACTAGGAGCTCTGTCATTGGATCAAGACAGTCATGTTGTTAAAGTGTTAGGACTGTAATGGAATCCCAGCATTGATTGCTTTTCATACAAGATACAGCCTAGTTGCTACAGGCCACCACGAGAAACATCTTGTCAGAAGTGGCAAGGATTTTTGATCCTCTTGGGTGGCTCTCTCCTCTCACCATATTTTCGAAACACCTCATCAAGACTTTCTGACTGGAGAAACTTGATTGGGATGCTAAACCCTCAAGAAATATTGTTGAGAAGCTGAGCCAGTTCAACAGTAAGCTACCACTGCTAGCATCAGTTGTTGATGCCTGACAAGTAATTAGCCCTGCAGGTTCCTCGTACAAAATGCATGGCTTCTCTGATAGTTCAGAGATTGGATACTCTGCAGTGGTTTATTTACACCTTACCACACCTACAGGAGTCACCACACATTTAGTTGCTAGCAAGTCAAAGGTTGCTCCAGTCAAGGTTCAGTCCATCCCATGGTTGGAGCTTTATGGGGCTTTATCGATAGCTCGTGCACTTCATCATGTAGTAGAGTTGTTCACTCCTGTCATCACCTTGTCATCAGTGCCTGGACAGACTTACAGATTGTTCTTTCTTGGGTGAACTCATCCCCTCACCAACTGAAAACTTTGGTCGCCATTAGGGTGAGTGAGATCCAGGAGCTCACCAGTCTGTCCTGGTGGAAGCATTTCCCATCAGAGTCCAATCCTGCGGATTGTGATTCTTGTGGACTCTTGCCCTCTCAGCTAGTAGGGCATCCTCTATGGTGGACTGTTCCAGCGTGGTTACAGGAACCACCTGCTCAGTGGCCCTCCTGTTTTGAAACTTTAGTCACTGACCCAGTCCTGCTGGAGCAGAAGGTTAAGGTTTTGGGAACATTTGTTTCAGCTGACGAGTTTGACAATCTGCTATCACATTTTAGCAGTTTCACAAAATTGCTTTGAATGATTTCATTGGTGCTGCACTTTATTCACAATTGCAGTAACTCTCGTGCAAATTGTCTAACTGGGCATTTTACCACTAGTGTGTTAGACAAGTCCCTTCACATTCTATTGTTGCATGTGCAGTCTGTGACATTCAAAGAAGAGCTTGCTTCTGTGCACAAGGGTCAAAGTCTTTCTCCCTCGATTCAAAAACTCGTTCCCTTTGTTGATGAAACAGGTCTGTTGAGGGTGGGCGGTAGACTCCAGCACTCTGACCTCCCCTTCGATCAAAAACATCCAGTGTTGCTTCTCACGACCCATGTGTTGACTGACCTCATCATTGGACACTACAATGAAAGGAACCAGCACCCTGGTATTCGTACTTTGCAGGGCATTCTGAGGGAAAAATTCTGAATCCTCTCAGATAAACATGGCGATTGTGCTATTATGTGCTCCATTGAAGGGCAAAACCATCCTAGTTTGTCATGAGGGTTCAACAGGTGAAGCCATTTGCAATGGTAGGGGTGGATTATGCAGGGCCGATTCTGATAAGGGCCAGCAAGACTCGCAAGTCATCTGTGTTGAAGGCCTATCTCTGCATATTCGTTCGTTGTTACACCAAGGCAGTCCATGTAGAAATTGCCTCTGACCTATATACTGATGTTTTTCTGGCTGCCTACAAATGTTTTGTTTCGCGTCGAGGAAGGTCTTCCGAGATCTACAGTGACTGTGGGACAAACTTTGTCAGGGCCCACAACTACCTGATGGAACTCCAGCACCTTCTGACATCGTCCTCTCACCAGAAAAGGGTTGTCAATGATTTCACCACCTTGGAGTGACATGGCACTTCAACCCATCTGCTGCCCCTCACTTTGGAGGTTTGTGGGAGGTGGGGTCAAATCCTTCAAAATCCACTTGGTACGTGTCAATGGGGAACAAATACAAACCTTTGAGGAGTTGTACACTGTTGCTGTGTAGGTGGAAGCTGTCCTAAACTCCAGACCCCAGTGCCCTCTAAGTTTGGACCCCATAGACTTTGTTGCCCTTACCCCAGGACACTTCCTGACACTTGAGCCCCTTGTTGCTGTGCCAGAACCCAAACACGAAAACGTGACGCTAAACCGGCTTCAGCGCTGGCAGCTGATTGAACCGCTACATCAAAGACTTCTGGCAGCGTTGGCACCGGAAGTATCTCCATACTCTCCAGCAACGCTTGAAGTGGCAGAAGCCGGGAGCAAGCATCGCTCCCAATCAACTTGTACTGATCAAGGACAACAGAATACCTCCTCTGCAGTGGCGTCTTGCACGTGTTGAAGAGCTTCCTCCAGGAGGAGATGGTATTGCACGAGTCGCTACAGTACGCGCTGCCAATGGAGTATTCAGGCGTCCAATTGTTAAAATGTGTCCGTTACCTGAACAGTGTTAATTTTATTGAAATTCTCTGCATTTCAAGGTTTGCGGTATGTTTGGACTTGTGACTTTGTACGTATGGATTGGATAGAATTTTGTATCGGAAGTAATTTAACAGCAAAACTTTATGTAGTTTATTTTACTAACCCCTTGATACTTGTGTGTGACTCATTTTAAATTTCCAGTGTGCCTGCCTTAGTGCGCATTCTTCATTTGGCAACACTATCTCAAGTGTTGGCGTTCCTGAACTACAGGAAGAAGAAGAGCAGTTTCAAGTTGGATATCATGGTGGTAAGTTGAGTCATGTGAAACTGCCACCAGTTGGTCGTTTTCTTGTTGAAATTCGTTATACAGTCCACTAGTGGCAATTGAATTTTAGTAGTGTTAAATTCGCCGTAACATATTGTTTCTTACAAACCGTGTTGACAGCAGACATACTATATCTCTCTCAGAAGATACATGCAAAACATATCCTATCTTATTCTTTGCTTCTAGGAAAAAGGAAAAAGAGTAGAATCCAATGGTGCCAGACAGTGTTTGTCATCTTTTGTTTGTTTACTCTCAGATTACAGTGCGTGTTCTTGTTTCTGTTTTTTTTTTTTTTTTGCATCTTGTGTTTTTAACTCACGCTGGGAAACCTGAGTGATGTACCGCGGTCCTCTTTCATAAACATGCATTCAGAGACTACTTTAAAGTTTTATTATTTTACAATTAAAAACACAGCTAAGCTGTAGCAAGCAACGTGACTACACACTCAATAGTTTCGGCTTGTGTGGGATTTCAGTTTACAGATTATCCTACCAGCAACAATAAAACTCAGGCATGTGTTAGCTGCTTGTTTGCCATGAGAGGGCAGTAGTGTCGCAAGATGGTGCGAATGGAGGATAAGCACAACTGCTTGTCATAAACATTTTTGGTCCTCCAGGCCAGATTATTTACGGGAGATACAGTTTTGTTCACGGAAATGTACGCTAGAAGTGTACTATACACCTTTTAATGGTTCGGTGACGGTGAACGGGAAGTTTTGACGGTTATTGTCGGGTTTTGTTTAAGGCACGTCATGCTGAAACTCAATGTGAGTAAACATGCTGCAATAACAATCTCCACCAGCCAGAGGAATTTTAATCCACATTTCTCGCTCACGTACGAGCACGTGATTATTTTGCAGTTTTATACAGTGCTCTTTGTGCATCAGTGCAACTTATTTTTTGGATAGACAGTTATTCACATCTTTAAATAAAATGGCGGCTGCAGCATCACCTGAGCTACAATTTGTAATTTTCAACTATCTGCTAGCCCAGGCAGACGAGGCCAGAGAACTGTATGAAGCATCTAGCGAAGATGAATAGAAGGTGAGTCAGTTTCCTTATTTGTACGAGTGGATGCATCTCTTGATGTGGCCCTTCAGAAGTTATGGGAAGTAGAAGAGGTTCCATCAGTGAAATTTTTGTCAAGCGAGGCCCAACAGTGTGAGAATCACTTCATAAGTACCCACACATGGCGAAGATGGTAGATTTGTCCTAAGACTTCCATTCAGATTATCCACGTGTAATTTGATCTTCAACAGCAGTGCGTAGACTTGGTGGACTAGAACGTAGACTTGCAAAGATGCCAGAGCCAACGCAGCACTACCAAGACTTCAAGGAGGAGTATGAAAGCTTGGGTCAAATGATGCGTATTGGACAGTTAACACCCACACGTGATGGCTATCAAGTATCCCTTACTACAAGTGAGTTTGCTCAGCCAGCATACTTTATTTCTCACCAAGCAGTAGTCAAAGAGGAAAGTGTTTCCATAAAAGTGAGGGTGGTTTTCGATGCATCCTGCAAGACCACAAATGGACAATCACTGAATGATCTACTTTCTGGGCTGAAATTACAGAATTAAATTTTTGATATAGTTTTGAGCTTCTGAACATTTCCATTTGCTGGGACTGCAAATGTATGCAAGATGTTAAGACAAATAGTTGTTGATCCCACTGATAGGAAGTACCCGTGTATCCTTTGGAGGAATTCAGTGGACGTCCCAGTTAGAATGTACGTGTTGAACACAGTCACATATGGACTGGCTTCTTCGCAGTTTCAAGTCCTCAGCATCTTGCAACAGACGAGGTTAACAAGTTTCCACAAGCTGCTCATGCTACACTCAATTATGTCTTTGTTGACGATATAGTTACAGAAGTTGCAACTGTTGCCGATGCTCAGCTGCTAAAGTCTCAGCTCATCGGACTCTTAGCAGTAGGAGGGTTCAAACTGCAAAAGTGGTGCTCCAACCATGAGGAGCTCTTCATTGACATGAATCTGAGAACTCATCTCGTATGTTTGGTTGTCCTGATTCAGTGAAAGTGTTAGGCCTACGATGGGACCCAGTACAAGACCACTTTTTGTTCAAAGGGACTGTCCCTGACCTACCAGTGACAAAATGTGGTATACTCTCAGCTGTTGCTCATCTTTATGACCCATGTGGATGGGTAGCGCCAGTGGTAACATCCAGTAAGATGTTGTTACAGACCTTGTGGACTCAAGGCCTAGGTTGGGATGAGCCAGTTGGAGAAGAGATATTGAGAGTGTGGACACGTTTTAAGGACTCCTTGCCATCCTTGTCTGAAGTTAATTTGAGCAGATTCGTTCCAGTCCAAGAACATAACATGCAGTTTCATGGTTTTTGCAATGCCAGCGAGAAGGCATATGCTGCAGTCATTTATACCCGTTGTGTTACAGCTGGTGGTGCCACTGAAGTGCACCTGCTTGTCACCAAGTCCAGGGTGGCGCCACTCAAGACTCTGTCTGTTCCAAGGTTAGAGCTGTGTGCAGCAGTTTTGTTATGTAAACTTTGGCAATGTGTTGTAGGACTCTATGATTCAAAAGTTGTTAACCTAACATTGCATGCCTGGACAGACTCCACAGTAGTCCTAGCCTGGTTACGATTAGGACCACACAGTTTAGAAACTTTTTGTCGCCAACCGTGTTGCAGAGATTCAGTCCATTGTACCACCTAGTTCCTGGAGGCATGTTCCGTCGGAACATAACCCTGCTGAAGTTGCTTCCAGTGGCTGTCTTCCAGATCACTTGGTGAACACAATATGGTTTTCATGACCACATTAGCTGTTGAAACCTCATGAAAGCTGGTCTGTGCAGTTTTCTTGCGAGAGAGTATCTCTTCCCAAAGTTAAACCAGTGATGTCCAGTGTCTTGGTGGGGACATCCAATCAGATGCAGAACTCTGATGACCCTTTCGGCTTGTTGCAAAAATCATCTTCCTTTTCTAGACTTCAGAGAGTCATGGCGTGGATCTTACAAGCCAGAGCAATTTTCCAAAAACTGCCTCATTCCATTGGCAATTTGTAGACAACTGAGGAGTTGTGCACTGCCCGTAATTACTGTGTCAAGATTGTGCAGGCAAATTACTTCAGGGAAGAGATTAGAGCCTTGGAAATAGGAGAACCATGCTCTAAACCTATTAAAAGCCTTGTGCCATTCTTGGACTCGAAGGGTGTTGTCAGGGTGGGCGGCAGGCTGCATAATACACCTTTGACTGAAGAAAGTAAGCATCCCATCCTACTTCCAAAGCAAAGCTGACTGTCCAAATTGATTGTCATGTGACCAATCTGCACACGGGTTCATCAACCACTCTGTACCTGACACGACGAGAGTACTGGATCATTTCTGTTCGCACTTTGATTCGTATGCTCCTTTACAACTGTGCCGCATGTTTTAAAGTGAGTGCAGCTTCATCAGCCCCACTGATGGGCACATTCCCTGCTTCGCGATTCACCCAAGGTAGAGCATTTTACAATGTTGGAATTGACTTTGGGGGCCCATTCCTTGCTACCCCAGTTAAAGCGAGAAGGAAAACCACCCAGAAGGTATATCTGTGCTTGTTTATCTGTATGGTGACCAAGGTTGTGCACCTGGAGCTTGTGACCGACCTCTCTGCAGCAGAATTCCTTGCTGCACTGAAGCGCTTTGTATCCATTCGAGGGCTTCCATCAGAGATATCCTCAGACAATGGAACCAACCTGGTAGGTGCCAGAAACTACCTGAAAAAAGTGTACAAAAGCCTCTTCTGTGGAGAAAATAAGCAACAAATTGTCAGTCCGGCCAGTCACAGAGACATAAAGTGGTGGTTCACACCCCCTGCCAGTCCCTACTTTGGTGGCCTCTGGGAGGTGGCGATTGAAAGTGTAAAAACACACCTGAAATGTGTGGTGGAAACACAGCTGCTTACCTTCGAAGAGCTGAGAACTCTGTTTGCACAGATATCTGCAGTGTTGAACTCTCGACCGCGATATGCTTTGTCGGAGGATCCTCGAGAGTATGATGTTCTCACCCCAGGGCATTTCCTAGTGGGTGATGCTTTGGTAGCTCTGCCAGATCACGACATGTCAGATCTTCCTCAGGATCATCTTGACCGGTGGGAGTTAATCACTCAGTTCCAGCAGAGGGTCTCGAAGCGGTGGAGTAACAAGTATCTACACACACTCCAGCAGAGAAGTGGACATCACCGCAGCCCAACATTCAAGTGAACTAACTGGTGCTGCTGAAAGAACCAAACTTACCTCCGCTGAAGTAGAAGACAGCACGTGTGATTGAAGTTCACCCTGGGCAGGTTAGAATAGTGCGTGTCATGTCATTAAGAACACCTCAAAGCAACTTCACCAGACCAGTCACAAAAATCTGCCCTTTTCCTGAAGAATAATGATGTATCATGTGAGATTTCAGACTCATACTTTTATTTGGTGTTTTTTAATACCTACATATATCAAGTGGTGTACATTAGTACAATTGGGAAAAAATGTTTATTTTTGGTGGGCGGAATGTTTACAAAGAAAAAAAATTTCTGATGGGGTGGTATTCTTGATATGTGACTTGTGCTGTTTTTGCACTCAGACACATGTTAGCTGTTTATTTGCCATGAGAGGGCAGTACTGTCGTAAGATGGTGCGAATGGAGGATGAGCACGACTGCTTGTCTTAAACAATATCCCTTTCTTCTTGTAACATTACTTTTCTGTCAGCAAGTGCCTGGGTTGCGAGTCTTAACACATCAAAAGCATTTTAAATTATTTACATGATCATTGCATTGTTAATAAAGTGAATTTAGCCACTGGCCCATATTTTCAAGCACAAATGGTTTGACTCAACATTTCGCAAGAATTATCACAGGTTTGGTAAAACTCGCGATAAACTAAGTTGTGCAGTGTTTAAAATCTCCAAGATATTTTCCAACACACCAACCTGTGGCATTTCAGTCTCTCTTCCTCTCTGTATTCACAACACTATTTACACTAGTGTCGCACTGCTTTTACACACGTGATGTCTTCTATTCCCTGGACATCTCTGCGTTACTTATTACATGGCATCATAATGCACATAGCTATATACAACACTCTTGCTATTTACAAGCAGCTCTTGAGGTGAATTGCACAATCAAAGACTGTAGGTGTAGCAAAGCTAAAAACAGGCACATCCGCCACTGCTTTGTCTTGATAGGAAAATTAAGAAATGAGTTAGGATTATGCAACTGGATGATATTAACTTATACTGACTTGTACAGCCAATTAATGCAGCGTTCAGAGTTGGCGGCGTGGAGCTGGAGGCTCAGGTACTCACTACAGTGATGAGACAGCTTCCTTACTGGGTCGGCCCTGCTTCCTTGGAGGTGCGTAAGGTGGGTTCGGCCAACGAAAACGGCTAGGTGGCCGCCATGGAGTCTCCTTGTACATGTCTGGTTGTTCCTGTGCTCAAAAGACAAGGGGCGGTTGGACTCATCTCTGAACTTCGTCCGATGTGCAGTGGTTGCTCTTCCTGTGCTGCCTTCTCAGTAGGTTCCAGGGGCAGGCCGTGGAGATTGTACCCCTTTCCCATGATTTGGCACTGGTCGTGCTGGGTTCGGAAACGTGGTGAAGTGTGGTGACTCCGGCCCATTGATCGTCTCGACAGATGGTGCAGCTTGGTGTAGCTGGGAGGCTGGTTGCGACTGCATTGCCCCTTCAGCTGTTTTCTGGCCAAAGGCATACTGCTGGCTGCCGGTCTCTCTTGGCAGGAGAGTATGGGTTCTAATGTAGGCTGACATGCTGTTCTGTCCGTTGGTTCTTCTCTACGTCCATTTCGAAGTGTCTCGGGACTCGTCTCTGCAGGCTTGCTTCCTTGGAGGTGGTCTGGACCTGGATTGCTGTTGGCGTCTCCTCTGGAACTCCTCACATCCATGCTGACGGTTCACAGGATCCTCCTTGGCATGGTTAGGTGACCTGGAACTAGAAAGCAGAACAGAGGTTACTAGTTTAAACATTGGGCTAACTAAATTAGTATATAAATCCTCTGAGGCTGTGGTGCAAGCCTCGGGGTTGTCATGTACTTCAAGGTGGCGTTGCGTTGGTTGGGCCGGCTCGAAACTGGGTGGTGTTGGCGGCTTGAAAACAGCAACCTCTGCGTTGAGCATGGACTGGGCAGCTAGCACAGCCGCACGATCAGAGGTGATCACTGCGGCTGGTTCGAGTCATTCTGAGGCCTGGGAGGCAACCTCAGGAACTCTGGAATTTCTAGCTGTGGTTCCTGCCATGGAAGGAGGGGTCTCTGTGCTGGTGGCTACCACGGTGTCCGGCGTGACAGGCTTCTGGCTAAGGTGCTCAGGGGAGCCAAAGGTGCTGACGGTCGAAGTTCCCTTGGTGTCGGAAGTTAGTCAGAGGTGTTGATGGCCTTGGTCACAATCTAACGAGCTTCTCCAGGACACTTTGGTGGTGATCCGGATCCATCTTCCAGGGTGCTGGGTGAACTTCCGGCAGAAAGTTGAAGGGGTGGACAGTATCGTCCATTCAGATGGTTTACTTCTAGGCTTTGGGAAACTTGTTCCAATTGGTGTTGAATAGTGGCTGGCTGTTGCGGGTTGCTTTACCCCATCTGTCCGTCGGTTGCCACGTCCATGCTTCCTGATGGGAGGGTGTTCAGCAATCTCCGTTACATCGTCCAGCATTTCAGAGTGCCGTGAAGCAGGGAAACACTAGGCAATCAGAGACCAAGTCCGTGATGACCAGTACATATCTGTTTCCTTTGGTGTTCCGGGGATATGGTCCCATTAAGTCTGCCACTACCTGGATCCACGGTGAGTGTGGCTTGTGAGGTACACTGCACTTGGGGCACTCGCTGACGTGTTGGTGAACATCGCGGCTCATGCCATCTCAGATGTATTGCATACTGATGTCGGCAAGGGTTTCCGAGTTCCAGGGTGTCCTGCAGCTGTGTGGTCATGGAAGTGCCAGCAGACTTTGAATCTTAGATCTCGAGGTATCCACATCCTCCATTTTGCTTCCGGCTGGTTGTTGCAAGACCACACAATGTTTTAGTGCAGTTCAAACCGTTGTGGGTACTTAGTAATAAGGTCCTTTACTTCAGGGTCGAGTTATTGATGATGCCCAATCTGGTTTCGGCTTAGCTGTAACTGGAGGGGTCATAACTGCTCTTCGGGTCGTAATGTCGAAGGTTTAGGTGGTATGATGCGGTCCATATCCTCGTCGCGTTTGGTTTCCTCAAGTTGGTCGGGCAGGTGGGACAGGGTATCTGGGAAATCATTTTCCTTCCCAGGGCAGTGCTGGATCTCAAAGTAGAATTCTGAGAGAAGAATATCTCACAGTCCCAATTTGGCTTTGTTGTGGCATGACTCCCGTAGGCACTTGAGCACTCTGCTATCTGTTCGTAGGAGGAAATGGGTTCCTTCCAGGTGGTAACAGAACTTAGGGATTGCCCACATCACAACCAGACATTCCTGTTCGTTGATGTGGTAATTCTGCTCCGTCGCGTTCAGTAAGATACTGGCATATGCTATCACGAGAGGCCTGCCATCCAGGTCCTCCCGATACAAGACAGCACTGAGTCTGTTTTGGCATCAGTCTGTCTGCAGAATGAAGGCCCCCCCCCCCCCCCCTTGCAGTCAGTGCAGGTGTTGGATGTTTTGAAATCTGGCCTTGAGAGCTTCAAAGGCTGCCCGGTGATCCGAGGTCCATTTCCATTTCACCTCTTTCTCCAACAAGGGGTGGAGGGGGGGATCAGGTCTGCAATATTTAGCACAAAGTCTCTGAACCAGTTGCACAGTTCTAAGAAGCGCCATAGCTGTTTCTTGGTGAGGATTCTTCGACTTCCTGTATGGCCCTTATAGATCAGCTTTGTGGGTAATTTCCTTCAGGAGAAACAATGTGGCTCAAGTACTCAATGGATGTTTTCCCAAAATGGCTTTTGGAAAGTTTAACCATAAGTCCATGGAGCGCTAATCGTTCCAACACTTGTTGCAGGTGATATAAGTGCTCGTCCCATGTTTTGGAATACACAATTTTGTTGTCCAGGTAGGCGAAACAGAATTTGCCAATATATCATGCCAGGACCTCTGAAGACATCAGTCGCTGAAAGAGGGCAGGTGCGTTTTTGAGATCAAAGGGCACGATCCTGAATTTGAGTGTCTCTCCTTCTAGTGATGTGAAAGCTGTATGTGGGCGGCTGTCAGGATGTACTGTGATTTGCCAGTATCTGGATTGAATATTGAGTGTGCTGACAATCCTGGCCTCGCCTATATTCCACAAGGTATGCGCTATGTTGAGTGCAGGAGGTGAAATTTGCAGTGTTGCATCATTCAAGGCTTTGTAATTGATGCAGAAGTGTAGATGTCCATCTTTCTTTGGTACCAACACAACATGGGAGTTATATACAGAGTTGGATGGTTCGACAATCCCTTTTCACTTCATTTATTTCAGCTTTTCCATGATCAGTTGGTGTCGTCGGGTGGAAACTTTGTATGGCCGGGTGTAGATCGGTGTAGTAGTATTCAGCAAAATCTCGTGTTGGATTGTGCGAGCCTGTCGTTAAGTTTCCCCTGGTTTCAAACGCCTCTGTGTGCGTATTGAGTAACTCTCTCAGATGTTGAAATTGCATCTCAGTACAATTGTGCTGAATTTCTAGGGAGCAGATCATGGAAGGTGTCGGCTGTTTAAGCTGATATTCCAGTGCAGCATAGTTCTTCAGTCGTCGCTCAGGTATGCCTTGCGTTGTCCATGGTCTATTCTACATTGCTACTGCAGCAGCCATGGGTGACCTAGTATTAGATCCTCTTGGATGTCTGAGGACACAACAAATTCTGCTTGGGTCTTTAGGTGTTGGAGTTCAAATGGGAATTTGATAGGGCCGTCGACTGTGAGGGTATATTCTGGTTTCGCCATTCGTACAGTCTTGGTTTGGGGGTACAGATTTGCCCTCTGGCTGTCGTTAAGGATGTCTCGGTGAACCAAGTTTCCAGATGCCACAGAGTCGAGCAGCGCCAAAGTGTTCCTTCCGATGATTCTGAATTCTATGTAGGGAGCTTCAGGCATTTCCGCCTCCTCGTCTAGGAGCTTGACAGTTTGCCCTTCTTTGCCAACGGGATCGCCCCCTTGGATATGCCAGCAAAGATATTTCCCTCTGCCTGAGCATTTGTCGGCTTCTGTCCCATGGAGGTAGGTCGTGGACCACCAATTGCACCCCCTTTTTCCGTGCGCTCGAGTCGCGGGCCAGGCTTCTGCGGGCAATCCTTGCTTTAGTGATACTCTGGGCAGTACCAGCATTTAGGAAGCCGAGGAGCCTGCAATGTGGACGGTGTTGGTTTATTCCGGCATTCCTCCGTTTTCCTTTCTTCCACGATTTTGGCGCACTTAGGCTGATTGAGTAGAGCTTGTGCCTGAAAGTTTCAGTCAAGGGCTTTACCCTTCAGTTTCACTTGGGCTCAGTTGACCCACAGTTTCTCTGGTATGTCATGGAGTCGAACTCTCTCTTTCACATTCAGCTGTGAATGCTATTGGATCCTCGTGAGGTCTTTCGGCATATTCTGGTAGCTGTAAATCTTCCAGGTAGGGTGGCTGGCTATGTGTGAAAATTGGGTCGGGGTTAGAAGGTCGATAGTTCAAGGCTCGTTTGCAGACCACACATTAGTACACTAGGCCAGGTCGGTTGACTGGTTCGTCGGGCCACACTATGCAGGCGTGATGATACGTCTTGCTGCATAAAATACACCTGACGGTGTGAATACTGTTCCCCGAGCACAAGACCCAGTTGCAAAAGGCCTGGTTTAACATTCTGCCTAGTGGAACTCGAGGCTGTCTGTGCATCGGGGCTATACTAACTAGCCTAGGCAGGAATAATGATGCCACTGTTGGCGGTGCACACACTGAATTCAATTCACCCCCGTGCCGGGGCAGTTGGGCAGCAAACAGTGGTTGTGTTCGGTTGCGGCTGCATTGGCCTCATCAAATTCCTGCTCGCTGGGTTCGGTAGGCGTTATTGTTGTAGTAGTTTTGGACATCACAGGATGTTTCAAAGGCTCCCCAAAGTCTGTGGTGCTTCTGCCTGAGGGTCTGGCTGACTCGTTCGTAATGCCGCATCAAACTTTGCCAGTTATGCCCCACGATGTGCACCCAAAAAAATCTTACCATCTCTACTTGACACGTGATGTCTTGTTGAATTGAACACTTACGTGCAGTGAGACTGGTTTGTTTGTGCGGATGTGGCATCAGATGCACCCTTATACAGGGGTTCTTGTGTAACTTAGTCCTGGCGATGTGCTGGGGCACGCCTGTTATACAGGACATGCCTAGTGGCTTTATGGCAGGGCACAAAGTCTGGTTCTAAGAGTGTGATCTCTCATTGAGGATTTCCTGCCTTCAAGGGAACACCTGTGCGACGGATGTGATTGTTGGACGGGCCGGCAGTGAGCACATTGGCAAAAAGTGTGGGTGTGAGGATTTGACTAGCTGTCCCCCCTGTAACTGGAGAAAGAACAGCGGGGATCAAGAAGGCGATGGCTTCAGTAGGCCGATGGTCTGGCTGGCTTAGGTAGGCAGCAAGCCACAGGAGCACTTCAGAGCTGACTAGTACTGGCTCAGGAATTAAATCCTTACGAACCTCTGGCTCAACAGGGTCTTGCAGATGACGTAGTGTCTAAGCTTGTTCCCTGGGACTGAGTTTAGCTATTGAGGCTACTAAGGCAGGCATTAGCTCGTGCAGGTGCCCAGAGGTCAACAAGGTCAGTTTGATGTGCTCCTTCAGACAATGGTGTTTGGAGTAGATCATTGGGAGAAACACACACATTTTGCATCAGCAAGGTCAGGCAGGGTCCTCGTGATCCTTACAGCGCATCAGACCACGTATGGGCCATCAACTAGGTAGTCATCTTATTCCAACACCTGGTGCGGATGCGCAGTGCGTATTGCAAGTCAAGCCACACCGTCGAAGGTCACTGCGTGGGTGCTGTCTCGGCCAAATATTTCCAGTCTAGGAAACACCCCCTTTTCTGGCACTAAGGTGCAGTGGAAAGGAAGTGAGCACCAACTCAACAATGTGGTCCGAGAACAGTGTACCTGTGTGGACTCTTCTGTCCTACCTACGGCGTAGATAGAATGGGTGGCTGTATTAGGTATGTTTGGATAGAAACAATATGTTTGGCTCGAATGAGTACCTTCCCGGGATCACCTGTTGTGACCTTGCATCCACGAAGTCAACTGGGATGGTGATAGTCTACACGAAGTATGGTACACAGGATTGCAGCAAACACACATTTTATTTCCTTACTAGGGAAACAACACCAGTGTTGACGCACTACCTCCTATGTTGGCACAAGCATTTGCCGGAAAGCTGACTATGCTATGCCGGTAGAGACGACCAATGTTAATCTAACAATGAGGACAGGATAGGCTAGTGCTGCGATAACAACTTCTAACTAGCTATCGCTGGATCCTATTGTTGCCCAGAGGGGGCCACAGTGTCTAGCGTTTAGACAACAGCGTACTGACACAGTGCTAGATTGACTAAGAAATATTGTGGCAGGATAACCCTTAGGTAGAGCGTACAGGAACTGGAATATCCTTCTGGCCCAAAGGTGCAGTGAAGTAGGGAAGATAAACGAGGAAAAGCTAGAGTAACACTGGCAGCTAGCATGGTACATGTATCAAAACTACACGAAAGCAAAGACTTAAAGCGCAGGCAGGTAAGTGTCTGAGCAATGGGTGCTAGATGACTGAAGCCTGGGTCGCAGACCTGCTTAGTGCCCTGGTAGTGCGTGTGATGGGCAACTGAAAACTGGTCAGGAGGTGAGCGACTTCTGCCTTTTTATACTAAATTCAGGCCGCTGCTCGGCACTGGTAGGCTGGCGTCTCGTAGACGAGTGGTGGTGCAGGGTGCGAGGGGTGGCGAAAAGCATAGCTCTCAGGCATGACGTCACCGGCTGGCTGGTAGGAGACAAGCGAGCAATAAAATAATACAAGTGGTGCTAATTAGCAGTGGGCGAAAGTACTCGTTACTCTAGATGCATAGTTACGGAGGTCCAGTGAATAAAATAATCTCATCTATCTAGAACGTCCATTCGAAATGGGAAACAGTAAAAGCTCATGTGGTGGGGTTAACTGTAATTCAAACAACTAGACACAAAAAGTAAGGCTATGCATAGGGGACGAGACGAAGTCGTTAACCCACCATTGTCAAAAAAGTGCCATGAGTCAAAACAGAGTAATAATTAGTTGTTACTGCACTGTTTACACTTTGCAAACATAAATACAGCTAACCTACAATTCCTAGTTACGAATCTTAAACTTTTTCGGATACAAAATTTAACATGCACTACGGCAATGAAATATTACAACTGGAAACATTTCACCAAAAACATGTTTCAAAACTAATGTTTCTCGTTGGAATGGGGAATATGCCTCAGTAAAGTTTTCGCTCACTTAACATGTTGGCGACACTGTGTTGACAATAACTCTCTTCATGTTTGCTGTTTTAGAGTTAGCTGTTGTCTAAAACTACAAATCTAATATATTAAATGAAATTTATCACCAGGTGTATCAATTAATATACATATATTATACTCACTTATATTGCAGTACTTTTTGAGTACAACGAGTAAATCATGAATATATGCAAAATATGATGAAAGTTTATCTTCTTGGTATAATTATTTTTATACTCAATTTGAGGCCTAGGTAGCATTTTGAGAAAAATACCTCTGCCTATTTTGGGGAAACACAGTATATATCGGTGGGTACTGAATTTTTAAGTACATTTATAACCTCAATGCTTGGATGAGGCTTCATTTTACTGAAAAACACTACATATGTTTAACTGATTAAAAAGAAGTGATTTATGCTGCTATATACAATATGTCACATATCTAAAGTGAGTTGTTTTTAAATTTTACGCAGAAACATCTGATGCATGATGTCTTCATCAATAATAATAAATTACTGCTACTCCTCAGAGCAACTGCATCCCTGGTAATTTGGCTATCGAGTCATGATACAGCCGCCGCTGCCTACCAGATTGTTGTATCTACCCAGCCGGGACAGACGTCCCAATAATAATTTATTATTTTGCTAGATGAGCCACCGAGACCATGCAAGAGGTCCGGGGCAAGCACAGCAGTGTGCCACAGGATGCCACCACATGCAATATACCTAGATCCCGCTGCTCTCCACTACGGTGCACGCACAAAGGATCTAGGCACCGGACTTGCACATGTTAAACCCCTCTCCCGACACCCTATGCCAGTGAAGGAAGGGATAGCCGAGGAGTATATAAGGAGATGCATCCCGTCCTCTGGATCGTCAGTTCTACTTCAGTACTCATAGCTCCAGCTATTGGTGCAGAGGCTTAAACCTCTCAAAATACTTCACCGCTCACCTCGTGGAGCAGAAGGTTCTCTCCAGCGCAACCTAAGGAAGAACCAGCAGCTTCAACAGCTCCACACTTAGACACGTTCCGCCCCTTATGGACAACCTGAGAGTAGAGCTTGCCCTGAGGTTAACATTTCACTACTCGCACCAACTACTGCCTCTCCTAGTAGTTTTGTACAAGGCACCTTCCCCTGTTTTAAGATAGGGTGTTTTACCTTCTGCCTAGTCCATTTGGAATTAGGAGATAGCAACTCTGCCATTTGTATTTATTTCCTTAGGGTCAATAAACACTGATCTTACCAGATCTCTTGAGTTTCACTTCAAGATCCCTCCTTGTGTCATACTGGAGCTGGAGGACTCAACAGAAGACCAGGCTTAGCTTTTCTGAACTCCCATGAACAACACACCAGCACATCCTTGGAAGGCCACCCATTTTCTACCCCGGCAGTGAATGGTAGAGCCAAATCACTAGGATACTGTCCCATGGAAGATGGCTTGCTGGCTCAAAGTTGCCCCCCACCTCACCGCTCACTTAGTGGTGCCAATGAGGGGATCTTCTTGGAGTCCGGGGAGACCAGTGACCACTGAACACTCACCTCACCAGTATTGGAAGGTCACCCGTTCTTTGCCCAAGTGGGAGGAACGGTAGAGCCATGACACTAGGTATGCTCCCGGTGGGACTGGCTTGTTGGCCAGGGTGCTCAACTCTCACCACTCATTGGTGGTGCAGCGAGGGTTACATTCTGATGTAGGAATAAATACCCCTGCAGGACAACACCGTGTGGTTCCCTCAACCATCACCCCGCAGCTCGCACCTTCTCAACCTGGTAGAGGAGTCAAGAGTGAGGCGGTGTTGACCGCAGTAATTTGCACCTACACGTGGACATATGTATGTTAACTGCCTACCTCCTGTAGCCCCGATTTTTGTGCTTAATGCCTTACACCCACAGGGTGGAGTTGAGAGCCGGGCCAAGAAGGCAAGAGATATCTCCAAAAATCCACAGGGGCTACGTATCCTTCCTAGCAGGTTCAGGCTGCTTAGTATACATGAGCAAGCTACATTACTGAGACGTCTCACCATACAAGCACCCACCGTCACACTCGTGGACTTGTTCGAACCACCCACCAAGATCACGGAAAGATACCACCCTATAGCGCAGGAGGCACTGTTCGGCGTAAGGTCCACCAGTGCACTGGAACCTAAGATTCTGGGCCACAAATATTCCTTAAACATTCTCCGAAATTATCAAGGTACAATGGAAAAAATTCAGGGTTTAATTATTGCTTCAGTGTTTATATGTTGTATTTCTAGTGACTTCCATATGCACATAACGTATTTTGGGGTATATAGGCCGCACCAGAAGTTTTTGATGAAAAATTAGGGATAATTAATATTTCAAGTATAGGCCTCACTGAATTTTTGTATTTCTGTAAATATTGTTAAGTCACGACTCCGTATAAACATAGTAAATTCCAACTTAATTTATCCCCTACAAAACATTTGTGAGAAAAAATTTGTGTTATGTTGCAATGTTTACAAATGTACATCGTGCATTTATGTACTATTCCACAGATGGTACGTGACTTGAGAAAGCAAAACCACAGCAACATGTTACACAAATTCGCATGCATCTTATCAATGTGCACTTGTAGAACCATGGCAGGCATGCAAACTAATTAAGATATCTTTCTCTCGTATAGTAGAAAAATTATTTTCTAGTGTATGACATCTATAGGCAAGCTTCAACATTTACATTTTACACGTGCGGGATGAAGGTTATTTTGTTTATGAATGCCAGTGAACCAATACATACACAAGATTTTTTAAAATAAATAAATTAATTCTTTCCATTCCCTTCCTTCCTTTAGGAATTAAAACATTAAAATGTATCGTATGTTGACAAATTTGTAAGCTTGTTTTGGGAATTTTTTTAATGCCAATAGCTCGTATATAAGCTGCACCCCACTGTTTGTAGCCATTTTTTTTGTAAAAATGTGCGGCCTATACGCAGAAATACAGTATGTTCATGTTATATTCCTTTACTAAAGTGCGTGTGTTTGTTCCGCTAGTTAGCCAGCCCGCGTAACGGGAGGCCCGAGGTTAGAAACCTTCCATTATGTCACACGTAGCTGTTTTGCTTACTGTGAGACCAACAGGTTGCCGAAGATAGAGTGATAGGTTCTCAAAACTAATACACCACAGCAAGCAATTTGATAGTTCGTAATCCAACCCGCCTACCATGAGTACGGCTTTGTAAATAATTATTTTTCCCAAGTGTCGTTTTCAACGTGCCGTTGTTTTTTGTGCATTTCTTTCCATATGTTAATTATGTTGTAATAAGTAACCACAGCGTTATACTGCTTTTTGTCAATGGCGCATGTAATAACGGAGGACATGGGACACCCGGTATGCGCCACTCCTGACACTAATCCCCGCCACAGTGGGGATACGCAACAGACCCTTGCTCCAGCTTGTTGGGCTACAGGGGGGGGGGGGAGGGGAGAGGAGAGAGAGCGAGAGAGTGTGTGTATGTGTGTGTACGTTGCCTGGGTGAGACAGAGCTATGGTCTTCACTTTTCGGGCCCTCCCGGAGATTCCACGAGTTCCAGCACACAGAGCGAGCACTAGTACAGATGCCAACCGGACCAAGCTTAAGGGGTCACCCTACCGAACCAAAATTAATTTTCCAGATATTTCTTCAAGATTCAAACTTCCTGAGAAGGGGGCACTGTGCTACATTCCCCCGCACCACCATAGACTCGCCTGATGAGCCTTCATCGCAATGGAGGGTGATAAGGGGGGGGGGGGGGAAATTTGATGTATGCCGTATTCCAGTATTATTGCTAACCGACTACGACTCATCAACCTCACGTATTTCTACGTAACCCTAGGAAGGATAAAACCCAGCAGCCCCATTCATGAGTGCCGTTTAGATTGCCAGTATCTTCTTGCACTGTGATTCTAGACACGTAAATGAGATGTTACGCAAATGGCCAAGAAACAAATTCCCCCCCCCCCCCCCCCAACAAGACAACAGGTCGCCACCTGCCACGAAGCAGCCAGAGGGCGGACGAACACTGCAGAAGCTGACTGCCAGGCAGAGAGGGAGTTACCCCAACCTGGCCTCACACTAGAGGGACGTCACAAGGTGACATCACACCTCCCACTCCGGTCCCGGCATTGACCTGACCATAGCACTTTAAAAGATTAAAAGACTGCTCAGCCAAAAATGGGAGTTACTTTCTCCAGTAGCTCGCCTCAACACTTTGTGTGCTGGGGCTCTGAACTGAACATTAGGCCCTCACAGCCCTCTCCAAGAACTCCAGAGGCTTCAGCCAAGCCTACCAGCAGTTCCAGAGGTTGCCACCACCAACAACCAGAAACTTCTCTCAACAGCCACCAGGAGTTCCAGTGGCTCCGACCACCAGCCAGCAGCAGCCCCATAGGCTGCCGTCAATAGCTACCACCAGCTCCAAAGGTTCTGCATCATTTACCACCAGCTCTTCAACAGTAAGTCTGCAGATACCAATACCACATTCTCCGTTGTCGTTCCTCCTGGTTCAACAACTGCCACTACTTTCTGGTAGTAGCAACTACACCCACTGCATTGAAAGTAGTGTCACCTAATTTTTTCTTAAAGTCTCTCTGAGACATCCCGAGTTAGAGTAGCTGCGACTGAGTTGTTTTTATAGCTGTCAAAGTGATTCTTTACGTAGTTACAGTGCCCAGACTGTTTTGACATGCTTCTGTTTGTAGAATTAATGGTTGATCTCCTTGTGGACGATGGAGTTGCCTGATGTTCGCGCAGCTGGCCTTCAGATTGTTACAAGCTTGTCATTGCTCCGGTCCCCATCTCCAACGAGTGACCTTTTCGAGGAGCGGGTGAAGTGATGCCATGTGTTGTACTATGTTTGGCACAAAGTCATTTAGCCAGTTGCACAGACCCAGGTACCATCGTAGTTGTCGTTTGTTTGTTGATTTGTCCGACTCCTTGAAGGTATGAATCAAATTCTGCTGTGGGAAGTTCCCTTCATGTGAAACGACATGTCCTAAGTAGTCTACGGATGACGACAGCTTGCAAGTCATTCCATGCAGTTCCAGCCATTCAAGAACGCGCTGAAGGTGTTCAAGGTGCTCCTCCAAGCTATTCGAGTATATGATTACATCATCAAGGTATGCAAAATAGAACTCTCCTATGTAACCAGCCAGTACCTCTGCGGACATGAGGCGTTGGAAAGTGGCAGGGGCATTCTTCAACCCGAACGGTATTACTCGGAATAGGAGGGTTTTGCCTTCAGGAGTAGTGAATGCTGTGTACTTGTGGCTCTCCAGGTGTACTGCAATCTACCAATACCCGGACTCCATGTCCAAGGTACTAAAGCTTTTAGCTTTTCCAATGTCACGCAGGGTATGGGTTAGGTCGATAGCTGGGGAGGGCAATAGGGTGTATCACTTCATTCAGACCCTTATAATTAACACAGAATCTAAGTTTTCCACCTTTCTGCAGGACGAGGACCACATGGGAATTATACGGTGCGTTCGAGAGTTCCACTATCCCCTGGTCCTTCATGTCGTTTACTTGTTCCATGATTAAGTGACAGCAGCATGCTGACATCCTGTACGGTCAGTTATATACGGGGACATTAGTTGCTGTCCAGATTTCATTTTGGTTTGACCTAGTCTGACATACCCCCCCCCCCCCCTTATCCAATTGCATTAGTATGTTCATTTAATACGAGGTGGAGCTGGTTGAATTCCGTCTCATCAAACTGGTGGTTAATTTGGGTGGGGTCGATAGGTGTGGGGACAATGTTGTCTGGGCTGTAGTCCCAGTTTACCATTATCCTATCCTTTTTGCTGGAGCCACGGGCAACCCAGTATCACTGCTTCAGAAATAGTAGGTGATACTATAAATTTGGTTGATGCCGAAAGGCGGTGCAGATTTACCGCCAGGGTAACTCGGCCATCAACCCGTAGAGTAGTATCGTGCTGGGCCATTCGCACTATTTTCTTTTGGGCACGCATGTCCGCTAGTTGTTCGGTAGTCAAGAGGTTGCTTCAGATGACGTTCCTTGTTGCTGCTGAGTTAAGTAGCATCAGCACTCCGTTGCTGTTTATTTAGACTTCTATGTGACGAGTTATGGGGACTGATGGTTCCTCATTTACACCCTGGATGATGATGGGCCCTTGTGGTTCGGGGGTGTTAACCCGATTTGCACCCCAGCAGCGGCATTTCCCGTCTTCACACCGGGAGTTGGTTTTTCAGTCAGTCTTGATGGTATAGTTGCTGGCGTTTGATTAGTCTTGTTGGGTGGAATGGCGGACCCCTCTGGCTTCTGGGAGCAGACCTTATTCCAGTGGTTCTCTGGGCAGAACCAGCACTTTGGTACAAATGTAATGCAGGTAGGTGGAGTTGGTGCACTCTTGAGCGATACGACCGGTGGAGCTCGTATTTCTGGGACTTTGGTCAATATGGGTTTTTCGAGACTTGCTCGTGCAGCAAAATTTTTTCTGCTTCTCGTGCCCAATCAACCAGCTAGTCCAAGGCTGTAGGTTTAGCCGTAAGGAGGACATTCCTTAAGCTAGGCAGTAACATTTTGATCGAACGGCGGTGGCTTCATTGACTCCTGGGAACACACATCGAAACATCTGTTCCTTCCAGCGTATGAAGATTTCGCCTTCATCGTTTGGTACCTGAGTCTGGCTATAGAATTGAGTAGTCAGTCGAGCTAACACCT
Source organism: Dryococelus australis (assembly GCA_029891345.1). NCBI lineage: Eukaryota > Metazoa > Arthropoda > Insecta > Phasmatodea > Phasmatidae > Dryococelus > Dryococelus australis. The sequence goes on from CM056999.1 coordinate 60,755,436, forward strand.
CCTTGCCAGTGAACTCAGCAATGAGCCTATTACTGAATTGTTTCCAGTCGGTCAGGAACTCGCCGTACCGTTCCCACCATGTTAAGACTAGGCCTTCAAAATGTAACTGGGCCCTGTCGACCCATTGTTTTGGTGATAGGTCAAATTCCCTGAACTCCTTTTCACATTCTTGTGTGAATGCTACCGGATCCTCATGGGGTTGGCCTGTGAAATTGGTAATCTGAATGTTATTGTCTCTCCCGATTGCTGGATGGCCGGGTGCCGTCCCCGGTTGTATATAATTATGGGACGGCTTGGATCTGCGGGAGTGAGAGGTATGCTTTTGTCTGTACCTCTTGCATTGATAGGCCATCACTGGCATAGAGACACGTTCGTCGGGCCATCCTATATATAAGTGATGGTAGGGTTCGCTGCATGATGTGCACTAGATATGATTAATACCTCGGCCGGGACACGTAATTTCATTGCAGAAGCTAGTTGGTTGTTGACGGCAGGCTTCACATCTGTATTCCAACCCTTCTGTGTCACGGGCCTCTTCAGGCCAGCCTAGGCATGAGTAATGGAATATCTTGACGCTATATGTGCATTCTATTTGCAGTGAGCCATTGCTTGGACAATTGATATGGCTACACTGTGAGTCGGTTACATCATGCTCAGTGTCATGGTTTTCGCCTGTGATGGCGTTGATCTCTGAGGCTGACCTTTTAATAGTTAGGGCGCCACGGGGTGTTTCGTGAACTCCCCGAAGTCTGTTCGCCTTCTCCAGCTTGACCCTTAGTTCTCCGGGTCCTGGTTGGTATAATTTGGCCATTCGCTGCGTACAGTTAATAGTCTGATGCCCCACAATGGACACCAGAAAATCACTTGATGTGTGCCTGGCTTTTGACTATGTGGCACGGTCGTTGAGATTTGATGTGCTCGACCGAGTGCACAGTTATAGGAGCTGACAGGAGGTATTAGAAAATTGAATTACTCTGAAGGTCTTCTGGCGGTTGGTAACGTGGGTTGACTGACTACATGAAGCTGTTGCTCCAGTCCTTGAAACAGATTACATTGTACTTTAAGTTCCAGTCCGCTGACTCTTGACTCTAGAAGTTTGGATTAGCTAGACGGTACCTATCTTCAGCCCGATAGACTAAACCCCTCACCGCAGGTGATAGTAGGGGCTGGTTTGGACGAGCAGTGGAAAATGAATTTATCGTACCACATGAACAGTAGAGACTGCCTGTAATCTCAGTGAGGCGGCACAGTCCCGCTCCGCCTGTCTTTCCTGAGTAGGAGGAGCTATGGTACTCTGCTGCTGGGCAGCTAAATGAGCAATCTTTTGTTCCCTATGCTGGTTGCGTAACCTTTTAGCCATGTGTTTGGCCGCCCGGCAGATTCTCGACGGCCAAGAACTTATGTAGTATAGGCATCATGCGTCACCTTTTCTTCACTTCTGAGAAGATCAGGAGAATGTCTGAAAGGGTGTGCCTGCACTAGATCCCCATCCTGCACTGGCAACCACGTTTAACCAGTGGCCGCCGTTGTCTTCAGCAGCTCCGGAGGACCACCACCTTCCAGAGGGTCTTCCACCTCTTCAGCTGCCACCAGCTACCACTCCAGCAGCTCTTGAGGTACACCAATGCCAACCAGAGGGTCCTACCGACCTCGTCCCAAACCTCAACCTCTTTCCTTTCCTGGTAACCTACCTCAGGTAGTGACTGGTCACTGCAACAACGTCCCCTATGGACGATTCCTAGGGCTTTAGCCAAGCCACCACCTTCACCCTTCTGGTGAATGAAGGCCCCTTTCATGTTCGTTAGGCCCCTTCAGGACAAGCCCCTTTTTAATTCAAGTAGGATTCAATTAATTGGCTAAACTCAATTAGATCTTTCGCCAGTATTATTTGACCCCACACATACATCAGTAATTGTATCCAGGTTGCCTTCACCTGTAATTTTATGATACAAAAATCAACTTGATGTTTATAGAAACAAAAAAAATATCTGTTATGTGAGGTGCCGTGGGAGCATGGTTATAAAGCATGTGGCTGGCCTGGGGGGAAAGCAGTCCACATTTATAGTATTCGTTAAAGTTGCTCCTGTTTCTTGCAAGCTAAAGTAGATGTGCCCCATGATAAGTGGTTTTTTGTGTTTAAATATCTCGGATATTTGTGACACACGCAGACTGTATCTATTCAGTGACAATTTCTGGTTGTACTATGATCACTTGGCTCAGCTGCCCAGCACATAGGATAATGTGCTGTTGGGTGGAAAAACTGCCTAAATTACAAGTTTAACAGCCACCCTATTTCTGAGATGCCATTTTATTAAAAAAAAAATTGGGGACATTTATTCTGAATTAATACTGTAGAGCTCATACTATATTTAGTTTTTTAACATATGTATAGCTTGTGCAACACAGCTGTGCATTGATACACAAGTTTTTAGAACTGAATTTGTAAAAATATTTTTTTTCTGGGAGGATATTTTATGATGTGGGGTGCAGATTTTACATCGGGGCCGGTAGTATATGAATACAGTATATGTATGTAGGTTCATGAACACATACAAGTACATATACATGCATTAATGCACATATACATTCAAGTACATATGCATGTAAATAGGTAGGTACAATAGAACCCCACTGTAAAGACCCTGCACGGTTTCCAGGAATAGGGTTGTTAGTAGGCCTGCGCAAATATTCAAATTTTCGAATACCATTTTGAATATTAAATTTTTCTTGAAGTTTGAATGTTGATATTTAGATACAGTAGTTTCATACACAAAAGAAGGTCATGTATTCATATTTCCACAAGTTAAAGCGTTTGCAGCCTATTTTTGTGAAATACTTATAACATTTTGCAGTGCAAAACGCTTCTGCATTAAAGAATTCAATCATATGATGCCATCCGCCATGTTGAAAATCGCTTTGTCTGTTCGTTGCCTACAAGAAATGTGTGTATGTGGGATAAAATTTGATAGACAATGTGACCAACCTACACAGTATGTTAACACAGTATTCTATCAGCTAACGAACTGCTGTGGTATGTATGTTATGTTGGCGATATTGACTTCTAGGAAAAAAAAATATTACTCAGTCCCGGTGACCTGTACTTGTTTTTATCATGTTTATTCGAGTACCTTGTTCGTGCTGTCAACATTTTTTTATCAGTAGTTAATTATTTTTGTATGTGCTTTCATTAAGCATATTTGGTTGTAGGTACTGTTTTAATAGTTTTCTTTAGTGAAATGTAATATTATCGGCACGTGTTTTACTACAATGGCTCGTCCACCATTTTCCAACTGCCGTGCTCCGCCATGAATGATCAACGAAGCTACACACAAGTATTTACGTTTCGAAGGTTAAAATTTGTTGGTTTCACGAAATGGTCAAAGTGTTGATTTTACTGAATGATTATACAAATAAATTATTTCATATCAGTGATGGACTAACATTATTGTAGCGAAGTGTTCGTGCAAGGATTTCCATATAAAACACGTGTTCAAGAGGTTGCGAATTACAAACAGTAAGTTAACATGTTTTATAAATAATGTATTTCAAAACCGTTACTATCATGTTTGAAATGCATGTGCCTTTTTAGGCAGCACCTTCAACTCTTTTGTCTTGTAAAAATAATATTTGTTTACTACGCATGTGTTGTACAGCCAAAGAGTGTAAGATTAACTTCGGTAAAAGAGTATTTATTAGGGGTGGGCTAAGTTGTAAATTTCATTTCGAAGTAAATTTGTTAAAATATTTGCGAATTCGAATTGAATATCAATTTAAAGTGTTTTGTTGACAAGTACACATCGCACCAATTATAATTTTTTTCAAATTTTATAACTACATACATTTATACAAGCTAGGTAAAAGGCAGATAAAAAAAGAAATGCAAAAAAAAAAAAATGGTCAGAGTTTTTTAACATGTAAGTACACATTTTGCCTTTCATGCTAAACAAATCTAAATAACAAACTGAAAATTAATCTAGGATTAAGGAATATTTAAAAGTAGTACATCTATTACAAAAGGAATCATTTTTCTTTACATCAGAATATTTCTTGATCTAAATGCAGAATAATACTAAATAAATTAAAGACATTTTTCAGCAAAGTGTGGAACATACAAAACAGAATAATTAATTGCAGTGCTCATGTTTTTACTCCCCAGTTTGTACTTTTTATTCAAATTGTGTATCTAAACAGTGTGATTCAATATAATATGGTTCTATTACTTTGCATACTACGTATTAGTGGTGGCGGGAATGGAATTTCGCCATCTGGGAAAAATTTGGGCAGGAAACTTAAATCTCCTGCGGGAATTCAGGAAAATATATTTTTGGTTAGGTGAAGAAGTTTGTGGGGTGCTAGACTTAGTGAATTACATTCTAATAATAATAAGAATAAATATAGAATAAAGACTGTATGTGCTAAAAATTAATTTCCAGCTAGAAAGTCGTAATGATTTATATTTTTATATACTTAGGACGTTTCTGAATTCACAGTATATACTTGTTAAGTATTTACATTTGTGTACTAGCAGTGATGTGTACTAGTCGTGTACATGTTGAAATTATTCGGGCATGTCATCAGTTATTCATGTTAGACTGGTCGCACATTTTGGTGGAAATATCAGAATCTATGTGACAACAGAAAAATTCAGTACAATATGGTGTTATAGATACGTTACACCTTCTATGGTTATGAGATGCACATAACCTTATAAACATTTTTTTTTTTGTCATGGTTTTGTACATTAATATCTTACCAGTTTAAGTGCTGGAACATGGCTTTAACCGGGAATGAGGAATTAATAGGAGCATTAGGAGCATTAATGGGCGTGTATTATTTGCAGGACGGAAATGAAAGGCGACATAGTAATATTGTCGTACACTGGTTGCTTGGCAGAGCAGCAAGACAAAAGGTGACTATTGTATTGAATGAAAACTAATACAAACAAATATGCCAATATAATGTCTGTGTTTGGTCACTGTACAATTTGAGTACAAATTGTATGAAAGAAAAACAAATTGCAGAAATATATAAAGTCTTGTACCTCCGTATCCTGAGATTATGTTTATCTGTTCAGCTTGTCTCGATTTTACAAGTATTCATACCACACCAATAGACTTGGGATATTGCTTTATCATGTCATTGGAAGATTGTAAACAAATTAGGACAGTTGTTATGGGATTGGTTGCATTTATTTATCGTATGTAAAGGGGCATTACACAGAAACTGGCATTATTTTCTCGTCCCTCGACGTACCTTATCATGTGTTTGAAATGTACACGTTGATAACAAAAGAAAGAGAAATACAATTCAACGGGGTTTGTAATAACTTGAAAATGCGGATTGCAAACGTAATATTATTTGTAAGCATACACCTGGGAAATATGCTACAGACGTCTACAAAACGCTCAGAATTTTATTCATAATTGGAAGCACTTTTACCAAAATGACAATTATTTACGCACACAACAGAATGAAAATTTGTAAATACTTATTAACTTTTAAAACTTGTGAGCTTTATAACCACAAAACATACAAGTTAATTTTCAAATACTTACCAAGTATACTGCCTGTGTGTACTATACTGGGAATTCGAACAATGCTAGTATACACATGGTGATGTCACTTCGGCGACAAGAACGCTCAAGTATGCAATTTTTGAGAATTCAGAAACCTCCTTAGTTGTCGCACTACAAATTAATCCTCTGGGTTTGGATCACTTCTTAAAAATACTTGCTTCGAATTTAACAGGACAATCCCGACTTACGACATAATAAAACAAAAATGTCACTTTAAATTTGTTTAAAAACATTGCCTTGGTATTTTCAGTTTGCTGCTATTTTCTTTATAATTTCACGACGTCTACTAAGTAACTTTTCCATTTGTCGTTCTATTTTAGGTAGTAAAATGTGTGTACTTTGTCATAAATTTACTCAAATAACTTCCATGAAGACACACACTTCAAATCACGTAGTGCAACTGCAATCACAGCCAAGTCACATCAGGCAGGTTATGAATGCAACATACCAAATCTGTACGCTAACAAAGCTACTTTCTCTAACTATAACAAAATAAAAACTAGCTAAGTAAATTAATTATATTTTTCTCATAGGAAAATTGCTATGTTTGGAGTTTGTCAACGTCTCGACGAAAACGAGTGAGAGTGCGCACACACACACACGCACGCGCACATGCACGCGCACACAAAAAAAAAAACCAACGACAACAACACATATTCCGAATGAGAAAGAAAGACAATTTGTAGACGTGTTACAAATAGTTTTAACCAAACACATGTTAAAAAATACAATGCTAGATCTCAGTAAAATAGTTTAACCTTAGGGGCCAAATTAAACATTCATCGTGCACTAGCAAATTTTTACTTAAATGTTTAGGTTATGTGTATTGAAACTCATGTCCCACATTAACCAGCAATCAATACTTGCAACTCATAGATGTCACTGGCATATAAGACATATTCAGTGCAGACGGTTTACCATAACTTTATAATAGTGCAAATTTACAACTAGTTTTGGTTAATGTTAGCAATAAATACTTAGTTTTAACGTTTCATAATACATGATGTACAAAAATTTTTTCGCTTGTGTGATGAACTTGATTTAAAATCTGTCTGTGAATAAGTGGAAAAATTGAATTTTCTCGACTAAATTTGATTCATCAAATCATAATCACGTATGTAAAGGGTCGATACAATACTTCTTGCATGAAATCCAACTTGCATTTTATTATTAACAATTTCCCATTTTTTGTAAAATTACATTACTAAGAAGTGAGATTTGAATCACAGTGGGTTCAATTTCACACTTTTCACAGCAGTTAAGTATGTAAAACTTGCAGTTTAATCTCCTATTTATCACACCGTAATGCCAGACTCTATTGGACATGAAAATAAACATATAATACCTATTTAAATTTAAATCTGAGATGTCGAATTAAGTTTGGAAATATAATGAAGTGTTTAGTAATATAAAAAGGTTTCCCCCCTGATAATTCAGTTTTGCTATAATGTGAGTAAAATTATATATCCTGACAATTATTGTACGCAGAATGCAGTTTGAGCTAATTTGTGGGTATTCTGTTGAGTTGAGGTTATGTTTTCATGTTTCACTAGCCATTTGTGTGGCAAAAGTAGGATAAAAACTTTGATGTTATTAACGCATGTTGTCTTCTTTTGCTTTTTGGGCAAATAATAATAAATAATTTAAGTTGCCCTAAATAATTTTTTTGTTTCGAAGTTCGAAGCAAAAAATTTGATTTAGAATACGAAGCCGAATTTTAAAAATATTCTATTCGAATTAGAATTTCAGAAGCTTCGCCCACCCCTAGTATTTATTGCTGCATCTATTATATATATATATATATATTATATATATATATATATATATATATATATATATATATATATATATATATATATATATATATATATATAATATATATATATATATATATATATATATATATTATATATTATATATATATAGACACACACACATCAAATCATTTAGCACCATAGCTTGAGGTATAACTGGCTGGGACGTGGTGCTATATGTTGGGCATTTTATTGTTGGGTTTGAACCAATGACTGGGCAAGTTAAATACAATTCCTAATTTGGTAAAATAGGTTTTAACACAATTGGTAGTCGGAGTAACTGATATAGTAAAGGTTTAATATCGCAATGACAGTATCGCGAGGAACATTGGTGAAACAGGGACCTTAATGTCTTATGGGTACCCTGCCTGTGTATAAGACTGGCATGATAGGCTGTCAGCGGGACAAAATCCACAGCCACTATCACAACCCTTCTCACAACCCGACCTTTACCTTGAGATGACTGGAAGGAGATTTTTCCTCGGTGGCTGGCTCAGCGGCTCGGCAGGTGGTGGGACTGTGGTCGGTTTGGGCAGACTTGTCTGCTGTGGAGAACTTTGTACCTGTTGGGGGCTGTTAGTTGTTGCAATGGGGAAATTAGGTTTGCATAACCAGGGGTTGCCTATGCCAAGAGGTGGATCCTCTCCTCCCCTTAAGGGCTCTCAAATAGAATGAGTAGGGCCTTCAAGTTTTTCTAATGGGGGAAACAATGGAGTAGGTACTTCACAGGCGGCATGAACTCTGCCCTGTGAATGAGAGGAGCAAGTGGTATTGCTCTCGGAGGCATTTATCACCTTTTTAAATCTCCTCCATACCCCTCCTTTCCGTGAGAATGGCATGAGGGAAAGCATCCATATAGCCTCGCAGAAGACAAGCCGGTGACTCCTTCCCTACTGTGTTCGGCAGAATATTCAGACTTGCAGTGAGTGTCACAGAAATTGTTCCTTTTGCCTGGCCCCAAAATAAGCGGTTGACAGAATGCGGATATGCTCGAGCTGCTTCCTGACTGAATACCAGGGTGAGGTTTCCACATGGGGTTGATCAGTCTAGGCAATTCCAGCTCCGTTCTGGTCCCAAAAGAAGTGGTGGTGGAGTATGGAATGACCAAGTCGACTACCAGTGTGGCAGAGCTTGAGTGGCCTTGTTAGTTTGTGAGTAGTTAGCTTGATGTTCTCGTCTTCCTGCTTGATCCCTGCCCAGTTAGGTTACGCAGGACTTCCTGTACTTCCAAGAAAATATGACTACAGGGAATATACGATTTTCACGTGTTAGTATTAGGGAAGTAATATTAACACGGTGGCTCCATATATTCCTCCTAAGATACTAGGAATTGGAATGGAAGTTCTAAACCTGATGTAATTAATTTATATACTCATTCCACTCACTCACTTCACTCCACTCACTCACTTACTCATGCACGCATGCACACAGCAAATAGAACATTCTTATCACCATTATGACTATTTCCTATGGATGCAACATTACAATGTAATACACAATAACAAATATTTTTTTATTACACACACATTAACATTAAATTCTTGTCTTACTCCAAAGGGTAAGAAGAAATGTTTATATTATTGAGAACTTTGTATTTTAATGAAGTCTTACTGTATCAACAATATTATTGTCATAATTAATATCACATAAGAGGTACGTACAGTATCTTCAGTGTTCTCCAGCAGAGAATGCATGTCCCATTCAACGGATGGCAGTGGATTATTGATGAACTTGGCTGCAGTAGCGACGCCAGGCATAATGTGATGCTGGATAGTAGCCACCTCCCACAAGGAACTGTCCATGGCACAGCTCTTCACTGGATCTGTTTCTTCCATGATGAATGGGTCACTGCTCACTGTTAAGAACAACACACTCATGTAACTATCTGATACCTCTAATCAGAATCAATTTCCTTATGCTGTAAACCACACTACAAAAATGCATGAGCAAATAATAACAACCATAGAAAAAAATACCATGATTGATAATATCTCATGAAACTCACCCTACACTTCTAAAGCCTTTCCTGCTAGAATGCCATCAGATGAACTTCCCCATCAGAAGCTACTTGAATTCAAGCAATTAGGATTTTCTGACCATAGATAGGCTATTCAGAACTGATTTTTTTTTTCAAATCCTGGCATACCACTCAGTAAGCCTTGAAGCACATGGGATTTAAGAATCCCAACTTTTCAGCCACCCGGTACAAGAGGAAACCTCTCCCTGTACCAGTTAGGGTCTGTGGCCTGAGGGTTAAAACCTTGTTTGCCAACATGTGTGTATCACAAGGGATGTACACAAATAACAAATCACTTATCTACAGAGTCACCTGAGGGGTTGCACACAAGTTCCAGGCTAGCAAGTCTATGGGTATTTCCACGTTGAATGGGGAGCTTATGAGATGAGGTATCTTGAGGCGAGGTGGATACAGAGTCACCTGAGGAGTCGCACACAAGTTCCAGGCTAGCAAGTCTGAGGGTATTTCCACGTTGAATGGGGAGCTTATGAGATGAGGTATCTTGGAGCGAGGTAGATGTAGGTGGTTTGGGGATAGTAACCCAGATGAACAATTTGAACTTGAGTGTATGCTCATACGCAATATATGTAAGAGAGGCTTACATGGTGTTCAAATATTTGGATGCAAGCATCACATAGAACATGCCCGGAGGAGATTATTCCCTCTTGGGCAAGGAAACAGCATAGATAGTGGGACATGTGGGTTTGCATGTTGGAACCAAATTAGATACACTGGGCAACACTCCATGCCGACGCGTTACCTGTGGTCTCGTAGGCAGCGGAGCTCTCCTCTGCTCCGATGGTTGTGCTGGGGCTGCCAGCTGAGGAACAGCGGCCGACTCTGGCTGTGGCGGTGTGGTGCTCGTGCTGCTTGGTGAGGTGTAGGAAGGGCGTGGAGAGATGGTGGTATATTCCGCTGAGAGTACAAAAGGATCTATACCGAATATGGATGTGTCACAATGAAGTATAATTAAGTACTCAAATGGTAATCTGCTTGGGATTCTCGTAGGTAGAGAAAATAATGACTCAGTGTCTTGTGGTTCAGAAATAGAGTTGTGGTTTATCTCCTCCTCAACGAATTTCAGGTTCCTTTTAAGGTGGTTATTTTCACCACTTTTATAATTTTTCGGCATGAGGCCGACCTACAGAACTTAACTCTGAAATAATAATAAATGCCAAATAAAGATGTGTACATGCTGTGAAGCAGAGTATCATTAGCGGTCCTATAGTGTACGTCCAGATATGCGACTAGACCCAACTGGTCCTGCCACTTAACTTCTTCTGGCCACTCCCTAGCCTGGAGGGTTGTACTGCAGATCACGTGAGTAGTTGCAGTACCAAAGTGTATTGAGTTCCTAGTGAAGGGCTCTCCCAAAGATTAAACAGTGCAATACCTTGAGCATTACCTTGGACTAATTTGGAATACTGCTCAGTGTTACTTGTACTTGCCATTTGGCTGTTTGCGTGTAACCGGAGTTAATTCATGTAGACACAGAAAAAAAGTTAAGAATTTGAATTTGGCTTGTCTTTCAAATCACATGGTGCACAAGGTTGATTACAGCTAGGATTAAAAAGTTTGCAACTTCAGTGGTTTAGTGGGTTTAATACATATGCGTAGTTTAATACAGCAACGTGAAATTAAACTAATTATGGCACCAGACTTTAACATGGAATACTTCACTTCTAAGAAATATTTACACAATTAACTGCAGAAGTTAATTATAATAAAATAGTTGCAAGTCATGTAAAGGCCACCTGATTAAGTTACATTATGTTCAAGTAGGTTTGTGAATTTAATAATTAATTAATTTTATTATATTAGCACGGGGATTCTACTTTACTTCATGGGGGTGTCCAGAAGGGACCTCGTAGTATAGCACAAGGATTCTCTACTTGACTGATAGAGTTGACGAGGCTAGGGCCTTAAGGTGGTATCTTGAGGAGACCACGTCATCGTGACCTTAGGTTACCTAGAAGGTACAGGGTTAGGAAGGTTTAAGACGACATGATGAGATGCTTGTTGTGGAGACAACTGGAGGCGCTGGAGAAGTGGCGTCCTGGTGATGATGGCCTCTGGAGAGATAGTGTCGCAGTTGCGGTTAACTAGTGGTGAGGTTGCAAGACGTCAATCCCTTAGTCAGGATGCCCTTGGCCTTCACAGCCTAGAGGGCATGATTAGTGACTCCAGTAAGCCACCTCGGCAATTCTGGAGGCCTGGTCGGTTCAGTCTTTTATAGTGATCTCCAGTGAGGGGTGCGGGAGAGCTTGGGTATTAGGGGTCTCTTAGGGGTATAGATTGTGATGTCACATGCATGGACCACGGATGCTTATCTTGACTATTGCTCAGCACTTGGTGTGAAAATCTCTGAACTCAAGGTGCTTGAATAGGTAGTGACTCTTCGGTGATTGGCACGCTTCCTTCTGTGGCGGGAAATGCATACATTGCATTGTTGAGTTAGCAAGCGCGGTGAAATAGAATAACGTTGGTTCGGGAAGGGCATTGACGTGATGGCTTGTTGTTAATTCCGGTGGACAGTACAAGCTAGGAGCATAGAATTAAAGGTGTGCTGAGTCGCTCACAAATTCTGGGAGATCCCAGTGTCCTGCTTTCATTACTGTCGGTAGACTTGCCCATGTGGCTTGCCATATTTAGATGGGGCGAAGTCATGCTTCTGGAGTGCGCTTTCTCTGAGCGTGAAATACGTCATGCATCAGCCTACAAGTTACAGTACATATATACTAACTTTCCCTATACCCTAATGCATGCCCTGTGAGACTATGTAACATGTTAAGCATCACAGCATTAATTAAAATTGGCCAAAAAATGCTCAGTTTTATTGCACTGAGCACATTTTTTTTATAGCAGTAATGTAAATGGATGAGTAATATTGATAGCTATGCACAATGACAGAGGAGAGTGTCCAAAAGCACGACAAGGATCCTTTCACTTCCACTAATTGCCAGTGGATCCTGTTTGGATACACATCCCTTCCTTCTCTACCATGCAAGGAGATGGAACCTGGATGACTCACTGCTAAGGCAGTCATAATATGGTTTCTTTTAATTTTAAAAACTTTGCAGCTTAGAGTATGATAAAAAGTAATACTAGTATAACGTAAATCAGTGAACATTACCACATTACAAGCCTTACCTTTACAGCAACTTTCCTTTCAACTTCAGTGATGAAAAGTTCACATATACACCGTAGCTGTTGTGTAAATTACATGTTATTTACAACACACTGTCACACACATATTAGTTAAAACAACCAACTTAAAAAAAAACAACTGTTCAAACTTTAATCCTAATTAATATTGTAACACATGGTGCTTTCCTGCACATTTGACATGCGCACTCTACGTTTTGATTTTACCCCCATCTCAAGAGTTGTTACACTCAAGGGGAAGTCATTCTACGACAATTCAATTAATGTTGTACCTATAGGATCACGTCCAGCCTAGTAATTACAGACACGGAATATGAAGGAAGAAATTGTATCGTCTACTGAAGTCGCCATGCGATTGCCCATATTTCCCTCTTGAGATTTTATTTTATGACAACCATCGACACCAGTCAGCCAGAGATGCGAGTTCCAAGGGATGATGCAAGATCGCAGCACCCCGCTACAAGGACACCACAGCCTCCAAAGCCTCATGCAGAGGTGACAAAAACGTCAACAGCCTCCAACGAGGGAGATAAAGAAGGGCACTGCAGCATTGAAGTTGAAATAAACCAATCCCCGTGAAGAGAGACTAGCACCCCCTGCACACCTCCCACAGCCCACAAGCTCAGATTTAGGGCATATAAGGATGTGTGAGATCCACACACGGCAGTGTTCGCCGGCCCTCCAGCCTGAATAAGGCTGAGGACAACAGCACGTCTGAGCAAGGCTAGATAGGGCATTCAAGCCTGAGTAAGGCTTAACTAACCAGCCATACAAGCCAAGTAAGACCTCATCCTAAGTCAGGGGTAAGTGGCACAGATCCCGTCTTCAATCTGAACACTCCAGGACTCTGACCACTCAGCCACTTGCACCGGCAGTAATTGAGTAAGTCTCTGAGAGTAAGCTGTATTGTTTGGACTCTCACAGTCCGCAACGACTTGGGCTTTCTGAGAGCATACGCTGCTAGACTCCACGTGTCAAAGTACGGTCTGCTACATCTTCACAAGCCAACACATTAGTCATTGCAAGCAGACATCTCCACCCCACCAGCCAGAGGTATCTCTACGTCCTCACCTGAATTCCTACCCAGAAAGCATTTCCTCTCGTATCCACGGTAGCAGGTCGTGATGATGTCCCTTCTGGACTGCTAGGCTTAGCTCTCCCGTCTAGTACCTAACATTAGCTCACTTTGCTACACACATGTTTTCATGCAGGTAGCCTTTGCCTGCCAGATAATTAATTTGATTATTAATTGTTGTAATATTCAGAGCTATGCATCTCAGTGTTTTCCAAGCATATTTGTTAAATACCTGAATTATTCAAACTTGATTCCCAGTGTAATTAATTGTTATAATTATTTATTAATTATTGAACGGTCCTCTGGCAATTACCTATTTAGCTCGTTGTTTAGTGTGGGAGAGCCTAATACTCTTCTATTTCCTTCAGCTTGCAAAAGGACAAGGGGTCCTAGGACTATTGAAACCACCTGACCTACCAGGGAGTTGAACCCTCAAAATTACCAGGCCATTTGTTATTCCCGCTACAATCTCAATCTCAGCCTGAATAAGGCCGGATGCAGGAGACACCAGCTGCTGCCTGGGATTGTGGGCTTTTACTAGTTTTAAAAAGACCTTTTATTGTGTGAACGCATCTCCTTTTTATTTGTCCTGAGAGGGAGGAATGGGGCAAAGTTTTCTGGATAGCGTCAGCCTAAATAAGGATGGATTATTCCAGGAACACCCAAGACACCCAGCCCTTCAGCGAGATATAATGCCGGATTCGCAGGCTGGTTTCATATCCTTGCTTACCATCCCAGCCTGCACAAGGCCTGACCAGAGAAGGATACTGCCCGGTGGGACCAGAATATATCCTGGTGCTCTTAAGTTCATTAAAGAGATGTGCTACGAGACCAAAGGACGTAGACGTAATCTCAGGAAATTAGCTCGCCAAGTAAGGCAAAGAGAATTAGGCATTCTATCAGAAAATAATACTTTGACTTGTGAAGTTGCTCGTTATAATACCACTCCTGCTGTCACTCCTGAACCATTAATGGAACTACAAATTTTTTTTGACGGAACAGGCCATTTCGGAAGTGAGGCAATACTGCAAGGTGGGGACAACATTATGAGATTAGACTGGCCCCACCATATAGTTGTTGATTATTAGGATAATTATAAGCCAGACCCACCTACTACAGAATTATTACAACCCCTTACGCCCACACCAAATCTGGGGCCTGTTGCCCCTATGTGCCAGGTACACACCACGGCAGGTAAAGTGATCACAATCCGTATTCTCCCGCAGACAACTTGCTGATGCCACATAGCAGCCCACTCGACTGATTTTGTGCCCTTATGCATCCCCACTAGACCGGCTCCCTATAGAGGATGCCACCGGCAGGAGCCCTCTCACTCCGCCCAAATCCGGCACCACTCCATCCCGTGACAGTTGGCGCCACAAATATTTTCGACAACCTTTACAGTGAACATAACCAAACTCCCAGAACGGGAGATGTATTTGGTTGAACTCACTCTAGGGTTTGGATCCCCTCTTCCTTTCAAGGTCACCCAGCCCAAAGGGCCCAACCAAAGGGCCCAAATCGCCATCTTCCAACGTGGGAGGATATGCGACCCAGCCAGGCAAACCTTCTTTCATAATTATCCTTTACAAGGGGCATCTTGAATAACCATATTCCAGGAGGGTATTCAGCCTTCCCACTTGTCTGAATTACTTTTGTTTAATTCCCATGAGAGGGGGTTGCATCAACTATTAACTGGCCATCAGAAATAATTATGTGAGTGACCAACATTGTACCTTAGTCTGAGGTACCAGCATTGCTCTTCAGCGATACCACAGTTGCTTTTTTGGCTTTTTTTTTTAATCCATGGAGAAATTTTTTTTAAAACACATTTTTTTGAAGCTTTGCATTTCAGTGCACAAAGACTTTCCACTAGTTAATGGGACATGGATGATCTGAATTCAGTTCTGTTTTTTTTACAAGACTGAAAATGAAAATCCTTTTGCACTCAGCATTGGGGTGTGGAATCACAAGAACAGGCAGCATAACAGTTGCTGTTCTATCATATTTTCTAGCCTCATCCACATCACTTAATCTAAACCATTTTTTTTTAACAATGGTGTCATCTTCCAACAAAAAAACTTGAAATGTTGTCCATCTGTAAGTTTGTGAACTGCTTCTGTACTTCATCCATGGCCACATCCACTGATTCACCTGACTTTTAAGGTAAGATTAAAGGAAAAAGATTCCCAAAGTGGCTAACTGATGAGAAACTAGCATTTTCAATGTTTGTCAACCTAGCAATCTCTGAATGTTTCAGAACTTCACTGGAAAGTGGAAACTTACTGACAACATAATCATAAGATGCTACAAAGTAATTCCTAACATAGGAAAAAAAAAATTTTCTTTTGCTCTTCAAGAGTGTTTATCACCTGAAATGCTTTGGTTCCAATGACAAAATCACCATAATTTGTCTGGTTTTGTGAAGAATGATAATTCAGTTTTTTTAATGGGACACCACTTTCAAAAACTGATGGCATCACAAATTTTGTAAGAAGGCCCTTCAACAAGCATTCCAGCAATTCTTTCAAAATATGTATTTGTGGTACTACAGTTTGAAATAGCATGTTAATTTTCTCAAACTCTGAATATGAAGTAAAAATAAATAAAATGCCTTATTCAAATCCCTCGACAAATCCATAAATAAATTTTCTTCACAACTCAAAACACTCTTTTTCATTTCTGCAGTGTGTTTAGTGTTGGAAACCACAGCATCTCTCTTGGAACTGGAACTTGGTCAAAATCCTGTAGTACCTAGTTTTGGTTTTTTTCTCATGTGTTCTGGAATGGTTTCTTCAGTACTGACGTGCAATATCCTATGGGCAAAGGAGGCACGTTACTGCCCCAAGTGTTTTGGTGGGTGTGAGGGTAGACATACCCGGGGATGAGTTTGACTCTTATTCGCAGCGTAGAACAGGAACTCGGTCACTGTTGAGGACTGGTCGTGTGGTTTTTCAGCTGGGTACGAAATCGGGGACGGCTTGCACAATCTTTCATTTTGGTGGGATCACTTTCACAGGGATACCTGGACAGCGGGAGGCCTGCAGAGGCTGTTGGACCTGCTGTGGTTTGGACTGTGGTGCGCAGAGGCTGGCCCCAGAACCTGGTGAGCAGATGGGGCGGCGTTCGTTGGAGCTGGTTGTTGTCTGGGTTGACTCAAAGAGCAGAAACCCCCAAAACCATGGGCTGGCTATACCATACAAAGTTTCTTCACCACTCAGATAGGCTAGTAACACATGATGAATGGCTCCTTCACGTTTGATGGGTGGTGTGAAAAGATCTGGTATGGATGCTGGCGATGCTGATTTCTCTAGTTGGCAGATGGCTTGAGCTTTCTCCTGAGGACTGACGTTCTCGAGTTCATTTGGGATGGGGTTAAGCTCCTGTTGGTATTTAGAGATAGTAACAGCCCTTTTAACACACTTATGAATACCACTCCAATGGGAGAAGGGCATGAGGAAAGATTCACTAATACCACACCTGCAGAGGTGGAGCAGGTAACGTTTGGTCCCTACTCAGGTGTACTTCCACGTACGCAGTCGGCAGGGCAAGGCCGTCCCCTATCACAGCATCCAGCCCCAGAAGCACAGTGAACAGTAAAAATTAAGTTATACTCTGGCTGATGGTCTCGACAAGTGGGTGAGTTCCCATGAAGGGTCAGTCCCCTCAGACCAAAAGAAATACCCCTTCTGGCACCAAAAGTGTAGTGGAAAGAGCACACCCCAGACTGACAGTCAAACCCCAAGAGGATGAGTACCTAAAGTTGGGGCTTTACCTGGGTGCGTAGAAAGGGTGGCCGTCCAATATAGGTGTGTGTGTCTACTTGTGAGTTCGGTGGCTTGGTTAGAGTAAAATTCCCGGTCACCTGCTGTCCCTTGACAGACCTAATGTTTACAAATATTGTCAGGTAGGGCCTGAGGTATCCAGATTCCCCACTTTGCATTTGCTTGTCGGTGATGGGACCACACAACACTGTCACGTAGTTTGTACCGTTATGGGGATTTCCGTGTAGCTCCTTAATCTCGGGGTCCTGTTGTTGGTGACACTTGATTTGCTTGTGGTTTATTTGCAGCTGCAGAAGTCTGAACTGTTCTTCGGGCTGAAGTTTGGGGGGTTCTGGGGGCAAGACTCTGTCCATGTCCTCATCTGGCTTCGCATCTTCAAGTAGGTTGGGTTGGCGCGACAAAGTATAAGGCAAGTCATTCTCCTTACCAGGACAATACTGGACCTCAAAATCAAATTCTGAGAGGAGTAAATTTCAACCTCTGAGTTTGACCTTGTTTTGGGATTCTCTCTACTACTTGAGCATTCGGCTGTCAGTACAGAGGGTGAAGTGCATACCCTCCAAATGATAACGGAACTTATTGACTGCCCAAAACACTGCTAAGCAGGCGATTACGAGAGGACTACCATCTGAGTCTTCCTGGTAAAGCACTGCCCATAATCCGTTCTGGCAAACATCTGTTTGCAGTACAAGGGGCCCTTTCCCTTGGGGTCTATGCAGGATATTGATGTGCTGGAAACTGGCCTTGAGTGCTTCAAAGGCGGTGAGGTGCTCCTTTG
The DNA here is from genome assembly GCA_029891345.1 of Dryococelus australis. Lineage (NCBI taxonomy): Eukaryota > Metazoa > Arthropoda > Insecta > Phasmatodea > Phasmatidae > Dryococelus > Dryococelus australis. The sequence goes on from CM056999.1 coordinate 60,773,646, forward strand.
TACAGTTCCATTGTGCTTCTTTCTGCAGAAGAGAGTGAAGAGGTGCCATCAAATCAGCGATATTTGGGATGAAATCCCGGAGCCAGTAGCAGAGGCCAAGAAAGCGTCTCAGCTACTGTTTAGTGCAGGACTCCTCAACTTCTTCGATAGCTCTAAGGGACAGTTGCTGATGGTAGTTTCCTTCTTGAGACACCACGTGCCGAAGGTATTAAATGGACGTTCTACCGATGTGGCTCTTTGAGAGCTTAGCCATCAGTCCATGCAGTTCCAGACCTCCCAACACCCTCTGGAGGTGGGATAGTTGCTCTTCCCATGTCTTGGAGTAGACAATGATGTCATCCAAATAGGCAAAGCAAAAATCTCCAATGTATCCTGTCAATACTTCAGAAGAATTCAGTCGTTGAAAATAAGCTGGAGCGTTTTTAAGGTCAAGGTCATGACCTTAAGTTGGAGAGTTACCTCTTCTGGTGAGATGAAGGCTGTGTACGGACGGCTGTCTGGGTGTACAGTAATCTGCCAGTATCCAGATTGCATGTCAAGCCTTGAATATACGTGCTTTGCCTATGTCATGTAGGGTATATGCAAGGTCGAGAGCAGGTGGTGGAGTAGGCAAAGTGGCGTCGTTCAGCGTCTTGTAGTTAACACAGAAGCAGAGTTGGCCGTCCTTCTTGGGAACTAGTACCACACAGGGGTTGTGCAGCGAATTCAAAGGTTCCACAATGCCTTGACGTTTCATTTTGTCCAGTTGTTCCAATATCAGTTTGTGCCATTTGGCAGACACCTTATAGGGGCAATTGTATATGAAGTGGAGGTATTCCGCAGAATCTCATGTTGCACTGTCCGGGTCTGACTAAGGTTTCCTTCGGTACCAATGGCAGCGGCGTGTTTATCCTGTAGCTCCTTAAGCTGTTGTAATTGTTCGCCAGTCAGGTCATGCTGGATTTCTTGCGCATTGAGGATGGTGATGCCTTCTGGTTTGTTCGGGTACTCCCAATGCAGAGTGATCTGTCATTTATCGCCCAGGTATATTTTTTTCTTGCAGTGATCCAAGAAGTATTGTTGTTGGCATAGCCAGGGTTGCCCAAGAATAACTTAGTCTTCAATGTCCGGAGTGACAATGAAATCCATTGGCGTAGGCAAGTTCTGGATCTCAACAGGAAGAGTTATACACCAGTCGACGTTGAGGGCATACTCGGGTTTAGCCATCCTCATGGCTTTCACTTGCGACTTCAGATCTGCAAGCTGGTTGTCTTGGAATAAGTCTCTGTGAATAAAATTCTTGGAAGGTAGCAGAATCTAGAAGGGCCAAGACGTTTTGGTTGTTGGCTCAAATAGCGATGTACAGAGCTTCGGGTGTTGGTGGTTCGCCCCTTCCCTTCTGTCGGCTTTGGCGTTTCCCGCCTGTGGCCTCTTTTGTTGGTTGGCTCCGGCCTGGGTGGGTCGCGGCGCACAGTTTGCGTCCGCTTTTTCCGTTTGTTCAGGTAGCACAGCCGCTTTCAGCAGGCAGTCTTTATTATAATGGTACCCTGGGCAGAACCAGCATCAGGGTAGCCGTGGGCCTTGCAAAGTGGGTAGGAGTGGCAGCTTGGTTTTCGTTCCGCTTGTTTTCCCTCTTTGCTCTTTTGGGAGCCTTTGGTTGGTCGAGCAAAGCTTGGGCATGGAAGTACTTCTCAGCTTCTCTGGCTCAACTGATGACCTCGTATAGAGTCGTAGGCTTGGGGACCAGCAATATGTTATGGAATCGAGGTAGGAGCAGGCGGGTGATTTGACGTTTGCAGGTGTTTTCACCTCCGTCTGGAAAGATGTGCTGATACATCTGTAATTTGCATCTGGCAAATATTTCTACCTTTTCTCCTGGTCTCTGAATGTGCGCGTAAAATTTGGTGGTCAGGTGCTTCAATACTTCTTCCTCCGTGAAGCGTTGAGCAAGGCGGGTGCTTAGCTGTTTCCAGTCCACCACAAATTCCCTGTAGACACTCCACCACTCCAGGGCTTTCCCTTTGAGCTTTGCTTGGGTACGGCTGACGCATTGTTTTTCCAGAATGCCATAAGCTTGAAGTTCTTGCTCGCACTCTTCTATAAGATAATGGGGTCTTCATGGGGTCGGCCTGCAAATTTGAGAACCTGTATTTCTTCCATGCACTGTGTATGATTACATTGTGCTTAATGACCTGGGTTTGAGGGTCGATATTCTGCAGCACGCTTGGATATCTCACACTGATACACAATTCTTGGATTATTGATTGGCTCATCTGGCCAGCTGATGCAGAAGTGGTGGAATGGGTTACTGCAGAGTATGCACATAACTGTGTGGATCCCGCGTTCCGCACACATAACCCAGCTACAGTAGGTGCCTTGATAATTACGGCAGGCTTCACATCAGTATTCCAATCCCTCTGTATTTCTGGGTTCATCTGTCCATCCAAGGCAGGTATAATGGTGCTACATGTGGCAATATATGCATTGGATATGGTGAGTTTCTGTTCCAAGACACCTTGGTCGTGAACAGTGGCAGTGTTCGGTTGTGGCCGAGTTGGCCTCTGCGAAGGCGTCACCTGATTTAGAGTAGTGTGAGATCTCGTCTGTTTTGGGTGCCACGGGATGTTTTTCATTCTTTACAGGACTACCCAAAGTCCTGGGGGTTTCTGGTGCCGTGTGTAGGTTGACATGGGCATGGTTGGCCTGTCTGTGCTGTCTAGTTGATATGACAGCCAAGTGCCCCACGTTGGACACCAGGAAATTTTTTTTTGACGCATGATCACTACACTAGGTGCTAGTGGGGTGTGCTAGCTTTTACTTACTGCACCAAGGATGGCCTCATCAGTTGCTGAAGAGATGCTTGGGTATCTCCAGCATCACTGGATCCTGTAGGTGCCTGCGTGTCTGGGCTTGCTCTCAGGGCTGGAGACTGGTGATGTAGGTTACCAAGGCTGGGGAGTACTCGTGCTGACATCCAGAGGCAAGTAGATTCAACCACACTTTTTCCTTGAGACCACGTCCCTTGGAATAGGGCATAAGGAAACACAGTACACCATCCTCGTCGAGGAATGGAAGGTAGGCTTCTGCCCCCCCTCCCAATTACCGTTAAGCCACAAACAGACAATAGTTCAGTGGACACCCTAATCAGCCACCTCTGGCGGAGTCCGCGGTGTGCGCTGGAAGTCGGGCCGCTCTGGTTAAGGTCAGATTGGGTGATGCTTTGAGCGGTCTCCCCAACCTATAGTGAATGTCTTGTCTCTCTTGGCGGAGCCTGCTGTAGAGAGGCTTACGGACACCAAGCTGACAAGCTACACCAAAGACAGAGTACCTGTGTGACACCCCCTTCCACTCACATGATGGAAAGGTTGGCTGAACTAGGAGTGTGTAGGTGTACAAATTGATTGAGTCTGATGGTTCACTTGTGAAATCTTCCCCATGATTACCTGCATTCCCTTCCCTTTGAAGAGACCGCTGTAAGCTAGATACTACGTCTACAGGAAAGGTGAATCTCAAGGTTTAATCCCTGTTCGCACTTATTCCCAACAATGGAAATAATGTGGTGACTACAGATGGATGAGTATACAAATTTTTAAGTCAAGTAAAGTCAAATTTTATAATCAGATTGATCTTCGAGTCAAATTTGATAATGGTATGTTCGAGTTAAGTCGAATTTGATGATGATAAGTTTGAGTCGAGTTGAGTTTTAATTATTTGCAAGTAGTTTTTTTATGTAATCAAATTGAGCTTAAGTATTTGCAATTTACTGCTAAGAATCCAAAATAAGTTTTTAAAGCACTAACAATAAATATTTAGAAATAAAAAAATCAGAAAATTAAAATTACAACAAAAATGTTGCATTGAGGTCAAGTATTTTATGGCCCACTTAATCATAAATACTTGGAATACAATTTATTGTACAGTAGGTGTTAATACAAATACTATGGTAAAACCAATTCGTAAACTAATACAAAGCATGTATTTTTTTATTCTCTACAGTAATATCACATGCAAATATTAAGTTGTAACCTACTATTCATAGCAATTAAATTTACTAAAATTAAAATGTTTCAACTGTCACACTAAAACTATTTCATTGGTATAGTGAGCTATAAACCTGGTAGGTGTAATTAATCATAAAAACACTCTCAAAAAAATTGTGAAATAATGCAGTGCAATGCAGCAAAAATTTTGAATGATTTATGTCATCTTTAAATACAGATTATGGTATTAGCCTACAAAACACAATGAAAACAGATTCCTAACCAATTAAAGATACATTTTTCCAATAGTTCTAACGAAAGTACAACAATAATAAGAAATATTTTAAGATCAGTCACAAATATATGAAATACACTTTAATATGTCATTCAAAGATATCAACAAAATAATAATTCACAAATGATCATGTAGGAAAATAAGTTTCTTTGAAGGCCTGAGAACAAGTTCTGGCGTAGTGTGGAAATGGCAAGTCCTGCTTTTGAAAACAGCCTCTCACTAGCCACTGAAGTAGCTGGAATGATTAAATAGTGCATTACTAGCTCAGCAAGACAGGGGTAGTTTCTGCATGATTTTCCACCACTCAAGTGGATCTCCATCTCGATCAATTACAGCATTTTTAAGAAAATCACGTGGGAAAAATAACTGAGCTTGATTAATAATTTTTTTTCAAACTGCTGTCTACATGAAAACAGTACAGAAATAATACAAGTAGTCTGCATAAAACATTTATAGAATGTGTAAGATTTAACATATTGTAACGACCTGCCTACCTAACACTATGATTTCTGCTAATACTCTTCACTACTACTCTTCTCACCTCGTCTCTCTTACTCTCCAATTAGACAGGTTCGTGCGTGGGGGATAGTTAATGATAATGGCTATTCAATGAAAGAGGGAATTCAACTACACACATTTATTATAACTCTTTAGGAATCTATATAAAAATACTTCAACACAATACTACAGTGTTACTCTTCACACAATATTGACTTTATTTTACTTTTACCTGACATGATAATATGAGAACATATAAACGGTGATATGATTATACTGACATACGGGAATACTGACATGAACGTAAAGGTAAGTTAATTATAAGAATACAAGAATGCTGCTACAAGATATGCCCTAGCATTTCCACGTGATTATACTCTTTAATACGGGATCTCGATAAAGGGAATGCCGCCCTACCGCCTAGCCGGATTTATGCTCACCAATAGATATGTAGAGTATCTTGTAGATGGCTGGAGCTCTCCAGACCTTAGCATTCTTCTGTGTCGCTCCGACACTGACGTTGCCGCTTCACACTCTGCTGACAGCCTGGGGGGGAGGGGGTGGCTCTCAGTTAAATAGTCTGCTCTCAGTAGGTCTCTCAGGTTTGTTGATAAACAGAGGGCTCGCTTCAAGGATCTACAGTCTATAGCACCTTAACTTGTCATATTCATGCTCCCTGGAGCCCGCTCCAGTATCAAAAAGAGATTATCTACCTTTTTCTTAACAAAATATTCTTCTCCTGCAAGCTGCATTTGTTTTGATTTCTTGATGGTGCGATTTTCTCTTCTATTAATTGGTCTTGCCTGGAGCAGTTGTAACTTACTGGCAAGGGACTTTGTTTTTTATTCTTCAATTAATAAACGTTTTGCCAGAGGCTCTTCAAGATTTTCCATTATGACACACTTGAATCTTGGATCCAAGGTAGTAGCTATTAGATGTGTGCGAGATTTCCTTATATAAAAATATTGAGCAGTTAATGATTTTAGCAATGCTCTTGCTAATCTTATGCCACTTCCTTGTTCTCCAGTTCTTGAGCTTATGCAATTCTTCAAGAATGCTTTAAAGGATTGGCTGAACCATTAAAAGGATTGGTACATTTTCTCTGCACAGTTCTTTAGTAGCCAAGAAAAGAGGTTGTAAAATTGTTACGTAGCCTACAATCAAGTTTAATTCCTGTGCTGTCAAACATTCTTTTCAACAGTTTGGCAAATCAGCAGACACTGCTTCGTTTTGCTCATGTAGGCATTCAAGCATAAGATACGTACTGTTCCACCGCGTGTCCACCATCTGAATTAGAGAATGCTCTGGTACATTTAGTTTTTATTGGAGTGATTGTAGCCTTTCTCTTGACTTTGTGCTATGTTTTAATGGCCTAATATTGATCTACATGTTCTCAAGAGACTGTCCAGTCCAACTTCTGCAACAGCATCACTAACTGCAAGCTGTAAACTATGAACAGCACAACTCAGATTTTCTACAGGTTTCCCAGTTAGAGCACTACTCATGTTTCTGGCATTGTTCTGGGATAGACTAATACCCCAGGTGGATGTCAGCTGACACAACTTATGGTAAATAGCTGAGCCTGTATGTTGACCAGGAAAGTGGGAACATTCCAGTGTGTGATTTTTCATTTCGAAGTCAAGAGTAAGGTAGTAATTTGTGACAGAAATATATGATTCCTGTTTTCGTGAAGTCCACAAATCTATTCTAAGAGACATTGATTTGACTGTTTCAAGATCATGGTTTAATGCTTGTTCCATATGTCTCCTTGTGTCACTGTACAACTTTGGTACTACAGATCTTGAAAAATGCTTTCTACTGAGAATTTGATAGTGAGGCTCGAGGGTTTCCATTAATTCCCTGAACCTATGATCTTCCACAACTGAAAACGATTGGTAGTCCAGTGCAATCATGCAACAAATTTTATTTCTTATAATTTGTGATCTTGGACTTTCTGACAGGAGTATGACTTTCAAATTCGTGGCTTGAGCAATTAGAGATGCAACAGATTGTTTTGATGATATTGTTGCCTCTTTTTTAACTGCACACATTTCTTCATACTTACGTTTCAAGTAGAGTTGGTCAGATATTGAAACTAAGTATCGGTATCAGCCGATACTTTACCTTTTCCCAATGTATCTGTATCGGGTATGATATTGGGTTGATACTTTAGTATTGATTGTAGACAATGAAGTCAGGTTATTACTTTCTTTAGGCACAAAAATTACCGTATTTTGGTTTGTATATGCCGCACATTAAAACAAAAAGAAAAATAAGAACAAATACCGTATTTACTCATGTATAGCACACCCTTTTTTCCAAAATAAAGGAAAAAATTTCTGGGAAGTGCGCTATAGACGGAAAAAAAAGAGGAAGGGGGAGTGGTAGCCATAAATTGTCCAGAGATGTTGAGGGAAGTGGCAGAACTGTCTGTTGTCTCATCTCTCCCGCTTACATCACTCCTCTACCTTCTCTCTCTCTCTAAGCAACCCTTCAGTTATGTGTAGGTCGAAACCCGGGGATGTTGAGGGAAGTGGCGGGGCTGTCTGTTGTCTCACCTCTCGTTCTTACATCACTCCTCTACCTTCTCTCTCTTTCTCTCTCAGCGACCCTTCAGTTATATGTACGTGGAACACCCCCCCCCCCCAAACTACATCCTTTCATGTTACAAACCAGAGCTGCGACATGTTTTTCCCCCCCTCCAAATAACACAAAGATGTTGCTGGTTGATAATTCCACCAAGCCCACTTTCTTTGTTTCCATGGAAGAGGCTAACCAGCGACGTTTAGTTAGAGAGCCGGGGGGGGGGGGGGGGGGGTGGTGGTGGTGGAGAAGGGCAGAGGAGACCCCCCCTTTTTTTTTAGATAAGAGTAGTGTGACATTCTAGCATGACAAAAAAAAAAAAGAAAAAAAGAGAGCCATCATGATGAATGGAGAAAAAAAGAATGAAGCTGGAAATGTTGAGTAGTAGGAGAAGAAGGTTTACGGAATTTTTTTTATTTTGGCTTTTTTCACCCATTTAATTAAAGTATTTTCCAAACATATCACAATCACCACATATTAACGCAAAAAATAATAATTTGTTCCATACTTACTAACAGCATGCCACAAATTTTTCGTGCAATTTTATTAAAAAAATTTTTTTCTTGGAACTTGTTGCAAAAATCATGGCGCGTGCTATACACGAGTAAATACAGTAAGTGTCACTCAAAATACTTGCACCTAACATCACTTGTATTTCAAAGCAAATGGTTTCACCTGAAAATGTTATGCAAAAATTTTAACGAGGAATTAATATTTGTAAAGATGTTTTCTTTTTGTATTTAAAGGTTGTTTTATCTGGTAAGGTTGGTGTTTCATTGTATCTGGCATAAAATTAACATGACTTTAAAACTTAATATTTATTTAACTCAAAGGGCAGTATCTTCGCGAATAAAATTATATGCCCAAAAGCACATACTCTACTACTTGTCAGCAAAAAAAGAAAGTATGAACATTGAGTGACTTGTATAACAAGTGTCCATTTTCAGTAACTTATTGTGGGGAAATTGAAGGATTTATATTAATTTATTTGAACAGACACACGTCTTTGAATAAACTAATATTATGTAAGTGCCTATTCGACACCGTTTGCCGTCTAATAATGGGTAAGTAAGCACCGAGCTGAATGCAGTGTAACTCATGACAGGGAAAATCAGAGGACGTAGTTTTGAATGATTAATTATTAAAGACAGTGAAGAAATCAATTATAATCGCCTCATTCGTGTCTCAAAATTACAAGTTTTCTTTGCAGTAAAATATTATTATTTACTTTAAAAGACAGACATTTGCCACGCATGCAAGGTGTCTCCAACAAGTACCGGCATGGGGAGGTCATCCTCCCGCTGCCAACCCCCCACTCCCCTCATAAACCAACAGACATGACACTGCCCAAGTGATAACTTCTCCATGTGTTCTTAGCTGATAGTGTGCAGGACATTTAAAAATTAACTTGTATTTGATGTAATATTATTTGCATTTTCAGAGGGTTTGAAAGTTTTAGGTTAGCTTGCATTTTGTGTCGGATTACAATAAATTATATACAATATTTTAAGACATTGTTTTTGTTATTTAAATGAGTCTAGGAGAAATGTCTTTAATGTATTATTAACAGTAATACTTTTCCTAAAATTCAGTGCGAAGGGCATTGGTATTAGTCTTTGGTATTGGGGTATCTGCAGTGGTATCGGGGTATCGGTATTGGAAAACATAGTACCGGAACAACTCTAGTTTCAAGTGTGAGAATCCAAATGTTTGATCACACTTGTCGAAGTTGATGGTGCCTTTAAAGTTTTATTGCAACATTTGCATATTGCATGCTGATCACTCTTTTTGAAAAATTCCTAAATTTTCGATCTGCCTGTACTTGAACTAGAACTGCTCCTGCTTTCATGTTCCTCTTGTATTTTCATTTCCCTTGTTTCTGGAGTTAAGTATCCTAAGATACCTTTACGAGTTGGAAATTTTTCTGACACAGCGAGTCTGCTTAGTAAAACAAAACACTATTGTACAGAAAAAAACACACTGTTAGCCGGTTACTAAAAGTTACTTCGCCGAAAGTCTTAAGTTGCAAACAAGAATCATTTTACGTTTATGACACTGGAAACACAAACTCAAAATCGTGCGCAAATTAGTTTGGTGAAGCCTCTCTCTCTTTCTCTATCAGCGCCCCCTACAGTTCGCCCCTCCAGCTTTCAACTGTTCCCATCCTTGCTAACTGCATTTTTTTTGTGACTTATCCAAAATCCTGTTCCAACTGCTTCAAGGCAGTGCTTACGCAATACATGGGCAATTTACATGTAATGATGAATGCCAGAAGTTCACGTGCTTCTTACACTGTGAGGTTTAAGCTACCAGTCATAAAATATGTACTCAGAGAGTGACAGTGATGGGTGAAATTTTCTTTTTCCCCACCCGTAATGTGATTGTGATCCATTGTTTCTATTGTGCTGTTTATGAAGAAAAGCTTTTGTAAATATTGTAGTGTGTTGTTAGGAAGTATTATAATTATTTTTAACAATTTTCACAAAAGTCACAAAGGCCTCCCTCCCCCCTCCCCTTTCCACCCAAAGTTTTGAGTACAGTAAAATATATTGAAGTCAATACTAAATATTGTTTCCAGTATCTGTGACTATTTTTAGTAGTACATAAAATCAGTGACAAACCTTTATTTGAAATAATTATATCATAATTTGCAAGTAAATACTTCTTCTGAAAGTGATAATGCATTAGTGGTGTTTAATTAGTACATGCTGCTTGCAGGGTTTCATTTTGTGTGTTCTTACAAAAGTTAAGTCAGTAATGTAACCTGAACTGCGTGCAGAAACTACGTGACTGTGTTCAGTCCTCGTGTCAAGGTTACATGTAGGTCGCAGCCGCCTTTCCCCCATCCACGTCACTCATGTACATCCACTAAGCTTGCATCCTGTCTCGTCGCAAAGCAGTTTACGTTTCCCTTCTCCTTTTCCAAGTCCGTATGTTGCAGATCAATACATTCCTCCAAGCTTTCTTTGTTTCCATGTAAGGCAGAGGACAGCCAACCTACACCAGGAAGAGGAGAAGGGCAGAGGTAACACTTTTTTTTTAGAGAAGGGTAGCATCACATTCCAGCACTGCAAAAAAAACACCCAAAAAAACAAAAAAGAAAAAGTAAACCGGCTGCCTACAGCAGTTGTTGATATTCTTCTTTTAACGTGCATCACCTCATAAAAGGAGAAAAAAGAAAAACAAGCCTGCCACCCACTCTTTTAATGGCCTTAGGTTACAGTGATCGTACAGCAGGCCACAATGTTTTGGCTTTTAGCGTAGTGTGTTATTTAATTATAGTTAGTTGAAAATTGTAGTGACATTAAATTATATTTGTATTTAGAGTTTTATGGAATTTTCATTCAAGTTTCGTCCTGTCGAGTTGAATAAACTAGAATACATAATCAAGCCAAGTTAAAGCTACTCGCTCGAAATTTCAAGCCTCTATCCATCTCTAGTGGTGACGTACTCGCTACTGCACGTCGGCATGAGTAATCAGCTGGGAAGCAGGACGTATGTTGAAGTGGCTGGTAGAGACAACCAGTGCTGCGATGGGGCTGTAGTTTGAGCGAAGTATGGCATGACCTGGCTAAGCAACTGTCTTGTCTATTGTTGCAGCAGTTCCCTATGTAAACGACAGTATGCAGTGCTGTGTACAATGCAGGGGGACTAAACAAGGTGAGCAAGGGATAGTCCTGAGAAGGACTAAAGGATAAAGGTTTCCCTGTCTCTAACATGTCCATGTTGAGGAGGGGGGTGGGAGTTAGCAGGGAGCTTCGTGGAGAGTCGCCCAACGTCGCCAAGAGGGTAGACCACTACGCTGCAGGGATTTTAACTGATTCCGATCAACGGGTGCTGGAATAAAAGCGAAGAAGTCGGGGTTGTCTGAGCAATGAGTGTTAGATTGGTGGGTGACTTGCTCTGAGCAACAGGTGCTAAGAGACAAAATCAAATTTGCCGTAACTTGTTCTGGGCAGCGAGTGCTACAGACAAAATCAGACTGCTCTTGGAGATGCGAACGAGACTTCCTTTTATACTCATTCGGGTCGCTGCCCGACGCTGATTGGCCGGCATCATAAGGACAAGGGGATGGCCGTAGAGAGGGGAGGGGGGTAGCAATGGTATATATCTCGCAGCTGTGAAGTCACCGGCCGGCTGGAGGAAGGGAAGCAAAGATCTACGATAATACAACTAGTGCTATCTAGTAATGGAAAAATAAAGTCATCCTGCGTGCATAATTATGGTGGGACAGAGACTAAAACAAACTCAATAGTAGACAGAACAATCTCAGCTCACGTGGGGAGAAAAATGGTGAAAATAAATTCCTATTTCAAAAATGCTAAACATCGGGATGAAGCTGAGGTCGTCTGAATACCAATACTGAGGACGTGGCATGTGTCAATTTCATCCTTAAAAAAGCTAAGTAGAGGTTCCCATTTTTCAACAAGCCACAACAGGCTTTGGTTTAAGTGACAACCACCTTGTACAAACATGTTTAATGAGTTGCTTGACTTTATTCCCATGGAAACGTAAACATTAAAATTTTTCCTTTCTTTTCGAACTTTTCTCAAAGTAGTAAATTACATCTACAAGAATATCATAAATTTTAATAGGAAAACATGCTGCAGCTTTTGCAGCACACAAATTAATCAGATGGCATAAATAGCCAATATTATTATGTTCTCTCATTTTTCTTTCCTACTGCAGACACTTTTTCTTTCCCAACATGACGGCAGCATTATCAGATCCAAAAGCTATACAGTAATCAATGATCAATTGGTATTTTGCAGCGCTCCAGTTATGAAAGTATTAGGTTTCCTATGTTTCTTCCTGCTGAGTCACCTTCCAATACCGGTACATAGAGAGTGGTACTTAGTATTTTCTGCTGCAGATGATCTCCGAAAGTAACAAAAATCATGTAGATTTCTGCATTTGAATCATTGCTGCTGTCGATTGCAACAGAAAATGGCTGGGTCTGTAAACACAAAACACCACGGTTTGTCTCTTTGTATGCCATTTCATGAATAATGGCATTCGTCTTGGTATGTCCACACATGTACGTTTTTACCACTTCGGAATCACAAAATCTTTTTTAACACAGGCCCGGCATAGTCTCATTTGGAATATTGTGTTTGACTAGAAAAGTAGTGAAATACCAGTCTGCTCTTGTAACGTTATCTACATCAGAACTTTTGACAAAAACTGTCCAATTTCAAATTATTAACACCACCTTTCACATTTTCAGTGTGTTGTCCGCACTTCACGTGTGTGTGTTTGTGTGTGAGAGAGAGAGAGAGTGTGTATATACACTGTATACACAAATAAGCAAGAGATAACAATGACAAAACAGATGGCTGCCACTCGCGCATGGAAAACATTCCAATGCTTGAGGTGAAGGGGGTGAGCATTGGGTGGCGCCGACAGCTGGGAAGGAGAGGTACAGTAATCCCTCGCCAACCACGGGGGAAACGTTTTTATAAAAACACTGCGGTTGAAAAAACAGCGGTAGAAGAATACAAGCTTTTATGGGGAAAAGCGGTATAGGTTAAGTCGGCCGACCATTTAGCGTTTCATTACTAGAAAATCGGATGTATTACACACAAAACAGTAACTAAACACTGTTGGCGATGCCTTATGTTTGAAGCAAAACACAGCACTTTATTAATGATAGATACAAAGAAACATATTAAAAAATAAATCACTCGCGTGCTGGGGCTGGCAGCGAATACATTGCCGACTGTTATGTGTACATAGCTGGGCAAGCGCCTAGATACTCTGCAGTGCGGCCGGGCAGGGGCATGGCGGTTTGCTGCTGAAGCTCGGCCCTAGATCCTCAGGCTGGGCAGCCTTCAGTCAGTCGCTACAAGATTATTCTGGCGGGCAGCAGCCGCCACAGCTGTCGTTACAGGGCCGGTTCACTTCGTAACAGCGGCCCGGCATTGGAAAACATGCTGATAGATGCAATTCATGTCAATGTGTTGAATTTAAACAAAATGTAGACGGCATGTTGGTCTCTGCACTGGCACAATTAGGCCCGGCAATGTTTACGGGAATATAAATATTTAGTGCGGTCTAATTGAAATAGTAACCATCCCAAATTTTTTATCAAAAACTTTTGACTTTGCCTATCCATGCACACGGCCTCACTCGCCATAATATGGTACCGGTAACGTAAGAACAAATTTTATTTGCACACATTTATCTTTATTCACTTTACACATAACATTGACTTCATAAGAAAAAAACAATTGCCCACCATACAAAATTAGCATATTACATACGTGTGGGTGCACATAAACTTAAAAATAATATTAAAAAAGGCATGAAATTAAATTTGAAGTTATGATACATACACTGATTAAGAAACTAGTCTTGTGTAATGTGCATTTTACAGTAAAAGAGGAGGGATAATAGAAGCGAAAAAAGACAGGGAGTGTAAGGCAGAGAGAGGCATGTGACTAGGACAAAGAATCCTTACTGACCCGGCCTGCAACCCCAACCCCCCCTTCCCCGCTTCTACAGAAATTTCACCAGTGTCCCCTTCTGGCATTAAGTATTTATTGCTTCACTCACGCTACTTGGGACAACAAATGTCAAAGTCTATGATGGTAGCTTGAGAAATGTGCGACCACTAACATCAGTAAGGGCTAGTTTCCCATAGACTGAAAACCGTGGATAACAGAAACTAGTACTATGGTTAGAGAAAAGGTCTACAAAAACAAATCCGCGCATAACTGAAACCACGGTTCAAGATACCGCGGTTGGCGAGGGATTACTGTATCTATTTTTAGACGTGCCTCAAATTTTCGACTTTTTCGACCCAAACTTTTCACGGTTCCTCGGAATTGGGTAGTAATAGAGAGGTGGTTGTAATAAATGGGGTTATAATAGGGGGTTTTACTGTATAATAATTTAAGATTAATGTTTTTATTAGTTTTTAATCACTATGAATATTTTAGACTAATTGAGAGATGTTGATGTGTAAGACAAAAATAGTTCCAGATAGAGATAATTCTTTTGTTAAAATCAGAGCAGTTCCGCTGGCAAAATATTCCAACTAGTACCACTGAATTTGAAATTAGATCTTAAATTATGGGTTGGCACTACAAAGTATCAAAGAATTTTTTCTTTTTAAATTCTATTTGGTAGAATAATTTTCACATCAGTTTAATTTAACTTAAATAATGCATTATTTCATTTATGAGCTTTGCTCCTATTATGAAATAGAATCCATTATGCTGAGTGTGTGTTGTCTTTGGCTTTGTTCAAAATTTCCACTGGCTTGATAGAACAAATCTGTACTATCATTCCTCATTGACTTGCTCACAATCTTCTTACTTCCAGTACACAAGATACTCAATCCATATTCAAATACAGCACTGGGTACAGTAAAACCTCTTTATAACAAAAACATCTCTATAGCAAAATTTGTGTTTGGTCCAGTCAAAATTGTACAGTATACGATACAATGCACTTTCTACTCATAACAAATTATTCTTCCCTCCGGCACAAAACCTCTTTACAACAAAAACTGAAAAATGTGATTTACTTTCTTTTATATTTATTCTTTTTTACAAAATTTCTCCATTTATAATCACATATTTCACATAAAAATATTATATACAAAAGTCAAAATGTTATTTTAAGTGCTGTAGAAGCTGTATTATCTCACTTTGTGTGTACCAAGTATATTTAAATTTAAGAATTTTGGAAGTATTTGATTTATGTAATGTTGGGCCAAATAAAACTAGCATTATATATTTTTTCTATGACAATGGTAATTTATTAATAGTGGTCATAATGCTTTACTGTATAAATGTTTAAAAGAAAATACATTTAATACTTTTATTATATAAATCAATACAAAAGAATCAATGAAATTCAATTTCAGCAACAATTAGATTCAAAATTGATTGGATGATGAAAAAAGAAATAGTAAATCACCTCTCTATAAAGAACCACTCTGTAACAAACACGCAAAACTTTCGTTCCTTCAATTTTGTTATAGAGAGGTTTTAAGTTCTAATAATAACAACTTACCCTGATGAATCAACAGATAAGTCTTCAAGTCTTCTGACAGCGACAGTGATACCTCACATTCATAAACTTTTCTGTTGATACAAAAGTTTCTTTTGTAATTACCTTTATTTACATAATAAAATCTTATTAAATTTGTCTAATGTTTGTAGAATTTATACTTTCTATATTTATACTTCTTTTATATAACCTCTGTAAACATAAACATCACAGATTAACTGATATCAGATACTATTTACCACAGTGTGATGTAACAAAATGGCACCCCAATTGATTATAGTTATGAGTGTGACTGCTAAAGCTCTCCTGTTTTCACTATTTTTTTTACAATGTTGCACTACAAATTCTATTCACTTGTGGTTAATGGTCTGTCTTCATTTCTGCGATACATATTCCATCACAAGTATATAGTTTCTGGTGGTGAATTTTGTATTAACAGTACCAAAATACACATATTCAAACCTTGTGGGATTAAAAGCACATAAGATTTATACTGACATTTGTTGAATACGCTGGCAAATGTACGATGCCATCAATTGTAAAAGCTGACACATGACATCTTTCACAATATTAATGAACAACTGCTACTCATCAGTGCAATTACATCCCTGGCAGTTGTCTACAAGATGAGTTACCGCTGCCACTGCTTACATGATTGTTATATCTACTGGGCTGGGGCAGATGTCCAATAATAATATTTATTTTTGCCAGCTGAGCCACCGAGACTGCGCAAGAAGCCTGTGGCGAGTACAGCAGTGTGCAGTGGGATGCATCCCCAAGTAAGATGCCTAGATCCCATTGCTCTCCACTATGCTGCTCGCACCAAGGATCTAGGTACTGGGCTTGCACCTGCTAACCCTCTCTCTAGATGCCTAGATCCTATTGCTCTCCACTAAGCCGCTCGCAACAAGGATCTAGGTACTGGGCTTGCACCTACTATCTCTCTAGACACCTTATGCCAATGAAGGAAGGGATGGCAGAAGAGTATAAAAGGAGAAGCATCCTAGCCTCCGGATTGTAAGTTCTATTTCAGTTCTCCATCTAGTCTTCTGACTCTCTTCTGAGCTCTCACTGCTCCAACTATTGGTGCAGAGGCTCACACCTCTCCAAGACTTCACCTCTTCTCTCGTGGGGCAGAAGACCCTCTCCTACGCTACCGAAGGAAGAACCAGCGGCATCACCAGCTACATGTTGAGACACGTTCGGTCCCTTACGGACACAGAGAGAGTAGAGCTCACCCTGAGGAATTATAGTACACAACTAGCACTAACTACTGCCTCCTCCCACAGATTTGCAAAGGGTGCCTTCCCCTGTTTACGCTAGGGCGTTCACCTTCTGCCTAGCATGTGAGGATTTAGGAGATAGTACTTCCCCACCTGTGTTTATTTCCTTACGATTAATAAACACTGATCTTACTAGATCTCTTGGCTTTCACTCTGAGTTCCTTCCTTGTGTCGTTATCAGAGCTAACGGAGAAAGCAGGAGACCGGGTTTGCGCTTACCGAACTTACACGCACAACACACCAGAACATCTTTGGAAGGTCACCCATTCTCTGCCCCGTGCAGTGAACGGTAGAGCCACGAAATTAGGATACCACCCATTGGAAGTTGGCGTGCCAGCTTGAAGTCGCCCCCGCCTCACCGCTCACTTTATGGGGCAGAGGAGGGGAACTTCTTAGAGTCTGGGGAGACCAGTGACCACTGGACTCTCACCTCACCAGTATTGGAAGGTCAGCCATTCCTTGGACCCAGGTGGGAGAAATGGTAGAGCCACGACACTAGGTACGCTCCCAGTTGGATTGGCTTAACGGTTAGGGTGAACTGCTCTCACCACTCACTTTGTGGTGCCAAGAGGGTTGTGCTCTGGTGCAGGAAAACCATCCCCATTGGGACAACACCATGCTGTTCCTGCAACTAACGCTTTGCAACTGGAGTCTTCTCCACCCCCAGTGGAAGAGTCAAGAGTGAGGTGCGGTGTTAGCGGCAGCAATTGGCACCCACACTTGGACACGCACACGTCAACTGCCTACCTCCTACAGCCCCGACTTTAGTGCCTAATGCCTTACACCCATAGGTGTGGGGTTGAAAAATGGGTCAAGAAGACGAGGGCTATCTCAAAGAATCCACAGGGGCTACATATCCATCCTAGCGGGTTCAAACTGGTGAGTCCGCGGGAACAGGTTGCACTGCTGAGACGACTCACCATACCAAAACCTGCTGTCACACCAGTTGATCTGTTCGAGCCACCTACCAGAGTTGCGGAAGAGTGCCACCCCGTAGTGCAGGAGGCACTGTTTGGCAAAAGGTCCACCAACACACCAGAGCTGAAATGTAGTACCTCACAGGTAAACTCCACCCCCCAGTTAAGTGCCACCCAGTTAGTGGGAACAGGGGCAGTACAGCCACCCACCGAGTAGACACGCTGCCCCACTGCATCACCACCTAAACCCGCACCACATAGGGTGAAACTTGTTGAACCAGACTTTGTACCAAGTTGGCAGCCAACCAGGCCAGTACTGTACTCCGGTCGGGCCCCAGTGCCCAGATACGAGTAACTACAGTGAGGATCGACTTGCCTAGCGTCGAGTAAGTAATCAGAGACAGGGATATCAAAAAGTCATAAAAAATGTACGTCATCAGAGGGTAGTAAACAAGATAATAATATCTGAAAAATAGCTATTAGGAAAATTTGTATGTTGATCATTAGATTTATTGTTGAAAAGCCCATGCAGCACTAAAAAAAATCTGCAAATACTTCCTTGCCTCATGCATATTAGAAAGTCAATTTTTATATTCTCACCTTCTCCTCCAATAGGATGTTGGACCAATTTCTTCAACTCAGGATGCCTAAGTATGAGGTTGCCAATAAATGACAGGAGTATCTGGATATCCTGCGGCGGAGCAACCAGGCAGAGGCGAGACAGGCGCTTTACAAAGGCTGCCACCAAGTGGGCAGATAAATGCCTGATAAACATTACAAAATGCACACAAATGCAAAGAAAGCAGCATTCTGCTATATGTTGAAATCTTAAAATGAAAGGCAGAGACTACATTTAATATGTGGACTACGCTTCTTTTACCACTTAAATGGATCATTATAATGTCACATAATAATTTAAATACACTATTAAAAGGAGACAGAAGACACAAGTAGATAGACACACATACACAAAGTTGGATGAACACATTTTTCATGTGTTCATCCAACTATGTATGTGCATCTATCCGTACCACCTTGTGAGTACTTTGTGTTTTCTATGTTCTAATGATGATGATGATGATGATGATGATAATTATTATTATTGATCTGTTTATTTAAAGAGACTTAGTGTGCCACCCAACAGTGAGAAACCAATAACAGGGTGGCATATTCCATAAAACATACAGAACACGAGACATACAAGAATACAGATACAAAAGACAGAAACATCTATATATAAACAAAGATAAGGACAAGACATATGCAATAGCACAACACAAACCCATAGAACACATAACTCACGAAAAAGATAATAATCAATGCCCAAAAGTGTGATAAAAAAAAAAAAAAAAAAAACTAATAGTGTTTATAGAGTTCAGAGAAAGAAATTTTACTACCCAAAAATGGATCAAAATTAGAAAATTTATTATTGTAATTATTTACACATCTATAATTAAATCCTTCTTACAATATATAGTAGAAAAAGTATGTGATGTTCTATGGATATTCTTTGGAGTTATTAAACCTACTTTTCTATAGACTACTATAAAGGATGTATATGCTAAAAAGGAATTAATTAAAAATAACTCATCATTTATGTCTTGATGCTCTTTTAAAGATAAATTTTTTAATCTAACTAAATCATTTTTATAATTAAAATCTACATGAACAGGGAATCTAGAAAAAATTAATTTAAATACTTTCTTTTGAATATTTTCTAATCTATTGTCAATCTAATCTAGAGTGGACTAATGAGTAATACAAACAAAGTAAAGAATCTGACGAGGCAAAAGAAGTATTTAATTAGACCTACAATACGAATAACACTGCTTATTAAACTATCTATATGAAAATGGAAATATAATTTAGAATCTAATGTAACACCTATGTCTTGTACATATTCAACTCTATTTATTAAAACATCAACATAATATTCATTAAAAATGGAATTAGTTTTTCATGAGAAAGAGATAAAGAGTGTTTTATTTATATTAAGTTTCATTAAATTGAAAGTACATCACTTATGAATAGCCTAAATATCCTCTTGTAACTTAACACAGTCATCACCATCCTTAATCTTTCTATAAATTTTTAAATCATGAGCATAAAGAAGTGCACTTGAGTGACTTATTACACCAACAATATAATTTATAAAAACACTAAAGAGTAGTGGACCTAATGTACTATCTTGAGGGACACCAGAAGATACTGAATGGGATTTTGAGATTGATTTGTCTATTTTTACACATAGGTTCGATCAGAAAAATAATTTGTAAACCATTTTATGTATGAAAAATTAAGACCTATCTTTTGTAATTTTTGTAAAATAATATGATGTTGATAAGTATCGAAAGCTTTTTGTAAATAAAAAAATATTACATCTACTTGATTTTTAGTTGTTACTTCAGAATATAAGTTATCTACAAAAGTAAATAAATTGGTCGTAGTTGTTTTACCCATTTGAAAGTCACATTGACAATCTGTTATAAGACTTTTAGTGAAAAATGATAAATGTTTGTGAATTACTTTTTCAAAAACCTTAGAAAGACTATATAATAATGATATTGGTCGATAATTGTTAACCTCATATTTATTACCCTTTTTGAATATAGGAACCCTAAGAACTCTTTTCCACAGATTTGGGTAATTACCACTAGTCAGGCTATAATTTAAAATATGGGTTAAAATTGAGGTAAGAATATTGGCACAGCCTTTAATAACAAAATTTGGAATATCATCACATCAAGTAGCGTTGCTACTTTTAAGTTTTTTGATAGCCCAGAGAACTATGCCCTGCATGATAACAGGAGTATTTGTATCTATATTATTTGTGTAGATTTTTTTACTGTAAGTTAAGATAACTAGTGAAAAGAGTTTGTGCATATCCTTTAGCAAAATGGTTCGCAAAAACACTAACCAAAATGTCAGAATACTGAGTCATGTGATTATCTACTGTTAGCGTGAGAGGTTCTTTATAACAATTTTTCATTATTTTTTCATATTTCCAGAAACTACTAAGGTTGCTTTTCAGACTATTATTATTAGTTTACCAGATTTTCTTTGTATCTTTGACTTTTCGTTGACAATTTTCCTTAATTCAGAAAAACGGGAATAGTTGTTTGTAGAGCTAGTTTTTTTTAAAAAGCCAGTGGAAATGTTCTTTCTTTTTCATTAAACAAATCAAGTCCTGCAAAAACCAAATGGGGTATTTTGTGCATTTGGACTTGGGCATATAGATATTATTAATAGTTATAAATTACAAGTTAAAAAATCCACATTGTATTAACACCTTCCATTTGAAAAATCGGAAGACAGCCAAAACTTTGAATTGCTAAATATAACGATAGATAATTACCCTTATGATAGTGTCTAAAAAAGACTGCTTATTAACTTTTGTTTTTCAATATCAAGGATGCCATAACAGAATAAAGCCGGGTGATATTTATCTTCCTCTACTAATGGGTTGATGGATTTGTCTACATTTATATGGAAACTAGCAAAGACTAAGTCTGGTAAATCAGAATCAGGTTTAGAGACATTAAACTGTTTAAGAGTGAGTTAGCAAATAGTTTGTAACAAAGATTTACCTCTTAATTTATTGTAATAATAAGAAATGTTTTGAGTATGAAAGATGTTCCAATCAACACCAGGAACATTAAAATCACTGACAAGTATTATTTTATGAGAATAATTACTTAGATTCAATTCAACAAAAGTAAAGTAATTTTTAAAATCATCCACTGGTGATTGTGGAGGAAGTTAAATATTTCCAATTAAAATTTTTATTCACATTATTACATACAATTTCAAACCAGATAGCATCAATATTTTAATACTGAATAATAATAATAATAATTTTTATTATTTATTTATCGGAGATTATTGTGCCACCCAACAGTGCGAAACCATTAACAGGATGGCACATACATAAAAACATTTAAACACACAGACAAATACGACAAATAACATACACATAACAGAGCAGAAAACAAAAACAAACACACAGAGAAATAATTAAAAAACAAAAAACTGAAGACATATAAAAAGTGATTTAAAAAAAACATGATTCATAAGAAAAATACAGGATATTTGTGTTGAAATTACTAAAGTGTTAACCTGTGGATTACAAAATGTTTATAAAGATCCTGAAAAAGAATCTTTTTACCAAAGAAGGGGTTAAAATTTGAAAAATATCTATTGAAATTACTAAAGTGTTAACCTGTGGATTACAAAATGTTTATAAAGATCCTGAAAAAGAATCTTTTTACCAAAGAAGGGGTTAAAACTTGAAAAATATCTATTAAAATTACTTACACATTTACGCACTAAATCTTTTTTGTGATCTAAAACAGAAAAAGTATTTGACATTCTATGAGTATACAGAGGTGATTTTAACCCAACTTTTTTTACTAATAGGTACACATGATAGATAATTTAAAAACATATTGATTAATAAAAAAAGAGAATCCATAATGGCTCTACGATCAGTTAAAGATAATGTTTTATATTTATATAATTCATTGTTATAATCATAATACATTTGTGATGAATAATCCATGAAATAATAATCTAAAAACATTCTTCATTCTTTTGTATGTTCTCTATTCTACTTGCATCAGTTACAGTAACATAGTTCCATACTACAGAGCAATATTTTAATTTATATCTAATTAGAGCATTATATAAACAAAGCAAGGAGTCTGGTGATGTGGCAGAGAAACTTATAAATTTAATTAAATCTAATGTTCTACTAATGTTATTTATTAAACTATCAATATAAACATAAAAAAAAACAATTTAGTCTCTAAAATTATACCCAAGTCTTGTACATGTTCAACTCTTTTTATGAGTATTATCATCATAATATTTATAAAATAACAGGTTAGTTATACGAGTAAAGGTAATATATATTGTTTTCATTATATTTAATCTCATAACATTATTGATACACCAATCATTAATTGCTGTAATATCATTTTGTAACTTAGCACAGTCTGTGCTACTTTTAATACATTTATAGATCTCAAGATCATCGACATAAAGAAGTGCACTGGAGTGACTTATTACACCAATGATATCATTCATAAATATATTAAAGAGTAGCGGTCCAAGGGTGCTTCCTTGAGGCACCCAGAAGAAATATTATTTGAACTAGAAAAACAGGTTTAGAGTTTAACTACAAAAGTTCTATTGGAAAAATTATTTGTAAACCAATTAATATAAGGGGAATTAAGGCCAGAGGATTGTAATTTTCAAAGTAGAATATAGTGTTGACATGTATTAAAAGCCTTCTGAAGATCAAAATAAATTACATCTACTTGTTGCCTATTAGTAGTTTCAGAATATAATTTATCTACAAAACTAAATAAATTGGTAGCTGTTGTTTTGCCTATTTGAAAGCCATGTTGGCATTCAGTAATTACATTTTTTTTTAGTAAAAGAAAGATGTTTAAAGATTACCTTATAAAAACCTTTGGAAACAGCACACAATAAAGATATAGGCCTATAGTTGTTCACGTCTCTTCTGTTTCCTTTTTTGAAAATAGACACAACAGCACGTTTCCAAACATCAGGATATATACCGCTAACTAAACTAAAGTTGAAGATGTGGGTTAATACTGGATAAAAACAAGAGAGCAACCTTTAATAAGAAGATTAGTCATTTCATCACAGCCAGTTGACTTGCTATTTCTTAGCTTTTTAATGCCCCAAAGAACTAATCCCTGAGTTATGACCGGAATATCAATATTAATATTATTTATTTTGCCAATAAGGTGTTCTTGTGCATTAATATTAATTGGTACATATTGCTTAACAAAATGCTGTGCAAAAATATTTACCAAACATGCGGGATCTTGAACTGTGCATCCATCTACATTTAATGTAAGGGATTCTTTGTACCAGGATTTTATAAGTTTAACATATTTCTAAAATTTATTTGGCTCAGTTTTAAAATTATCAATTTTTGTTTTCCAACCTTTTTTTACCATTTTTAATTTTTCTTTGACCAATTTCCTTAAATCAGAGAAATGAAGATAGGTATCATGTGTTTTAAATTTCTTATAAAGTCTATGACAGTGTACTTTCTTTTTAATCAAATTAATAATATCTTTTGTAAACCAGATTGGGTATCTATTTTTGTGAATTTTGGACACGCACACGTGCACACGCACACGCGCGCACACACGCACACACATGCGTTAATTAGTATTTATAGGTTATTGGTTAAGAAATCAACTATAAGATTCACATCCACCATAAGAAAAATCGGGCTCCAATCAAAACTGTTAATTGCCAGATATAGGGATAGTAATCACCCTTTTGACAATTTGTATAATATATTGGATTGTTATTTTGAAAATTGTCAAAGTCAAAAGAAAATTGGCAACATAAAGCCGGATGATATTTATCTTCCTCCACGAGTGGATCTAATGATTTATCAACAGTAATATAAAAATTACCAAATACTAAATCTAGTAAATCAGAAAACGGATTAGTCAGATTGTATTGTTCTAAGTTAATTAAACTTACTGATTGAAGTACAGATTGACCTTTTAGTTTGTTGTAGTACTAGAGAATATTTTGTACATGAAAAGTATTCCGATCTATGCCAGAAAGATTAAAGATGCCTACAATTATTATTTGGTGAGGGTAATTGCTTAATTTAGATTCTAGAAAAGTGAAATAATTTTTAAAAATCTCTAATGGTAATTGCGGAGGAAGATATACATTTTTGATTAGCAATTTATTAGTGCTATTAATACGAAATTCTACCCAAATTGATTCAGTATATTCTTGAGAAAAATCAAATTTTTGTTCAAACATAGAAAAATGCTTCTCATTTACCGCTAATAATGCTCCACCTCCTCCGTGGAGGTCAGTTATATTAGCATCACAATCATTTTGAAAAACAACTAAATGCTCAGGAAAGTAATGCGCATTTATACTAAAGTTATTGAACCAAGTTTCCATTAAACGAATTAAAGAATAATCAGTACTTAAAATATTCTGTAAAAAATCAAGTGCTTTGGTTCCACGACCCCTTACATTTTGATAGTACAGTTCAAAAATCCGTGTTGGCATCAGTAGGTTTCAAAAGCACCTCTTGTCAGCCTAAACATTATTTTATTTGGGATACAGCTCCTCCTGCCGTTTCTGTTGGTTGCTCAGACGTGGCAAAGGAGGAATCCTTATCGGGAGAGAATATTTGTTCGTCAAGTAATCTCCCATAAAATGGACTAATAAGGCAGCCAGATGGCCAGAATATGGTGTTAAAAATACGCTCGAAATCCTCTTCTACCACTGTTACGTAGAAAGAGGAATAAGACTTATATTTGGTTTTTAACTTAGCCACCCTCAAATTTGCCACTTTAATTTCTTGGTTTATGTAAGCAACTATGTTGTTGTCTTGCACTTCAGGTACAAAACGCGACACAGAAACAAAGTTTTCATTTGTGGCCGAGCCACCTTTGGAACTGTTTTAACATTCACATTAGTACGGATGCCCAGCTGGACTTGTTTCCTGGGAGCCATTGCTCTAGGAATAGACGATCCACTTGCCGTCCAGGACTTTGTGCCGCGCCTGTTGACAACGACGAACCCGTCATCGTCAGCAGTCTGCTTTAGTGGGTCAAGCTGATCGACACAATGGGAGTTCTTGTTGTTCGCCCGTTCTCCCAACTGAACTATTCCCTGCTGGGATTTGCTGTTCTTCTTACCTATTACTTCGCTATAGGATTTTTTCTGAACAGTGTTCTGAGACATCGCAAGTGCTTTATTTGATTCAGAAATATCTCCACAAGTTTCACACATCTTTTTATTTCCCGTTTGAAGGCTTTCAAACATCGTTCGTAATAATGAGTTGTCCTCTTTAAGGTCTTTGACCTCTTTAGATAGTTCGACTATCTTGCAACACAAGGTTTTGAACATAGAAAAGATAGTGGAATCCATTGATTCCGCTATCTTTGTAGATGTTTACTAGACATTTCAGATTCCAATGGAGTTGAAATATCTGTGTTTCCTATCGTAATTGTTAATTCAATATCCTTGCTTTTATTTACACTACTGTTTCCCCTTTTTTTTTTTTTTTGATGATAAACTAAACATACTATTGTCCTTACGTTTAATACATTGTCCACAAAAATACTCTTCCTCATTGCTCATGCCGGTACAACTGCAGTGATATCTTGTCCCACACACTTGACAAATTTTTGTCTACCAAAAAATGGTCCACAGCATATTGAACATAAATCTTGAATGGGGGGGCATGCAATAATAATAATAAAAGTAACACACACTATAGATTTAGAAACTCTCTACTGATTACTCAATAAAAATCAATGCTTACGTAGAGCTTAAGAAGACATCAGCCAAAAAGAAAAGCCGGGCTTTATACTTTGTGTGGAAAACTTCAGCATCAAACAGAGAATACAGTTTGGTATAAATATTAGGATATTCTCTGAAACATGAAAATATAAACACATTCACATTAAAAAATTTGCATGACATACACATGTGCGCACACAAAATCAGTTTTAAATATTTTATATATCAAATACATCTCCCATTTAACCCTGTTTAAATAGTTATAGCCAATTGACACAACTAAACTGTTAGTAAATCATAATTAGTAACCTCACTGTTGACTACGTAAGTTCTACGGGTTAGTCCTGATTGTTGTGATAAGTTACTGTAATATAGCTGTAGTCTTGGGAACATTTCAATTTGTTCTCTTGATACTGTATAATGTTTTAGACAAGACAAGGAATTATTTAAACAAAGAAAAAGTAAAATTGCACATCTACACAGACTGCCTTCTTAATACACATCTTCCAGGTTGATGCACAACCTGGGTTGGTGTGGATGCCAACACTCTCACCCCTCCCCCCTTTTTTTCTTTCCAGGAGCCCGAAACAGTTGCCCCATTCATAAGTTACTTTAATGGGGCTCGGGCTCTCTACAACTCGTCTCTCAGCCCATGGAGGTGTAGAGATGGCAGCCGGGTGAGTAGTAGCATGGGTAAGGGTGAATGTGGTTGCAGTACAGATAGGCTTAGCTGATGGCAGATGCCCAGGAAACATTAGTTGATGCTGCTTAACTGCTGTAGCTGGTGGGAGCCTGATGGATTCTGAATGGCGTTAGGTAAGGTTGGTGGCAAGCTTGATACTTGTCTTGGGATGTTAAAGCACCCTAAGTAGTAGATAGACACTGCTCAGATGGTACTGCTGGTCTTGGTTAGTCTTCCAGGTGGATGTGGTTGTGGCATTTCTGGACTGTAAACAAGCATTTGTCTCACGTGAGTATAGACCCATTGACAGCCAGCCCCCTGACCCACAGAACGCTGAGCATGATCAGTGATTATCTTCTCAGCCTTTGCCCTCCGAATGCTCTATGCTAAGGCATGTGGCAAGGTAGTAGCTTAGGCAAGCCATAGGAGTACGGCAAGGTGGCCTGATTGTGTGTAAGGGAAGGACGGACTTTCCAGAGAGTCAAAGCCTCTCTCTCTGGCATCAGTACCAGACAATTGGTTATCTCCCGGATGGCATCCTTTCACCTGATAGTGGCAATCCCCTCCCTGACTCAGCAATGCCCAGAAAAGAGGCCCTATTGCTGCTAGCCAGATGCTCAGCTGAGTCTGGTAATGTATCCAACTTGGAGGTGTACATACCTCTAGGAGTGGTGGGAGGCCTCGCTATGCCTAGTCGTAGAAAACCCCAGAGAAGAAGTGTTATCGTTGGTAACTAAATCTCCTTCAAGTAGGTTTTGTAGCAAGGGTTCACTCTCAGCACCAGTGGTGCCCGGGGGAAGCTGCATTATTGCTGTAACCAGATGACCACACTGAGGTAGACAGCAGTTCCAGTGTAAGCCTGAAGGGTTTTGGGTCTCAGAATTTGTCTGAGCCTGAGAAGGAGGCTGATAGATGAGTAGGAACAAAGTGAACAGAATGGTAAAAGGCTACGGTACGGTTTATATGGGTTTATTAAGAATAAAACACATATAACCCAGCCTGTGCCCAGGAATCCTGAAGGGCAGTGGTAACCTGCTTGCCAAGATCTATGACTCGTGCAAGAATTGGAAGACGGGAGGGAGGAGAGAGGGCAACCCCTGATTGCATAGCAATTGATAGCCACATAGGGGTCAAGGATTTTTCAAAATGTTGGTCTTCTGTTCCTCCCATTTATCCTGTACATTCTATTTCTCCACCTTTGACTTATTTTCAGGTAATCTGAATAATACCATACAATTGGATTAGGTTAGGTTAGGTTGAGTTAGATTACATAACTATGATAAAACAACACAATCAACAGTGGGGTGGGCATTAATAACTAAACACAGCATTAGTTTCAAATACCATTAGTATTATTATTCAATGTTAAAAAACAACATTTCATTATACAGTAACTTCCACCACATAATTACTTTTTGTTACATAATCACAATAAACATTAAATTAATATCTCTCGCTTTGGTACAGATTGATTAAATTAACCTAACCTTCTTTTAACTTACTTTCACTCTCTCTATTAGACACCTCCACAGTAAACAAGACAGTTACTTTCGATTGCTAGTAGCACTGGAAAGTCGACTGGGAGGGGGGGGGGGGGGGGGCAATCTTCAAAATCAAAGTCTCTACTCCAACCTACATTTCTATCTAAAGCTATTTCAGACACTTGGGCTGGAAGACCAAGGGGCAGAATACAACCAGGTCACTAAGGCAGGCATGCATGCAGAACAGATTGCCTGCACTCAGGTGGCAGCAGATCTCGGTCCCACTCAAGGGTGAAGGCACTGACATTGCTGGAGTCTGGTGATGACATGGCTTAGTGATGGTGGGGTGGGGAGGAGCGGGTGGGGAGGAGCAGCTGAGGCAGAAGCTCAAGAAGAATCATGGACACTGCTTGTGGTCCATCAAGGTAAGAGTACATGCTACCAATTGCAATAATGCCTGTGAGTTTAGAGAATCATTTGGAAACAGAGTGTCAGATGATAACAAACCAGTTTGGTGTCTGAACTGTCAGTCTCAAAGATTGTGTTTTGCTATACATGAAAGAAAATGCTGGTACCGAGAGCTGGATTAAACATTGGAGAAGCCCTTAAGCAGTTGAGATTTCAGGGCCCCCTCAAAAATTATCTCCTGAACATTTTTGTACATAAATGGGTAAGTTTTATCTTGTTTGACCAGGTTTTCAGTTTTATCAAAGAAATACTGCAATTATAATTTTACTGCACAAAACAAACACTTTTATTGAACAAGACCAGTATACATATTAAATTATTATACATAATTAATTAACACATTAGCTTTTCAATTTTTTTTAGGTAGGACCTAAAGACTTCCATAATGTTTTGGAAGCCAATCTTCTATAAAATGTTGTATTCACTTGTCACAATGGCAAGTGAATTTAGTTGTTCTTGTGTCATTGGTGAAAATTTCCAGCAGTTAAAGCTTCAAAATGGTTCCGTCTATAACAGCATTGCTGGTCCTGAGACAACCATAAATTCTAATGCTGTCATAAAATTTGGGAATATTCACTACACCAAATTTCCAAAAATGAGATCGTAAATCTGTGATACTAGTACTGCTTCATCAGCACAACCACAACCGCTGCAACCCACCACCCCTGCTGCCACCACGATGCAATTTATCATACATGCGATAACGATACATTGAGAGTCAACTGTAATATGTACTACTACTATATGTACTTACATGTTATGGTTCTGTATTAGGGTGAAAATCCCTTGCAGAGCCAGTAAACTAATGGGTCCACCTGCAAAAATTCAATCATTACCTTCTGTTACAAGCTCTGCCACAAAGTCATGCTTGTTATAAGACAAATGTCACATTTTAATTGGATAGGAGAACGGACCCTAATTTGGTACAGTCATTTTACAATATAAAAAAAAAACTCCTCCAACTTTCAAGATGAAAACAATCTATCCCTTAATATTATAAATAATTTTATACAAATACTTTAACACAACAAATTACCGTACTGAGAAAGTTAACCGCCAATTACTAACCACTAATCTGACACAACTGTCCACTCCATGGATACAACTACCTACACCTGAATTACTGTGTGTACTGCACCATTATACACTTCACTAATACTGGTAAATAACAGGAAATACATAGAAGCTTCTTGAAAATAGACTGATATCACTATCTCTCATAATAGGGTTATGTTATCCCAGTCTTCTGTAGCACATCACTTGCCTTGCATGGTGGCATTTGTCGCCCGCCCACTCCCACAGCTTCACCTCACTTTGCTTCCAACCATTCCACAAACATGACTGATGGAAAAGGGAAGGAAAGGGAAGGGCATGTGGCCTCACAGCACTAAACTGTATCATTCATAATATTGCTGCAAACTCCTATCAGGTTAAGTTATCAATATACCTAATTTCTACCCACGAAAAGGGGGGGAACTTACAAATGTAACACACACTCTATCTCTTACTTGTTTCCTTACTCTTTCTTTGCCAAACTATTTCAATCCTCTCATTTTTTATTTCATTTCTATACTTCCTGTTTTTATACTGGGAGTACACAGACAAATGCAATCAAAGAAAGGGATGAAAATGAAACACTTTGCAATGAGTAACCAGTAGTCTAATGACATCCTGTCTAGCTGATGACATTTGTCTCTACATGATCCCACAGTGCCACTTCTACAATGTCCACACATTTCTCATCTAGTCCTAAAACCAAGCTTAGCCATGGCGGTGTCATATTCCATCAGTGTCCATTCCAATTGTGGATAAACAGTATGTGTTGGATGTCATCTATTGGGGTACTTGTCCAGTGCAGCCATCTGTTTTACTAGCATTTCCATATTCTTCCCCAAACACAAAAACCAATCTGTTAACTCTGAACATAAACTGGAAATTGGCATGTAGAAAGGCTACTATAGTCTATTCATGGTTTCTTCTGCCTTTTTGAATTAAACCTTTGAAAAATCTCCCCATGCTTGGTTGTTTCCTACATATACCATATATCACAAGCATTTTATACTTCTGTTAATATAAAAGTTAATTTTTTTTCTGTTAAACTGAAATGTTATTAATATTTTGTCTATAAATTATAATGCTTCAGTTATAAATGATTTGAATAAAAGCAGTGAGAAAACATGTGTGTTGGTAGCGCCTAGTAAGAAATAGATCTTATACAAAGTACTGTTACAACTGAGTGCCCACGAATCCGGTGCGTTGTCCCTCTGGTGTAATTTTCCACACTTAGTTAAGCTTAGTATGCACGAGGCGGAGGAATATCCTGGAAGAAGAACTTTAGCAGGGCTTCAGAAAAGGCAGAAGATACCGTGAATCAACTATACCACAAGCAAGCACAATACAACTACTGATTATCTTGCTCAGATCATAATCACTACACACAAATTGGTCATCATTCAATAACAATTTTCGCTTATTCGGCAGTGAACACTTGATTCCTTGCCATTTTAACTCTAATTTTTGAAGGAATGCCTTCCTAATAACATTACTTCCAGTCTGTGTGTGTGTGATAGTGAGAGTTTGTAAATAAATATATATACATGTTACTCGCAATGTCTGAATTTGCCCACTGCCCCAAAATTTTTACCCACAACGCATTGTGGATATGTCCAAATGTATACAACGCGTTCTGGGTACATTTTTTGGTCACTGATTAATTGGAAATACCCACAATGCGTTGTGGAAATTCATGTCTGCTCAATACCCGAAGAAATGTAATTTCTCGCATTGTGGTCACTACAAATTAGCCAGAACGCATTGTGGGTAGTGTGCTTTTACCCACAACCCGTTGTATTTTGTGTTTGCCCACAACCCTCAGCTGCAACAGCAGGTGAGTCATCAGCAACTTGTGGCGACATGTACACAACACGTCACCATGTTCCTTTGTTTTCACTCTCAGTTGATTTCAAGCAGCCATGCAAGTCAGGCACACAATGAGACAAGAGTTTGAATGTAAAATACGTAAACCGTTGGGTGACAAGGCTGATAGATCACTTTTAATGAGCGATGACTACTACAATGAGATAGTGGAAGAAATAAAAGCAGCAAGGGATAAATGAAAGAATGGAATACCATTATTAGCTAAAGAATATTGTCGTCTTAAACGCTTCAACGTTATTTGTATTGGCGATAATGAAAAATTGATTCATGCAACAGAAGAATCGAACTCGTAAATCAAATATTATTGTCGAGTCGGGGAAATGAGTGACATTATTGAATGTGCACATCATAAATTAGGCCATGAAAACGAAAAGGTAATGGAAGTAGAATAAAAAATAAAAAATTCCAATATAACAAGATAATTAATAAATGCATATTTAAACCTCTGTGAGTCCTGCATTTTGAAGAAAGAGGCAAAAGGAAATGGAGATGTTGTAAAACCAATGGTGATGTTTGAGCTGAATTTGCGATGCCAGGTAAATGTCAACTTTGTTATATTATTTATAACAGTGTGTCTTTTTTAATTATTTATTATAATTATATTAACTTTTCACTTTGTCATTTTTGTTTACAGAATTTTCATTATAATAGTCATATTACCTGTCTATCCCTCTACCGCTGCCATCAGAATGTTTAAATGAGCGATATTTTTGTTGTTGTTTACTGAAATTTTTAATTTTTCTATACATATGGGGCAGGGGTCATCTGATTGTATTTTTTTGCGAGTCGGAATTAATGATCTTTATGCTATCTCAGCATTACTCATTGTTGCAGAAGTTATTGTCTTTATTATTATTCGTAGGTAGATCTCATCAACATGCAAAGTAAGCCTGATGGAGAGTACAAGTTTATCCTGAATTACCACGATAACTTGACAAAGTTCATCGTCTTACAGCCATTGAAAACGAAGACAGCAGATGAAGTTGAAGACGTTATTTTAGATATATTTTGTTTGCTTGGAGCTCCAAACATCCTTCATAGTGACAATGGGCGTGAGTTTTGAAATAAGGTATGGTAGCCGTTATACATAATTTTAATTTTATTACTTACGTATAATTTATGATAGTTTAATTTATAGGCTATTTAAATTTATAAAATGATTACATACTTTTTTTTATTTTTCAGGTGATAGAAGCTTTGGTGGCTAAATGGAATGGAATTAAGATTGTTCACGGAAAACCGCGCCACTCCCAAAGCCAAGGATCTGTTGAACAAGCGAATCAAGACGTCCGAGAATGTTTGGTAGCTTGGATGAAAGACCACAATACTTCAAGTTAGGTCTCTGGTCTTCGAATTGTTCAAAGCTCAAAAAATTGCAGTTACCATTCTGGAATTAAGAGAACTCCTTATGAAGCTTTGTCCGGCATTCCACAGAAAAATGGGTTCCTTAATTCCTGCTTGCCATCTGATATAGCTGGAAACACTGACACAGAAGAACAACTTCAAGAATATTTCTCAAATCGAACACAGAATTTTGATGAGACAGCTACCGAAAACGTAGATGAAGTTAACACATGTGAAATTAATAACCAACAGATTTTATTACTTATGGAAACTGAGAAGAGCGTTAGAGTTTGCATCATTTGTGACCAACCAATTGAAGAAGAAATATCCTGCTTCAAATGTGCTGAATACTTTCATTTGACATGCACTTTAGCAACACAGTCCGAAATTCTGTTATGTCATCTTTGTGCAAAGAAATTGGCTATTGAGACCTCTTGCAAACACTGCAAATGTGGATTACAGGAACAAGCTGAGAGGATGCTCCAGACATCTGGGAAGAAGTGTCCACCCGCCTCTACTGGTGATAATATTTTAGTTAGTATTCACGATGTGGATCATGGGTGACTGGCTCCCCAAGATGTACTTGCCATGATAATGGAAGAAGTAGAGCAAAATTTATTTCCTATTGGAACTAAGCATGGCAAGCTTGAAAAACTATACTCAAGAAACAAATTTCATGTAAATAGGTACCAAACAGAAATATTCTGCTTAAATTTTTCCTTGTGTTTTTATAAGTTGCACCATACTACATTTTATTTCCCTAGTACAATTTTTAGGCTATGATTTTGTAATGGTATTAACCGAAATAGTTTCGAAATTTGTTGTACTTTTCTGTTTTTGTAAGAAATTTTGAATGAAAATGTATATGCCTATTTTCATTTCTACAAGACGAAATGATAATAAGATAATAAAGCAAAGTAATACAAACCATAAATAAAAACCACAAACAAATTAAAACTAAAACACACCACACTTTGTGGATAAATGCAAAATACTCGAAACGGGTTGTGGGTAAAAGCACACTACCCACAATGCATTCTGGCTAGTTTGTAGTGACCACAATGTGAAAAATTACATTGCATCGGGTATTGAGCAGACACGAATTTCCACAATGCACTGTGGGTATTTCCAATTACCCAATGACCGAAAAATGTACCCAGATGCATTGTATACATTTGGACGTACCCACAATGCGTTGTGGGTAAAAATTTTGGGGCAGTGGACAAATTCGGACATTGCGAGTAACATCTTTCCTTTCTCATAAATTCATTGCACATTATTTATATAACACAGGCCTGTGATTTTAATGGATTTTATCAGTTTTTATGGATTTTTAAAATCCAAACCTAAACTTTAGAAAAAGTTTTTTTTACAGCACTTTGCTCAAAGTGACTGCTGCGTACATGCGACACTAGGGCCCACAGCGATTTGTGTCAGTTTCACTGATGCATTTGTTTGAAAGATTCTTACAACAAAGGTGAATAATTAAGCAAAATATTTTGGACATACACCATTGCTTCAATAGTGTATGTCCAAAATATTTTGCTTCATTAATCACTGGCGCAGGTATACAGTTGTCTGAATATTTCTGTTCCTGGCTGTATGATCACATGCAAAGGCCAAGGCCATTATTGAAAAAAACATTTGACACAAATTGTTTTTACGCATGCAATCCAAATTTGGTGACTGTGTTTGGCATTGATATCACAATGGCGAGGAAATGAAAATTATCACAGATACAGTCATTGTATAAACAAAAGTATTAAGTGTGAGTGGAGAAAAGAATTACCATAGTTTATACATTCCCAAAAAAAACAACTACACTAAATATTCCCTTTTTTACTGTAATTTGCAATTTTTATAATTCCAAGAATTTTACAGCATCTGCCCAATGATTCCAGGATTTTACAGGATTTTTATATACAGGAATAAGGATTTCAGAGTTAGGGCTGGTGGAAGCCCTGATATAACATTATTAGAATGTCATAACTACGTTATTCATGGTTGTTACCTTTTGTATTCTAAATTAGAATGTAAGTAGTAAATATGTTATATAGTATAAATAACGCGCAATGAATTTGTGACATAATGGTGTTTGAATCATGAAAATTTGTCTATCCGTTCAATAGTTATGAATTTGCAAAGTTTCGAGAAGGATGCCATGTACATTGCCAAGGCTTAGCACGACACCCTGTAGCATTGCAGCTATCTACACATACGCACACACACACAAAAAAAAATTAGTATATTCGGAAAGTATTTCAACTGTCTATATTTCAGTCAAGGATAGTAATTCATGTAATATGTGAAAGGTCGTGGCAATGACAACTTGTTTGTATTTCAGATATTTTTGTTTTTCCAAACATATTATTTTTCTTTCCTTATTTCATCAGTAGTAACAGACGTCAAGCAAAGCGCATCTCTTCCTTATCACTGGGTTAGTAAACGAAAACCATCGCTACCACAAGGCACGACATGGTGAAATGAGGAAAATAACAGAGGTCACCTTTGGCCGATGTGACCAACTGCTCGAAAACAATATGTTTTCAAAGAGGAAACTTTCTACCAATATATAAGGAAGCGTGACCTTTCTCGGGTATCACAACAGTTAGTCGCAGCACGATCGTTTGTCAGCTGTCAGTCGGACAGCCTGCAACGTGTGATCACGTTACTCGCACCGACCAGCGCCCGCGATTTTAACCTTTTTTTGTATTTCGGACATTTCAATTCATATATTTATTAAATTTCTTATCCGTCGGTGCGAGGAGTCAATAGGGCGCCAGGAGAGAAAAGTAATGATTCTCTCTCGTCTTCGTAACTCTTGAAGCAAGAAGTTTTGTTTTATGAAGGCTGCCATTCTGTCTTGGTTTTTTTGTTTGTCAGCTGTAAGTGTCAATTGTTTGTTTTGCCGAGACGACATCTCCAGACATTAACTTCTTCTTTTGTGTATTGAGAATCCTGGTATCAACAAACTTTTTTATTACGTAGTCAAAGTCTTCAACTCACGCTGAGTTAGTCCGTTGGTGTTTACTGAGAACAACGAGAGAACAGGACAGTAACCTGTTACAACCCTAATATAGGCGCCTTGTGCATTGTCAACGATTTCTATATTGGCTCTCTGTCAGCCTTGTCACGACCGGATGTTAGGATTCCAGGTCCCGGACTTGTAATATTTCTCTTTCTTCTCTTTGTGTTTGTGTTATCCATGGATTGTTTTGATATATAAATAGTTGCAATTTTGATTTTATTCACTTCACGCCGTGTCATTAGAGAAGACACATTCTGTAATGTTTCGTAGGACTAGCCGTGTTACAAGATATTACAAGGTGATATATTGTAATGTTGCACCTTATTCAAATGATGTTGATAAAGAAGATAAGGCTTGGACTTTTAAAGTTTTGAGCTGCGAAGAAAGTTACATATTATTGCCCTTTTTATTTCAATTTGGACTACAAGGTGTAACTGCTAAAGCTGTTAGTGGATGTTCAGAATTTTGATTCTTCAGAAAACCATTTCAAGCAGAGAATCCTAAACATCAGAATTTGGGAGATATTGATCCTCGTGATATAATTTGTTGGAATTCTTTTCCAGTACACGAAAATGTTGTGAATAATACTGCTGTAATAAGTGTTTACTCACCTGTTCTTTATTCTCGTAAGAAGATGAAGTTTGAGATCTGTGATCAAGTTTGACTATCACAAGTTAGTTGGTACTACTGGTAATATGCATATTCTCGGCCATGTAGAAGTTGTTTTTAATCCATAATAAATAATATTTGTCAGAATTTTACGGTATTTTGTTCATTTTATTGTATAGTGATAGTATCCCAAAATATTAATATTTTTATAGAATCTAACATGGCATCAACCAATTGTTTGAACAAGATATTTTGATACAAGGAAACACTGACAACATACTGATACCTGAAACTGTCCTAATAAAAATGGTAACGATTGATAATGAGCTTCCTTAGGTATTATGTCCAACATAGTACATACATACACACATATACAAACATACACACACACATACACAAAACATTAACATTTTGTAATGGGGTAAAAGAGGGAAATAACACAACACCTATGCCATTCACCGCACCGGCATAGTACAAGAGTGATACAAGTACAGACTGTGATGATGTAATGTCTATTATTAGAATGTCATAATTTCGTTATTCATGGCTGTTACATTTTGTATTTTTAATTAGAATTTAAGTAATATACATATTATAAAAATAATGGTGACACAATGGTGTTTGAATAATGAAAATTGGTCTATTCGTTCAATAGTTATGAATTCGCAAAGTTCCCAGTCGGATACCATGTACCTTGCCAAGGATTAGCAAGGCGCCCACGATTTAACCTTAGGATCTCCAGCGAGTCAAACCTGTATATTTCCATATTCTAATTGGGTCAGGATCCAAAGTAATTATTATTTTTTAATAAGATGAGCTTCCTGACTACCAAGAGGTGTTGGAGTGAGTTATGAGATTAAATAGTGTAGTGAGTAGTATTGAGGAACCCGAAACGCGTTAGGGTAGAGAGTGGCTCAATCCTACACCACTCTGCTAAACTTTGTGTTTTCTGGGCAAATGACGTTTTCAGCTCTTTTGTACGTGGCCGCAATGACTTTATGGGTTTATCATGTTGAAAAGCCCACGTTGTTGGTGAATCTCAAAGCCAAAAATGCCAAAGAAGAGAATTTGGACAGTATAGATGACTTGCGAAAACGCATGTCAGGGTTGGTATGAGCCGGTGATAAAAGTTTCCAAGCAGGATCTAGAAAGGCGAGTCAAATGGGGCAAATGGGGAACATAGATATTACATGATCTATTGCCCATTCTTCCTTAAGTACCATCAGTGCGTTAAAGAATTGTGATTTACATAATATCTTGCAGTTTTGCCTACAAATTGACACAATTCATAGAATGATAATTTTTGATACAGATTTAACGTCAATGCAAGTAGTTGTAATTCAGAGCTTGAGTATGAAGTTGGAAATTTTGTTATCTGGAACGGTTGTGGAAAGAATTACAGTAAGACCTCTCTATTATGACCCAATCCCGAGGAACCGTGATAATTTTGGGTCGAAAAATTTGAAAATTTGAGGCACGTCTCAATATAGGCACCTCCCCTTCTCGGCTGTCAGCGCCAGCCAATGCTCAACCCCTTCCCTTTAAGAATTGGAATGTTTTCCGTGTGCGCGTGGCAGCTATCTGTTTTGTCATTGTTATCTCTTGCTTGTTCGTGGACAGAGTACTTTCTCTCTTTGTTTGTCTTATTATGAATTGGATTTGTGCATGGTTTTTGGATTCCTCTTGGTTTTTATCACTGTTTGTTGATGACCCACACATTTATTTTGGATTTCAATCTGATTACGTTTTTGGCTTGATTTTATGAACAACTGTTCACGACCCACACATTTATTTAGAATTTAGATTTGATAATGTTTTTAGCTTGATTTTATGAACAATTGTTGATGACCCACGCAATTATTTGGGAATTAGATTTGGTTTACGCTTTTGATTTGATTTTATGGGAATTTGTTGATAACCGATGCCATTGTCTTATATGGATTTACGACTTCCGAGAAAATGAGTGGAAAACGAGCCAACTTGTCGCTCATAAACTGTTGTTTATGCTGGTTATTTTTATATGTGCTGATATGCTTCCACGTACCTATCTCTAATCGTGTAACGAACTCTTGAAATATTCCGAACTTATTTACGCAATGTATAATTTACGTTAATCAGCACTTCATAGTTCATATATTATTATTTATAATGAAACATTTCGCAATATTGGAGAATTAAAAAAAACATTTTGTGTCATGTTGTACTGTAAAGTAATCACGTTTGAAAGTCCTTGTATTTTATTGTTGTTACCATTTGTGTATCTTTTCACATGCCTCAAGCCAATACAAACTTTGCCATGCAAGTTTATTTAATGTCACAAGTGTTTGCTGTCTTTACCTTTACCCAGTAATAAAAATGCAACATGTAATCACAGTACAGAAAGGTTTTTAATCTTTGTCATATACTTCCACATATGCCTAAATGGATGTGTAGCCAAATGTTATGTCATCCACCAGAAAATAAAATGCATTAATACGGCAGCTGATGTGTGTGTTCTGTTGCCAGGCGGAAGCAAAGTCGAGTCATGACCACGAGTGCCAACTGAGCGGTATTGATCGCTCGCGTAGACTGTAAGGGATAGCCAGCTAACCACCCTCCTCCCCTCCCCTCTCTGACATCCGGCTAGACCAAAGCGAGAGCACGGCGCGTAGACATGTATTGTGCAACGCCACCTAGATTTTTTGATCGCTATGTGCCTAATAGCAATGTATGACCCACGAGACCTGCATAATAGAACTTTAATAATAACTTTTTATTTTAATAATACATAGTCTAATCTTTTCACACAATTTCAATAGCCATGTCATACTATGTTTAGGCATTCTTTTTTACGACAAGGGGTGGTCTAATATGCCTTTCTTGGGTATCAAAATAATCAGGAGACGTCCAGCTATTAAAATATAGATATTTATATTTAATTTAAAAAGTGGTTTTTTATGCGCTAGAGACGATTGAACATGAACTTCACACAAAAAATAGCTAGTTTGGGGGCATAGGGGTGGGTCAAAATCGGCCCAAAATTTTCCAAATTTTTTATTACGACCCCATACACTGCTTCCAAAAGAAGGGTGAGACTATTTTACAGTTCTATTAATCTGTCAGTGACTATGCTGGGGCTTTGAATATTCACCATGAAGAGGAATCAATCTGTCAGTGAAAATGCTGGGGCTTTGACTATTCACCGTGAAGAGGAACATGTAGTTATCACCGTAATTGAAATTTATTGCCAGAAGTACATGTGCAGAGTGTAGGTTACAATTTTCCCAAGTCTCTGGAGCAGTTACAAAGGTGGGCGATAAATGTCGAAAATAGTTTGTTTGTTTGTTACCCCACTGTGTGATCAGGAAAAGGATGGTTTGCAAATAAGGGAGCATAGTGGTCAGGTAAATGATAGTGAAAAGGTAGTGAATAGGCATAGTAATAGATGTTATGGATGCAAGAGAGAGGGGCACCTTGTTCCTCAGAGTAAAAATAGAAAATGGGAATTGAAATGTTTTAAATATGGGCGTAAGGGGCATTTACAGAGGGACTGCAAGCATTTTTTAGCTAATGACAGCAAGAATAATGAAACTCTGGCTATAGTGGGTCATCGCAAGGAGTCAAGAAAGAAATTGTACGTCCCTATTACAATAAAAGAGAAGGAAATATTTACTTAATACAGGTGCCAATGAGTATTTTATCAGTAAAAATTTAGCCAGTTCTTTGGTTCAAGAATTTCAAGAATTAAAGAGCCAATTCTAGTTTGTGGCTGGAGGGGGGGGGGGGGGGGGAAGAGGAAGTTTCCAGTTATATGTTGTTAATGGGGTGTCGTGCAATGTTACAACAAAATTGGGTTTACATTTTTAAATCTCAAAATATTCATGGAGTAAGGAGTTCTGGATTGTGCCGGGATTGGTGAGTTCTATGATCCTGGGGTTATAGTTTCTTACGGAAACTAAAGCAACAGTAAATTTTCACCAGCAAGTCCTTCAGTATGGATTTGACCCCCACGGGCCAGCAATTTCTTTTGACACATGCCAGGATGCTGCGCAGCGCGACTGCACACTCTTCGGACGACTTCGCCCCATCTACGAGCCACGTGTGCTCCAGGGAGGAATATATAAGCTGCAATAAGAATTAAATGTATCGGGCCAGGAAGCCCACAAGTCTGGGTGGCTGATCAAATCATTGCATATTACATGCGTAATTGCAACTCCAATTGCCCGTCCAGACTTATGCATGCAAAAGGCACCCCCATGATTGGAATTATATTTATTGAGAAATCTACTATTTGTGTCTGGCCTCTGGAAGAAGTTCTTGCAAGCACGAGAGATGGCAGCACCCCTGTGACCTTGTGACATCACAGCCGGCCTGCCTCAGAGACAGAGGTTTTAATTTATCGTCACCTCCACGCGGGGTGACTCGCAGCGCATCTGCACCCCCGATAAATGTGCCCCCATATTGGATGGCTACGCTACCCCCGCACCCCGAAGAACTGCTAACCAGAAAAAAAATTTAGTGTAAATACAGCCCCGGCTGCCAG
This sequence comes from Dryococelus australis, assembly GCA_029891345.1. Lineage (NCBI taxonomy): Eukaryota > Metazoa > Arthropoda > Insecta > Phasmatodea > Phasmatidae > Dryococelus > Dryococelus australis. The sequence goes on from CM056999.1 coordinate 60,814,596, forward strand.
CACCAGCGAGTGGCGCCGTGCTCTGCAGACGAAGAGGACGCGAGCCCAACCCCCAGTCTACTGAAGACTCTTCACAGTCTGCAAGGACTTACCTTCCGCCAGTCCAAAAGGATTCTGCTGCTCTCACTCCAGTCCGTCGAGGACTCTCCTATACCCAGCTTGCAGGAGGCTCTACTTCAAGTCCAACCAAGGGCTACTCTACTTCCAACTGCCAATCCTCCTTTCTTGACCACACATTAAACTTGCGTCACAAATCTCTCTCTCTCTTTGAACCTGCACGTCGCCAAGGACCTGCATGTGAGAAGTTCAACAGCTACAGTTATACCCTGCCTTACCCCAGTAATCCCTACCTCAGTCAACTTCCCTTGACTCCACTGTAGCGAGTCGTCGCACTTCATGATACCTACATGATTAGCTTCCCCTTTAACTAATCTAGCAGCTGTAAATTGCATTGCTATAATATTCACATCTAGCCACTGTAAATTGCACTGCTATAGTTTTTCATTTGTAGCCACTGTAAAGTTGCAGAGCTATACATTTCTTTCCTCAGGCTCGGCTTCGCCTGACCTTCTTTATTAACGTAATTCTTATATTGTTTTCTCATTTGTTTGTAAAATAATTTATTTTAATTGTGCATTTTGTATTAATGATAATAATTGCATTTACTACCCAGGGACCAAACCCCACAATAAATAACCAAGTAACGTTGAATACTTGTGTACCTTTACTTGTAGATAGCGGACCCTTGTTCCCTATTATATATATATATATATATATATATATATATATATATATGGTACTGTGTGATTCCTACTAAATAGATGTACAATAAGAAAGGTGGTGCTTCCAGAAAGCAAGGATGTAGGGAACATCGTGCCCTTGCTCAAGCTAACACCCAATCCACGTCTGAGGACGATCCGCCTGTCAGGTGCCCAGATCAAACACCATGACCTAGTTCTCCTTTAATCCCTTTGGACATTTCATCCCCACTAGACCACTTACTTGGTGGCAATTGGCCTGGGTATCCAACAACTGACTACAAGGTTCAGGAGAAATTACTAAGTCAGGAGAACGAGACTATTCCCCCTGACAACCTTGCTAGCCAGCCCCAGAAAACCTTTCATAATGTTATGTAATGTTAAAGTACAATCAGGACGGCGTATCTGAGTGAAACATCAGGTTGGCACAGTACTCCTGAAATATTGTGACATTAAGTTGGCAACGGGAAAGATAATCAGGGTTCGACTCCTTGCACAACCCGACACCTGTCCCCGTGTGTCAAGTTCCTCAGTAGATTTCTTTCCAGCCCATCAACCCACTTGGCCAACTATAGTCTCACCTACTAGCCCACGCACCTCCATCATCACTCTAGATTAAACCCCTCACAATTACATCCATTTAGGATCACTGGCATCTTGCGTATATTGGCGACCCTGATTGTGAGAAGGATCGTACTCCCTGGGTGGGAAGCTACCTCTATCCGTATCACTCTGGGGTTTGATTCCCCTTCAGTACATGGTAAACCTGCCCCCAAGCGACAAACTGCTGTACCAAAACCGCTAATGCCTCCCAGGGCTATTTTAAGGTATAGTATTTGTCGTGGTATACTAAGCTGGACCTGGCAGGGGGATCAACGTTACCATACTACCTTCTAGGATAGTCACCCCCTATAGCCACATGCGTCACTTTAAAGAAAGGGAAAGTGGAAAAAGTAGCTTGTCATAACAGAAAGTTGGGGATAAGTTTTAAGCAACGAACAGAAACGAACGTCGGATACCTTATTGGGGGAGTTAAGAGACATAATTACTAAGAGATTAGGATATGGTCATAGTATGCCCTATATGATACAGTTATCTGATGACACTCCTATCCGTTTAAACCCATACCAGTGTGCCCACCCAAGTTAAATGTAATGAGAAACATTGTGGCTGAACTGAATGATCAAAAGCTAATACAACTGTATGCTTCGCCAGTGTTTCTAGTCAGCAAGAAAAAAGCTGAGCAATATTGATTAGTAATAGACTATCGAAAACTAAATAAAAAGGTCAAAGTGAACACCTTTCCCAACTTTGGAGAAGCGAGAGTGTTTTCAGTTATCAATCTGAATACTGCGTTTCACCAATGTCGGCTTGATGAATCTAGTAGAGCACGTACATCTTTTGTGACCCCATGGGGTCAGAGTCCTGTTCTGTGTAAATTCTGGGGGACGGTGTTTGTCGCAGATTTTACAAAAAGCTCTTGAGGAATACCATTTTTAATTTTTGATCTTATTTCTGGATGATATATGTATTTATTCAAGAAATGCGAAAGAACACTTAGTGCATATAGAATTGGTTTCGAGCAAACTAAGGAGATTGGGTTTTACGGTCAACCCTGAGATGGTAAGGCAGGAGAAAGCTGAAATAAAATTTCTTGGTTTTGGAAAGTTTATCACGGATTCTGACAAGATAGTCCCTATAGTGAATTTTCCGCGCCCTAAAAACATTAAAAGTGTTATGCGTTTCTCGGGAATGTTGGGTTATTTTTCAAGATTCATTGCAAACTATGCTGAAATGTGTGCTCCCCTTCATCTGCTAAGAAAGAAAGACATTCTTTTTGTTTGGACATAATCACAGGAGAAGGTGTTTAATAATTTGAAATATGGTATTTCTCACCCTCCAGTTTTGGCGCTACCAGTTTTCTCTAAGAAATTTGTCTTAAAGTAGATGCTACAGCAGTGGCTCTAGGAGGGGTTTCACTGCAAAATTGTGGACAGGGACTGAGGCTGATTGCTTTTGCGAGCAGGAACTTAAATAATAACGAACAGTATTTGAGTGTGTTTGAAAAAAAGAACTTGCCTGCATCTGGGGAGTAGAAAAATTTGAGACTTAAATGGAACATCAAGAGTTTCATTTACACACAGACTATCAGGCCCTGACTTGGCTCTACTCACATCCTAAGCAGGTGAGCAAAATTGGGCATTGGATTGTCAGACTGAACAATTTTAGGTTTAATATTGTGCATATTGGAGGTAGGGATAATGCTATGTCAGATTGCCTATCCTGAATGTATGACAATATGAATTATGAAAGTGTTGCGACTGTTCCTGAGATAATTGAGGTGTTAGAGAAAGGAAATGTGAACTGTGCTGTATTTTAGTCCAAATTATGCCGTAAATCTTCACAGTTTTCCATAAGTGGCAGCGTGAAGATGAGAAATGTGCTAAAATAAAGGAACAAGTTGCGCGGGGCCACGTTGCAAATACCGGGCTGACAAAGATTTAATTAATTTCGTTGACTGTTTTCAAAATAAAAAGGTTTTGGTGCCCTTCAAAGCTAAGGATCTGATTTTGAAATATTTTCACTGCTCGACCCAAGGCAGACATATGGGAAAAAAGAAAACCAGAGCATTGATAGAGGGAATTTTTTTTTGGCTGGATATGGGCTGGGATATTGATGTGTTCGTAAAGGAATGTAGGGAGTGCCAATTGGCCAAGCAGCCCATGAATAATAAATTGGGACCTTATTCCATAAAACTTCCCACTAAACCTAGGGAAAAAAAGTGTTTATAGATATGTTTGGTCCCCTGCTGCTGTCCAGAGATGGTAACAACTGTATTTTAATATTGATGGACAGTTTTAGTAAGTTCACCTTTATGATTCCGTTGTGGGACATGAAAGCGGGAAATATTGCTAAAGCTTTAATTAACAAAGCGTGGCAAATATTCGCAGACCAAGAGCAAATAATCACTGACAATTCGAGTTAATTTAGTTTATATGCGATTAAAGACGTGTTTTGAATGGGGTGTAAAACATATTAATACGAGCCCCTATTATCCATGCCCTAACATTGTAGAATGTGTGAATGAGAAGGTTAAAGTAATGCTTAGTATTTTTCATAATAGTGACCAATGAAGTTGGGATCAAAATCACCCGAGAAGAGTCTTGCTTTTAACTCGACTGGGTTTTCACAGTGTAAAGTTTTTTTGGGTCACGAACTGCCCGTTCCTCTGTTAAATGTATGGGGTATTCCCCCAGAGGCAATGGAGATAAATAGTAGTAAGGAACTTGAGGATATTTGGAATGATACATGTTCGAATCTAGAGAAGGCCAGAACGACAACGGCAAAAAGATATAATACAGGTTGGAGAACACTTTTAAAGTTGGTGAATTAGTTGTTTGCCGCCACTATGTCCAAAGTAGGAAGGTGAGGCATATTTTGGCCAAGTTAGCTACGCCTTACGACGGGCCTTTTAAGATTTTACATTTTTTGGGTCCGTAAACAGCATTGTTGGGTGATCCAGTGAATGATTATGTAACAAAGAAAGCTCACCTCTCACAAATTATAAAGTACTGTAGTTCAAAGGAAAGCCAAGATTAATGTGATGTGTATGTGGCTGCATTGATGTTACTTGGAATAAGAACTGGGGTGTGTTTATTTTCTAACATATGTTGAGATTCTTAGCTGTGTGCATAAGCGGATATTTTCCTCTTGCCTTTATCTGTTGTTTCTATTTTCTAATTCTTCTATCTGTTGGGGGCTAATAACGGTTTTACGTATTGTGATAATTGTTCACACCCCAGTTGTGGAATTGATGTGGTAATTGCTAGTCTGTCTGCGGAGAGTTGGTCAGTGGGGCCTTTGACAAAGTTTTAAATACTGTGATGTGGTGTGCTGCCTCAGTGTTTTATTTAAGGGGCAGGAGGGGGGTAAGTGACAACTCTGTCATTACAGGGGTTTTTACATCTGGTGTAAATTTCTCGAGGTTGACAGTACCTTAATTTACTAGTGCTTGGTGATGATCTTTTACTATATTTCTGTTTTTAATAGGTCAGCCTCTCATTTGTTATTGCATTATACTGCAATATACGGTATTATTTAATATTTATTAATTATGCTTGTATGAGTATTTCATTGTATTAATTCATTTAGCTTCGGTTATTATGAATACTTTATGGTGTGTAACAAGCATATTAAAAATATTGTTAGAGGAATTGTCGCTAGGTGCGCAGTGGGCTATGTGAGACATGCGGTGCCTGTTTAGAGGTGAGGAGTCGTTCGTTACCCAAGGTCCGGTGAGGTTGGATGTATGTAAACGGGAATCAGCTGTGTTGCACCGCCCCAGCATGTTGTTGATTAAACACCATGGCGAGAAGTGTGTTCTTGACTTGTGGCAAGCTGTGTCTAGGCAGTTGCCTTATAGCGATATGTGTATGAGATTGTTAATTATTACAGTAAGTGGACTGTGTACAAAATATGCATAAAGTAACACTGTATTTTAATTGTAACTTTTCGCTGCCGAAGTTCCCCACTGTGGCACTCATGAAATATTTTGAATGGTATCTTGTTTGTTGGGCAATCTACGTGTGTAAGAAATAAACATGTGCTTGATTTATAATTGCCGCTAACTATACGTGGAAATGCGAGTGCCACTTCTTGAAGCAAGTGTTTGTGCGACGCAGCGTGTAGAAACGCCGAGCCCTGATCAGCTGATTCTGATGGGTTGGTACATTGCGGCCGCCAAGCAGCGGACGAGCTGTGCTCATGCTGGGGCAGGGCCGTAGTGTTTATGCTGGCATGGTGTGCCAGTTTCCTGAGCTTCCTTCATTTTTGAAAGCAGGTACGAGTTGATGATTTTTTGGAATGCCTGAGTTCTGCGGACGGTTACGACTCTTACCAGGAAGCAGTCCCGCGTTGTGCATGCAAAGTTGCAATTCCTTCATTTGTTGTGAAACTGTACTTTAAATATCACAGTAATATACTACTTAGGTCTGTGCAACATTTATGTATATTTTGTTTGAGCGTGGTGTGTTACACATTTTATATATTTTTTAAATTTTGCTCACCACTATAGTGAAAAGTGTTGTGGCCCATATAAACTTTTACGTATTTCTATACTGCGTGTTGCAAACTGTATTAATTCTGTGTGTAATGAAAAGCAGCAAATATTCATTGAATAAAACACCACTGGAATTGAAACAAAATTTTGGTGTACACATTTGTAGTAGCTGGTTGTTCTGAAATTGTGGCATGAGAATAATATTAAGGAGTGTTGTTTTGTTAACACATACTTAAGGATGATGGTTAGACCTTTCTAATTGGGTCAGGATCCAAAGCAATAATATTTTTTTCTTAATGAGACAAGCTTTCTGACTACCCTGAGGTATTATAGTGGGGGGTGGCTCAAAGGCATAGCTTGCAGAGTATGCGACAAAATGTAATCCATTTCAAATTTCTAAATGATAAAGTTAAATAAGACTTTAAAGCCACAAATTTGAATTGTACTGCAAATATACTACATTAGTTATAATAAACAGGATCACAAACTATTACATCAATAATTTATAGGCATAATATATAGGCAAGTCTAAGCAAAGAAACAGGAAGCATACAGCTGTTTCTCACCCATATCCATGCAGTCCATAAGGTAGTCAGTGAGTAGGACAGGTTTGTCCAAATGGACCAGAAAATTCTCCAACAGCAACACCAACAGCTGTTTCTGAGTGGCATGAGAGTGCTTCCACCGTATCATGTAGTTCCATACCTTGTTCAACCAACTGTGTATGTGTTTCATATTCATTTCAAATGACATCTCCTCTGAAAAAATACAAGCAATTATACCAATCAATCCTTAAATCACTATATTTAAACTTTTAAGTTTTTACATTCAGCATAATCTGTCTAAATATTTGGACACAAGTTACAGGAATACTTGCAGTGATATGAAATATATCTTCAAAAGTTATTGCTTTTCACATTGCCACCATTTTCCAAAATGCAGTTTCTAAGCTAAACAGCTTTCACTTCAGATTTTACATCCAATCAATACTGTAAAGTTAATGCAGTTCAATCCTATATTATCAATCATTTTTGTTACCTTATACAATTACCTAAATATTACAAGAACATCCACTGTAAAACCTGAAAGAGGTGTGTAGTCAATAAAATGAATGCATCCCATTTCAGTTTCGTTAGAAAAAAAAAAAAAAAAAAAAAAAAAAAAAAAAAAAAAAAAAAAAAAAAAAAAAAAAAAAAAAAAAAAAAAACCACACACACACACACATTACGAGTTACCACTGGCATACTGAATAAATATACAACAGATCTGGCCAATCTTCTCATGCCATGACTTGGTAGGGATTCCATGAACAAAATGCAATAAAATGCAGACATCTGGACTGCTAGGTCTTCCAGATGGAAGGGAAATAGGGATCAGTAATCTTAACATGAGATTATCATGCTGCCTGCCACAACATCCTTACTGGCCAACCAGATGCTGAGACAAATGCTCAAGAACACCAGACTAACATGATCCAAAAACTGGAATCAGGATGCGCCTAAGTCCACCTCCCTCTATTTACAAAGACTTTCCCCACCTCAAAGAAGCTCTTAAACCAGGTTTTGACCAAGGCCAACCTGATCCAGTCAGACCACTAATAGCCACAAACTACAATGAACTAGACACCGGACAATACCAACCAGCCTCCAGATGCAGTACATGGTGAACCAGACGACTACCACAGCAGTGCCCCAGTTTTTCACCATGAACTCTCACTACAAAGTTCACTACAAAGTACAGGACAGCGCAGCAAAACTGTTAATCCCATGTTAGGCTTAGTTCATCAAAGTGGCTGGCATAACACCAGTCAATACCTCAGAAAAGAATAACATGACGACAACTACTGTCCCTACTGATGAAGGAGACTTCTAGTGCTTTCAGTGAGAGGAATTCCACCTTCCTGTCTGAGGTTGCTTCAAATGTGGCTATTTCTTGCTGTGAGTCAATTTGACACAGCACTGAGATGAACTCAAAGAATTCAACTATTTAAAATGTCTAATGCATTGTGAAGTTACCAACTACACACACTGTTGCAAAAGAAATGACACAAGCTAAGGAACTGACAATAAATAATTAACCCAATATGAAGCATCAGAGGTTCAAGGTAGGGGAAGGACAAAAGTGTGTGTCACAGCTGAACTCTAGATACCTAGACATGCCGGAAATATACTATCTCGAGGACTCAAGGACAAACAAATTGCCACTTTTCTAGGACTGGGTAAAAATGTCCACAATCAGGGGTCATGGTTGCCCCCCCTCCCCCTCCCAGCCCAAGTCTTATCAAAATCAAAGAATTATATCATGTGTTGTGTTACTTTTGCGTTGGGCTGCCACCTTTGAGTGATTACAGAGTAGGCAATTATTGATTAGTGTTGTTGGTGTGACATTCAGGATGAGTCGTGACATTAACACTTTCAAAGTACAGATTAACACTCATACAATTTCCGCACATAAGAGCATTGGGCAAACAAAACAATTTACTCAGGAATAATTCAACACTCTACTTTGACTTCACTACTGGAGATAAAATAAGGATAGCGGATTTTACTCAGGTTTTATGCAATGAAAAGGTATCAGTTAGGAAACTGAATTATATTACATAAAAGTGAAAGATGCTGACTCTTGATGCATGACACATTATATGCTAGAGAAAGCGCACTACAGAATCACGACTTCGCCCCATCTGAATATGGCAAGCCACATGGGCAAGTCTACCCACAAACTGGAGGCAGGAAACGGGGAACTCCAAGATGTTCACAGCTCCTCAACATACCTCAAACCCTGTGCTCCTAGCTTGTACTGTTAACCAGAATCCGCTGAAAACCGTCACATCATCGCCCTTCCCAAACCAAAGTTATTTTATTTCACCACGCTCGCTAGCAGAGAGCGCAACCAGTTTGAATTTGAGCCGCCAGAGAAGCGGATCAGTCAACGAAGCGTCACAGCCTACTGGAGCGCCCTGAGTTGGAGTCCAACACACTAGGCACCGAGCGAAGACACAAGATAAGCATCCAAGGTCCATGCATGTGATGTCACAAGCTCCACCCCTAGGAGGCGGGGCCAAGCCCCCTGCAACGCTCGAAGCACCTAAGATCACCAAAGATAACTATAAAAGGAGAACCAACCCACACCTGAGAGTTGCTCGGGGTGGCTCGCCGAAGTCACTCATCCACTTCTTGAGGACTGTGAAGGCCGGAGTTGGAAACTGCGGCAGTAATCGAGTCTTGTTACGTCCTCCTGGCTGTGAAGGCTGAGGGCATCCTGACTTAGGACCAGTCGTCCTACAACTGCGCCGCCTGCCATGATGACACCACCCTCCGAGAGGCCATCTTCCCCTGAAGGACATCTCTTCAGCAGCGCTTCCAGTCGTCATTGCCTTAAGCACCTCCTACGTCGACCTAACCTATCCTAAACCCGCACCTAACAGGTAACCCCAAGGTCACAGCGATGTAGCCCCCTTAAGGGCCTAGTCAGGCCACTCTACCACTCGAGTAGAGTAAACTCCCGTATACACATTACCAGGTCCCTTCTGGACATTCCCTGTATAGTTCAGCTAGGATTTGATTAGATATTAACTAAATTTCTTTAAATTTAATTTTTTTCTCAAGTATTGAACGTAACGTAAATGTAAGAGGTTGCCTTTGCCTGTATTACATTCTGTATACTTTTTAACTTCCGCAGTTTATTTGTATTCAATATACATATTTCATCCAATAGTAAAGTATAGTACAGTAGAAGCTATTGCATTATTATATTTGTCATTACTTTGCTTTACTGTAATTTCTTACGTGGATGTATTAAAGCCCCACACCCATTGAAGTCTACAGAATTTATTTTTACTAGCTTTAGTAACCTGTGTATTCCTTGTGAGTTCAAGTCAAGTTAAGGCATAGTTCAAATTTGTATTTAATTCTTTAATTGTGTACGTGAAGTAACACTGGCTATGCATATCAGCCAAATGGTAAATACAAGTAACACAGAGTGGAGTTCAGAGTTTGGCCAAGGTAATACTCAGGGTATTACACTGGCTAATCTTTAGGAGAGCATTTTACTATGAACTCATTACACCTTGATATTGTGGCTGCTTACATGATCTGCTGTATAACCTTTTGGGCTAGAGAATTGGCCAGATGTGGTTAAATGGCCAGACACTTTGGGTCTAGTCATGTTCCAGGATGTACTGTAGGACCGCCATTTATATCCGGCTTCACATCACTTATATTCTTTCTGTGGCATATTAATTTTGGATCAGAATTAATATCATTAGAGCTGCCTAATGCCGAAAATTTTTAAATATTGTGTCAAGAACTGTCTTAAATGGGAACTGCACCATCTTGAATCAGAGATAAATATTCACAGTAGTATTATTGCAGAGACCCAAGAGAGTGAGTCATTATTTCCTTTACCTATCCGGACATCAGGACGTATCCCTTTTGAGTATTTAATAATCTTACATAGCGGTACAGAGATATTAGGCATAGAACCGTTAGTACTCTGTCCCGAATACACTGCTATCCCTCAATTACTTTCCCACATCATATTCAACAGCCAGAGCACATCTCAGCCGCAAATGGAGTTGCTGCTGTTCCACACCTGGCCACTGCAGCAGCACCTACAGAGCAGAGGAGAGATTCATAGCCTGCAAATCCACATGTAAACTGTCGGCGAGGAGTGTTGCCAACTGTTGAAAACTTTGTCTCTACACATAAACCTACCCATCCCACAAGTTATGCTGGCACATTGCCTAAGAGGGATTAATCCCCCTCGGGCATGCTATATGCGAAACTCACATTCATGAATTTGAAGGTCACCCAAGCCACTTGTACACGAACACTGTACAAACGTACCCTAAGTTCACATTATTCATCGGGGTCAGTATCCCCAAGACACCGAAACTTCACATGTCACAAGATAACCCTTCTTATTGTCTCTCCCCTCAATGTGGGAATAAACCTCCCATAAGCTAGCCCGGGACTTGTGTGCTTTTCCCTCAGGTGACTCCATAGATGAGTGATTGACTTAGTGTACATTCTTTGTGTAATAAACAAGTTGAGATCTGAGGTTTGACCCTCATCTCACCGACCATCACCGGTACGGTGCTATGCCAACAGTCTAGGTACATGATGGGACCAAACCCTGTTGGGGGACTTAGAACTCTCGTTCGAGCTTCATCCCCTTGCACTCTCCGACGTGCTTCACTCTTTACTAGAAAATCTGAAATCTACACGCATGCACACATGAACACACACACGCGCATGTGTGTGTGTGAAACTGATTCAGGAGTTTAATGGCTTCAAATAACCACCATCCTTGCAAAATTTACTTACCAATGCAAAACTCTGAAAATTAGAGATAAGAAAAAAAATATGAATGCTGCTTTATATCTGTCACATATGAAAAATGAAAGTGTTACTAATTCCAATAGCCTTTAATTGTCATGTCTCTGAATTTAAGTTCTACTTCCCAACTACATTAAAAGAACAGAAAATGTCACTCAAAAATTAAAAGGGTTAACTCAGAATTTCTTGTTCCAAATCACAAATTATCTGATTTCAAAGAGTCTCTCATGGTTAAAGATATTAATTAGCTTGCTCTGGCACTAACTTCAGTCCGTATAGTGTCAGACCACTGGATCGTATCATACTAACAAAATCAAAGTCATCATAATCAGAAATCTGTAGAAAAGTTAAGTAGGATCCGTTAACGATTCTTTGCAATACTTTGTAGGTGTTTATATGCCCCTCTGGCATTAAATAAAGGTTGGCGTCACCTCGTACGTAGTTGGCGTCATCATCACTAAGATGGTTAAGCGCCGCCTCAATATAGGTGGCATCTGGAACCACTAAAAGAAATACTATTGTAATGCCTAAGCCTTCTTCTTAACGTGGTGCGACATTAATGCCAATTAAACTAATTTTGGGGACTAAAGGCAAATATCTACATTAGGCTGATGCCAGGGATTAAACAATTTAAATCAAAAGTCCCACCAGTAATCCCACTTTCAGCAACTACACAAAACAAGTAACAATAACAAGTGACAGGTGTTGCTGTTTCAACCCTTTTCAGAAATACCCCACTGCTGACTCCAGCCTTCTCAAAATGCTCTTGGTCATATTCACTTCTAGCACTTAGGTCCTGCAGTTATTTTGGGACCACTGGGTTCCCAAATATCATGTTTGGCCACACACCCAATATTCCTTATGCTTAAATTAATGAGGGCAGAACTTTCTAGCACATACTTTAGTAGTGATGTCTGTCATGGTAGCCTTCAACTTGTTTATAATGGCCAAGATGGCATCATCCTTGTCATATTTGTCATCATCATCATAATCCATCCATCCTCCATCATCATCACCATCCATCATAATCATCATTATCATACATCCTCCTCATCATCATCATCATCACACCCATCCTCCATCATCACACATCATACATCCTCAATCACCATCATCATACATCCTCTATCATCATCCATCCATCACATATACATTAGCAATCATCATCCATCATCATATCCAACCATCATGATCATGATCATCATCATGGCACATTCTAGCTGCCCCTAACATATGCTTTGTCAATTCCACTTCCAATGTTTGGGCCAGGGCATGTTTTGTGGTTTCAACAGGCATACTGCTTAGCAAACATCACATAAGTAATAACATCCAAGAAGAAATCAACTAGGATTACTTCACATACTTCCTCAGGGCACCCTTTCAGAGACAGATGGGCTAGCTGCACAATATCCTTCCATAGTACCTGCAGTGCTTCCCCTGGTCGCTGAGTGCAGCTTCGCAGTTGGGCATAGTTGGCATACCGCAGGTATTGATCACCAAAACTAATGTGATGTACTGCAGCTGATGTAGTTCTGGTGGAGACTGCAGTTTATTCAGTGCTGGGCCTCACAGTACAGCTATGAGGTAATACACCTGTTCTTCGTCTGGCCAGCCATTTAAGGTGGCAACTATTGTAAACTGGTGCTGAAACTCATGCCAAGAAGACTGATCATCATACGAGCATGGGCTTAATTGCGAACCCTTTCCCCTTCCCCACTCTACAAGGTTTAGGTATTGGTTACAACTTGCCCTTTTTCTCCACTTCTCTCAGTTGTCTGCCCAGTGACAGTGGAATCATATTCTTCACTTGTCCCACCAAGCATTCAACTATGATGCTGGAGAAATTATTCTTGTCATACATTCTTCACTGCACTCATTTTCTATTTTATTTAATTCCCAACATTGTCCACTTTTACAATGACACTGTACATACTTCCATTTACACTGTCTGTTGTTTCATTTATACTATTCTTTTTCCATTTAAACTTTTCATTTTTTTATTTACACTATCCATTCTTCAAAAACATACTATTTTCTTATTTATTAATTGAGTCACATTAGTTATTTGGTTATTTACGTTTTCACTATCACTATTTGGCTATTCATATACCTAATTTGACTATTCACACACCTAATCTGATTATTCAAAGAGTCATTCACAGAATAATTTGTCTACTTATAGTTTTGTTTACATTATTTACACTTTATTTCAAGCTATTTACATTTGTGCTCACATTAACCATTTTTCCCTCAGTTAATGCTTGCAGTGCTTCTAGTTCAGCAGACATTTTTCTAGTTGGTATTCACTGCAATGCGTATACAAAACACTCCAACTTACTATTTTTAATCAGTTAATATTAATAATTAGTAACTTATTATAACCTTACATACAAATTGATTAATGGATAAAAGCCTCCATCCTACACTCCTGATACCAATGTTATAAATTGTCTAGACTGTATTGAGGTTTGTAAGGGATAGAGATCTTCATAAAATTAAAAGAACTCAATTTTACTTCCTAATTTATTAACAGGTGTATAAAATACATACAGTAATTAGTTATAAAATACAGTTATATATCCCTATTATTAACACTTATTTCCACAAATAATCACAATTTTTATGCTGATGGAAGTTTTCAATCCCTAATCACTGTCCTTATACTACTAACAGAATTTTTATATCCCCTCATTAATGTGCAGTCAAAATGTCCACTACCATATATTTACTTCACATGAGAATGTCTGTTGCTCATGAAACAAGTCCCATCATCTTACAACCCAGCCAGTAAGTACCAGTCACTTCTCTTCTGATAGTCGCACGTTGCATTCGCTGGTCATTTCTTTGCCACTCGTTATCTTCCCACTCTCATATGTCGCACATACTCTGCACTAATGGCCATTCAAGACTGTTGACTCAGAGGCACACCATGCATTTTATAGCCAAAATGACCCAACCAAGAAAGTTCTTCACATTCAGAGTTGTGCCAATGGAGGTTATATGCATCAAATTTGTACAATAGCTTCCGAGTAATTTACTCTTGTACCAGGCAGAAGTAATGTCAGCCCCATTAGTGATAAGAGGCAGGTGTGGCAGGACCTCCCCCTCGCCCCTTTGCAGGGAAACATTGGAGCAGTCTTATAGTCTTGAGGAGGGGTAATCAACCATTGGGCTTGCCTGTGGCAAAGGGAGGAAGGGCCCTGAGGCAAAGCAGCTGTGTGTAACAATATGCTAAAGGAGGGATGGATGGAGGTGAAAAAACTGGCAGATATCATCAAACAAGGCATGTGTGAGACTTAAATATTTGAGTTTGAATCAAAAAATTATAACAACCTCGAATCAAACTTTTTTCAACTTTAGAGAATTTTGAGAAAGTAAGCTTTAATAAATTATTACTTTTTTGATGGCCTAATATTTATCTGTTTCCTTCTATGAAAGAATTGCAGCAAAATTTCTTTATTCACAGCACAGAACATTACAAAAATATCAATAAATGGTACTTGGAAAGTTAGTAACATACATAAGCCTACCGGTACATCACGTCAAAATATGACATCATTAATGGCGGGGTCAACAGCTGTAACTTTATAGGTTGTTAAGGTTACTTTGATGGTATTTTTAACTTGTGTAGAATGGATAAAGAATTACTGTCCACAAAAAAGTAATTTAAAGTTTATGTTCAAATATAACCAAAGTTGATATTTAACTATAAAGTAACAGTCACAATGCTCAAATATATCCTATAATGACGTTAAGCAACACCGTATTCACACAGGTTCCTTACAAGTAACAATCATTAAAATCCAAAGATAATTTTTTTCTTCCACTTTTGTTGAACAATTTAAATTTACCATGCATAAAAATAAATTAAAAAGAATAAAGTATGTTTACTTTATTATTAATTAAAGCTGATGAATAATGGAAACATATATATTGTACACTGGAAATTTTATTAGTACCTACAAATTAAAAATTAACCTATTGTGCAATGCTGTGCAACACCATACCCCGGCATCATTAGCGGTGCGTAGTATATAATATAGGAACTGCTTGAGTTGCTTGGATCCAGATCATGCATGCATGCAGCGCTCGCTAACTGTGCCATCTGCTCTCAAATAAATGAACTACTTAGAATCTTGACGCTGCTATTTGTGACGATATGAGGAACTATGTTCATAGAATCGGTGAAAAACATTATTGATTGTCTCGAAACATTGCCGCCCCAGTTACGAGTTGGTTTTATTGCAAAACAAGTTTGTGGTGCTTTATCTTTAAATTTGAAATGTGCGATTTTTTTGCCAAAACAGTTTGAAATATAGTAAAACCAACATGTCTGAAAGCGATTCTGACGAAAATACCAGTACTAACACGAGTGGGACCAGAGCACTTGTTTGGGAATTTTAGTACAAAAAATAACACTAAAGAAGAGTGGAACATATGACAGAAAAAAATAAACACGCCAACAGGTTCAACCAGTGGTCTTGTGAGGCATTTGAAAATACATCCCACAGTTGAGACAGAATACAGGAAGCTAAATTTTATCAATAAAGATAAAGAGACTAAAGCCACGATATGTACCCGAAAAAAAAAATAGGTCAACAATTAACTCTTGGAGAGAAAGTTTTGCCAAGAAGTTTAACTTTGATGCTGGCAGTGTAAGATCTAAGGAAATAACAAATAAAATTGAACGCACAATGCCAATTGATTATTAGCCATACAGTATTGTAGAAGATGTAGGATTTAGGAGTTTGGTTAAGGTCTTGGAACCTAAATACAACATTCCCAGCCACACCACACTCTCTTGTGCAATAATACCAGCACTTTAACAAGAGGAAAAACAAAATCTTTCACAAGAGATTAATACAGACATAAAGTGAGTGAGTGAGTGAATAGATTTAGGTGACTCTAAACAGTGAGGTCTTGAGAGCAAATACAGACATGGAGACAGGCATAACATCATTGCCTCTTACCACAGACTTGTAGACATCAAGAGGGCATCAGAGCTAAATTTCCTTGACCTGTCATTATGTTACAAATTACTTTGATATGAAGAACGACGTTCTCAGGAATTTGCACTTTTCAGGTTCCCAACTGCACCTGTTGTGTATGACAAGCTTGTCAAATCAGTGTTGGAGTGGAAGTTGCCTGTGGATACTGTTCCAGCCTACATATTATTCAGACAATGCCAAAAAGTTGAAATCGGCGTTCCAGAGAACCACTTGGCATCAAGTTCAGTGTTTCACCCACACATTTCAGCTTGCAGTGACTGATGCCAAAAAAGAGCACAGCATTGACAACTTGCTTGCTAAGGGGCGTGCAAACGTCGGCCATTACCGCCACAGCACTGTAACTCGTGAGAATCTCCATAAATTTCAGTGCCAGCTAGAAAAGCTCAACATGAACTGCTACCTATGGTAGCAACTCGCTGGAACAGTGGGTACATAATGCTTTTCCGACTTGTGAAGCAACAAGCACCGGTCTCTGTAGATCTTGGTACATCATCGACCGTTGACTGCTTTACCACAAGAGAATGGAAGCAGGTTTGCTAAAATAGTGAATGTGTTAAAACTTAACAAACACGCCACAAGAGAACTGTGACATGAAAATGTACCTACACTGTCCACTAAAACACCTCTCCTAAATGGAACTGAATACGTGATCAATGCCAACATCAAAGAAATGCATGATAAAAATGAGATTCTTTTTTGCAAAGTCACTACTTAAAGCTGTTAAGTGTCTATTTCCTTTGTATTGCACTGTTAAAGAAGACATCTGTGCTATGATTGCAGACCCTATTCAAAGCAGTATTACTGACTGAACACAAAATTTCTTTCGCAATGGGAGTTATAATGTCACTGATGACTGAAGACAAGTAACATGAAAGTGAATCTGAATCAGTCATTTTGTTTTCTTTGGTCTAGTTTTGAGGAGCTAAAACATAAGGTAAAACATACACAAAATCACCAAGTGAAGAGTTCAAGAGATACTTGAGTGAGCCAGTTATTTCCCAGAAAAGTGACATACTCAGTTGGTGCCCAGCATTACTTAGGGATTCCAGTCACCCAAGTGTCGAGTGAGAGACTGTTAAGCAGTGCTGGCAACAGTTTCAATTAGACGAGAAAACCTGCTTGCAGAACATGTGGAAGAGCCTGTGTTTCTACATGGAAGATTATCGTAACTTACCTTTACCCACACTGATATTGCTGAATTTTTCACCAATCTTTGTGACTGTAAAATATGGTGCAATTTATTGTGAATGTGTGAAAAACTGTAAATTGAACACCTTTTTGTGCCAAGGAATTTTAAATTATGTTATCATAGAATATTATTTAGCACTTATGGGAACTGCCATAAACACACTGATAAGACAATGGCATTTTTAACATGATGATCGGCTTGATTTTCAGTACCTGTATGTATCAAAATGTGTGTTTAGGAATGTTAAAAACCTGAAACTTTATTATTTTTGGACTTTAGTATTGACAAAACCATTTGGTGAGCATGAAAATTCCATGGAAAGCAATGTTTCTAATATTTTTAATTTCTTGGGATTTAAGTTTACTTTATATGTATAACAAAGGAAATGTATTTCATAGGAAAAACAATAATATTATGTCAAGGCAAAATGAAGTTATAAAAACTCTTGATCTCATCTCAAATCTCAAATTTTTTTAAGGTATCTCGTCTCAAACCAAAAAGTTGCTTCTCGCACATGCCTACATCAAACCCACTCAACAAAAAAGAATTTTACGACGGCATGCAATTTATGAAGTATAAAATCTATTTACAGAATACTGAACAGAATATGGGAAAGTAATATCTTTATTGAAAAAGGTGTGAAACACTAAAAGAGAAAGAGTGTTGGAGAGATGATAGCAGTAGCGGAGAGTGGGGGGGGGGGGTGTTTCCTTCATTTAATCATAATGACACTGTCTAATTTTTAAACAAGGGAGTGGGAGGTACAACACCCCTTGTAGAGGAAGGAACATGCAATGCACACCTCTCCCATGTCACCAGTAAAGGACTGAAAAAAAAGGGAGGAGAAAGAAAGAAAGAGGGCATTCAAGTCAGTAGGTAAGACAGGCTGCTATGAGCATAAGGGTATAGCAGTGCACTAGAGAGAGAGCCTTGTCACAGTAACATAGATGGGTAGTTGCAGTCAACTACACTATTGACCAAAAAGTAATTGGGCAGCCGTGAAGATAGGTAATTCAGTACGTCAGTTGAGTTGTGTGGCCACCATATGCTGCAAGCCGATGTAAGGCCTGTTGAGATGGCATGCGGTACAGAGCTATCGGACTTCGATAAGGGTGTGATTGTGGGCTGCCATCTCAGTGGGCTGTCTAGCCGGGTGATTGAACGGAAGGTAAACAGGTCCAAATCAATGGTCGCATTCCTCCTGTGTAAGTGGAAGGTGGATGGGCATTCTGCCAATGCTGTAGGTACTGGGCGACCACCAATCTTGACCGACAGAAATTGCAGAACCCTGAAATGTTAATTGTCGAAAATAGGGCACAACCCATGGCTACCATCCGATAGGAGTTTCATGCAGCAACAGGAGTATTGGTTTCCATTGGAACATTGCATACAGAGGCCCACCGACTTGGATATTTCGGAAGAGCAGCTGCACATAAGCCCCATATCACAACAAGCAATAAAGCTCGGTGACTCAGGTGGTGTTTGGACCGTTGCAACTACACTGGAGCAGTGGAAATTGGTTCTGTGGAGTGATGAGTCAAGGTTTACATTATTCAGGGCCGATGGACGTGTATGGGTGTTGCGTCTACCCGGGGAATGGCTTTTGCCGGAGTGTATAGTGCCAACTAGGAAATTCAGTGGTGGTGGAGTGATGGTGTGGGGCTGTTTCATGGCATTCAGTGTAGGACCGCTGGTGTTTGTCCATGGTAGCATGAACACAGAGGTCTATTGTAACATTCTGGACAATGAATTGCTCCCAACATTATGGCATTTTTACGGAATGGACCCGTGTTACTTCCAGGATGACAATGCTAGGTGCCATGTTTCAAGGGCTACTATGTAGAGGTACGGCAACAACAATGTTCGCCGATTGGACTGGCCCACCCAGAACCCCGACCTCAACCCTATCTTTGGGACAAATTGGATCGCCGGGTCAGGGCTCGTAAGGCGTGGCCAAAATCCATTGCTCAACTCATGGAATGGCTGCAAGAGGAATGGCAACAAATCCCTGTGGATGTCCTGCAAACACTCGTAGAGAGCATGCTAAAGGGTGACTACTGTTATAGACGCAAGAGGTAGTCCTAAGAGATTCTAACGGGGTGACAACTACCGAGCAAACATTGTGAACAGGTGCCCAATTACTTTTTGGTCGATAGTGTATATACAATGCACCACACTGCCCTGCAATATGAATGTTTGCGTAAATTAATCCAAAATGCTTTTGCCACTTTTTATGCATTGGTGGTGGGGTGGCCAATGGAGGGGTAGCAATGAAATGGTGGAAGAGGTGGTAGGATCTTTCATGGCTTAGACGTAGGCTCACTGAATTTTTTTGTAAAATAGAGTTCGTTAAGAGTGTTACAAAAAGCCACTATTTTTAAAGATTTTGATACGGTGAGTAATTTTTTGAATTTGATAAATACTTGGGTGTACAGCATTTATTGTGACAGAAATATGGTCAACTATATTTTGTCAAAAATGGGGCTTGTTGGCAAGATACATATATATGTACTACATAAATAAAATGTGTGTGCACATCTCCACTCCCCCATCAACCTCTCTGTCCTCCCCTATCTCTGCAAAGTTTCATTTAACACCTAAATGCTTTACGATCTTCCTCATAGTTGAAGACACTGGCATTAGCACAGAGCTACCTACCAACAGTCCATTGCAGTCACCATGTCATGGGGTGTGATTGCAGCCTATCATAAACATACCAGTGGTTAAACTGCAGGGCTGGTAGAAGAGAAAAATTGTCCTCTGACTCTTCTACAATGGCACCACGGAAACACCCACGTCATAAGTTTATGGCATAATGCTTTCCTCCTCATTAAATAAATCACCATCACAGTTTTTCCGGTACGTATAAACTCACCTTCATCACATGTTTCCATTTCTTTAGTGGCCTTTTCCTCTGTCTTCGGGCTCAATTTTGCTACTGGAACTTTGCCAACCAGGTCTAGGAAGTTCTTGACAAACACATGGTTAGGATGTCTGTTGGAACGGGCAATGTCGGGAAGCAAATTCCAAACATAATAAAACACTTTTGGGTGATCTGTGAACTCCTGGAACCTTGACAAGGCAGGAGCCATACTGTTTTCGGAAGAGAGAAGAGTTAACAGAAGAGTCTAAAAAAAGAGCAATAATAATAATTAATTTCTACTAGTACATACTGCAAATTAAATGAATAAAATTCAAGGATATCTGGGTTTTTTAATACCACTGAAAATATGGGGTAGGTATAACAAAAGAGCAAAAAAAGAAAGCAACGTAAAATAGGAAAGTTATTAACTAACATAAGCCTACAAGAAACCTCAAGTGAAAATTTTTTTTTTTGCTAGATGCAGGCATCTTTTTGAATGGATTTAAGGTTGTATTCCTAGAAAATTGTAAGATTTTGAAAAAATACATGGAAACTTTTTTGTTCATTTTAACATGTTGATTAAGCATTAGTCATTAAAATAACTCACAATTCATCTAATGGAATTTAATGCAAAATAAGACAGTAGTTGCAAACCACTTAATTATTTAGACACTTAGTGTTTTATATTAAAATACTTTTTATAAAATTCCAATAAACAAGTGTAAACATTTTCCATTTACTTTTTTTTATGATGAATTTGCATTCATTATACCAATTACACCCTATATTTACAAATTCACAAACATGAACTGTCAGCACAATAAAATACATGATTCAACAAAGTATTATATTAAATAATACAAAACTGAAATGCAAAGTAATCATTCGAAAAAAAATTTTTATTGATATAAATAAATATGATACTTCTTCTACACTACAATTTGCAAGAAGTTCTATTGAGATGCTCAGTAAAACATAATATACAGTATTTACTTCAACAAATGTATGTCACACCCTGCTGATGAAGCAAGTTAACAAAAATTCAATTATACAACATGTACAATAGCAAAGTTGATAACATCTGTTCAATAATTAATTTTTATAAAAATTCACTCTTCTATGCAAAAATATTGGAAAATATACTAATGTATTATTTAACAGTGATAAGTTACATGGAAATAGTTAAAAGTTCATTAAAACTGGTCAAACGCTCCTCACAAATGAAGAATATACCAAGCAGATATTGTAGAAACTCAAAGAAGGTATTTGATGTGTAATAAACAACTTTTGATATTATGAATAATTGAAAATAACAGTGGAAAACATTATTAGGAATTATGTAATATGTTTATGTTTGCAATCAATACAAACTAAAACTCATTTTTCAAAATTCTTGAATACCAAGTGTATATATTTGTAATCATAAAAAAAGTCAACATAGTATGATTATTTTCCGTAGTGTTTACATTCCTAGTTATTGCAAACAATTTTATTTACTATTAAAATTAAGTTCCACTTAATGTCACCTGTCAATAGTAAAATACAAGTTATCATATAACTAAAAAAATTCTTGCCAAAGTCTAAAAGTTGTTGATCAAGATATCAATCATTAAATTATGTATTAAATTAAACTTTATTGTAACATAAATTATTTTTGCTTTATGAAAATTTTCAAAGTTAATGAGGAACATGTAATTTTACTTTCAATCTATACAAAACTTCTCACAACTTTCAGAAACTGGTTATGGGTGAGTTACTATGAGTGGAGTGATTTGGGCAGTTTTCAACAACCAGGCCTTGAGAACCAATGAGGGTGAAACAAGGTGTATATGGAGATGTGCTGGAACGAACAGGCAGAAGGAACAGGAGATTTCAAAAAAACCTGCCGAGCAGTTCATCATCTCCTTCTGGCAGCCATCAAGGGAAGGTTGCATATGAGGAATTTGGAGTGTAAGAGGAAGAAGACATTCCAGTCAGATGAAAGGACATCAAAGGCACTTACAAAGACTTCAAAGAGGTCTTTATGATAGACTTCAAAACCATGAACCAACTGTTGACAACTGCTCCAGTTCTAGTGCTAAAGAGCTCTTCTCCAACTGAAAGTTGTTCACCACTACAGCCTAACAACTAGGAAAATGTCTGGCCTTGGGCAGCTAATGAGATATACATACATACATACACTCACAATTAGGCTACCGCCCGGTGGCAAGCTCTCTCAACTCTCCTTCACCCAACCAACTCCTTTTCCACTCCCTTCCTGAATTTACCAACCCCTCTCACAGATACCAATTCCTCCCTCAACACATTCCACTCCCTCACAGACCTCACAAGCATGGACTGCCTACCCCGCTCCGTTCTCCTCCACACCCTCTGAAGCTTCTCACTGTTGTTTCCTCTTCCCCAAGACACCCCCTTACTTAGCTTGCACTGTAGCCCTCCCCATCCTCCCTCTTCATTCACCATCCTGTACATCCTGACTATCCGTTCAACTTCCTCCTGTCCTTCAATGAGCTCCACCCCATGTCTTTCATCATCACTGATGGCCTATAGTTCCCTTCTTCCTCATCATCCTGCCCTTGCCTTCTCCACCTACCCTTCACCCATCTTGCTGCCTTTCTCTGCACATTTTCCAGTTCTCGCACCTCCACCTCCACATACGGGTCCCATACTGCTGCAGCATATTCCAACATTGGCTGTACCATTGTGCCATACGCCTTCTCCTTCACCTCACAGCTGACTCCCTTCAGCACCCTTCCCAGCATACCCAGAGCCCTTCTTCCCTTTGCTACCACCCTCTCTACCTGTTTTTTTCCACCTGAGGTCTCCCTGCAGTACAATCCCTAGATACTTATATTCTGCTGCTTCTTCTATCTCTTGTCCCTCCCATCTGTACATGTCCCTGCTTATCATCTTCTTCCTTGTGAACCTCACTACCTTAGTTTTTCTTACATTTATCTTCATTTTATTTTTTCTGGTCCACAACCATATCTTATCAATGTCCGCCTGCAAATTTCCGCCCCCCCCCCCCTCTTCCACCTCAGCATATACAACACAATCATCTGCAAACAATCTGGTTTTTCCTCTAATCCCCAAACCCATGTCATTTACCATTATGGTAAATAACAAAGGACCCAGCACACTTCCCTGTGGTACCCCTGATGTAACCTCCTCTTCCTCCGATATTGCCTCCCCCACTTTCACACTCTGCCTTTGCCCCCTGAGAAAGTCCCCTATCCATTCCACTACCCTCCTGTCTGGTATCAGCGCCTCCACTTTCCTCATCAATGTTCCTATGAAGCAGGCATCCACCTGCTTCCCCTCATCAACTACCTGCACCAGATCCTCTAATAACCCAGCCAGCTGAGTCTCACATGAGTAACCACTCCTGAAACCATGCTGGGACTCCTCCAACCAATTCCAATTATTCATTACCCTCACCACATACTGCACCACCAGCCTCTCCATTACTTTTCCTGTAATTGATGTGAGACTCACCGGTCTGTAGCTGCCAGGCCTCCCTCTATCCTCTCCCTGCTTGTGTATAGGTACCACCATAGCATCCTTCCAATCTTGTGGTAACTTACCCTCTCTTAAGGACTTTTTAAACAGCATTTATAATATTTCACCAATTCCTTGCCACCAAACTTTAGTGCTGCGTTTCTTATCCCATCTGGTCCCCCTGCCTTACTGCTCTCCAAACCCCTAATTACCTTTTCTATCTCCCACTCCCTCATCTTAAACTCACTATACACCCCCCGAACCCTGTTTGTCCCCCTATTCCAACCCTCCTTTGCCTCAAACACTGACAAGTACTGTCCTTGCAGCATCTCCAATTTTTCTTGGTCATTTGTCGCATGCCTAACATCCCTTCCTGTCAGCAGAGGGATCCCTTCCTACCTGTTAGCAGAGGGATCCCTTCCTCTCCTCCCCTTAGCCGCCTAACATACCTAAACAATTTCCCCCATTCCTTGCCTTTTCTTTCTTCCACCATGTTCCCCAGAAATACATTCTTTGCCTGTTTGATCTTCCTTTCAAGCTCCCTACCCATCTGTTTCATCAATTCTTTAGATCTTATCATCCCTTCATTTCTCCACTTGGCATGTAATTTTCTGCACTACTTCTTCTTCATTTTCAAAATCTCCTGTCCATAATATGGGGGATCTCCCCCAGTCCGTAACCTTTTCATTGGCACAAATTTCTCCAACATAACCTCCATTAATCTTCTAAACTCCCTCCACAACTCCTCTACACCCTCCTCCATAGACCATTTTTTAAACCTGTCTCTCAGGAAGATTTCTGCCCCCTTCTTGCCTCCTCTCCCATACTGCCACACCAACCTTTCTGCCATTTGCACTTCTCTCATCCTGCCAATCCCAATTTCTACAACCGGAATATGATGGTCGCTTATACCATCCAATACTATTGCACCAACTACAGCATTCCTAGGTCTGACCAACACCACATCCATCAATGACCCAACACCATCTTCATTCCATCTCGTAGGTGCTTCTACAATCTGGACTAATCCTCTGTTGACTAACTGTGCTGCCATTCTCTGCATTATGCTACCCATTCCTTCTGCACCCTCTACCCAGTTCACCCCTGGCATATTCAAATCCCCTGCTACAACAACCCACTGCCTGTCCTTTAGTCTATCGACCCTCTCCTTGATCATCTCAATTGCCTGCCATCCCTGTCCTGGTGGTCTATATGCTGCCAGCAAAGTAATACTCCTATTACTACTACCACTCAATTTAATTTCCATTACCTCGACATCCTCACTAACCCATTCTACCGCCCCTTTTAGCCCTTTCCTTACACACACCATTATTCCTCCTCCTCTCCCATCCCTGTCTCTTCTGAAGATGGTGAACTCATCCTGCCTACACTCTATGTCCAGTACTTCCTCAGTCAACCAAGTCTCCACAGCTACCACTATATCCGCCCCATATCCTTCAATCTTTCCCCAGAAGCCCTCCAGCTTGTTGTACACACTCCTACAGTTCACCACCATTATCTTTATACTAGTACTCTGCTTTACCATCCTACATTGCTTACCTCCTATCTCCACCCCTGCAGCCTCATCAATACTACCCTCTCCATTTCTCTCCCCTTCCGTTTCCTTGCTTCTAACTGATTGCTATTTCAACAACTGCTGCTCTGCCCTGACCCTCTCCATGCAGCCAGCTACTTCTCTACCTAGCAGGTCACCTAGAATCCTCTTTCCCTGTTCGGTCAGGTGGACCTGGTCCCTCCCTACACTTTCCCAGCCTACCCATTTCCTACTATCTATAAATGTAGCCCCCATATCCCTACACACCCTCTCATATACCTCACTCGCAGCCGCTGCCTTCCTATAGGATACTCCTTTCCTAACCAGCACGCCACTGACTACTGCCCTAGTTCCAGGAAACTTCTCCCGCACTTTCCTCAGCAATCCCCTGAGGTCCCGCTCTACCTCCTGCCCCACCTCCCTATGAGCCAGGTCATTTCCCCCTACATGAATGAGAACGACCTTGATATGCCCTAAAAGATGCAGAGGATCCCTTTTCCCTTCCTTCAACTCACAATGACCTTAGTCTCTTGGCCTAGGCATACATGTCACCCAGGGAGCCCCTTCAGATACTCAAAGTATAAGGACACGCCAACTCACAGATGTCACGAGGAGACTGGACTAACTGGTACACGCAGCTGGCAGGATTGGAAACCAAACTCACCTAGTCAGGCAGCATTGCAGCGTATCGCACAGGACTACACCATTAAGAGGTACTACTGACTTGAATGAGATCATGATAAAAGGGCCAACAAAAGGAATAAGCTGTGGAGGGAGAAATTAAGCAGGAAAAATGTTAATTTTGATTGTTACTTTTTGACATCCCTGTTTTATGCTAGGAAGCAAACTGAAAAACGGCTTATTTACAACTAAAATCACCAAACATATTTGGGGTTTACCAAGGATTTGAACCCAAAATTCCGTGATTCAAAAATAATGCCTTGAATACCTTTGCCTGAGTGGATGCCCCAGACAAAAGATAAGCAAGTGAACTATACCACAGTGTGAAATGGTCCTCCATTCCTGCTTACCTTTGTTTAGTTTATATGTATGCAGATTACCCATATTTATTTTATTTAATTCAATAATGCAGTGTGTTGGACACATGGTTAGGTTAAAATACCCAGATATTTTCATCTTAACCTTCATAAATAAATAAATATCTATATGTGGTATTTTTATTGATGTTCCTGTGTATGTGTTAGAGCCATTTTGTCATTTTCAGAACTTGCTTAACTTAATTGGAAATATTTCAGAACAATTACTAAAGTTGCTGTGGCATTCACTTCTATTCTTAATTTTCAAGCTGGCTTTAAAAGCATAATTTGATAAGCACATTGTTATGTTTTTGCAATCAGGCCTTGCTAGCCTGATGGCATTTCGAACATATTGCCAGTGATGGGGACACAAGCTGTGAACGGCTAAATCACAACACAAGGAATCATCTCAAACTGATCGCTCAGCTGCAAATTTGTTACGATGCAATAATTTTTTCACAGCAGAAACTAACTATAAAATACAGTCTACAAAAGACTAAATAATAATAGTGGATGAGTGTTTACTTACATTTCATGATGCAACAGATGTTTGCTGTGGTGAACGATTTTCGAATACGTGTTGCAAAGTGACATTGCCGATGCCCGCACGTGGGTGACACGACACAAGGCTTTCGCTATACTGGAGCGGCAACCAGAGTATGTGTTTCACGGCTTCACCGACTTGGGGCACTCCAGTCGCATGCACACCTAGTG
Source organism: Dryococelus australis (assembly GCA_029891345.1). Lineage (NCBI taxonomy): Eukaryota > Metazoa > Arthropoda > Insecta > Phasmatodea > Phasmatidae > Dryococelus > Dryococelus australis. The sequence continues at coordinate 60,841,617 of CM056999.1, forward strand.
GTGCCGCGCTGTTTAAACCTTATAGTGTGTGTTGTAAGCAGAAAATATCCGCAAAATGTTGATATGTCTCTCGAATGTTCTAAACCAATAAAGATTGTCATGGGGTGTTTTCCCCTCCACAATTTTCAGGACCTGACAGCTGACAGAGCACGAGAGAGACTCGGCTGTTGGGGACCTGCACAACAATATAAATTAAATAATCTGCAAGTAAGGCCCTTTTGGCCAAAATAGTAGGCATGGGTTTTGTAACCTTTAGCTTTGGTAGTGTTGGTATTTTCATAATAATTCAGATGACTGGAATTCTTGGTAGTCATTGACTTATGCCAAAAATGCTTTTAAAATAAAACACAGGGTTAAGTATAAAACACTGCATTTTGTAAATGTTTTCCTGGAAGTTTAAGCCTTGCAAGATAATTTGTTATGTAAATTTAAAATATTGCTATTCTAGCCAGACCAGTAAAAAATTTTGAGGGCTGATTTTGCCTGAAAGCCAATATTATAAAATGTAGGAAAAATGTTCCTTATTTTAACGAAACATTGAGATTGCTATTTGGTTCCTTAAGAGCAATGAATTTTAGAAGGAATACAATTTTAACAGCACTACATGTTATTAAGAAAATATATGAAACCAATGTCCGATTTGTAAAGTGCCACTATTTTACAAAGAGTCATTGTCAAGAAAGTGAGATTATCAAGGCTGTCTACTAATGTTTGAAGTTTTATCAGCCTGTAGTAAAGATGTGATCCTAATTGAGGCAGAAATTATTTTAATACAGTATCAAGTTTCTATGTTTCTGCATAATGCCTCAGTATTTGGTTCCTGTAAGGGCTCTCTTAAAAATAACCCAAAGTTATCCAGTTATATTATGGTGTTGGATGTTTTGTATGTAGCCTTATTGTAGAAATAATTGCTGTATACTTTGTTCTTTATATGGTGCTTGTTAATACAGGTATATGTGTGAGATTTGGATCAAAATAAAAGTTATTTTTTCGGAACTTCTGTGTTTGTGTTTGTGAATTATACAATACATAATATTAATGCCATTTCTGCTTTAAGGGTTATCTCTGCTGTTAGGTGCGACCTTTGGACCGTGGATTCTTTTAGCAAATAGTCCTTGCTTTGTCCTACGTTGAAGAGATTAGCAAGGGCCTCAACCTGTGAATGCAAAGCACTGCATTCAATGGTGTAAAGAGTTGCACAACTGGAATGTGAACTGGAGACAAGCGAATTGGAGTGATGAATTATGCTACACAATGTGGCAATTCAATGGGAAGGTTTGGGTGTGGCAAATGCTGACTGAGCTTACTGTGAAATTCAACAAAGGTGGGTTGACAGGCAGAAGGCTGTAGGACTAAGGACATTCTGACTGGCTGTGTGTTGTCTATGGTAGAAGACCACTTTGGACACGATAAAAGTGTGTTTCAACATTACAATGTTCCCTGCCTTTAAGTAGGGTCTGTTCGTAAGCGGTTTGTGGACAATAGGATTTCATAAGAGGACTGGCCAACCCAGAGCCCTGACTTCAAGCTCATCAAACACCTTTCAGACGAACTGGTACAGTGACTACATACCAGACCTCATTGAACCACATCACCTGCATGAAGAATGGTTTGCCATTCCCCGGGAGACATTCTCACACCTGAATGCAGCACAATTTCCAGATATAGTACGTTCACGGTTACTTACAACTTTTCTGGAGTCCTGGTAAAGTTCTACTTTCAAACTATTCCTCTGCATCATGCAAACAAAGAAAATTACACAAAAGGGACAATGCACTGCATTTGTGTGCACTCTGTTTAATATTATATTGCATGAAAACTATTTCTTACTATGCAGTAATATCTTCCCTACATTCTCTCCATTTTTATTCATATTAACTATAAATGGAATACACATTACGATTGATAAAAAAGTCAATTTTAACATAAATAAGATAATTTTATGTTACCAGAAGTATAAAATGCTTATGATACACAAAATATATAGGAAACAGCCAAACACCTAATATACGGAGCAATTTTTCCAAGGCTTGATTCAAAAAGTGTGAATACACCACAAATAAACTACAATGAACACTTTGGCAATGTTTCAACACTCTCATTAACTAAAAGTTTAAACTTTTATATGCCTCAAGTCTACCCAACTACTCTTACCTGTAACTTTTTCAGAGGAAAACTGCTCATCTTTTTGGAAGCAGCACCAAAAGAATATTTTGCCTCCTGGCATATCAGCTTCATCAACGTGCTTACAGTCTGGGTTTGAATACTTGTCTTATGTTTGGCAAGCAGCAAGAACAATTTGGTCCATGTTTCATCATAACAATCTTTCAACCATTGGCAGTATTCAGTTTCAGCATCCACATCTGGAGCAAATAAACTAAAGCTACAGTGTTCACTTGATATTAGCCATTTACATTTAAAAGATAATGAATATTAAGACATTTTCTGGTGCTGTTTTACTAACACTACTACCATGCATCAGAAGAGTAATGTTAAAGTAACTAAAAATTTAACTTTTTCTGTGATGCGGGGACAAAGTACAACACAATATTGCTACTATAACTCAATAAAAACTACAAGTTTCTTACAGGTTTTCAATTAATGTCTCTGAAATTATAGGCTGTTTAGTGTAAACTGAGCACTTTCAAAAACTCTGCTTAAGATCTACTTGTATGCAAACTGTGTATTCTTCCTCCATATACAAAATTAACATTGCAGTAAGTCTGATATCTTTATTAATGTGTCGGTCAAGTGAAACTGTGTAGGTAATTACGTATTAGAAAAGTAAATATTTTACAAATTTGCTAATTCTTACAATTTCATGCATTAAAGAAACAGAAAGCAAATTAAATCAGTTTAGTAATTACAAATGTTTAAAAAACATTCTTAATTCAACGTTTAAGACATGGAACTACTTTCCTTTAGTCATTACCAACTTCACTGGGTGCATGCCACTCAGTAGTAACAGTAAAATATATGCTGGTAGGGGCTATGACACTTTTTAAAGGTTGATTTCAGACATTCATAGTTTACTGTGGACCATCTATATACTTGTATGTAGAAACACACGACCGGTCAGCATCAGAAACTACACCAGAATTCAGCAATAAGTTATTACAGTACTAACATTTGTTTCTACTAAGAATCAAGAGCAAAATATGTCAATTGTTGTGTAAGTTATTTTTATATTTTTGGAATTCTGAGATAGTGCCTGAAATTTCATCTTTTCAGAAATCAATACCAGCTATATCACCACGAGGTAATAAAATTGACTAACGCAACATGCATCAATCACATGATGCTATGAAATTATTAGTGAAGAAAAAATATAGCTACTGCACCAATTCTTAATCTGTGTAACAACCAGAAATTTAATTAAAATGCCACCAACTGAAAAATTAAACACTTTACAGTATACTTATGCAAATTTGTGCTTCAGTGGACTACATAGTTTTCAGCTCATCTGTACAACCCTGTTATGATATGGTTTTGGTAACAGTCATGAGAGTGCCCCAATGCTATGCAAATATCATGCCATACTGTCGCTATATGTTTCACAGGAAGCTTTTCAAGTTTAATACACTATCTTGTTTCTTCTCAAAATTATAATACATTGGATGAATCACTGTGGAAAGTTGCTAGTCCACTCTCCTATTATTTATTAAATAGTAGATCGCTTTTAGCAGGAATTTGTTCTATATGCTGTTACTGGGAGGAACTGCTGACAGTATCAATTTGCAAGCACCAAATTAGCTAATGCATAAACTCTTTTGCCCACAATTTCATAAGATAGAACCATATAAAAATTATGCTCTTATGTCCTGTCTTGGTAAACAATCAACTAATGCTCACCAATTTTAGGTGATATACATGTTTGTGAATCATCTAAATCTATATGACCTAAGAGGACTATGTAGCTGCATGTTCAAGGTCAAGAAGCGAGAGAGTGATATAGGTGACACACGCACCCCTGATGCCTCATCACTCCTATGTGCAAGACATGCAGTGTTTCCGTCATGATGCTGTACTGTGCAAATTAGATCTGTGACAGTAGGACATTATTATACGCAATGGAAACCCACAGATTAAACTATGTGCGTATAGTTGTACTTTTTTCATACTGCTTAAGAAAACTGCATAGGCGAGCTTTAAAAATGTGATATTTAACCATTTTCACAAATTGTTTTCTCCATGAATACACTTAGTATGATAAAAGTGAAAAAATAGACACATAGATATTTGTTTTTCTCCTATTCTGGCAAAAAGTTCTATATCCAGAACATTTATTTACAAAGATACACATATCCGTGCAAATGATTTCACAAAAAATGTTTTACTACATAGTCCTCCTAATGGGGTAGTTCCAAATTTTCAAAATCACAACCATGAAAGTATTTTTACTTAGTATACCTTATGTCCCACACAAATTGAACCAAAAGTTATATACTGGCAGCGTCTGTGACAAACACTGAATGTGTTAACACATAACACTTTTATCCAACATTTATGAAGATAGACCTATGTGAGAAAATTGAGCTTTTATTCTATAACTCTGAGACCAATCGACCAATTCCCATCAAATTTTGAATGCAATTATTGCTACTGTGAATCATATAAACTTAAGTGTTTTAGGTGTGTCAGAGAATTTTTTTTTAAATGGTGGCACTATATATATTTAAGTTAGTATGTTATACTGATTAAACAATTTGAAAATATCCAACCAAACTTTATATGTTGACAGCATCCATGATAAGCATTAAATATGCCTATACTGAGCCTCTTTTGCATGCCTTTTGTAAGATAGTACCAGATTAGTAAATGGAACTTTTATGCCATAGTTCTGGCCCAATCAATAAAGTATTACCTAATTTCTTACATAAGTAGTGCTATAACAGACCATGTAAATTTACATAATGTAAAAGGCTTAGATATTCATTTTCAAAATGAAAGACTTAAACATAATTTAGCTATGTTTAAACCAAATTCAAACATGCTGACAGCATCTCTTAAAAGCATCATATTATGCATATACAAAGACTGTTTTAGTCCTTTGTTTTCTGATAGTGCCAAATTAGAAAATAAAGCTTTTATGCCACATATAGAGAACAGATCAACTGAGTTAAACCAAATTCTTCATCCAAGTAGTGCTAATGTAGGTCATGTACACAAACGACTAAAGTGACTCACACACTTATTTTTAAAATGATGGTCTAGCAAATATTTCAGTTTAGTAAACCCCTATCTACCAAATCATTACGCTGGTTACAACTGAAAATGATGCTCCGAATCCTAGCTCCAAAATGCAGTTGATTACACGCCACCTCCAAGTACAAGGAATTCTGGGTTTGAGTCCCAGGTAAGGTACATTACATACATACATACATACATACACTCACAATTAGGCTACCGCCCGGTGGCGAGCTCTCTCACCTCTCCTTCACCCAACCAACTCCTTTTCCACTCCCTTCCTGAACTTACCAACCCCTCACAGCTGACTTACCTTCACCTCACAGCTGACTCTCTTCAGCACCCTTCCCAACATAACCAGAGTCCTTCTTCCCTTCGCAACCACCCTCTCTACCTGTTTTTTCCATCTGCGGTCTCCCTGCAGTACAATCCCTAGATACTTATATTCTGCTGCTTCTTCTATCTCTTGCCCCTCCCATCTGTACATGTCCTTGCTTATCACCTTCTTCCTTGTAAACCTCACTACCTTAGTTTTTCTTACATTTATCTTCATTTTATTTTTCCTGGTCCACAACCATATCTTGTCAATGTCCGCCTGCAAATTTCCGCCCACCCCCCTCCTCCCACTTTAGCATACGTGTTTGTCATTGTCTCACTAGTGTTGCACATTTCTGGTTTCATCTTTAATAATATTGCTGACAATGAGATGTCAAGGCCTACTTACCATGTAAACTTTTAAGAACTTCATGAAAATGATTTGCATCCACAATGAGGAAAGTAGACCCATTAAATTTACTAGTAACCCCTCATTACCTTCTTCAAGTAATGTGAAACTGCTAGTGCAAAGTGCAAATAATTTGCCAGTGCCATCACTGAAGAGACTAAAAACGTGTGACCTGGTCGCTTTAGTACGGCATGCCTAACTTCCCACAAACAGCAGATGACCAAGTCGCCATGTTTTTGTTGCAGCGACCTGGTCGCCTGGTATGATAAATACAATACGATATATATTATATATAATAATATAGCAAAATTTCCCTTAATTTGATTTATTTGTGCATTGTGATCATAAACATCTCCTTAATGCCCCTTTACCCAGCTCACTGTTTGTTCAGCCGAGCTGCAACTATTAAACTGCTCAGGGGTAGCTATAACTTCTTTCACTGTTGTACAAGCTGTTTATGGCAAACTGAGAACTTTGGAAAGCCTAGCAAGGACCTACTTGTATGCACAGTGTGTATACTTCCACCACATGTAAAATTAACTCTTTATTCATATGTTACTGTTGAAGTTTCTAGTTGTAATCATAGTGCAATTACATTGTATGTGTTATATCTTTGGTTCTGGCGTTTCTCTTTTATTTTTAGTAGTATGGCCTAATAGCAGTGTTATTAGCCATTATATACAGGGAAGAAATAAAAGAGAGATGATAGAAATCAGGATGCTTTTATTCATCTAGATCGTAACCATTTACAATTTTAACCGGTTACGGGCCCAGAACGTTCAGTACTGCGTGTGTGTTCTGTGGGATATCTAAATGTATATATACTGCAAATGAAATAAATGAAAGGCTCAATCAAGCGAAATGGCGACATGCATCATGTCTGTTTACAGGAGTGAAAAATTGTGCTTCCAGCAGCTGTGTTGTGTTTTGGATAAGTTTCAAATTTATTGTTTGCTATGATGGCCAGTTCGAAAAATTTCTTCGCAATCGAGAGGTTGGAAGGAAAAAAGAACTATTGGCAATGGCATACTCAAATGGAATATTACTTGGGCCATGAAGAATTATGGGATTTAGTATCTGATTCCAAGGGATCAACCGAAGAAATGACAGAAGCACAGCGCAAGAGGGACATAAAGGCAAGGTGAAAGATTGGTATGTTTGTGCACCCACAATGCCACGTTCACCTCGGGGAAAAAAAAAAAAAAAAAAAAAAGTGGGAAGAATTAAAGGTAGCTTATGAGGACACTGGCGCAAATATAGTGTGCATACTTCTGGAAAGACTGTTTTGACATCAAGCTCAAGAGATGCTCAAGTTTGGAGCAATGCGTGACAAAAATATTGGGGGTGGTACAAGAGGTTAAGGATGCTTTGTGTAAATTGGAAGATACTATCATTGCAATGCTACTGCTTAGAGGTTTTACATCTGAATTTCAACCACTAAGAATCACTCTCCAGGCGTATAGTGTCCAGCTCACCACTGATTATATCAAGGGACAGCTGCTACCGCAAGAATACACACCCGGAGGAAGAGAAGGCGACACCTCAGACCAGGCATTTGTCACTCTGAACCGTGGGTGTGAAATAATCAAGATGTTACACAAAAAAACAGAAACTGCTGTTTCATTTGTGGGAGGCCCGGGCATCGTGCTGCTAACTGCTACAAGAATACCAATAGGAAGAAACCATGAAAGGTCACACCAAAAAAAGTTAAGATTTTACTCTCTGTGCAGCATTAACCGCAAATGTGCAGGTAGAAGGTTGGTAGCTAGATTCAGGCGCAACAGCACACATCACCAACCAACAAAGACAAACTTAAGGACTTGCGTGAGGTAAATGCAACAACAGTTGCTTTTGCCAATAATAAAACACTTAGAGCTGAAGGATTATGGAGGGCAGATGTTTTTCTTAAAGATACCCCTGGCATTACCACCATCAAAGATGTCATGTTTGTGCCCAACATAACAGCAAACCTGCTAAGTGTAAGCAAGCTTGTAAGTTGTGGTTTGAGTGTTTCATTTTCTAGTGCACGCTGCATGGAAGGAGGATCTAAACATCACTGGTAAGATAATTGCTTCTGCATCTGAGGAACAAGGTATGTACAAATTTTGCCCAGGAAATGATCAAAATGTGAAAGCATATGTGGTGAGTGAGAAAAAATATTGATATAACACTGTGGCATAGGAGGTTGGGACACCTGGGATATTCGGGCATGTTAGACTTGATGAGTGTATCACATGGCATGAAACTTACAGGGGATAGACCTAACCAAGAATGTGTAGAGTGTCTTGTGGGGAAGCAAGTGAAACAGCCATATAAGAAAACTTTGTTTACAAGGACAACTGAACCGCTAGAATTAATTCACACAGATCTTTATGGGCCAATGCAGGTGGAAACTTAGAATGGGGCATAGTGTTTCCTCATTATGATAGATGATTTTACCAGGAAAAGATTTGTATTTTTCCTTCAACACAAGGATGAGGCATTCATCAAATTTCTGGAATTTAAACTTCTTGTTGAGAATTAGTTGGGTAGAAAAATCAAAGCAATACGTTCGGACAATGGGAAGAAATATGTAAATTATAGTTTTGATAACTTCCTAAAGAAACACAGCATCATACATCAGTTGCCGGTTGCATATTGTCCAGAACAAAACGGGGTAGCAGAAAGAGCCAATAGGACAATAGTAGAAAAGGCTAGAACAATGTTACATGAGGCAGGCTTGAATCTAAGGTACTGGGAGGGAAGCAGTCTTGTGCTGTGTGTCTTAAAAATAGGAGCCCAACTAAAGCTGTAAAAGGGATGACATCCCAAGAAGCACGGACAGGGAGAAAGGTGATCCTTAGGGTTTTTGGGTCCAGAGCTTTTGCATTAGTACCAGAGAATAGGAGAAGGAAATGGAACCCAAAATAACAAGAGTTTATTTTTGTGGAGTATCGTGATAACTTGAAAGAATATATGCTTACAGATCCTCAGCATCTAACTAGAGTTAGAAAGGAAAGAAATGTTAGGTTTATTGAAAACTTCATTCAAAGGGGTGATGGGTTGCTGTTGGATACGGATAGTCACGACTCAATTGATAAGCATGTTATTTATGAGCCTGTAATTAAAAGGGAAATCGACCAAAGAAGAAAGCCCAGACCTGTAAGTGAGGAAGATGACAAGTTTAGTGGGTTTGAAAATTTAAGTGAGGTACAGGGTGTAAATTGATCAAATACCACATATGGGGGAATGTATCACTCTGACAATACCCTTTTCAACATACTGGTTTATGGGGAAGAAATAGAAACACAACTTGGGAGGGAGCCTAGGTACCCAAAAAGGGATAGGAAACCTACAGAGTACCCAGATATGATTATGTACAAAGTCGCTGTTGCAAATGTGCAGGAGCCAGAATCTCTAGAACAAGCCCTTAATAGCACAGACAAGGGTTAAGTGGATAAAAGCAATGGAAGATGAATTAAAATCATTTGATGATAATGAAATCTGGACACTAGTACCGAGATCTAATGATGAAAAGATAGTTGGGAGTAAATGGGTGTTCAAGGTTAAGGGAATGAAAATGGTAATGTAGTATCTAGATATAAAGCTAGGTTAGTAGCAAGGGGTTATGATCAGTGACAGGGAATAGATTTTGACAAAACTTTCTCTCCAGTAGTTCGGCACTCATCTCTTAGATTTATGTTTGCACTAGCAGCTGTATTGAATTTATCTGTGGATCACATGGATGTAACCACAGCATTCTTAAATGGTCACTTGAAAGAAACTGTATACACGGAACAACCATCAGGTTTTTGTGTTAAAGGTAAAGTGGATTACGTATGCAAGCTCAACAAAGCTGTGTATGTTTTAAAGCAGGGCTGTCCAATTACAATCAAGCTGAGGGCCATGTGTGAGAGACACTTTAGGGTGAAGGGACGCACGCACAATTAAAAAAAGGATCAACTTGGCTGATAAATATTTTATAAAAATGAGAATGACGATTATTAAGGTTTTATTAAAATATGAATGGTAATAATAATAATAGCGATAATAATAAGCATCATGGTATATTTAAAAAAATAGGAAACTTGAAATATAATTTTGTTTATATTTGCTGTATTTTCTGTCCTAAAAATATCTTATCACCCTAAAAAAAATAACATATACACAAACCTAAATAAGCAGCAAAAAAGTGTTCAATGTGATAAGTGATGACGATCAGAAGCATTCATTAAAGCAGGAATGTCCACATTAATCCCTGTTGTGGCCAGCTGCAGAAGATGCAGCAGAGAAAAATTGTGAGAGAACTCCTGTACTGATTCTTGATGAACTTCATGGCAGAGAAAACACACATTGATGACATTTTTCGTCTAAAATCACACAGGTGGGGAAAGCGATGGCTAGAAATAAGTTTGAAGAATGCAGGTCCCTTCTCTGTTTTGGTTTGTAGAAAAGCATCAGCTTGCAGGTCACACAGCTCAAGTTGTAAGTTTGCTGACTGTTCTTGTATCACTACACCAAGCGGATTGTTAAAAATCAGAATACTGCTTTTCATTCCTTCGAAATCTTGAAATCTTATGTTGAATTCGGCCATGATATTCTGAATATTTATGGAGAACTCAGAAAAACCCAGTGCTTCATCGTTTTCAAATTCCTCTGTTAGTTGCCTGCAACATGAAAAGTCATTTTCCTCCAAAGCTGTGGTAAATAGGTTCAGCTTACTGCGAAATCCATTTATGTGACCCACTAAATCTGACACCAAATGATCCTTGCCTTGAAGTTTCAAGTTGAGTTCATTCAGATAACCAGTAATATCTGTTAAGAATGCCAGTCGCTGAAGAAAGTCGTACCTGAGGATTTTGTATCTGCTTTAGTTGAGTAAAGTTGAGACACTTATAAGCAGCTTAATAAGGGTACCTCGCCTATGCACTCTGCCAAACAGTTAGCATAACTGAAGTTAAAAAGTTCTGCCCGGAAACCGTTCAATATTTTTGAGCAATGCCTGTTTACGACTTCTTTTCATAATTTTATTTTCACGTCCTAATATTAATTTTTTGTTTTCCAAATTTGTCTCTAATTTGTATTTTTGCTAGTAAAATAGCTATATTTTGTGTTTCCACCATCGTATTTATAAACAAAAACGTCAGCAAATAATTTGTACAGTAGTCCTACACATTATTCATGAGCTGTACATGACCAAGACATTATCAGATGTACCAAGCAATTTACTAAAATACCATGTTTAATCCCCTATCTCAAATTTTACTGTTCTGCTAGTACACATTACAAATGCTTGAATAATAGTGACAACAGTATCTGCTTGAGATACATCTTCATAAACAGTGAAGGCTTTCAGAAACTTATATAATGTACATTAATTTTTGATACTGTATGCAATGGCAGGAGGTTGAGAATCATAAACCCTAGGCCTACAAAAAAAAAACACAATTTTTAAAAGGTTACTACCAGGATTAGGAGGCATGCCCTGGAAACCAAAACAATAGAAGAAAGAAACGATAACATAACTTTCCTGTTACTAATACCTGTTGTTCCCAGCCAGTCACCAGAATGGATCAATGGTTAAATAATAGAATGAAGATGGAGGTAGAATTACCAATAAAAAAATTCCTAGTCCAGAAGGCTAGCAAGCCAACTGTGAGTCCTTCACTACCTATGTGATTGCTGATTGGTAGAAACAATGAGTACCTACATAAAACAAGCAGAATCCAGCTTTGTTACTGCTTCAGCATGCAGAATATCCTGAATGAAGTGTAATTATTTAAAATCATGTTAATTAATAAAAGTATTCACTTTTTCCCACTTTTCACTTGATCATATGCTCATCCTAAATGCAACAGAAATAAAAATATGGTAAAGATGCACACCTCCTTCCATGTTTAGATTATCCTCACACATGCTTTTTCTTTTCAAAACTTCAATAAATATCACTTCTGTAGCCAAAATCGTTGAAGGCACTGCTGTATCAACCTGAAAGAAGTTCACAGGTACACCATTAGACCTATACATTGACTATGTCAAAAACCTACTACAAGGCATGGTAAGTGTTAAGTAATTTGACTTAGGAAATACAGAACACTTTTCAAACCAGCGATTTCAAGGTGAAATATATTATAAACATAATTATTAATCTAGTTTCAAACACATATTTACTATTACTGACTCTCAAAATTATTACAACCTCCAAATGAACATAAAATGTTGTTTCTTACAGTTTATTTACTGTCAGTGGCATCTCGTTAGGGCAAGCAAGGCAAGCAGTGCTTGCCCTGACAGTTTCCTGACAATGTTATATTTAAAATAAATATTAAATTCTAACTTATATTTACTTTAAGGTAACTTTTCACTCATGCAGTACACATTCTACTCGGGAAACAATACTGTACATTATAAGAAAACAACTCGTCGTCTAGCAAAACTAAGATGTTTGGAAGCACTGTAAGTATTGCTTTCAGCAGGTAGGCGGTCGCAATGGTTTCCCGACCGTTGGAGGGGCGGCAGGGTAGGAAGACCTCCCGGGGAGGGACGGGTGCTTATGACTGTGTCAACCTGCATTACAAGCTATGATAGTACTGCTTTCTTCACCGAACTGAAGTGGACATAGCTGAAGCTGGCCTAGCCACAGGCAGTTGGCATAGTGTAGTTTCCAGTAACTAGATCAATGCATGGGCAAGTTCGTGCCCACAACATGAATCGTATTGGTTTTATTTAATTTACTTTTGGTGCTGAGAATGTCATACATATTTGTGCGCGATGTATATAACCTATATAAAAATTATAAAATTACAGTGTGAGACTGAGAACCAAGTAGATAGAATGAGTGCAACAGAAACATGTGGTTGTAAGTGTGGTGTGTGTGGATTACGAGTGAAGCATTTTTACAACAGTGCTTTCACTTTTCAGGAAAGATGTGACATCATGAAAGAGGTTAGGCAGACACCTGAACTTACGATCACGAAAACACGCAAGAAAGGCAATTTTATACATCATTTCCAAAAATTTTTTAATCAGAAACACTCATGGTTAGCTGGATGTAACAGCCTAAACATAATGTTTTGTTGGCCATGTTTGTTGTTTTCAAAGGATGTTAACATGTGGACTGCAACTGGGTATTGCGACCTTAACAATCTGTGCAATGCTGTTCAAAAACACGAGCGTTCTGTAGTTCAAATAAATTTGTTTTTGTTTCTTAAAGAATTTGGTAAAAATAGAGTTTCTTTGATATAGATAAATCCAAAAAATTAAGCACATAACGACATAACGAAAAAGTTAAAAGAAACAGAGAAATTTTGAAGCGTTTAATAGATGTTGTTTGTTTCTTGGGTGTACAGGAACTGCCTTTCCGTTGTCATGATGAGACAAAAGAATCAGAAAACCATGGCAATTATGTTGAGTTACTTGCTTTAGTTGCAACTGATGATCTAGTATTTTCGTAGCACCTTGAAACGTCCACAGTATTTTCTGGCCTCTCATGCAATATCCAGAACGACCTAATAGAATCCATTCAAAACATTGTGTTAGCTGAAACTAAAAATGAAAAATCAGTTTTTGTTTCAATTTTACTTGACGAGACGTCAAACTGTGCGAAACTTTCTCAGCTGGCCACTGTTTTTAGATTTGTAACGAGTGATGGAGAGATCAATGAATGGTTTTATGGATTCACTAATGTTAGCTGTGATAGGTCTGCGGGAGCCATAGCAAGTCATGCAATTGAATTTGTTACGACAACTAACTCTGGCAGTAAACTTATCGTGCAGTCTTATGATAGAGCTGCAGTAATGGCGGGAGATTTAAATGGTGTACAGAAACTGGTACGTGACCAATTTTCCAGTGCATTGTTTGTACACTGCGCAGCACATGTTTTGAACATTGTCTTAACCCAGTCCGTAAATAACATTAGCAAGTGTAGAGTGTTTTTCAGCACCCTTTCTGGTCTGCCTGCTTTTTTTTTGGCACTCTTCTAAGCAGGTAACATTGCTAGATCAGATAGTTGGGAAACAGCTTCCAGGTGTTGCGCCAACAAGATGGAATTATAATGATAGAATTGTTCAAAGTGCATTCAACAATTGGGATTCCTTCTTAGAAATGTTTTCCACAATAATGGGAAATCCACAGTAATGGGATAGTGACACTATTTCTTCAGCAAAAGGTTTCGTCAGAGAATGTGTTTTTCCTAGTTTTGTTTGCTAAGATTTTTTGACACTGGACACCTATATAACATAATGCAGACCAAACCACTGGACATCAGTTTCTGTAATCAGGAGATACAGGAAACGAAAGTACTTCTATGAAAACTCAGACATGATTATGAAAATGTTTTCTCTGACACACTAAATTTTGGTCTGTAACCAGAAAAAAAACATAGGAAATGCAAAGACGGAGTAGACCTAAAGCGAGAGTAATCCAGGCTACACGCCGAAATACTAGACAACATCATAACATAAATCAAAACACACTTCAAAAACATGAACAAATTAAGATTTTTAGAACTTGCAAATGCTACAAAATTCTAGGAGGTATGTCATAGTTTTCCTGACGTCCAGTTGAAGTCCGTAATAAATACTATGGTAGTTACTTTGACCTTGATAAGCTTCTGTCTGAACTAAAAGTTGTGTACAGTCGAGATGCCATGAAAACACGAAGTATTCAAAATTTTCTAAAATACATTGATACAAATGATTTACAAGATGCTCTCCCACAGTTCCATAAATTAGTATGTTAGTGGCAACAATACCATGTATGTCGTCATCTCTGGTCTTGCAATTCTCTCCATTGAAAAGAAACTTTTGTAAAAAAAAAAAAAACTCGCCGTCAATTTTTATGAACGTGCCACGGGGGGGGGGGGGGGGGGGAATATCAGGGTGGTTCGTTGTTTCAAATCCCCTATGCCCTCTACAGTGTACAAACAATACAAACACTTGTGAAGAGTGTATACTGCTTTGAGCGACATGGTAGTGATTCAAACAGCTGGGATGTTTGGCATTGTAGGCGAGTTTGTAAAAATTTCTGTATAAATATTCATTCAAATTTGTCATTTACTGTTTGTGTAATATACTTTTACATTAAAACATTAATTTACTGTATATTAATTGTGACGTGAATGTTTGCAGATATAATTATAAGTGTAATTGTACTCCTGCTCGTTTGTGTTGACTGCTTTCCATATTTACAAATAATCATTTTTCCTGTCTACACTTCTGTACAAACAAATTGCTCCATATGTAAATACCTCACTGTCGACTGGTATTAAAATAATATTGATTTTGAGTGGACAAGGTTCCAGGTTTGATGAAGGTATATTTGTAATATTTTTCACTCGAGCAAATTTTATGTAAAAAAAAATATTAATATTTTAACAAGCAGTGTATTTTATATTTAGGTACGAAAAATGTTTAAATGGCACCATTTTGCATCTCGAAATCCAAATTTTCCCGACCCTCAGACCCCTCTCCTCTTTTATTGGAGCCCCTGCAAACAGTGGCTTCCCCGTGAAATTATAGCATGCATCGCCACTGTTTACTGCTCTAGACACATGCAAATATTGAAATAATGCAATGTAAAATTTGAAAGGAAAACTCACATTTTTAATTTGTACGAAAGTTTTTTGAACAGTGGTAAATTTATTTAATTTTGTGTTTTAGTGGTTAAAATTTGCCACTAAAGAAGATCTTTTTTTTTTGCGCTGTTTGTGTAAGCACCAAGTTTTTTTAATTTAAAATCTAGTGTAATGGTTAATGGTCAACACAAAATTAGAAGTAATTTTTTTTTTACAGAGAAAGGGTATATTTGATGGGGTCTACACAGGTAAGGACCTGAGAGCATGTTACGCTGTAGTTGGTCATGGCCTCTTCACGTAAGGCCCTGTAGGGTGTTTACAGTGGCATGATGAGGTTAGCCTATCTGAAAAGAGGTGGGGTGTTAAGAGGGTGGGGTGTTAAGAGGATGGAGTTATGGGTGGAAGCGACCTCAACACTGTCAACACCAGTTACCTTCCTCTACTTTTTTTTTTTGACAAAACCTCAAACTGTGAAATTTGTCTTCTGTAACTGTCGGTTAGCAGGATGGCAAGAAGAAAAGTCCCTCCTGTCTTATAAATAAATGAGTGTAATGTGTGGTATTTTGAAGATATTTTAATCAGTCTGGAATATTGCAACACAGCCTCATGTTCCACATTGTGTCTTTGTTCTGTGGTACATGGATTTGGAACTGAAAATTTGTTAATAAAGAGTACCAAATATTATCTAATTTTTTCAGTTTTATACAGTGTCATTACGTATTAGAATCTCACGCAGATACAGATTGAGTTTGACAAGCTAACAGACTAGTTGTGCCAACAATATGGGTTGGGACTCTGGTGACTGCCTTGACTTGATTGCACCAGTTGAAACTGACAAAATGTTATAATGTACACCTCATCTTCCAAATAAATTGGCAAAACAAACAAAACAGTACATGTAATAAAATTATAACTGTGTACTGCATATGCTCAAGAATTTTATAAATACATCTGTGTGGATGGAATGGGTTAAACAATATTCATATATTATTAATTTTGAGTTATTTATTTACTTAGTTGCTTATAGAACTGTCCAATGACTCAATCACTTTTAAATTTTAATACAGACAAAATGAAAAACGGTTACAGTAAATGATAAAAGAAAAGAAGATCACAAAAGAATAAATAATTGTCACAATGACAACTAAACAACATTTAAATTAAGCACTCAGCTATGTAAATTCAAGAAAGATAAAATTTAATTTCATTGCAGCTTTGAAATCTAATATGTTGGTTGCATGATTATATGTACTGTTATCATTTGTTTGTTTGAATAGCATACTAAACATACTAGTTCGAATAAGCTACAAAATGTTTAGAAATGTCACTGGTTTTATCATTTAAATTGTAATACTCTTTATTTTATTTATGCACGTACTGAAGTACTTTGTACTCAACTCTAGTTAAGATTTCATCTCACTGGCAATATATAATAAAACTATTTGATTTAAATAATTAATTACATAATTAAATTTCCTTCTAGATGAGGGAATCTGCATTTTACTTGGGTTATTTAATAGTCAAAACTATTACTATTGCCCATGAAGTATTTAGTAAAAATTTATCGGAACTTTTTAATATCATTATGGGAACGTCAATAATTATGCATATTCACGTTAATGGATACTCCAACAAAGTAATAGGGCAGACACAGAAAATTCAAGTATTGCCAGAAATGTAAATCTTAGTTATTAAGTTAGGAAAAACAAAATGAAATTTTCACATATGGTTCCTGCCTAAGGCTGGGACACGTATAGATGTGAGAGAGTGAGCGAGAGGTGACTGGCACTAAACACAGTCAGCTGCCCTACCCGAGGGACAGCACTGTTGTACCAGCCATCCCAAAGAATGGATGAGATGAGATTGGGGTGGAAATGCAACAGAAGGGAGATAGAGGAGAAAACGAGAGAAAGCAGAGATAAAACCCATAAACTAAGGCAATATCTGATATGCTCCCCACATACCCCCTCCTTCATCAAGGGTTCTCAGGGTTCAAAAATTTCCTGCCAGCCGGGCCTGTGATTGAACCAGAGAAACCACTAACCAACTAAGTCAACTTGTACGTCCTTAAGAATCTGGTGAAAAAATAATTTGTATATTCAGTTCATAAATCTCAGGTTTTTATAAATTTACACATTGGTTACCAAACTTCCTTTCACCATCTTTACGATTCCTTCATCCTCCTTTTCCATAATGGCCTACAATATGGCTAACACCCACCAATTCTCATATCCCTCCTTACAATTTTGGCCAACATGCCACCATTATCTCATGGTATAGCCAATACTTTGCCACTGTCTATAATATGGGCAATATTTCTCCAGTGATTATGATACAAACAACATTCCCATCATCACCTGCAGTATAGCTGACTCCTTTGTCCCTGCAGTTTCAGTATGCCACCATTTGTTACTGCAGTTTCAGTATGCCACCACCTGTAGGACCGCCTTCACTAACTTCTTGGTCATGCACTTCTGCAACTTGCACAATCTACAGCCATGCCTTACAGCCCGAGATCATGTGATGGGGCTGCTTGGAAAAGACTGGACACAAAACTCGGAAGTAAAATCACTTTTTAGTCATGGCCATTTCAGAAGCCCATAATCTTTTCATGGATAAACGCAAAATAAAATTATATCTATCGAAGTTCCATGAGTTAAACCTAAACATTTCATGCCTGTTAGTAATACTCCCCACAGTATATATGTGTATGCGTGTGCATGTAACAATCTAATTATAAATTTTTGAGTACAATTACAATCTAGCTTTCTCTAGCCAAGATCGAATGGTAGGGTTCGGGTTCACTCAGACAGTCAGGGTCCTTAGATGGTGTATAATGCTGCCTTATTGGCTAATCCAGAGAACTGGCATTATTCAGGGTTACTAAAACACTGAACTCACTTTGCTGCATTGCTTAAAGATGTAACAGGGATTCAAAGTCAAGGAAAGAGTAAATTCTGGCACAATGGTTTTTAATAATAATTCACGTACTGAATAAAATACTACAATTCAGAATTTAACAATGTGAATACATGGAGCAAGAACAACTTGAATACTTTAAGCAAAATAAAATATACCTATTCTACTCAAACTATTAAGGATCCCACATAAAAATAAATATTATTTATTTTTACAGAAGCTGATCTTGCAAATTCAGGTGGTGGCAACCTGGTATAACATAAATTATTTACGTGGATCTCTTGAGTTCTTAAATAAATAATGTTTGCTACTAGCCTGAATATTATCCTAACCTCAATTGAGGGTGGTGTTCATAAGTGACCTATGGTGGTTTTTACAAAAAGGGCGATTTCACTCACATGGTGAAGTGCAGCCTAGCGAGGGCCTTAAGGGGAGGTCCAGAAGAGACGTCGCTGCCACAATCTTGTGTTACCTGAGGTTAGGTAAGAAAGGGAAGTAAAGGAGGGGCTGACAACGGCTGGAACCTTGGTGGTGGTTGATGCCTTGGATGCTACTGGGGAGTCTGGAGATGGCGGAGACCTCGGCGGTCATCAAACCTCCGCTGCAAATGGTAGACGGCCGATGGAGTTGAGGGTCTTCCGGGTATTACTTCCTCCGGAGCTGGATGACGTTGTTGAAGGTTGCACCACTACTGCCAGGGCGGTTGAGGGACTCTATCCTAAGTGGGTGGTCTTCGGCTTGCCAAAGCTGGAAGAGTGTCGCGGCTTACAGTGCCTGCGATCTACTGCCAAGCTCTGCTGTATCCTGCCTTTTATAGTAATTTTGGCAATTCACAGGTCCTCAGAGGGGTGCGGGGATTTCTAGCCCTGCCTCCAGGGGATAGAGCTTATGGCATCATCACAGGACCTCCTGGATCCTTATCGCTGGTGGTCCTCCCCCGAAGCGACAATATCTTTAGAGCATCTTCTTGCCCTCAGGGAGGCAGTGACTTTCCCTTGATTGGCAGCTTCCCTAGTGGCGCCAAGTTTGAATTGAGTGGGCTTCTCAAGCAGGAGCGGCTGCGTGGAAATTCTTGGTTTCTTCGGAGTTCTTTGGGGTGGGGCGTTGACGTGACTGTGGCTTCATTTGGTGTGTGGTTGGAGTGAAGAGAATGTGAAGCTTGGGCGTGTTGAGGCTCTGTCAACGTAGTTTTGGTGTCACGTGTCCTGACTTCCCTACTTTTAACTTCTGAGATTTGGCCTGCCCGGGCATTTTTAGCCTATCAAATGGGGTGCAATTGGCCTTTAATTGGTGTGCTGCCCTAGCACGAGACACATCACTCATTAGCCTAATCAAGTCTAGAAGATTATACCAAAGGGACAGTGCACCGCATTCATGCGCACTCAAAGTAATAAAATTATACATCCTAATTCTTACTGGACATTACCAACATGCCTATTTTCTCCCTGTTTTGTTCATATTAATTACAAATTAAATATTATGAATTATAGATAAAATATAAGCAAAAGTTCAATTTAACCAAAAATAAGGTAAGCATACTTTTATTTTCAACACAAGTAAGAATAAAAAACTTGTGATACATGCAAGTATATTTAGGAAACAATCAAGCACATCATACATCGGGTGATTTTACAAAGGTTTCATTCAGAATGAGTGAAGAAACAGTGAGTAGACTACAATGTATATTCTGAGCGGGACCAAGTAACACACTGGTGTTCCGCAATGTTTTATTCTGAAGCCACTATTATTACTGATATTTATTAATCACTTACCCTTAATCCGGCATTGTGAAGTTAGGGTAATCCTCTTTGCAGATGAGACATGAATATTAATAAAAAGTAGCAATTTTTATTATTTGGACATGTAACATTGACTTTTTATTTATTTATTTAATATTTATTCCATTGAGTCTTATAAACACTGCGAAAGCCATATGACTATGTAACACGTAATTTTTTAAAATTAAATATGACAAAACCATAACAATATCATGCAGTACAAAATTGTCATAATTAAAAGACATACTTATACTGTAACATCATACAGAATAAATAAATACGGTACACGTTATATAAACTCACAAATCTTATTACCTTCACACCTCAATGTATTCTTTGACAGAATAAAAAGAACATGACAACAAAAAGCCTTTCAATAATCTTCTAAATTCTTCAGGATCTTTGAAATTTCGGATGTCAATGGGCAATTTGTTGAAAATGCTTGTGGCCACGTACAAGGCTCCAATCATGGACCATTTGTAATTGTACTGAAGTTCTAGTGTTGCACTTATGGTAGCTACTGTTATTATTACAATTATTCAAATTATTCATAGTGAAACTCGGTAAGGAATAATTGTATTGGCTACGTAAAGTTAAAATTTTGTCATTCTTAAATACTTCTCTACATGACTCCATCCTCCTTATGTTGCTTAATATTCTTATTGCCCTCTTTTGGATTCTAAAAACTTTATATTGTCCACAGAGTTACACCAGTACATGACCCCCATAAGACATAATGGAATGAAAGTACAAATAATATAAATAATTTTAGCAGCTTCTGGACCTAATAATCTGATATTTCCTAATGCAAAATAGGATGCATCAAATTTTCGCATTGCTAAATTAATTGAGTGATTTGCTACCAATAGACTAATGCTAAATGTAGATAAGACCAAGGTCTTAAAATTATGTACGAAAAACAAACAGCAACAACCTCTTGATGCGTGCCACATTCCCTCCTAGGACCATTTGTCCAATGCTCAGCACTCCAGCAGCGCAGCGCACTCTACTCGTGCAGCCAGTGCGCATGGGTGTGTGAGACGTCACGCAGGCAGTGCAGCGTGGTGTAAGTGTGAGTGCCACTCAGTGCAGCGCCTGGCTACAGAAGCCACAAGCCACATGACGCAGATGGCCATGTAAATATTTTAATTTTATTTACTGCCAGCTGATTCTACCTGGCATTGGTAGGGTATAATTATTAATTATATTAGTTCAATGAGGGGTTTGGACCCGTTTAGGGGTTCAGAGCTAGTTCTGGCCTACACAATATATTAAGTTGGGTACTGAAGGATATCCTTGAAAAATCTGGTCCAGTTCTGTATAAAGAAAAATGTATATACTTGCATACAAATTTAAACAAAAACATACATATAATTTTACACTTTGATGCATTAATAAATACACAAAGCAAGAGAAATAATTTTAAGTTATCACAAATGGTTACGTTGCATGTGTGCGTGCGCCTCTCTCTCTCTCTTCCCCCCCGCACGCATGCGCACGCATGCACGCACGCACGCACGCACACAAAAATCATTTCAACAAAATTTGCTGAAAGCATTTATTACAAGCATCAAGTATTCCAATACATAGCCTGTTTTGTCTGCCATTTTTAAGATTAAGTTTCTATGAAATATGTTGGGGAAACACTCAACCGATTCCTACCAAATTTTGCACAGTATTACTGCTAAGGTGAACCATGTAAAATTATGTGTTTTAGGTGCGCCAGGCATTTTTTTTTTTTTAATCGCGGCTAACTTGGTAGGTTATATAGTGTACATGTTTTTGGATCAAACATTTATTTTGAAAATAACGACCATATAAAGATTTTAGCTTCGTATGTTGTATCTATGACACCATGCAACCAGTTTCACTTTAACTTTGTATGCTAACAGCATCAATTTGCAAGCACCAAATTAGCTAATGCATAAACTCTTTTGCCCACAATTTCGTAAGATAGAACCAAATAAAAATTAAGCACTTATGTCCTGTCTTGGTTAACAATGTACTCATTCTCACCAATTTAAGGCGACAAGTTACATGTTTGTGAATCATCTAAATCTATATGACCTAAGAACTATGTAGCTACATGTTCAAGGCCAAGAAATGAGAAAGTAATACGGGTGACAATAATACGCACCTCTGGCACCTCATCACTCCTATGTGCAAGGCATGCAGTGTTTCCATCATGATGCTGTACTGTGCACATTAGATCTGTGACAGTGGGACATTATTATATGCAAAGGAAACCCACAGATTAAACTATGTGCATATAGTTGTACTTTTCTCTTAATGTTTAAGAAAACTGCATAGGCAAGCTTCAAAAATGTTATATGTAACCATTTTCACAAATTCTTTTCTCCATGAATACACATAGTATGACAAAAGTGAAAAAATAGAGACAAATATATTTGTTTTTCAACTTTTCTGGCCAAAAGTTCTAAATCCAGAACATTTATTTACAAATATGCGTGTATTCGTGCAAATGATTTCACAGAAAATGTTTCTCGTAATTGGGGAGTTCCATATTTTCACAATAACAGCCACATGGTGCGAAGGCAATTAAGGCTTTAAGGTAGACAGCATTGAATACACAGGTATTAGACTTGGACAGACGTTCAATAAAGCCGCCTATTCTTTATTAATCTCAGTGTAATGTGTCTTTCATTATTTTCTGTTTTGTTCATTCCATATGTTAACCATCCACATCACACTAACCTTTACTGTTTTATGTTTCTTTTAAGCATATTGTGAAGTGGATATTATTTTGTTTCTTTTAGCGTGGCAAGTCCAGCGTAAACTACTTGTACTAAAAAGTAGTTCCACGTGACTCGCCGACACGGCAACCCTGCCAGCACGTCACGTCTACATAGTTAGTACGATACCAGAGTCTGGAGGAGCTGGTCGTGTACATGGCGTGTCTCGCTTTTTCGCGCCACTTCATTTTTATGAACTAATCATTAACCTGCAATAGACTTCAAGTACTGGAACCATTTTCGTTTTAGCTGCTCGGGACACCTCTCCTCCACTTCCCCAATGCTTGCATCTCCTGGGGAAGCTTTTATTTTTCATTAATTATTGTTG
Organism: Dryococelus australis; assembly: GCA_029891345.1. Taxonomy (NCBI): domain Eukaryota; kingdom Metazoa; phylum Arthropoda; class Insecta; order Phasmatodea; family Phasmatidae; genus Dryococelus; species Dryococelus australis. The sequence goes on from CM056999.1 coordinate 60,864,859, forward strand.
GCCATATGCCTTTTTCAGTGTCATCTTACCAGCAGGCTTAAGCATGGCGCATATGTTAAGTTGTCTCCTAGGGGGACCTGTAAAGCGTAAAGTGAATAAATCTCACGTCTAAGTAACATCGTCTATTATTTCAGGTCAGTCTACGGACTTTTAAGGGCACGGGCCCTACTTCCCGCAAAAGTGTAACCTTTATTGTATCAAGCGTGTTTACTTTTGTATATATTAATTTGTCGTACTGTTTGCAAGTGTAACTGTGGGCATATGGCTAGCCCGAATAGGCCACGCCGTAGCACGCAAACCACTTAATTACCGTCATCAGTAAGTATTATTCAACAAGCAGTACCAACACGCCAGGAAGGATACTGCCTTGGTCGTCGGCCGAACAACTCAAGAGACTGCAAGAGAATGCTCTATCAGAGTATAGCATCATGCTTGTGATGCCTGGCACCCAGGTAACTATAACCAAAATCCCCCAGATTTCCCTGGAATCATTTACCATCATATAAAATTTACCCCTTCACCCACAGCCATATCCCCATCTCGTACCCTGTCCACATCAAAATATCGCCAAACTTTGTGGCCTATCCTTCCTAGGTTCCCGGAAAACTGAATTCATAAAATTCCGGAAAACTCCGTCAAAATTTTTCTAAAAATTTCTTTTGAAATTGTTCCCGTCATCGTCACTACGATACACGCAATGACAGGACAGCGTAGAATGCCAAATTGTCAATAAGAGCATCATGACACATCCCCGATGCCTCTAAGATGCCGGAAAAGTACGCCTGTGGTCGACTGAAAAAGTGCGTCAAAACATCAAGCATAGCCATTGTGGTAACGAAGGTGAACAAGAAGGAAAGTCAGCCCTCTTTGGGCAGCGGTGTGACGTCAGCCCGCGACATCTTGACGCAGCGCAGAAGAACACAGGACAAGGGGCGAGTCGTAACGTGCCGACCTCCTCCACCAGCACCATGCTGCGCAGGAGCTGGGAGAAACGAGAATGGGGAGTTCCTCCCTCCCCCCACGCTCTTCGCACTCTGGCGACCCGCTGACCTTCCATGCCACGTGTCAGCTGTGCGTCTGCCGGTCGTTGACCCATGCACTGCGCCATGTGGGGACATCTGGGACGCATCATTTGTCACGCTGCGCTGCCACGATTTGGTCATCCGTGAACATGTGGGTTTGTTTGTAAATACCATTGTTGGCAAGACACGATCGAATGCCGATGCATTCTCGTGTTTGCAGTGCCTGTATCCTAAACCACGCAATGTAGTAGACTGGTATGAGGAGGTGGACTCCAATTTATGCAAATGTACATGTAAACCCAGTCCAAACAATAACCACTCCGTGAACTACAGTGAAGTGTTAAAAAGGTCAAATGTGAGGACACTAACGAAATAGTTTCAGAAAACTAACTAGAAATTATGTTAACAAATGACGAACAGCTGCACTGGTGCAGTAATCTGCAATGTACCAGTGGAGGTACATTCATCTTGATATGTACCCAATGCAAACGTCAAAAACATAAAGATTGCCTAACAGAATCCAGATTTGAGACAGTAAACCGCAGGAACTTTGTATGCAGAGTGCGAACAGAACTTGAAAACACAGAACAGCAACACAACGTACAACTGGGATGACATGTTCACCAAGTTGAAGCGTCAAATCACAGGACAGCAGATAGTGGCAGAATGCGAAGAAAACCCAGTTCGAAATGTAAACAAACCGGAAAAGGGAAATAAGGACTTGGCAAATGAGCAACAGAAGCATAGAATCAAGGAGGAAATGTTAGTGAAGGAAGAACAGGCAGAGTGTAGTGATGAGGCAGCCGCTGAAATCGTAACTCAAGAACTGTCAACCATCGACAACGTGCAAGTGACAGCTGTTAACTCGTCCATGCAGTGTGCCCAATCAACACTACCTATACCAATCCCTACAACTGTATAAATGCCATTTTTGCGGCCTAGTCCCTATTTGTCAATTTTTCCTGGGTATTATTCCACTCTGAATTACCCACAACTCCTGCAAAAATGTAACACCTGCTCCACTCCCCACTGCTACACCCATGTCACCGTACCAAACTAGTCACTGTGGACCCAACGTAACCCACAGCTGGCCACAGAGTGGGAGGAAAGAGGAAAAAATAATGGTGGAACCTAACCTCGAAAGCAGCCGAACAAAAAACGTCAACAAAGTTTTAAACACTGCCGAACTTTGTAGGCACCCCGAATGAAGATCCAGAGGCTTTCATCCGGGACTGCACTATGCGCCTGCGAAGATACAGCGTATGCGAGGAAGAATGGGCTGAGTGTGTTGGAAACCAGTTCCAGGGTGATGCGAAGAAATGGTGGCAATCCATTAATCACTATGGCTTCAAGTGGGCAGAATTTCTGCACTCATTCCAATCTGCAAGCGCAGAGCAAGTTAATGTGACAGGAACAACAGCTAGACAAAGAGCTGTCAACATTTATCAATATGTAAGCACACCTTATGAGGAGATGTCACTCCCCAGCTGACAGAGCGTTAAGTGCTAGAGGTTGTGGCAGAAACCGTGTTGCTGGAATATTGTGCAGCACTGGTAACGTTACTAAATAGTCATGTGGCTGAACTGTTGCTAACCGCGAGAATACTCAAGCGAAGTACGTGTCAACCACGTTGTGAGAGTAGTGCTGTACGATGGCGCCACAAGCAGCACCTGAGAGAAAGTTCCAACCGCAGGAACAACCGAGGACTTCAGTTAAATCGTATTACGGACAGAATCAGTACAGAACAACGGTGAAAACCAGGAATGTCAACAATGGCAAAACGGACAGTGCGTTGCGTTATGTAGGAAAGCAAGGAACACTTTACCGTTGTTCCACACCCGTGGAACAACGGTAAAGTGCTGGATATGCCGTGCCCCTATGGAAAATGTGCCAAGGTTTTCCATTGGCATAAGAAGTGCCCTAACAACCCGCCCCATGTTACCTATCAGAGACCTGCAGCCAGCAGGGAAACGGGGGGCGGGGGTAAGGAGGCCGGACGTCTCTGAACCCCCTGTTCCACAGCAACACCCCAGAGTCAGCACGCACTGGAACAACAGGTTAGTGGTAACATGGTGCAGTTCATTCGTATCATTGTCTTTGTAAATGGTCGACAGTGTCATGCCCTGACTGACACGGCCGCATCCCATAATTTTGCTCAATCATACTTTGTCAACAAACAGGATGTTACTCCTACAAACCACGTAATTCACCTCGTTACTGGAGAACACAGTAGCACAGCACTAGGACAGACTATGGTTACACTACAAGTGCATGATTTGATCACAATAACGACTGCAATTATTACAGCAGACATACGGGAGGATGAGATATGGGTGAACCATGGTTATCGGAACAGAACACTATTGTAGAGCCAGTGGCAAGGCGTGTCCATTTCGGAGCAGGAGAACGGTATAAACAGCATACAACATTAATAAGGGGTCAGATGACAGTGTACCTAAAGTTTTGCCTAATGAGTCTGAACATAACGTCCCACCACAACAACAGGCAGTGTTCCAACATCTGTTGGACAAACGTAGAGAAGTGTTCGCTAAGCATGATGTGTTGCGTAGAACAACTGTAACGGAACATGCAATCCCACCCACACAAGAAGGACCTATATACACTGTCCTGCGTAGCTATATGCCTCATCAAGCTCATATCACATGCGAACAAATTAAGAAGATGATGCTGGCAGATGGAGTTATTGAGCCTACACGCAGCGGATATAACTCAGCAATTACATTGGTGCCAAAAAAAGGACGGGAGTTGGTGCTTTTGCGTAGATTTTTGCCACGTCAATCAGGTAAAATGTAGCGCTTTGCCACCTTACATCAGCATCAAGGATGCACTGGCGTTAGTCAGCAGCAATTACATTGGTGCCAAAAAAAGGACGGGAGTTGGTGCTTTTGCGTAGATTTTTGCCACGTCAATCAGGTAAAATGTAGCGCTTTGCCACCTTACATCAGCATCAAGGATGCACTGGCGTTAGTCAGCAAGGCAAAAATTCTGTCGTCACTTGATTTGTGTAGCGGATACTATCAGGTGCCAGTGAAGCGGGAGGATTGGGAGAAAACCACTTTCATCACACTTGATGGAAGACGATACCAGTTCTGTGCAATGCCTTTCAGTTTTAAATGCATGCCTGCCACATTTCAAGCCATGCTGGTGCATGTACTAGACTGCCTTGTCTGTGATTTTACGGTCACCTACTTGGACGACGACATTGTAATATGGTCACAGACCTGGGAAAATCACATAGACCACCTCAGTATGGTACTTGAACGACTTGCGATAAACGGACTAACGTGCGCCGTAAACAAGTGCCATTAGGCAAGACACAGCTCGATTTCCTGGGTCATGTTGACAAAAGCGGAAATAAGCCTAATCCAGAGCAGTTAAATATAATCAAAAACTATCAGCCACCACGTATGTGCAAGCAGCTATGAAAGTTCTTTGGCTTGATTAACTGGCTTTGTAATTCATTCAGGATTTTTCTGTCGTGACCGTGCCGCTCACAGACCTACTGTCGCCACAGAAGCTGTATGTATAGGATGACGCAGTGGAAACAGCTTTCCAGGAAGTCAAATTGCATTTTAGGTCGTGTCTTACACTTACGCGGTACAACCCTGGTTGGAACTTGTACTTACAAACCAACGCCAGCCAGGAGGGACTGGGTGTGGTATTGTACCAATGTACAGAAGACGGTGTTCGACACATGACAGATTTTGCGAGTGCAAAAATGGGCCCAACAGAGAGAAGGTACGACGTCAATGAGCGTGTGTTTGACAGTAGTGTGGCAATCAAAAGATACAGAGTGTACTTAGAGTATCAAAGATTCACACTACGGACCGACAATATGTATCTCGCCTGGTTACACAGTAAGTGCGAAGCTCAGAGCAAATTAACACGGTGGGCTCTACTGATCCCAACATACACTTTCACAGTAGAACACGTTCCTGGTAAAGAAAACCAGTTGGCAGACATTCTGTCACGTGCCCCTAATGATGACGTCATAGTACACGATGACGCAGAATGGGATGACATCCTACCTTAGGTGTATGAAGTACCGGTATGCGAGGTAGAAGGTAAATCAAATTAATGTTACTTAAAAAGAACAAGTAAATCTGTGATTTTTACAGTGAGGTAGTTGATGCGCAAGTGACGTGAACATTTGTGCAACAGCAAATGGCAAAGTAGCACAAGAAAATGTGAAACAGTGGCGTGTTGTGGAGAGTCGGCTCGAGATGTGCTCGCCAAAGGACCCACACATGTGGAGACTGTTTGTACCGCCCGCATGCAGAACACAAGTATTTGCACATGCGCACACGAGTCGTGTGGCAGGCCACCCTGGTATTGACCAAACTGTGTGCAACGTAAAGGAACACTTCTTTTGGCCGGGACTGTCATGTGACACACGTAACTACATCGTGACTAAAAAATGACAAAAGTTTAAGGCCCAAAGAGCAGATGGGACCCAACAACAGCAGCCCTGACTACCCAGACCACCATTCGAAATGGTAAGCCTTGACCACATGGGGCCTTTCCCAAGGTCAGCAGGAGAAAAACTGTTTATCTTGGTCGTAATAGATAATTATTCCAGATGGGTAGAGGCGTACGCATTAACGAGCGCACAAGTAACAAACATTGTAAATGTGTTGGAGCGAAAATTTTTTCCCGTTGGGGGTACCCAAAGCAGTTGCTAACAGACAACGGGACCCTATTCACAGGAGGAAAATGGCATGAGATGTGCATCTAGTGAGGGACATGTCACCTGAAGTTGGGATATGTACCATCCCAGTGCGAACCCCATGGAGCGCTGCAACCAGGAGTTGAAGGTGCAACCGCGGCTCTGTGCGGGAGAACAACATACCAGCTGGGCTGACCACCTGCCCACCGCCCTCTGCCAGAATGTAAACGCCGCTACTGGCTGTACATCCACCAACATACTGCTTAGGCGCAACTTGCCATTGCCTGGCGTGAAAAATTGCCCGCAGGCAGCTAACATGAGTACAAGTCCCGCGAGTAGCGGGGAACAGCGTGATGAGAGAAAGTGTAAGCGAAGAGAACAGCAGAAGGGTCTGAGGGCGTACGCTGCTAGGTAGGTCCCGACCAGCAAGAGACCACCTCCAGCACTTCAGGCTGGTCAGAATGTATATCTGTGTGCGCACCCACAGTCTGCCGGCTGGCAGAATTTCTGTGCGGGACTCGCGGCGAAATGGAGTGGGCCGCACCCAGCAATAAAAAGCGTATAATCAACCACTTACCTAGTCCGGGTGGGTCAGAAAACTGTAACGGCACATTGGGATGACCTACGACTGTTATCGGGTAACATCGCCCACGAAGTCGCAGACGAGACCTCAACCACCTACGACATCGAACAGCATGCCAAGCTCGTAATGTGCGAGTCAGAGGAGGAAAGTGGATTGGCACCTCTCTCAAGGGGGTCGCCACCCACTACCCTCATTTTGTCAACGCTGGATACTCTAGTGTCTCACAGGAGTCGACAAAACGAGGAAGAAGAGGTTGAGCATGGCGGAGAGCCTATTGAGGACGTCGGCTCAGAAGCGATGAGAAGCATGAGCGCAAGAGACTGAGAAAATGCTTGTGGAGACCTGGTGACCCACGATGGCTGTCGAGCGCCAGAGGGGCAGCGTAGAAGTGGAAGGTGCGTCCATACCTCCGGAAAGTACATTGCAAGCAGATGCCGAAAGCCCAATGTCGCCTGGCGTACTAGAGCCTACAGGGGCCCGTCCGAAGGCTGGCAATGAAGTGTGAAGTGACTGACGGCACAGTGCCATCAAAGGCAACTGCACAAGTCCCAGCACCGCAACCAGCGCCAACACTTTCTGAGGGACGTTCTGAAGGAGATGAAAAGATGCCCGACGTCTTTTTCTGAAAGTAGTATAAGCATAAGAAGAGCGTGTGCATCAGAGGCAGCTAAAGGGACACGTAGGCGAAGTCAATCCCCCTTAGTTGTGAAGCGTTCGGGTCGCTCCCAAGTGCAGCATGCATCAGAATAAGAGGATAGAGCCAGCTTAAGCAGCGAGGAGAGTGAGTCAGCCGGCTACTACTGCCCACGCCGGTCACAATGGTGGAAGCAGCCGCCAGCGGCGTGCGGCACTTGCGCCGGCATCTTGATGCCTCTCAAGCCGGTCACGTGGGGGCCTGGCAAGAAGCCCCTATGTGCTAGTTAGTAAGACACCAGCGTCCGGAGGAGCTGATTGCGTACGTGGCGTGTCTCACATTTTCGCGCCACTTCATTTTTATGAACTAATCATTAACCTGCAATAGACTTCAAGTACTGGAACCATTTTCGTTTTAGCCGCTCGGGACACCTCTCCTCCACTTCCCCAATGCTTGCATCGCCTGGGGAAGCTTTTATTTTTCATTAATTATTGTTGGCCACATGCCTTTTTCAGTGTCACCTTACCAGCAGGCTTAAGCTCGGTGCGTGTGTTAAGTTGTGCCCTAGGGGGACCTATAAATCGTAAAGTGAATAAATCTCACGTCTAAGTAACAACGTCTATTATTTCAGGTCAGTCTACAGACTTTTAAGGGCGCGGGCCCTACTTCCCGCAATAGTGTAACCTTTATTGTATCAAGCGTGTTTACTTTTGTATATATTAATTTGTCGTACTGTTTGCAAGTGTAACTGTGGGCATATGGCTAGCCCGAATAGGCCACGCCGTAGCACGCAAACCACTTAATTATTGTCATCAGTAAGTATTATTCAACGAGCAGTACCAACACGCCAGGAAGGATACTGCCTTGGTCGCGCGCCGAACAACTCAAGAGACTGCAAGAGAATGCTTTATCAGAGTATAGCATCATTCTTGTGATGCCTGGCACCCAGTTAACTATATCCAAAATTCCCCAGATTTCCCTGAAACCTTTTACCACCATATAAAATTTACTCCTCCACCCACCGCCGCACTACGGCACTCCCATCTCATACCCCCGTTCATGTCACTCTCACAATTACAGCTGTTACACATGACATGCTGCTGTGAAAATTGAATAAGCAGCTCAATATCTGTTGGGTGCTTACATTGCGACTGTGAACTTTTGATATACTGGGCCTTTTTTGCAAACAGGTTCCTTCTATGTCATTACGGAGATAACTTAAAAATTTCTGAAATAGGGACATTCTTTTTCGGGCATACTGTATATATTTTGTATATTTTCACACAATTATGTCATAGGCCCATGGCATTATGTATTGGGCATCAGCAGCAAAATTCTTATGCTTCGAAAAAAAAGCTATTAGAATTATTGCTGGTGTGAAGCCGAGAGAACCATTTCACAAATGGTTTACTAAATCAGGGATTCTTACGTTCACTTCACAATATATCTACTCAGCTCTCATTTATGTCTTGATCATCAGTTTGCTTTAACAAAAAATTCTGTAGTACATACAAATAAAAAATGCAAAAAATTACTGTGAACCAGGAAACTACTTAAAACTTTTTCAAAAAGGGGCCTACTGCTCTTGTAAGAAATTATTTTAACAAGTTATCTACCTAATGAGTTGAAACACCTTTGTCAGACAAACACAAAGCACTCTTAATGGAGACTTAAAGACAACCTCAAACATATTTTCTACTCAACTGAAGAATATTTTGATGCAAAGATAAGTGTACAAATCTGAATTATGCACAATTCTATGTTGAACCTAAATGCATCTCATATTAATTTGTGTGGCCTTGCATTATTTGTGGAATTGTTAGTTTTATATGCATTATTTATTTATAACTTCTATAGGCTGTTCACTGGAAAATGAGCACATTTGAAAGCCCATAAAGATCTACTTGAATACACATTGTGTATTCTTCTGCCTTGTGCAAAATTAACATTGCCATTTGCCTCATAACTTTATTCATACGTCACTCAAGTAAAACTTGAAGTTATTAGGAAAGTATACAAATCTCTTCATTTTTACACTTCAATACAGTAAAGAAAATAGAAAGTGAAAGTAATAATTTAAGTTATCATAAATGGTTACCTAACACTTTTTATAGGACTTTAAAGATATAGAACTACTTCCCCTCCTAAGTTACCCACATTACTTGGCAAATGTCACTCATGGGTCTATCAAAATATATGCATTCAGGGGCAGTGATATTTTTCTAAAGTTAATTTATAAAGTGCTCACTTTATCATGAACAGCCTTCATCACTTGTGTTTTATGTGTAATTATTTATGTATTATTAAGTTCTGTGTGTGTTGCTTGTTTCAGATGTGACAATAACACCAGTATAACTTTTGTTTACTTTCTAAAGAGGACAGTTTTGAGGCAAATATTTTTATATGTTTGCTTTCACCACTCTTGTTTCGGCAATGTTATGTCCTAGTCGGAGCTACCAGACAGTTTAATTTAATTTGGAAAAATATTTTAAGTATGAAGATATTTTATTCTCTTCGTAGTTTATATCTGTAATGTACTGGGCTAGGAGAAATTGTGTTTTCCTTTTGCTATATGTTCATAGTATGTGATTATGAGTTTTGGTTATTAAGTTAATGCACGTCTCAGGAAGCGACGATTTCCGATGGGCAGTTTTTAATTGTTACAATGGAATGCCTGGTAATCCCTGTAGGACCAGAAACTCTCTCATTTTTGTATCCATGGCACAAGTGGTCATATTTTATAGGGGTCAAGGTTTTAGAAATTTAATTTTCTGAGACCGCTCATCACGAGGATAGGTGGAATTGATGAGAGGCATTCCAAGTGCCTTAAATGTGAAGGGGAAGGGTTTAAAGAGCCCCACGAGCACCAGCACTATTAATTTGAGTGTTTTGCTTCCTATCCTACTGACTGCTGAAGGACTCTGCCTACTGTTGCCATGAAGCATTGTAAAACCATTCAATTTTGGTTAAACGTGATTGGAAAAGTGAAACCAGTATTATCTTCGCTACAGAATTCCTGGACTAAAATTTATGAACTTATTTCAAAGTAGAAAAGAAAAGGATTTATTTGTGCATGCTACATTTTTTTTTTTGTTTTAACATACCATGGTCCTGGGTAGACAGGACTCTATCTCTACCAATTCTAGCAGTGCAGTCGAACAAATTGAAATGAACATTAAAAGTGAATTAAGGCGTAAAATTTATTACTAGGCTTAAAATACAAGACATGCCTACATGTATTTAAATTTATTACGTCAGTTTTTGGCCCTTGTTTTCTTTATCTGCACTCTGGTGCAAGAAAAGTAAAATCATTTTATGTGAATTAGTAGGCTATTATATCTATGATTTAAGTCGTAGGCTGTTACTGAAGGTTTTGTGTTGAGTAGCTTACATGGATTTTTCAGGATAATTTGTTTGTAAGTGTTTTTGTTCCTTGTCTATGTTCTGTTTAAAAGCTTTAAAAGCTTACTGGAAAGTAAAGATCATTTTGTAAATCTCACTCATTTGTAAGTCAACACAAAAGTCGATTCTCTCCCTGCCTCACCACTATATACAGCATGAGTGAGTGCTTGCTTAATTATATGAGTGTGCTGAGCACATACAGCTGTGTAATACTTTAGTTTGTGAAATTATTTGTTTTCAGATAGCCCCTTGTACACTACTGGTATGTCTTACTAGCACTTATATGTTGCAATTTTTGTATAATCATGTTTCTGACAAATGCCATACCACTAGCCCAGTGGTTGGATTTGGCATCCATGGCATACTTGCGAAATAAATAAATAAAAAAGAAACAATACAACTTGTATAATCATGTTTCTGACAAATGCTATACCACTAGCCCAGTGGTTGGATTTGGCATCCATGGCATACTTGCGAAATAAATAAATAAAAAAGAAACAATACAACTTCATACAATTAATCAACAGCTGTAATTTCAAATATCCTACAAAGGGTTAAACGAGATGAAAATATACAGTTAATTGTTGTTGGAGTAGTAGCCATAATTCAGGTGGAAAACACAGGTAGAGAGGGTGGTAGCAAAGGGAAGAAGGGCTCTGGGTATGCTGGGAAGGGTGCTGAATGGAGTCAGCTGTGAGGTGAAGAAGGCGTATGGCACAATGGTACGGCCAATGTTAGAATATGCTGCAGCAGTATGGGACCCGTATGTAGAGGTGGAGGTGTGAGAACTGGAAAAGGTGCAGAGAGAGGCAGCAAGATGGGTGAAGGGTAGGTGGAGAAGGCAAGGGCAGGATGATGAGGAAGAAGGGAACTATAGGCCATCAGTGATGATGAAAGAAATGGGGTGGAGCTCATTGAAGGACAGGAGGAAAGTTGAACGGTAAGTCAGGATGTACAGAGTGGTGAATGAAGAGGGAGGATGGGGAGGGCTACACTGCAAGCTAAGTGAGGGGGTGTTTAGGGGAAGAGGAAACAACAGTGGGAAGCTTCAGAGGGTGTGGAGGAGAACGGAGCGGGGTAGGCAGTCCATGTTTGTGAGGTCTGTGAGGGAGTGGAATGGGTTGAGGGAGGAATTGGTATCTGTGAGAGGGGTTGGTAAATTCAGGAAGGGAGTGGAAAAGGAGTTGGTTGGGTGAAGGAGAGTTGAGAGAGCTCGCCACCGGGCGGTAGCCCAATTGCGAGTATATGTTATGTTATAAACACTTTACCTCCAGTTCTGATACAATATCAACAAGTTTGTTAGCATTCTTTCGGCTTTGCAAAAACAGCTGAGCTTTCTGTAATACTTCTTTCTTCATTTATGACGAATGGAAATAATGCTTAAAATGAAACGTGGCACCTTAGAAACGCAAATCTTTATTAAAAATGATATACCACACTTTTCGCACCATTAATTAAATTCCAAACAAACCTCATCACACACGTGCGCAATGTACACACCAAAGAATGTTAGACATACGGAAAGAGAGGGACTTCAAACATAAATTATGTCACTCGACACTTCGCTTCCCGAAAAGTAGGGGAGACTGGAGGTATTGAGACAGTGGCTTTTATATTGTAATATAATCTTAATATTTATATTGCGATGGGTATTTTCTACTGTGATATTTAATTTAGATATACATTCTTGCAAATAACGTCTTGATTTGTATTACATTTTTTTTGCAAATTCTCTGTATAATGTTTGTGTTATATGTATATTCAGTCCTTTATCTTTATGACAATTCCTAACACACGCACAGTTTTCGACTTTGAAGTTTGTGTATGCTTGGGGTAGGTCAAAGTTGGATACATGCACAGAAGTAGCTGTCTACCTCATCATTAGTCTATGGAGAATACAGCAGACGACATTTGTGAAAGGCGCGAATAAAGTAAACTGTTAAAATGTAAACAACATTTGGAATAAGCAAGATAATGGATATTATTGAGGTGTTTTTATTAGAAGGGAAACCGATAGGCGTGTTTTAAGTCGCAATGGACGAAAAAAACGCAGTGTTGTAGATAGAGGTACGCAATAAAATATTTATGGCCTTGTTATTGTTAATGTAGAGTGATAATATTTGAAACAAAAATTTGTTATCGTCGTCTTTTAAAACATGGTAATTATAAGAAAATCGGGAAAATAATACCTACAAATATTATATATTGTTAATACTAATCACACTTAATACGAATTGACCTCGGGCAGGGGCAAAACTGGTTGAAGTTGCCCGGCGCCATAATTTGAGTTAATGACTGTGGTCATTCGGTCGACGGCCCTATGGGGACCCTGGATGCTTCCCCCATAATGCACTGATGTTGAACACTCACTAATAAATTGTTTACCTTACTTACACTGATTTTACACTGACGAGACTGTGGGCCTTCTCGTACATCGAAAAAGTACACTGGTTAAACGCAGGTGTGCTGCAAGAGCATGCAGCACCCTAACTATCTCGACAGATAATGAATAGACATACACATACAGGATGACAAAGCTGTTTACTTCACTTAAAAGTACTTGTTCAGTGGTGCTGTTATGTAAAAAAATTTATGTGGACCTGGCACTCGAGGTCTGCTGTGGATCTGTTGCTGCGAAAAACTGCATAGGCCGTAAATGAAACTTAGTGTTCTATGTGCACGTTACATCCCAAATTAATTGGAAAACAGCAGGTCCGTCCCTCGCTACAAAAGAATAAAGAAAAAGTTTCCAGTAAATTAAAATAAACTATTGCACTTAAAATGGTTACAGCCTAAAGTGGTGGTACCGAGAGGGTTTGCGGAGCAAAGCGTCCATGTTGCTGGCTGGTCTGAGTGTTGAGAACAATCGTAATGAGTGGCACTAGCTTCCCCTACAGGCTGCGTGAGCCGGTGCAATATTGAGTGCAATATTAAAATGTGACTTCAAATACAAAACAGAAATGGTACAAAATTACAGAAAAATGTACAAAACATTATGGTGACATACCCGTTAATTTACTAACATCGTTTATGCTTGGAGAAATTATGCGATGGGGAATTTCACTGCACTAGAAATGAATAATAAAAGAAATATAGCCTTCATAGGCAGTCCGCTGTGGAATGGAAAAAAGTTACATTATTACATAATATTACATTATCAAATAAATTAACACTTAAATAAGATTCAAATAATATTTTAAGTCTTTGTATTAAATGGTTGGACAAGTCCACTATTGAAAAAGGGTGTATATAACGACACTGGAGTGCACTTTTTAAAACAGAATTTTAACATCTATGTTTTATTTGCACAGAATGAACACTGGGAACACATTTGGAAAAATATTCCGCACTGATTGATTGCACTGGGGGCACATAGCACTTATTAGATGGCCAGCAGACCAGTCAATGTCGTGTGGTGGTTATTTAAGCAGGGCGTCATGGCACAAGCTGCTCTGACATCAAATCCATTTGCCCGTGCGCATAAAAGTGTTTCACATGCAAAAAAGAGCTGTAAGAATAATCAATGGCAAAAGAAAGTCAGACTCATGTAGACCTATTTTGAAGAGCTCAGAGATTTTAACATTTGCAAGTGAGTACATGTTTTCAGTACTTATATTCATGTCCAAAAACAGTCATTTATTTCAGAAAAATGTGTCCTTTCATAAGCATGACACTAGAATAATAAACACCTACACGTGGCCTCAGTTAACTTAAAACTTGTCCAGAAAGCGCCATCCTACCTGGGTAGCCAACTTTTCAATAAGTTACCACAACACCTTCAAGAAATTTGCTTCTCTAACCTAAAACTCTTTAAAAAACAGCTGAAAGAATTTTTTCTAAACTAACATTTTATAGTGTAGATGAATATCTAAACTACAAAAATCAAGAAATTATTGCATAACATGTCTTTGCATGCATTTCTTGTTCTGGTTTTTCTCATTTCTTTTTTCTTCTGTTTCAGCAAAACGATGATGCCCCACAGCATGTTGGAGGAGGATTGGTCAAATTATGAGGAAAAGTTGAGATGTGTGTACGTGTAGTCTGACATATATATGTGTGTGTGGGTACTATGTCCAGTGTATAAATTTTGTATACTGTAATTTGACTTGTCCAATATCTTTGTACAGCGCATGTATTGAAAAAAAATCTTACAGATGCAACAAAACAACAATGGCTGTGGCTTTGGGGTAAACACCGTATTGGATCACTTACTGATTTATTACAAGCGGTACCCCTTATAATAAATAAAGTAAGACGGTCTCTTGAGTCATATAGTAGGCCTACCTGTTGGCAGTTCCATTCCCGTCTACCTGCACTATGCACTCTGGTTTGATGTTTGAATCGGCCCGTTGTTGACGAAGTGGTGCAAGTGACTGCGGAGGTCGAAGTGGACCCGAGGAGCTCGTGAACACGTGTTTCACATCAGAATTTTATTGGGGCTTAATGTAATTCGCAGTATATACCATGAAATGTGATGTTGAGGAGGGCTGGGCTATGATGATTGCGGTGTTTATGCAATAAACATAAAATGTATGTGCAGTACATTCATATCTGGTCACTAAATTATATAAAATGCGATAATACCTTTTGAAACCAATCCTTAATGTATCAAACATCATTCACAGGGTATATTTATGCAGAGGTGCTAAGGCTACATAGGTAAAAAAACAGCAATCAAACAGAGTTGGAACATTATGTAAGTCTGTTGAATTATTCAAGGCTTACCTTGTCTATATTCACAAGAGGATTGTACTACAGGTAAATGTTAAGAATAGGGGCTTTCCCGAAAAAAAAAATATCACGGAAAGTGGTATAATGCCATTGTACTAATTACACAGAACACTAATTTACTAGGGGCCTCAAGATACTATCAATACAAACCACAAAATCAATAGTGTGGAGGGTTATGAAGATCAGGGAAATTGCAGGAAAAAATATGACATGTAATCATAATATTTTATCGCGAAAATACGTT
Organism: Dryococelus australis; assembly: GCA_029891345.1. Taxonomy (NCBI): domain Eukaryota; kingdom Metazoa; phylum Arthropoda; class Insecta; order Phasmatodea; family Phasmatidae; genus Dryococelus; species Dryococelus australis. The sequence continues at coordinate 60,880,162 of CM056999.1, forward strand.
AAATTCCCAAAACAACAAACCAAACAATACCTTCATTGACAATATTACCTATACAAGCTACAAATACGATAGTGGGTAGGGTTATGAACATCAGGAAAACTCCAGGATAGAAACATGTGCAAAAAAAAATATATATATATAAAATCGTATTATTTTGTCACAAAAATACATTCAATTACAAAAGGAATTAACTGAACAATACCTTCATTGACAATATTACCAATATAAGCTACAGTAGCGTTAAGAAGATCAGAGAAATTGCTGGGTAAAACGTGCGAAAAATATGTACGTTGTAGTTCGTACAGAATTAGTTGTAAGAGTATAGTTAATGGATGTTGAGTTATGGGCACCTTTTGACATGTATATTTACAAACATCAACTCGTTAATTCTATTCAAGAAAAATGTATGAAAACAGATTTATCTTCAGAACTATCACCATAAATGATCGTGTTTTCTAGGATCATAATAGCAGTAACTTGTATTAGCATTCATGTTATAGTGCAACTCTAAGATAGGCTCTACCTACCGCAAGCACACATAAAATCAAGTTTATATCTTTAATAAATAGACAATTCTAACACTACACATGACAACATGTTACATCTACCCTTCAATCATACAATTAATATTCAATAGAAGAAACGAACTACTGTGTTTTGTCAGCATATGAAGAAAATGATAAAAGAATATGATTACTGCTTAGAAAATGAATTAGGTATGTTCCCAAAAAAAAAAAACACACAACATAATAATGAATACATGTAGATTAATATTTAGCTTAATTAAATGTTTCATGTAAGTAAATATTTTGATATGCTTTTGGCTAGTAACTAAGTCTTGTGAAGTAACAAAACTCTTAATTGTGTGATTTTGATTTTAATATCAAACAATGATCAGGACCTCTGAGCTTTAGCTACTTTGATACATCACTGTCTGGAGAAGTTTGAAAATGCAAGTTCATTACTTGAAATAGGTCCATGTTTAACTTTAATGGTAATAAACCCAATGGTTGACTTCACTTCACACCTTTTGTCAGATGCAAATAAATTTAATCAAAATCGTAGATGAAAAACTTGACACATTTCCCTTCCAGCAGCTGTTTCAAACATAAATGGATAAGTCGACCTTACTTGACATAACGTAGACACAAAGTCATGAAGATCTGGCTGCCATAGAAGTCAAAGGCTCACCAAACCATAATTGATGAAAATGAGACAGCAAAATTGGTCCAACTAGTTGCCATCGTAGATGTAGCAGTCATCAGGAGTGGACTGTACCCTCCAGGACTGCAGGACATCCTCTTCATCCTCAATTTAGTAGTAACTGCATAACTCTTTCAGCAAGCCTTCTTACAGAAGTATATCCTTTTGTGGCCTCTCAAAATTTTCCAACAAAACATTCCCAACAAACAAAAACTTCTGCCTGGTTATCTTTCACGATATCTGCACTTCCTCAAAAATCAATATTGTTCTCCATGTAGTATAAATTGCACAGATTAACCGTAAAAATTATGAACAGTTTTCAAGTGTGTTCGTTTAACATCACAAACTTTATTTGTCATTACGAGTAAAATACTTATTCACACTGTAATTTGCTAGCTGTCAGTGCCGGAAAGGTGCACTCACCCCGAAGACAGTTTGTCCGGCCGAGACCTGTAACGCCACCGCAGCAGGGCTGTCCGGTCGCCGGAGCGATCAGGATCAGCGCAGTGTAAGTGTACGCCGGTGCAGAGCAGCCAGTGGTTGCCATGGCAATGTAGAGACTCCACGAGTAATAGGCCTGGCAGTAATAGGACTTATGAGCTCAGGAGCTATGCCAGAGACTTTGTTGCATTTTTCTTATTAAAGGTTTTATTGCGTGTTGTGTTTATTATTTTTTTGTGCATTGTTAATGTATTATCATCTGTTCCATCATGCATCCAGTGTTATATCCATTTGATTCAGCAGTGTTTATGTTGTAGGGTTATTTATGTAATTTTTAATATTGTGTTTTATTTACTAGCATGAGGCATGTTTCAGTGCTTTGATTACAACGTAACATAGGTCAGCAGTTAAGATATAAAATACCACAAACCATGGACGAAACTGAACGCATGGCTATAGCGTTAGAGGTTACAAAGGCGCATCAGGAATGCAAAACAAAATTTGATGATCTTCAGAGGAGGAAGAAAGTATATAACATAGTCTTCGAGCAAACAAGCGTGGCAAGGGGTAACGCAAAAAGTGGCAAAAATACTTCCTTTAACAGAAGTTTTGGAAGAGGTTATAACTTATGTTACTGTGGTTTGAACAATAACAGTAAGTAGAAAGAGTTTATTGGGAGCAGGTGTTTCTCCCAAAAACATGAGTTGCAGACACGAACAAAACAATAACTGTAATATTAAATGTTTCAACTGCGGATGTTTTGGACATGTGATTAGAGAATGCTGAAGTTTGGGAACCCCTAACGAGCCTAATTACATAGGAAGTAGGGCATGGCATTAGAGAAACTGGCGAGAATGTAGGCAATAATCACCCAAACGCAACAAGTAGAGTGTGAGCTCCTGGCACCACACTGTGGTAATTACTGTTGTAGAGGGAAAAGAGACCATAATATCAGTTCTTGTCAAGGGCCAGTCTCACTTTTTCTTAATTGACATAGGTTCCGATATATCTCTCGTTCAAGCTAGCGTTAGCGATGAATCTCAGGAGCAAAAGACGTGTAACTGGGGACTCCCTCCAGATCACAGGTATCGAGTATGTAGGGTTATGGGTAAATGGTCTATGTTACCCATATTGGTTTCTTGTGTGCAAGTCAAAGCTTCCTTTCGAGGGAATACTTGGAACTGATTTACTTCATTATTATGATGCCAAAATTGATTTGAAAAAACAGACATTGTATCTCAGACACTATTGATTTAGATACATATAATTCATTTACTTGCATAATTGAGGAAGAGCAGCAGAAACAAGCTGAGAGCCTGGCCAACTCGGAACTTGGATCCACAAATGTGAATAGTAATCAATATAATGAAGTGAAAATGGTACAGAACATGATTCTGCCACCAAAACCGAAGACAGTGATAGATGTTGCTTTGCACACTGCTGGTTGGGACGCTGACTCGAAATTGCTTCTTATTAAACCGGCATTGACGAATGTACCGGGCATTCATGTGGCAAGGGCAGTATGCAACTTAATTCTTACCGGTAACAGCCTCTCAGAGAACGAGGTGTATTGTAGGAGCAGTACGGCTAGAAATTCTATAGGGACATGTAATAGATTCAGTGAGACTAATCTTGAAGACAGGGTGAACAACCCTCAGGGTACCTGTGTAGTTGAAAATAAGGCATTTATGGGGGGTGAGTGACCAGTGTAATATCTCCTTTGTTTCGGATCAAAGGGACGTGTCCCAGTGTTTCGTTCCTCATCGCGATCACATTAAAGATGGCAAGAGGACATGGAGTCTTAGTCGCACGGTAGATGCAGGAGCGACATGTGAAGGAGGCTGTCATGTCGAGAAGACTACTGACAGGGTAGGTCAAGAGTTACTTGATGGTTCAAGGAAACCTCACAGTGAAGGTACAAGGAAACATCACAGAGCATTAGTGAAATCAGTAAGGGCAGTGACAAAAATTGTGAGCATTACTAATGAGATGCTTGTCGTGCCAAAGGGTACAGTAATAGGATTTGCCACACTTGTCAGTGACGTTGCTGGAGTACTGTGCGTAAATAGCATACCCCGAATATCCGAGAGAAGTTGTATAAGTCTTGGGTCGGAACAAAAATATTTAGTGTCGCCACAAGTAGAACCACGGGAGAAAATCCTAGCAGATGTCCGTAGAAATAAAGATAAAAAGTGTTTGTTTCCAGGCTCCGAAGCAGTTAGAATCCCCTCGAGTTGTGTTAGCCATAAAGTGAGTGAGTTAGTGAGCGAGGTCATGGAACAGGACAGATTTTGTCCCTGTGTCCCTAAACACCGCCGAGGTAGAGTATGCCGAGCAGAGGCAGTTGCGATTCCAAATGAAAATCCTGAGTCCTGTCAAAGTAAATTAAAATTTCATAGTGATTTGAAATGTCATAGTAATATAAAATGTCAGAGTAATGAAAAAAGTAGTAGAAACAGAGAAGTTAACTTTGAAAGTATGCGCAAAAATGAAAAATCTGTACAGATGTCAGATTGCTCACGTAAATTAAAATTAAATGAGCCAAATTATGTAGAGACTGAAGGTAGTCAGAGTTGTGAGACTCACATGGAAAATACGTATAATTCAGTGAATAGAAAGAATAAAAGATTAAATGAGCCAAATTGTTTAGTGACTCAAGGTAGTCAGAGTTTTGAAACTCACATGGCAAATAGTAGTAAATGAGTGAAACAGAAAGGTAAAGTGTTACCAGAACTACCAAAAGATGAATCTATGGAGGTAGAGAAAATTGTCAGAGATAAATTGAAACATTTGAGTGAGAGTGATTTTAATATAATGTTCCCAGTGTTAGTGAAGTTTGTGTATATATTTCAAGTAGGAGGTAGTTTGACTTTCGGGTGCACAAATTTATTGAAACTTAAGATAGATACAGGAGAGGCCAGACCAATAAAGCAGAATCCGTACAGAGTACCGTATGCATTAAAACCAATAATTGCAGAGCAATTAAAAGACATGCTAGATAATGATATTACTACAGATAGTAAATCACCTTGGTAGTTTCCTGTAGTTATTGTGAAACAGAAAAACAAAGACGGTTCTTTTCAGATGAGATTATGTATATATTTCCGTCAACTGAATAAAGGTACAAAGTAAGATCCTTATCCTATTCCGAATGTCATGGAGACATTAGATTCCTTGCACTGGTCTAAATATTTTTCAACGTTGGATTTAGCAAGTGGCTACTTCCAAATCGAGTTAGAAGAGAGTGATAAAGAGAAAACTAGTTTTGCTAAATCCATGGGGAAATATGAATTTAATAGACTCCCGTTTGGAAATTTTGAAATGCCCCAGTAACATTTGAGAGGTTAATGGAGAATTATGTTCTGACAGGTTTGTTAAGTGATCAGTGTTTATTATACCTTGATGACATTATAATATTTAGCAGTACTGTGAGAGAACACGCCAAGCGCATGAGTAAAGTATTAGAAAGATTAGAGGAGGCTAATTTGCGAATCCAGCCTAGTAAGTGTTCATTCATACAAGACAGTGGGGAATACTTAGGGCATGTTGTAAGTTCAAAAGGCGTAGAACCAAATAAAAAAAATTTGCAAACAATTAAAGAACTCTCCAGACCTAAAAATGTGAAGTTCACTCAATGGTAGGTTTATTTAAGTATTGTAGGAAATTTGTTCATAATTTGGCGGATATAGCAAGACCATTGACGAAATTAACCATGAAAGATGAACCATTTTATTGGGGAACAGAAGAGGAAGAGCTTGGAAAATGTTAAGAGAAAAATTAATTTCATATCTAATTCTTGTGTATCCAGATTTTTCACAATCATTTATTGTAAGTACAGATGCTAGTAATTATGCTGTAGGCGCTGTCCTGTCTCAGATGAGGAACGGACATGAAAAACCAATTGCCTATGCCAGTAGACAGTTAAATTCAGCAGAAAGGAATTACAGTACAATGGAAAAAGAATTGTGCTCTTTAGTTTTTATTACAAAACATTTCATAGCATATTTGTACAAATGTAGATTTACTGTTATTACTGATCATGCTGCATTGAGATGGTTATTGAATTTGAAAGACCCTAGTTCGAGACTCACTTGATGGGCACTTCATTTAGCAGAATTTGATATGGAAGAAAGTCCATAAACCGAGCATGAAACACGCGAATGCAGATTATTTGTTGCGAATGGTAAATGTGATAAATTCAAAAGATTTAACTAGAGAAATTATTAAGAAAGAATAGAGTGAAGACGAATCATGTCAAAGTATAATAGATAAAGCAGATAAGGGAAATTTCTTTATTGATAGGGAAGGCATCCTATACAAAAGAGAAAAGGACAAAATTTTGGTAGTTGTCCCAAACTTGCTCGTGACCAGAGTAATTATCATCATCATGTCACTCTATTTTCTGCTCACCAAGGAGTGAAGTGAACTCAGAACCTCCTCAAATCATTATACGGGTGACCAACATTGAATAAAGATGTAGATAAATACATTGTGAGGTGTGATGATTGTCGTAAGAGAAAAAGTACAAAAACTACAAAAGCACCATTAGGTTCTTTGCCGCAAGTAAATTCCCTATTTCAGTTGGTATCTCTAGATATTTTAGGTCCGTTACCGATGAGCGAGAAAGGGAATAAATATGTTTTGACATTTATTGATTATTTCACAAGGTACTGTGAAGCAATACCAATTCTCAATCAAAATGCAGAGAATTAGCAAAATATTTTGTACAGCAGATTATTTTAAGGCATGGTTATCCACAAAGCTGCTGACAGATCAAGGGAGAAATTTTGTGTCTTGGTTAATGCTAGAGACGTGCAAAGTGTTAAAAATTAAGAAGCTACAGACGACCCCTTTCAAGCCACAATGTAACGGACGTGTTGAGAGATTTCGTCGAACCCTAGCAGATATGATATCTCATTACGTAGATGAATACGGTAGTAACAGGGAAGAATGTTTGCCATATGAATTGTACGCTTATAGGACGGTTCCACATTCAGTGACGGGTTATAGCCCACATTATTTTTTGTATGGGAAAGAAGTTAAGCTACCTCCTTTAGGTGAATTGAGCAGTCAACCTAATGTTTTAAAGGGAGGTATGACAGCCAAGGAAGATGTAGATATTTTGAATAACAGGTTAAAAGAAGCACATGAAGTAGCTAGCAAAAGGAATAAAGTAGCTTCTGAGAAACAAGAAGAGTATTATGACAATAAATCAAAATCACCAGATATTGAGGTAGGTGATTATGTGTATCTACACATGCTAAATGTTATGAAAGGTAAAGTATCTAAGTTTCATAAGTTTTGGTCTGGACCTCATAAAGTGTTGAGAAAACTGAGCTCAGTCACATTTGAAGTATTATTAGACAAGAGAAAAGCTATTGTGCACAGTGATAGATTAAAGTTCTCTAAGAATTCTGCATAGCCAAGGAGCTCATGTCTAGGTAAGGACAGAATATTTAGGGGAAAAGTCCCTCAAGTTATTGATAAAGTAAAATCAGTTGAGAGATTTTGTGATAGTGAAAGTGACAATGAATTAAGTGAGGAAAATATTTAAGAAAATATAGGCTCAAAGTCACGCCCAATTTTAGCGGATATTACGGAGTTAGCAGAAATAGGTGAAGTAGAGGAAATTTGTGCTGTATGCCCTAGGGACGACAGCACCCTCGATGATAATTAGTGTTATGATAATGTAGAGACCGGTGACGTTTGGGAACCGTCGCATTATTTAAAAGAGAAAATTTGTGACAAAATAGGTGAACATAGTGTCAGGTATAATTTGCGTTCAAGTGTAAGAAACCCGTCAGTGGAAGAGGAGGAAGCAGAAATAAGTGATGTGTAGTCTCAGAGTATAATGTAACCTAAAATTTAATGGTAATTACGAATTCAATGCAAGAAACTAAATAAAAGGTATATCGGCTTGCATTGCAGATCACACCATAGGTGCTGGCGTGATTCTGTTTTAAGAAATGGACGTCGTATTAACAGGAGACAGATGGACAATAGTGCTAGACATACCCATAAAAAAATTTGAGAGTATTACTCAGGAATTTAGGAACTAGCTAACGTAATTAAAGGGATGAAGTTTTCCCGGAGATCACGAATTTGAAAAACAACGTACAGAGGTTAATTGCAGAATTAAAGTAAATGAACGAGCATTGATATTACTCAGGACTTCATCTCGTGAAACAAGAGTTTGATAGATGCAGGTGGTAGTTGTCTGGAATTTTTATTTAGTATGCTTACGAATGATGACAATGTCCGTATTCACCAAATCACTAGTGAGTTGGGGACGAGACAAGAAAAATTACTTCATATAGTAAAGAAACAGCTAACTTTCGTGAAAGGGATGAATACCAGAGTAGAGAAAAACTAGAAAGATGTAGGCATTTTAGCAAAAGAGTTAGCGAGAATAATAAAAACCATGGACATAATGAGTACTTTAATATCCTCAGTGGATGAAAGAAATCAATTAACTATTAGCAATTTAGGGGAAGCACTTAAATACAATAGTTTGTTAAAAGAATTAGAATTAACTCTTCAACCTTATAAACAAGAGGTAACAAAAATAAAAATGGCATTGGATATCATAGCTTCTAAAAACGCTACCGGATCCACAGTTGGCATCCCGGCGAACGTGGGCAAAGTCTGAAACTTTGACAGTGTTTTTGCCATGATCGGCCCTGGTGGATGTTGAAGTGTGTTGTACTCCGCGGTTCCACTTCGTGTCACATTTTCTGTTCCTGCTGTTTGCGGTGCAATTGTTCCATGCAGTTTGTCATGTATAGGTTTATGGGCAGGGAAATTTGGAAAATTCTGTGACCATGTGGGTAATACTGACGGGTAAAGAGGCATGGAAAACATGTGCAATAGTGGCAGGAAAAATGGTGTGAGTGGTTGGAATGGGTACGGTACTTGTGTTGAGGTGAGTGGCGGTGGTTTGTTGACATTAGCTATGTGCGTGGCGGGAGTGCGCGGCATCTCAACTTCGCGCTGCAATCCCTCCCCTACTTTGCTGCCCCTCCCCTCCTCTGCTGTGTTTCACTCCAACTGACACATTGTTACTGACCCGTGCCACTATCACTTATGAAAGATTGCTATTTACGTTTACTGTAACGTCGATATCCCATGGTCCTAATAAGTCCAACACCTGATCACATGAGGTGTCTGTAGATACATATTGCGTTCGCTTTACGCTCTGCATGAACTGTGTTGATGTCGCATGACATGGTAAACAAATGAATGTAATTGCCACAGCTGATTTATGTTTGTGTCAATGAGACATTCCTGGTGATATTTCGTGTTACACTGCACGCATTTTAGTGCAATGGCGCCCTGACCATTACATAACAGATTGTCACAATACCTGGGAAATGTGTAATTTGGAAATTGTTCGGCCTCAATTTTTACTTGTGCTGCGGGATACTGATTGTTCTGTGATATTTCACTGCTACTGTCCTTTACTACTCCATGGATGTCACCGACGCGGTTGTTCACAAGGCTGGTCTTGCGGTGCCATTGGCAAAATTCACTTTTCTCACTCACTGATTGGTCACTGCCTATCATAGCGTGCAAACAGTCCGGACACCACAGCGCTGATGCACTGTCAGTTATCCTGCCAGCTATTCTTTGTTTGTAAACAAAACCACGCATGTGTGGTATACACGGGTGTACCGATGCAGATGTGCAAGGTTGAGGGGTCGCCCTCCCCCCTCGTGATTCGGCTGGCCTGCTTGTTCTGCGATGCAGGGGTTATCAACCTAACGTACAACTGATGCACAGTGCATGTGAGGGGTCAGCTGGCTGTTGGCGGCGGAGAGTGCAGGGGGACGGGGGAGGGGTAGTCTCCACCTCATATTTCTCCTTCTCGCTTACTTCTGCTTTTCCCTTCAAGCGACGTGGTGTGGTGTGGCATCCTTTCCTGATTGTTGACACGCTTCTTAGCATATGAACGGCGTTTCACAAGCATCCCGACGCTGCCGCTATTCTTGCTTATGCCTTCCTGTTGTCCTCTCACAGTTGTGGGCAGGAAATATTCAATGACCAGGAAAAACTTGCGGAAATTTTGTGGGAGATTTGACCACATGGAGGGGCATCATTTGACGTCTGGTCAAACCGTCAGGAAAGGAGTAGGACTAGGCCACGCGTTTGGACCAGTCATTTGACAGCTGTCAGAGTGCCGGAAAGGTGTAGGATATGATTTTGGGGGCGGTGAAGGTGAGGTCTTGGATGTGGTATACCCGGATAGGCGCCAGATGCCGTCGAGGCGACGTCAAGATGATTGTTGACTCCGCTGATCTCGGGGTTGCGGGCCGTCCACCCGGACCCAATCTCCTTTCCGATGCTGATGGTGACCTCTGCCCCGTTGATTGTTCCTGCAGATGAATGATTCTGTAGGTGTTTGCTAAACAGTAGTGAATGGGTCGACTATGTACCATTACTCTTCTTGTGGCAGGAAAAATGACTAGCCATTCAACACTCACGTGCGTTGATTGTTAAGGCCAACCACACACCCATAAGACACGGAACAATGCTTAAAAGTAACACTTGAGAACATTAATAACATAAGATAGGCTGTTTAGGGGGTATTGTTAAGGCCCGTCCCCTAACACACATATAGCGATCAAAATAAATCACGTACCGTTCAGTTCACAGATGTATTTATTCGATAAAACTAAATCCTCCCCTAGAAGAGCACTTACACAATGAAGGGTGGCAAAGACTGGCTACTGTGGTTTCACTGATAAACGTCTTATGACACAATAAATTACGGTAGAGTTAAACTTCCCCGGGCGATGCAATTCCCTTGCTACATGCGAAAAAGGTTCTGGAATAAATTAAAGTCTATTGTAATGAAGTGTCCATACCAAAATGTTGAATGCCACCCGGCACACGTGGGAAAAGTCGGAGCTCACGACACACACACAACCCTCGTCTGATGGTCCTCGTTGACTAGTGTTCCTGCCTGATGCGTGGGCAGGCCTCACTGACCTACGCGCCAGAGCGGCACTACTTTCTGTTACAGCCGGCATTACTCTATCTTGCATAATGCTAGTAAATAAAAGACAATATTAGAAATTATATAAATAACCCTGCAACATTAATGCTGATGAATGAAATGGACATAACACTGGCTGCATGATGGAACAGAAGATAATACATTAACAATGCGCAATAAAAAAAAAATAATAATAATCACAACATGCAATAAAACTTTTAATAAGAAAAACACAACAAAGTCTCGGGCATAACACCTAAGCTCATAACTCGTATTATTGCCAGGTCTACTTCCATATTCTTCCGCCTCACTGAGTCTCTACATTACCATGGCAACCACCGGCTGCTCTGCACCGGCATGCCCTTGCACTGCGCTGCGCTGCACCGCGCCACACCGATCCTGATCGCTCCAGTGTCCGGGTGCACGCTCTGCCCTTTGGTAGAACGCACAGCCCTGCTGCGGTATCGTTGCAGGTCTCGGCCAGACAAACTGTCTTAGGGGTGAGGGCATGTGGCACATGTCAAGTTTTATAATAATTTAACAAAATACTTTATATGTAAATCTAGTAATCATTAATACACTCAATAAAAAGACATTAAACATAGATATTTAAACAGAGGATCAAATTATGATGATGTAGTTTAACATGTGAACTATTGTATGATAAAATGAATATTAAGAGAAATGATATGTGAGAACCAAATGCAGTGGAACTCCTTACAACGTAATCATAATATTTTATCACGAAAACACATTAAATTGCAAAATGACCTAACCAAACAATACCTAAATTCACAATATTACGAATACACACACTCCCAAATGTACTATGTTATGGTAAACTCTAAACTTCGTGGATGCATGAGCGTTTCGTGCTCATTACCTTAAAAAAATTGCAAGTGTGCCTTGAAATACTGTTTTGGGAATTTACGCCCCTGCTGGCACTGGGACTTTGGCTTGGTGCATAATGTTTGACTACGCTTAAAGAGTATTTTTCAGTGCGAGGTGGCTATGCTTGAAAATCATTTCTGTGGATATTCCAAGCTTCGCGGCTGCATGAGTGCTTCGCACTCATTACCTAAAAAAATATTGCCGGAGTGCCTTCAATCACTGTTTTGGGGATTTACTCCCCTGCTGACACAGGGACTCTGGCTCAGTGCATAATGTTTGGCTACGCTTGAACAGTATTTGTCAGTGCAAGGCGGCTACGCTTACTACAAAATGCAAAACAAATATTATATACCACACACAATAAAACATAACTAATCTGTTTACATTTACTCACCTAAGCATGCATACTATGTTATTTAAAGTTTTCCTATTAATTTTCTTAATTTCTACCATACTCTTCAAAATAATTCTTTGGAATTAAAGTCAAGTATAAAACTATCACAAGGTTAAGATTCCTGGTAGTTTAACTAGTCTGCATTACTATGTTGTGTAACTATTTATTAGTTTCTGACTACAAATGATTTGCATGTGCAAACTGCACTGCGTGAAAGTGTTGTGTGACAGTTTAAGTGTTCTGTTTCAGTGAGAAGCTTTTGACGTGTCTGGTAAGTCGAATTCTAGATGTATCACGTAGTGCTGATTTTTGTATTAATGTTCATGTGTATGCTGCTTTCTGACAGTGTTCGACTGGATGTTAGATTTTGATGAGTTAATAGCATTGGTAAGAATCTTATACTTTCAAGTGAATATTTGTCTCACCCATTACTCTGATTTTGCTAGTGATTCTTGTGGCATCAAAGGTGCCGTAACTCACGTTACCTCCCCTACCTTCCTCTCCATGGCCTCTTATGAGCGGCACTTCACAGAGAAGTATTTCTCACGCCTTTTATTTACTCATTCTCAATACTGATTCATCTGGGACCCTTCACAATATTAAAGAAATGTATTCGTTTTAAGCTATTTCATTTCCTCTCCACACAATTCATCATTATTACAATGTTCACTGTCCTCGGCCAATTCAACTACCTTCGCACATGCTTTGCACCTTATCTCATTCTACAACATACCATGTACTAACAAATCAAACAGTAGTGGCCAAAACATTGTTACGAAACACTCCTACTTGCACCCTCTATTCAAAATCACAAGTCTTTACGTGGTTGGATTCGGATGTCACAACTCACTATCCTTTTACTGAACCGCACAGTCCAACATATACCGGCCAACTAAACTACAGTAAACGTTTACATATCCACAACAGACAGGTGGCTGTCAATGCACATTTTTTTTACATTACTAGTGTATTGCAGGACTATACAACATGGTGCTCAACGTAAACAAAGCAACCGAACTCCTCGTATTTTAACTATTTTATTTTTGACGTTCTAGTTGATTTATCATCACACCTCCATAAATATTGAACAGGTAAGCCATGCACAACCCGTATAAATTAATTTTATTGGTCTACTATGTCTCCAAAAACGCCCCAATTCTTAACAATTACCATACTACGTATTACTAGTAGAATAAATATACATATAGTAGATCATACAAAAAGATGTTCACATATGGTGTTTATAAACAGTTGACCTCTATCGCCATGATACATAACAGTACATTTGGTAACCAATGATGCACAGACAGGAAACAAATGTGCATCAGAATTGGTTTACGTCACAGTTGTATTGTGGGAATTTGCTGCACATCATTGTAAGGTGTGATTTTGACTGAGTGGAGGTTTGTGATGTACAAGTGCTGTTACACGTTTTTTATTGCAATTCATTCTGTTTTTAATGTGTTAAATCAAATAATTGTGCAAAAATACGACTTTTCATGTACCAGTATGTCCATGGGAAATGTTAAAAAGTAATATTTCTGCGGTAATTTGAGTGTGGAGTTTCGACAAATTGAATAGACGTTAATGCGTCGTGCTTACTCATCTACAAGGTATAAATGTCAATTAAATGGGTGAGTAATGTAATACATTTGGAGTTTTAGCAGAGATTATATTGTAGTGGTTTGTACTGTGTAGTATTGCGTGTGTTTTAATTTAAGGGTTTAAGTAATTTTGCTGCCAGTCATGTTAAATGTAGAAGACTTAACCAAATGAAACGTAACTTCACAATAGGTGAATCACAGAGGCAGATGACCCTATGTGAGCTTACTTATGGTTTCTTATGTGTGGTACATGTATGTATATGACAGGGTTTTGCATTTTGTAGTATTTTGTCATGGTTTTAGATATTGCTGGGTTTGTAGTTATTTGATATGTAGTATATCTAACCAATTTAAACCTTACTTCACAGTTTGCAACTCACAGGTTTTCTATGAACTGCCTCAAGATATACGATATCATGTGTTGGTAAGCAGTACCCCTGTATTTACATATTGTAATGTTAGGAATTGTTAGGTTAGGTCTTTTTGCATTTAATATATTTACTTACGAAAATACAGTTAATGATAACGTACATATTTTACACATGTTTTACCCCACAATTTACCTGATCTTAATATAACCTTCCCCACTATCATATTTGTGGTTTGTATTGATAATATGTTGATGCCCCTAGTAATTCTGTTCTGTGTAATTAGTAGAGTGGAAGTGTACAACTTTCCGTGAATTTTTCTTTTTTCGGAAAAGTCACTTTTCTTTACAATTGCCATAACATGCAACATGTTTACATGTACGTGAAACGTGGCCTTTTTGGGAAGTATATTATGATGCTTCATGTAATCACGTAACCTTTGTGTAGTGAACAAAAATGCAGAGGATGTTTTGTTGCTTTCCGTATTAAAAACTCTCAAAATTCCAGCTATACTGGCATATATTTTGTATTTTTATATTGATGTGGCATAAACAGGTTGTGAAAGTATGACGTTAATGATTTATAAAAACTTTCAAACGTTAGGAGATCGTCGTAACCCCAAGAATGGAATGTGCCTGGGAGATATAGCCACTTGTTTGTGTATATGGGATTGTATGTAATGAACTTGACCTGAAGTGAAAATTATAATTTTGTTTAATGCAATAGATTTACAAACTTAACGGTAAACATTCTGTATTTAATTCAAGCACTTTATAATGCTTCATGTGGGTACTTGCTTGACCTTTGTGTACTGAATGAAAATATGAAGGATAAGTTTCTTTTCCTAGTTGAAAACTCTCAAAATTCATGTTATAGATGCATATTTGTGTTTTAATATTGATGTGGGAAAAACAGGTTGCGAACATATGACGATCATGATTTATTATACATATTTTGAAAACAACTAGGGCATTGTCATAACCTCAAGAATGAAATGTGTCTTGGAGATGCCACTTTTTCATGTACATGGTTGTATGTAGACCTAATAAACTTTCATCTGTTCAAGAAATTAAAATTTTGTTTGATGAAATAAAAATACTATAAATTTAAAACTTAACAGTAAACGTTATGTATTTCATATATACAATTTTACATCTTTGAGAATCATAATTAATAAAGTGCAGCAATATAGAGTTACCTTAATTTTTATGTATTACAAAATAATTTTAGTCTAACTTCTATTACATTTTCATCCTCATTCCTATGAGAAAATTATATATGTAGTCATGAGTTAGGAACATGAGCAGATGACAATGTAAACAATCCTGTGAAAAGCAAAGTAATATGATGACATCCCAATTATGATTGGCCAGCAAAATCACGTGGTGCAGAGTCATGTAACACACAAAAGCTAGACATTGGCAAGCTTTTCCATCATGTGATCGTTACATAAAATGACTGTTAGTCAAGCTGTAGCCGGCTTATGTGAATGTGTTATGTGACATTTGAAGTCATTGAAATTCCGGCCTAAACATGGTCACATGATCGAATTAACCCAGTTAACTCTACTAAGTTACTTTTCATAAATGCCTTTATTTTATTTTTAGTTTTTATGACCTGTAATCTAAAATAGATACTACAAAACCAGTATGTGGTAATACTGTTTTTCTCATGTTAAATCAGTGTATCATGTATCTGTTCTATTATCACTATTATACAAATCATTTGCCATTTTGCAAGAGATGTTTTGATGCACAGCGTGGAGTGGCTCCGCTCTGCCACGCCAAATGCAAGTTAGTCTGGCACGGTCTGGTATCGGCCTGAATGGTGGCTGTATGTGCAGGTATAGCTCAAAGATGATCATCTTTAATCTTAGCCATTAACACAGCAAGAATCCCCCCCCCCCCCCTCCTCGTCAGCACCCTTGCTGATGAAGACTGTGGTCTTACTGGTTTTAATTACCATGTATTTAAAATCACCCACAATGCGTTGAACATTGGGACCTTTGGTGTGTACGAGGTCCATAGCCACACGCCAACATAACTTGCAACACTCAGTTTACACCACCTCTCACTACAGTGCTTTGCAGTAAAACCATGTTCCTAATTAATTGTCTGTCATGTTCATTATTTGTTTGAATCCAAAATTGCTAATCATGTTGAATATGAATTTATTGGGCACTACTTAATATTTATAATACTATATATTATGAGACATGATAGTGGGGAGGGCTATGAAGATCAGGGAAATTGCAGGGTAAAACATGAAAAATTTGTGTGAAAAATGTCAATCGGGTGGCATAATCATTTGTTGGGTATGCTGACCCGCTTTTGTGCATTGGAAAAATTGCAGTAAGGACCAACAGAAATAAAAGACAGTAATTTAATTGCATAATTTAACCATGGTAAATACAGGAAGTGCAGTGGTGAATCATGGGGGGGGGGGGGGGGGGGCATATATGCCAATGTGCTATCACATGTTAGAAATAATACAGTAAGGACTAACAGGAATAAATTAAGGTACTTAAATTGTGTTGTTTAACCATGGTAAATGCAAGAAAATGTAACCTAACTGTACAATAGGGGAATCATAGGTGGTGGGTGTGCCAACACAGTTTAGTGTATTGGAAAATTACAATAAGGACTAACAAAAATAAATGACTGTAGGTAAATTGTACTGTAATCATTTGAATAGGCCTATTTATTATCCTTATCCCACTTCGGCACACACACCCCCTGTGATCCCTCTTTAATGAGGTTAGGTTTAGTTAGGTTCGCTCTTCTGCATTTGACACTGCTAGGCATCTGCAGTATGCAAGCAATTAAATTTCCATGCTAACGTGCAATAAAACACAGTACAATCCACTACACTAAATATAATTTCCACACTATCATATGACTCTGTACAGCCCATTAAACTCTTTAACTGAACAATAATGTTACTCACCCATGTAGACGACTAATAGACTTCCTGGTGATGTATTGCTAACACCCATATAAAATACATTCACCTTCTATTGTAATGATTATAAACTCTGCAAACACTCCATATTTCCACACAGTAATTAGCTTTAACATTTCACATTGTAAAACTTGCAAAGAACCTGTGATGTCCGTGCCGGTCATGACACTGCTCACACCCCGGTATCAGCAATATTGTCTATTAATTATTGCAATGTCTATTTTTTCAATATGTTGGTCCTTGGCTAGCTAATTATCCACTTAAACAGTCAATAAATAGGTAGTAGTTTTATTTGTTCTGTATTGCCCCGTAATAACGAACCCATGCAACACGACAGAGTATGCTTGTACTTACAGTCTTAAATGAAAATGTTTTAATTGCCTATGGTCATGGTCCATAACCACTTACAGTGATGTAATGCACCACCATCCATCATATTGTCACAACAGTGTTACCCCAGTTTGGTGAATTAGTACCACACACACCTGGAATTAAGTAACTATGGATCAATTGAGACACATTTACAAACCCTAGCAGGTAAATTGTTAGAAACCTACGATATTGCAAAATCAAGAAATAAACTTTTAGACAAGAGAAAACAGAATTATGATAAGCATTCGAGAATACCATCTCCTGAAGGATCATCATAAAGCTTAAACAAACAAAAATTTATTGTACTTTGCAATAGGCTAATGTTAGCTAAAAATCCTGTTAAATAACCTATATTAAACAGTCAGGACGAATCAGAACGTAGTGATTTAAATGAGGAAGAGGTTCATACTGAATCGCAAGCAGGTGATCAAACCTGGGAGCCTTTTAGGAAGGAAACTCATCCTGAAATCACTGAACACTGTAGGTATGCCCTTAGATTGAGTTTATGGAGTGTAAATAATGAACAAAATATTAATTTAGGCAAGCTTCAGAACATTCAGAACACACTGACGTATTGTTAGAATATATTAATTTAGTCAAAAAAATATATTGTGGTATTGTTTTATTTTACTTAAATATTTATTACAATCTATGTAACATATATTGCAACTTTGTTACAGATGACACCTTTAGTAGAGGATTAGTATTGATTCAGGATCAAGACATTCTGCTCATGGGAGACAGGTGGACCATTGTCCTTGAAATACCAGTCAGTGTGTATGCAGATTGTTCCAATGAATTTAAGCTAACTTATATCTGACAATTTGAAGTTCTCCAGCACAAGGCAGGAGAAACAGTTTTATTTTATAACCAAATAGTTTTCAAGCTTAAATAGGATAATAAATTATTTTGAAAGTAAAGTAAACAACTTACTCTTAATTTTGCCAGCTAACCTGTTTCAAAATAAGAGAGGGTCATGTTCAAAAATTCCTGTTCGGAACTCTTACAAATTACTATTAGATTACCTTGCATGAGTCAGTTAAAGAATTTATTAGATAGCAGATAAGATAATTTCATTCATGTTGTGGAAAAGCATGACACTATGTAGCTGGACGAAAAGGTGTTAAGGTTAGGTTTCAAGGGCGGTGAAAGGTTTTAAGTGAGGAATTTGTGTGATTACCTGACTAGGCGCCAGATGTCACTCAAAGGCGGCATCAATGATAGTAGTTGTGATGCATGGAGACTCTTGGTGCTCTCGAGGTGCTGCAAGCCGATTCACCCGGATGTAATCTTCTGTTGTTGGAAACTGCTGCCCCTGTTAGTATTATTATTATTATTCCAGTTTCCTAAATGGTGGACTATTAGGGCTTACCACATGCCCATATAACTGATACATGTTGCAACTTCTTAAATCATGAAGTATTCACTGAAACTCTTGAGTACGTGCTACACGTTGGACTATTGAGGGCTGACCACACACCCAAATAATAATAAACAATTCAGAACAAAATCACACAATAATTATATGCTGGAACATGTCAATTACACTTGCAGAAATTGGTGGGTAATTATAAGGGCCCATACCATGAAATACCTTGCGACAACTGAAATAAATCCTGCATGGTTCAGTTCACTTTTGCATTTATTCGGTACAATTTATATGCTCCCTACTGAAGCAACTTTACAATGGTTGCCGGGCTCAACCAGCTGGCGACGGTTACTCTGCGAAAAGGGCTCTGAGGCCGTGATGCTAGCACTGGGGAAGATGAGGGGCGATGTCCCGGGCGGCGATGAAAAACAATTCTGATAAAATTTACACTATTGGTGAATTACATGACTGGTAAAAAAAAGTTGAGTGCCACCCGGGTGCTGGAAAATGCGAGGCACAATGACACGTAACCAACCTCTCTCGATGCTGGACATTGACTAATTCACCAACATGGTGCACGAGTTGGTGATGGGATGAAATGGACATAACACATGTGAAATGAAAATAAACAATAATTTATGGAAAACACTGAAAAGGCTTTGTACCCTGAAAAGGGTTGTGCATTAGGTGTCTTTCGCACACCAATAATTACAGTTTGCTTGGCATGCACCAAAAAGCCTATGGTAATTCTTTATGCCCTTTTTGTATCATCACATATCACTCCGCGCTGCGAAGCTTGTGGCCGCTTGGCCAGGCATGTTGCTCGTGGCACTGCACTAGGTTTGCTCTAGCTTGCAGTGATCTGCTTTGTACTCGTCGCATGCATCACACGCACTGGGGCACACGCACTTCGGCTTGACGAACAGGCTAAGGAGAAGGACGCATGCTCATGTCACCCCCCCCCCTGCCCTTTTGAGACAGTTTGTTTGCCGGACGCCGTTATTTGCAGCAACTGGGTTTCTTCAGAGTCCTCCGAGGCCGCAGATTGTACAACTCTTGTGCTTGTGCTTGCTCCATTGTATTGACTGCTGCTTCTGGTGGCTCAATGTGCCGTGGGATGCCTTGGCGCTCCGGCACTTATGACACTGTTGTGGCGGATGTGTCCACCTACGTGACCGGTGGAGGCTGAACAAGCTGGTCGACTCACTGCCTTCGCTCCCGCCCTCACTGCTGGCTCCCTCGTTGTCATCTGCTTTCTGCACCTTTTTGACCATGCTGCCTCTGGGAGCTACCCGGGTGAACAGGAACTAATGGACTCACCTCCCGTGCTGATGCCCTCTCAACTGGTGATGGTGTTCTGCTCCTTGCTTGCCCGAAGTGTCCTCCCCTTCGTCAACAGTTGGCAAACTCAAGGGCCACCCAACGCCATCGACTTTGCGTCCGGGGGCTCCGACATGCCACCTGGTGCTGGCGACACTTTGGAAGTCACTTCTGCTGACCTTGAGGGAGTCATGATGTCAGCGGTTGTTCCATTTGAAGTGCTGGTGAGGCAACGGTGGTGCTTGTAGGTGCTGTGCTGTTGAAATCACTTGGGTCGTCAGTCTGGTGCTCCCTGAGGGGCGTGCTTGCGCCAGGCAACATCAGGTCCTCTGCCCCAGCTGGTGTTGCTCCTTCTCGAGGTACTGTCATAACTCCCTCCTCGATACCTCCTCTGTGGAGTCCAGCAGCGGCTTCACCGTCGAGGGTTGTCCCGGGTGGTTCCCCCTTGTCATCCTGCTGTGGTAGATCTGGTGCGGATCCAACCGCTGGAGGTGCTGGTGCACTTCCCTCCTCACTCCTTGCTCATGGGAGCTCAGTACCACCGTCGCTGTCGTTTGGTGGAAAGTTGTCGGGACTGACTTTGTTGTCGACGGCACCCGGTGCGAGCTGGATGTTGTCCCGATGTACTGTAACCCTCCTTCTCCCAATTTGGACCATGTAGGTGGTGGGTCTGTGCCTTTGGATTACCTGGTGTAGACCGCTCCATCTCACTGCAAATCCTGCGCAAAAATCTTTTCGGGCGGCGGATTGCTGGCAAGTCCTTACATAGACCTGCTGGCCTACTTGCACCACCGGTGGCTGTTTCGTGCTAATCGGCAGCCATCTTGCAGTGTAGCACTTTTGCTGTTGACTGACCTCGCTCATCATCTGACGACGTCATTTGTGTTGAACATAGCTACTGGGCATCTTGCTGTTCCCTTCGACCCGCGGACAGCTGGCCTCGCCCGACAGGTTATGGTTACGCCCCAGTATTATCTCGGCAGGTAACTTGCCGGTGGTGGCATTGACATGCCGGCGGAGGGTGTACAAGGCAGCGGACAGATGTTCCGCCCACATGGCATGCTGATCACCCACATAGAGCTGTAATTGCACCTTCAGTTCCTGATTACGGCGTGCACCACTCTTTCCACTTTATTTCGTGAATTGCGTGCAATTGTCAGTTAGAAGGTTTTTAGGAAAATTACACACCTGGAAAAAGTCCTTGTTCAACCTCGTGCAATATTTGCGGTCCTCGCATTGCTTGCCGGGTGCACTTCCATCCACTTTGAAGAGTTGTCAGTCACTACGGTGATGAAACGTTTTCCCCCTGTAGTCCTGGGGTATGGTCTCATAATGTCTAGACACAGTCTCGAAAGTTTTCCTTGGAACATGTGGCTGTTGTTTACTGTCGACTGGGCGTGATTTGAACAGGTTTCACTTAGTACACTTTTGCACGTACTTGCCCAAGTATTTATTCACAGCTAGCCAGAAAATGTGCTCGCGTACGTTAGGTACTGTTTGCTCAACACCGGGGTGTCTCACCATGCTGTCACTGCAAATAGGCTAACACACAATCCCTCGCACATGTTGGGACAAACACTCGCCATTTCCTGGGTTTTCGCAGTGAACACGTTTCCAGCCATCCGTTTATAACATGCTACCCCTCCACTTCTTGCTGTGCACGCCTGTTTAATTTCAGCTGCATGAGTTGGCATTCCTGTTGCGCTTGCATAACCTTGCGGTAAATGTCACTTATGAAGGCATCACTGTTTGCTATGTCCATTTGCTGGACATACACTCTGTTATAGGATCTTGCGCATCTGGTGGTAAAATGTCCTCCCATTCGAAGTCGTCTTTGGCAATTACCTCCACGTTGGGAGAATGTGACAGTACATCTGCTAATTGATTTTCATTGCCTGGCACATGTTATACAATAAAATTGTGCTGTATAGCCACACTAGGCACCTGTTGTCCGTTCTCAGTGTGAATCTCTGATATTCGAGATAGACTTCGTACTCTTTGACTGCCCAAAAACAGCCAAACACTCCCATTAGTTCACATCATAGTGCCACTTTGTCTGGCAGAGTGTGGCACTAGCGAAGTTAATAACATGATTATCCCCGCTGTCATTGATTTGGTACAACATGGTCCTTAGTCCTTCTTGGCTTGCGTCAGTTTGTAAATACAAACGCCAGCTGGCATCGTATCTGGCAAGTGTTGTGCACGACCGGAATTTCTGCTTAATATTGGCAAATGCATTTTCAGCAATGGTTATGTCCCTGGGAATGACACAAAATTTAAGTCCCATGTGATTTACATTTGCCGGGGTGCTAACATATTTTAAACCAGAGACGTCCAGTATTGTACAGCTGTCACCACGTGCTTGGCCGGGATCACCACGGCTGGCCATGTAAGCAAAATAAGTCACTCAAGTCTGAAGTGGTGAAGGCACTAGTGAGAGCAACTAAAAAAGGTCCCGGAATAATTACAATACAGACAGAAACTAACAGAGCATTTCAGCAAACTCAAGATGCAGGCACTCACAGAACGCAGGTCTGTCCCTTACCACTCCTGTTCCACAGCTTACAACATGGCTGCCAGAAGGCAACTTCTCCAGGTATCCAACTGACTTTTACAAAAAACACTTTGAACCAAAAATAACAATGAAACATTAATTCATTTACATGAAGTATTCCAAAACAAAATAATCCTTCCATTGTGTTAAAACCTTGTTTCCAAAATTAAAAGCACTTTAAAACTGTTCTAGTAGGCCAGAGATTGTGACGTCATCTTGCGTGATGTCACGTGGCAATTGGGTGCCGTGGTACCCACCAGTGACATCACATTACTGCCAAGCACTTTAAACACTCACCTGAGTAGGACTGGGCTAAAATTAAGGGGAGGAGGTACAATGACAAAACTTTGAAAAAAGTTAGGAGATGGTCATAACCTCCGGAATGAAATGTGCCAGGAGATATAGTTTTTTTTATACAAGCTAATACATTATATTTAATAATCATTGAGATTTTTGAGAAGATTAGATTGTGTTTCATAAAGTACTAAAAATTGCAAACTTAATGTTAAAAATATTCTGCAATTCTTACAAGCATTTTTTTTATATTTAAGAAATATAATTAATGAACTGTGGTAATGTAAAGCTCCCTATATAATTGACACATGCCAACATGCTGCGTTGTGCAAATGCGCACTCACTGGCGACTTTGCCCCATCTACGAGTGACCCGAGCTCAGGTGGCGGTCATAACAGTGGCAAAATAAACGTATTGAGCAAGAAGATTCCACAAGTCTGGACTCTGAATACGTAATTGTAATTCACTCACGCAATTACAACCCGCATTGCCTACCCGGAAACTTGCATGCAAGAGTCACCCCCGTGAATAAAATTAATATTTGTGATATTCTACTACTCGTTGCTTAGCCCTGGAAGAAGTTCCTACAACGCCTAGAGATGGTAGCATCCCTGTGGCCTTGTGACGTCATAACCCGGCAGCCTCAGGAAGAGGTGTTTTAATTTGTCGTCGCCTCCAAGCAGGGCAATAAGAAATTAGCTGTGCTCCAGCACCCCAGATAACATACCCCTGCGCTGGAAGGCTACACTACCCTGCGCACCCCAAAGAATCACTGATGATGAATTTTTCAAGCATAAATAGAAGTCCAGCACCAGCAGATATGCTGGGCCCGCCAGCCAGCTGAATAGAATCGCGGGCCCTTCCTAGTGTGCGAAGACTCTCCTCAGTATGCAAAGACTTCCTCAGTCTGCAAAGACTCCTCTCAGCCCGCAAAGGCTCTCCTTCCTCTCTGCGACATGCAATATGGCGCTACACCTGGAAGCGTGCAACAAGGCCTTATCCCGCAGACTGTGAAGACTGCAGCCTCCCAGCAGCTTGTGAAAAGGCTCTTCCTCAACTGCACTTGTTGACCGTGAGGACAGCAAACTCCACGGCAAAGTTAATCCTATTCCATGCACCGGGTAACCCTTACCCAAGTCAACTTCCGTGACTCCGTGGTAACAAGCCATTGCATCTTAGATGACCCCCCCCCCCCCCCTTAACCCCTTGGATGAACTTTGGTAAATTCTTTTCTGCTATTAGACTGCGTACTTTTACCGTAGATTTTGTCAAGTTAAGAATTTTGCTGCTTTTAATTAATTTTTCTCCAGGCTCACCTTCGCCTGATTATATTTACATAAAAAAAATTTTGTTTATCCAGTCAGCTAATTATTTTGTAATTTGATTTTAGATGGGACTTTCCAGTTTCACTTTCTCACGTAATAAAAATTACGTTTAACCTAATTGTCAGTGTACCGTCAGTCGTAGTTAGTCTCCCGATCTCCTAGAATCTCCGTCATTATTTGTACCATGTAATTTCCTCTCATTGGAGACACACTGGGTGTGGTGATTGAATTGACAAAATACTCAATATATTAGCAAGAAAGTCGGAGTGCAGAGTAGGCAGCAAGGTAAGGAATGCCGCGTGCCCTAGCGAGAGCTGAAACAGCCAACGTTCTCGTAAGTGACCCGCAGGAGGTCGAACCCCGGTCACAGTGCCACGAAGTCATCAAGTCATCCCTATTCAGATCTCGCCATTCATTCCCCTCAAATATGAGTCCCATTTTGACAAACATTTAGGCGCCTGTTGGCCCGGACATCCTACAGGAGAACATATTGCCCAAGTAGAACAGTCACTGCCTATAGCCAGCACTACTCCTGAGGACACCATTACTAGCCAGGCCCCCAAGACGTCCAGCATAGTTAAATTTCCCTCTGGTAAGCTCATCCAGGTTCAACACCCGGCAGAAGTAGAGCTACCCACTTTTTGCGTCATCAAGCTGGCGTCAGGGAAAACAGTATGGGTTTGACTCCCGCCTAAAGCAGCCCCCAAACCCCGCGTGGTACCTCCCTCTTCAGATTTTGTTCCTGCACGTCGACCCACTCGACCCATTCGAATCTCCCCCGCCAGATCATACGCCTCCACCCCCACAATTGTGTAACTGCATCATCATTTCATACTCCTGGGACAACTGGCATCTCGCTTATTAGCAACCTTTAGAACTGCCTGTCGGGAATCTACCTCCATCTGCCTCACTCTGGGGTTTGACTCCCCTCATTCCTGATGGTACCCTACCCCCAAGCGACCATCCACTATATTCAACCCTTCCAATACCCGTCGGGCCCCATTTATGCTGTGGTAGGCATACTTAAAGTTCCGAGAGGGTAGACAGTGACTTAAAAGCTACCTCACGAGTTAGGGCACGCGTCAATATTTACAATTTAAAACCTAATTTCCATTATTATTTCATCCTCATTTCCAGAAGATAATTATAAATGCGGTAGAAAAAAGACTTAGTGGACATCATCACAAAAATAAAAACAAAACCATGGAAAGCAAAGATAGCTTATCATCCCCACTGTGATTGCCCTGTACGATCACATAGTACAGAGTCTTGTATTGAGCAAAACCTCAACAGTGACAAGCTTTTCTGTATGGGTACATATGTGTGAAACAATTGTAATAGGTCTTATTGATACAAATTAGTCCAGGTATAGCCAGAACACGTTACTTGTAATGTATTACATGAAATAGTCATAATTCTTGTCTAACACAACCTACTATTGTCTGCTCTTACTGCTGTGCACATAGGAGTGGAGTAATACTATGTGATAGAGAGGGAATGTTGGAGAGAATAAGGTGGGGGGAGAACAGAGCATGCCTTCGTGTCATGTACATGACCTATCTTACAAAGAGCAGGTGGCATGCCCACTTCAAACTGTCCTGGGAGTAATTTATAATAGATTGTTTTTTGAGGTTTTTTTCCCTATATTGTTGTAACCAATTAAGGGTATCAACATTACAACTTGATGCATGCTAGCCTGCTGCACTACTGAGATACGCACTCTACAGCCGACTCCACCCCATCTGAGCACACCAAGCGCGGGGCAAAATCAAAGTTCATTGGCCACTGAAATTTGGAAACAATATTATTAAAAAGACTCTAGGCATTGGCTAGTCATCCATGTGATTGAACTTCACATCTGAATTTATGATCTTCTACATTCAATTAAGAAGGAACGTGCTAGAGCAACCCCGACGAAGAAATAATATAATTTATTTCAATTATACTACGCTACCCTGCCTGGCCAAGAAGTTCCCAACAACCCTTAAGATAGCAGCATCCCTGTGATCTTCTGACGTCACGGCCCACCTATCTCAGTCCGGGGTGCATGAAAATGTCATCGCCTCCACCATGGGAGATAAGAAATTAAGCTGCGCTCCCGCAGCAGATAAACCAGCCATTGTGTTGGAAGGCTACGCTATCCCCCGCCCCCAGAGAATCGCTGACGCAGGGCAATTTTAGTATAAATAGAAGTACAGCCCCATGGTCCAGCAGAGACGCCGGAGTTCACCAGCCGTAAGTTTTGCGAGCTCTCCTACAGTCTGCGGAAGACTCTCTCCTCTCCTCTGCAGCCCGCCCAGGGTTTAACCTCCTTCGCTTTAGCAGCCCGAGGCACTGCTCGAACCACTACCTCCAGCCAGCAGCTTGCAGAAGGCCGCCAGTACTCCAACCTCAGCTTGGACAAGGCTTCTTTCAGCTGACTGTCCAGGGACAGCTCTCCACTATTGGTAAATCCCACACCTGTACGCACTGAACCTTACCTCAGTCAACTTCCTTTGACTCCCGCTATAACAGGTCGTTGCGCGATTTATGTCCCCCTGGATAGAGCCCCTCAGTTTCATGCTGTGATGCCGGCTAACAGCCAGCTGCGCTAGAGCCGATGACGGCGCTCACATGTCATGTGTACAGCACGTGCGCAAAGAGGCCAACAATTTTGAATTTTCCTATAAATGATAATTTCAGGGTAAAATGTGTTATAGTGTCTTTACAGTGTTTAGTATGTCTTAAAATGTCAAAGTGCTTGTACTAATTTTAATTGTTTCGTTATGGATATTCAAAGTGCCTGTGGTGCCGAGATTAAGAACACTTAATATTCTGGCATGAATGCCATCACAAAGAGACATTAAAATAATATTGAAATTCGTAGCAAAATTATAGAAATGTAAAACAATGTCTAATTTAATTTGTGCCATTTTATTTTCACTATAAAATATTTCACTCGGCATACATAGCACTTCCACTTATGTGAACCCCGTAGGCGGCCATTATAGGTCAGTGCGATGCTTGTATCTGGACAGTCTGTCGAGGAGAGCTGGCGAGGTAAGACACTGTCACGTGCGCACTACAACTTTTGTTCACTGATGTAGGTTTCCATAGTCCATGTAGTTTACCGGTTAATCTTTGCTTGCGTACGTTTTTGCCAGACATTTTCCCCAGCATTATGCTCCCGCTGTACTAATTTCTTACGCCCTTATGGCATTTTTTAACTTAATAGAGGAGAATGAGGAGAAAGATGTCGGAGAGGTCACGTGACCTGCACATTTTAAATCAGACGCCATCTGCCTATGTTTATGGCATTTCACTGTAACTTCTGCATAATTGCCACACACAATTTTAAGAGCTTTATTTTTCTGTATGTATTTAAGGGTAATTTTCGTGTTTGAATATTTTACGGCAACATCATGTATAACCACGTGGCCTACTGCAGCCAAGTCTTTGTATACGCCATCATTGCATTTTAAGAGTTTATTTATATAACATTGTATGTGCAATCATTTATTTCAGGGTTCTATGTATTTTTCATGTAAATTGATGCCTTTGTACTTGACCACGCGGTCACAGTAATGTTTGATTGTATCGCCATCAGGCATGTTACAAGCCTGTAACAACGCTCATCGTAAAGAGAGCCATTTGCCAAACACGAATAATATTTTATCTGAATTTAGTTTATAGCTTCCACGCTGAAATATTGCAATTTCACCTGCACCACGTGGTCTGCTACAAACTTCATCTAGCAGTATCTGCACCACCTAAACTAGTTTTCACACATGTGTGTGTTTATTGTGAATATTCATCTCGTGTCCCATCTTATTTCATGTATCATTCAAGGGTCTATGTAATTGTGTAATTAGTGTACGGTGCAATTACTCCCATCCTAGCCAGCTCTGTGTATAGCCATCACCACACTAATCACGTGCTGGAGGGCGAGTGCCAAGTTTGCATTAGTGATGCTGAGTAATTACTCATGTTAATGTGTATTAAGGATATTCATTTGTAATTCACCGTGTCCTGTCTTCAGGGAAAAACCGTCAGTCCACCCTAGCGGCTGTCGGCCCTCTTCCCTTGTAAAGGCTATGCTTTCACGCACCTCGGTGAGATCATCCTTTTAGGCGTGCACTAGATTAATTATGGGTTGGGGAGCACCCAAGCGGAATTGGCTAGTTATGACCGAGATAACCATTTCATTGGCACGTTGATGTGTATAAACAATATCAATAAAAACAAGTCTACAGTGAACTCAATTTGTTATTCAGTAGTGACAGTGTCCTAGCCACATATGTTTTATCTATTGTTTATTTCAGTGATTTTATTAAAAGTTTAGTATTGCCAACGTGTTTTTAAGTACCCACGGGTGAGACGGACGCACAGAACCCACAACATCCCTGAGAACCCTGAGTCTCAATAGTCCGGTGATTTAGAAGCACCACTGGTGCCCAAATTACCATTAAGTATTTGTGTCATCATTCGTCTCGTGTCTCACCCGATGGCGTCAATTGGCGTTCCTAAGTGGGGCCAAGTGTGTTCATCCGCGTCACGTCATCTGCGTCAACCGCGAGAAGATGGCGGACACTACGCCTGTAAAAACCGTGAGAAGCCCTCATGACATCCGCGTCGGCAACCGCGACACCCACGAGCGCAAGTTACTTGGACATGCCGATCGATCAATGCATGCATTGTGGGAGATTGAGTGAAATAAACTTGTTTGAGGGAAGTATGTGGGAGCAACCATTGTGCCAATGCACGTCCGACGTCACTACGCTGTCAGAGCAAAGCCTGTGCGTGCGCACCGGATGTGATGGAGCGGGAACCAAGTGGGCGCAGTGCCAACAGTGTAGGAAAGACTCGCATTTACATTGCATAGGGCCTGCGGAGTTTACCACCTACCGCGATGGTGTTATAAACTGTTACGAGTGCCGTAAGACGAACTGTGCCAAGATCGTGCCACCACCAACACCAGAGGTGAAACTCACGCCACCAGTAGTTGTTACTTACACGCTACAGGGCTTAACTGGGCCAGATCGCAATGTATTACTGCCAACTTTCACAGGACACGACTCAGAAGATCCGGGTACGGTTCTTGCAGTGTGCGAAGAGAAATTACGTAGGCATCGCATACATAGGGATGACTGGACTGAGGTAGCTGCCAACAGGTTAAGGGGAACCACTGCCATATGGTGGAACTTGGTAAGGGACTATCGAGTCACATGGGAGGAGTTCTGTGAGAGAGTGCTACGTCAATTTGACACAGACGGGGATGCTATACAGGCACAAGGGCGTCTGTAACATGAACAGCAATGTGAACGTGAAGGCATTGAGGAATTTATACAACGTAAGCTAGGCTTGTTCAAGCATTTGAACCCAGGTCGGCTGACATACAGTGTTTTAGAAATCATTGTGACATTGTCAACACCAGGCCATATCTGAGACAGGCAACAAGGGCAAGTGTAAAACAGTTTACGCACAAAGTGTGTTTGTATGAACAGGACGTGCGAGCGGGACCGGCATACCAATCCCCAAGATCAAACTTTCACACGTCAACACCTATAGTGCTACCAGATGTTACGCGACCGCCGCCAATGTTTACACCCGTGAGGCAGAACCGCGGACACAGAAACTTCCACCACAACAGGGGAAATGGTTACCAGGGCAACAGGTTGGAAAACTAAGTCAGGAGGTTGGCGAAACTGCACCTACACCAATCTCGCCACCATGTCGTATCAATCCACCTAATGAAGGTGCAAAAGTATTCCAGGTAACAGACAGTACCGTCAAAGCACTGCAAGTATGTGTTGAACTTGAAGGGAAAAATGTCACAGCTGTTATTGACACTGCCGCTAGTCACAACTTTGTGCATGATGGTTTAGTACAAGCAATAATGAATAAGATGCCACAGAGACGTCTGCAATTCACTACCACTCACCACCAGGGAGAAGCGAAAAGTGTGATGCACGTAACGGTAGGAATTAGAGAGCTGCATACCAAGTGCTATGTATACCTTGTGTCGGACTTGTGTGAAGAAGTGATTTTGGGACTGCCATGGCTCGTTGACAATCACACCGTGATAGAACCGCACCCGAATCGTCTGCACGTAGGAACACGTGGCCGATGGACTGTTTACGTCGCGGGAGCAACACCACTAATAACAACAACTGCTGTGCCGCTTGCTGACTTTAAGCACGAGGTACCTGCCACACATCAGCAACGTCTGTAACATCTGCTGGACCAGCATGCCAGTGTGTTCCACACTGAGGGGAAGCTGCAACACACCGACATCATGGAGCACACGATCGTCACCACGCACAATGACCCGGTGTACTCCAAGCCACAAGACCCAGGTATTTTCTTTTGCCGTGTCATCAACCAACAGGTATGTGAGATGCTCAACGATAATGTTATTGAACGTACATGAAGTCTCTATAATTCAGGTATTACCCTTGCTCCTAAAAATATGGCGAATGGTGATTCTGTGTCGACTTCAGACCACTTAACAAAATAACCATAAACATATCGCCACCAGTCATAAACATGAAAGACACTTTGTCAACATTAGGACCAGCTCCAGTATTTACGTCACTTGATTTAAAGTCTGGATATTGGCAAGTGCCTATCCACCCACAGGACAGAAAGAAAACAGCCTTTACTACCCCAGATGGATGTAGATTTCAGTTTGTAGCCATGCCATTTGGTTTAAAGTGTGCCCCTGCAACGTTTCAGAACTTAATGGTTAATGTATTTGATGGATTTATTGGAGACTTTGCGATGGCGTATTTGGATGATGTACTTGTTTGGTCTAACAGCTGGGAAGAACATTTACACCATTTGAGCCATGTGTTTGAATGGCTCAAATGTAATAAACGTACGTGCAAAGTGGAAAAGTGTAAGTTGGGTATGAGTAAAATGGAGTTTCTAGGGCATTATGTAACAGAAAACGGACATGAACCAGAACAACAACACATACGAGACATTCAAAACAAACCCACACCCAGATCACGTAAACAAGTCGAAGTTTTTTGGCTTAATTAATTGGTTAAGGGAATTTGTCCCAAATTTTTCCGTAATCACTGCACCATTAACTGCTTTGTTGTGTGAGAAACGTAAATTTGTCTGGACACCTCAAGCCGATCGAGCATTTCAAGACATTAAAATTGCATTTCAGAACTGTCATCCGCTGTCTAGATTCAACCCAGAATTATCTATTGTACAAACAGATGCCAGTCAAGAAGGCATTGGGGCCGTGCTGTATCAGGAGGGAACACATGGGGAGAAACATATCATCAGTTATCACAGTGCAAAGTTCGGAGACGCAGAACGTAAATATCATGTTAATGAACAAGAATGTTCTGGTGTAATTATATACAACCCACACATCTGAAAATTGGTAGCATTTGTGCTGCAAATGTGTTTAGTCAACAGTGTGTGACAAAAATGAAAAACAGATGTTTTGTGGAGGGTTTTGGGATGGTGAGTTTGGTTCCCTCTATAATACTGAGACATAGGATCACCCAAGGCATGCGTATGAGGTACAGAAAGACACAAAACAGGATACTGCATAATTTTTGTGCATCTAATTTTTTGGTGAGTTCAAGGTCAGAAAAGCTTTTATCCTACAGTAGTGAAAAATCTTTCAGCTCTATTCCAGCATGTTAATATGTATAAATTCCTGTTCTAAAGAATTACTGGATAATCAACTACCTGGAACACAGCTGAGTGTGAATAATAATTCTAAACAGGAAAATGTTTTGTTCTCATTCATGAAGGTATCAGACTTATTCACATTTGCATTATTATTGGTTAGATAATTTTTTGTATAAGCAAAGGTCAGGAAACATGACATAGTTTTGAAACACTAGTGTATGTTGGTTTTTCAATGTATTTACTTTGCTAAATTTTCCACATTGGTACAGTTATAAATGCAACATCTTTTTGCTTTAAGTCATCCATAATTTTTAAATATTATTATTAATCTATTAATCATGTTGTCACAGTACTAACATTTTTACAAAACAATAAATAAGAACTATATTAACATGACAGTATGGAAAGACTATTCATGTGAAATTTAATGGATGAATTTATCTTCTAAGTATACATTTTTTTAATGACACATGTTGTTTCATACAAATTTTAACTGGAGATCAGTTCTCAAATGCTGCTATGTTGTGGTATTGCTAGGAGACACAGCTGTAGTGTGGAAAACCAACTGTAGATCACAGTTCTTCTGGCAGCAGTATAAATACCACAAACTTTGTTGTATACAGAATGCTTCTCTCCCCTTCATCGTACGATGATGCTAGTATGGATACCCTGGAAATTTAACTCAGTATCAAGTGTCATATTCACAGCCTTTTATTAAAGTTATACCTAAGCATTTGCACAGACATCACAAGTGAGAACATGTAAAAGAATATAAAAAAATTTTCCCAGTTTTAGGTGTTTGGTTATAAGTGGACAGCATGAGGGCTAGTAGGAATCTCAGGTATTGAAATGGTGACAGAAATAGTATCATGCCCAGCATAGGCACCCAGTAAGTATGGGGGAGGGGGGCAGTAACCCCTCCACTTCTCAGCCAGAAGGGGCATTACCTCCTCCCCACTGGATGGTAGGCCAATAGTTCAGTTTGTAATAAGTATAACTTATGGTACATTCTTGCCATATTATTTCTTAAATATAATATTGTAATGCATGTTTGCAATATTTTGTAAAAATTGTAATTTTACGTTCAGTGTTAAGTTTTGTGACACTTGTAATTTGCATTGCCTTTGAAAGCAATAATTCAATACTGTTTTCTTTTGTATAGTCCATTAACGGTTACTTCAGCCTTTTCTGAAGCCCTGGTAAAGTTCTACTTCCAGAATATTCCTCCGCCTCATACAAACTAAGCTTAACTAAGCCTGGAGGATTACACCAGGGGAACAACGCACCACATTCGTGCGCACTCAGTGTAAAAGTTTTTTTGTATAAGGACTATTTCTCACTAGGCGCTACCAACCTACCTATTTTCTCCCTGATTTTCATTCAGATAATTTGTAAATGAAGCATTATAATTTATAGATAAAATATGAGCAACATTTCAATTGAACAGAAAAAAAAGTAACTCTTATGAACACAAGTAAAAACACTTGTTGTACAGGGCGTATTTAGGAAATATCTAAACCCATCATAGATGGGGAGATTTTTCAAAGGTTTGATTCAAAATGGTCGAAGAAACCATGAATGGACTATAACTCATGTTTAAAATCATGGCAGACATGAAAATAAGTGTTGATTCGTGCATAACTTCATACACAAATATTCAACACTCATTTAAAAAGAGACAGAGGGAGAGGGGATGGAGGGAGAGACGAATGTGGGGATGGAGGAGGGGAGAGAGAACATTAAAATGAATATGGGTGTGGCTAACTGCAGTTTCAGACTTGCCCCCCACCCCCTCCTGTCAGCCTCTAGTCTATGTCTTTGATGCTCAGGATAAGGTTTTGTCTATTCAGGTCGGGAAGTTCAATGCTAATTGAGTGGCAAATAAAAAATTCAGCCACCAGGTAGCAATGGTGTTGCATGTGTACCAAATTTTCTCAATGTGTGTGTAAACGAATAGATAATTATAATTTCATAAAATATAATTTTTTATAATCATCCAATTGTAGTTTTTTTAGAATAAAATTTGTTCCTTCCTCTAGTGTGAAAATTTAATAAAATATGCGCACATGTTGTAAAATATGGGATTTAGCAAAATGTTAGATCAACCATTACTTTATTTAAATATGAAAACACAACTATAAATAACTTTTGTTGACAGCTATTTTCATTAGGCCCTTAAACTTTTTTATATATATATATATATATATATATATATATATATATAAAACTAAAATTAATATATTTTATTAAATCTGAGTACTGTACACAATTGTATTTATTTTTTACTGTTTATCTAGTACGTGCAAACACAGTTGGAGGGCAAACAACACGTCACCGGGGCATATCCAAATTCTTGAGGGATGCAGGTCTGAATAAAAATAAAATTAATAAATTTATTTATTTTCCTAATTTACTTACAATGCTTTAAAAATACACAGAGTTATTTTTCACAGCATTTAACTACCTAGCTTTAATATTAATACTTATTATTCTAACTGAGCATAATATTTAATGATAATTCTCAATTCTAATTAAAGTCAGGGCCCACGGTGGTGTAGTTGTCAGACCACGGACCTCCCTTCTGGGCGAACCATGTTCAATTCCTGGCAGAGTCACTCCCAGATTTACACACTTGGGGATCGTGCTGGATGATGCCACTGGTTGGCTGGTTTTCTTGGGGGATCTCCTGTTTCCCCCACCACTCCTTTTTGGCACTGCTCCATAATCAATTCACACATATTATTTACACATATTCAATCTAACTGTATTTTGCCATCATTCCAAATGTCTATCAATCACACATAGTCTCCCACAGTTCCGTTAGTCA
This sequence comes from Dryococelus australis, assembly GCA_029891345.1. NCBI lineage: Eukaryota > Metazoa > Arthropoda > Insecta > Phasmatodea > Phasmatidae > Dryococelus > Dryococelus australis. The sequence goes on from CM056999.1 coordinate 60,914,715, forward strand.
TTCTCACTCTCCAGTGTACAGGTGCTCGCAGACTTCACTCTCACTGCTCACTGTCGTTGCCACTTGTTTTGCTGGCTATGCACTCATGGTGCTTAAGGCTATACAATGGCCTAAACTCTAAACAGTTGAATTGGAGACCTGCTGCGCTTATATACACCACCTGGCCTGATCCACAAGGTTCTCCACTCCCCGAGTTGTGCTGAGGGAGAGGCAAGGGTGATGGTCAAAACATTCTTATAATGGTAACCTCCAGTCATTTAATCTCCAAGAACAGGATGTGGCACGAGTCCCGATAGGCTTATCACTGCACGCACTCATGTGATGCGGCAGCACCTTCACAAATCTCTGCGCACTTTTTGGGTTACCAGTGATGCCCTTGACACACTGTGCTCCTGCATGCTCGAGTGAGAAGGGGCAATGGAAATAATGCAGAACAGCAATGTGTAACATTGTCTCCTCCTCAAGTCCCTTTGTCCCAAACAGAGTCTGTGACCTTTGTAGAGTGCCAGTCAATTGATATGGGCAACATTAGCTTCACCCGAAAGCCTTGATGACTAATTTAAAAGACCACATCCCGATCTTCAGAAACCTGTAGAGGCCTTCTCAACTCCTCTGTAGCTTCGGGCAGTACTCATTTCACTGCTGTGGGTTATACAGCTACACCAGCTATCCTTCTTGAAATTCCTCACCTGACATTCTCCTGTCATACTGCTTCTTCATCTTGTCACTATTGGTTCTGAGATGCTGTCGATTAAAGTCATGAATGCCAACTAGTCTGTGACATAATTTGCTGCCATAATCTAAGGTAATAGCTTCCACTTCTCTTGGAACCAAACAACAGGTCACTTGGGAGGTGTAACTGTCTCCTAAAAACAGCATCCTTGATGCTGGTACCCTTATAGACCAGTAAGCTGCCAAACAGTAAGCAAAGGCCCAGAAGATCTACTTCCATTTTCTTGAAAGGGGCTCCAACATTGTATTTCTGAAGGTAACCTTGTCATCTAGTCCTAGCTCCCTTCTTCCTGGTGCAGGTGTCGTGTCATACATTCAGTACCACTTCTCAACATCCTCATGACAATGAAGCCAGAAGAATCTCAGTTGAACTCTATGAAGAGTTTTATTAACAAAAAAGTGATGACTGGCCACACATGCAATTCATTTAAGACTTTAGGAATCCTGTATTTGGGAAGGACCAACTGTAAGCATGTATTTCCAACCATTACTTTCTCACATCCTGTAAAGGACATCATTTGTCAGTACAGAAGAATTCCCACTGTCCAGTAAGCTTTGCCTGCTGTGCTCAGGCTGGATATCTCTTCCTATTTTGGCAGACAGCTAGCTTCTTTCCACTTAATTAAATGGATAGAAAGTAGGGTTACTTATCCAATCTTTCCTAATACCTTCATCACTCCATGCAGGTGACCCATCACATAATACAGAACCTTGAATTCTTGTCCTCTGTATCTCCAGTGATTCACCACTCTTTTCTTCAAGACGTTCACAATAACAACAGAATGGCTCAATGGTCTCCTATAAAGTGCATCTGCATTACTATGAAGGTGTCCATCCAGATCTGTGCTGTATTTCAAAGTCATATTATTGAAGATTATGTAACCACCATGCTACTCAACCTTTGGGGTTCTTGAAATTTAATAGCATAATGAAGAGTGTTCAGTTCTTAGAATAAAATGTCTGCCATAAAGGTAGGCTTACAAGTGTGAATTTGTCTTTACCATGGCCAGAAGCAGCTCCCTGCGTGTAACATAGTAATTTCTCTCAGGCTTGTGTTTGTCAGGAAATTAGTTGATCACCTTGTAGAGTGTATTGGATTGCATGAATGGAATGTTCTACTGAATGTACTGTGTGCTGTTTAGTGTTCCCTGTACAAACACTAGAGGTAAATATAAATACTGTAGGCCATTATTTCAGATATTGGTCCCTTTGTGTTGCTACAGAATGTGCATCTCACCTGGTCAGTATAGGACCTTAGATGGCACTAAGGCAGAAACTGTTCTTATCTGTGAATGTAACACTTTGTCATTCATTCCTTTAGGCACTCCTTTCTGGACACGATTGCAGGTGGGCTGTACAGTGGTAAAGTGTGAGTGAAGTCTGGCTAGCTGCACCCATAATCACAGTCCATCTTCAAGCAGAATGTGGGAGAGGGTCCTAGACTGGTATTCATAGTAACTTTTGCAATGGAGATGCACGCCACATTCAGTACATATTGGTTTTTGGCAGGAAAACAAGATTCTTAAACTATTAACGAGTTTGCATGTTGGTTACAGTTGCGAGCACTCTCAAAGTTACGAGAGCCCTTGACCTACTCTAAACGATCGCATCCCATTAACCTCTCCTTGTACTCATAAAAATTGTGCATGCCTTGCATCATTTCAATAATTAAGAACACTACAGTAACAGATACAATTATTTTTAAGTGGTGACATACTGTTCTTGAATCACACAATTGGAGGAGTAGAAAATAATACAGAAAATTAAAAAACTTACCTCAAAAACAGATGGATTATCTACAGTTAAATTTATCTGTTTCTCACTCATCTTACCATAGTTTGATGCAGCATAAGTATTATTTTTAATGGCTATCAAGTAAATATGTTTAAAAAATCTCAGGCGAAATTGGGCACAGAACTAGTTTCATACATATTTCTATGTTTAAGATTATGTATTTCTAGGAAAGGAACTTTCCACGAATTCCATATGGAACTATCTGTAAAGTCTCTAATTTATTTTCATTGTTTGTGCTGCTAATAAAATGTTTTGTATTAGAGTTCCGAAGAGTATAATATTAAAAATTTAAAAAAATATATATATCTAGATCGGGATTTGAACATACATCAGAATATCACCGCACGACTACCAAGCACATCTTGCTAGAACACCAAAATTTTCACTACACAGTACACTCGTGTTTATTTGTGCTTTGCTTAACCGATTTTCGGATTATCCGTGCATGTGGTTTTTTGGCAATTTTCAACACCTACTGTAACTTCTGCGGCAAGGGGATGCTGTAATGTGCATCTTTCAACATGTAGTGGTACTATGTACATCTATTGCTGTGCTGCATAGCTCATGTTTATCTCTTTAAATTGTCAGCTTGTCAGAGAGACCTGTGCGAGTCATCCATTTCCGTTCGTTGGTTGAAGAGCGTATCTGACCGCACTCATTCAGGCAGTGTCCGAATGGCATACATTGTTGACAAAATGAGCACGTGGTTCGATTTTGTATACAAAAATGGTGACATATTTGGTAATTTGGTATTTCATATCTAGCAGATGTTAGCAAAAATACAAAATTACAAAATCAGGGCAATGTTGTTTTTTACCACCAAAACACATGCGTGAATGCATAAATAAAATATTTTTTAAAACAAATAATTGTTCATAAAATATACTAGGCATGTTTCAAAAAGGCTAGTAAGTGTTGTGCTTTGTTTTTATATATTGCAGCTAAATTTTTTTCAAGTCATTATTGCATAATTTGTTATTTTTTAATGTATTTGCAGCATTCCAGTGTTGACTGTAGAAATATTAGGTCCATTTTAAGCATTAAATTTAGATAAAAATATTTTTCACTGTTGTAAAAATGTGTTGCCACGAGTGCTAAACAAGTGACTGTTGACAACGTCCAAAGTGAATTTTACGAAATAACAAATTTGTCATTTCGGACACAGACACTGCCTCAGTTACCACCCCCACAGCACATCGTGCAAGTTTATCGATCACTCAGGCATGGTTGTTGTTCACTGTAGTGTCGTTTTCGCAACATGTCAACAAAGTGTAAAAGGACAATTTCAACTATCGCGGAAAAGTTAGAAGTAAAAAAATTTGAACATGGTGTGTTATAAACAAAAACATAAATTCCAATGCCCAACAAAAATTGTTGAAGATTTTTTCAAGATAGGCATGGTTTACCTTTTCTTACATTTTTTTCCTTATAGTGTTTAAATGTTTACTAAAATTTAAAATTTCAGAAATTTTTAACTTTTGTGTGTGTAAGCTAGTAAAATTTAAATAAGGTCCTAGTAATTAACGATGTAGATGTTTCAACCCAGCCTATTGAAACTGAATGACAAAGCAGCCTGCACTTATTGATAGAGGTGTGTGCTTTTGTTTTTGTAAAATTCATTATTGCTGTCACAAACTTTGAAATGAATGAATTTATACTTTTTTAAAATATGTTTTCCTTGTTTTAGCAAAAGTTAACGTTAGGTTCTGCATTTGTTAGGGATTGTTTAAATGTCGGGTTCCCTCAATAAAAGTCCCATTATGGTCTTTACTTAATTGCATTCTAACTCACTCTGCCATCTCAAGGATGGGTCTGTGTAACGCACGTTGAAGAAGCGACACACAGATACACACTACGCACTGCTTATTGGCCCATACTGCCTACCTGGCGTTGTGCCGGTGCAGGCTATCAGCTGTGTATACTCGATGCGCCATGAATTACTCTAGATAAATATCAGTTAAAGAATCATGTACTGATTTGAGTTTATCACTATTTTTGGAGCTACTATCACTGTTCCATTATGAGTAATAATGTGTAAATTCAATTAACCAGTTTTTTCACATAAATTCACTAATTCGTGTTTTCTCTGGCCCTGATTAACACAGTTAATCAGTAGTTTACTGTATTATATTTCCCATGTTTTTTATTACTTTTCAAAATTTTTAATTATTGCAGATTGTTGTAGGTTTTCATGTTCGTTTTTTTAATTTAAATTATTACTTTTATAATTTTCCATTACAGTAGGGAAAATAATACTTTGGTAGAATATATAGAATAAATTGTGAAATATTTCAAATTTCATAAGCACACTTATGTTTCTCTTTCCATTAGTACTGACTATTACAATACACATTAATCTACAAATATTTTTAACAATGCACGTGCTCACCGGCGAATCCATTTCAGTTAAAAATTTGTTGCTAACTGCCGATATCTGGAAACGTGCTTTGCATTTTTAGCCTTACACACAGGGCTCAGAACATCATTGGACTCTCAAACACCTCACAAAAGAGGGACTCACTAACTTCATTCATGAATTCAAGCTCGGTTTACAAGATACTTAAGAGACAGTCCCCTCTTATACATGAGGAGTTTGCGGGACTGCAAATGAAATATTTAAGAATGCCACCCCTAGCTGACATCCTTAATGTGACACTACCTCTATGTGGTTCTCCCTCTGATCAGTGGCACCAGTACCGATGCATTGCTAACACTTTATCCAACATGTTACGCTGTTCTATGGTTTGAACAATCTGCCTCACTAGTGTATGTCAAACAACTATAGTCAGACTCTTTTAGTTGCAGATATGCTGCATGCATACACCATACTAGCTTGCCAACATTGTTTAATGCAACTTCAGAGCCCAATACAGTGTTGGAAACTACTGACAGGTCTCAGAAATATGGTGGACAGAAATCAGTTTGTGGTGATTCCACATCTCTGCACTCTTAATATTTGTGTGGGGCCTTGTAATGTAATAGTGCCAAATGCAAGTATGTCTTTCTCATTCACTTTAATAGGATTTTTTTAAATTTGTTGTTATTAAATACCACCGTTTCAAATCCTGTAGTGTCTAATTTAAAATCCTGTATTTTCTGTATACATTAGACCCCTTCCATTTTTTTCACTATACTACATGAATCTGTCTCCCCCCACATCTCACAAACAGTATACATACTTTATTTACATTGCAGCATTTGTCAACAGTAAAATTGTGTTATGTCTTAGGGTATTGTGTCGTGGTGGAAAATGTTGGAGGTTGGCAGCCATGAAAGTTGGGTCATACACCGTGTTGTGTCGATGGCTATATGACAGTATGATGTGGACCGTGTGAATGTGGACATCTTGGTACAGTAGAAGACGCAATGATTAGTTCAAATGTAACCGTATACACAACTGTAAAATGCAACTGTAAATATCAACTGTTAAAAGATAACTATGTATCAACTGGCAACGAGGATGGAATTACTTGCGATGTGAGTGAAGTAAATGGTAGTTATCACAATAGCAGCACAATGGTATCTTTATTAGGCAACATTGAATAATTCGACGTGACGAATCCACAAGATTGGGACGCATATGCAGAGAGTCTTGAGTTTTACTCAAGCGAATGACGTCACCGGTGAAGAGAAAAGCATGCCGTACTACTTAGTGTGTGCGGGCCTAAAACATATTCAGTAGTGAGATCACTAGTTTCACCGGCTACCCCGGCCACGAAACCGTATGCGGAAATCACAAATTTACCAAAGGTTTAAATTCCATCGTCGTGATCAGAAGGATAACAAAAGTGTTGCAGAATATAGTGCAGAATTACGGCGGTTAGCAGAACATTGTAATTTTGGGGGCAACCTGGATCTGCCGCTTCGAGATCAATTTGTACGTGGTATGAAAGACGAGACTGTGCAGTGTAGGTTATTGTCGGAAACTGCCTTGACATTTGCCTAGGCACAGGAAAAAGCCCTTGTTGCAGAGGCACATACAGACATTCAAGAAATTTGGGGGACTGCTTTGAACTTTGTAAATACCAACTACCTAGGACAAACAGCACACCATAATAACAACTACTGGAATTGACCAGTTGAGCAAGGTAAGGCAAGCACCTAGATACAGTCAAGGGCTGAAGTGTACTGGTTGTCGTTCAATCTGCTTGTCGTTTCAAGAACGCTGAATGTTATTTTTACAAAAAAATTAAGCCACCTTGAGAAGGTATGCAGAAGTAAAGCAAATGATATGAAGTCTAAGGGTAATGTTAATAAAGTTGAACATTTGCTTTCATTTTTGTTTCGGTAAGAAATTTGGTTACCGAAAGTTGTAACAAAACAAAAATTTTCAATTTCGATGAATTTTTGGATTTTTAATGACTGTTCATCTAGTGCATCAGCAAAGAAAATTCTTGCACATAAATCATCTTGTTTGTTTTGACTATTTTATAATTGAAATTACTACATAAAACAAAAAAATTAAATATAGGCAAGACTCCCTGTGGTAAATACTCCATATTCTACATTTTTTGGTTTAATTTTATAACAAATTTGCTATGATTAACTTGCTAGAATGTTATGAAATTCATTAATATTTCATTAAGGTCAAGCTGTTATGACATTACTTTTCATTTTTGTTTCAGTTTCACGAAAGTTCGTAACATATCTTTCGTTTCAATTTTGTGAGAAAAAAAAAGTCAACATTTGCACAACCCTAATTTTTAAGTTTCTAGTGAATTATGCTAAACATGTTTTAAGATTCTGTTTGTTTTTATGTGATAGTGATAAGAAGTAACAAAGAGAGTATGCCTTTGTAAGTTTACCTGTGAATCATTTCTCTTTTCAGATATTGCAGAGTGTAGAGGATTCCTTGACCATTTTCAAAACGTACCCTGAACGGTTTTCCTGAAAACAAAAAACAACACGAAAACTTAAGGATTTTTAAGGTGAAAATCAGAAGGTACTACTAAACTTTCAACATTACAGTGCGACAAAATCAAGTGTAACCCTGGGTGGAGGTCGTAAGAGCGCTGGTGTAGCAAGGTCATCTTGTGAAAGCGTGGGAAATGTATTAGTAGATAGGCGCACAGGCCCTCCCAGCACGCTTCATTCAAAATGCCAGAGAACTTCACTATCAACCAGGAAAGCTCATGGTTTACTTTAAAACCATTACACAATAATTTTTATTTCATTATCTGAAAGAGATTTTTATAAGGTCCACATAAATGTAAATATCTGTAGTCAAATTATTATGTCTTTAAAAATATGGCACCAAAAAAATGGATATTTTTGAACATGGGAGCCCAAGTATTTAGGCTCTTAATTAACTTTGCCAAATAAATCACATGTCATCTGATCTATATCATTTACACAACATATAAATTAAGTATCAAGGATATTTAACTATCGGTACTCGGGTACTGGCATCCTGAATCCATTTTTAAAGAGGTAGTGATGTTTTTGCCAATACATTTTTATTTGTCCTAGAGGAAATTGTATTTATATTTATTAGTTTCTCTTGGATGAATAAAAATGTGTTGGCGAAAACATCAATATCTATTTTAAGAGATTCATAGTACTAGTACCCAAATACTCATCCTTCATGAAACTGTTGCTATTCATTTCATCATAATAGTCTCTGCCTTTAGTTCTGCCTTTAAAAATTAACTTGGCTCCCTCAGTGAAGCCATTTTCACTATCTGCGTGAACTATAATCCATCACTGGCCTTAATGGTTCTTTATGTACATGCCTGCTACATCATCCTGCTGCCAACACTTGTTCACGGTGTAATTCGGATGAATCCTTGTCTCATCGAGGTATATTACAGGTATTTACTTATAGCTCGCACGTATTTCTTTCACCACGTGAAGATCTTGTTTCTTTCCATTAAGAATAACTGCTTCTTTTTACATTTTATATTTTATAACTAGAACCCCATTGCTTTAATTAATTTTCGCAATATCCCTACAACCTCTGAAATTAATTTCTTTTGCCAACACTGCCTGCAAATTTTTCAGTGTGTGTACGCTACTTTTTTTTTTCATCACATAAAACTAGTGTAATTTTCTTCGCACCACTCTAGTATCAAATTAATCTAATTGTATTCTTCTGTTCACGGTTCTCCTCTTCTTACCACGAGTTGACAATTTTATTCCGCTGCCAGATGGTTTACTGTACACTTTATTAATTTTTTAAATAAAAGCTATTGATTTCCTGGTTGCAGCTGAAGTGCATTTTGTTGAACACTGAATAGAACATTATCATCTTCCTTTTCTTTATCGCAAAACTGAATTGCACTTCTAACAATTTCTCTAGCTTCGCTGTACACAGGTATATTGCTTTTATGTTTCTCAGATATCGCAAATGTTACCTTAATGACGAACACCTGCTGATCTAGCAAAGACAACAAATATGCATGCAAGTCATATTAGGACATATAGTCAAAGTAGTACGTTAAAACTTGCGTGTAAATGCATGAGACACGAAACTGGATGGAAAACAACTAAACACAGGTTGCCACAACTGTTGTTCGCCACTTTACAACTGACATGACTATACACACAGGTAGTAGATAAGGCAACTTGTTGGCTATGGGCTGGAAGGAGATGAGGCAAACGACAGTGCAGGGAGGGGTGGTGTGTATGAGAGAGAAGGAGAATGTTAGTTCACATTTTCCTGGTGCTTCACTAATGTTTGTCACGCTGTAAAGGTATATTCAACTGCAATCCTCTTCAACAGTAAGTCCTAGTTTTATTAATTTTATATTAAGTTTTGAGCCCACTTAAATTTATTCCATCCCCTAATTCTCTTATTGGGGATTGAAAAACATTTTAACAGAATCCTGCTGCTTTCCAGTTAGTTTCACAGACCACCATTTCCTTCTCCAAAATAATGAACAATGACTTTCACTACATATTCTACATCATTCAGTTTATTGATAATTAATTCAGAATCTTTTAGTGTATTGATAATTAATTAATAATCTTTCTTATCTTTGTATAAAAGTTTACTGTAAAGTAGTTATTTCCAGTTATAAAATATCTGATGATCCGCACACCAAGAGTAATACGGCCACATCTGCAAAATCGCAATTTTTCAAGAGAGTAATTTGAATTGAAACTTATATACTTGAATAATAAGTCATATTTGTCATTAACTGTTCTGTTTTCATGGAAACATTGCCTTGGGTCTCCTAGACACTGTACGGCATCATTTAAGCATGATTTCATTTGTATACAGGTATTACTAGTGCCTGTCTAAATTACTTGCTACATTATCTGTAATTATATAATGAATTTAATTTATTTAGTTATTAAAGTTGTTTCACATATTTTTGTACTAGGCCTATGTAGAATCGTCTCTGTTTTATAACTGTTACATAATATTTATAAGACACACAAAATACATTACAATTTACATTTAAACCTAAACCAAAGAGAAATGCAACAATGGACACTTAAAACACTAATGGTAACTTTGTGAAAATCTTGAATCTCAATCGTGTACAATAATAGTCTGATTGTTTTAAATTGAAAAATGCCTCCCTTCTATAATAATTTATATATTTATTATTCATACGTACATTAGTTTTGTATTGACAATCAGTCAACATAATAATTAAATGTTGCAGTTACTAGTTACTTCATTGCTCTGCACAGGCTGCATTATCATTCACTGTCGTCCATACTGGCCATAGGATTGGTTGGTGTTGGATTCTGTTTAGAATTAAGGCTGAAATAAAAGGTGTGGTGAATTTTTGGTATGAGTCCAGATGTACACAAGTGTCTGAGATCTTTACTTTAGCTTCTGCCAGACGTGGAGGTTGCTCATAAGCTGCCTGTAAAACCACTTGTGAGGGATGTCCTGTCTGGTGACGGCGAATGTTAATGACCTTGAAATCTTGCTCCCTGTAATCTGTCTTGTAGAAAATGAGATAAGGGGAGTCCTTCCTTACTTCAAGAACTTTGATGTCAGTCCAGACTACCTTCTCATTAGACTCATTGATTTCAAATTTAGATCCGAACTGCTTTGGAAGTCCCTTGTAGTCTTTGATGTCTTCTGTGCAAAGCTCTTTAACAGAGTAAGGATTCCCTTCTTTCTGGAGTCCACTGAGATGGGGTACAAATTGGGCCACATTTTAAAGCTCTGTTTTGCTGTCTGTCTACTGTAGAATGCATTGAATCACCCTCGTTTTGGGTATGGCCAACAATCTGGTATAGTCCATTCTGCTTTCTTCTGCCTTTTGGAATTGAACCTCTGAAAAATCACCCTAGGCTTATTATGTCAACCTGTTTTTCCAATAACTTGTATTCCACAAGTATTTAACACTGTGATTAACTTTAGAGTACTGTATTATTGAATAAATGAAACTTTACCTTAGTATCTTATGTAACTTGTAATATGTATTTCGTATTAGATACAAATTAACAGTGAGAGCAGCGACGTGTTGGCAATGGCCGGTAAGAAATAGTTCACAGTTAGAATATTTTTTAACCTCGTTTTGTGTATACTATTTGTAAGTTAAACATTGCCAATTGATATATTTGTATTGTTAGGTAGCACTGACAGAAACACATTTCATTGCTGCAGTTAAAAATATCCGCACAAATTCCAGTGTGTAGGCTGGTGTTTTTTTCCGTCCGGAATAAAGGTTCAATAAGTGAAGCAGTGTGTGTCTCTCTCATTCTCTGTGTCTCTCTTCTCTCTCTCTCTCTCTCTCTCTCGGGAAGATCGTACCACCGGTGTAGGAAAGGTATACATTTTGTTATTTCTAATTTCAGCACATCTCATACTAATTACAGTAACAGTAATGATGTCTGAGATTGTAATTAACAACTGAAACAATATTTTATTGTTTAAATACCTATTATATGTTATATAGATGCAACGACATATTTTAGATGTGATGGCACGACACAGCTCGTTGCGCGACACTTACAAATCCAGTTGGTTGGCAGACGTGGTGTGGAAAGCGTTCCCAATATGGCAGCGGCAGGCAACATACAATAACACGGCGTGTTTCTCAATGAAGCGTCAAGTTTGTACTCGTGTTTTTGAAACATCCTACGGAAGTTACAATGCTGTGATAAATATGTGTTTCCACGGCAGAGTGAAATTTGTTGTCATCGTTGTGTATGAAAGGACATGGTGGCTGCATTGTAATCATTACACAGGCCAGGTATGTGTGTTGATTTTAAATATGTGCAAAATTTTTATGTTTTAACCATGAACTGATGTTATGACAAAATTAATTATTTACCTTCATGTCTGTTTATCACAACGTTGTACCTTTGCACTAGGTGTTTGGAAAACAGTTGTGTAACGAGCTTACGTTTCTGTGCTTTGAATGTCTGCAACAATCCCAACGAAATACTAAGCCCACCCAGATAAAATTAAGTAAACCTACAAACCAGTAAGTAGCAATGCATGTAAATATTAGTAGAATAAATGTTACGGTAGGCCTATATGTTTGCGTGTTCACCACTATCTTTTACGTTTGTCGATGTACAATAAATAAGTGACATGAGTTGCATGCTTGAATTTACTGTGTCGTTTCGTTGGACTGGTTGTCCCTTCAGTTTAATTTTTATTCCAAACACATTAATAACAACAGGTTAAATACTACTGTTGTTTACACTACAGTTGTAACAAACACCGTCATGGCAAAATATTAATGTATATTATGTGTAACATGCCATATTGTGTGTAAAAAATAGTTATAAAGCTGACCTAAATATTGTTATAGGCCTACATTGTGAACATTCATAGGAAATGGTTTCTGCAATATGACGTAATTCTTTGAATCAGTAACCAAAAGTAGAAATTTGGCAGGGCTTCAGAAAAGGCTGAAGTTATCATGAATCAACTATATTAGTGAGTAGTGTTTGGAATATTCAGCATCATTACATCACGCATGTAAAGATAAGCTATATCTTTATTTTTGTTCTGACCAGCTGCATTATCAGAGTACAGAATTGATGGTTTGCCTTGACAATGTTCATCTAAATACATTTACACACAGCTTGCAATCTCATTCACACCACGGTTTACAAGAGACTCATTCCAAAAAGAGCAAAACCCCATCTTGGCTGCAACATCAAAGATAGTAAAATTGAAACAATTCAGCTTTCTTTTGTAGTAAAATGTAGAGATTTCTCCACACTGCACTTGTAAAATAGCCTGAAGATCGTAACACAATACAATGGTTTTCCCTTCTTTTGCTGCTTGAATGTCATCTTTTTTCTCGATTCTGCTCAATTGTTTATTTAAGAAATGTAGCTCATAGCGTTCTTGAATGTTTTCCTTTTAATCTGGGCTACTGTTTTTGTAGTTTCCACAGAATCTACAATGGTCTTTTTTTGGCTTAAAAAATGACAAATTAAATTCATTGTTAAAAATGTCTGTACATTTTCTGTTTTACACAAGGCAATGATTTAGATGTTGGTCTTGAACATACATTCTATATTTGTCTGCAATTGCCAAGCTTCCATCTAAATATTCCTTCTTAGCCTGCCCTCTAAAATAATGAGATTCCATTTTTGGGAACTTGCCTATGTGTTGTCTTACCATTTTCATCACATCAGAAACCTTGTGTTTTGTGTGCTTTCCTCTTCTGTCTTTCTCAAGAACCCCACAGTCATTAATCTTTTCCTACAATTCCTTTATCATTTTGTCTCCTACACTTAATGTCTTCATAAAAAACTGTTTACATACCCTGACCTTCTTTTCACTAATAGTGAAGTAATATGCAATATCATGTCCTCTTCGACTGTCTTCTGTCCTTTCTCTATACTTGAGTTCAACTGGGAGGTATTTCCAACTATACAGGATTGCTGAAGGTCATGATCACCTAATTCGTAAAAACATTTGTTTATTTCTACCTGTTTAGTACTCGAGATTTTTGTTGAACACTTCAGTTTACACTTTTCAGAGCAAGTACCTTGTACCACATGCTCTGGAATTTCCTTGTTCGTTAATGTAAAATAAGCCTTCCCAGTATTCACTTTCATTTTTTTCACATTCTTTTTACAAGTTTCTGGTTTTCTTTCCTTTTTTCTGCCCATTTTTTGCAAACAATTCTGAATTTCCTCTACAGTTGTTTCTGTTGATCTTAAAGGCCCATCTGCTTCATTCTGCAAAGCTCCTGGTCCTAATTGAACACAATCAGTATGGCCTTAATTTCCTAATACTACAAAACCTACCTCTTTGGACATATGTACAGCAATTGGGTTTTAAAGTGGTTGGTTTTGCTTGTTTCACTTTGAAGCTGACCGTACCTCATCCTCTTGTTGTAAATTAGGCTGATCTGAATATTTAACCATCTGCACTATTTTCAGGGTATGTGATGATAACGTTGCAGGCACATCCATTGTAACACCTTTTTTACATTTTTCTTGAACACACTTCAAAGAATGGGTTTTCCAATCATAGCTTACTAATAAACAGTGATATGAACCATAGACAAAACAACAGTGGTATGGCAACATCAAAGAGTAACATAGCCACATGTACATTTATGGCCTTCGGTGATAATAACTACGGAATTCTGTCAGAGCAATAGGGCCACATTTACAGATGTGACTATCTTACTCTCTCAATTAAGGTAACTAACCCTAAATGATATATGGACACAAATGCCATCTAGTGGTTGAATTTGTAACTACAGATATGGCCAATTTACAGTCTATAGATTCAAATGTGGCCTTTTCAATGAACACAAAACCTGGAAATCCCAAATTTTGCAGATGTGGCCATATTACTCTTGGTGTGCACCTTCCTATATGCAGAACGATTAAAAAAAATGTTTTCCCGCCTTTGTATTCCAAGTCTGTTTTATCTTCCACTTTGTCAAATAGCAGGACTGTAGCATGGTCTTTGTTATTTAATTTTAATCCAGTAGCTAGTAGGAATCAAGTATGAAAGCAGTTTTTTTTAGCATGTGTTTCAAGTTTTCATTTTCATTGTTAGGTTTTTCATAAGTTTGAGTCTCAAATACACTTTATTAAACAAAATAGTTAAAACCACAAGGAAGTGTTGGATTGCAATGCTATTTGGAGGGATGGCAAAAGTTGCCAATAAGAAGTAATGATTACAAATTGGAGACTGGTGTGAGCAATATTTATCTCATTATACATATATTTCTGATTATGATATTGCGCTACAATGTTTGCAAACACATTCTGTCAGATATCACAGTATGGAGTTGTAGAGCTTCCTAATGATGTCCTGTGGTAATCCATCTTATACAGCTTGAATAATCGGTTGCACTTCCTGCAGATTTTGCAGTAGGGTTGGAGTCACGACACTTTCAGTTGGTGATACAGCTGGCAATGCGACTGGCCATAACAGAGTATCCATGGTTTCAAGGCATCCTCATGAGATGGCAGCGGTATTGGATCAAGTGTTGTTCTGTTGGAATAAAACACTGACATGAGTGCTCACAAACGGCAGGGCAACTTGCAGGATCTCATGACTCTACTGTTGGGCTGTCAATGTGCCCCTGATGAAGGCCAATGGTGATTGGGCATCATATGAAATTATACCCCACATCATGACATCAGGCCATTTGGATGTGTAAGGTATGACAAACATTTTATCTTGGCGCTACCCACGTTGCCTCCACACACAAATGCATTTGTCATTGCCAAGACAAAAGCGGAACTCATCACTGAAGATTACTCTCTCCCATTCTGCATGGCTCCATAAACAGTTGATCACGATGCTATTGCAGTCTGTGGCAACCCTGATATGGTGTTTAGGGCAGTCATCATAACAGACTGTGTGCATGTAGTCCTGTGTCATACAGCCATCTGCCAACTATACTGGCACTCGCAGAGTGCTGCAGTGTGGGTATCACTGCTTGCTAAATGTCCGCAATTGTGTCAGTCTCTCAGAATGTGTGTGCATGTGTGCACGTGCATGTGGGCATGTACATGCACGTCTCTGTCTGTCTGCATCTCTGTGTGTCTGTGTCTCTTTGGCTCTGCATGTCTGTGTATCTGTGCACATGTGTGTGTCTGTATGTGTGCATGTGTGTGTGTATATTCCTCTACCCCTAATGCCGACGACATGCTATGGTAATATCCACACAACTGGTATAGAGTGCAATACTGCGAAATTACCATTAGTTTCCCTACAATGTAATAACCTCTCTTGAACACATCCAACTGTTCAAAGTGCTATTAAACTCATCTCTGAGGCATATCACACTTTGAAGGGGTGTTACCTACATAACAGCATGAGTCAGAATGGAAAGCATGCATATTAGGACTATCACACACACACACACGCACACACACACACAAACTGGCAGGTACAGCGATAGGCTTGCCCTTTCTGATGACACTTGTACGGCCAAGCATGAAATGTGAATCATCTGCATGTCTCATATTGGGATCTACCCACCATATTTTTCCTGTAGGTTGCTTCCTTGTGGATGGTACCTATTTTTCGACTATGTGTGTAGTTTAAATTTCCTAAAATTAATATTTTCATTTTCAACTTTTTTGCTTATTGAGAATGCTTTTTGTACTTTTCCACTTTATCAGTGAAAACCCTAAAGCCACTGGGTTCTCTGAAATTTTTTGTGTTTGGCTGGTTTAGTAGTTTTGAAGCTACTGTACTTCCATGTTTTGTTTTGATTGGGAACCTTAATTTGCATTCCATATCATGCACTGTATGTGTTTTCCTGTACAGTAGGCTCATAAAACAATATATATATATTTGACATTACTGAGTTATTCAGATCTCTCTCATGGTTGTTAGCAAGAAAAAGACTTTAGGAAACATACAATTTTTTTGGATTAAATTTATTGTGTTTTGCAGTATTGCACTCATTGACTGTTAATACAGTGTCTTCATAAAGTCTGCCATATTCATAAAGTCTGCCATATTTTACTTATTTGGCTTTACTTTATCATTACTAACAGCAGCTATACATATACTTAGTTTCTTGCATTTCATCACTTAATAAATGATGTAGTTGTTTCTGTTTGGAAAGTACAAACCATGGTAATTCTTTTCTCCACTCACTCTTATACTTTTCTTGATACAACGACTGTATCAGCGATAATTTTTTTTTTCTCACCATTTTGATATCAATACCAAACACAAAACACAGTCAGTTTTGGACATACACTATTGAATTAATGGTGTATGTCCAAAATATTTATTTTCACTGAAACTGGCACACATCACAGTGGGCGCTAGTGTTGCATGTATGCAGCAGCCACTTTGATTGAAGAGCCAAAAATCACCCACTATACTGTTAAAAATCCATAAAAATTGATTAAAATCCATTAAAACGGCAGGTCTGTCAGCTATTTTTGTAAGCAGACTTGGTCAAGGAGATGAGGATTAGCCATGCATTAAAATCCATGCTTCTCTTGAATCAAAATAAAACACTTCACTGTGTACATGGTCAGCAAGACTGAACAGAGGTCAAAAAGGTGCTTGGAAGGGAAGGGGTTGTGGTGCAGGATTTCCAGTCACGTCATCTATTGTCTGTGTATCAAGATGCGCCCTCATCTGAGGTAGCCACTTTTTATTAACCATGGCATAAATTTACTACCTGTTAAGTGCTGGCTTTCTTTTTTTTTCTCTGGGGTGAACCGTGAAAAGTTGGGTAATGTTCTGTGCATGTTATTTTGTAATACTGTGATAAGGCTACACTCCTACCAAGCTCTATTAATATTTGACATTCAACATATTTTTTATAAATTTGTATTAACCAATACAGTGGGATCGATTTTATTATTTTGCAATACGTCGTCTTACCCTTGTCATATACAGTGGTGTTTTTGCAGTTTCCATCTATTTAATATCAGGCAGTAATGGCACTAGGTGAGCAGCTTGATAGAATTATCTTAAAATCCAATTTTTGTGCTGTAAAATATTCTCTTTATGTTATTTTCACCTTGTTGAGTTTCCTCCTTTCTGATTATTTGGGTGTTTTAGTTGTCTTTGTTTTGGTTAATATAAACTTACATAGCCAGGTATCAGGTATGTTAACGAATGGTCGACTGGTTTTCATATGGATGTTATTTTTTCAGCACTTTTTCTAGCATGGTGTGCATGCAGTAATTTTCTCTGTTAATTCTCTGTAGCCAGCTGATCAAGCTATCTATTTATTTTGTACATACAGTTGTGTCAGCTTCAGTAACTAAAAATTATGGATTTTTGCAATGTTCAATTGACTTCATGCTGCTTTTGTTGAGACTATATCTTTCTTCTCTTCTTCCTTTAGGGTCTTCTAGG
Organism: Dryococelus australis; assembly: GCA_029891345.1. Lineage (NCBI taxonomy): Eukaryota > Metazoa > Arthropoda > Insecta > Phasmatodea > Phasmatidae > Dryococelus > Dryococelus australis. The sequence continues at coordinate 60,932,479 of CM056999.1, forward strand.
GACCACGAGACAATTTCATTGCTTCGTCCTTTGTTGTTCCTTCTTACTCCAGTACTCCATCATTATTTAAAGCTTCTTTCAAATAAACTCATTGCTCTTGGAATGTCTTGTACCTCTTCAGCTGGGTTTCCATGCATTTATCTTTTACATAATTTACAAATTCCAATAACTTGCACAAGTTTGTATTGGTGTACCTCTAAAAATTATAATGTAAACCAGTCCCGTGAATAAGTATTTATTTGAAAATTTTACAGAAAATAAACTTCAATTTGCAACTTTTATGACTGATAATTCTTAAGTACTTGGTTTGTGTGTCAATAGTGGGTTTGTATGTCATTAGTGGTTTATACATGCATTGAAATCTCACGATTTTATTTATTTACCTACAAGGCTGTAATGCCACCCAACAGCCAATTAATGGCCTATATAGGACGACACAAGCTACTCTGTAATCAACTACAGACACAAGTATGGTCTATCACAAGACAGTTTACAAGAAATAGCACCTACAACAATATATATATATATATATATATATATATAAAAGGACCTCAATAGATCCAGAATTATCATATAGTTGCATATTATCTTGAAAATCACCAAGCAAGGAAAAGACTGACCGATCTCATTTTCGACAACATGGTAGCGGGTCCTGGTCAGCTTCCTGCCATCCTCCCCATGCACAGTCAGTACCATCAGGTCCTTGTAAGGGTGAACGTCATTGGGGTCTGGCATCAGGGTTGTGTAGATGACTGTCTCCATCAGCTGTGCATCTGTGTTGCACTCTGCCCCTTGCTCATCGCAGAACTGCACACAGTGCCTGGTAACAAAATTCACACTTCTGTAGAACTGCTGTTGGATTACTTATTTTTTCATGTCCAAAGGAAAAATATTTCAACAATTTTTCACCTATTTTCAGGCAGTCTTACATGTCTGAAGGACAGTACATTTGAGCCTTTCTTTTTGGTTAAATTAAATTGTACAATGGCATTAGTCCTTTCCACTGTGTAATTGGTTGCACACTGCTACCCCTCGGAGGATTTCTTGGCTTGAATGCAGATAAGGTACAGGTATAAAAATGTGTTTGTTTAAACAAGCCATTACATTTTGTGTTTATTTATGAAGAACACTTGAGACCAATGGCAGCTCCAGGAAGAATTTCAAAAGAGGGCACAAAGTTAAAGATTAATATAATATTTATTGAAGATGCAACAAACTAACACACCTCTAAACACACCAGGTTTTCACTTTTAGCAGTTTCATCATGATCTCAAAAACTCAACAAAAAACCACAAAATATACTATTGCATTTTTTTTATTGTTGAAATTATGTATCTAATATTTATCTTAGATCATTGTGTATTTTAACTAAACTTCTGTATACTTCATTCAACTGATTTTTTATAACTACCTATCCCAGCATTAAATTTTCATTTCATTTTGCAAACTCAGTTTGTTCCCTAAATACTTTTTCTGTCTTGTCATCCAAATGTTTTAGACCAACACATGTAGTCGCTCACATTTGGTCAGAACCAAAAAGAATACAACACAAACAATAGAACATGTTTTTATCTTGTATCCTGCAAACCAAATAGTTTTATGGATTTTTTTGACTGAAATTACAGGTATAATTTCTTATTTGGGTATGACAAGTTCACATTAGAATATGTTGTGGTCGCAGAGGGCCAAGATTTTTAATTGAATGCCTGTCATGATAACACTAACTGCTCCCCTAAAAAAATTTGATTCTGTTCACTTTGTTTTTTTAATGAATACGGTATTCTACACACAAGTTCAGGAAAGGCCTGTCAACAATTGCGCTACTTCCCAACCTGTGTCCAAGGACAAAGATACGCTGATTGGTGCATGTGATCCTTTTGATGTCACTGCGCTGTCCCAACCTCCCGTGTTCCAAGTCTACCTGTGTTGCAAGTCAAAGCATTCAGAAAACTGAACTTTGTTCCAAGTTGTGCCCTAAGATGATAGAAAAATAAGACTACAGATACTTTTGCACGCATTTGTGGAATGTTCACGTTGCATATATAAACAATGGGTATGCATATTTTCTTGAGGAGAAAGTGATGAGATGCTAAGTAGTGCAGTCTGCATTCGGTCTGAACTATTTAATATAAAGGATGAACGTTTGAAAAATACAAAGTTCAAATTAAATTCTTGGATGTTAGTTGCCGAACTTATATAACCAAAACATTTAGGGCCTGTATCATACTGATAAGTAAATATTTAAGTCATACATTGCACAAACACTATATAATCAACAATTCAGTAATATAAAAATTATTATGTAACTACAAATAATGTGCAGAATTTACTGCGAGTGCGATTTAAAGTCATATTCTAAAAGCTCCCTTTTGGACAACACATTTGTAGACCATATTCGGACTGTGTGTATGTGACATCGCTTGATATCAAGATTTGGACATGTCCACAGGTATGGCCGATTATAGGCAGGCTTTAACACAGCAACAAAAATGCTGTGTATAAACACTGAAAACTGAATAATACGCAAACTTTAAAAACTATGATGTTATACACTGTTATTTCCAAAATATCCACCAAATTCTCAAGCCTTTAATGTAATACTGCAACAATAACATTACATAATGTGTTACGTCATCAGAAAACATTGCAGATGAGACGTACCTGCCATCTATCGAGCTGTTACAGCACTGCCTGAACTGTGTCGGCACAGGCGGCTTGTGCCCCCAAATCTACTGCACTTAGGCTATTTCTGAGACATCTCGTGTGCCTTCGACAAGGAAAAAATATACAGCAGCGTGGGCACAGACAAACTGTGCCCCAAAGCTGCAAGGATAAATATCGTCCTTGCCTAAAATAAGTAGATGCTATTAGCAGCCTAGTGATACAGAACTTAATTATCAAATATGCTACTTTTACAATTAAAATATGAAAAAAAGATCTATAAAAAGCATTGTTTTGTTACGGCATGTTAAATTTTATTTGGCAGGACACGTGTCCCTGCACCCATTGACAAGAGCCACCTCTGCTCGAGACATAAATTAATGCTAAATATCGTATATCAACTGAGTTCTGAAGATTTTGGAAACCTGTATAGAAAAATCAGGAAAGGAAAATCCTTTATTTTTGTTTCTAAAATCAAGAAAGGGCTAAGCAAATATACCAGAGTGATCAGGCACATATCCAAGGGAGGGAGGGGGGAGGGATCCAAGTGGTCTAGATCCCCCTCCTCCTCCCCCCCCCCCCCCCAACATTATGATATAAATATTTGAGAGAAAAATTGTTGCATTACTCATGAATTGTTAGCTTGAGTTGTCACCTTTATAGCTCATTTGTTACTGCCTTTTTACTCGCATATAGTTATTGTTTTTATTATTGTAATTTAATATTCTAAATATATAATTTTGATTTTTAAATTACATATTCTTGAGTAATGTTTTAACGTACAAAATAATATCCCTTAGTAGTAGCCACAGAAGTATTGTACAGATGATTACATTATATAAATAAAAGCAAACACCCATGGGTGTAGCTGTAATTTGTCAGATGGAGGCAGACATTCACTTTTAAGTCAAAATTTTAACATTCTCACATTTATTGTATTATGAAATGTATTTTGGTATGTTCCAGTTGACTGCACAGGGTGTGTACTCAGTGCACCCTGAACACTATAAAAGTGCAATTATCATATGATTGTCCAAAGTGAGTGCTTGTTTGTCAGCCATATTTGCACTCAAATTTGCCACACTGACCGTGGAGACAGAGCGGCTAAAATTGCACTCAAGGCACACTTTTTCAGGGCAGTCAATTGGAAGATGAAAAATGACTGCACTCAGTGCAAGTTCCGGTAATTGGAAGATGCTGCACTTAACTAGTGTGCATTGAGTGCAGTCCAGTGGAATAACTGGAAGATGCTATTCATTTTCACACATAAAACACTTATTGAGGTACGTCTAATGTATAGTATAATATATCGGCAAGTTTCTTCATATATTTATTATTATATATATTATTATTAATAATTTATTTATTGTTATTATTGAGTGAGTTACTAGGTCCAAGATACTAGTTTCCTGGGATGATTGTTGATGGCACATCTTTATGTATTATTCCTTTACTGGTCCCATGCATATATACTGGTAAGAGTAATTTCAGAGTCCAAGTGATTGTAAAATATTTTTACTATAAATTAGATTTACCCTTTTCCCGATGTATTTGTAACGGATATGGTATCGGGCCGATACTTTAGTATCGGTTGTAGACAATGAAGTTACATTATTACCATATTTACTCGTTTATAGCATGCCCTTTTTCCCCACAATAAAGGAAAAAACATTTCTGGGACATGCACTATACACGAAAAAAAAGAGGAAGTGGGAGTGGTAGTCACAAATTGTCCGGGGATGTTGAGGTAAGTGGCAGAACTGTCTGTTGTCTCATATCTCGTTCTTACATCACTCATCTCCCTTCTCTCTCTTTCTTTCTCAGCGACCCTTCAGTTATGTGTAGAGATGCCATGTGTTTACGTGCCCCCCCCCCCCCCTCATTTCATAACACCAAGATATTGATGGTTGATAATTCCGTCAAGCCCTCTTTGTTTCCCTGGCAGGGTCTAGCCAACTATAGTCCATTCCCAAGTGGAAGCGACTTATAAAAATCAATCTTTGAAAAAACACTCTAGGCATAACATGTCACTTGTTTTTTCAATAACCTATATTTCACAAATATATAACACTGTGGTTAACTTTAGAGTACTGTATTATTGAATAAATGAACCTTTACCTTTTTTAAATATGAATTAACAACAGCGAGTGCAGCGACGTGTTGGCAACAACTGCTAAGAAACAGTTTATAGTTAAAATATTATTTTAACCTCATTATTTATTATACTATTTGTAAATTAAACGGTGCCTATCGAAATATTTAAGTAGCCCCGATGGCAACATATCTCATTTTTACAGTTTAAAATAACAGCGGAAAATATTGTGAGTAGGCCGTAATTGTATGGTATTGTTTTATCGAGCAAGAAAGCAATTGAAAAACTGTGTGCTGGCGAGGCTTGTTGCACTCTTTCTCTTTCTTCGTCTCTTTCACACTCGGGAAATTTCACTTCGCTAGTAAGTATAAAAATTATACATCTTTTCAATTGTAGCACATTTCATACTCATTACAGCAAAATAATGATTTTTGAATTTGTAATTTACAACTGAAAAGAGATTTTAATGTTTGAATACGTATTTTAATATATTTAGATATGATGGTGGGGCAGTTACCTAGTGAAGTTGGCAGATGTGGCATCTTGCTTTTTGTCAAACGAAACATAAATTATTCTTACTTCGAAAAATACTTCAAATTAATACATCACGTTCATAGACGTTGCATTTTTTAAACCTACCTAGGCGAGTTACGATGTGATAAATCTGTGTTTCCATGGCAGTAATAAATATACTGTGACGCGTGTTTCGTTAATCATTGCATCTGTGAAATAGCATGCCTTTGTGCATCGTGGTCGATACGCTGGCCCTGTGTGTGCCTGATTTCAAATATTTTATTAGTACTATTTATATGTTTTAAATGTGAACTGTTTTTATGACAAAGTTATTTATTTACTTCCACGTCTGTTTATGTATCACAACATTGTACCTTTGTCCTAAGGGGTTTGAAACACAGTCGTGTAACTTAATTTGCCACAATCCCAGAAGAAAAATACTAAGCCCAGCCCGATAAATTTTCAGTAAACCTAATAAAGAGTAAGTAGCAATACACAGAAATATGAGCGGAATAAATGTTATCGTAGGCTTATTTGTGTGCATGTTCACCGCTATCTTTTAAAGTTTGTATGACAAAAATGAGCAACACGAGTTGTGTGCTTGAATTTAATGCTCCTTTTTCACTGGCTGTTCCTTCGTTTTAATATTTATTCCAACTGAGGCCATCCTTTTAGAGAAATGACCCAACACATATCAATAACAAAAGGATAATTACAATTAGTACAGCCCTTTACCTCCCAGTTGTAACAGTGTTAAACACAGTCATGGCAAAATACTAACGTGCATTACATGTATTGTACTACGTCGTTGAAAACAAATATGTTAATGTAAAATAACCATAAGAACTGTCTTCAATTCAGACATTTTTAAAACGTCATAAAGCTTACCTAAATAATGTTATAGGCCTAAACTGTGAATATTCATACGGAATGGTTTTTGGAATATGACAGAATTCTCTGAAAAGCTGTAAACAGTAAACAATACATTTGACAGATATAAAAGTAGAAGTCACATTTCAATGTTTATTTTTAGGTGTAGCGAAAGTATACGAACATATGTACACACACAATGGAATGTAAACATTGATTTTGACTGATGCTACATGGCAGTCACATGGAAATGTTTGTTTACATTTGGCGGAAGGATACGAAATGGGCCTGCAAGTAGATATTTAGTAGGGCTCCAAGAAAGTTGCTTCGAATGGGAAATGGACTATAGGATCAGGGGGCGGTGTAGGGACGAAGCGAGGAGAAGGGACAAGGCGACTTTTTTTTTTTTTAGAGAAGGGTAGTATAACATTCTAGCATGGCAAACAAAAGAGAGCCTGTCACTGCTAAAAGTAGAAAGGAGAAAAAAATGAAGCCGGAAGTGTTGAGTAGTAGGAGTGTCAGGTTTTTATTATTTTGGCTTTTTGCACCCGAGTTATTTAATTAAAGTATTTTTCAAACATTTCACAATCACCACATATTGATGTAAAAAAGAATAATTTGTTCCAGACTTACTAACAGGGTGCAAATTTTTGATGCAATTTATTTTTAGAAATGTTTTACCTGGAACTTGTTGCAAAATCATGGTGCACACTATAAACAAGTGTGCGTTATACACAAGTAGATACGGTACTTTCTTTAGACAAAAAATTTACCATATTTTGGTGCGTATATGCTGCACATTAAAAAAATAAATAAAAATACGAACAAATAAATTCCACCAACAATTTTTTGTGGTCTGCAAAATTCCTATTTAAATAATGTTAACATAATATTTTATCCTTTATCGCATGTTGCGCCGATTTAAGTATATTTTGGGTCCCGTCACCTAAGATTTTCCGCTACTATAGTTTTTAAGCTGGTTGTTTATGCAAACAGCTAGTAAGTGGATGACACCACCATTTATAACTTCTCTGTGGCACGCTGTCTATTGTCTTTTCTTCTCAACACGTCTGTCGACACTGCCGCTGTACGGCGTGGTGCGAGACTGACTTTCTACTTCTCCCTCGCTCTAATATTTTTTTCTGTCTCTATCAGTTGCACACCTTCCATTCCTTCCCTCACATGCCATACATGGCGCCGAGAGGGAAAGTTGTTGTCGAACAAAAGATAAAGCAGGTCCCCTCTCTCTCTCTCTCTGTCGGCCACTTCCACTTGACTTGCCTTCCACATGCCGCTCGCTGGCAGCAGATTAAATAAAGTGCACCTGGCGAAGGTAATTTTATCAAGATTATGCATAGCTCAAAATGGTTGCACCTAACATCACTTGTATTTCAAAGCAAATGGTTTCACCTGAAAATGTTATGGAAAACATTTTAAAGAGGAATTATTATTTGAAAAGATGTTTTCTTTTGTGTTTAAAGGTCCTTTTATTCCATGTTATTATGTTGGCGCTCTTGGCGATGATTGTAAAAGAAACTAGTATTCTGAATTAAAAATTGTAATGTGGAAAATTAATGATAATTACAACATTTATGGCTAAAATTACGCACATAGGCTAATACACATTTTTTCTAGCAAGAGCTTTAAAAATATTTAGAAATATTATGGTAGAGCATGCAAATATCACGGTTATGTAAAAGGTTTCCACTAATATCCATTGAGTCTGTTGTCTATGGTCTCCACCCACCTGGTGAAAAGCCGTTGTTGCCATCTGCCATTGCGCTCTCTTCCATCATCATGTATCAATATGTGAGAATTCCATGCTGGTAACGTCGGAATATTATATATGCAGTTAATTAATTTTGTACTTACATATTTCATTAAGTACAGTTCGTCGTTGGTGCCTTTTTAGAACAGTCTCCTCAGTGAAATGAATTGACACGTGTCAGCCGCTTTGTAAAATGGTTTGTTGTGTGCTGTGGTCCACCATTATCTGTGGCCATCGCCAAAAATGATTTTCGTTGTGAAGTGTGAATTTGTTGGTGTCAAGAAATAGTTCAAGTCTTTTGTTAATTGCATAAGTCAGCAGCAAATAAATTATTTTGTATCAGTAGCCAACATGTGATTAATCATCCAAAGTTCGGTACATGTTTAGGAATTACGAAGTAAACAGTAAGTTTGTGTGTTTTGTAAATAATGTTTTCTTAAATTGTTGTTAGAATATTCAAAATGTATTTGGACTTTTATTTGATTGAAACTCTAACGATTTTTACGGAGAAGTTAAATTTGCTTAACATGTATATAATGTGCATTTCGCACATTGGTATTAACTGTGACGTATTTATTACATTTTGTTCTTACGGGAGGTTTTCAAATGTACGTGGCCTAAATAAGCGCCCTTTTAGTGTAGTTTATTATATAAAAATGTAATGATATCTATCTGTTGAACATTTCTCGCATCGGTGAACAGTGACACATTTATCGCATTTTGTTCTTTCGACGAAGTTAAAACTTTTGAGCTATAGTAAATTGATTGCTATTTCCGTACGAACAAAATTTTCCAATGCATCATCAAAACAATGCAAGTTCAAAGTTCCACTTTCTTATAAGAAGAACCACAAAAAAATTGTCTCCTGAAAGACGTAAAACTATAGTTCCCCACCCCACCAAATAGAACCCTAAATAGTATATTATGTGATCACAACAAAAATAAAACCGTTGGGGATGGCAACCAGCTATAGTAGCCTAATTACTGGACAGAAGTTGTTAGTCTTTCAATTCTTGCCATTAGATTCATAGTTTGTTTACAAAGATCAGTTTCTTCACCAACAGAACAACTGTGGCGGAGGGATACATCGTGCCCGCACTTCTTTCGATAACTGTCAACATTTATTGAAGTTAAATGAAACAGACTATATTAACAATTCATAGCATAATTAATTTGGATAAGCTAAGTGTTTATAAAAAATTTTTTTCTAAGTTAAAAAAATTGCATTGGAGTTTAATTGGTAAATATTTTCTGTTGGTTTTCAGATGTGTTGTGCATTTTCTTCTCTTGCAGAGGAAAGGAACATTTGAAAATGTGTTGAGATACATTTTTTGAATAAGCATGCACTAAAATTAACTCTTAACATTTTTATTGAAATTCCAGGAAAGTGTGGTCCACAGCACCTCAACCATTATGCACACTTAAACTAAGTTACCAATTTTAAAATCCGAAAGCCGAATGGCTCATGACATTCATAATAATTATAGTAACTGCATTTTAACAACATGCTTCTTAAAAATTATTCAGTAATGTACCATACTTTATGTGCTATATATTTTCTTTTTATTTGTGCATAAGTGAAAAATTATGCAATGACAAAAATTTTGAAATTAACATTTGTCAATGTCAGTGTATTCCGACTGAAGCAAGGCAAAACTTGTTACTAACTCTCCTATTTTTGAACTCAAATGAGTATTCTAGGGGCATTATCTGTTCGATATTACTTAGTCCTCTAACTGTCTATTATTTTTATGTATAAATTTACTGTCTTGATGAAGGTTTATGGCTTATTCAGCAACATCCTGTTGTATAACAGCTCTCATTTTATACCCCTTTTCTTTCTCTCTTTCACCCTGTGTGGACCTATAATGTCCATGTAGTGTCACTGGTAGTCACAAAAAGTCATATACATCGAAATTAAAAGAAAAACAGAACAATCTCTAAATGTGCAATAACACCTTATCGAATTTTAATTTTGTACCAGTGGAGCTTGTCCGAGTCCAGTAATGATACTCACCCTGTATCACTGTCCCTTTCATAGTGGTATGGGCAGGGGGTCTCCAGGCACCTGAAACTTCCCCAGGTGTTGAGGCACGTCTGCTCGGAGTTACATACATGTACCACGTTCAGACACTCATCCACATCTGCAATTATCAAAACGTATCATGTATTACAGTTCACCAACCACATATGGCACGATGTTTCTTTAACGTAAACCATTTTATTATTAAATTAATTATTACATATATTTTCTCTTAATTTCAATTTAGAAATGTGTTTTGTTTGTTGACATTTCTGTTACTGATTCATTTTGGTGGCTTACTGGTCAGACAGAGTAACTTAGACCAGGGACATAATTCCATTTATGCAGCATGTGCCAAGTTACAGTAGTGTTGTTCACTGCTTGTAATGGAGTTTCGTATATTCTGGTAGGCAGCTAGATGGTACATTTTGGGGTTTGGTTTGGCATACTCTGGTTGTGATTTATGCAACTACTTTATATAAAATAATTCTGTATATTTCCTTTACTTGTTACTGTATTTAATTGGATGTCTAAATAATAACTTGAAATTTGAAGCAAATCAAACTACTGCACTAATTTTGTACTTGGTGTTGGTGGAGGCTACTTTCACAGTTCTCAGGTACTCTATAAGTCACACTTGTACCAAATACAGTAAATGAGGATATTGGAGTGCTCACAACTTTAGGGAAGACCGTTAGAGGGTGGCACATTCAGTTTAGCTGTCATTAATATTTTTTAATTATGCATAGTTTCTAATACATAGTAAATTAGTGACAGTAGGGTTTAAAAGCTGTAGCAGATAGCCAAATGTTCTGCATTTAAGATAGCCAGTGAAGTTTTTCTCTTCGTTATGCAATGTCAAAAACTTTTATAAATTAAACAAAATACACACTGTTATGAGTGAAGTTATAAATTGAAGATCAAGAGTTTATAACCATCATGAAAGCTTGTGGATAGTCACCAGAATTTTCACTCTATTATTTTGTTAGTGCTAATTGTCCGTAGCAGTTAAAGCTGATGTGTCATGCTGGTGGTCGTTTGACCACATATAGTCTCCGTCTCTGGCGCTCCCCATAAGCCACCATGACTGCAAGTACACCATGACTGCAAGTACCTTTGCATCTCACACCCACTGTTAGCAGGACACTACCACAAGCTGCTGTGTTTGCTTTCTGCCTGGTGGCCGGCAACTTGCCCACTTTGACGCTTCTGCCTGAAAGTGGATGAACCCACCCCCTCAGTGGAGAGTGAGCTGATAACGCAGGTACCGAGGGTGCATCTCTGCCATGCATAGGGATGGTTACCTCCTCAATCCAGTGATCTCGTTCTGCCCCTTGCTTGCCATGCCCTTAAGGAAGACTTGAAATATTGCTGCACATGCCAAAGTCATGGCAGTTCACTGTGAAGTCTCACAGCCTGACCTGTATTGAATGCAGCTCACACTAGTTTGTTTACTTGCTAGCTTGCTTAATCTGTGTCTTCAACACATACTTGCTGACATTATTTGCTCCCACTTTAGTTGACCGTCACCCTGAGTGCCACAACTGCGCTGGAATTTGTATTCTGGGGTCTCTCTTGCCCTGAACCTTCGCGCGCACCCTCGCCACAGCCGTTGCTATGGAACACTTGGCAATTGTGTCTCTTGTCCTTCAGACACTGGTTGAGTACAGGTTGTAGATATTTGTTACGCCATTGCCTTTAGATATAATAAACATTAATTTACTATGCTTGCTTTTTTTTACTAATCATTCATTTATCGTTTTGCTGCTTCCTTCCTGCTTAACGTTGATGCCCGTCTCTCTTTCTTGAGTTAAGTGGTTAGAGCGCTGACCGCGCTCCTGAACTCTGTAGCTTATCCTTCCTCGGCATGTTCTTGACAGATGGTACTGGTTTGCCCCGTGGGTTGTGGTAGGCTCACATGGGGGCCTCTTAATGGCGGGATTGCTCCTGAGTGGAGAGGAATTAAACCCCAGAGTGAGTTGAACCGTGATTGCCTCCCGTCCGGCATCCGGAGAATATAATCTTTCTTACTGTATAAGGGTTGCCAATATGCGGGAGGCCAGTAGTCCTGGGGTACGTGTCATGTTTACTGACTGGGCGACAACAGCAGTGGGAGTGGAAGATCCCGTTGGAGGGGTTGACTCTATCCATTATGGCCATGTCAGTGGATGGCTGGGGATGTAGTTTAAGGGGATGGAAGTTACATGGGGTTTAGGAGTAACTTTAGGCGGTAGTCTGACCCGGATCACCTTCCTAGAAGCGAGACGGATTGTGCACATATTCAGTGAGTTCAGACACTTATCTTTCTTGGGAGGTGCTACGATTGCGGAATGAAGGGGTGTCTCCGGCTGTAGGCAGCTTATGTAATCTATGTCTTGCCACGGCCAACAGATACACAAGTAAGCGTCGAGTTTGAACGCGTGGTCGAGCGAGAAGCTAGGTAAAACTGATCGTGGGTGAGCCTCCGGTTTCGCCGGTGGGGGTGCATCCTCACACTTAGTTTCTACTTCCATATGTGTGTTAGCTGGCCTTGTAGAGCCCGCAGCTCTTTACGCCTATTATGGCTCTGAATTCCACCTTTTCTACTATGCATTTAGACCAACCTTCTATCCTTCCTGCAGATGTACAGTTCTGGGGATGTGTCTTCTTCAGACACACCCAAGGCACTTACGGTGAAATGTGCAGTTGGGAATTAGGATGCCGCTGAGGTCAGGTAAGGGAGCACCGGAAACCCATGAGCAGTGGAATGTCTGTTCGGACTCAAAGCCTTATTCAAGCCCCTTCTCCTGTGGAGAAGGGGCTTGACTATTCCTGAGTGGTGTTTTAATATACACAACAAACCTTCAAGTTAAAAATAAATAAAACAACAAACCGGGAAATAATACTAAAAGAAGGTAGTCAACAATTGATAAGTTTTGACATAATATTTATTGTTACATTGGAAGACAGTGGAGAATCCCGATTATTCATACACTCTAAAATAAATCTCTAAATTAATTATGTTATTACTCAACCGAAGGTAAGCCTGGTAAAGAACAAAACCAAATACTCAGGTCTGAGAATTGTTATATATTTTTTGATATTTTATACAATTGACAGTGTAACCTCCCGAGGGGTGGTTGTCTATATGGGACGTCGCGATGACTTGCTACTGCGTAGTCAAAGGAGTGACTGGGTTAAAGGGATGCTGGGATAGTCGAGGTTACCTCTGGTTTGACGTGCCGGCTCTTGCAGTCGGCTGGTGCAGGAGGAGCCTTCGCAAACTGCAGGAGAGGAGGGAGGTCTTAGTGAAACCAGGTAGAGACCTCACGGACCTATATGGTCAGCGAGCTGGGCGACCTCTGGTTAGAGGTGTATCTGTGCCTCCTTACATAGTCGAAAATCAAATCTTCAGGGTTGTTCTCGAGCTGCGGGGATGATAGCCTTTCTTCACAGGGGTTGGTTATGATAGGGCTTCGGCGACACAGCGCATTCCTTATCAACCTGAGTTGAGGCTGCTGACAAGTTTACAACCTCCGCTTGACACTCGGCAGGTGTGACGTCACGGGTCAGCAGAGGTGCTGCGATCCTGTGGTGTGTCAGTTGAAACTTCCTTCTCTTTTATCTTTGGTCAATGGCTCGTCGGGTAAAACAATCTTGGTTCAAGGGTGTGGCGACCGCATGTCGGAATCTGTGCGTGCTGTGCAATTCATAATTAAATGCGTTAACTATTTTTGTGTCCAAAGTTGTCCAATGCATGGAGTCAATTCTGTCAGCACATGAATAATAGTCTGCCACTGTTTTGACTTGCCCCAAGCTCTTGCTAGCTCGTTTGTGGGGCGAAGTCGTCCATAGGGTGTGCAGGCACGTTGCGCAGCAGTGTGACATGCATCAACATGTTGTGTGTTTTCTGCACTTACTCTTCAAGGCACATGCCTGGCTGATGAAGAATAGAATAGACTATCATACTCTCCAAAGGATGCTCCCATTTATTCATTTCTTACCAGAGTTTGGTTTACTGGTTGCTGGTAGGTAACGTCACCCTCCTGGTCACCATCATGACAAGGGGAAGGAGAATTTTTCCAGGGTCCTTCGGCTCGAGAACAAACATTTTAGGTATTGTAGGGCTTAGACTCGAAGCAGGTCATACCACCCATCTTAGTACCTCACAACTTCAGTGGGGAACAGTAGGAATCTGACAGGAAGTGGAGCTTAGTAGCGGTTACATTGCTCACTCAACTCTCCCCAAGGTGAAACAGGGGGCCCTCTCCGTGAATCACTATAGACTTGTTCACAGTCAGGTGGGAAATGTACATCCCACATCACCAGCAGCGAGGAGTTACTTCCTCCCTGGGTGGGCCACGCCAGCTCCTTCCACCCCAGCACTTCATAGAAATGCTAATTGTCTTGCTAGCTATGGCCATGCCTATACCTACATACACCTGCTAAATCCTGTAGTATATATATATTATTATGGCCCCAACACCAGGCTGGCCAAAAGAAGGTGATGAAGATCATCATTGCCCAACCTAGACACTTTGTAGAGCAAGGATTTAATGTCCCGTGGGTCTTATCATAAGCAGATAGAAGAGGCCATGCTACTCAAATGGGTATCATGCATGCTTGCCCCTGTTTGGAGTCAATCTTTGCCCCCATCTGCATCTCCAGCCCTAGTCCTCCTGACTGTACCACAGAAATTGTCACCACTGATGCCGAAGTGACAGCTGTTATGATGCCCGGTCACTCCTGTAGTACAAAGATTTGAACTAGGCACCTTGTGCCCTGCAGTTCAGAGCTTAACCTAAGTGCCCATGGGAAACTTTGTACCAGTAAGAGTGGCTACCAGGCCTACTCTCAAACCTACACGCCACCAGCAGTATGCAAAATAATTGAGATACCGGCCCACCCAGGACCTTCTACAATGTAGGATGAGTAAAGCATACTCTCAGTACTCTCTCTCTCATGTAACTTTGGGATATTTTGACAGTTCTATAAAAGTAGTGCTAAGGATTGCTTTTCATTTATGAATCCTTTCGGTATCAGCTGGTGCGTCACGTGGTGGCTGTATATTTTACTTACACGCTGTCAACTAATCCACTTGCCATTGTACAGTAATGCTAAACAAGTTTTAATGTATTTAAAGATGGACATCTCTCTAAAAAATTTGAAGGCTATAAAAGTAAAAATAGAAAACCTTGCAAAAAATGAAGTACTTACTCATTTTTAATTTATTACAAATGATGAATTTGGGTTAACATTTGCGAAAGTGTAATTATAGTTCTTATCACACTTTGGACGTTACAGCTAATATGTTAAGACTGGAAATAAAAGTAATTCGGGGAACTTGTTTGACAACACATTTTCATTCACCAACAAACTCACAGACGACTTCTGCAAAGCGGTTATTCTGCTATTACTGATACTAAACAGCTTGGGTTGGAAATATATGGCATGGAATTATGTAATAATTGCTTAAAAATTACCTATGTGCGTCCCACTTTCCTTGTTTTATTAACATAATATAGTAACACGAAAAAGAAGTAGGTTTACAGGAAGAAAGGAACATAGCGTGTAGTGGGCATAGGTGTAATGATTACCGGCCCAATCAAAATTACTAGTAATCAAAATCGCTGTACATGGAAATACGTGTTACTTTAAAAATTGTTAAAAATTATACAGAGCTCGTGGAAAAACAAAAACATTTGTATCTGTTAGTAAATTGGTTATTTTACACACTATTTTTTTCTGGCTGGTTGTGTTTTGGGAGCCAGCTGACAGGTGGCGTGGCAGGGTGTGTTGTCAGCCAAGCGTGTTCCTCAACAGGTGGCAGCATGTTGGCCTGCCTCTTGATCACATCTATTTAAAAGTTTGATTTTCTCGTATTACTGACTTGAAAAA
Source organism: Dryococelus australis (assembly GCA_029891345.1). Classification (NCBI taxonomy): domain Eukaryota; kingdom Metazoa; phylum Arthropoda; class Insecta; order Phasmatodea; family Phasmatidae; genus Dryococelus; species Dryococelus australis. The sequence continues at coordinate 60,948,283 of CM056999.1, forward strand.
ACACGAGTTTAAAATATATTTCGTCAAATTATTTTAAAAATAATTCAGCAATACCTTGCAATATTTCTGTAGGCTTTTGGAATTAATATCAAGCATTTATGGAAGGCATGAATGGAGAGTGGGGATACGACATAAAATAACTCCCAATGTCTGAAGTTGCATTTCATTTAAATATAGTCCGTTTTAATGTGCATTTAGTTTTGAGCACCTACATACTAATACTTTAGCACAAAGTTTAGTTTGTAACACTAACAACTGCTGGTTTGTGACCACGTATAAAATAAAATATATTAATTTATCTAGGAACACTTTCTTATCCACGTATATTCTGCTATTCTAATGTGCGTTGGCAGTGCAGCCAGTATAGCCAATATAATACTAATTTTCGTTTGTATATGCATCAGCTTATGTAGGCTTTTTTAAATGGCGCGTTGTTTGTTTCGTATGTCAAGTTGCCACTCACTGGCCATCAAGATCTTGCCAAGTTATATGAGACAGAGTGTATATGGAGCACTGCTTCCTAGTTCTCAGGGGGGAGCTAGAGTCAGCCTCGTACCATCAGACAGTTGGCATAAAAGCTTACCCCTTCATCAAAATTTTACCACAGCATTTATTAAAAACCATATTTAAGTTTTTTTTTAATTGCTGCACATACATGCCTCAAATTTAAATCAGCTTGTTGTTATGGGAAAGATATGTGGTTTGCCTCATGCATTAAATTTAAATGTTTATCTCATAATGACGTACAGAGCCATGCCCCACCAGGGATTCAAACCTAGAACTTCTTGCACCAAGCTGCATCTCAACAAATCATGCCAAGAGAAACAGCTATTTAGCATGGAATTATAAAATTAGGCATATCTTATTTTGTTTTACTGTAATGAGATAGTTGTGAAACATTAGCAGTAGTTACTGTACCTTGACAGACGCCGTTGATCTGCTGGTACCCTGACGGACACCCCCAGCCATGGCCATGACCTTGCAGGGAGCTGTTGGCGTGGTGTGGTGGGAAGTGCTTTGCAGGTGGCTGGAGCCATGCATCATTGGACATGTCATCTAGATCTGATGCCACTGCATGTCACAAAGGGGAAAACATTTCAGTAAGCACCATTACATCTCAGCAATGGCTATTTACAACACACATCAGCCCCATTAACATTATGTTTTTATATTTCTCCAGCAGAGGAAATAATAGAAATAGAGAAATTAGTTTTATATCTCTTAAAAGGTAGACACATAACTCTAATTTGTGGACAGGATAAAATGTTGAGTGGTGAGTTGGCCAGACTAGAATGGCGCTAGCTTGAAAAACATAGTGCTGGGGGGGTCGTGGTGTCGATGGCCCACGTGGCCCTCCCTGTGATTACACAAACACTTTAAATTTAAATAGGCTATCAAAAATTCACAAAGGTAAACAAACACATGTGGTCACACTTCACTACACGGACAGGTGGCACACGTAAAACAAACACTATAAAATAATACGCAAGGCCATGGAAAATATAAACATACAAAATAAGCACTTCACTATTGCGTACGTGATACACACAGGTTACACTTTATGTATGCATTGCCCTCACATGGCGGATGGTGGTACTAGGCGCTGATGTGGTGATGCAACGAACAGGCTGAGGATGGACATAGCGTAGTACATGTCAATTTTCTGGCAGGGTTCCATTCAGATGTTCACATGTAAGAAATGTGTAAACATTGCCATTGGCCACTGACATTTCTCGTATACATATTCCCGTTTACCAAGTCCTATACACACTGTCACCACTCCATCTTAGAGTTTTATTCCCTATAATTTTTTTAAGGATGCACTGCAGCTACAGATCCCACCTCAAAAGCCCATCACTCAGACGGGGGATTGCTGCGCCCGAGGTGCACCTGTCCATTCCGTGTAATTTATTAGCACATGACTTCATGTTTTAACCAACCCTTCACTGTGCCAAGTGAGAGAAATTCAGGTTAGAATACGAGGTAGTTGGGGACAAGTTTTCTCAAAGTGCTACTGTTCTCATGCCAGTAAGAATTCTACTAAAACCTCTGCTCTTATTTAGTATTATTATCTCATCCTCAATTGTATTAGACACAGCAGCATTATCACAAAACAATAATACTTGTTGATAATATAAGAACCACCGTTAACTCTAGTAGGTAGCTCTGCAGTCTAGATGAGGATTCTCATGTGTGTAATGTGGTAGTCATCATCACAACAAGGGAGCTTTCTTGTGGTACTTTCATTTGTCTACTCCCCTACTGCTGATGTTATTTCATTTCATTTATTTCTAGGAATGAGGCAGGGAAACCACAAGAAAAACAAGAACTTACTGTTACAACTAAATAGCCTACTTTCCTCTACATGGATAATAATAATTCTTATTGAATATTTTTTTAAAAGCTTAGATTGCACATGTCTTGATGTCTCATTGATATGAATATCATCAGAGATGTAATCAAAAAGTTATGCAACAGTATTGAGACAAATATAATCAGTCTATGTTTTGGTAGACAGGGTTTACTAATCCAAAAATTTACAGAGCCGCCATTTTGAAAATAAGTGTCAGAGAGATTTAAATCACCTAAGTTTACATGGCTTACCATAGTCTGTGTGAAGAATTTGGTGGAAATTAGTTGGTTGGTTCTTTCCCGAAACATGACATAAAATCTTAATTTTGTTGTTTGGTGTTATCATACAAAATTGCATAAAAAGAGGCTCTGTATATGATGCTTCTTATAGATACTGTCAGCATACAAAGTTTTATTGAAGTGTTTAAGTGATATGACAAAATTATTTATATAGCCACCATTTTGAAAATCAGTATCTGACACACATAAATCATGTATGTGTACATGGCCTTCTGTAGCACCACTGATTTGTGAAATTCGGTGAAAATTGGTTTAATGGTTCTGGAAATATGGTATAATTGTTCCATTTTCTCACCTGGCAGTATTTTACAAAAGTGCCAGCAAAAGTGGATCTCTGTATGCATAATTTATGCTTCTAATAATAACGGTTAGCATAAATTTGGTTGAATTTTGTTAAATTGTTTAATAGGTATAACGTACTAACCTAAATTATTTATATTAAGGCATTAAAAAAAAAAGGCCTGTCCCACCTAAAACATGCAAGTTTATATGCCTTACTATAGCACTACTTGCATTTAAAATTTGGTGGGAATCAATTGCTTGGTGCCCGATATATGGCATAAAACCTTAATTATTTAATGGGTATGCAGTGGTGTAGTGGTTAGACAGCTTGCCTTCCACCTAGGCGAACTGGGTTCAATTCCCGGTAGGATAGCCCCCGGATTATCGGTGGAAATTGTTCCGGACGATGCTGTTGATCGGCGGGTTTTCTCGGAGAACTCAATTTTGCTCTGCCCCTTCAGTCCGTTGCTGCTCCATACTCACCTTGCTTAACCCTCATCAGCTCTCAAGACCCCGACGTTAAAAGCTGCCCACATCTCTTCACTCACTTATTCCATTTTTTTCATGTGACAATCTTCATAAATGTGGGACCAAAAAGGTTATATACTAGCACATTCAATGATTGTCAAAGATAATGCCAGCATATAATTTTTGGTTGAAGTTGTTTAGGACATCTGGCATACTGAGAAAAACTATTTCCCTGGCTGTTATTTTGAAAATATGTGACTACCTCTTTAAGTCATATACATTCAGATGGAATGGAAAAGTATACCTTGTCGCATAAACTTGGTGGGAATTGTATAATTTTTTTTGTGAGATAGATAAGACATAAAAGATTAGTTTTGCATGAAGTGCTATCTTTCAAAACGGTGTAGAAAAGAGTTAATGTAGAAGCTCATTTGATGCTTACGTAGATACTGGCAACATACAAAGTTAAGTTATAATGGGTTACATAGTTTCATACCAAGTTAAAATGTTTACATAGCTACCAATTTGAAAATAGGTGTCTGGCCTTCTTAAAACATATAAATTTATATGGCCTATCATAGTACAAATTTTTCACCAGATTTGTTAAATAAGCTTTCCTTTCCTTCGGAACGTAGACTAACAAGCAGTTACTAATACAGTATAACCTCTGTCACCTGAAACAAAAGGGAGGAGGAGGTGACGATTTCGGATACCAAAAATTTCGGGGATGTCAATGCAGTATTTTAGGAGAAATGAACATAAGCAGTAAAACAACTACACAAACACAATGGAATTTTACGTCAAGAATTACTTCTTAGAGATAAAATGGGAAATTTTAATTTTAATAATACTGTAAGGCCATTTTGGTTAATTGGTATTCCTGTTAAAAGTGTTTTGTTAGTATAAATTCTACTGTCTAACTAATTAGCCAAATTTCCTCTACATTTAATGACACATGACGCTTTTTCAACAATGATTAGACGACTTCCGCTCCATCCTTATGACAGTTTTGCTTCAAAGTTGGAAGTTTGCATTTTCATTTGTTCTGGCGTGAGATGAGATTGTAATGTCTCCCTTGCATTTTGTTTTAATCACTGGCCCACCGTAACTATGCTGCCTAGACATTGGGTTCTTTTTCCCACCGCTAGATAGCACTAGTAGTATGATTATAGTTTGTACTTCATCCCTTCTACCGGCCGGTGACGTCAAATAGGCAAGCCATGCATTCCCTACCCCTCGCTCTACATCAACCCCTCGACTTAGTGACGCCAGCCAATCAGTGTCGGGCAGCGACCGAGTTTAGTATAAAAGGAGAGACAGCTCACTTCTCCAGACCAGTCTTCAGTTCTCCCCCGTGGAGTTCTGACCAGCCTGAATGACCTGACTTCATTTCCAGAATGCGTTGCTCGGAACTGATTAGCCTGCTACTTAAGCCTTCACTTACTTTAGTCTTGTTCCCAGCACCAGTCGCTTGGGTTCTGACCACTTGACCATCATTGAAGCCCTTGCTTACAAAGAGGTTTTGCTTCCAGCACTAGCTACTCTGAATTTAATTTTGCTATATGATAGTTAGGATCTCTCCCTGCTTCTTACCTTGCAAACCCGAACCGCCTTGCAGTGCATGGACATGTCTTTAAGTGTTCCTTTCCTCGAGTCCTTCTCAGGACTCATCCTGACACCACCTTGCTTAGTCTTCCAAGCTATGTGTCAGTGTCTGTACATAACATTGTTTCACACTTGTTACCACGTCCAACAAAGCTAGAGGAGATCGCTTAGATGTTCAGCGCATCACACCCTGCATTTCCTAGTTTATTCACCGGTTGCCTCTACCGGTCATTTTCAGTGTTACACTATAGCTTCCTGACCAGACTCATGCCGACGATAGGAGTTAGAGTGCATTCACCACGTGTGTTTCCACTTGGAAATAAACATGGGTCTGCTTTTACTTTGAGTTTCTCAGCACCTTGTCTGTAGTTACCCTCATGTAACAATACCACAGGTGATCCCAATGATACCTACTCAAATGAGCCAACACACTGAACTTTTCTACCTACAGGCACACTCGACCAGGCCGCCCTTCCTGTCAACGAAAGTAGGTGGAAAGGAAGAGCCACACAGGTACTCTTATCATGCACCATCTTGTCAGCTCGGTGTCCGTCTGTCTCTCCACTGCATTCCGAGCCAAGAGAGGCAGGTGTTCCCTGAGTTGGGAAGACTCTGACAGGATCACACACCTGTGTGCGACCTTGGACAGGTGAGGCCCAACTTCCAGCGTGAACTGCATTACGTGCCAAACATTGGAATACAGTGTTCGCCAGTCTTCGGACCGCACGTGGTGCCACACGTAATAGTGCACACAAGGAGCCTGCCTTGTTATAGTAGTAGGAGGGTAAGTCCACATCCTGATGCCGTACTCCAAGAGGAGAGGCTTTAAGGAACGAGTCAGACAGTTTTTTTCTGGTTTCTGATTGCCTGCATAAGTTGAAGCCTGCCCTGGTGTCATACTTGGCTAGCCTTAATCCTAATGCTCAAGCCAAGGCCCTGAGGAATAGATGGTGGCCCATACTACCTCCTAGCTATCAATTGTACTGAAACCGATGGAAGTAGACTACAATATACGAGGTGAAGGGGACTGGGTGCAAAGCTAAACAAGAGCAGGTGAGTTAAGTAACTATGACAGTAACTGGACTCTAACTAACCTACAGTGTTTGTCCTGAAGGGATTCGGTGGTCACTGCCAAAGTGGCAGTGAGGATAAGGGGAAGAAGACTTATTCATTGGTCGCTGGGTGCTGGTTTATAAGACTTTTGGGTATTCAAATGACGTTCTGGGGCTGCCCACCGGCATATATAGTTGGCCGGCACAACTCCATTAGCTACCTTCGGATGTTCAGGTATCTTCGGACTTGAGCTCCTCCTCATCTGTGCTGGCCCCATTCTCTTGGGGGAGGCTGGAAGTGGTGGTTTTTCCTTGTGTGTGAATTGCGTCTCTGCCACCCACTTAGGGGCAGCACTTGGCTTACATTGCCGGCTTCTGTCACGCGCGGGGTGATTACAAGACACATTACATCTGACATATTGGCGTAGACTGCTTCAGCTGCCGTGTTAATGGGTGCCCCTTGCCTAGGGATGTGCTGGTTGATTCTGGAAGCAAGCCATCTTGGGTTCAAACCTCACTTGGGGTGACGTGACGTCATATGTAGATAAGGCAGTCGTGAATAAATATAATGCCAGTACACGTCTTGCATCAGTCTGTATATATGTATTAAACTTTAGCCTTTAAAATTTATTTTCATAGATTTAGAAAATTACAAATTTATTTTCTGAAGTTAGTCCGTAATTTTGCCCCAATTCTAAACCTATGTTGAAAATGCAGTTCAGATTGTATACTTGAACTACCCAGAATACAGATATTTTCCTTTAAAAAATTGACATTATTCAAAAGTAATTGATAATTTAAATTACTGTGACTATTCATAAAAAAGAATGCTTTATTTACTTTTTGACAATTTAAGCAGTTACAAAAACACAATATTCTTATGTGTTTGTATGTACTTACGTGAGCAAGTCTTGCCATCAGGTAACATCACATATTCAGGGTGACATAAACACTTATAACCTCCTTTCTTGTTATGGCAGACCTGAGAGCATACTGGTGGGTACTGGGCACACTCATTCACATCTAAGGGGAATATAATGCATTGTGTATTTATTAATTAATTTATTAAAACAATATCAAATTACATAAAAATTATGAATTACAAATACAAAACAGTAACAAGAATACATTAACATGTCATCATTAATAAGACAATACAAAACAATAATTTTTGTTTGCTAAATAATCATGACAGCAATACAAAAACAAATTTGACATGAAAAATATAACATGCAGTACACATTACGATGGCATATATTCATTTACAGAGAAAAAATTTCTGCACTAAAAAAGCTACTTAAGTCTGCTTTTTAACTTTTTACTATTTACCTTCATATGAAAGCTTAGTAGTATAAACAATACTAGTAAACTATTCCAATAGCATGATTTTATAATTTTAGTGATAATTTGATGAACAATGATAGCACATGTTACTAAAAGATGTCTAAACTTCCTAGCATTCTCTAATCAGCTAATAAATAAAAACCCATTCAATCAGTTGCAACTTATCTCTCTTTATACAAAACTGTTTCTAGTGTACCCTAGCTAAATATTACAACACTATATAGCCTACATAGAAAGTTGTTTTACTAATCATTAGATCCAAGACTGTTCTCTCAGTAGACATGCTCATGAGAGACTAAGGGGTGACTGCATGCACATACACTTGTATGTACAAATGTGTATAAGCTGTTCAAGGTAAAGTGAGCACTTTTGAGGCCCTAGTTTTTTTTATACTTTAAACACATTTTTAAAATAAACATTGCTAATGAACACAAGTGTGTATATTTCACCCTAATCGGAAGTTAGCGTCTAACACTAAAATAAAATAAATTTATTAGTTATTATTCCAAATGAGAAGGCTTTCAAAAGTGAATAGCCGATACACACAGAAACCAGTGTACACACACATATATACATACACTACACTGTTCCACTCTTCTCTACATAGTCAGACTACTGCTTGCATCCATGGTTATATAGCATTTCGCATGTGGGAATCGTGCTGAACGATGCTGCTTGCCGGCGGATTTTCTTAAGGTACTCCCGTTTCCCCCGCCCTTACATTCCTGCGCCACTCTATCCTAGAGTCTAATTTCATGTCACATCCGGGAATGATGGGAACCTACGGGTTCCAGCTTAAAAGCCTGTAATTAGGAGGGTGTCGCCTCGCCTGGGTACACTCCCCACATAACATTTCTCAACACCTGCCTTTCCTTATTGACTGGGAACTGGAAGATATCAGTATATCCAGACTGTATGTATTGACTGGTTGAGAGAACTATCCTTGCATGACATATGTATATGGAGGTTGAAAGTGTACAAATTTGTGATTGGTTGTCTACACGTGGGTGGTAATTCCGTAAATGAACACATCATTCCAACGTTTAAGGCATATGAACTACATGGTAGTTTGTGAAAAAGAACATTTCATTTTTCATTTTCTGTTTAATATAATTCAGGAAATTTCAGGTATGATTAAGAGAATATTTTATTTAATTGCTTAATGTTTTGTGCATGCCAACATTACTAGGCATTTTACAGGACAACACAATGTAGGGAAATGGGAGGATGTATATGCAGGAACTACACCAGCATTTACTTGGACTGGGGGGGGGGGGGGGCATTGGGGAGAAACCACCCCCAGTGCAGCTAGCTGAAATCAAACCCACAACTTCCCAAATACGAGTCAGACATGATCAAACTTGCTCAGTATTGACCTAAGACATTGTGTATTGACTTAACATACTTGGTATTGACCTTACATGCTCGGTAAATCTTTCTCAACCCTTTCCATCTTGCAACATAAGTATAAATTATACACCCACTGGCATGACATGGTTGAGATAAATGTATAGAGACACAGTTAGAGATATGGCACTTACCCTGGCACCGTTTGCCTGCACCAATGAACCTGAACCCAGGTCTGCAGTAGCAGCGGTAACTGCCAAACAAGTTCTCACACTGCTGTGTGTAGTGGCAGCCATTAGCTTGCTTATCACGACACTCATTTACATCTGTAACAGCAGGCAAGCAGTCACAGCAGTGGAACTCGCATCTCAGTCTGACTTACTGAGAACCAATTCTCCTTTGGTTTTTTATTTTTACATCAAACATTGCTAACTTTAAAGTTTGGTTACCAAGTTAGTAATGAAACTTAAGGTCAACTAGATGTCTTGCAAATTCATTTATTTAGCTGTAGCAACAAATCTTCATTAAGTATTTGGCATTGTTTTGTTAACTGCATCAGGCAATACTTTATATCCGTAACATTTCAAATATTCTGCCTGGAGGAAAATTTTAATTTGGATTTAAAATGATTATGAAAATTAACACATAATCTAAGTTTATGCTTGACTGCTATGCCATAAATTAATTCAGTTGATTTTGAAAATTTAACTAAAACTTATAAATTTGAGTGGAAAACTTACTCCATTGAACTCAAATCACAATATACAAGAAGTGGTTACCATATTGTAGTGCATTGTAACTGTAGGATGTTAGGTAGAAAAGAAAGGTGGAATTGGTGATGAGGGTAGAGGAAGAGAGAGGAAGAGAGAGAGAGAGAGAGAGAGAGAGAGTGTGTGTGTGTGTGTGTGTGTGTGCGCACGCGCGCGCGCGTTGTGATAATTCACAATAATGTACAGTACAGAACATATTTCAGTACTGTTTATTATATATAAATACAATTTGAATTGACATACAACCTTTAAAATTACTAATAAAATATATATCACAGCAATAATAATTATTGCAATAATAATAATAATAATTTGTTTAATTGATTACAGTTCGTTGAAACGCAGTATTTGCCTTGGAGCATCAACAAGAGAAAAATTCATTAGAAATATAAGAAATATAATCTTAGCTCCATAACAACGAACCTTAAAAAAAATACAGTTTCAAAATTTAATTTATTTAAGAACTGATTAAACAGTTACCATTTTCTTTGACTAAAACACAGCACCCATTTGACTCTAAAAACTCGTTGAAAGGAGGGCAGCAATGACTTGCCTAGTACAACCTCCACTTAATAAAATACTTTGAAAACATTTAAAAGGTATGCAAAATAATTGTAGCGGGAGGCAGTCGCGTTAGACCCAGTACTGCTCTGACTGCTAAAAATTACAAAAAATAAACATAATATTAAAATATTCATGCCCTAATGATATAGTCGTGGAAACAACAAAAAATGGATACTCATAAATACTTGGGTGGCAAACAAGGACAAACACGAGGCATTAAAACAAGAGACACAGCAACATGATGCCATAATTAAGCCGGAACATAATTTTGAAGGGCTACAGAAACCAAATTTTTTAAATGGCCCAGCATTACTGCATACCAAAGATGCAACACCACTATACCACACACATTACAAAAAACATTTAAATCTCAACCGGAAAGTTAGCATTTTCCACGACTTACCATTTTACTGCCCCATCACTCAGTAGCTAGACTGGTAAACTGTGTCAGCTCATTTACATAATGTCAGCTTTGTCCACTGCTGGACGAAGGTGAAGGTGGTTAAGCCATTGAGTACAAGCGAGGATCTTGCTGCGTAAGATGCTGCAAAATATATCAGACTTCTGACGGGCATAAAGTAAAGCAGAATAGACAGAGCCCCGGCCATGCAAGGACTTCAGTAAAATATCGCGGCCAATCAAAAATGTGATGCACAAAGGGGGAAGGGAAGAACTAGGAAGGAGAATGTAAAAGAAAAGGGAGGGGATCTGAGCCAAGCAAAGAATACACCAGCGCACAGAAATAGATGGCGGTAAAAACATTAATGCAAAGAAGGGCGTGTTGCATGGGGTCGGTAATCTGGCTGGGCCGGGAGTCGAACCCAACAACTTTTCCCTATGCAAGTTTGATAGAACAAAACTTTGGGAGTACTGTATCCTTTGGGTGTGATGCCCTGATTAATCTGCCAGACTGCAATTTGATGTTACTAGTAGTTTTTAGGGGTTACCTAACTGGGATGTCACAGGGAATAGTCTCGTTCTCCTGGGCGAGCAATTCCTCATATTCTGTTGTCGGATAACGTGACCACTGGACACTGAGCAAATGATCTTGGAAAGTGGTAATTTCAAGGGGAATGAAAGGGGAAATTGGCCATGGAGCTTGGTCGTAACACACTAGTTGGGGTTCGTCCTCGGACGTGGAACTTACTGCAGTTCGTGCTAAAGCACAATGTTCCCTACGTTGCTGTCAATTTCGTGCATCTCCTTTCCTACTGTACATCTATTCACTGGTTTTATACAAGTTTGCAAAATACCAAATTAGAGGAGAAAGGGGATCGTTAACTAAAAATAATGGGACACAAGTAATTAAATTTGATGTTATGTTTATTGATGGGATTTTCCCTGGGGAGAACCGGCTATTCCAGATAAATACAAATATGAAATATTAAGCTGCCCTGGCTAAACATTTGGGAGTATAAAAAAGTTACGTAGTTAACGTGGATTGGTTGAATGAGGCGAAGGCAAGCCTGGGGATAAAATAAGTAAGCTATAGCGTGCAACTTTCACAGCTGCTAAAATAAAATGGGAGCTAATCAGATATGCTATCTAGAACGCACCGGCTCGTTACCACGAAGTCAAAGGAAGTTGACTGGGTAAGGAGATAACGGGATTAAGGTGGGGTAAATCTGAAGCAGGAGTAGTCGTCTCTCGTGCAGATCTTCTGTGATGTGCAGGTCTTTGAAAGTGAGAGTTCTTCACGGATTGACGAAGGCCTTAAGGTGAGTATTTAGACAGACTCAGGTAGAATGGATTGAGGTAGGAAATAGATAGCCCTTGGTCGGACTGGATAGGAAAACCTTTTACAGACTGAGGTAAGTGGAGAGTCTTAAGCAGACTAAGTTGGTGAGTAGAGGAGTCTTTGCGAACTCACGGAAGTGGTAAGTCTTCGGCAGACTGAGGAAGGTTAGAAGAGTCTTTAGCAGACTCAGGGTGGCTCACATCCTCTTCGGTCGCCGAGCCCGGCTCATCTGCCGGTGCTGGCTGCTGGAGTTGTATTTTTACTAAATTTCTACTTATCAGCAGTTCTTCAGGGTGCGGGGGGGCAGTGTAATCTTTCACCATAAGGGCGAGTTTATCAGGGGTGCAGGAATGCTGCACTTTTCTTATCGCCCCTCGTGGATGCGATGACAAATTAAAACCCCTGTCTCTGAGGCAGGCGGGTCGTGACGTCACAAGGTCATGGGGGTGCTGCCATCTCTTGAGATTGTAGGAACTTCTTCCAGAGCTAAGCGACGAGTAGTAGAATTCTCATAATATTTATTTAAATCGTGAGAGTGCCTTTTGCATGCATAAATCTGGGCGGGCAATTTGGATTGTAATCACGCACGTAATTTATAATGATGTAATCAGCTACCCAGGCTTGTAGGCTGTCTTAGCGTGATACATATAATCTGGTTTGCTGCTTATATATTCCACCCTGAGTGCACATGGCTTGTAGATGGGGTGAAGTCGTCCGTTGAGCGCACATTTTCACTGCGCAGCATGCTGGCATGCGTCAGAGTTTAAACAAAATGAAACTTAAACCCTATGTGATAGTTTAGCTTAGTTTGTATCTTCTTCATTGGCTGTAGCTAGTGCTTGCTAACATTGCCATGTGTATACTTCATATTAATTGAAGAGGCAGCACGCTGTCGCAGAGTATATTTCAAGTATTTCTACATTAATTTGACCTAATAATATGTCATACCTGAGTTGTTTTGAGCCCACACGAGATGAAAAATTTGCTTTAAAAAAGATGTGGTGGATATACTTTTGCAGCACAGCTGCAAAATAGGAGAGAAAAATAGGAGACTGTGCTGCCATCTGTTGGCCAGTGCGCGTGACTCGCTTCAGAAGCCAAGCCCCTATGAAATGACTCATTTTTCATGTGTAAAATACAAATAAACAAACAAATTCTCAGAACTTTACATTTTCTGCGAGTTCTATATATTTTAACATAACATATTTCCATGTGAAGCGATTCTGTGTGCTAATAATTTTAATTTGGCATGTAATTGCCAAGCCTTTCCGAGGCCAGCTTGCCATTTTGTCTTTTTTTTTGGTCCCCACTCCCCTTCTACTTCAGCAACAAAACCAAAATAAATATTATTTATTTATTAAAATCATGCATTGTTTTATGATGGAATAATTTTTGCAGCAAATAATATTTACGTTAATGTGATATTTTGTCGTCCAGCTGCACTCGGTACCACAGTTAATTTATAAATAGCCTCTGCACTTACGAACTATTATAAACTACCCAATCTCACTATTTTGATGAGCAGACATCACGTTCAATCGTTAAATGATTATTATTATGAATGAAAGTGGTGCTGCCTGACAGTTTCCCCGAATTTCTAATACTTCCAAGTTTCACAAACACTTTTAATATTCTAAAAAAAAATATGCATCACTAGACTGCTGTCTGGAAATTAACAGTGCGCACATGAGTTATTAATATCCACAACATGTGACTGGCAGAAGCTGTTCAATATTTGACTTTGAACTGGTGGCTCTACAGTTAAGCTGCAACCCTATTAAGCTGCCCCCAGTACAACAGGACTTGACTCTATGTCACAATTGATGTGTTCACAACAAAGACATAAGATGAAATGACTTAAAATTAGCAGTGCATGAGACAAGGCACTCAAATGGATGAAAACTGGTTGTCATTTTCGGCAATCGCAAGGAAGTTTTTCAGCTATACAAACCAACAAAGTAGGACACAGCATAACTACACTCTTCTAACAATTCGAATCTTAATTAATAGTTTTTTATAGGATTTAATTAAATTCTGTGGACTTAGCAAAGACAGGAAAAAACAGCTTTATTGTAAACAGAAATTGATGCAGTCCTAACCATAAAAACAGTATGTTGGAGTCCGAGGAATAATTAATTATTGTGTGATTCCACAATACTCTACCTACCTTTCTTCCACCATTAAGGCAACATAAATAATTTCTTCTGGAATTCACATAAAATCATAACAGTGTTATTCTTGTGAAAGTAAAAAAAAATCTATGTATTACTAAGTGACTAACAAAATATCTTCTCCTAATTGCATGGCTAAATCACTGGGACACTTTCTGCTGTTGTGCTACTCTCAAGTCCTCCATAAATTAATCCATTAATAAAAACTTGGCCTGGTAATAATGAAAGAAAAGAAAAAATAATTAATATTAAAACATGTTGTCTCATCATCATGGCAACAGTTTGCGTAGAAGCATCTCAAAAGTGCTAAAAAATTAACAAGTGTTTGAGGGCCTGTTTTAACCCCCACTCTGTCAAACACTATGGTCTCTTGGTCATCATAACACCCTATTCTTACAATGAGGCAGTTGTTTCAAAAACTAATAGTCTGGAGCCATACACGTACATTAGACTGCAACAATGACAAAGTCAAATGTGACATAAATATGTTCAAGGACTTCGGAAGACATTGTAAAAAACATAAATGTTAAAAAATGCTGGAAAAAAAAAAACTATAAAGCAGTGCTGAGTTCATTCACTCATTATGTAGTGCCCCAAGGAAGACTATATTACACCAAAATAGTACATTTCTTTACAACAAATCAATTATGTGGAGCAGTTATTGCTTATAATAATTTGAAATCGTGAATTTGGTATAAACAAGTATTTAAAGGAATAATTTGAAAACCTAGAAAATAAAAGGTGGTCCTTGTCATGATACAGAGCTGCTAACCTTAAGGTTATCGATAAATTTGTGCTTACAGAAATAAAATTTACTTTACTTTGCTGTAAACAAATAGTAAATGGTGATATGATTTTAATTAATTTGATCTTTAGTCAATGTTCATTCAAATCTGAGTTGGGTCCTGACCTAAACATTACTCTAAACAGGGTAAAATATGTACATGTTGACCTTAAGAGATAGTGATGGAATACCTGTGCAGTGCATAAACTTTTCATTTAGTGCAAACCCCTCAGGACATTTGTCTTTGTCGTACTTCCTGCTAATGAAACTGCTGATGGACACATTCATGCCCTTTAACTTGGGATCGAACTGCATTCCTATTTCTCCTGTTGTCAGCTTTTCAACCAGGTACCTGTCAACATACACCATCGGTTATATCTGTTATTGGTAAACTGAATACTTTTGAAAGCCCTGACATTTTTTACTCAAATCTTTGAAAAACATCCCATGTATGACATTTTTGGTTGCTTTCGAAATATGTTGTATATCACAACATAAAAGTACCTTGTTTTTGGTTACATTGAACTTTTACTTATATTTCATGTATAAATTACAATACATATTTAATTTATCCCCAACATGAAAGAGATAAAATAGATGTGTTGGTGATGCCTGGTAAGAAATAGTCCTTGTGCAAAATTCTGTTACATTGAGCTCCAAAAGGGCTAAATCGATTTTGATAAAATTTTCAGAGATCATAGAGTTAATTTCTATTTAAAATCTGCTATTTATTTAATCTAAATCACGGCTGTGGTAAAGGGGACTTTAGGGAGAGCCTGTATTTAACTCAGCCAGAGTTGTTTTACACACTGGCAGCTATACGTAGCTTGCTCACATGTTAGTAATTCTACAAACAAAGTAATTTTTTCATATAATTTTTTTGTGTTTCATATATTATTTTTTTGCAAAAGGATTATTGTCAATAAGCATCGTTGAAACAACAGTAGTTTTTTAAAATATTCATTGATATAATATGTATCATAGAAAATGATAGTCAAATAATATATTATCAAACAACCAACACTAACGCGATGATAAAACTATTACCGATAATAAAGTAACAATCTTTCAAATCAATTATATAGGTATTATTTCAATAACTCCATAAAACCTAGATGAAGTGATGGCGGGCTGTACTTTAATAACTCCATAAAACTTGAACAAAGCAATATTTCCATTTTAAACATAAAACCTGAATGAAGCAATGATGGGCTGCATTTTAATAATTCCATGAAATTTAAGTGAAGGGAAATTTATATTTTCAAAATATGTAAACAAATCTTAAAGTCCACGTGAATGAAGTCGCTGGCACTGCATTAATTTCCATCTATACATCAAAAGACGTTTCTAAATTCTATTAAATAAATATTTAAAATTTAAATATTTATTTTTATGTTTTGATTATAGAAATTATTATGTATAAATTTTGATTGACACTATTCACACCTTATTTCAATTTTCTATTTAAATTTTTAAAATGTGTAAATAAATCCTAAAGTCCACGTGAACGAAATTACAGGAACAGCGAAGTGCCTGTCTGTTAATTCAAAATTGATACCAATATTTACATGTTATATGCTATTTAAATGATGTTGAAGCATAAATAACTATTTTATAAATTTTTGTTTATCTGTATGTCTGTCTGGCTGGATGTTTGTCCAGAATATGCTCCAAAAGGGCTGAATCTATCTTGATGAAATTTTCAGAGATCGTATAGTTTATTTCTATTTAAAATCTGCAATTTTTTTTATCCCGATCATGGCTGTTGTAAAGGGGACACAGTGTTTATACTATGGGTACCTATCATCCCAACTAACTATCCTTTTCAATTTAAAAAACTTCAGTTCCCCATTAGTAAATGTTTCACAATGACAATAAATAAATCATAAGGTCAAACTTTAGGGAAAGCCTGTGTTGACCTGAGCCGGAATTGTTCTACAAACTGAGTAATTTTAGCTGAAAATTATTGAACGCAAAATATAGTTTATAAAGAGGCTTTGATATAGTTGAGATTTAAATTACAATGTTTCCACAAACCTATTAAAAATATGAAAAAATAAAAAAAGATATTACAATTTCTTTGATATTATTTTAGATAGATTGTTTATAAATAATTGTAAGTTAGACATTAATAACTAAAAAAATGTTAAATTTTTAGACCACATAACATATAATTTATTATTTTTAATATATATATTTTTATATATTCATATATGTATTTATTAATATACATTAATTTATATTGGATTATTTACAACCATTATATTCCATCTTAAAATGTTTTAAAAATTTGTAAATTCTATTCGATTATTTTAAATATATATTATATAATATTATATAATATATATATATATATATATATATATATATATATATATATATATATATATATATATATATATATATATATATATATATATATATAATATATTATATATATATATAATATATATATATTATATTATAAAATATGTATACATTTCTATAAAATCTTTTCACAGCTTCTTTCAATTTTCTATGTATATTTCAAAAATATGTAAACAAATACTAAAGTCCACGCGAATAAAATTGCAGGCACAGCTAGTTTAAAATAAAAACATTAAATCATAACTAAATAAAACATAGCTGCCACAAATAAACAATAAATAAATAATTAAATGTTACATGATTAAAACAGTGTAAAATTAATGTGAAATAATGAATAACGGTGACAGATAAATGCAGTGGTTTTGATGCATTACACTTTAAATACCAATTTTTGAGGAACTGTGAAATATTCTGTAAAACAAAAAAATGTTAATAATCTGAGGAAAATCAGTCAATCGAAAAATAAGTCGCCTGTGCATTTTGTGTTTAACACTACTCCAAGCAGTGCATATCTTAAAATAAATACCACTCTGATTTTAATATATAGGAGTCAATGTGGGTCAGAATATGTAAAATGTTCTAAATACTGTATTAAGACTATCCCGCATTAACAACTTCCTGGAAACCATGAGGGGTCTTAACAGTGGGGTTCTACGTAACATTATACATTTCTTGTAACTACAACTTGAGTAATTCTGAACAAGTCAGTTATACTTATTCTAAAATATCACGTTACTGGAAATTAAAAAACTTATGCCAACATGTAAAATGAAGTATGGAGTCACAGGTTTATTGCTTCACTTAACCATTTACTAAAATCATAATCTTTTACTGTCTTCGTCAGTGGTGGATAAATACAAGTCACCACCTATGAAGGCTACAAAAAATTTTATTCCCCGTGGTTTTTATAATTACCTTAAAAGGCTATCAAAAAGCAGTACATACACATACTTACAAACTGACCTCGCACCAGCAGTATTATTTGAATCTATTGACTGTATATTCTATGGGCTGTACTCAAACAGTGCATGACTGGGGGAAGTGAAAACTTACATAACGTGGTTTTATCTGTGCAAGTGTCACAACTTTCACAATGGTTTCTGGTGCATAAACTTAACTCAAGATAATGAATGATCATTTTCATGAAAAATTGTACAGTAAGCTCGAGATTTCACTCTCCGAAGTTTCAGACATGAACGGAAAATGCTCACTGGTATAGTAAAATATTGTCCAAATTGTAGTATGCTTATGTAGCACTACAGTCAAAACAAGATCCTTTGTTTAAAAGATAGCATTGATGAGTTTGTTAATTGTGAGGTTTTCGTACTTAACTCGACATTCATAAGTATAGATTCAAATTCTTTTTTTATGTAACTGTGTTTGTCTTCCCTGATAAAGACGTGTGTGATTGTGTTCACCAGTAATTCTTTATTATGTTCACCACATCAGGATCCATTTAGCCTAAATAGTATTAGGTGTACAATACAGAAATGAAAGTTATCATTACATTGGAATCAATAATTTTTGTAAGCTGATGAATTGAGAGAGGATCATTTATATCAGATCATGTCTGTGTTAAAAATGGTAACTTAATGTCGGTTCACCCAACTGGCAATATATTTCACAATATGTCATCACTCTTAAAATTAAGGATTGTGTAGCATTGCAATATGTTATAATTTATATTTTTGGGGATTATTTTTATTTGCTATATTTTTGTGTAAAGGATAGTAATTCATTGAATATTTAGGAGATTGTAGCAATAAGAATTTGTTTGTATTTTGTACATGTTCATTTTTCCAAATGTATTATTTTATTCCAGTCATTGCATCAGTAGGAACATCATCATAGGATGAAAGTGCAACTTTTTTCAAGGGTTCTGTAAACGAGACACGTAGCAGCGTGTTTGCACCATTTCATGAAACTCAGGGTACTGATGTCACAGTTTGCCAACGTGACCCGAGACGGCACGCATTGTAATACTTTGATTTTGAGGCCCTTGTCAGAGTTCACAGGCTATTTTTAGACATTAGCACACTTTGTGAAGCCACGATTTGATCACGTTTACTTGATGCAACATATCAGGCAGCAGAAATAGGGTTAGTGCGCTTTATCGTTGTGACAAGTTTTGTCACAGTTTTAGAGTTTGCACAGTTTCAAGTTTGTCTCAGTTTGTCAGTCATTTAGTTCAGCGATGTAGTGTTCGTGCAGGGCAGCGAATCATCACGCTGCCATTTTGTCTCGTGCTTCGTTTTCTTTAATTTATGACGAGTGTCAATTGTTTGTGAAGAGACAGTAATAAACTTTAGTTAACATTTAACATCAACTTTCATTTATTTCTGTTGGTACTCCTGACAAAATAAACTTTCAAGTGTTCATTTATTTATTTATTACTATGAGTCTTAGGACCATATGCACAGACTCGCCTAGAAATGAAGCACCACTACCACTTCCTGTAGTGGAGATTCCAAGCATCACTAGATTTCGTATGCTCAAGACAGTTTTCGTCTTAGTACTAGTACGGATTCATGAAGTTTAATATGGATGGTCACTAGATACGAGGCTACACGAGCTTGTCCGAAATGAATGACATCAGTAGATCTCAGCCAATAGTAAGTCGCAGAAACTATGACGTCTGATTCTTCTAGTGAGAAATAAAATGGAGAGATTTGTTCCTCGAAATACACATATTATTTTCATATACTGTTAAAAAAATATTCTATATTCCGGGATCAAAATAAAACGCATGTGGAATTAAAAACAATGCCAGTCAACTAATAAATATATGTGGAATTGCTATTTCTAAGATGTTGTTAACGAAAGTTTATGAAATAATGTTATTACGAGTTTTTTCGAGGGGATATATGAGGTAAGGCACTAATTAATTGTTAGCAATACCTCACACAAAGCTGTAGCACCAAACATAAATTATTTTATAGCTTTTTGAACTAATTGACGAAGTTTTAAAACCATGTAAATGTACAATTTTCTAAATGTACTTTGAAAAAAGTAATTATACTTGCACAAATGTTATAGAAGCGTAGTTTATTTAGTAAATGTAGACATTCTATTAACTAGCCTTTTTTTTGTGAATTAATATGTATACATTTAAATAATTTAAACTTGCATACAAGAACAACTGAAAGCCTGTAGTACTAAATAAAATGTATTAACTTTAGCGCTATCTGGTGACAGTAATGTGTTTATTACTGTTGCATACAAATTAACACATTATTTTTGTGAAACGAATTTGGATGAAAAATTACAATATAATCGTATATGTAGTGTTCCAGTTCCATACATACGTTTTCTTAACAAGACTGTGTGAATATGCAGCCCCTTACACATTAAAACCTTTAAATTTTTGTTAAATACGGATCTTGTTACCGTCATTTTGCAGAAAACTCCACTAAATGGTAATTTAGGGAGGTCGTTTGGTGACTAAGGGCCATATGCAGAGAATAATCTAGTCGCCACTAACATTAGAAATGGTGAAATCGTCATTAGATGGCTCGTTCCATATGCTCAGTCACATTTAGTATTAGTCATCCTTGTTTGTAAAGTGTCAAAAAGGCCTGTATGCAGAGAAGACTCTAGTTGCCACCAATACTAGAGCGGAAGCAAAATCGGCACTAGATTACTCATTGTGTGTATGTCAGTTACTTTAAGTTGTAGTGGCCCTTACTTTTTAAGTTGCCCCCCCCCCCCCCCCCCCCCCGCTCATCCTCTTTCAAACACAAATCCTGGCTACACCACTTACTGTACCCAGAAACTCATTCTTTACTGATTAAATAACACCCAACCCATGTCATTAATTGTCTTCAAATCTACAGAACTAGTTACAATAGCACTTTAGAATCATAGCAGAAAAAATAAATAATGTACAGAAAAAATGGAAAACCATTACTAATGAATATATATCTCTCTGTGTGTGTGCACGTGCATATGTGTGTGTGTGCGCGCGCATGTGTATGCATGTGTATTTGTGTGTGTGTGTGCTAAGGAATCAGAGGTGAACATATTATGATAAAGCCCTATAGGGGTCATACTCATTACTTTGGGTTACAAGTGAAGTATTATCACTGGGACAACTGATACAATGTTAATGATTAAGAATTTATGTAAAAAAGAGTAACTTACGGCATAGTACCCTTAAGAGAATCATAATGGACAGTGTTGTTCCAAGAGTACTGCAATTCTCTACCATCAACACTGAGAGCATTTGTCGCAGAGGCAAAAAGTGTATTGGGACTTGTCTGAATGTAATCCTCTGAAAAAAACAAGAACAAAAAACATAAGAGAGCTGCATATCATAAATCATAAATATTTAACTAAACATTGTCATCAAAGTTCAGTATCAATTGAATCCAACTTAGAAGTATTAACATTTATGATGATTAAATTCCAGTTTTATAATAGACAATAAAAATATGTTTGCTGTCAGTGAATAAACAAAGCACATGCAGATTATGTCTAAGAATAAACACTCTATGTAAAAATGTAGTTTCATGGAAGCAGGGATAAAGATATGCATGTTGCAACTCACCCTCGTAAGGTTTGATGGTGATAAAGGCCTCTGGCTGCACAAACGGTACAGCCCCATCCACTTCTATGTCAACTCTGAGAGTACCGTACTCGTCCAGTCCTCTGCCAGTATGTGTCACCCTTAACTCCTCCCCTGGCAGAAAATACAGTTGTGTTAACTTCACAACATGTAGCATAAAGCCATCAAACTACAGTAGAATATCTATACAAAGAACACAAAGGAACTTTCACTTTTATACTTGATATTAGAATGTAAGCTTACACTATGCTGAACAAGTATTTACAGTAATGTCATTACATCTGTGAGAGATTTGAAATATTTATTTTATAATGGAAAATGTTTTAATGTGAGATACTTTGTAATGAGATTTTACACTAAATATAATTTTTAAATAATTTCATGTACCGTTTCCCCATCTATAAAAAATATATGTATATGTATGTATACGGGTGCATGCACATGCATGTGTGCATGTCTATACACACACGTGCACTGACAAGAGTACAATGCATGCTGTTAAATTTAAATAATACAGTTATAACCAGAAATCTCAAGTTCTGTTGGTCATTGTACCACATTAGACTTTCAGGCTTTTAAATCATAACTTTCTTTATATGTATAATTTTTCATATTATTTCACTCTTTCAAGAGTTCATAAACAGCTGTTCTATGCAGATATATATCTGGGACCATGGCATAACTGTTGGGATCATACTGGCCTCTCTAGGAAAAGCAATGTAATCATTTGTTTGAACAATTACAATGAGTTATCCAGA
Organism: Dryococelus australis; assembly: GCA_029891345.1. Classification (NCBI taxonomy): domain Eukaryota; kingdom Metazoa; phylum Arthropoda; class Insecta; order Phasmatodea; family Phasmatidae; genus Dryococelus; species Dryococelus australis. The sequence goes on from CM056999.1 coordinate 60,970,749, forward strand.
AAATGTCGCTAATATTTTCATTAGTAAAATATAATGTTTATAGAAAAAATATTGATAAAGATGAGAACAGTTTGTTATAAACTGTCATATCAGCACACTTACCACCCCGAAATTCCATGACAGAGTTCTGTTGGAAGTTTCCTTGCGTCAGAGAGAACCCATTGTGGGCATCATCTTCCTCCATGGCTGCATTCCATGCGACAGGCGATAGCACAAAAGGCACGTAAGGGTACAACTTAGCCTGCAAAGTGAAGTTCTTTTCATTAATTAACAGAAAATAGCTTAAAACATTTTCAATATGGTATATGTTATTTTATTTATTTCTATTTATTTTTGCACTATAGTTTGCTGAGATCTTAACGCAAAGACTAGTGGAATGGAGGACAATACCTTGTATACGTTAAACTTGAAACTCTTGTATTTAATGTAATTCCCTTTGTTGAATGTAAATGTGTGACAGTTCCCTAAGCCCATTCCAATTTTAGTCAGATCCATTATAATCTTATTGCACTAAACATATCTGGGCATGCTGCTTGTATACCGGACTCATATTTAGTAAGCCATAGGATCTGTTGCAACTGGATGCAGTGAGGTTAGGTTTTCCATCCTCACCCCAAGCCAGTATTGGAGCAGTTTCTAGCTGTATGCCTTCCTTGTTTGTTATCATGAATATCTCTTCATAATGTGAATACATGTTAAAAAAGTTAAATTTTTATTTTAATAACACAAAGACATACATAGAAAGACTGACTATGATGAATATTAATGAATGGCCAAGGCAATACATATTAACATCATTTTCAGCATTGGTCACTTATTATTTTCTCTGCAAAAGTCTAAAAATTAGGGCTGTCATCTTAGTTGCAATCATATCCTCTTAATCATTTCAAGACACAACATGTTAGCCAGTGACTCCCTGGAAGTCAGGGAGTGTTGTGCAGAAATTGCACAGGTCAGAGAGAGTGATCACTATGGAAATACTAGACCTCCAAGCAACATGAGCACAAGTGATATCAGTGCAGACATTGTCATCACGAAGTAGCATGTCCTTGCCTTATATTTGAGGATTTCCTGCGTGGTGGCAGTAACCACCCGCTTGTCTCCTCGGTCTTGAATTTGAGCTGTGATCATGTTGTCTCCGATGTCTTGTCCATTCAGCCTGCCTCTGATGCGCAGTTCAGCTGCTTGAGGAGAACGGTTGCAGTTGGTGCCTTCACACTTCTCAATCTGCAAACACATTCCAGCAAAACAAAGACTATCAACAATCATGGTACTGAAATTATATCTGAGAAGTAATTAGCCTGGTGACAGGTTTGGATTCCAAGACAATATCAAGGTAATAGAAACAGCAGCATCTCCAAATCATGTTAGGCAGGACAAATATATGGATGATTGCCACTGCCATCAGGAGTCCTGAACCCATGAATAAAATTTTTATCAAGTAAAGTCTGACCATTTCATCAGACACCTGTAAGCATTAGGCAAGCTCATCACATGTTTAGCTGCTGTCCTCTATGGCCATCTTCAGGGCCTTGTCATCCAGGACCTGTGGCCACGTACTTTGGTGTTCATCACAAAGAGAGAGATCTCGTGACCTGAACTTCTGGAACCAATGCCTGGTGACGTGTTTGTTCACTGCATCATTCCCTTAAAGTCATAAAGCCTGAATGAGCTCTTTCAACACCTCCATTTCTCTTCGACACTGCTCGAGCTGTGACTGCTTTTAGTGTGCAATGTGCCTGTATCAATGAATGTCAATGTCCCCACTCCCACCCCAACCATTTTTCCGGCATGTGAAGCATATATTTGTGTCATCACTTCTTCAGATATGGCATGAACTAATTTGGTTTTCTTGCATTTATTTATTTTTAATTTTGCTTACAAATTTAAATTTTTATTTGCTGGAGAATATAAAAAACTACTAGATAAGAATTTAGAGCACAGTTTGGGTCTGTTATACAGTAAATGAAAGCATTATTGATCCACCAATGGGCAGTGTCACAGTGAGAACATGCAGATTTGGTTTTGGTGGTTGCTGTTTATTTTGTATGTTTGTATATAAGCTGGAAAGCAGTATCCAAATTTTAAATGAGTGATTGTAGCACTCTGAAATTGTAAGTTATTCGTTATGGTGAAATGAGAAGTCTTGGGTATTAGAGTTTTATACCTCCTGCAGCTTTACAAACTCTATCAAATTATTGCTATATATATTTAAAGTTGTGTTAATAATATTGATTTGGTGCAACTGTCTACACAGGTTTGTGAACATCAGGCAACATTTTTTCTGCTGTGTATTTGGAACCAAAAAGACTCTCTTTTTGACTTATTGAGAGATGCCTGTGATTAAAATTGACTTTTAATAGTGACAGTACTACTCAGGAAAATACACATGTATTCAGCCTGCCTCCCGCCACATGCATATTACAGATATTCTTAACACACACTACTCATTTATCAGCTGCATTCATTGCTGTTTATCAAGCAGAGGTTTAACACTAGCACTGTAAATAGTATCCCTACAATAACAATATAACAGTGTGTTTCCTACTGTAACATGTAGTGACTTGTGTAAATGTGTTCTCTTACATCCAAGATATGATTTATTTTTATATGAATACATACGGTATACAGAAATAATTTGAGGAAACCACAACATTTCAAATTTTTTAAAAATCAAAAACAAACATGGTATTAACAAACACATACCATTAATGCTTTAAACATCTGGTGCATATCTATGGCTGCTTGGCCAAACTAGTGATTGCTATGGAGTTCACTGATCATGTAACTTACTGATTCTGAATGAGTATGTGATTCATGAGTTCAAACAATACCACCTCATAGAAGTTAGTCACATGCAGCTTTAGCTCTGCCTTGCAACATCCATTGTTTTATGAGCATTAAAATGTCTGCGCTAAATATGTAATATGGATTTGAACCTCATTGGAATACACTTTTCCAAAACCAAACAGAACTTTTAAGTATAATGAAGCTAGCCAGTGTTGATATGTGAATTATCTTGTGTAATAATTTTAAGTAGTAGTTCATGAATGATTTGAACATTAAATTTAGTTTCTGTACACAGTGTGCCAAACCAAATTGTCAAGCTTATGGAGAAATATTACCATCCTGAGTATCATTTTTCAGAAGTCGGGAATAACCACTGCTGGTTTCAGTATAAAACAAACTAAGGATAGTATACAACTTGCTGAAAGTAAAAAGTATGATATAAAATTATGCAAAATAAGTTTGAATTTTGCTAAATGGTGTGTCTAATTGCTTTATCCAGTAGCAGCAAAAATACAAGGGTAAGACAAAAAGTCAGTTTCTCTGTTTTATTACCCAGAAATAGAGAATCGTAGCTCACAGCAATGTTATGTATATGCTAGTTTGTAGTTCCACCAATAGATGGTGCATATGTGTACAAGTTGATAACACAGATTTTGGGTGCAGCAATATTTGCAAGGTACTGAACCAGTAGTCATGGGAGGAGGTTCGTAAGGTTATCCATTTTCTTTGGGCGGAAAACATGGAACCTGTCAACTTTCACAGGAGGATTGTGTCTGTATATGGAGAGAAAGTGATGTCTCCTCAAGTATGGAAATGGTGCCATGAATTTACGGAGGGTTGAACAAATATAAAAGAATGAGGTAGACCGCTCTTGCTGGCTGCGCACAACCAGTCTCTGTATCCTAACACTGAACTGCTTTTCTGCCAACATGACTAGCAGAAACTGCATGGATTTGATTTGGGGTTAGAATACTGTTTAGTAAACAATTGCTTTGAGATGTTTTTTTACTTCCTTTAACCAATTTGTAATGCATTTTGATTAAATTAAAATTGATAAAAGTATTTTATTAATATAATAGTGCCTGTCATTAAAAAATTATGACCATTATGTTGACCATGTGACTTTCCCTGACAGTTGTGTTTCCATTGAAGGTCATTGTTGTGTACATGCGCAGAAAACAAATAGTCTATGGCTTCAACCAACTGGTTTATCAGTGTAATATCCTGTCAACCAGTATTTGGGGCAATGAATAGAATGCCCTGCAAATTAATGATCATTGCTGATTCAATGATTTCATTTCTGCTGTGTGAAATAGTTAGTAGGACTTCAATAATCTCATACCAGTACTATTACCTATCACTTTATACTGATATAAAGCAGTTTCCACAATTTCAGTTTTAAAATGCACCTCCACAAACTAAAAAGATTCATTAACAGTCAGAACATGTCTGTCTTATGTTCTTAAATTGATGTTAGAAACAATTCACCACAACCATATGTTTTTACAATTAGAAGTGACAAAGAAGTTAGCGATGACCTTTATTAAGGAGCCTTTCTGGTATTCAACTGCAGTAAGTTTGGAAAAATACGAAAAATGTAAATTAGGACTGGACTGGCATGAACCCAGGTCCTCCCGAATGTGAGTCCAAGAGTGTGTTACCACTGTACCACTTTATTCTGTGTCAATTTAATAAAAGTTGAAGTTTGGATATTTACCTTTCAAAGTTGAGCACATAAAGGTTAAACATAGCAGGACTTCCTAATTATAAAAGGCTCGTTTTCATAAATAACCACATGTTGGTGATGGATGTGAACTTTCACCAGTCCAGCTTTCCCACTACATGACTGTGTTACCTTATTTGCAGATTTGTAGATGATGACCTTATTAATTATGAGAATGAAATGGTTATCAGAACATGGGGCTCTATTTTAAGCTGATAAAGCCAGGTTGATCATGTGGTTTAAAATTTCAGGTAAGTAAATAGTGTGACACATTATAACATTGGTAGGTAACTAAAGTGTATGTGGCTCATGAACTTAGATGCATCTCAGCCAAACAAATTAATTTACTAACAAACATGTCGGACATACTTACAGAAGTGTGAAGGTACCCACCCACATTGGTGTAATAAAATTTTTGTGCTCACCAAAAAAACATTGCAAAAAAGTTGTTTGAAGTGTGAATCCATAACAAATGGGAAGTCATCAGTGTTTCATTGCAATAGATGAGTTATCTTTTATGCCTACAAACAACTGTCTACCCTATTTGTCTGTCCTCAGAGAAAGGACATATGTAATAGGAAATACACTCTGATGCACCCATCATTGAGATGTAAAACATCTACACATGTGTACATTGACAGTCAAATCAGCACAACCATAAAACATGCTATAATTCTTCGTTATTCATAGTCATGTACATTGGGTTTCACAATGGGTACAATGAAGAAGTTGTCAACATGATTTTCATTTATGGAGAATATCGTCAAAGTGCTACAGCAGCACAACAGCTTGATGCCTGGTTCACATGTATGCTGATCACGCTGAAGCGAAAAACTAGAACAGCTGATCAGAAGCCTTCCTCAGTTTCCACGCGAGTCGCGCAGATACCAAGGATAGCTTCCGATTGGCTGTTCTATTTTTCCACTCTGCTGTTCAGCGTGATCAGCGTACATGTGAACCAGGCATTATGTCTAACGTTTTCCTACTCGACATCATCCATCCCATCCAACCTTCACTAATCTTGTCGTAAAACTTGGTGAGACTGGTAGCCTTTTTCCACAACAGTGGATCTGAAGCAAGAACATCAGAAACGAAGCAGCAGAAGTAGCAGTACTTATAACTAATGCAGTAAAACCTCATGTCAGTTCTCACAAAATGGAATAGCAGATTGGAATTAGCAAAAAAAGTATGCTATGCATTCTGCACAGGCATCGTTACCACCCGTACCATATGTCATTGTATCAAGAGCTACATAGCAATGACTTTCAACAGCAAATGAAATATTTCTAGTGGGTCCTAGAATAAGGTCAAGAGTTTATGGGGAGGGTACTGTTCACTAATAAAGCAACATTTTCAAACCATGGAAACGTCAGTCTACACAACATGCATTAGTGGTCATTGGAAAGCCCTCGCTGGCTTCATCAGGGAGAACATCAATGCCAATGGAGCATCAATGAAAGGTGTAGTATCATCAGACAACATATCACTGGCCCCTATTTCTTTGAAGGACCACTGAATAGTGAAAGTACAAGGGTTTCCTGGGATATACCTTGCCTGTATTTTTGAAGATGTTGTGCTGAATATGCGTCAAGTGATGTGGTATCAGCACAATAGGTGTCCTCTGCTCATAATGCTTTAATTGAAAGAAATGAGCTATAGCATCTATTTCCAAATTGATGGGTGGGGAGAGATAGTACTGTTCAGTGTTATCTGCCATGCTCACCTGACCTTATACCATCAGATTTCTTTCTCTGAGGACACATCAAAGGTATAATTTACCAGCATGAAAGACCATATTGTAGCTGTATGTGGTTCCATACGTCCAAACACACTGGTAGATGTACATCAATCAATGATGACATGAGTGGCTGAGTGTCTCATTGAAAATTGTCGTCATTTTGAACATAATCATTAAAGCACAATGAGAAATGTCATTATACACTTGCATTAATTTATAATGCAGAAAATATGATTCTGGTGAGGCTTACATAGTGCACATACCTGCAAGTTGTCCCCAGAGCATGACACACCATTAAACTGGGGTGCTGGGTCACTGCAGGTTCTGTAACGCCTCCTGAACCCTGAGCCGCAGGCTGTAGAGCACTGTGTCCACTTCCCCCACTGTGACCAGCCACCATCCACTATGCACAAAGCCACCACACTCTTACACACTCTGGTAGTACAGTGGCTTAGCACTACACTTTGCCTGTAAGGTGCAACGTGATTTACAAGTCACAGAACCCTGTATCATGACATTAAGTCAAAATTTTGTAGGTACTTACTACCAAATATTTTTTTTATGTGTGATTTTTAAAGACAGAGTTTAAGTAACATAAAAAGTAATGCACATTCAAAATTCAAACTCACTTGCTGAGATATAATCACTTTAATAATCCCGTTTTTCTTTATCATCCTTATTCTGTAATCAATGATGGCATGTAACAAATTAGAAATAATTATGTTTCTTGTAATGATTACTTTTGAGTAATTTTTACGTATAATTAGTTTCATGTAAAAAAAGGTAATTTTTCTTGTAATCTAAGTATAGAAAAAAATATGTAATCGTTACTCATCAGTAATGTTAATTATTTTTGTTTCATCTATGGATTTTACCTTAATTTGATTTACATTTTAATCCTTTTTGATTTACAATTGAAAACAAATAAACACAAAGGTCACAATATCAATATTAATCAATACTCACTAAATAGTGCATTAGCTACAGTTATTGTGCTGGGTTTTGAAACATAGATCTTAAATCAGCTATTGTTAAGCAGTTCTGCAGAGATTAGGCATCTGGCTGAATGAAGTTATAAAAAGTATTCATTTTGGACTCTCTGAATTTATATTTCATTACTGTTTAAGCTAAGAAATTAATTTCACATGCTGCTTGTTTTCAGTATGATCACTAACAAAACTGTTATGGTTTATACATGCAACATTCACACAGCAATTTACTAACTTGTTATAATATTTGCAACTATGTATGAAGCAATTTATACATATTTAGTAGGTAACAGGCTTCTGCTGCTTATCATAACCTACCACACCAATTTCAATATATCACAATAAAAATTATACAATCAGCTCTCTATCCAAAGAATGCTCAAAGAAAATTCACACTGCAGTAGTATCGTCCACGTCTGTTGGCAACATATTTTGTATTGTGATTTTAACCAAATAACTGGTAATATTTAACTATGTTTATTGAAAACCACAAACATTGACAAAGTCTATGTTAGGTGATTTACTAAGTGAATTTTGAGTAGACATCTACCGCAACAAGAAATAGCACTCCCTGAAATGGCTAACAAAGTCCATATGTAAGTCAGACTATAGCTTCTCTGGTGGTGGCCATGCTGCTGATTTCACCTTGAGTGGATCATTATGACAATCTTGACATGTACCGCATCTCCGTACTACATCCTTGATTGCTGCGTCCATCTTGGACCACCATACATAACTTCTGGCCACAGCCTTCATGTGCACCATTCCATCAAGGTTCACATGAAGCAAACTGATTGATATTACAATTCTATTCCCCACAGTAGGCATTCCCTGTGCACAGATAGTTTGTCATGTTGTAAATAATAAGGATGCACATTGTCGTCCTTTACAAAGTTTGGCCATTCGCGCCGGGTATAGTCTATTACTCGAGATAAAACTCCATCTTGTTTTGTTTTTTCTGCCACCTCCAATGAGTTCATCAGGGTCTCATGTGTATCTTCCAGCATTAGGACATTGCATTGTGCAAGGACTTCAAATTCTGGCCTCTGGGGAGGCAACAGGCCAAGAGCATCAGCATGACCTATTTTAGACCCTAGCCTATATTCCAGTTCATAGTCGAACATGGCCAACATTAAACTCCACCTTAGTAACCAAGGGGACAGTGTCTCAGGATTTGGATAATTGGGTGCAGTATTCAGAGAAGTGGCTCGTGGTCAGTGATTATCTTAAAAGACCTGCTGGCCAGGTACTGCTTAAATTTGGTAAACCCAAAAATCACTGCTAGGGTCTCCTTATCTAATTGTGAATAATTGCGCTCACTTTTTTCATAGTGTCTGTGATCCAAATGCAACTGGGACCTCTACTCCATCACCCATATCATGCGCGAGAACTGCCTCTACCCAATAATCTGAAGCATCACATGTTAAGGTCAGGGGCTTGCTGAAGTTATAGTGTACAAACACCCAATCGGACTGCAGTAACACTTTTGCTTTCTCAAATGCCTGTGTGTGTACTTCCACTCATTCCCACTGAACCTCAGTATCAAGTAACCTATGCAATGGCTCTAATATCTCTGACCTTTTTTTTTTTGAAACCTCTCATAAAAGTTGAGAAGCCCAAGAAATGCCTGGTTCCTTATTATTCTTTGGTACAGGTGCACCATGTAAGGCTTCTACCTTAGTGTCCAATGGGAATGCCCTTGCCATTAACCTTATGCCCAAGGAACGTGACAGAATACTTTACAAAACATAATTTTCACTTCTTTAGTTTCAGCCCTGTCTGTTCTAACTTCCTCAGGACAAGGTGAACATAGTCCCAGTGTTTAAGTTCATTACGTCCTGTAATTAAAATGTTGTCCAACAAACCCACTGTACCAGGCACTCTTGCTAGAAGTGTGTCCATCAAGTGCTGGAATATGGCTGGCCCACTACTCACTGCAAAAGGTAATCTCCTTACCTTAAACAGCCCTTTCATCGTATTGACTCTGAGCAGCTCTGCAGTGGCATCATCTACCGTGACTTGAAATTAGGCATCTTATAAGTTCAATTTACTGTAGATCCGTCCCCCATCCAGCACAGCGAAAGCTTTTGTAACCGTAAGCAAGGGGTGTACACTATTCTCTGAAACACTACTAAGCGTACTTTTGTAGTCACCACATAACTGCACAGAACTATCACTCTTGACAATGGGTGCCAAGGGTATTGCCCAATTTAAAAATGCCACCGACTCATAAACTCCTCGCATCACTAGATGCTCTATCTCCCCACTAACCCATTCTTGCAGTGCAAAAGCCACAGATCGACTCTTCCTGAACACTGGTCTGCTCTCTGATTTGATAGTTATTGTTACTTGTGGACCTATGTATTTACCAAGCTCATCCACCTTAAACACAGAAGGATACAGATGTTTTAACCTGGTCACATAGTCATCCTGAACTTGTTGCAGGCCTACCAGTTCAATTCCCAATGGTTCTAGCCAACCATGGCTAGTCAAGTTAGGCCCATTTCCTTTCACTACTAAAAGCTCATGTGGAACCAACCTTTGATTTTTTGGTTTCACTTCGACGTCCAGCACCTCCAGCACAGCTAAGTGTTCTTGTGACCATATACGCAAAACTACAATAGCTTTTTTCAAGGGTGGCTTGTGGGGCTACAAGTACTTAAATTGTACAAAAAATAAACTACCAATTCATCTGCTGGCATTTCATTCCCTGTTTTCTCATCTGCAACTGCTGTGTCCCCTTGTATATGTTGTACTTCCCGGACACTATGTCTCTGCTGATCTTTGCTTGCTGCATGTGCTGATGACTGGCGCTTCTTCTTGGATATACAAGTGCGTTCAACGTGTCCACAATTGTGCGTGCATGTGTTGGTCACATTGGAATGAAAAAAAATACTGTTGATAGCTCTGTTTACTTTGCTGCTCGTGTTGTAATTTTATAGAAATATAACATGTTATACTGTTCTTCTTAACGTGCATAGCTTGTACAAAAACAATTTATATCAAAACAAACTCTTCAAGCACTAGTCAAATTCACTACTTTTGTAGCCATTTTCATCACCACATGAAATTGGTGATATCAACATTCTGATTGGTCACGCATGGCATACACGCACAGGAATTATAAGGTATAGCTTTACTTTCTGTGCACTTCCCCTGTGCTGTTTTTCTGTGCATGTGCTGTGCATGATTGTAGAGTGTCTCCAATTGTAGCCCGGCCTTTAATATTTTGTTAAGAGAGAATGGAATTCATGCTTATCCCTCTGAGCAAACACAACGTAAAACTGGAAAACTATTTAGAATATCATGAACCGCCCTAATTTTCTGCACAAACTAACCATCACATCAAATTTTTTTGATACAAAGAACAGCCGACAAATGTAGTTTGAAAATATGCCAACAGATAGAACTAAGTACAATTTTTTCTTGGGAAATTAAAACAACATTATTACGTATTTGAATATTATTCAGTAAAATTCGTACAACAATAATTAACTTAAAACATATAAAACATTGCACATATAGTTCTATGTATGCTACGTTCTTCAATAGCATTGGTATTAAAAATAACGGATAAAGTGTGTGCATAGTTTTCTAGTCAAACAAAACTATTAAAATGGAAAAATTCAACTAAATTATATAGTTAAAAATCTTCTAGGGTCTTCCATTCCTCCTTTTTCTGCTTGGATCAACACGGGTCGGTTTTTACATTCACTGACATTCAATTGGTTTTCTACCAAATCAATGATTACTCTTTTCTCCTTTTCTGTAAAAATATTTAGTTTCGAACCGCTTGCAGCTTCATCCACATTTTGTTTCCATAAAATTAAATAATTAGCACTTGCGGAGACTTGACAGAGAATATTAGGGAAACACACAGATTACAATACCAAAACAAGTAGTCAGAACTTCAATAGTGAAAACTACGCCTACATTCATGACGTCATATATTACAAACCAATAGCAAAATTTGTCTCATACTCAATCTCAATCTCTCACTTTGGAACCAAGATTGACGAATCGGAGATCCAGAATCATGCAATTTCGTTGGTGCAACACTTTAGAATGGATCCAAGATCAAACTGAATCCTGGTTCGGAACTAGGATCATTCAATCTCGGATCGTGGAATATGATGGTGCAACCAGGCATCAGAAAATGGAGATGGACTTTCAGTTGCATCTTTTCAACATTAACATATATTGGTGCCCCCTAAATAGCACACTGCCCAGACTACACATGTATGGCCAACCAGCATGTTGCCACCCAGGTGCCGAAGGCCAAGGGACAGCTGGAGTCAGTGGACCTGTCCGCTTTCATAAGGTGACACCAAGAGGAAGCAACCCCCAAGAAAGGATGCTGGCTCTGGGAGGTCACCATAGAGAGACGGGTCAGTGGAGACCATTGAACATTTGTCATTTTGTGGAGCTTGCTTAGATAGTGACATACAAGTTAGCAGACCAAAGAGCCATTTTGCAGGAACATAAGGTGTGATAGAATGAGTAAGAGAGTTCAGTATAAATTCACAAGGGATTTTGCTGTAGTGTATGGTGATAGTATGGTGTCCTGCAAGAGCAGGAAAGAAAAGTCATAAATTAGTTGATGCCATGACTCCATCAGCATGGAGTACTCATGCCATAATGTCAGGCTGGTAGGTGGAACCAATACACCCCTAATATTTAATGCAAGATAGTGTGAAATAGTGCAACAAACTTACAGCCTCAAAACATGACCATGGATCATACAATCAAATTGTGTTTTGTCATGAGCATATGCAGAGGTGAGATGGAGCAGCCACGAGGAAAAAATTGTGTTAGTTAATAAAAGAAGTACATGTGCTCAAGGCAGTATGAGTTGTCATGTATTTTTGCCAAGGTTTATTGGCGTTTGTGAATTGTGCATATTAAAGTAGATCATATGTGACATAAACTAAGCACGCATAGCCATGCTGTATCAGTCTGATTCAGACTGCTGTGACAGACAGATGTTATGTCTCATGAAAGAGTTACACCTTTGTTTTAACCACAGTAGCATATAATATTAATTAAAGTTTTAAGAATGGTTTCATTTTCTCCCTTATAAGCTTTCTTACCACCCTTGATGGTCATTAATTTTTTATGGATTACACATCCCTGCATATTACAAAGATATAGCTAAGATATAACAAAGTTCACCAAGGGGAAAGCCACCCAACAGGCCACAACAGAAGTCAAATTATGTTATTTGTGTATATACATTGGTTTGTTCATATTCATACTCACATATTGTGTAGTACATACATAATGATTTTGACATGGTTCACTATATCATTTTTTTTTTTTTTTTTTCACCATATATATACTCCTACCGAAGGTTCACGCTCCCCCACCCTTACTGAACTCTAGACATTTCTGTACCAATGAATAGAAAACACTGCTGGAATGGAATCAGGCAGCCATAAAACAACAGATGTCTGGGAAATGTGATTGTGTTTCTCAATTATATTTCCCAGTACCAGGCATGGTGATACTTGGCAAGGCAACATTTCATAAAAGGAAACAAGGAAGGAACCAACCCACTAGGACAATGGAAGACATTTTCGTACCTTAAAGAAGAGGAACTTACATCCAAAACAAGAAACACTGCACCTAAGTGCGTGTCAGATGCAACCCACGAAGCGGTCTTACCCTTGTCGCCACCCACAACCTACCAGCCCATGCACATCTGGTCTGTGCCACCACCACATAGTGGAAGGGAGCAGAAAGACCAGCCCTTGAAGTCAGAAGGGAAGCAACAATGGGATATATAGACCTGTGCTCCTTGGACCTCCAGACAGTTGTCCATCAGTAACTCGTGGCACTCTCATACCAACTCATTCATAGAAGTGCTCTGACCCCAGTCCTCTAGCCATTTAGATTTGGATACCTGCTTAAATCACCATTCACCACCAACTTTGCTTAGAGAAATGCCACTTTCCAGCCAGACACCAACCGGTGTACCCAGCTGCCGTTTAGAGACATTTTCATCCAGCCTTGGTCCTACCTGAACACCTGCTAGTGTGAAACCACATGCTATCCTAACCTCTCACATGTTGGGTTAAAGTTACGTACCGTTGTTTAATGACCAACACCAGTGTTATTTTGACATAGTGTTTTTTTTTTGTGTACTTATAAATACCAGGCGTATAATATAATTTTTTTGGCTTCATTTATATAGCCGCCCAAGGCATCCTCGCTTGTAATAGAAAGGTGACAGAGATTCTGTCACACTGCAGAGCGTGTTGTCTATTTTAATTTACTCTTGAGAATAAAGTCAGTAGTAAACTAATTTCAATGTTCTCATTTCAATTAGATTCAACTCGTGTATTTTTGCCCTTTACACAGAGAGAGAAGTGCCTTCGAGTACTATCTCACGCGCTAGTGATCGCAATTGGCGAAACCTGACGTGTTCTCCAGCATGGTGTTCTATTAGAAACACTCTTACTTGGCTACGAGCCAAACTTAACATAACTTTTGTCTAATTGTTGCATCATTTAGAGAAGTCACACCCCTGTAAGGGAATTTATTCTTAAGAGTACATATGGGTCCCCAAACCATTGGTACAAAGACTTTAACATTCTGCAGCCAGCCTTGGTACATCAATCTCTGATGTACTACAGGGAGCCCTCTGCTAAAAACATTCCACACCCAAGGGAAGGCTATTCAACCAGACTGTTACATGACCATGAGCTCAGCTTTCATCAGCTCAAAGCTATGGAAACTTGTCTGGGTTGATTACCTCCTCTTTGCTTACACTTTAGCTTCAAACCAGGAACTGTATTTATCTAGGTGAATTCAGCTCCTCTATCTCTTAATTGTATTAATCAGGGTGTCCACTCACAGGGAAAACAGGGAAAAGTCAGGGAATTTCCATCTGGGTCAGGGAAAATGTAAATAATTGCTACTAAAGTTGTTAGTTGTGTGAACACGAGATAATGTAGTTATGATCATATTCATTTTAAAATTTCAGTTTTTAAGTTTATGAATTGGCAATAACACATCTTTGCTAAGTGATATAGGGCCTATATGTACAAAATAAAGTATTTGTGTGTGTTATTAATGGGCACTTGCGTGATGCCAATAGCGCCTATCGTGAGAAATATTAACGGTCTGAGTAAAATGTTTCCTCTGCTTACTTGGTCTGTTGCAGTATCATTTAACTAAACTTCACTGATAGCCTATTTGTTCTGTCAGCAGTGGAAAAACATAGTATTGGAAGGTTTTGATCCTGCAAATGGTCAAGGAAAATTGCAAGATTTTACCTGGAAAATAGGGAAAAGTCAGGGAATTCTAAAACGGAATTTCAGTGGACTTCCTGTTAGTCTATTGCTAGGGCCTGTGTTGGTCTAGTGGTTAGATTTCTTGCCTCCCACCGAGGTGAACCGGGTTCTATTTCTGGCAGGGTCACTACTGGAATTTTGCATGAGGGAATCGTGCCAGACTATGTTGCTGATCGTTGAGTTTTATCGGGGATCTCCAGTTTCCCCTGCCCTTTCATTCTGGTGCTGCTCCATACTTACCTCGCTTCAACATCATCGGCTCTCAAGACCTCGATGTAGGAGCCACCCAAATCTCTACACTCACTTATCTATTGTCTATTTCTCTTCCTTCCCAATGTGGAAGAAGCTGTGACTCCCGTAGATCTGAGGCAGTGCTCTAGCAGTCACTCGTCAACCAGACTGGACACATACTGTCAGTATCGTGAGCTGAGGGACCTGGCCCTTCAAGTCTGAGGCCAAGCTGTAGTACAACCGATGGCCGTGTTGCAAGGACCTTTTGGCCCAGTAATGAAAACCCCTGACACCCAACATATTTGGGTAGGTTCCTAACCCGCCAGTCGAGAGACATACTACCAAAGTTGTAATCAGTGGGATTACTTCCATACAACCAACGACCAACAGAAAAGAGGTGACTCCGCATCCAGTGAACAAACCCATACTAAGACCCAGGTTTACCCAACCCAAATTGACGTGTATAAGAACCTTAGGAGAGAGATGTCCCAAGAAGTGGGTCAACTCCGCCGCTCAGTACACCGGACCTTAAAAATCGTCGCCCATTCCCTCTTCAGAGTGCCAGTAATCTCACCCTCAGTCGTACTGCTACCCAACTTAGGCAAACTGAAAACCCTATCCACATTGAATGTAGTATAGTGCCATTGCCCATCCAGGCCTCACGTCTATTGGTCACACTGCATTGCTGAATATTTCCATCAGCCCCAAGCGAGTCTGCAACTGATTCCCCAAGGAAGGTGTGTCCCTGGGAGCTCCAAGCTGATAGTCCACAGAGAAGTTTGTGCATCAATTTTAAGTTTTACATAATATTGCACTTGGTTGCAATGTCCATACAAAGCTTCGAGGGGCAGAGAAGAGGTGACAATAGACAATGTACTGATGTTTACATTTTTAAGATCACTAATATTTGTCACTTTCCCTCTGCAAACTTCCATTTCCCATGTTATGTTGTATGTATATCACACCTGGTTAAGTTCAGTGCAGAAATATAAATGTACACTGCTATTAATACAGAGTGGTGGCACCATAGAAACAAGTAGCAGTCACCTGGGCACTTTCTGACGTTGCACGAGTCACTCTCCATGTTAGCCCCAACACATGTGATGCCGCCATATGCAGGGCTGGGGTTATTGCAGGTCCGTGTTTGATACCTGGAGCCCTCATCACATGAAGCGGAGCACTCGCTCCAAGCTGACCACTCGGACCTGCACACCACAACATACTGCATCACGTGGCAGTGAATGACCTCGTTGCTTCTGCATTTTGATTGTTACATACACTGATTAGCTTAAATTTTACATCATGAAGGAAAAGCTTCCTATTGTTATAGAATATCTTAATTTGGCAGTGCATAAGAAATTTTTCACATTTGGATGTCGGTGTAGGTATACTGGCTCCTTATCTTTTGGACCATTTAACATCGTATGATGCAAACTTTGTAGTTATTTTGCTGATATCACTGCCTTCATTGGTAAACCTATCAGTGTTTATTCAGCAGCGGTTAATGATGCTATGTTAACATATGAGATAGCTGTACAGGCGAATTTATTAAAGTCTGAAATGCTTCCTTCTGGGGAGTTGGTGCATCTGTGAAATGCAGTTTTAATGAAATGCTGAGAATTTGTGGGGAATGATGCTGGGGGCATCATATTGTTGTGGGCACAAGGGAGAGGAGAGCTATCCACGAGGTTGACGCCTACCCGTGGTCGAGGGCGATGCCCCACAGGAGAGAGAGAGCGAATAGGGGACAGCAGGGTAGGTGCTGAGGATGAGCTGACTGCCAGGCCACGGATGTTAATACGGCCGACACCCCCCCCCCTCCCCCCCCCCCTCCCGAGAGAGATTCGTAACCTGGTGCGTGTTGGAGGTTGATCGTCCAGCGAGGCTGGAGTGATCCCCGATCAACGAGGCTGCCGAGGCTGGAGCAGTGTTGGGAGGAGCCAGTGCAGATGTGTTCCAGGAGCAGGGTCGAGACCAGGCTTGGGCAAGCCATCCTTCTTTATCACATCTCCACTACACGAGCCGACGGAGGAGCTCCGGTCGATTCGAGGCTGTCAGTGGTACGTGATTTTGAGTAGAGTGCAAGGGCGAGCAGGGTTTAATACGAGTCGGGAAGAGCAACTAATGTAAACAAAAGAAATTATTGAACCAGAGAAGAATTAGAAATTATTGATTAAGAGATAGGGATTTAACATAATAATTATTGTCATTATAAAGTAAGATAGTTGTGATCTGAATATAAACTAAAGGTAGAAGGAGTCAAGAAGAGTAACATTTAGTGCATCAGTGTAATTTATAATTGTAGTTGAGAACAGAGTTGATATTGTAATAAAAAGTGCATTGATAAAGAAATTGGTTGTAGTGATTTAGAAGAGTTAATACTGTAATCCTGGTACATAGTTGGGGGCCTTAAGCCAGGGTGTGCACAGTGGTTGCGCTAGGATATAGATAGTACGTACACCTGGCTAGGCACTACAACAATATACACATGGAGAGCGGTTAAGGATATCAGACACTGGCGTTTCAGGGCATGACTGTTTTTATGTGACAGATCTACTTCAACATCAGTATTGTGAGGCTGTTTATTAATTTATCACAGTTTGCATTGTGTGCTCATTGTCTCCAGAGACTTGCTTTAACAAATCAGCACAGGAACCCCAGGCTCCATTGGTACATTGAATGAGGTGAGCAGCATGATGAATAGCACAATATTGTGTTCTAGGACAAATCATAATTCTATTTAGATAAAAATTATGGCCACATCTGTTTTAAAAGTTAACTGCAGTCAATAATACAGCACTAATTATTATGTAGTAAACTGTGGGGTACATTTGTTTTAAACACTATTCTTTTATTTTATCTGAAGTGTTATATGTGTTCAGTTTGGCATATTTAAAAGCATCACAAAAATGATTTTGATGCAAACATTAATCTTGTTTTCTTGTACTCCTACAAATTAATTGTTTAACACCAATGTCTCATCCAAGTTTTGAACTCATCTCTTTACAGTATTATTAACAGTCAGATTACATTGTGCACTAACCAATTAGATGAAGTTTATTGGGAATTTGTAGCCAATAAGACTATGTTAGAGGAGCTGAGAGGTGAAAGACCAACTCAATGATTTGAATAGTCAGGATTTGCAGGAACTGTTCAAGCTCTGTGGTAATAACTTTCAGCACTGAGTGCATATGTGGAGTTCCCACATGCTTTGCGTAGCCAGGGAAGAGTCTTACTACTGGAGTGATTCAGGTTCACTTGAATTGCCGGTAATATGTTTTGCATTATGAGAATATAAAAATAAAACTATGCTGGAACTTGAGGAGGAGTTATAGCCTTATAGGTTTTGATTCATTGGAGCATCTGGTTGATGCAGTAAATTAAGGTAGCTGTGCTTATTAGTTTTAATGCAGCTCTTACTACAGAAATGTGTGAAGGTAGTGATTCAAGTAATCAGGTAGATAAATACAGTGAGTGAGTTAGGCAAATCTGTGGTGAAGTAATTTGGTCGATATACCTGTAGATAGAAAGTAAAACAAAAGTTAGATAAAAAATTAGGTAAGTAGGTAGGAAGATACATATGCATGTAGGCAAATATCTGGGTAGTCATTTAGGCAGCTAGATAGACACTAGGTTGAAGTGTGACATCTTTTCAACTTATTTAAATTGACTTCTACTCATCAGTGCAAACCACTACCCCAACAAAATTTGATTGGCAATACAATCATCCAGATACCAATAACATGTACTGTTTACCAAACAGTAAATGATGCACGCTCATTTCCTGGATAAATTGTACTGTTCACCGGCCAACCACCAGGATGATGCTTCAAGGTCACCTAGTACTATAGCACACCAAGGGATGGCACTACTAGTATGAATCGCAAGACATGCAGCAGCTGGATCTTCGGCTGGCTGGTGACATCACACGCCCAGAGGATCTAACACAGCCACCCCCCTCCACCTGGCCAAAGGCGAGCCAGGAGAGTATAAATACTGGGGTACGGCCCTTGGAACATCAGCCTGTCCAGCTCCTTCACTGCGCTCACGGTGCCGAAGGAGTTTGTCCTGATCCTTCACCGCACTTTTGGTGCCAAAGGAACCATAAGCTCTCCCCTGATCTTCACTTCACTCCTGGTGCCAAAGGAACCGTAAGCTCTCGCCTGGTCTTTGCTTCACTCCATGCTGAAGGAACCATAAGCTCTCGCCTGGTCTTTGCTTCACTCCATGCTGAAGGAACCATAAGCTCTCGCCTGGTCTTCACTTCATTCCTGGTGACGAAGCACAGGTCTTGAGATCCCTATCCACGCCTTCGAAGACATCTGTGCACCTCACAGTCATCCTCCAGAAATTATCTACGTTTGAATCGTTGAACACTTAAACACCTTTCAGTCCCTTCAGGACATACACATAGCATTAGTTAAACTCGAGATATTTTAATGGCCTCTTTGCCTACCTACCCCATCAGACTATAAACAGTTCGCCTTCACCTGCCTAAGCATAGTCAGCTTCCGTTAAACTCTTGTTGATAGGAGGTAGTACAATCCACCATGTTTATTTCCATACAGAAATAAACACGTTTTATCCCATTTAGAAGATTATTCCCGTAGTATTAGAACCTCACCCAGTAAGCATCAGGTCCATTAAAGGACAGCAGGAGACCGGGAATATTTTCTAACCAGTTTGCCGAACTTAGCATAGGACTGAGGGGTTTCCCTTCAGGAAACTTGTACATCAGCTACACATACACCTTGGATGGCCACCCTTTCTATGCACCCTGATGTATAGAACAGAAGAGCCCCAACACTAGGAACTCATCCTCATGGGGCTGGAAAGTCAGTCTGGGTTGTATTCCATCCACCGCACTTCTGGTACAGAATGCTGGGATAGGGGACAGCCTTGGTCTGGCGATTACGGTGTGTGGAAGTACACCCAGATAAGAACGAATGTCACCTGCTTCACCTCCACCTCCGCAGGACTGGTATTGGAGAGTCTATTCCTCATGCCCTACTCCTGTTTGAATGGTATTCATAAGAGGGTGAAAAGGGCTGTTACTATTTCAAAATACCAATAAGAGCTTAGCCCCAACCCCGGGAAAGAGCTTAAGTACTCCGTCATCTAGAGAGACCAGTCACTCCAGCCCTCTTACCAGTTTTGTTCGAGCAGCCCACCAAGACCAACAGAGATCCACCCCATTATCCAGGCCTTCCTCAGGAGTGAGGAAGTTCCATTTAGCAACACCAATTCCTGGATCCGAGGACACTAACTCACTGAAACTACCAGCGTCGACATCGACCTACCCACCTGCGCACCAGGTCCCTGTGCTAGCTAGTGTGTATCTCCACCAGAACTACAGCAGGTCCAGCAGCCCCCACAGGCCATTAGTCGCCCAGGTATACAAGTGAGAGTGGTTCTACCCAAACATAATATTGTGCTTGCCGTCCCCAACTTTGTGCCCAGCCGGAAGGCCACACGACGAGTCCTCTATACTGGTCGGCCTCCTGTTCTGCACTGCAATTAGAGTTCAAACTCACCCCGGTATGTCTACTCTCACACCCACCAGAACACTTGGGCTGTGACATGCCTCCATTGCCAATAGGATGAGACACGTCAAGGTGGTAAGCAGGTGGGTAGGCCTATAGATTGGTAAATGATATGTTTCTATGAAAATTATTGAATTAGTATTTTGTTGTGTGCTGTGTATATTTAGAATTAGATTATATGGTTGGTTAGTTGTTGCCAGGTAGCCATCATGGTGATGTGCATTATTTGTGAAGCATAACATATTGATTATTAAATATTTTCGTAATCAGTTTTATTAACAGAGAGAATTTTGCTTACATAATAATGTGACGTGTGCCGTGTCCCTCCTCCGTTAGGCCGTCATCCTCTAATGGGGATGAGTCACGCCCCGAATCCGAGGACCACCCCTCCTTGACTCCAGTGCCGGCAAAGATGTGCTAAAGTGCAACCCATCTCTGCTACTTCCCAGGCACTACTGGAGTCAGGTGGCCGTCCCACTTTCATGCCCTCAAAAGGCAACTTTTGAGGGCATGATAATTTGAACTGACTAACACCATCTAGAGAAGTCCACTATTAGGAATACTGCCGCAAATTGAATGCAGTGAGAGAGACATAGCGGTTCCTGTGTTCCAACGACCCTTTGTGTGCTTCCTTCATTCAATTTACGTCCCAGTCCCAGAACTTCATCCAGCAGCATCCGCGTCATTTAAGAATGCTTTCACGCTTCTGCGTGTTTATTGTGCCTATTCATGTCATGCCCCATGCTTTGTAATGAATATTTGTGTAATTTGTACAGTGACATTGTTTTCATCCTAGCCTGCTAAGTGTATAGACCGTCGCCACACATCATATGGTTAGGAGACGTGTCCCAACGAGTATGCATTAGTGACATAGGTAATCACACTTGATAGTGTTCATGTTTGTACTTCATGTCCCATCTCCGGGCGAAATCTGCAGTCCATCACAGTGGCTGTAGACCCCTTACCCTGTGGAGATTGTGCTCTCACGCACCATGAAGGAATCATCCATCACGGAGTGCACTAGTTGAATCAGAAGCTGGGGGAATCACCCACCGGAGTTAGCTAGTCATGCCCGAGATTAAAAGTAACTCAGTATTGGCACAATTTGTAAGAAGTGGAACAATAAAAGCCATTCTCATTGCACAAAATATGTTTTTCTGTAGCATCAGAGCCCAGCAAACTCCTACTTTTGACAGTGTTTTCATTAAATGTTTAGTAATGCAAAGTGCTTTGTAAAGATGCTCGGGTGAGACGAACACACAGAACCTACAGCAACCCGGAGAACCCTGAGTCTCGAAGTGTGATGTCTGGGAAACACCGCTGGCGCCCATCAACCAGTAAGTATTTAGTGTCTTTGTTCGTCTCGTGTCTCACCCGATGGCGTCAATTGGCGCCCAACGTGGGACCAGTGTGTTCATCTGTGCCACGCCAACTGCGTTAAAATGGCGGAAACCACGCCAGAACAACTATAGGAAGGCATCAAGACATCCGTGTCTGCATCAGTGACACCCGCAATCGCGAACACAATTAATAAGGACATGCCAGCTGAACGATGCATGCATTATGTAAAGGTGAGTGAAATAAATTTGTTCAGTGGAAATTTGTGGGACCAAATGCCATACCAATGCACATATGATACAGTGTCAACGCCATCAGAGCAACGCCTGTGCATGCGCACCGGATGTGACGGGGCGGGAACAAAGTGGGCATAGTGCTAGCAATGCAAACGGGACTCATCTTTGATGCATATGGCCAGAAGAGTATGTAACCTTCCGTGATGGAGTGATAAATTGTACCAAGTGCCATAATACGAACTGTATAGAGATCGCGCCACCGACAACACCGGAGGTTAAACCCGTGTACGTTACTACTACAGGCGGTGTGCCTGTAGTAGTAACGTACATGCCACAGGGCCTAACGGGACCCGATAGAAATGTGCTTTTCCCAACTTTTGCAGGACTAGACGCCGAAGACCCAGGTACGTTCTTGGCTGTTTGTGAGGAAAAGTTACACAGACTGAACTGAGACTGGACTGAGGTCACCGTGAACAGGTTAAGGGGAACTGCCGCCACGTGGTGGAACCTGGTGCACTACCACTGAGTCATGTGGGAGGAGTTTTGCGAACGGTTACTTGGTAGGTTTGACACTAACCGCCACGCCATCCAAGCACAAGCCAAACTGTACAACGCACAACAACACGAGCATGAGGGAATAGAGGAATTTATGCAGAGGGAGCTAGGCCTCTATAAGCGTTTGCACCTGGTACAGCCAACCCACAGAGTCCTCAAAATCATTGTAGCACTGTTGACACTTGATGTTAGGCCGGGAACTAAGGAGGGCAACCTGTGTAAGTGTCGAATAGTTTATGAGAGAGGTGTGACTATGAGCGAGATGTGCCTGCAGGACAGGAGTTCCAATCCCCGAGTAAGAACTACTGCTCGTCAACACCCGCAGTAGTGGTAGACGTCACACGACCACCACCGCCGTTCATGCCAGTGTGGGCAAACAGGGGCCAAAGGTCAAACTTCCGCAACCACAGCCGCGAGAACTATTACCAAGGTAATCGGTCGGGAAACTGAGTAGGGAAGTTGGTAAAACAGCACTGGTGCCAATCTCACTGCCAGAGCTTATGAATCTACCTAAGGAAGGTGCAAAAGTGTTACAAGTCAGTGACAGTTCTGTACGTGCATTAAATATTAACGTAGAACTCGGGTAAGAATGTAATTGCTATAATCGACACGGCCGCAAGCTACAACTTTGTACGTGAGGGACACATACAGGCCATTACAACTAGAGTGCCACCACATCGTTTGCAATTTGCTGTCACCAATCAACAGGGTGAAGCGAAAAGTGTAATGCACGTGACTGTAAGAATTTGTGAGCCCCATACGAAACGTTACATGTACATTGTGCCAGACTTGTGTGAGGAGATGATCTTGGGGTTACCGTGGTTGATCGACAACCAGGCCGTGATTGAATCGCATATCGACCGTCTACACGTGGGAGGTGGATGCTGTACGCCGTGAGAGCAATGTCGCCGACAACAACAGCTGCTGTGCTGCTTACAGAGTTCTCGCACGAGGTGCCAGAACAGCACCAAAAGAAGCTACAACAACTGCTAGACCAGTATGGCAGTGTGTTCCACACCGAGGGAAAATTACAGCGCACCGATGTCACAGAGCACACTATCATCACGACGCACGAGGACCCAGTGTACTCCAAGCCACGAGACTCAGGTATTTTCTTCTGGCCCGTGATTAGTCAACAGGTATGTGAGATGTTGTGACAATGTAATAGAACCTATGCAAAGTCTCTACAATTCAGGCATTACACTAGCCCCTAAAAAGGATGATGAACAGAGGTTTTGTGTGGACTTCCGTCCATTAAATAAAGTAACAGTAAATATGCCACCTCCTGTAATCAACATAAAAGACACTTTGTCAACATTAGGGCCTGCTACTGTGTTCAAGTCACTTGATCTCAAGTGTGTTCACATCACTTGATCTCAAGTCCCGATATTGGCAGATGCCTGTCTGCCCCCAGGACAGAAAAAAACTGCTTTCACAAACCTAATGGACGTAGATTCCAATTTGTCGCCATGCCCTTTGGTTTAAAATGTGCCCCCACTCCTTTTCCAAATCTTATGGTTAACATCTTAAATGGCTACATAGGAGACTTTGCGATGGCGTACTTAGATGATGTACTTGTGTGGTTAAACAGCTGGGAAGAACACCTTCACCACCTGAGCCTTGTGTTCGAAAGGCTCGAATGCAACAAGCTGACATGTAAAATTGACAGGTGTTAGTTGGGAAGGAGTAGGATGGAGTTTCTAGGACATTATGTCACAGGGAACGGACACGAACTGGAAACACAACATCCAAAACAGATTCAGGATAAACCCACACCCAGGTCACGAAAAGAAGTAAGAAAATTTTTTGGACTAATCAATTGATTGCGGGAATTTATTCCCAATTTCTTGGTTATCACAGCCCCATTAACCGTACTTCTGTCAGAAAAACGTACATTTGTATGGACACCTCAAGCGGAGAAATCTTTCCAAGACATAAAAATGCTTTTCTTAACTGTCTGCCACTAGCTCAGTTGAACCCAGAACTCCCTGTCGTAGTACAAACGGACACGAGCCAAGAAGGCATTGGAGCGGTATCGTATCAGGTGGGCAAGCAAGAGGGAAAACATATCATCAACTATCACAGTGTGAAGTTTGGTAATGCCGAGGGGAAATACCATGTTAAAGAACAGCAATGTTTGGCGTTTGTACCCACACTGAGGAGGTACCGGCCGTACCTGTTAAACATGAAGTTCACCCTAAGGACGGATAACAGATGTTCAGTTTAGCAGTAGGGGATGCATAACGGGAAGAGCAAACTCGCCTGCTGGACCTTGTTATTGCAGGAGTTCGACTTCCAGGTAGAGCACGTGGCGGGGGAACCAACGAACTCACAGATGCGCTGTCCAGGAATCAGTGTCCAAACATAACAGTGACGGACAATGCCAAGTAGGAAGAGGCGCTACCACCTTGTAGTACCACCCCGGTAACGGGCAACCTACCTCTAGTGTTACAAAGCATTTCTGCCAACCCACCCAGTGAATTTGTTTCCTTAAAATGTCAGCGAGGTTTTGAGGAAAGTGCACGTGGCACAAGAAAATTCCTCGGTTGCTGCACAACGCCGGTAACACTGTGCCAATAGGTATTCCGAACACTGGAGGATCGTCGATCGAACTGTGCAAAATGGTGGACCTATGTACCCAAAGAAACACGGGAACTAGCGCTCGTATGAACATGACAGTTTAGAACTTGATCAGCCGGGTACAGAACAGACACGTAGGAATATCCAAAAATTCTTCCATTGGCCAGGAGTGCAGTGAGACGAATGTAAACATGTCCAGCGTTGTGTTACATGCAACACCAGGAAGCTGCGGAGAACGGACGGCGACACACCCCAACAACCTCGTCTACCCACAGAACCATTCAAGACTGTCACACTTGACATCATGGGTCCGTACCCACGTACTAAAAGCAGCAAATGCTTTCTTGTTGTAGTTACTGATTTGTTCACCAGATGGACAGAAGCATTCCCTGTCAGTAATGTCCGGGCACACACTGTAGCCCACATCATGCAGAGAGAATTTTTCCCCAGATGGGGTTACCCTGAATTTTTATTGACTGATAACGGCACCCAGTTTGTGGGAAGGAAATGGAGGGAGTACTGTACGAAGTGGGGAGCAGAACACCGTACCACCCTGGCTTACCACCCCAGAGTAAACTCAACTGAGCGCCGAAACCAAGATATAAAAATTACAGATGCAAGTATGGTTAGGAGAGGAACATACACGGTGGGCCGAACTCATACCTGAAGTCATGTTCTGTGTAAGGAACAGGGTAAACGCTGCGACCAGGAAAACACCTGAATGGTCAAAGGCCGCGAACTGCGTGCACCCAGAGAACTACAAAAAACACCCCGATACCGCCCGAGGAAATAGTAGCCCACCAAATGCAAATACATGAACAGGCGAGAGAGAGCTAAGAAAAATACTGTAACAAATGGGTACTGGAGTGTCGGAGACAACCGCTGGAATTAAAGCCTGGGATGTATGTGTATGTAAGGGAGAACCCGCTGTCCACCGGGAGGAAAAAGTATTGCGCAGGGCTGGCACCCAGATGGATTGGGCCAGTGAAAGTGGTGGAGAAGATGGGAAATTCCTCGTTCCTAGTGAAGTTGGAGCTAAGACGTGTGATGAAATGGCACCGTTATGATCTGCGTATAGTCTGCACACCTGTAGGGAAGAGAAGCAAGGAGACACCGATAAGCCCAGTACCTCGGCGATTGTGGTGTAACATACCGAGTAGTGCCGACTGTAACTTCAATAACACGTGCACAAATATCAACAACACTAGCTCCGGAACTCCATGCACGGAAAGTGTAAACACCCGCCTAGTAAACACCGCGTCATTCAGGGGCTTTGCACCATCCAAACACTCCACACCAAATGGGGAGGGGGATGACAGTGTAATTGGTAACCACACCACAGTGTACACATAAATTGTAACACAAACAGTACCAGGTACAAGCCTTTTAGAGGTTTTTCAGCACCCGTAGGGGACAGCATAGCAAAGCAATATAGTTTTAAGAGGTTTCCCCATGGCACAAGTAAAGATAGTTGTAACCAAAGTGAGAATGTAAATGAGTGCATGTGAGACTTTTTCAGAGGTTTTTCTGCACCCACAGGGGATAGTATAGCAGGGCAGGTCAGTTTTAGAGGGTTTGGGGAAAGCAGTAGCGAGGCGTGTGTAAGTGAATGTGTTCAGGCAAATGTAAACAAACCGCATCATGTCAACCGCAAGAGAAGAGGCGAGTCACCGCCTAGTCACAACAATATGGTTCCGGCCTGCTCCCACCCCTCTATAAACGCCACAGAATAAAGAGGCCTCCGAGGTCATGCCTCATCTGTCCTTGACCGGTGGTCCCGATTCACACCCGGGCAGGGCCCGCCAGAACAGACCTGAGCTGCTCGCACCACCTAAGCTGCTCGCACCATCTTGGTCTTCGAGGGAGGGGTCATTTGATGCCAGCTAACAGCCAGCTACAGTCAGACCATGATGGCCCTCACAGCTTACATGACACATGGGTGAGCACGTGCGTGCAGACGCCACCACCGCGGACTTTCCCAAAATGGGATAAGTGATTTATTTTTCAGTGCCATGTATGTTTATTTTCAGGTCAAAAGTGTTCTAAAAGTGAAATATGTGTTTTCTAAAATACTGTGTGGTGTTACTTTCAAATTCAAAATGCATACTGCGCGAATAACTAGGACATTAATATTCTGGCATAAATGCCTATAAAAGAACAGTCATCTAAACGCCAATATTTAACAATTTAAATTGTTCTTGTTATTATGTATTTCAATTTCTTTTGTTCCTTTTCATTTTAAAGAAAACGTATTACTCAGCGTTCATAGCACTTCCGCTTGTGTGAACCCCGTAGGCAGTCTTGATAGGTCCGCGCGACCCCTCCTCTGGGCATTCGTCCTAGGAGAGCTGGGGGGTAAGACACTGTCACGTACACACATATTTTTGCACTAAGTTAGATTTCCATAGTTCAATTTAGTTTACCGGTTAACCTTTGCTTTGCGTACATTTTGACAGACATCCCCAGAATAATGCTTCTGCTTAAATTAATATTTTGCAGCCCTTGCGGCTTTTGAAACTTAAATCGAGGGAAGGAGGAAAGATGTTGGAGAAGCCATGCGGCCTGCGCAACTTTGAATAAGGTGCCATCTGCCTATATTAAAGACTTTTTGCATTGTAATTTCGGCTTCATTACCATGAAAAATATTAAGGGTAAATTTGTATGTATGTATTTTTAGGGTTTTGTCATGTTAAATTGTTTTACGGCCACCTCATTTGCGACCACGTGGTTTAACAGCTGCCAAGTCCGTGTCTGTGCCATCCTTGCGCTTAAAGTGTTCTGTAGACCCCTTACCCTGTGGAGATTGTGCTCTCACGCACCATGAAGGAATCATCCATCACGGAGTGCACTAGTTGAATCAGAAGCTGGGGGAATCACCCACCGGAGTTAGCTAGTCATGCCCAAGATTAAGAGTAACTCAGTATTGGCACAATTTGTAAGAAGTGGAAGAATAAAAGCAATTCTCAGTGCACAAAATATGTTTTATTTGTTGCGTCAGAGCCCAGCAAACTCCTACTTTTGACAGTGTTTTTATAAAATGTTTATTAATGCAAAGTGCTTTGTAAAGACATTTGGGTGAGATGATCTCACAGAACCCACAGCATCCCTGAGAACCCTGAGTCTCGAAGTGCGGTGCCTGAGAAACACCGCTGGTACAGACCAACCGGTAAGTAATTAGTGTCTTTGTTCGCCTTGTCTCTCACCCAACTGCTTCATAACTATGTAGGTGTGCTCCAAATTAATATATGTATGATTATTCAGCTAAGATGTTCACTCCAAATATCTTACAAACAACCGAAGGTATCAATATTTTGATTTCAAATTTGTAAATGGCACTACAGGTCTTATAAGACACCGACTATGTATCTGTTAAGAGATGTTATTAATTACTCAGATAACATTATCAACTTTGGCATTTTAAATGTGAATACAGAATACTCATTTCCCCAATAGCAAAACATGTTAGGAAGCGGCAAGTTCATTATTTTGAAAACCTAACAAACACTTTTTGAGATATAGGGGGTTTTCATATATGTATGCATTTGGCTGTAGCTGTGGCAGGGTAAGTTGCATTATCCGCTAGGAGATGTTGCATTGTTGTGGACTGTGAAACGAACACAATTGCAATGTGTTTGATATCTGCATTATTGTATCATTAGCATGTGTGTCACCTGTGTAGGAACATTCTGCTGGACATCCCAGTGGATGATGTAACCTACCCCGCCACAGCTACAGTCAAATGCATACACCAATGAACACACCCTTATGTCTCAAAAAGTGTTAGTCGAGTTTTTAAAATAATCACCATAAAGAAATTGATTACCAGAGGTGAGATTGATCACATGAAAATGTTCTATAAATATTAATGTCAGATATGGTACCTGACCTGAACATACAGAAAACCGTCACGTTATTAATCTTAACTCTGCTTATCATTTTAACCCCACCTATGTACCTGAGCTTAACATGTGATCAATCTCACCCCTGCTGATCAATTTCACCCCACTATGGGACGTCACTGAACTTGCTGTTTAATAACATGTTGTGCTATTAGGAGAAATGAGTATATTCCCATTTAAAAAACCAAATTTGATATCAGTACCTTAGTACTTAATTAAATCTTGAAACAGACATAGATGGTGTTTTATGAGCTGTGTAGTGTCATTTATGAATTCAAAATAAATATTTTGATACCTTCAGCAGTTTGGAATATAATTGGGGTGAACATCTTAGCTAAATAAGCGTGTATGACATGCATGGTATCTTGAATATACCTTTCCCTCTTCATCTGGGGAATGTTTTTTTTTGTAGGTGAACACACTGGGGACATGTTAAATAGTTTCATCAAAAAATCTGTATTTCAAAAATGCCACATGCAGGTTAAGGACCAGGTAGGCGACTGCCTTAAAGCCTTGTTTTGCACAGTCAGAATGCTTCAGAGTTGGTCATCTTAAGGCACTGAATGCTTATGTGCATAGCAGGTGATTATCAGTGAATTTTATTGTATTTCTTTTATGTCATCAAACGTGTTTTATTAACTCTAGACTTGCTTGTATTCACATTTGGACATGACAGACATTGTTTACTTATGACTTGGCTTCTAGTCATGTATTAGTTTTTGATATTTCAGAACAATGTACAGTGTAGGCCTGTGTGTGCATGTTATAAATAGCATGGAAATAATTTACCACCATCTTATTTAATTAGTTGCCATGAAAATTTGCTGCATAGACATTCAAGGTTTGCCAGTAGAATTAGTACTTGCATATGTGATCACAGTTCTACCTTTCCAAAACTCTCTCTTGCTGTGCAAGATTGTACAAATGTTGGTCTAGGCGTTAACATGGTCTTAGGCTATGTGCTTTATTACCATGCTCCATTGACGGGACAGGGATTCTGCGTGCAGACCTCTTGCTGACCATCAGAGCCAAGGCAGGTCCTGCCGCCATATGCTGGCACTGGATTTTCACACTTGTGGTAGCGCCGGCGTGTTCCCCTGCCACATGACACCGAGCACGAGGTCCAGCTGCTCCAGTCGCTCCAGCCTCCATCTACCTGTGGCAAACCACACACACTACTGGAGACACTGTATGCATGCCAGGCTTTTTGTAAAAGTTCGATTCAGTGTTGGAAACCAGTAGTTAATCACATCATGTGTTGCTGATGACCTTGAGACCACCCAACATAGGCATTATCAATGTTGCTGGATCACAAGTAGAAGGTTCAAAACAGCCAGTCAGGAGGAGGTGTATAAAATAACAGCAATGAAGTAAAATATAAAAAAAATTGTTACTGGTTCAAGAGTTAAAAAAAAATTAACTATTTGAACAACATCCTATCTTCCACAATTATGTTATTTTATCTTTGAAGTTTAATGGCAATGGTGAGTTCATGTTATTATGATGGTATGATTGGACTGTGTTCATTGCCTACCATGAGACTAAATAAAAATCGTACAAACACAGAACTCAGTGAAACAAGAAAAAAACATTTTACAATACCACAGACAAATGGTTAGGAAAAGCTGTTTCCTTGTTGCCTTGTTGATAGCATATATATATATATATATATATATATATATATATATATATATATATATATATATATATGACAAAAAAATTAACAAATAAACTTATTACAAATGAACAAAACAGTGAAAAAACAATTTCAGTGGACTTAGCTGAACAATAAAAACTCTATATAATCACACACCCAACTTACACTTTTCTACTTTGCGCATAAGTTTATTACACTCGAGCCGTTCAAACACAAGGCTCAAATGGTGTAAATGCTCCTCCCAGCTGTTAGACCAAACAAGTACATCATCCAAATACGCCATCACAAATTCTCCTATGTATCCGTCAAGTACGTTTACCATTAAGTTCAGAAACTTTGCGGGGGCACACTTTAAACCAAAAGGCATAGCAACAAATTGTAACCTACATCCATCTGGTGTAGTAAATGTTGTTTTTTGCAAGTCTTGAGGGTGGATAGGTACTTGCTAATAACCAGATTTTATATCAAGAGATGTGAGTACTGAAACTGGTCCTAATGTTGACAAAGTGTCTTTCATGTTTATGACTGGTGGCTGCATGTTTACTGTTGTTTTATTGAAGGGGCGAAAATCAACACAGAATCGCTATTCACCATCTTTTTTTGGAGCAAGGGTGATACCTGAATTATAGAGACTCTGTGTAGGTTCAATAACATTATCATTGAGCATCTCATATACCTGCTGGTTGATGACGCGGTGAAAGAAAATACCTGAGTCTCGTGGCTTGGAGTACACTGGGTCCTTGTACGTTGTGATGATCGCATGCTCTGTGACATCAGTGCGCTGCAGTTTTCCCTCAGTGTGGAACACACTGGCATACTGGTCTAGCAGATGTTGCAGACGTTGCTGATGTGTAGCAGGCACCTCGTGCGTAAAGTAAGCAAGCGGCACAGCATTTGTTGTTGGTGGTGTTGCTCCCACGGCATAAATAGTCCATCAGGCACGTGGCCCCCCCTTGCAGACAATTCAGGTGCGGTTCTATCACGGCGTGATTGTCAACATGCCATGGCAGTCCCAAAATCACTTCTTCGCACAGGTCTGGCACAATACAAACATCGCACTTGGTGCGCAGTTCTCTGATCCCTACTGTTACATGCATAACACTTTTCGCTTCTCCCTATTGGTATGTGGTAGCGAATTGTAACAGTTGTGGCAGTACTCTAGTTGTTATAGCTTGTATCAGTCCGTGTACAAAATTGTGACTGGCAGCAGTGTCAATAACAGCCGTGACATTTTTTTCCCCAAGTTCTACACAGATTTTTAGCGCTTTTACGGTTACTGTAAGTCAATTGAAACACTCTTGCATGTGTAGCGGGCAGGTTTCCTTGCTGTGACTGCGATTGTGAAATCTGCCTAACAGGGGGTGGCGGTCGCATGACATTGGTAACCAGCATGGGGGGTACAGGCAGTGGGGTTTCACTTTGTCGGTCCAGCACTTGTTCTCTTCGTTCCGCCTGCTTATCTGTGTAGGCATGTGCCTCCCAGATAAACAATTCCACGCTCTCCCAGCTGGCTCTACGCAACAACGGCCTAATGTCAGGTGCTGACAAGGCGACAGTGATCTCTAAAACACAGAGTGTCAGCTGACCTGGGTTCAAACGGTTGAACAAGCGTAACTTATGCTGTATGAACTCCTCAACACCATCACGTTCATGTTGCTGTTCATGGTACAACCGTGCTTGAGCATAAATGGCTTCTCCGTCAGTATCAAACCTTCCCTACAACCTATCGCAAAACTCCTCCCACATCACATGATAGTCTCTTACAAGGTTCCACCACAAGGCTGCGTTCCCTCTCAGTCGGTTGGCGGTGACTTCAGTCCAGTCCTCCCAGTGTACACGGTGTTGGTTCAACTTCCCCTCGCACACTGCCAAGAATGTGATTGAGTCTTTGGAATCTTGCCCCGCAAAAGTTGTCAATAATACATTACGATCCGGCCCGGTTAAGCCCTGTGGCATGTACGCAACAACAGCTGGCGGCGGCGTGAATTTCAACTCAGGTGTTATAGGTGGCATGATCTCAGCACAGTTCGTCTTACGGCACTCATCACAGTTTATAACACAGTCACGTTAGGTGGTAAAATCCGCAGACTGTATGCATCGTAAATGTGCGTCTTTCCCACACTGTTGGCACTGCATCCACTTGGTTACCATCCCGTCACATCCGGTGCACATGCACAGGCATTGCTCTGACGGCATAGAAGGGGTATCAGACGTACACTGACGTAAGGGTTGGTCCTATGAATTTTCTACAAATAGATTGATCTCACTGACTCTGCCTCAGTGTACGCACCGTTCAACCGTCATGATTATATCATTCGCAATCACGGGTGTCCCGGGTGTCATGGTTGCAAACACGGAAGTCTTGATGCCTTCTCACAGATGTTCAGGCGTGATGTCCGCCATCTTCTCGCGGTAGACACATTTGGCCCCACTTGGGAACGCCAATTGATGCCATGGGTGAGACACGAAACAAACTATGACACAAATACTTACTGGTAATATGGGCACCAGCGGTGCTTCCCAATCACCGCACTATTGAGACTCTCGGTTCTCAGGGATGCTGTGGGTTCTGTATGTCCATCTCACCTGTGCGTACTTACAAACACGTTAGCAATACTAAACTTTTACTAAACATCACTTTGAAAATAATCACTTGATAAAATACGTGTGGCTAGGACACTGTCACTACAGAATAAAAGAGGTAGGTTACTGATGCTTGCTTTTATTGTTACTATGCATTCACATCAACGTGCCAAAGAAATTATGATTATATCAGTCATGACTAGCTAATTCCGCTTTGGTGCTCCCCAGTCCACAATTAATCTAGCGCCGCCTAGATGGATGATCTCACCTAGGTGCGTGAAAGCACAGTCTTCACAAGGGAAGAGGGCCGACAGCTGCTAGTGGTGGACTGATTGTTTTTCCCTGAAGAAAGGACACAGTGAATTACAAATGAAACCCTTGATGAAAACATTTTAACTAGAGGTGGGTCGAACGTTCGAATTTTGAACCTGAACTTTAAGGTTATGTTTGGGTTCGGTTAGAAATTTATTGCCATGTCAAAGATTGGTTCTAGTTCGGTTCGAAAAATTTACAGGAGTTCATGTTCAGTTTAAAATGTGCTAGAAAGGAACATCATTAACGAACTTAAGTATTTACTCATGTACTGCGTGCCCTTTTTTTCCAAAATAAATGAAAACATTTCTGTAGAGTGGTAGTCATAAATTATCCACTTCTAAACTGTCCCGTGATGTTTAAAGGGAAGTGTAGTGGAAGAGTCTAGAGGATTGTTATGTGGGTGAAAAGGGAAGAGGCAACACTTCTTTTTAGAGAAGGGTAGTGTCTTACATTCCACCATGGCAAAAGAAAATGACCAGCACTGCAAAAAAATACCAGCATGCCACTGCCTAAAAGAAGCAAAAAAAAGAATGCAGGCTGCCTACCCCACGACTTGACGTTTCTCGACTGGAACTGCCTAAAAGAAGCAAAAAAAAAAAAAAAAAAAAAAAAAGGAACCCAGCCGCCCACCTCAGTTGTTGACATTCTTCTTTTAACCTTATATAATGCGCCAATATTTTGGCTTTTAGCCCCATGAGTTATTTAATTTAAATATTTTCCAAATATATTGCAATTGCCACAAATCAATTTAAAGTAAAAGAATAATTTCTTACATACTTACAAGGCCCCACAAATTGTTAATGTAATTATAATTTTAAAAAAAATATACTTTTCCTGGAACTTGTTGCAAAAATCATGAGTAAATATGGTAATTCACTTCAAAGAAGTTGAAAAATAACAATGCAACACAACAAAAATTACAGAACAAGTTATATTTGATTATTATTTTTGTAGCAGTGATGACAGCATTACATCTTCAACTCTATAGTATGTAAAACCAGGTACTATTTGCTATTTAAATGAGTGTATACAAAATAAGTGATTTACTTGAGTTTTTGGGAAATTACATTTTCAATTAACATTCTTTTTGTGCTGCAAATTTGTGGTTTTCACATACCACATCTAAAATGACTAGGAAGATACATTTCCCAGTGTTACGATAAATTATCATATCAACCAAATCTATAATAACCAAAAGTTAATATTACGTTAATTTTGCACCTTTTTTCCACTCTGGAAAAAAATTTGGCCATTACAATTTGGAACTATAAGTGGTGAAACTGTGCATGTTGTGTGTATGTGTGTGTTTACTTTTTATTTTAGGCCCACGTGTTTAAAGAATTAGACATGAAATTGTGAATGTGGTTGTATTTGTTTGTGTTTTATAGTTGAACAAATATGGGCTGACTATGATGACTGTATGTATATATGTTGTTTTCACTTTGCACCTCGTAGCCAAGTCTAGAGGTCCATTAACAAAACTCTCATTACCTGAGTAGGCGACACTGTTAAAATGATCCACAGGACCAACGCAATCAATGTTAAGTACTTAATTATCAGATATGTGTGTGCACACACTGATTACTGTTTAGCATCCATAATCCACTGTATTTTTAAGGTGGTTCTAAATATTTATTTTTGGCGCGTGCGCACACGCGCACACACACACACACACACAAATTTAGGGCTGAACTATGAAGGCATATGTGCGAGGATAGCACATTTTTTAAATTTCGGTTCGAGTTCAGTTAGAGTTAGACAAATTATAGCATAGTTCTGTTCAAGTTCGGATTGTGTACAAATTTAAAGGTTCAGTTCAGGTTCGGTTCAATAAAAATATTCTGGGTTAAGTTCCAGTTCGGTTCGTTTCCAAAATCTGGGTTCATCCCATCCCTAATTTTAACACAGCCTTCACAAAGGAAGAGGGCTGAAAGCCGCTAGGGTGGACTGACAGTTTTTCCCTGAAGACAGGACACTGTGAATTACAAATGAATACCCTTAATACATATTAACACAAGTGATTACTCGGCATCACTAACGCAAACTCGTCTGGGCTCGCCCGCCAGCAAGTGGGTAGTGTGGTGACGGCGTATACACAGAGCCAGCTAGGACGGAATATTGCACCGTTCACAAATTCCAAAATTACACAAAATACATAACGACCCTTAAAAGATTATGTGTCACGAGATGAGTATTCATAATAAACACACACGTGTGAAAACAAGCTTAGGTAGCACGGATGTCCCTGGATAATGTTTGTAGCGGACCACGAGGTGCACATGAAATGCAATATTTCTTCTTGAAAATGGCAAATTACGTTCAGAAAAATTGTTATTCTGAGAGAAAAAATTATCTTCTTTACAATTTAAGTGATTGCAGGCATGTAGCATTCCTGATGGCAGTAAAATCTAACATTAACATGACAGTGTGGTCAAGTACAATAAGTATCAATAACACAAAAAACACATTGGACCCTGAATGAAGCATACATAGAACCCTGATATAAATTGTAGCGCACGTGATTTTACTCAAATAAACTCTCAAACTGCATGGATGGCACAGATATAGACTTGGCATAGGTTAGCCACGTGGTTGTACATAAAATTACCGTAAACTATTCAAACATGAAAATACCCTTAAAATACATACATAAAAACAAAGCCCTTAAAATTGCACATAGCAATAATACAGAAATTACACTGGAACACACTAACATAGGCGGATGGCCCCTGATTCAAGTTGCACGGGTCGCATGACCTCTCTGACATCTTTCTTCTCTCTCCTCGATTAAGTTTGAAAAATTCTTCAAGGGCAAAATAAATCATTTAAGCAGAAGCATAATGCTGGGGAAATTTCTGGCAATACGTACACAAGCAAAGGTTGACCGGTAAACTAAATTGACTATAGAAACCGACATCAGTGAACAAACGTTGCGGTGCGCACGTGACAGTGTCTTACCTCGCCAGCTCCCTACGACAGACTGTCCAGAGATAAGCGTCACACGGACCGACCATAGCTACGGGGTTCACATAAGCGGAAGTGCTATGCACGCCAAGTAAAATATTTATATTTTGAAAAAAAAAATAAAAGTGGGACAAATTAAATTTAATATGTTTTACATTATTATAATTGTTTATGGATTTGTCATATTAATTCAGTGTGTCGTTATTACGGCATTCACACAGAAATATCAGTGTTCTTGATCTCGGTGCCGTGGGCACTTTGAATTTCATAACCAAAAACTTTCACAACAAACACTTTAAAATATTTCAAGACATATTAAACCCTGCAAATACAAATACAAAACATGTTTTACACTACAAAATATTATTGATGTTAGAGTTAAAAAATATTGCCCTCTTTGCGCACATGCATGGACATGTGACATGTGCATGGTGAGCACCGTCACTGGCTCTAGCGCTGCTTACTGTTAGCCGGTGTCAGTAGTGCCACATGACATACTTGCCCGCCAATGCCAGCGACCGCGCCATGTGGGCCAGTTAGTGAGCAACGAGTATTCTGAGGGGTCATTTGCATGTGACCGCGTTCCGT
Source organism: Dryococelus australis (assembly GCA_029891345.1). NCBI lineage: Eukaryota > Metazoa > Arthropoda > Insecta > Phasmatodea > Phasmatidae > Dryococelus > Dryococelus australis. The sequence continues at coordinate 61,007,773 of CM056999.1, forward strand.
GTTTCCAACACCCGGACGGCTATCAATCTTGTTCATTTATCATTTAATCTGCAATAGTTATTAGCATACTGGAACAGTTTTCTTTCTGCTGCCTGGGATACTGCCCCTCACCTTCCCCAGTGCTAGCATTGCCTGGGGATGTTTAAGCAGTACATAATTTTGTATAGCCCTCGGGTTCTTTTGCAGTGTCACCCACGCCGGCAGGTTAAGCCCGGCTAGATTGTATCAAGTTGCTTCCAGAGGAAGTGAGTAAATTGTTTGCCAAGTAAATACAACATTGCACAGTGTAACGTGTTCTTTATTTCAGCAACCGCAAGGCATTTCAGGGAACGGGTCCTTATGATTCCCGTTAATTTTCTGCAAGTGTTTCCAGTGTGTACTAGGGCTTATTTTGTTGTGTGATTTTGTGATTCATTGTGTAATTCTTTGGACGTATAGATAGCCCTAATAATCAATTGTGTAGATCATGTAAGAAATCTGAGAATAACTTTAATATCTATTTAACGGTTTACTGGCTCAGTTGTAAGGCGTAAGGGCAGCCGAATAGTCCATTGTTTAGAAAACCTCATTTCTGACACGTCAAACAAAGCATCACAGTGACTACAGTCTGCATGGCGGGAAGTTTGTACCAGCGTGATTCGACCCGCAACACCCCGAGAACGTCCAGAGTCTCCGTGGCTCCAGCACCACCACCGTCATTGACGTCACCCTTTCGTGATGTCTGGTGCCTAGTTGGGTAAACCACAGCAAATTCCAAACCTTGCATTATACCGTCTCTAAAAACCTAACCTCAGCCCCTTTCACCTCACCACATGGCGTCACAAAATATAAACGTTACATGACACAGTAAGCATGCCCGGTGCAGCCAGGACCAATAGGATGATGGTATGTGAAACTACACTGACCAACATAATTGATATTGCTGAAATGTAAAATATAGGCAGCTCACTTCAATCTTATCCTCACTACCAGTAAATTTGTGCAGTCCTTAAAGCGTTAGTAATTATTAGAAGATGCATATTAAAAAAACTTTAAACAATAAATTTGTATTAGGCCTTTCTGTTTATTCATGTTTTCAAGCAAATTGGATTGGTGCCCAAAGTATGTACTATTGCAGCGGATAAAAACTTCCTTTGCCGATATGATGGACAGCAGTAAATGAAATATAATGTTTATGAAAACAGATGATTTATAGCTGCTTTTCCCCCTATAAATTAAGTATCTTGATTGAACCAATATAATTCATTTACAGTGTGTAACATCAAGCTAATACCATATAAAGCATTTGTATCAAGGTATTGTCAATACACAAATTTCAGAATGAAAAAGTGATTTTAAAAATGCTGGTAAACTGATAGTGTGAATAATTTTGAAAAAGAGGAAAATGCTGAGGTAAAAAAATATTATAATAAAATAAAATTTTACTTAAGTGAACCAACAAAATACTTGAAAAAAAAAATAGACAGTTAAACAAATCAAAAAATAACAAAATATTAGTTCACCTATTGTCCCAGTCAAATAAAATGTTCTTCATCAAATTTCCCTCACTAAAGTGGAAAAAAAAAACATAAAACAATAATAAATATATGTATTTAATAATGCTTCAGCATCATCCGTAAGACCAAGAATGTAGTTCTCAATTATATATATTTTTTTGCCATTTCCGGAAAATGTGCAATTCTGTATCATTGCCGAGCTGCATATGCATCTGCCAATGAAACATGTAATCTTTTATACACTCTGATGAAGACTAACATAGCTATACTCAGTGTTGTGCCTTATTACTTAGTTTCATTTTACTCTGCTAAACAAAGGCGTATTCCATAAAATGTTATCTTCATAATTTCCAAATATTCAAAAAATGAGCATATAAAATCCCTGACATAAACCATTAGTTCATGCAATTCAACCACAAACTCAAACATTCCTATTCCTTGACACAAAATACAGTATATGTAAACAAACACCACATTCATATTTTAGTAAGACATTCAATGTAAATGTAATTTCATTATACCCTTTATACCCGCCAGTTTCGTCAATATGGTGCTGTGCTCTCGAGGCATCGAAAATGTTATTAACCTACAAAAGGCTAAGATAAAAAAAAGCATTCAAAACTGCAAATTCATATACAATCAGCATGACAATAAACATTACATACGTTAAATTTAAATACTACTAAATCCTTGCTTTAACCCTACAACTTTCTGCCATTAATAAGTTATTTTGTGCCAAAAATACATATGCGTGCATTAAAAATTATTGCTGGTCTAACAGCTGTTGTCGAAACCAACAAGATTGCTTGTCTGAATTCATCAAATTTGGTGTCAAGTGAAAATTAATTTTGCAAGGGTGAATTCAGACACAGCCTTAACACACACATAACGTGCACACACTCGAACATACATGTGCTAAAAAAAAGACTTTTATGTATTTATAGCTTTAAACTGATTTGGGAGTTATAATAAACAAAACCAATAGTTATTGAACCACTTAAATATATATTTAGAATTTTATATAGGTACAGTTGAACATGGAAAATGTATAATGCCAATAGTGTTCTATTTCTTTGACATACTTGTAAACAAATTCTATTCTGCGAACTGGTCAATAACGCTGCCATAAAATGTAAACTGTTGCTTAATTTTTTTAAGCAGTGCTTTCTCAATTGACAAAAGAGTTAAATCATGACAGTATTTGTTGTGCTTGAGCTAGTCTGCAGTATGCATGCGCTTTAGTGCAGAAAATGAGTGCTATTCAGACTATGTTGTAGCAAGAATACACATAACCAGTTTAATAAATCTGAATACCTCGGACATACCAAGCACACTTAGTTGGAATAGAGCAAGCTGGCTGAAATGGTTTTATCTTCGAATTCAGATAATGTGTACGTGACATTCAGTTCAGCCTTTAAGCGGACTACTTCTAAACATGAGCGGTAGGTTTTCTCCAGAGATTGGTGCAGTATAAATTGTAACTGGAAATCACTAATGAATAACAAATTTAGCAGATTTCACATGCAGTCCTGTACAAAGCAGTTTATATTAAACTTGCTAGAAGCCATTACTTCTAAACATGAGCGGTAGGTTTTCTCCAGAGATTGGTCCAGTATAAATTGTAACTGGAAATCACTAACGATTAACAAATTTAGCAGATTTCACATGCAGTCCTGTACAAAGCAGTTTATATTAAACTTGCTAGAAGCCATTAATCAGTTCCTGCCCTAAACAGTTTACATGATGCCCGCTAGCAGTCGCTACTCTCTACCAAGAGCTACATCTTCGCATATGGCCTGTGTTCAAGCACTATGGCAAGTATAGATGGAGGGAGGGGAAAGGGTATTGCATGTGCATCAAACATAGCCACTACACATATCGCTAGAAGCTTTCACGATCAAGCGTAAACCATAAAGTAAGGTCTTCGATGATGCACACAGTATACATTTTTGCTCTTTGAGGTTTCTGCTGTCTAGGAATGTAAAGGGCCTGTAATAACCCACAAATATATGTAATATTTTTCTAAAAATGAGCTTGAATATAATGTTACTTAAAATAATAAGCTTGCACAGCAAACGTAGCAAGCGTGGAGAATTTACCCATGATGTGCAGATAATGAAACTTAGTCTATCGTATCATTAATCTAGATAGCAGTTGTTAACTGGCTGGTTTTCACTGTTCGCAGTTAATTTAGCACTTATGAAATTAACCTTTGAAAAATGTCACTGCTTCTACATGTGTGTATTCTAACGAGCACACTAACTTTCATGTGCCCAGTAAAGTTAATGACAGAGAGAACGTAGTTCCATTTCTTAATGTTGAATTAAAAGTGTTAGTGAATATATACTGAAATTTTTTCGAAGCTTTCATTTTTTAGTGCATATAAGTGTTAGAATGAGCAATAAAAGTAAATATTTACTTTTCTATACTTTCACAGTTTTACTTGACCGATGCATTAATACAGTGATCAGACTCGTGACAACGTTAACTGTACATATGGTGCGTGAATACATACTGTGCCTACAAGTAGATCTTAAGCAGGGCTTCCAGAAGCGCATAATTGACCGTTAACAGCGTATATCAAACGGTGCTTACCTGGCATACAGACATGAGGCAGGCCTGGGTCTGCTGGCTGTCCCCGGGGCAAGCGGTAGCATCAGGTGGATCAGGGGCTGCCTGGTCGCAGCACTCCCTCACACGTACCTGCTCCCCAGGCCCGCATGTCGTGCTGCAGTCACTCCATGCGGACCATGAACTCCACTCGGCTGGCACTGTGAACACCATGCCAGCTCACAGGTCAGAAATAAAACTTGAAATTATTATTGCAGGCAAAGTGGTTTATAGTCTATTCATGGTTACTTCCAACTTTTCTTAAGCCCTGCTAAAGTCATACTTTCAAACTATTCCCCGACCTGGTGCAAATGAAGCTTAACTACATCTAGAACATACACCTAAGGCACAACACCCCACATTTGTGTACACTCAGTTTAATTATATTTTCCATTAGGGCTATTTCTTATTAGGAATTTTCACCACAGCTATTTTTTTTCTTTGTTTTGTTATGTTAATTATAATTGAAATATTATAATTTATGGATAAAATATGAGTAAAAATTCTATTTAAACAAAAATAAGAAATATAAAATGCTTGTGATACAGAGCATATTTAGAAAACAACCAAACAAGTCATACATGGGGTAATTTTTCTAAGGTTTGAGTCAGAAAGTATGAAGATATTAAGTGTACAAATAGTAATATTAGACATGATAACTTAAATCAATAATTTTCCTTTTAAATTTCATGAGATGGACAACTGTAAGGCATTTGCTAGGGCATTCACTTACACTCTTTTGACCATTGATTCTGTAAACAAGTACCTGCAAAAGTTAGCAGTGGTTCATGAAAAATTCACAACAGGTGACATATTTTCTGATGTTTCTGCACATGTGGATCGGAATAGTAATTCAGTTCAACAATAACTGTACTTATTGGGATATAGAAACAATACTTGAAATGACAAAACAATTTTGCAGGTGATTTGTGGTACCATAGACAACTGACATTAACAATAGGGAATACACTTAGTGTATGAATGGCACTAACAGTGATACTGTTCAATTGATAATTTTGCTCATTTCACCATGTCTACAGTATTAAGTAACATATTTACAGCACTCACCTACCAAGAGCCATTGTGCTGCTTTGGATAGCTGAAGAGTTGAAACAAGGCCGCAGCAAGGGTGGAATTCTTACATGTGTCTCGTATTTCATTGACTATATATTTATCCCTTTGGTGTACAGCTATACATTTTTCAGACCTATCAACTCTTATGCACTTTCAGGGAGACTTCTGCAGATCACTTCCTTCTCACACATTCCCACCTTGGAATGTGAATCTCAAAACTTTTTCCTCAATAAAATGAAATGAAAAAAAAAAAAAAAAAAAAAGTGTGTTAAGACATAAAATCACTAAAACCAGTATGTTTGGGAAATGTAGTTAGTTCATTACAACTTCAAATTATTTTTCTTTTACAGTATCTATTTTTGTCAGTAACTTTGAAATACACACATAATTGTAATAATTTTCTTAAATAGTAATTTTATTTTCTTGATAAGTGTATAAATTGGGTAATTAACATATAATTGTATTATTGAACATACATAATTAGTTTTTTAATTCTACCAATTATTGGGGGCAGGGTAGATGAGGGTAGATGGACATCTCCTGCAAATGCATCCTAGGAGGTACTCAAGTCTGAATGTTTAATGACAAGATTCATAGTAGCAGACATGTTGCTACCTAGATAATTGCCTAGGGCAAACCTAACATTGCCCTCCCCCCCCTTAACAAAAAAGTTGTAAACGAGTCATTAGGGTTTCTCTTGTAATTTTTCGACAAACTCAATGCATGTTTATAGTTAATTTGCTGCTAATTGAATGTTAGAATGTTTGATGTTTTCCCTGGGAGAGTTTTGCTTGCAAGGGTCACTATAAACAGCAAGTCATACCAAACTATCAGACATACTAAGAATGAAAAGTCATTCATATGCCTGATTATAGAGACTACCCTTCAGAAAAAATTGTTGGGTTTTACGGCGTTTGGCTTTGTGAGGATGAGTAAAGAGAGGATTTTAAGTGTGGTGAGGTTTGAGGTTATGTGATTTTGTGGAATTTGTTGGTGTTAACCCGAGGCACCAGACATCACCGGAGATGATGTCATGAATTTGGTGGAGCAGATCCTTGTCTTCAGGGTCATTCGGCCAACGACCACTGTGTAACTCTCCAATGTGGCTGCCGTACTCCTCTGAATGAATTTAATAAGTTACGTGTGTATTGCACTGCTGTCTGTTTGGGCTAACCACACGCCCCAAAACTATGATGATGATGATGCAGAACATAATAAAGTAAAACACATGCACTTGAGCACTGATATCAAACTTTGGAAGATTGGTGGGAAATTGTGAGGGCCCGCACCCTTAAATGCCTGTAGGAAAACCGGAATAAAACACGTGAGCTCAATCACTGTAAAATTTACTCAGTATTCAATTACATACCCCTCTAAGGGTAAACTGACACTGGTGTCTGGCTTAACCCATTGACATGGGTAACCTTGTACAAAAAGGCACGAAGGGCGTGAACTAATTAAATGAGAAGTTAAACTTCCCCAGACAATGCGAGTACTGGGGAAGGTGAGGGGTAGTTTCCTGGGCGGTTGAGCGAACGAAGTTCCGGCAAATTAATAGACGATGGAAAACTAAGTGATTATGATGAAAAGATGCTGGCCGCCCGGACGCACAAACCGCGAGACATTGTGACACACGTCCACTCTCTCGAGATCCTGAGCTACGACTAAACTCCCAACGTGGCACGCTGGCCGGCGTTGGCAGGCAGACATGCCATGTGGAACTAGTTGGTAGCACACTTTGCCTAAAGACTTACTTTGACCACCCTGTACGTGCAAATAACACTGCATAAAATTATACAACATTAATAACAAACCCTTAAGCACTTGCAAGAATATATGGGATGATGTGAACATGAAACACGTGAGATGGAAGTAAACAGTTATTATTAACAAAACACTTTAAAAACACTATTAACCCTAGAACTGCTACTTTGGTGTCTTTACTGAACACGTTTAGAAAAAAAGGCGTTCATCACAAAGCCCTTTTAATCACTTGTGTGTTCTATTGGCAGCATTTTGCTGCGGAGCACATGGCCGCTTGGCCATGTGCTGCGATTGTTGCACTACTCTGCCCTGATCTTTGCATTGCACTCGGCGTAACACAACACTACACTATACTTGCTCTGGTAGAGTGTGGACTTGTGTTGCGCTGCGGAAATACGGTGGCAAAGTGTGGTGGGCAAACTGTCTAAAGGAGGAGGACGTGGTTGGTGTCAAATCCCCCCCCCAGAAGAAATGCTCTTTTATGTTGTGGATTGTTTGTTTGGCTCCCGGATATCCAGCTACAGAACTCGCATGCACTTCCGTAAAAACTTTCTCCCTGCACTGTGGTGGTTCATAGAGTCTCCATGTATTTTTATCCTGTGGTGAGCAAGTCTCTAATCTGCCGTCAACTACGCGCCATTGCTTGACACTTTGCATTGCACATTTTTTCTTTTGCTCTTACGCAAATGCGCACACTGTTTTTACATCCACTACTTCCCGGCCCGGATGGGATATGAAAACATCACTGTTCACAATGTTCATCTGCTGTAACTTCACCTCCCTGAGTGGTTCTTGCATGTCTGGGATTAGGACGTCCCACTCGGCTTCATTCTGCACAACTGCGTCAGTATTGGGTGCCTTTGATAGTGCATCTGCAAGCTGATTCTCCTTCCTGGAGACATGCTCTACGATGAAGTCCTAAGCTTGTACAAGCAACACCCACCATGTCAGCTTGCTGCGAGCCTCTCGCATATTGTGCAGCCATATAAGGCAGCACTCATCCATGCGCAAAGTAAATTTTCAGTATTCCAAGTAGGCCCTATACTTTTTAATTGCCCAGACGATGCCAAGCATTCGCACTCATTCACATCATAGCACCTTTCTGTCTGCCCTAACTTTGCGCTTGCGAAATCAATGACTTACCGCTCATCGCCTTCTGTGCATTGGTACAGAACCGCACCCAGACCCTCCTGACTGGCGTTGGTCTGTAGGTAGAGGTAATGTGTCAGGTCATATCTGTCCAAGGTTGTGCATGCCTGGAAACGAGCTTTGATTTCCTGAAATGCTGTTTCTGCCACATTAGTCCACACGAACCGTTGCTGTGGTGACAACAAATCAGTTAGCAGAGCTCTTATTACTGTAAACCCCTCAATATGTTCATTGAGCCCGTTAATTAGGCACAAAAACCTGCATAGCTGTTTATGCGTACGTGGTGGCTGGTAATTGTCAATGAGGCTTAACTGCTCTGGGTTTGGTTTATTTCCTGACTCATCAACAACATGCCCTAAGGATTATAGGCTAGTCCGGCCTAAGTGACACTTGCTGGCGGTGCATGTAAGGTCATTTATTACTAGGTGTTCCAATACTATGGACAAGTGATGTATGTGCTCCTTCTAGCTCTCCGACCATATGACCTCGTCTAAGTAAACGAGCGTAAAATATCCAACTAGGCCATTAAGTACTCACACCATCATGGATTGGTGCAGTTTAGGCCAAAGGATATGACGCAAAATTGGAAGTGCCTCACGTCAGGGGCTGTAAAGGCGGTTTTCTCATGGTCCTCCTGCCTGGCCGGGATCTGCCAGGAACCGCTGCGCAAATTGAGGGATGACAGAAATTTTGCTTTGCCCAATGAACCCGGCGCGTCCTTTACACTTATGTATGGTGGTAGCGCACTACATGTCGCCTGATAGACAGGGCGGAAATCCACTCTTAAGCACCACATCCCGTCCTTTTTCGGCACAAGTGTTATGGCGGAATTGAACTTACTCCATGTTGGCTTAATCACTCCGTCCGCTAGCATTTCTTGAATCTGGTCGTGTAATATTCAAACCTGATGAGGGAGGTAATTGCGCGGGGCAGTGTAGAAAGGCCCTTCCTGTATTAGGGGATTTCATGCTCAGCTACCGTTGTTCGATGTAAGGCATCATGCTTTGCAAAAACCTCTCTACGTTCATCTAGCAGGCACTGAAAAGCTGCTTGATATTCTACCAGTACTCTGTGGTCAAACTCCTCTAGCAAAATTTTAGGCGTGCTATCAGCTGTTCACTTATCTATGTTGTACACTGTCCTCCTCTCCTTTGCCCCAAAATGAATACGCCTCGGCTGCAGGCTCTACAAAAGTGTTCTGTTCTAATAATCACGGCACACCCAGTATCGCATCCTCTGTGATTTCTGCGGTAATTATTATGGTCATTATTGTCTCCAAATCATATACCCTCACAGTGACTGTAGCCTGTCCTATTGCTACACTTCTATGCTGACCTGTAGTGAGCCTAACCATGTGACAGTGGATGGTATGTCACTATGTCACTTTTATGTACAAATTTAAGCTGAACAAAATGGTGAGATGCCGCTGTATCAATACGCGCGTGACATGGCTGTCCATTAACAAACACAGGGATACTGATAAACTGTTCGTTACTACCACTAACCTGGTTGATTACTGCCTGCTGTGGTGTCAATTCTGGGCTCCGTTGCAGCACTGGGGTAACAGAGGTGTCCGGCCCACTTACCCCTGCTTCCCGCTTCCCTGCTGCTTAGACGTGGGTTCCTGACGCTTGTGAGGGTGGGACTTATTAGGGCACTGACTGTGCCAATGGAAGGTTTCTTCCTCACAATAACGGCAAGGCATTGTCTGTGGTTATGTTTTATCCCACTTCACAAATGCCTTTGTGCCACACTTGCTCGCACCATCACTTTTGTTGTTTACATTTTTGCACACGTGACTATCACTGTGTCCTGCGGTTACACTTTTGTCAGTGTTTGATCCGAATGATTTGCCACTAAATGTGTTCACTGGTTCACTTTACCCACTCCCTTTTGCACTTAGCAACTCGTGGCACCCTCGTGCGGTACCAAACTCGCAATGCGGTTGACAGGTATTACGTTAAAGTATTATCGCTGCACGCATCAGTTCCTGTAGCCTGTTGTTCAGTAACAGTACTAGGGTGGCACGATATTCCAGACATACAATTTCGGCCACTACATCCAAAATTTCCCGCTTGGGAAGTTGCGAGTGGAAGCGCCACACCAGGTGCACTTTACGCATTATGAACGTAGTCAACTGTTCTCCTTGCTCCTGTTCCTCGAGCATTAGCTTGCTTTGTGCTTGTAAGGAAGTGAAAGCACCTCCATAGCGCTATTGAAAGGAGTGTAAAAATTCACCCCAAGCCAACCCATAATGATTGATGGAGTTCCATCACAATTTGGCACTGCCTTCCAGCTGTTTTCCAACACAGCTCGCCTATTCTTCTTCACAAGTGTGACATGCAGTCCTGCAGAAAAGCTGTAGGGTCCTCGTTCGGCTCCATGGTAAACGTTTGTGGTGTTTGGAATTTCATTGGGGTTGGCTTCTTGACAGCTTCTGGTTGTTGTGTGATGGGTGTTGGTGCTGCTTCAGATTGTTTCACGTTGCTTTCCGACCAGCTGTGAACTGTGTTTTGCCCATAGCTCAGCTGGTACGGTGTCACAGGTGGTATTGAGGAGAAGGGAGTTGGTACTGTTGGTAACACTGCTGAAAGTTTTTGTGTGAATATGAGTGTTGGATAATAGGTCAGAACTTGCGGTAGGTAATAAGGCGTAGGCGGTATGAGTGGGAGAGGTACTATTGGTAGGGTTGGCAGCTGTGGTGTTGACTGAGCATTCAGCGCCAATGTATTGACAGTTGCCACGTGTGCGCTGTGGGCGAGTGACACTGTTTTGTTTTAGATCTTCCTTGGCCATGCAGTCTTTACACTTGAACTGCGCTCCCTACGCTGATAAACTCTCGCTTGCTGTCTGGCACCGCTCATGCAACGTGATGCTGCAAGTACAACACTGTTGATACACATCGCCAACTTCCCCTTTGCATTCTGCTCATTGGCACGCAGTGACATGCTGTTGAAGTTCTGCAAAGAAATTGTCCCAGTTGTAAGGCGAGTTCTGTGGCTGTAAATTTTTGTTGCATTGTTTACATACAAAGCTGAGTCCATTCACTGCAACAGATTTGTTTGTATCAAGGCACTCTGTATGGTATTGCACTTGACATTGTACACGGTAAGGATTAGGGTTCCCTGTACACAACAGGTCGCTACACCAGCTGTATTGGTAAGAGTCCGGTAAATTTGGCACTGGTTTTTGATCCAAAATATCTGAATGTTCACAGGTACTGTTATTTTGTTTTTCCCATCACTGCTATTTTTGCTGTTGTTCGCAGCATGGTTGCTTGTTTGGCTGGTTTTGTGATTGCATCAGCAGTAAGTGGTGTGCTCAATTCGTACTTCGCTATTAAGTCTTGTGAAATAGAGTGTAAACAATGCGGACATAAGAGCGCTGAGGCGCTGCCTTGTGTCCGGCCAGCCATGTTAGTAAACACAACCACTTGCTTGGCACGGCTGCGTAGCTCGCGGATGTGTAATGTCAGAGGGGAGGAAGTGCCTTCCCCCCTCATGGCACACCCCTCTGCGCACGCAGAAGGGGGCAACGACCAGCCGACGAAGGGCAGAGGTGAGCAGGGTGCCCACATGACCCACTCGCGGTGATCAATACTGCACCCAGCTGTCCGGCATGGTGGCGATGGAAGGGTAGGGAACGCTGGCGCGCTTTTCCCCTTCACTGGTGAGGTGGTGGGTGGGTCTGACATCACTCCACTGCCCTAAGATGGCCACCCTCCTGCACGTGCTCGCCTTCATTGAAACAATGGCGGCTGCTCTGTTGTCTGATGTAAACAAGGGATGCTAACTTAAGCTTGAGTGCTAATGAAATGTTTGTTCTAATCCTTGTTCAAAAACAGCTGCTGTTTTACAGATGCCCTGCACTGAAATTATGAACTAAGTAGAGGGGTAAATGGAAACCAAATTTGATTTATCGGTTTTTGGGCTGTAAGTTTTTTAAATTATTGTATAAACTTTAGAATTCCATATTCATTCATCATTGCTCACCAGGTTTTCTAAAGTTTATTTTCCCTTCAGTTAAATGATAAAATATTGACAAACTTTAAAACTGGAACTTAAGAAAATACAATTATAACAAGTCATGCCTGCAAAATGTTACCAGTAAATGTGGCTCAAAAAAATTTACTCAAGGTTGCCGCCTACCCGGCGCTTGAATGAATTGCGTTGCAGTGTATTTGAAGTCAGTGATTTTTTACCAAATCATTAAATGTGTCCCCATGATACCAATGTAAGAAAAGGAAATGCACTTCAGCCAAGGTACGCATAATACTCTCAATACATCACATACATTAAATACTATTTCCAAGCCCTCCAACATGGCTAAAAATGGCTTTTTCACACTGCTGTATCTCATAATATGCTGGTTGGAATCATGTGAAATTATTATAGAGATCTGCATTGAACTTTGTTACGGACTTTCCACTAATAAAATGATAGGGTCTTAGCTTAAAGTTCCATAGGTATTTGCAGTACAATGAGAACACTGCACGCCAGTTCACCACATTATGCGTACGAGTGAAGAGACATCAGGCATGCATGTCTGTGTAGTCCTTATCGCTCCCGCATTTCTTTGCCTCAAACGCGTTATACACCTCCAAGTAGGTGGCACCCTTAAACTAAGATGACATGTGAGACACATGACATCACCTTCAACAAGGACACTGAAGAACACCTCATTTGAACCAGCAGAGTTCTCCGCAAGGCATGAGTACTCTCCTGTATCTTTTGAAAGTGCCTGAATGAGGTGCAGCTGCTTGCCATCAGAAGAAATGTGTAGGTTGCTTGCACTCTCTGGGTGCACTGCCACCCCGTCCTGCAAACATATTGCTGAACTACATGTACATCCATGAAGCATTTCCTCTATAAATATATTTTATTACTGGCATTGCACCTACTTAATTGACAGGCTTGTGAGGTGGGACCTGTTAACATACATCATTGACAGTGTGTGACATGAAATGTAACCCTAAGGAGGAAATTTCACACCAAAGTGACTAGTTTCCTGTGGCATGGTCTTTCAGATCTACGAGTCAAAACAAGTAACATATGACTTGGTTTCCTGCTCAGTTAACAGAATGTTTGACAGTGTTGTAGATGTTATTGCTTTAGTTGGTGTGATAACATTTACAGTCCATTCATTCGCTACTGGAACAGACATGAAAATCAGCCTTTGGAAAACACCCTAGCCATTAGGTACATGCTTAACTAGTAAAAAAAGTGGCAGGTGTGGGTACAGTACCCACACCCACCACTTTTTTTACTAGCTATGCATGCAGCTAATGGCTAGGGTGTTTTTTCAAAGGTTGGTTTTCGTAAGTCTGTTCCAGTGGTGAATGGACTATGGAAGAAAATATTCTACATCTGCACTTTTAAATATGTTGTACTTTTATAAAAAAAATATTGTTGGAAATCCAGTTTCAAAGTGTGATATATATATAAAACAATATGTTTGCAAAGTATCAACTTTAGTGTTATACCCTTACCAAATTGATTGACGCACATAATTTCACAAATCAGGAAACTGTATACAAAATTTTAAGGTAATATGTAGTTATGTTTAAATTCCCATTTTTACCTTTTTTTTTTTCTATTCCCTCCAGCTATAAAATCTCCAAAAACTGGGAAATTTCCTACAATCTGACATCACTGCACCAGCTCATCTCACGGCTAGACAATTTTCACTGTACATTCATTGCTAAAGAGAAACATGGCCTGCTCTAAAATAAAATGGTCCCAGCCAATCCTGGAACGGCATGGAAAATCACACATAACATATGTTTTGTGGCATGTTATCTGGCATGCTAAATGTGATGTGTCACATGCCATTGGTCGCATCTGTGTGAAAGTTTCTTAAAATGAAGTTGCAGAGTGATGAAAAATGGATGTACCCCAAGAAAACCCAACTGACACATTTCTAACTTGCAGAATTTGACTCACATCTGCCATGGAACAAGACTAGATCATCATTGGGTATAGAGGGTGATATGGTTTTATTTCAATGAACTACTAGAGCTGATAAGGGTGCCTAAAAGTATTTTTAAATCTTCATATTAAAGTTCCAACACCAAAGCTTTTGTTACTAGGTAAATATGACAACATATTTCTCCTGTGAGTAGAAAGTGATGAATGTTTAGTGCCTATATTTTCAGTATGTATCATTTTGATACAGTCAGTCTTAAACCTATATGTATACAACACATGTGGAAGCATTTCCTTTTTTACAAAATGACACAGACTTGCTCCCTTTGAGTAAGAAAAATCAGGAAGTGTGGCATGTATACGTCACCAACCTGCAGATGTATTATTTTCCTAAACCACAGGAAGGGATCTGTAAATAGTCAACACTGCAAAAAATGGTACACATGAAAACACTGTGTATTGCAGAGACTTTGTGAAACAAAATTTTGTAGCAGCAGCCATGTATTGTAAATTTAGAATGTTTAACCCTTCATATCACAACTAAACATACAGTACAATTCAATAATTGTGCAATAACCAGTTATATATCTCATCATCACTTTCAATGCAGTGGTACAAAAGAACTATTATTTACACCACTAAAATAATTTTTAGGCCTTCATAAATAAACTTAGAGTTTTTATTCCATGACGAATATGCATATTGTAAACTGAATTCATGTCAAAAACACAGTTTTTCACTGATATATTATTTATCCTTACCTTTGAAGCGTGACACTCTCAGGCACAGGTTGAATTATGCTACAGTAGGAGCAGGTTTTATTGTGCAGGTCCATCACACAGGAGTTAAAGCCACTGGTTCATAACTTAGTTGGTCACAGGAGCCCAACCAGTATAAAGTGTAATCTGAGTTGCCTGTTGGCTGGGTGCAAAGTTTATGTTTGGCTTGTCTATTTACTGGTGATGTGAGCTTAGGTCGCTGGCTTACTCACGCCAGCACTGAAGCAGCTGGGCGGCGCTGTTGGATGGTTGGTTGAGGGGCTGTTGCTGGTGGCTCTGGTAGGCCCCCATATGCTGCTACTGCGGCTGGAGCTGCTGGCGGTCGTCCGGTCCAGGCTGGGGTAACAGCGGATGTTAAACCATGGGCAGAATAGGCCCACTGGCACCTTCTTTCCTTGGTGTATGGCAACCACCCCTGGATGTGGTGTTCCTGGTAATTTCTGGGGTGCTAAAAACAGAGAGGGGGAGGGAGCAGGGGGTGAAGTCCCCACCAATTTACTGGCGGCTTGAGCTCATTTCCAGGGTTGTCTTGGCAAAGTGCCTTATCAGACTGGGTGTAGCCCCAGGTAGCTTTATAGGTAGTAGTTGCCTTCCTCTCCTGCAAGTATTTCCCACCTCTTTTGGTGTAAGGCATGGGGGTGCTAAACCTTACCTCAGCAGAGGGGAGTAGGTGACAATAGATCCCTGGCTAAAGTATTCTGCCACTGCGGCAGCTGGGCCGATGCCGAGCCTTACACCAGCCAGCAACACAAACGGTGCTGTGGTTGGAGAGCGGGTTTCTCTGAGTCGTTCCAACAACGATGGGTGTAAGCCCTAGGGCGGACAGGCCCAACCCAGAGCTGGCCAAACACTTCCTCCAGCAACTCATGTTGTGCTGTGGGCAGAGTGCAAGCTGGTCTGGTGGTCTCTCTCTTAGGGGTGTATGGCTAGTGGTTGGGGCTCTACCATTTGATGCACTGGGTGCACAGAACAGGTGGCCATTGCATGTGAGTGTGATCTGACTTACGAGTCCCTGTGAGGGAGCCCGCAGTCCTACACTAGGTGGAAAAATAGTGAGCTTAACTCCTTGTCTCCTGCTCCACTCTGGAGGGTCGTGGTGTCTACTAGAATTTTGAAGTCACCTAAGGAAATGAAAAAACAGTATGGGTTAGGAATGTGTCTATCCTGAGAGGAATACAACACGGTGGCCCATACTACCTCCTGACTACCTTGAGCTGACTGGAAGTAATATTCTACGCAACAATCCAGGTGAAGGAGACCAGGTTCTAAACTAAAGGGTGGCAGTTTAGAATAAAATTAACTAAGTAACTTTCCCTGGCTATGCTGTTTCTGTGCCCTGAAGGGACTTAGGGGCCCACTTCCTGAAGAGTTGTGGAGTACTCTTTGCCAGAGGCAATCGACTGGGAAGGTTGATGTCTTCTAGAAGGCTTGCAGGGGAGAGCCTCTGGAAGGTCCTGATGCTGGCAGCGACAATGCTGAAGAGCTTCTGGGTGTCTAGGCGACGTAGAGGTCAGAGAGCTCCAGTGCGTGAAGCGGTGAAGTGAACTGCCGGGTTGATTTAGCTCTCAGAAGAGCCAAACAACAACTGACGATTTTGGCCTGTGCATGGGTACATAACTGCCAGCCGAGTCCTCACCGGGGCTTGGAGTGGGGGCGCGACAGGCACTTGTCTGTGGGCGGAGCTAAGGGCTGTGTGCTGGTGGCCATTGCTGTGCTGGAGCGCAGGTGGTGCCATCGCTTGGTGCGCCCTTCAGTTACCTGTTTGCTTGGGAGTGGCAGTGGTGACTCGCCCGCTGACTCACTCAAACTTGACGTCGTCTTGAGGGGGGTGGCTTGGCATTGCTTACTGACCACGCTGATAAAAAGTATAATTCTATCACGTCTGTAATATTCCCCACAACCAGGGGATATCCTGTAGCCATTCTGGTAATAATTATACAGTTCGGACCCTGTCCGGTGCACTTTGGGAAATGCACATAGATGAAGCGAAAGCATTTTCTTCTGGGTCAGAGTAAGTATCACAGATCAGAACATCAATTTACTGTTGTTATTATTTGCGATAAAAGATTGTATTTAAAGAATAGTTTTATAACACTTTACATGCACACAATCATATTTGTTTTGACGCATGCCAACATGCTGCGCAGCGCACATTCACTCTCTACAAGCGACTTCGCCCCATCTTGAGCTAACGAGAGCTCAGGGCAAGTCAGTAACAGTGGCAAAGTAATTTCACATATCAAGCAAGCAGACTCCACATGTTGTACAGCCACATACGTAAAAGTAATTGACGCAATTAATTATGAAATGTATGACCCACCCGGAATCTCACATGCAAGCGCCACCCCCGTGAATAAATTAAATATTTTTTATGAACCACTACCCTACATTTAGCTGTGGAAGAAGTTCCAGCGAACCCATGAGATGGCAGCACCCCTGCGACCATGTGGCGTCACAACCAGCCAGCCTCAGAAAGAGGTGTTTTAATTTGCTGTTGCCTCCACGCTGGGAGATAATAAATGAGCGGTGCATCAGCAACCTTGATAAACCTACCCCTGTACTGGAAGGCTACTCTACCCCACACCCCTGGAAGATCGTTGATCAAGGGATTTTTTCGTATATAAGGAAGTCCAAGAGCACCTCCAGCAGAGACGCCGGGCTCACTGGCCGCAGAGGTCAGTAAGCACTCCCTGGTCTGTGAAGATCTCTCTCCTCTCCTCAGCCTGTGAATGGCTTCGAACTCCTGCCCAGCAGTTTGTGAAGGCAGCACCCACACCAGCCCAGCAGCTTGTGAAGACTTGTCCACACCAGTTGACCTCTCTCTCCAGAGGTAATCAGATGTCCTGTACCCCATAACCCTTTACCCCAGTCAACTTTCTTGACTCCCACGGTAGCAGGTCATTGGGATACTAACGCCCTCCTGGACAACCCCGTTGCTGAAGATATGCTGTAAATTGCGTAGAATAGTATTTTGCATTTTTTTAAATTAATTATTTACTAGGCTCACCTACACCTGTTTCCAGTGCATAATATATTTTAACTAATATTTTAGCTAGTTATTAGTCTTGTATAAGTCAGCCGGACTTTCCCATTTTCCTTTGCCATAGTAAATATAACATGAATTGAATTTATTTGCATACCGTAAATTTAGCATTAGACCCCTGATCATTTATTTAGTTAACTGTGGTAGAAGTGGAACTGTGCAATAAAACACCCTGGTGAGGACTACCCAGACTGTATGTCCGCGGAAAGGTAGACGGCTGTACCAATGCGCAGTAAGCGTTAAGAGCTGCGTAAGGTGTCGAGAATGGCATGCCTTACAATGTCAAGTTACTTTTGAAATTAGTGTTGCAACCACGGACCAGGTAGAACCCTCATCGACGGAACCTGATTTCATACCCTGGCCAAACTCGCCCCTCCTACCTCCACACAAGAGTTCCCATATGACTATTTATTAGGTGCTTGTTGACCGGAACACGACCCGGAGGGGACACACCATACCCAATCTGAGACTTTACCACCGGTAGCAAGCGTTACCCCAACCGAGGTAGTTCCGAAGAAAAGGGCCTATAAAATTCTTGCTTAATAAAGTTGACTTCTGAGAAAATCATCTGGGTTCGACTCCCGCCAAAGGTCATTCCCAAACCTCATGCAAATCCCTCCCCTACCAACTATATTCCCACATGCCAACTGACAAGGCCTCTGCGGATAGCCCCTATATCTTCAGCCAAATCACCCATTGCCACCATCACCCTATTTAAATATCATCTTTTTTTACCACTCATACACCCCGGGACAGCTGGCATCCCGCCTGTTGGCAACCCTAGTAGTGCAAAATAGTGAACTCCTTGGGCGGGAAACAATCTCAGTTTGCCTCACTCTGGCAGGGTGGTCAGCATCTTACCCTCTATCACCCAAATAACAAAGAAGAGCGTGTGTCAGTTTCTACACAATATTACAATTGTCAAGAGAGACTAGCGAAAATTATGTCAGCATAATTTATTTTTGCAGGTACCAGTTATAATATTTTTAGTACTGGCATTGTCAGTGACAATAGTTCTATAGTATACATACTTTGTACCAAGTTATCTTGGGCACTGGCGAGCCAGTCAGAGGACATCTCAGCATCAGCCGACGGTGCAGTCTGACAGTGTGATTAAGCTCAACAAGAGGTGAGTCAGTTAGATGTGGACTCTCTGTAACAGTCAACGTCAAGCTGTTTGTATTATTTACTTAATGAGTTACAGAATCATGATGTGATAATCACGTAATACATAAACTTTCTCTGGGTAAATACAGTAAATTTTTATAGCATTTCTCTTTTGAACCAAATATCAGCAGTGTACTTAGATGTATTAAAAGACATACCAGTGATAGAATTAACATTTAGAAGTGTATCTCGATGAGCTCTGTAACCAATGAATAAATGACTGCTTCTCAAATGAGTACAGAGAAAGTGCATTTTAAACCACTAGCCAAATTATGGTGTGACTTTAAAATAATAGGTTGTTTATTTATGTCACATGGAACTTCAAACTTAGCTAGATCAGAATAATTTGGTTATTGTTCCCAGAAATCTGACCTTGCACCTCGACACTGAATGTCATCTCCGTGGTGCCAGCCTTGTTGTTCGCCAGGCATGAGTACTGCCCCCCGTGATCCATTGTGGCTGATGGGATAACCTGCAACAGGAACAATACATGTCATTGTATTGTGAGCAGTGGTACAAGCTAAACCCATTAGCATGCCATATTTATAATATGTTTGACCAGTCTGCAGTTATAAACATTATTAAAGTTCATTTCCCTGAAAAATACTGTTTTCCCCGCATTACTGTTTTCTTTTCTATTTTATTTTCTTGGCAGCATATCAATTATGTAATTTTGAGTAAGAATTCCTAGTATGCTATGACTGCGTGTACCACTTCTAGATTGAAATTTAGGTATGGTTTAACATATAAGCACCACTTCACATGCACAAAGGAATTGAAGGGGAATCGTTAATAAACACAAATTAAATGAAAAATGTCATCTAATGGCTGAAGAGTTAGAAACTGACCTCTAAAAAAGTATTGTGGCTAGGAAAGTTGTGATTTTTTTCTACAGATGCCCTCAACTGTGCGTAATAAACACTACAGTCTTTGTTATCTACTGGATGATAAGACAATTTGTCGTTTGTGACTGGGTAACCACCCTGATCCCGTGTCCTGAAAGTCACAGTGACTTGTTACCAGAGTACGGTCGTAGTCTTCGAGTGCCACGTGGAGGTCGTCTCGATCCGAGATAGGTGTGGCACCCTTCAGCCAGAGGATGGCAGGTGGAGGATGGCCTGTCGCTTTGCAGTACAGACGTAGTGTCTCACCAGTCTTGATGATATAGTCAGTCTCCTCCTGCTCATCTGCCAACATTGGCGGGGCTGCAGCACGTGCACATTGAATATACAGTACAATTCATTCCAACACATACCTTACCATATATATATTTTATACTTAAAGGGACTTAATGTGACAAGGTGCTTAATCATAAGTACACAAAAAAGTTATTCTTATTTATGCTTAGAATTCTCTAACTTCCAAAGAATTTTTGAGATATTTGTTTTTCTAAATAGAATTTCAGAACAAAATTTGCTCAAAAGAAAAAAGTGTATTACCCTTATTACTCTTGGGTAATTCATAATATCAGGGTAGATCAGAAAAGTACATTAGGCAAAATTATATATATATATATATATATTTGGCTACATAATACAGGATCTATTTCAATTAGGCTGACAAACTTTTGCTGTGGGTTAATAAAAAAAAAAAGAAAGAGAAAACATATGACTTATGGTCTAAGGTGTATCCTAAGGGTGGTGCACATCTTTGAAGTTGGACCTGAAACACTAGTTTATTACAAATATTGAAGAACATTTTTATGACATAACGTTGACCGTATGGATAATTGTTACGGAAAGAAGATCTGTAAACAGCACATGTCTGTCACTGCCATCAAATTATTTCACGGAAATAATCACAATTATTTAATGGAAATCAAAGTTACTGTCCCACTTCAACTTAATCTCCATGATGCTGTTGCATGCTTGGGATTTAAAAGATGGATTATTAACCATTATGTTACAATTAACTTTACAGATTATCCACACTCAGTGTTCCATCTTCAGTATTTGTAATATACTCGTGCTTCAGGTACAACTTCAAAGATATGTACCACCCTTAGGATTCACTTCAAACGATAGGTTGTATGCGGTATTAATCTTTTTTCATGATTAAGCTACAGCTGAAATTTGACTCATTTAAAAACATCCTGTATATTGTTCTTCTCTTCTACTTCTTCTTCACTGTCATTGTTTGTTGTCTGTTACAGTTCCCATTTTTTCCTCAGCATGAAATTCTGTTTTCTGTATCGCTTTGGAAAATTAAAATATTACTATTAATTTATAATAGTGGCAGGCTATCTGCCAAACCTCAACTTGGTCAGTCTGTAAGGGGGGGGGGGGGGGGGGGCACAATATTTTTCATAGAGATTTCTTCTTGTAGGCCTGGAGTAAACCCAATCCCAAAAGGTAGTAGGTTTAATAAGGCATAGAGAAAGAATGTACTTGAACAAGAGCCAAGGAGCCCTTCAGGTTCAGCCATTAGTTCCTCTGAGACAGGGGCAGGAGTAAGACAGGTCATTGCAGGAAACACTTTTGTCTGGCTCTGTTTTGAGCTGTTCAACATGGGGGACCCTGACAATAGATAAACAAACTGATCAACTGTCAGCACAGCCCCAAGTCTCATTGGAGCACACAAACTCCTTGCCTTCATGGACAGTGTTACAGGGCAAAATGTTTTGATTAAATGAAGTGAGTTTTATAAATTGTGGTGTAACCAGTCTCTCATGTTGTGGCTGTGCCAATTAGACTTACTTAATGAAATCTGTGCTGAATTCAATCTGAATAATCCCAACAATGTTTCACACACTTTCTAATAACCTTAAATTCTCTTATCTCTGTCCATAGGCTTTTTTATCGCTTAACTCTTTCTTGTCCATGAATGAATGGCATTTAATTTTTTTTTTTAATTATTAATTATAATTTTCTGTAAACTTGAATATATGCATTTTTAACTGGTCAGGATAATTTGCATGACAACAATGAACACAAAACATGCCTAATTTTTTCTAACCCATTGTTATATTTATTATACACCGTGAAAGTGCCCCCAAAACAAACTGCCACCTGTAGTAATTATGACTTAATTGCAAGATCATCAAAAACTGCCTTCTTTTCATGATGTCAAGAGTTTGTTGGTTGTCAGGCTTGCAGTCTCAGTGATAATGGCTCTTCCAGCCTATCAGTTGCTTGTGATTACAATAGAATTGAATTCATTCCTATCATAGTCAATGATTTTAACAAGCACACTGACTGGGCTTGCAACCAGTAAAGTTGGTAATTATGGAGAGAAAGTAGTTCCATGTCTTAACATTGAATTAAATTTTGAATATTGAAATGATTTCTTTTGCATTCTGTATTTTTTAATGCTTAAGTTGTAATAATTATCAAATTTGTTAAATATTTATTTTTCAGTTTCACTTGACCAATGCATGAATAAAGTGATCAGGCCCATGGAAATGTAAATTATACACATGGTGGAAAAATACACAGTATGTGTACAAGTAGATCTTAAGCAGGACTTTCAAAAGATTCTATCAATTCTGTCATCACATTTATCATGCAAGGGCTTTATCCATTTTGATCATCATCTGAATTAATATCTACACCCTGTGGTATATTCAGAATGTAAGGTTGGCAGTAAAAGAGAGAGCGAGAAGTAATATGGCGGGAGATGGAGAGCAGATTGTGAGAACGCTTTAGGAAAAGAAAGATTGTTACAGATTTGTATAAGGCTGATGGAAGTAAAGGAGTAACTACAAACGAGCAGACTCCGTTTTTATTGATCTACTACAAGTGGCGACGAGCAGAGATCAGTTTCACGTGGGCGGCAGAGAAGTACTTGGAGAATGTCAACGATATATAAAGCAAGTGGCATAGATCGGCGACATAATAGAAGTTAAATCATACGTTAGTGCAGGTAGTTTTGCACAGTTTAAACTAAAGGAAGACGATTGGGAAATTTGGTGTGAGCGGGTAGAGCAGTATTTCATAGCTAATGAAGTAACCGACACAAAAAAAGCACCTATCCTATTAACATTGCTGGACAACAATGCATATACATTGCTAAGAGACTTATGCATTCCCAAGAAACCACCGGAGATTCCCTTCAAAGACATAGTCAATTGCATGCAGAATCATTTGAAACCAAAAACATCAGAAGTCACAGAAATATACAAAATCAAAGAACGTAAACAACAGCAAGGTGAATTGATTGCCGAGTATATTGCAAGCTTCAAACGATTGTCCTTAATTTGCAAGTTTGCAAATGTAGAAGAAAACATTCAGGACCAACTGGTATGTGGCGTCAGTGGCGTGGGTATCAAGAAACGGCTGCCCAGCGAACCTAACCTATCATATGAAAAAGCAATAGAGTTGGCAACAGCTTCTGAATCATCATGTCTGGAAGTATCGGAAATGAATAGAGTGGGTAACATTAAAACTGAAGAAATGGAAATGAACTATACGCAAGTAAAAAACCAAGTCAGGCAAGAAACAAAATAGAATTTTAATCATGCCAGTTTCGGCTTACATCAAAACCCAGAAAAGTCATGTTTTGTGTGCGGCAGAGTAAACCATCTAGCCAACCAGTGCAAGTATAAAACCTACAACTGCAGAGTATGCGGAAGGAAAGGACATTTGCAGGCAGTGTACATGAAGACAGTGACTTAAGGTACTAAAATAAATAACATACAGAGAAAGGCAACTGCACAAGATAGAAGCACGTATACGAGTATGAAAGGTCTATTACAAGGGCAGTTACTAGAACATCAGGTAAGAGGTAATGAAGATGCATTTGATTATTTGCTGAATGTGAAAGATTCTGAAAAAAGGAAGTTCTAAAGTGGCAAAAAAATAGAAGAGTTTGGGGTGGAAGTTAAAATCGACAATCAACTGTTAGTGTTTGAGGTGGATAGCAGCTCAAGTGTTTTTGCTATAAGCGAGAAGTTGTATATACGAAAGTTTAATCATAAGTATTTAGCCAAACCAGAGCATGACTTTAAAAGTTTCTCCGGTGACACTATTAAATGTGTAGGTACAATTGAGGCCAATGTAAAGATAAACGGACAGGAAAAGACATTGACACTGCATTTTATACGAAATGGGGGTGACAAGCCATTGTTTGGACGGACATGGATGAAAGCTTTTGGTTTAACCATAAGTATGCACAGCCTTGTTTCGGAGAGCTGTTTACTCCGGAAACTAACCTCTAAGTACCCTGAGATTTTTACTGACAAGTTAGGCTTGTATAATAAAAGTAAGATTAAACTAGAATTAACTGATAATGCTAGATTGTTTTCATTCAGCCTTATTCAATACCCTATGCCCTCAAAGATAAAGTTGAAAAGGAAATTGCTAGGTTAGAAAAATGGGTGTTTTACGGCAGGTTGATCACTCCGACTGGGGGACACCAATTGTGCCGATTGTAAAGGGAGATGATACAGTCAAAATTGCAGGAAACTATAAAATAACTGTAAACAAAAACTTGATAGTTGACCGGTACCCAGTACCTAAAGTCGATGATATACTATGTACTCTAAATGGGTTCCATATGTATCCCCACAAGGTAGAAGCTATTGTAAGGGCACCAAGTTCACAAAATGTAAATCAGCTGCAGGCCTTTTTAGAATTAGTTAATTACTACTCTAAGTTTGTCCCAAACATGTCACTCCTTTTGAGACCCATGTATGATCTGTTGCGGAAGGATGTTAAATGGTTTTGGTCAGAGAAAAGTGAGGATGCCTTCAGGGAAATTAAAAACGTATTAACAACCCAAGTTGTTTTGGTTCAGTATGACCCAGAATTACCGGTGGTTCTGACATGCGATGCTAGCAGTTATGGGGTGGGTGCTGAATTGAACCAAGTAGGTAAGGATGGTAGGGAAAGGCCACTGTCATTTGCTTCTAGATCCTGAACAAAGGCAGAAAAAAATTACGCCCAAATTGAAAAGGAAGCATTATCAATTGTATTCAGGATAAAGAAATTTTATCAATACTAACACAGCAGGCAGTTTACATTGGTGACTGATAATAAGCCCTTGATGTCTATATTTGGTCCGAAAAAGAGTATACCAACAATGGCAGCTAGCTGATTGCATAGGTGGGCTATTTTTCTATTTGGATTTACCTATTCCATAAGATAAGTATCTTCTAAAGGAAATAGAGCAGATTTTTTATCTCAATTACCTTTAAACCATGTAGTTCCTAGTTCAATTGAGGATGATAACACTTTGTACATGCACTTTATTAACAGTGAGGTCCCTATCATCACGGTACAAGAAGTAGCTAATGAATTGAGGCAGGATGGAATATTCAAGAAAGTGATACAATATGTTAAATATGGCTGGCCTGATAAACAGCTACCAGATGTCTTTACACCCTACTTGAGAAAACAAAATGAATTGACAGTAGTGGGACATTGCCATAGATTAGTGATCCCCAACAAATTACGTAACTTGTTATTGTCTGACTTACACTACTCATATGGGTATGGTAAAATCCAAAAGCCTGGCACGATCCTATTTCTGGTGGCTATACCTAGATAAGGAAATTGAAAGTCATGTTCGGTCGTGTGAACCCTGTCGACAATTACAACAGAACCCCCCAAAGGCAAAATTAAGTTTGTGGGTCATGGCCGTCAGGGCCAGATAAATGCCTCCATGCAGATTTTTGTGGACCTATCCAAGGCAAAATGTTCTTAATAATATTGGATGCTTATTTAAAATGGTGGAAGTATTTCTAATGGATAACATCTAAGACTATCATTGCTTTTAGGCAGTACTTTTGCAATTGGGGTGTGCCACTTTCTCTCATGACTGACAATGGGTTATGTCGGAGGAGTTTCAAACATTCCTGCGGGATAATGGTGTGCAGCACATCACCACTGCTGTTCATACACCCCACTCCAATGGAGTAGATTGTTCCAGACTTTGCAGGGGAGGGAGTTATGAGGATGATTGGATAAGGTGCTGGGAAGATAATGGGGATAGACAGAGTTTAGGGGGAGGTGAAGAACAGTTCCTAGGTTTCAAACTCTCTGAACAGCTACTAGTAAATGCAGAAGTTTTCCTAGGGTGTGACGCTCCTGATGAACAAACAATACAAAAACCCTTTCCAGAAAGAGTAATTACGAAATCTCAGCGGAGTAAAAAAATATGAGAAATATTAGATTTGTAATTAGTACTGTAAGAATACTTTGAGAGTAGGGTAAAGTTATTGTAAACAATGTCCCAGACTCTAAGTGGTGGTGGTGATAAGAAAAGTAGATGGAAAGTGATTTGTAAACATAGTCCTAGACTGTAAGTGGTGGTGTTGATTATTATAATGAATTGTAAATTAAGGTGGAGGAATGTGGTATATTCCGAATGTAAGGTTGGCAGTAAAAGAAAGAGAGAGAAGTAAGATGGCGGGAGATGGAGAGCAGATTGTGATAACGCTTTAGGAAAAGTAAGATTGTTACAGATTTGTATAAGCCTGATGGAAGTAAAGGTGTAACTACAAACGAGCAGACTCCGTTTTTATTGATCTACTACAGGAAATGTAAATTATCACATGGTGGAAGAATACACAGTATGTGTACAAGTAGATTTTAAGCAGGACTTTCAAAATATTCTATCAATTCTGTCATCACATTTATCACACAAGGGCTTTATCCATTTTGATCATCATCTGAATTAAGATCTACACCCAAAACTTTTTACCGCCTTCATAAGGCAGACATATTCCCATCAGGAACTGCTAGACTGGGGCTGATACTTATTCCTTTCTACAATTGTTTCTCCCCAGATTCAAGAATTAAAACTGCAGGAAGATGAAAATGGCTGCAATGGTGTGTGCAAGCTATAATGCCTCAAGTGATAGGCTTTCCCAGCGTGTCTTTTATGAGCACTTATGGACAAAGCACTGAAAGTGTACCCTGTCATTGAACTAAAAACAAAAAACTCTTCTTTTTTAGAGTTTACACAGTCAACTTGTATGTTTGAGTGTCTGCTCATAGCACCTCCTTTTGGTATATGAATCATAGCTTTCCAACTGTTATGTTAAATGGCTACATTTGAGTTGTATTTATGTTTTCAGTTGCAAAACACCAAAACTGCATTTCCAGTGTTATGCATTAGGACCACACATAAATAAAATATCCAATTAAATTTTGACCAATAATGTAGATTTTAAAAAATTTATAAAAAAAATTGTATGTAATGTCAAATTTAACCAGGAATGTACCTCTTGGCCTACATACAACATGCTGTTGCATTATCTCTTAACATGAGAACATAATCTCACTATGGAAAAATTATAAAGGCTGTTAATGATTAAATGAGCACTTTTGAAATCAACTTTTGAAAAACATCACTGCTCCTATCTGCTTATATTTTACTGAACCCACTGGCTTGCATGAGTCCAGTAAAGTTGGCAACAACTGAGGGAAAGTAGTTTCAAGTCAAAATGTTGAATTAAAAGTGTAGGGAAACATTTGTGCAAATGGAAATGATAAATTCTGCTTTCTGTTTTCTAATGTGTCTAAGTGTAAAAATTAACAGATATGTAAAATATTTACTTTTATAATAATTTCACAGTTTCACTTGACCGATGCATGAATAAAGTGGTCAGACCCACAGCAATGTTGATTTTACATATGGTGGGAGAATACTTAATGTTAATTTTACATATGGTGGGAGAATACTTAATGTTAATTTTACATATGGTGGGTGAATGCACAATGTTCATACACTTAGATTGTAAGCGGGGCTTTCAAAGTACTCAGTATACCGTGAACAGCCTTTACAATTAGAGACTGGTACTTTTTGGGTACAAACTTAAGTTTTCTCCACACCCTGCAAACATGCTTACCCATGACATCGAGCTGGAAGCTCTGTGAGATGTTGCCTGCCATGTCTGTCACCATGCATGTGTAGTTGCCAGAGTCCTGCACTTTGCCAGTGCTGATGTGAAGAGTGTTGCCTTCTGCTTCCTCTACCAGTGCTTCTGCCAGGTCTAAAGGCTGGTCGTCTTTCATCCAGTGAACATCCATCCCAGCATCACCCACCACTGGGCACTTGATGGTCACCGGCAGGCCCTCCAGTGACTCTATGATGCTGCTCTCATAATCTTCACTTTTCATCAACTTTGGTGACACTGCACATCAATACCATCACACCTCTCACTACATTGTCTATATCTAGCTCTCCTCCATTTACCGCCAGCCCTATCAAAGGGCATGACGTACAGGAATTAAAAATAAAAAGACCAGCTAGCAAATAAAAGTTTTTTACCACTACCTCATTATAAAATTAACTGAGGGTTCGCTGAACTGCAACCACCAAAATAATACTTGAGTGGGCCATTTTTAGCACACAGGACACCTGGACATGTGTCAGGAATTCCACTAGGTGCTGACATCTATCCACAGGGATCTGACACCGTATATTCCTGATGGCAGCCCATAGCAGTAGTATCAAAATGGCGATTCTAACTCACCTGGTGGTTGCTCGCTGTGGACCCCGCGGAACTTAATTAGCATATCACCAGGCTGCAAGCTGCGGACCCCAGGAGCGAGATTTCCCTTTTTCCCATTCAAAACAGTCGATTGTGCATACATAAACACCACTTTTTCCCTTTTAAACTCAAAATTTCCCTACTTTCCCTCCTACCAGTGGCCATGTTGATAGCCAGTGCTGGCTACCATTTTGTGCCCTAATTAGCATAATCCGGCGGGTGACCCCTCAGGATGGCAAATTACTCATGTGGGAGCTCATCACAGGACCGCCATCTTGGATCCTGAGCACCAATGACCGACAATATGACGGCTGCAGGATGATGTAGCCCATTTTGGCGGCCAGTGAGTTTGCCCTTTGTGGCTGAACTTTGCACAATGCGGCGGAATTGGTCGGAAATTGAGAAATTCCTGCCAAATTGAGAAGTCATCCCTGGCAGCCATCTTGGTATCGCCAACCTATGTCTACCCAGGAAAACTGTCAAGCAGCAGAGGATGTCAACCATTTTGGTGGCCAGCACCTTGTCGGCGGCAGTGGTGAGGCATCAAGGCATCACGAATGATCAGATCTCGTGTAACACAGCAGCCTCCTTAAGTCTGTGTGTGTGTATAACACTTATAAGCATAGTTGGCTATAATTTCTGAACCATTTAAGTTATAGTTGTCAAATTCATAACATAGGCATCCACCCCGACTAAGAGAAGGGTCGCGGGGTCAAATATGCCACATGTTAACTTATAAGCGTAGGTGACTGTAATTTTCAAACCGTTTAAGTTATTATCGTTCATAACATAGACAATCTGTGACTAGGAGAAGGGTCGTGGGGTCAAGTATGCCATATATCAATGTATAAGCATAGTTGGGTGTAATTTCTGAACCGTTTGAGTAATTGTCATCAAATTCATGACATAGACATCAACCACGACTATGATAGATGGCTGCAAGTTATGAAGCGTTTGAGATACAACTACCAAAATATCATACTACAAGCATAACCACTTGATGACGAGAAGGGACGTGTGGACATCTGTCAGCCTGCATGTCCCCCGTTCTTAACTCACCTCTGTCTCTCCTTTTATATATATATGCATATGTGTGTGTGTATGATTTGGTTATGCATGTAAATAAATACATTAACAATAAATTTGTTTTGTTTTTTCTTAATTCCTATTGGCTAAGCAATGTATCTACTGCTATGTTGCTATGAGTTAGCGATCTGCTAGAGTGACACCCCCAGTGTAGGTATTTTTTTCGAACCTCTGGCTGCAAGTATTTTGAATGAACATGCATACGTTTACTTTTTAATTGCATATTATGTTGTATTTTTTTTTCTTTTTGCACACTCTAACAGGCAACTGGGGAGAGCAAGCAGCTGTCTGTAGGGACCTGGGTTCGAGACATATCTCTATGGGTAAACAAAAATATCAAGGTTATCATAGTGGAACGGCTGAACATGTTATGCTGGATGGAAATTGTCTTAAGTGCATACATTAAAGGTTCGGGTCATCTGCTTGTAATTTCAACGGCTTGGTACATGCATTGAAGTTTTGGACAGAGAATGTCTGTGTGTAATTGCAAAGGTTCGGTTGGTACATGAGTGCAGGTCGGAGCCAGAGTATGACTTCATGCTAGTCTCTTCATGGGCAGTGGGACTGACGAATGTCTGCAGCCGTGTCAGCATGCACTTTTAACAGGAATTGAACCTACGATAAATTATTTAATCAACTAGGGTAAAGAAAAAAAATTTGTCAGGTGCAGGGATTTGAACCCACACTCCCTTTTACTGGAACAAGTGTTTATATCAGATGCCTTAGGCCACTCGGCCAACCTGACAATTTGTTTTGGTGATGGAATTATATGGATTTTTTTTTTCTAGAATGGCATACGGTGTATGGTCTGCTTGTGCAACACGCAGGTTGGTAGGTATATTTCCTTCCGTTCACTCTAGCAGGCGACAGGAGAAAGCACGTAGAGCAATGCATGTGACTATCTTTCTCTAATTGTGTGTATGTGTGTGTGTGATAGGCTTGGTGTATTTCAGAAACTGGTGATTAATCGTGAACTATCATCGTCATTACTCAATGTATGAACACCGAACTGATCGGTGCTAGCTGTGGTGCTTATATTTGTGCTTAGGACATACTAAACCCCTCAATCCTTTTTGGTGACTGTAGGTAGTTGTATCGCACCAGTTCAATAATTTTGAGCAACTATGCTTATACATAGCCATGGGTCAAACGTAACCTCTCTATCCTTCTGTCAATTTTTGTACGGATGATGTCTGAATGCAAAATCTTGGAAGTCACACTGTCTAACACATTGGCAGCTGGTGGTGGGGTGGACAGTGCATCAACGGTGGCAATTTGTACAATGAGAGTCGCCGGTAGTGGTGGTGGGTGCCCATGATGGCGACCAGTAGGCCGACGAGTAGGAAGTGCTGCCAGGGTGACCCCCACACACCTACAATAGATGGCTATGTTATACAGTTCGGAAATTGCAGCCACCTATGCTTCTAAATTAACATAGGGCAGGCTTGATCCTGTGCCCCATCTCCTAGTCATGGTTGATGTCTGTGTTATGAATTTGACAACTATAATTCAAACAGTTCATAAATTACAGCCACCTATGCTTATATGTTGTCGTACGGCATAATTGACCCACGAACTTACTCCTGGTCATGGTGGATGCCTATGTTATACTATGAGCGTGAGGGTTGGAAAGGGTGTCTGCTCTCTATTACATATATCCTCGGGGGGTCGGCGCACAGTGACGTAGCTGGAGCTTGGCCAGGCGGTGGCGAGTGCGCGAGGAAGTATGACCAGGGGTTACGGGGGAGGATAAATGTTAGAGAGTGCGAGGAAGTGTGCTAGGCAGAGGTGCCGAGGGGGGGAGAATGTGCGAGGAAGTGTGTGTGGCCATGCCGAGGGAACAGGAGAGAAGGGGTTCTATCATGCACGGAAAGGTAGGACTGGTCATTGTGGTCTCCGCTTCCAGCGAGGTCATATCGTCGACGAAGACAACGACGACAACGGTGAGATGCACTCGTGGCCTATGTGTATTCACTGCTACACCAGTCAAGATAGTGGATAATTAATTTTTGTAATATGATGCTTATCGTTCTAGCATGTGATCTATGTGAGGGGACTCGGCTGTCTAGCCATGACTGTGTATTCATTGTTAGTGGCATCTCATTGCATACATACATACTGTAGCATTGCAGCTAGATATATACAGCATTGGTATATTCGGGAAGTATTTCAATTGTCTATATTTCAGTCAAGGATAGTAATTCATGTAATATGTGAAAGCTCGTGGTAATGACAACTTGTTTGTATTTCATATATTTTTGTGTTTCCAAACTTGTTATTTTTCTTTTCTCATTTCATCAATAGTAACAGATGTCAACAACAGACCAGCCACCGCAAGGCACGACATGGTGAAACGAGGAAAATAACAGAGGTCATCGTTAGCTGACGTGACCAACTACTCGAAAACAATATGTTTTCGATGAGGAAACTTTCTACCAATATATAAGGAAGCACCACCTTTCTCGGGTATCACAGCAGTTCATCGCAGCACAATCATTTGTCAGCTGCCAGTCGGACTGCCTGCAACGTGTGATAATGTGATTCGTAGCGACCAGCGCCCACGACTTTAACCTTCTTTTTTATTTAGGATATTTCAAATAACTATTAAGTTTATTTTCCGTTGGTGCAAGGAGTCAATATGGTGCTGGGCGAGAAAAGTAACGATTCTCTCTCATCTTCGTAACTCTCAAAGTGAGATGTTTTGTTTTGTAAAGGCTGCAATTCTGTCTTTTTTTTTGTTTGTCAGCTGCGAGTGTCAATTGTTTTACCGAGACAACAATAAATCTCCAGACATTAATTTATTTTATTTTATTGGCAATCCTGGTATCAACAAACTTTCATTATTACGTAGTCGAAGTCTTCAACTCACGCTGAGCTAGTCCGTTGGTGTTTACTGAGACGAGAGAACAGGACAGTAACCTGTTACAATACTTTGACGTCTCAGTACACAGCTCACAGGAGCAAGGCCGATGCTACTGACTGACTGTCTGGAAGTAAGTATGCTGTTACATGAGTGCTCGGGCGTCTGCGTGCAGCTTCGCAGGCCGGGCGGAGGCAAGTGCTCAAGGATGTATGGTAAGGGTGATGTATGCTGGCGGAGGAGGGTGGACAAGGGATAGAGAGAGAACACGATGTTGAGTAGTAGGTCGAGGTGCCGAGGAGGGGAACGCACGAGCGAGCGAGCGAGTGTGTGTGTGAGTGTGTGTGAGTGTGAGTGTGAGTGTTAGTGAGTGTTAGTGTGAGTGTGTGTGTGTGTGTGTGTGAGATAGTGAGTGTGGTTGTGTGGGAGTGTGTGTGTGAGAGAGGGAGTGTGTGTGTGGTTGTGTGTGAGTGTGTGTGTGTGAAGAGAGAGAGAGAGAGAGAGAGAGAGAGAGAGTGTGTGTGTGTGGGGGGGAGGGGTGGCAGGCAGTGGCACCGAGGGGACAGGATAGACATAGGTGAGTAAGAGCGGGGGACCTGAAGGCAGACATATGTCCGCATGCCCCTTCTCGTAGTCGGGGGTTATGCCTGTATTATGATATTTTGATAGTTGTATCTCAAACATTTCGTAACTTACAGCCATTTATCATAGTCGTGGTTGATGTCTATGTTATAATTTTGGGGACTATAACTCATACAGTTACGAAATTACACCTAACTATGTTTATACTCTGATATAGGGCAACCCTTCTCCTAGTCGCAGATGATGTCTATGTTATGAATTTGACGACTATAACTTAAACGGTTAGGAAATTATAGCCCACTATACATATAAGTGTTATGCACACACACACACACACAGACTTAAGGAGTCTACTGTGTCACAAGAGATCCGATCGTTTGCGATGCCTTGATGCTCCACCGCCACCGCCGGTGAGGCGCTGGTCACCAAAATGGTTGACATCCTCAGCTTGTCAACATTTGTCCTGGGTAGACATAGATCGGCAATACGAAGATGGCAGCTGGGAATTACTTCTCAATTTGGCAGGAATTTCTCGATTTCCGACAGATTCCGCCGCATTGTGCAAACCTCAGCCACAAAGGGCAAACTCACTGGCTACCAAAATGGGAAGCATCCTCCTGCGGCCGCCATAATGTTGGTCAGTGGTGCTCGGGATCCAAGATGGCAATCCTGTGGTGAGATCCCACATGAGTAATTTGCCATCCTGAGGGGTCACCCACCGTATTATGCTAATTAGGTCACAAAAATGGCAGCTGGAACTGGCTTCCAACATGGCTGCCAGTGGTGGGAGGGGAAAAAA
This sequence comes from Dryococelus australis, assembly GCA_029891345.1. Taxonomy (NCBI): domain Eukaryota; kingdom Metazoa; phylum Arthropoda; class Insecta; order Phasmatodea; family Phasmatidae; genus Dryococelus; species Dryococelus australis. Next base: position 61,041,542 of record CM056999.1, read on the forward strand.
GGGGAATTTTGAGGGATAAAAGGAAAAAGTGATGTTTTTGTGCGCGAAATCGACCATTTTGGACAGGAAAAAGGGAAAATTTTTGCTCCTAGGGTCCACAGCTTGCAGCCAAGTGATATGTTAATTAGGGTCCACGGGGTCCACAACCAGTAGCCAGGTGAGTTAGAACCGTCATTTTTATAATACTCATAGCAAACCGAATTAATATATTGCAGGAAGCATGGTTTAAAGGGTCTGTTTGACATTGTTTCACAGATTTTCTATGGGATTAAGATCAGTGGTATAAGGAAGCCTCACTATGGTGCATCTTGTTAGAGTGCTCCTTGAACTGTTCATGGCCGAAGGCTTGCTAGACCTAGAGGAGGGGATCCAATGCGCACTTGTCTGTAAGCAGAGCTAAGGGTGCCCATTGATGACAGATGGTGCTGTCACTCTGGGTGCCCTTCAACTCGCTTGCTGTTGCAGCGATGACTCAACCGCTGGCTAACGATTTTTGGCATCTTCTCGAGGGGAGGCTGGGCTAGGCTAGCTTACTGACTGGCTGATGATGATGAACCATACAACTATGTCACATCTGTAACAATTCCTGCAATCGGGGGAAATCCTGTAGCCGCTGTGGTAGAAATCATAAAGTTCCAATCATTGTTAAATGCATTTTAGAGCAAAGCATGTAGATGAAGCGAAGTCATTTATCTTCTTAGCCAGTAAGCGTCAAGCATCAATGGGAACAAACATTTGCCACATTTCTTACATCTACAGTCCTCAGGAGAGAGTAGATTTCCCATCCACTCTCGGACATGGAAAAAAAGAAGAGATTACCTGAGATGTGTGCGTGGCTGACAAAATGCTGCATAAATTATCGAAATGGAAAAATGTGTATCCACAAGTACGTCCTCACTGAATGCTGTTCACAGCAATGCTTGTGGAGGGAAGCGTTGCTAGCTCAAATTATGGAATGACAGCTTGTCTGGCAAGAATACGAGCACATGTTGTGCCCCGTAGTTCATGCAAGCTGAAGGTCTTACAGTTGTAGAGTTTTATAATGAACTTTCTCCAGCAGTAAGTTTATGCAATATCACCATTGATGAGCTGAAAATTGTGGCCATCTCTTGAATTTCAAGCTTTTCAGAATGAAGGCTTTCTTCTTCATACCATTACTGAAACAGCTTCTGTAGTGTCACAGCCTGGGCCCAACTTTTCCTGAATGATTTCTAATCAACAGTTTTTTTTTTACTGTTGAGCCTGGGACTGACAACCTGAATGTTGGCATCACTTTCAGCTTCGCTAAGTAACAGATTGTTAGCAGTGTCTGTCACCACTCCTGACACTTGCATTTAGTTCATAATTTATTTCTGGAACTGGGATGATGATAAGTGTGTTCACATTTGCCTATACATGCCTCACTTCCAGTCCTTCAGCCTGAAAATTTTTAATCAAGGGATTGATCAACCTACGTTTATTCTATTTTCCAGTAAAAAGTCTGCCTATTGAAAACAGCAGTGTTGTTGTCCAAAATCACATCTATAGATGATTTCCGTGAGGCACAACATCTCTGCTCTTCAGCAATGTTAGACAAGACAGAATGCTACCATCACACCTTTTCCACTTGGAGAGTAATGAAACGTGACATGTCCTACAATTCAAGTACTGCTCCAAATGTTGTTAGTCTAGGCCAAACCGATGTTTAGAGAAGATAGCCACAATCTGTGAAAACTATACCAGAAGGCACAAGGATTGAAGATATTTACAAATGAAGATTATGCCATCTTCCTCAGTAATACATCACCAAAGAATAGATTTGATTTTGTTGCCAACTCGTCCAAGTATTACATGAGGTCACAATTTGTTGTTGAAGATGCATGCTAATTATATGACAAGTTGTTGAGAGCCTCCAATTACTAACTTTAAATCTATTACTGGAAATGGAAACACTTTTTTTATATAACTTTACCTTTGGGAAAATTCAACAGATGATTGCCTTCACTAAATCATTGCATGTTTTTAATGCTTTGTGTTGGTTAATATTTAATCAGCACAGCTTCATAGGAGTGAGACAGAAACAACAGTGTATTCTGTGGGAGGGCTGGTTGATAGCAGACCTGAAACAGACTTTCATTAAACTCTGTTACATGTGATGTCCTGCTTACACCATTAGGCTTTTATCAGTGCCATGTATCTTCAGGCATTCCAGAAAAGACAGCACAGAATGCACTAGTTGTCAGACACCACAGACATGCATGAGACAGCCGCCAACTTGATGGTCTTCTCACTAGATATGGTTATTTGAGACTATATTTGATGATTGTGCCTGTGTTGCACTAAAAAACCCATGCAGCCAGCATTAGGAAATTTAATAGTATATTGTTCAGCACACTAAATACAAAGTTTCCACCAGTTTACAGATTTACAATTTTTTTTAATAATTTTTAGTAAAATTATTTTTAAATGACTAGGCATTATGCCTGCATCACAGTTAAATCACTCATACCAGATAGAGTGGTTGTACAGATATTAACAGATTTTATAGATTACCATTTAGTGTTTGGCTAGAAGCTCAGTTTACGATCCCACATGTTTTGGTACAAATTTTTTTAATACCAATTTTCTGAAGTAAGTGGTGGATAATATACTAGACAATTCAGTGTTATGTTATTCTCCTACTTAAGTAATTTCAGTGTAATACAAATTTTTAAGTGCCATATCACAATTTTGTTTTGTACTTCCAAAAATATGTATAATTAAGTGTTACTGGTTCATTTACAAACCAGTTACCTATTTGTTTCATAAATTTTTGAGTAAATTTATTATTATGACACATATTTCATTAAAAATACATACACCCTTGTTGTGATGGTACAAATAAAAATGACAGATAAAAAAAGATGGACTGAACTTTCAGTCATTGATGAAATAATGAGATGTGGATTTGAATATGTTCTCATTTCTCATATTCTTACAAACAACATGAAATTAAGGGTGGTATTCATCAACATCTTGAGCACTATCGTTGTCAAAACAATCTTATTAGGTGTCTTAAGTTAGTATTTACATTTAGGCCCTACAGTGAAAACCTGTTTAGACGTTTCAGAAAAATACTGAGAAATGTGTGCTTCTTAAGCTTGTCTCAAGCACATGCAAACAATACAGTCTCAATGAAAGCAATCTTATTTTTGTGTGCCTTAGGGCTATGGAGATTTCTGCAAAATGGTGATAGAAGTTAGGTTGAGATTAATGTTTGAACTGTGCATGTGGGCGAAAATCTACAATGTCTTGCTCTGAGAAAGTATTTACAGAATTGGAAGTTTACAGTTACTATTAATTTTTGAAAACAATTTGTGTAGTATAGAAATAAAAAAAAAAATTATATAATAGTTATTACCATAAATTAAAAGTTAAAAAAAAGATTTATGTACCTACACACATGTAGAAAGAGAAAATTTCTTGGTACACATTGGCTCTCAAGACCTCGTTGTTAAGAGACATTCATATCTCTCGATTCCATTCCACTCTTGGTTCACAGCAACAGTGATATGGTAATGTGTTAACATTTCCAAATAATTAACAACCATTTCAGAAAAATGCTACTTGCAGAAAAAATTAGACATCCTAAACTAGGCACAGAAAAATGTTATTAAATCAATTGCTGCAGGAAAAATACATTGTAAGCCGTGACTTGAAAATCATTCACCAACTTCTGTCATAATGAAGTCTACAAAACAGGATCATCACAGTTTTCACACTGTTCAGTAGATGGTGCGGACTACTCTGGCTTTCAGGCAGGCAGCAACTTGATGATGCATGGTATCGTACACGTACCATACATAGTCCTCGAGCATGTTCCTTCATTCATCATCTAACTGTACACAGAGTTTCACAAGAGTTGCCACTGCTTGTAGGTGCTAGAGTAAACATTATTCTAACTTGTGCCTCACGTGCTCTATTTTGGTCAACTCTTAGTTGGGTGGCAGTTCCTTTTACAGCATTTTTATGCAGTTGGCAGTTGAGCATTATCATGCTACAGAATACTGTACTATTTGGGATAAACTAAAAAAAAATGGCAGAAACTGGGCTGGGAGAACTTGTGGAAAAAATCATAGGCTGCCAGTGACCTCTACACAAATATCATAACTTTTATGGCCATATATCATAAAATCAGTTGTAGGGTCCTGAGATGGTTCCACATTGCCTGATGGTTACATCAAACTGGAATGTCATGTTCTTGTTCCACTCAAGAGTGAAGCATGACATTCAAGAAAGCAATATGATAACATTCTTACATTCTCTGCACCACACGACGTGCTTGGTAATGAATTGGTGCCAAAAGCAACATTCATACATGGCACCCTGACTGTAGTCACCATCATTCATTCACCTTTGGATTGTCTTCGGGAACACTGGTGAAACCAATAATGATGCTACGATTGTTGTGTGGACATTGCATTTGGGTCCACTGCTGCATATTGCCTAATATGCCAGTCTTCACAGCATGTTATACTGCAGTTGAAACCAGAACCGTGTCAATATGATATTATGGCCTTCATTTGGTCTCATGCAGGCCCACAGTACAGCACCATTAAAACAGGTCTGAAGCAAACCCTCATATTGACATGAAACTGTCCTGTGAATGTTTTAAAACTGAAGTGAAATAATATCAAAACTGTTTAAAATACATACTGATTTTATTTGATTAATTTTATATTGTTTCCTAAAATTATGATGAGTGTGTGCTTCCCACCCATGCCATGAATCAAAAGTCTAGACCTGCACATTTTTCTTCCCATAAAACAAATGTCTAGATCCACTTTTTGCCTCTCTGGTCACACACATGTACTCAATAACAGTATTGACTGTGCCCTTGCTGTATGTGCAGTGGCATTTTGATCCTCTTGTGCGACATGTAGAGACATATATTGTGTGTTCCCGTGACATCATTCATACATCACCTAGATCATGTAGGTACACACATCAGGGTATTTCCTGTGGGCAAAATATTTTTTTCTGAAGACTATGTTTTCAAAGCGTTTACCTTGCTCTGTCTAGTAGTGTGCTAAGAAACTGTGTATGGGTAGATGTGTCAGATATGGACTTCTGCATAGTAAAATCACATATCTTAACATGCTAAACTTTAGGTCAAATTTGTGAACTGCAATGTAAGTTTAGCTGCAAAAAGCTGTATTCACACAGGTGTTATAATAAGCTTAATTACTATATTTTGAACACACCTTTAAAATAGAAAATGCTGGAAAAGTGTTTATTAGCAATAAAACAATACTATAAAGAATATCTTAAATATTCTACAAGGGCCTTACCTGAAAAATAGCCGCTTCTGAATGTACAACTGAATGAAACTTTAGGTTTTGTCTGTCACACACAAGCATGAATAGTGAAGGGACTGTACAGCATCAAAAAGGAATAGGTGCTGCAGACAAGCTGGTGTTTATTATACGCTCAGTACGCAACTCTTTAAAGAATATTCTATTATGTATCATAATTGCAGACAATTTTATCTAAATAATTTAAAACCAATTTTGGTGTTTTCTTAACTATGAACTACATTTTTTCCTTCTATGAAATTACACATTTCTCAAAATATTTTCATATGAGTGCAAAAACATTTTATGCATATTTGGCAACCATTCACTTAATCACATAATTTTTACACAAGTAAATACATAAAAAATTGTTGTTTTTTATTTACTCTCTCTCTCTACCAACTAAAAAGTTGGCAAAGAATTTTAAATACAAACTTCAAGAAGTCCCTAGCAATAGAGAGTATATTTTTGAAATTACTGCCACTGTTGCCAGTGAAACGTGCCATTTATGTAAACTAAATGAATGACAGTGGGGACACTTACGCAGCACCTTGAGGCGGAAGTTCTTCTCAGCAACGCCCACCTTGTTAGAGGCGAGGCAGGTGTACTTTCCGCTGGCTGTAACATTGACAGCTGTCAGCTCAAGGAGGTGCTCGGGTGTGCCTTGTGCGTCGTTGGCATCCAGAGAATTGGAGCTGTCCTCGCCAGGGCCCATGATGCGGCCGTTGTGCAGCCATATCACCTCCGGTGCTGGGAAGCCGCTCACTCTGCAGGCCAGCTCCATGCTACCTCCCTCCCGCACTCGCACCTCCTCTATGAAGTGTTCCTGCTTGATCACTGGTGCCTCTGGGCAAATATGGGTCATAGCACCTTATTACTTCACTCCAAGTAACTGAGCCATGTGAATGGTAACTAAATATAATTAGGTTGAAAGAATTTGAGGGAGCTTCAGTGCTCTTTCTGGCAGATGCATAAAGTGCATTGCAGAGGTTTTGGTAGAAAACACATGATTCAAAAACAGTTAAATATTTTGTAGTGGTGTCTATCAACACGAAAAACATTTTAAAAAATTTTTGTGCCCAAAAAAAGATTTAAAATTCTCATTTTAATTCCAAAAATTATATTTTGGGCGTGAAACTGGCTAAGACAGGTGTTTTTTTAATTGGTTTTAGCTGATAACTTTTTGTTAGAAATGATCATGATTTTATCTGTGTTATCATAGCATAAAATATAGTGGTAACAACTTAGTCACATTCAGGCAAGTTTGTAGCATTGCAGATAGATATATATCATTGATATATTCAGGAAGTATTTCAATTGTCTACATTTCAGTCAAGGATATTAATTCATGTAATATGTGAAAGGTCGTGGCAATGACAACTTGTTTGTATTTCATATATTTTCGTTTTTCCAAATTTATTATTTTTCTTTCCTCATTTCATCAGTAATAACAGACTTCAACAACAGACCGCCACTGCACCGCAAGGTACGACATGGTAAAACGAGGAAAATAACAGAGGTCACCTTTAGCTGACGTGACCGACTGCTTGTAAACAATATGTTTTCAACGAGGAAACTTTCGACCAATATATAGGGAAGCACGACCTTTCTCATGTATCACAACAGTTCGTCACAGCACAATCGTTTGTCAGCTGTCAGTCGGACAGCCTGCAACATGTGAGCACATGACTCGCACCAACCAGCGCCCACAACTTTAACCTTCTCTTTTATTTCGGACATTTCAAATAACTATTAAATTTATTTTCCGTCGGTGCGAGGAGTCAATAGGGCGCCAGGAGAGAAAAGTAACGATTCTCTCTTGTCTTCGTAACTCTCGAAGTGAGAAGTTTTGTTTTGTAAAGGCTGCAATTCTGTCTTTTTTTTTTTTTTTTTTCAACTGCGAGTGTCACTTGTTTTGCTGCGATGACAATAAATCTCCAGTAAACATTTCACTTCTTATTTTATTTATTGGCAATCCTGGTATCAACAAACTTTCAGTATTACTTAGTCGAAGTCTCCAACTCATGCTGAGCTAGACTCACAACAGTGTTGACTTCGCCTTTGACTAAGGAGGGTGCGTCTCTGCTTCTTCTGGCTGTATACGACTAATAGCTCGTGGCACACACCCTGTACACTGTGATCGGCCTGGAAACAGGTCATCTTGAGCCTAGCCCCTAGTGGGTCAGCGGTCATACTGTATAGCACCGATTTAGGTACTTTTCTAACAACAATTTCTCGCAATTTGCAAACAACACCACATCGAGAGTCGCTCCACACAGAGCCTACCCCTCCCCCACCTCCCTCACGGGGCATGGCGGCGGGCGGGGAACCGACTGAGCTGTCATGGATGATGGAAACTGGCCCGTACTCCTTACAGTACCTCCGGGAAAACAAGCGATTTTTAGAACTGGCAAAGAGACTACCTAATCACCAAACTGTTTACGACATTTTTCCTCAAGGCATCCCCGACCACATTGACCTACTCCTGGCTACTCTTACGGAACCAACCACGCCAACAATGACCACACCAACTCCCTCCCGACCGTCAACACCGGCCGCAGGAAATGAAAAATTTGAAATGGAAACCAACTTCTAGACAGTAAAACGTATCACAGACCAAACAGACCCAAACAAATTCACGTTGGAGCCGCAACGTTTTTTTCTGTGTCACGGCGGCGCAGAACACTTCTCTCCCTCCTCTGCTCTCTGTCACGAGGATAAATATGTCAATAGTTCATCCCCGACAATACCAGAAACGGCCGACAGACGTGGCACAATGCCGCAACTGTCTCGCTTTAGGACACACCAAAAATCACTGTTCCATGCCGACAAAATGCCCTCACTGCGCCGGCCCTCACTCCGAGAGTACTTGCAAAAAAAACGAAACCAACTCCAAGCCGACATGCAGTAACTGCGCAGGTGAACACACAGCTCTTTCAAAAGCCTGCCCCAAGTTCCTGGACTTGGTACAGAAAAGAACTACTGCTGCTGCTGCTGCGAAAATCGCGCCAAAAACTGCAAAACAACCTTCTGCCCCGTCCAGGTTCACAGTCAGGACATTACAGCCCGGCAAAACGTATTCGCAGGCACTCTCTGCATCTATTCACAAACCAGCTCCCCCTCTTGACACTCCTGGAATGCCAAATACACAACCTCAGTCCTGCCCTCGCCAGCGAAATTCGCCAGGAGAGATGCGAGGGGTAATGCAGGATTTCCATGAACTCATGGAATTCCTTAGAGCATGCGACTTCGCCTCGATCATGGCTCATTTCCACCCCTACATACTAAAACTCCACAACATCACAGAAAAACATGAGAGAACCTGGCTACTTCTCGAAGCCATGGCGTCATTTGCGGCCCCCTAGCCCGTCAACTAGACCCTCATATACCAATTTCCCCTACTCTGTACTGGAGCGACTCCGAAACACATTACATAAATATTAATCACTATGACAAGCAAAATAATCGCGTACATATTCTAGTCGTACACAACTGAGCATTTTAAGTTTTGCAGCACCAATTATTTATTTAAGATGATTTAATAACTTTAATTACAACCGCTTTTAATTTATTTAAATTTTTCCGTGTCAAATAAAAGCTGTTGATGGTAAATTAACGACCATGCTGCCATCTCTCGAGCAACTTCATAAGCTCCGCCCCACCAAGTTCTCTCGGCCAATCAGAGCCCTCTGGCCTATATTACTGTTTAACTTCACTCACGCGACGTATTTTCATAGCTCTGCTTTCGAATTTTACAAGTCTAAATAATTATCAATACGGAATATAGTTCAAAACAACTTTAAAAATATAAATTTACGCCTTCAGCGCAATTATACCGCCCAATTTCATAGAAATAAGGCCCCAAAACTGGACGGAATTTTCCGATCGGTCCGGGACAAAAATCGACCACGTTTAACAAAACTAGTTGGCGCTAGCATCGCGCCAGCCATATCGCTCTCGGACTTCCCCGAGTTAACATGTTTTACTTCACTTTTAGCCGCTCGTCACGGTACATTCAGACATGCATTTACACACCAATCAGATTATTTAATGGTTTTTAACATTAACTCATAAGATATGAAGTAATTACTGAAACTGAAACAACTACACTGATATAAATTTTCGCAAAACTTAAATTCATCACTTCAATATACATATAATTAATTTAATTATATAAACCCTTGCTACTCCAGTCATGGGAAAGCTACTTATATCGAAAATTTAACTTCATTTGGCTATTAACCTCCGCTTTTTATACCAAACTGTCGCTAGCTCTCTCACAGGGAGCTCATGACAGTACTTCACAAGTCCTGAACTTTAAAATTCCGTGCTGATAAATTCAATTAACTTCACCACTCTCTTTTATCCCGTACAGGCAGGGAAAAAGAGAGTAAAATTCAGCTATGGAAACAGCTCCCAGGAGCTACCCTGGGAATCCTGTACAAGAATGCTAGCTTTGCAGCATAAAATATGTTTGATGGTTGCGGAGGTGGGAGGGGGTTAGCTTCTCCTCGCCTCCGCAATCTAACTGACAACCAACTGGGTGGCCAAGGTCCCTCACAAGGGACCGATCTACCCCCGCGCTGAGGGAGTAGCGTCCCAGTGATATAAAATGGCGGTGCTGAGCTAGTCCATTGGTGTTTACTGAGACAACGAGAGAACAGGGCAGAAACCTGTTACAAGTTGCCCGATGGAACAACTTTACTTGAGTTGAGTGCTTTGCATGTAGAGGTGTTATGGCAAGTGGTGAGAGATAAAAAGTCTGTCGTAGAACTTATACATTTTGAGTCCTAGAATGTGCAACATAGTTGCAGGCAGGTGGAATCCTTAACAAGGTCTTCAATGTCCACATTGGTGAAGTGAAATTAGGATGGAACAATGACAGGGTGCAAGTGCGGGAGAAACAGGAGCATCCTGAAAAAGCCCATTGGCCATCTGCATCGGGATTGTTTCCCACCTGTGAACATTGATAGTGACCCTGTCTGGAATTGAACATAGATTGACTTGGTGGGAGGTCGGTGTGCCATCACACAATCATTATGGCCCCCACAAGTGCTATAATGCACATACATTAGGCAGCATTATTCCAGTATGCAGGTTAGGAAAATCAGACATAACATTCATTAACATTTCATACATGACTAAAGAGATAAGATTTGGCATATGAATTTATAGAGTAAGTTTACCTGCCATACTTAAAATCACCTCATCACATCTTAGAACCAGCAAAAGGAAGCTGTTACTCTGTACCTGTAACCTATATACTGAGGGAGACTTCCATATTTATACTATGCAACTCACCCCTGTACACATTATGGGCAACCTACTGCTGTTGTAAAGGGGTATTTAAGGTAAATTCTTCTTTTTTTTTAAGATGTGCACAAATATCTGACCGTGTGCTACATTAAGTGCTGAAAATGGTGTGTTATGTATGTATCTAATAAAGAATGCATTTATTCTATAAACTCTTTCTCTCTCTGTAGTTAACTTCTGTACCATTCTGGAAGCTTTACATTGGTAAAAATATATTTCTGCTTGGCTCCATGTATAATACAGGTTGTCTACCTAGCCGTATGGTGTATCAATGCTCATAGCGCTGAAAATTAAGCACCACCAGTCACTGATTCACACAAATTGTTTTCATTTGTACACACTGACATATTGTGTAGTTTCTCCATTTAATTAAAAAAAAAAATTGTTGCAAGCCAAAATAATGTAAATCCCAAAAATACATATGGACACAGATAACAACGTTATACTCTCATTACTTTTAAGAAAATTGGAATTGAGTAGTAATATGGACACTACTACATTGATTATTTTTAGCCTTATTTCTGAGGGAGAGAAAGGCTTATTTTAATCTCTTTCCGGTGTGCGTGCATGCATCCCTTTCAATTTTTGAACACAAGAACCCAATTTCACCAAACTTTGTATACATATAATACTTAGTAAGGACACCGGAATTTTGTAGTTTTCAGCCATGTCAGGCACTTACTTTCAAAATGACAGCCATTTTAAAATTTAGTGTATTGTCATTTCCAAAACCATTCAACCAATGTAAACCAAATTTTTTATGCAGACAGCGCAAGGTGTAAGGATTGAATTTGGAAGTAAATATTGTTATTGTTCTGCCATTTTGGAAGATAGTGCCACACTAAAAAATAAAGCTTTTACTTTATGTATCAAAAACTTGTAAACCAATTCTCACCCAGTTTGGCAGGTAATACTATGGAAGGCCAAATAAACATAAGTGATTGAATGTGATCAGGTACTTATTTTCAAAAGGCGACCATACTAATATTTTAAGTTTAGTTTATATATTTACCATACCATTTAAACAATTCCAACCTGATTTTGTATACTGAAAGTATCTGTTACAAGCATCATACATACCAACACATAACCCCTTTTGTTGGTTCAATGATATGTTTTAAGCATGTCAAACACTTGTTTTCAAAATGGTGACCATATAAACATTTTAGCATAGAATGCTGTATCATCAAAATTGTGTAATCAATTCCAACATTACTTTGTATGCTGGCAGTAGATATTACAACTATCAACTTTATCTACACAGATAATCTTTTTTTTCTGTCATTTTGCAAGATAGTACCATGTGAATAAATTGAGTTTTTATGTCAAATCTCAAGAAACAAGTTACCAATTCATATCACATTTGGCAAACAATTAGTACTGAGGCATATGATAAGTGGTATATTTTAATCATGTGAGACACTTATATTCAAATGGCGGCCATATAGCCATTTGATGGTAGCAAAAAAAGAATTGTCCTTATTCTGTGGTTCATAAGGAGTTCAGCTGAGTTGAATCCATTTTCAAGTGGGGTACTGCAATATGCTAGTAGTGCAGAAGATAAATCCTCTTTCTTTTTTATTAATGGTTTTGCCACATTAACCTCTGCTTCTGTCTCTCCATCTGATTGATGATAATGTGGTGAAGAAGTCACAACCCTAAAGTTATATTCCTCAGCAAATTTTTAAATCAAGAGGAAAGGAATTGCAAACCACTATCTGCCCGTAACAGTTCTGAAAAACTGAACCAGGCAAAAACAGTTTTTAATTGTTGTATAACAACTTCACCTGACAAAGACATAATTGGTGAGATTTCAAAAAATCTTGAGTAACATTCTGTGATGATGATGTACCATTTGTAATGTTTGAAAAATCCAACCTTACATTTTCCCAAGGTTGTGCAGGAAACTTTTTTTTAGGTATGTTTCTTTGGGATTTGTTCTTTCTTCCACACTCTGTGGACAACTATGTATTACATTTTCCAATTAGGATGACAATGCTATCTATCAATCTGCCAGTTCGGCTCTTTTCCTAAACTTAATCCCCTGGTGTCCTATGTGAATGAACTCTAAGCTATTCAGCTGTAAACAGGGTGGCACGATGATTCTAGTCCCTTTCAACAGAAAGACCTTCATCAAAGGAAATTTTATGTCTGAATTAATAATATGGATGCAAGTTCTTTGGAACCTCACTCTTGGGGGCCCAAGTGCCCAAAGAATACTCCTTCAATGTCCGACATGTAGGATCCTGTTCTGCATGTATGAGAGAGAAATTTATCCTTAATAGGATACGTCTACCGAATTTGATGCAGAAATACTTTTTTCTTCTTGAGTTAGCTCTGAATCCCCCTGTTTTGTAACCTGAGAGGAAGGGTTTCAAGATAATGCATCTGCAATAATCAACACTTTCCCCAGAACATACTTTACTGCATAATTATACTTCATTAGCCTTACACAGAACTTTTGAAGGCGGGGAGATAATTCATCTATGGATTTTGACTGTAATACCTGTAGCAAGGCTTTGGGATCCATTTCAATAATTACATGTAAACCTAGGATATACTGTTGAAATTTTTCAGCAGCCCAAGCTAAGACCAAAGCCTTTTTCTCAATTTGGGAGAATTTATTCTCTATAGGTGTAAGTGGTCTTGAACCATATGCAGCAATTTGCCAACTCTCTTCCTTTTGCTGCATAATGCAGCACCCTATACCAAATGGGCTAACATCCGCACTTACCAGTATTTGCTGCTCTGGATCAGAAAATTCAAGTGTAGTTGTCTGTGAAAGCCAGCCCAAGCTAAAGCCATTTGCAAAGGCTTTAGCTTGGACTGACCTCCATGCAAATTCTGTAACCTTTTTTGAGGAGAGAAAACAAGGGTTCCAAAACATGCAACTAACCAGGAAGGAACTGAGATGGGAAATTGACTAAGCCCAAAAACTACAGAAGTTTGCTTGTTTTCATAGGCTGAGGAAATTCCACTAATGCTTCAACTCTTTATGGGCCCACTAATATACCTTCTGAGGTTAGTATGTAGCCCAAATACATGACAGATGTTACCCCAAAAACACTTTTAGTTTTGTCGATAGTAATAGCCTCAGTTTCTAGTCTGTGCAGAAATATCCTCAGTGTATAATCATGCTCCGAAATTGTAGATGTATAAACAAGAATATCATCCACATGAAATATAACCCCTTGGAATGTTCTCCAGAACGTAGGCATGAGACGTACGCTGGCGCATATGAAATTCCAAGTGGCAACCTCTTGAAATAATATCTGCGAAATGGTGTGATAAAAGTAGTCAAAATTTGGCTAGCTCTATTTGATATATACCTGAATTGGCATCTAATTTCAAGAAATACTTTTCCCCTTTGAGCAGAGCTAGCTTTGATTCAACACTGATGATAGGAAAGTGAGGTCTACAAACATTGTTGTTTAACTCAGTATAGTCCCCTTATATACAGACTGCATTTCTTTGGGAACCACCACAATGGGTGCAATCCATTCAGTTGGTTCAATCACTGGCCCAATAATATTTAGCTGTAATTAGCCTATAAAGTTCTGTCTTTAGTTTGTTCAAAAGAGGTATAGCCATTGTCCAGGGACTGACTGTACAAATGGTTTAGCACCCTCTTTGACTACAATTTTGACTGCACCTTTTATTTTATCCCATCCTTTTGCTAAACCTGGGAATTCTACTGGGACATTGACTTTGGTGAATTCTGAGGCTATATCACCTTCCCTATGTATATTAACCACCTCACATCTATCTCCCTTAAAACATACAATACCCAGATTCTGCAAACACTTTCTTCCCAATATAGCAGTTTGTAGGCCTGAAATAATAAATACTCTAGTTTGAGTTTGTTTACCACAAAACCAAATCTAGAAACCCAACCACATTTAGATGGTAGCCATCAGGACCAGATATAGGTTCTTCTGTCTTTTGCGCAACCTGTAACATCTGTTCTGGCACATCTAAAGTAGGAATACAACTAACATCTGCACCAGCATCAATTTTAACTTTTGTGACCTACTTATCTTTTTTGAGTGCATTTAACCACAAACCCCCTATAAATATGTCCTCCCTTGGATCATGTTCATTCTGTCTATTCTGGCCATTCCCAGACACATTAAAAACCTTGGTTTGATCTTCCTTTAGCTTCGCACACAGAAGCCCAATGCACGAGCTTACCACAACTGAAGCACTTAACTTTACCTTCTCGTGGGTGTGCTACCCACAAAATTGGCATCTGCTGAGTAAACGAGCCTTGTGGAGGCGACACACTTTGTTGTGGGGAAAAACAGCGTCAAAATGACCCTTGTTGCTGTGAAACACCTTGTGGAGATGAACGCCTCCCCAGACACCAGGTACGAAGTACACACAACTAGCTGCCATTGTTACGAGAGAGAGTCTGCCACTCCAGTCAGGGTTAACAACCCTGTTCTAATGGTACAACCTTCAACTGACATAGCATAGGTGATGAAGATGTGTTATGCAGTTTATACTGTAATGCAATAGTACTTTGCTGTATGTTTATGTACTTGAGCTCCATACATACTTCTCCAGCTCCAGACTAGGGATGGGTGGGTGATTCAAAATCATCCTCGCTGCACCGCTCTGACAGTTATTCCCCACTGGCTGTTTTACAACATTAATCCTTAGTGGTAGCCCCCTTCCCCCGGAGTTCCAGTACCAAGATAATATTTGTTTTCATTCTGCCTGTAGCATTGTGACCAGGTAAGTTTTATCAGTTTGTCAAGATATTCAAATGGGCTCATGTCAGAACGTTGAGCAAGTCATTTAAGCATTCTCACCTGACTGTCTTCAAGTCATGATATAAAGTGACCTTTCTTTATTGACAGGAGGATTATTGTGCTGATACAGGAGGTCCTATTCTGTACTGTTGCCACAATGTGGGAAGCATGTCACTGTACAAAATGTTTTGGTATGTGCAAGAGTTCACTGTTTCATTGATGAAAACGAATGGCCTAATCTCAGTCCAAGAGTAGCCCCAGGCCATTACACTACTCCACCAAATTTCACTATCAACAAAACATACTTAGGTAAATACTATTCACTAGGCATCCGCCAGGTCCACACATGTCCATCCTAGTGCCAGGTTGTGTACTTTGACTCATCACTCCATAAAACATTCTTCCACTGCTCCACAGCTTAATTAAGGTGTTGTCTGCTGAACTACAAACAACTTTTGTCATTGGTGCAAGTGATCAGTGGCTTCTTGGCAGTGGTGCATCCATGAAAACCCAGTGTTATCATCTCCCAATGAAGAGTCATGTCACTGACCTTTGTAGTACAAAGTTTGTACCTAAGTCCTCTGCAATCACTGACATGGCTGCCTGATGATAAGTTGCACAGCATGCTTTAAAGTTTGCCTACAGTAGCAATGCTTGGAGCCAGTGCCTCTTATAATGTTTCCATTTGACAGTGACATAGCTGACAGTGGACTGATACACATACAACTGCTGATAAATCTGTCTCATGACATGCCTGAATTAATGGGTCCTTACAATAGTTCCCCCTTCTTTTTAAATGCACACAAATATCTCCATTGACTTATGACAACAAACATGTGTATGGTATTCAAGCATTAGTGTGTTGGTTTATATGGTGTCCTACTGGGATAGAATGCTGGGAGAAAATGGTGATTATTAGCACCATAATACATGTAATGGTTGTTGAATGGATGTCTAGTGGTTGGCCACACTATTTCGAAAGCTAGTCCTCATTTTAAGGATAAAAATGGCATGTAGACATAACAATTTCTAACTTTCGTAGCATGCATTGATGCAATGAGAATGTGCTGTTACACATTGGTGAAGGCGCCTTTAGTAACATTGTCATCTGAACACGCCTGCTCACATTAAGTAGAATCCAGAACAGCGATTGTGGCAAGCAAGGTGTGCATTGCCAAATTACAGTAAGCAGGAACCCCCACTACTAACCAGGAATCAAGGCAGATTGCACAATTAAGACACCAATATTTAGCAATATGGAGTGGCGAGCATTGTCTTTCATCCTCATGACGCCGGCAGTGATGAACCCCTCCAGAGACCAGCTGTGCCATCTGTCATAACCGCCATGAACAACAGCCTCGGGACTTAACTCAAGGTGGGACAAACCCAGTTAAGTACCATGGTTCAATTTAGGCAGGTAATTAACGTTTAATATAATATTGCTCTCCCGATCATTCGGTGCAGTGTGTAATTGTAATATTCTGTTAACAGAATAATGACCCGGCTTTATTCCAGTTAGTCTTATAGTCAATCAGCCCCTTGCTCTACCATAAGCTACAATTCTTACCATGAATCGCAACCA
Source organism: Dryococelus australis (assembly GCA_029891345.1). Classification (NCBI taxonomy): domain Eukaryota; kingdom Metazoa; phylum Arthropoda; class Insecta; order Phasmatodea; family Phasmatidae; genus Dryococelus; species Dryococelus australis. The sequence continues at coordinate 61,058,503 of CM056999.1, forward strand.
TAAAACCCCTGATCTTAGTAACTGCTTATGGCCTCTGGGCATAAGTGTTACAGTGTGCATTCAGAATATTTTTCATACAAGTTAGTCAGCTGCATTAGCTGAACCTATACTATTAATCAAGAACTAAAGTTTGCCATGTCAAACACTTTACGCCCAAATGGGGAGAAGGGGGAGGGGGGGGAATGGGCCTAGGAGGGATCAATAGTGCCCCATGGGGAAGGGAGTTAGTTATGGTTGCCAAAACCCTTCCAGCACTTCCGTGGGGGAAGGATTTTTGTGCCCCAGGCTTAAGGTCCATGTATACCAGAACGAAAGTTTACCACGAGGGAATCAATAGTGCTCCACGGGGAAGGGAGGGAGTTGTGGTTGCCGAACCCCCTCCCCCCCATTTCTGGGGGGGAGCGGTTTTTCTGCCCCAGGTTTAAGGTTCGTGTATACCATAAAAGATGGGTTTGGATGTACCACAATTATCGTGTGGAGAGCTGGAACCAAAATTCTGCATGCCTTTTTGGACCTTCCTCTGTGGAACCCCTCTTCCCCAACCCACCCACCCTGGGAGGAGATGCAAAGACCGGGGAGGTTTGTTTTTTACCTTCTTTTTTACTTGGAAGGCACATTTTATGGCCAATTTTCGTGGGATTTAAGGGAGAGTTGTTTTTCTATACCCCACCCTCCCCTAATGAGAAGCTAGGCCCTTTGGACCTATCCCCTTCACCCTCAAAATTTCTTCTCCTTACCCCCTTTTGCAAATCCAGAAAGTGCTACATGGCTAATTTTTTAAAAGTATTTGTTTGAAATTTGGTACTTTCCTTTATTTTTAAACTTTCTATCCTCCTCCCTCCCCCCCCCCAAATGGTTAGGCCCTTTGGGTAACTCCCCTACCAGGGGAGGGCTTTTTTGTGCACCATATTTTGCACCTTCTTTTCGGCCTGAAGGCACATTTTGCGACCAATTTTCGTGGGATTGGGGGATTGTTGCCTTTCTATACCCCACCCTCCCCCAATGGGAAGTAAGGCCCTTTGAACCTTCACACCCCCCCCCCCCCCTCAAAATTTCCACCCTTCCACCTTTTTTGCCATTTGTAGGTGCTATATGGCTCATTTTTATTGTATTTTGTTGGAATTTTGTATTTTACTTTCTTTTAAGCTCTTTTTACCCCATAAAACAGGTTAGGCCCTTTTGGGTAACTTCACCTACCAAAAGTGGGTACCATAAAACATATATAAATACCATAATTATGGCACAAAACAACCCTTGTCCATTTTTGTGTACCATAAATATGGTATCGGTACCATAAATTTGGTACTTCATATGATAATTTTGAAATTCGTACTATAATAGCATATGCATCTCCCCATCTTTTCAATAAGCTAGGTTCATGTCGATCCCAAATAACACCCACAATTATTAAATATACCATAAATGTACCATCATTTTAACATTATTCCCATCGCAACTGCAGGCCGGAATGTGTGAGCGAGCAAGTGCCGGAGTTTCCAGACAACACTGTACCATAAGTACTATTTTGTACAATTACCTGCTTCACCTATGGTGGCTTAGCCCACGGGCCCGTCCCTGCTGGTCACCTCATTAATCAAAAACAAAACTTTTTTGTTATGCAGCATCCCCCTCCTGCCATCCTTACCCTAAGGGATAGAGGGGTGGAGCAAGAACCTGCATACCCTTAGACCTTTGGCTGTCCCCCCCCCCCCCCAACTCACCTACCACTCCTTTGGGAGGAGATGCAATAACCAGAGGAGTGTGTTTTTCACCTTCTTTTCGGCCTGGACAGCACATTTTTCAACTGATTTTCTTGGGTTTTGGGAGAGGGTTGTCTTTCTGTACCATACCCTCCCCCAATGGGAAGTTAGGCCCTTCAAACGTACACCCTCCTAAAAGTTTCCACCCCTTTCCCCTTTTTTGCCTTTGGAAAGTGCTCTATGGCACATTTTTTTATTGTATTTTGTCGAAATTTGGTATTTTACTTTATATTTAAGCCCTTTATCCCCCCTAAAACGGGTTACGCCTTTTGCATGAGGTTAGACCCTTCGAAACTTCAACCCCTTCCTTCAAAATTTCCCAATCTAAAGTTATAAGTTTTAATTCTTGAGTCTTAAGTTTGCAACTGCAGCAAGTGAGCACGTGCTGTCATTCCCAGACTAATTTCATACGATTACCTGCTTCACCAATGGTGGCTTAGTCCACGGATTCCACGGACCCGTTTTCTGATTACATATTTAAATGAGAACAGCATAAAGTAACTTGTAAAAAATTACATAATATCATAGCATAGGAAAAATGCAGTGTAAAAAAGTGGTGAATGAAATGTAGAATCAGCTACTAGAGAAGGGAAATATGTAAGAATTGGCTAGTGATACAATTTACGAGACCCTGTAATGACTCCAGGATATACAGAAGTTATTGATGACCACATATTTGCACTATTTACACATCCACAAATGTACCTATGACTGAAGTGAGAGATAGCTCAACACTAGACAAGTAGTTTAGAGGGCAAGATATTGTTTAGAAAATCTTTAGAGGAAGGTAATTTGCCACAGGGCTGGAAGGAGGCACTGGGGATTCTGGTATACAACAACAAGGAGAGGAAAAGAAAAATCCTAGTAGTAACAGGCCCATGAGTCTCACATAGAGTACAGAGAATGTTATGGAAAGGTTTTTAGTACTGTAGGTGGGAGAGGTTATGAAAGAAAAGACCTGGTTGCAGGAGTAGCAACATGCTTTTAGGTCAGGTTACTCATGTGAGAGACAACTGGCTGGACTGCTGTGCAGGTAGTACCATAGATGAAGTGAAGCAGGTGGATGTCTGCTTTACAGACTTTGAGAAAGCCTTATTTAAGGTGCCCCATAGGATTTTTATGCAAAAAGTGGATGAGCTACTGGATGATAAGTGGGTAGTGGATTGGACAGTGAACTTCTTTATGGTGATAAAACAGAGGATGAAAGTGGGGCAGTCCTTGTTGGAAGAGGGTGGGGTTACATCAGCAGTTCAGCAGAGTAGTGTGTTGGGTCCCTTGTTGTTCACCATTATGGTTAATGACCTGGAGATAATGGTGGATGGCCCAAGTGAAGCTGTTTGCGGATGATGGTATGCTACATGCAGAGGCGGGTGGGGAAACTAAGTTGCAGGAGAACACAGAACAAATAAGGAGATGGACAGAAAGTAATAAATTGAAGAGTAATGTACCAAAAATAAAGATTGTGTGTTTCACTAGGAAGAGGGGAAGTATGAAGGCACTTATAAAAAAATGGCAAGGGCAGGTGATAGGAGAAGCTCCAGAGTATAAGTACCTAGGGATGGTGATTCTGAGTGATCTTAGGTGGAAAAGCAAGTAGGAGAGTGGTATCAAAGGGAAGAAGGGCTTTGGGAATGTTCTTTGAGTGGGTTAGTGGGAAGGTGAAAGAGAAGGCTTAAAATCTTTGGTTAGGATGATAATAGAATATGCAGCTTCCATATGTGGAAGAGGAGTTGGAAGCTGGAGAAGGTGCATAAAAGAGTAGTGACGTGGGTTAAGGGTAAATGAGTAAGGAAGACATGAGAAGGTGAGTTTAAAAGGAATTTAGGCCATCCTTTACGATGGAGGAGTTGGAGTGGAGCTTCCTAAGGAACTGGCGAAGAGTAGAGTGTTTGGTCAGAATGTACAGGGTAGTGAGTGGAGTGGGAGTATGGCGGAATTTATTTAACTAAGCAGCTGTACACTGGGAGAGGTACAAATACTATAAACTTTCAGAGGTTATGGAGGTGGACGAAAAGGGGAAGGCAGTCTATGCTGGTGAGAACTTCGAGTGAGTGGAAATTAGTTGCAGCAGGAGTTGATTATAATGAATGATGTAAGCAATTTAAGAAGGGACCTGGAGAGTAAAAAGTGATGAGGAGAGGAAGCGCTTGCTACTGGGCAATAGCCTGTAAGTGTTCCACTGATTACTTACCCAAAACTGTTATGTTGAAGAGTTTTGTCTGCGAGCCTGCAGCATTGGTCCCCAAGCACCTGTAGATACCTTCATCGTATTTCTCTGTCATGGACAGTTCCAAGATCCTCTTATCATCCGACGCAATCACATCCTGGTCTTCACTGCGAAAATATGCACACTTGCCATTGTTAGTTCTGCTAGTTGCAGCATGACAAATGAAACTTTTTATTATATTTCTTCAGATGTCTAACAAATTTTATCTTATTTTTGCAGAGAATTTCTAAGCCAGTGATAGTAACTACTGTTTTTATGCTAGTCTCTCTTAAGTATAGGCTGTTTACGGTTACCTAACACTTTTTATTCAATGTTAAGCTATGGAACTACTTTCTATCCATCGTTACCAACTTTACTGGGCAAACGTCACTCAATGCGCCCATTAAAATATATGCACTCAGGAGCAGTGACTTTTTTCTAAGGTTCATTTCTAAAGTGCTCACTTTATCATGAACAGACTTTAACAGTAAGAGTTGCACACTGGTTTCTCATTTAAGCACTTTTTTTTTAAGAGGGCAGCTGAATTACTTTCTGGTCTACATTGTTAGTTAAACTGTCTTTCTAAAAACCATTTTTGTATAGATTTAATAGGTATGAAGAAAATTAAAATTTGCATGTTGGAAAATGTTATTTTTCGTTATTGGACTTTTCCTTTGTCTTCAAGTGGCAGTGTTAAAATAGCAGTTGCTGTAAGATGGGGTGGAGCACAGTGACAAATTTGTATTATACAGAGTACAAAAATGCTTGTGACTAGTGGCAACCCTTATGGGAGAAGGGAACTAAATAATGGATGCTTCTAAAGTTTTTCCAATTTTGAATGTTGAATGGTCTTTGAATTTTGTTTAAATTCTCACCTTTTTTCTTTTGCAGCATTGTTACATTACAGGTAGATACTTGTAATGTTTCAATTTTTGAAAGTGCACATATGTTTAGAGTTAATAAATTTATTACAATTTTTTATTTTCAGCATTGCAACGTGAGTAAAAGGTTATGAAAAATGAGTACTGGTTTGTTTACAGATGAAAGTATGAGGACAACTGTAAATCTTGTACTGGATAAAGATACAACAATGTTACTTCCCATACATGTGTGAGTTACTGATTTCTAATATGATGCACTGGCTAGGAAAGTTTATTCTGAACATTTTTTAATTAATTTACTAAGTTACAGGTTATTAAAATAATTAATTTTAATTAGTTTATAAGGGTAGTCCTCATGAGCCAGTACCAACACATTTAAATTTTATAGGACAATAAATAAATTTAATTTTTTTGTATTATGGGTATTTAAAGAAACTTAAGGAAATTGATCCTGGCATTGAACTCTGCACAAGATCAAAATATCAAAGAAGTTGTAGCAATGGTGCACGCTAGCTACACCCAAACAGAAGACAATCCCGCAACAGTAGGGATCAGCCATGGAATGTGCCACAGAATTTTGTCGGATGACCTGAACATGTCATGTGTTATACAGCAAGGTATGCCACACTTCCTGATGCAAGACCAAAGTAATGATCGCATGACCATTTGGGGTGACCTGATTAGTAATGCTGATGACGACGGGGAGTTTCTATACTGATTCATAACAGGAAACAAAACATGTGTTTTTTGTATGATTCACCACTTGGAAATTGGTATCACTGATACAGCAGAGAAAACCACAAGACAGTTCAACTGGGAAGGTGATGCTTAACCTTTTGTTTGAATCATTGGGCATTGTTCACATAGAATGCATCCCACAAGGAGTAACTTTAAACAAGAACCGCTACATGGAAATCCTTGATCATTTATGCAATGCAATTCATCATAAGCATTCTGAGCTGTGGCGTAGTGGAACTGGCAAAGCAACAACAGGCCACTGTGTAGCCACACCCTCCACATTCACCTGATCTTACACCATGCAATTTCTTTCTCTTTCCCTGCTTGAAAGCACAGCTACATAGGTGAAGATTTTACTCGGTCAAGGAGATAATGACTGCCACAAGAGAAGCCATATATGGTCTTCCTGCCAGTATCTATCAGCAATGTTTGAAGTAGTTATACCTATGTTGGCAGATGTGCATAGCAACTGTGACTATTTTGAAGGATGATGTGCATCGGTGTAAGTATGAGCCATGGTGCATCGCTTCCAACACTTAATGCACTAGTCCACAAACTTTTTGACTGTATTGCGCATCTCATATTTTCAGCTGCTTATGCTACTGAAACAATTACTTATATGAGGAGAATACAGAGTTCAATAATTCTTAATGGGATAAATCAGTTACATGCTAAACTAATCTAACTTACTTGGCACAAACATCCTTGACTGACCCAAGAATAAATCCTGAAACCTCAGAGTTTGAAGGTTATGCCACAGAAACCACCCCCAAATGCTTTAAAGTTTGAATCTTGTTTCAGTAATATGTAAATTCTAGTTAATTGAAAATAGTTTAACATTATCCAAGCACAATTTTTGTAAAAAAAAAAATGCATTTCCTGGTATTTGGAAGATAGCACGTGTAAAAACTTTGCATTCAATAATTTAAATTATTTAATTATTAAATAAAAAAATTAAATCAATAAACTACTGATGTGTTCAGCTTTTATCGTTTATCGCATATTGCGTTAATCTAAGTATATTTCGGGTCCCGTCACCTAAGATTTCTTGCAATTATTGTTTTTAAACTGGTTGTTTATACAAACGTCTAGTAACTGGATGTGAAATACGTCATGTACGTCGCCGTTTATCACAGCTCTGCAGTGTGTTGTCTGTCTTCCCAAAACGTGTGCCACATCTGCAGAGAAGTGCAAGTCTGGCTTGCTACCTCACCTTACCCATCTGACGAGAGGGAAAGTGGTTACCTAGCAACCAGCGTGGCGACCTAGAGTCCTCTCTCTCCCCCTCCTCTTTCTTACTCTATCAGCCGTGCACATTCCTTCCACCACTTAAATGTTATCGAGAGGGGAAGTTGTCTAGCAAAAGAAAAAGCAAGTGTTCTCTCTCTCTCTCCTTTTTTTTTTTCCACACAAAAGCAAATGTTTTTGCGTGAAAATGTTACGCAAAATATTTTAACAAGGAATTATTATTTTCAATGATGTTTTCTTTTGTGATCAAAGGTTGTTTTTTCCCATAAAGTTGGTGTTTCCTTGTATCTGGGGTAAAATCGACATGATTTTAAAAAGTAATATTTATTTAACTCAAGGGGTGGTATCTTTGCGAATAAAATTATATGCCCAGAAGCACATACTTGACCTCCCCTTGTCGCCAAAAGTTGTTTGAACATCGAGCGACTTATATTATAAACGTAAAGTTAATTTTCAATAACTTCTTGATGGGAAATCGGAGGATTTATATTATTTTATTTCAATAGATAGGGATGTTTGGAATAATTTGATGAAATGTAACTGTCACACTACTCTAACAAACCTGACACAACATCCCCGACATGACAAAATTTGAGTAAGAGCTAATGAAAAGCAAGGTCACTGTGACGTCAGCCCGACAAAACTGTATCCCTAACAGCCCAACATTAGTAGGTTCTATTTCTACTGTCCATCGCATTGGGCTCGTCGAAGAATACTAAAATTTTTATACACTATTATAAAACCAAATTTTGTGCATATTTACCTACTGTAGTAAATAACAAATTAACTTGCTGCCAAAATAACATCCTGACTTTTTTTTAAATACTTTTTTTATCTTGTATAAATTCAAATATGTATTGTCAAACGCATAATAATCAGTCCCTTTATCGTAAGTTGTAGAAGGTAAATATTGGGTATTATTAGGATAACTTGCTGTTTTAGGATTTTCCAACAGCCAACTAACACACTTGTTGGGCAGATTTCATCATGGTATCGTGAACACTGAATAAAATATAATGTGAAATTCTATTTATTTCCAACATCATGTCAGTCTGTCATATTATGTTCATCGGGTTATTGTGACTCCAGCTTTACTCATGACAGGGAAAATCAGAGGATATAGTTTTGAATGATTAATTATTAAAGACAGTGAAGAAATCAATTATAATTTCTGTTTCAAAATTACAAGTTTTCTTTGCAGTAAATTATAATTAATTACTGTAAAAGACATTTGCCATGCGTGGTAGTGATGTGAAGGGGTAATCCTCCCACCGCCACCCCTCCTCCACCAGCCGCTGTGAACACACTGCCTGATCAATAATTTCTATTTGCTCTCAGCTGATTGAGTGCACATGAGACATTCAAAATTTGACTAGCATTCTGTGTCATATTATTTTCATTTTCAGAGGGTTTGAAAGTTTTAGGTCAGCTTGCATTTGGTGTCAGATTACAGTCAATTATATATGGTATTTTGAGTCATTATTTTCTGTATTTAAAGGAGTTTAGGTGAAATTATTTTAATGTATTATTTACAGTTATAGTTTTTCTAAACTTCCCATTTTTATTCCATTTATTAGCTAAACTTTATTCACAGATAATGTACAGCTCTTACTATACTCAAAATTAAATTTTATAAGGTTAGAAGTTGCATTTTATCAATTTTGAAGCCCGCCAGTTTTAAGTGAAACCGAATTTTTAAGCCACCCGGTACAAGGAGAAACCTTACCTTGTACCTGTAGCATTGGCAGCATACCGTGCCAGTTAAGGCCTGTGATATGAGGATTAGAGCCTCATGTGCCAATGTGTTAATATCACTGGAGATGTACCCCAATCATAAATTGTTCATCTACGGAGCCACCAGGGGGGTCGCACACAAGTCCCAGACTAGCAATTAAGTGGATTCTTTCCACATTGTATGGGGAGAGTACAAGGTGGAATGTCTTGTGGCAAGTGTGATGTCGGTGACTTGGGGATTGATACACTGTGCGTAAATGAGAGGAATGGGTGGCCTTCAAATACTTGGACGCAAGCGTCGCGGAAAGCATGCCCAGGAGAGGCTATTCCCTCTTGGGCAAAGTGCTAGTATATTTCATGGGACGTGTGAGTTTACGTGAGAGGACAAAGTCAGAAACACTGGGCAACACGACACACTGATGCGTTATGTGTTGTCTCACAGGCGGGGGAGCTCTCCTCTGCTCCACTGGCATTGCTGGGGTGGCCAGTTGAGGAACAGCGGCTGACACTGGTTGCGGCAGAGTGGTGCTCATTGAGGGGAGGGGAAGGTGTGGAGTTATGACGGTATACTCTGAAGTTAGTACAGTTGGTTCAATGCCAAATACGTCTATGTCACAGTGGAGCCATAACAAGTACTCAAAAGGTAAGCAGCCTGGTGTCCTTGTGGGTAAAGAGAAAAGTGAATGACTATCTTGAGATGTACTACTTGAATTGCAGTTTATTTCCTCCTCAAAGAGTTGCAGGTTACGTTTGAGCCGATTTATTACACCGGTCTTATAGTTCTTCGGCATGAAGCCAATCTACTGTAAGTATTCTGATAGAAAATAAATCTAAATTCCAACTTTGTGTACGTGCTGTGAAGCCGGGTATACTTAGCAGTTCTAACAGAGTACTTCCTGATATCCAACTAGGCCCAACATGTCTTGCCACTTAACCTCTCCTGGCCTTTCTCCAGCCCGGAGGGTTATACAGCAAATCACATGAGCAGCTGCAGTACCAGGGTGTATTGGGTTTCTAGTGAAAGGCTCCTCTGAAGATTGACCAGTGCAACACCCTGAGTGATGCCTTGGCCAAACTCGGAATACCGCTCAATGTTACTTGTACCTGCCGTTTCGCTGTCTCTATGGAACCGGCGTTACTTCACACACACACACAATAGAAATAATTAAGAGTTTCAAATAACTCTGGCTTGATTGGTAAAACTCTAGGACTCAAGGATCCTACTAGCTAGAATTGATGAGTTCTTCGGTTCAAGGGTTTGATTGTAGCATTTGATACATTTAAGAACTTTTGTATATACAATGAAACAATAAAGCGAGATTAAAAGAGCCACATTTACAAGTACTAGCATAAAATACTTCTTCCATGAAACAAATATAAACCATTGGAATATAATCGTTGCAGACGTCAATTATATTAAGAATGCATTCTCAGGTGAAGGCTACCTGTTACGTTACTTTACTTAACTTTTCATGTAGTATTATGAATTTAAATAATTCTCATTTAAATTACGCTATATCCCATGAATTCTAAGTTTGCCTGATCGGGGGTGCCCATAAGGGACCTCGTAGTTTTATAATGCTGGGTTTTCCACTCGACCGGTAGAGATGGCCGGGCTAGGGCCTTAAGGGGATGTCTATGTCGCAGTGACCTTGGGTTACCTGGACAGTGCAAGGTTTAGGTAGAGTAAGGATGATGAGACAACTGGAAGCACTGCAGAAGAGGTGTTCTTCTGGAGTTACTGGCTTCAGAGATGATGGCATCGTCGTGGATGCTGTCAACTAGCGGCGCAGGTGTAGGACGTACAGTAGTCAGTCAGAGTACCCCCAGCTCTCACAGCCTAGGAAGGGGTGTAACAAGACTATCACCACCGCGGTTGTCGACGCCAGTCTTCACAGCCTTGGAGAAGAAGAGTGACTCTGATGAGCCACCCCGAGCAACTCTGGAGACTTGAGCTGTTCCGCCTTTTATAGTGATCTCCAGCGATCTTAGGTCCCTCGAGGGGTGCGGGGGGGCTTGGCCCCATCTCTTAGGGGTAGAGCTTGTGACGTCACGCGCATGGAACATGGATGCTTATTAGGCCTGTCGCTCGACACCTGGTGTGAAATATCTCTTAACTGCTGCCCCTCGAGTAGGCCATGATTCTTCAGTGATTGGCCTGCTTCCTTCTACGGCACCAAATTCAAACTGTGCTCTCTTCAAATAGCAGGCATGGTGAAGCGGAATATTGTTGCTTCAGGGAGGGCATTGACGTGACAGATTTCTATCACTTAAGGAGAGCAGTACAAGCTAGGAACACGGGGTTGAAAGTGTGTTGAGCCTCTGTCAGCATCTGGGAGTTTTCCCCCTGTCCTGTTTCCAGTACTGGCGGGAGACCTGCCCATGTGGCTTGCCATATTCAGATGGGGCGAAGTCGTACATCGGGAGTGCGCGTCCTCTAGTCCGGAAAGCGTCATGCGTCTCAATGTACATGTCAGAAACCTCATCTACTGAAATCCTGCATGTATGGAAATTTTTGACATTCTCTTGAGTAGCGATATATAGGAAGTCATCTGTGGTATCGTTTTAATATTATGTAATAACTGACATTCATTTTATTGTAATTGTATATTTTCCTTTTTGTATTGCACTTTAACATCTTATTGGAGATATTCACATTTTTTCAATGAGTCATGGGTAGGACATGACCTAAGCTATCTCATTTCTGGCTGTGACACTGACAGAAAGTTTGACAAATAAATTACTATTCCAGTTATGCTTACTTTAACTGCAAGTTACGCCCATCTCTTGACCACTGAATTTTAGGATCAGGGATTCCGACTATTGGACACTGCAGGAGAATCGGTTCCCCTTCAACAACCTCATGTATTTCATTGGCCAGGCCATCAACATGTGGTGGCACTGCACAAGAAAAACATAAACACACAGGTAATTTTTGAGTACATTAGTTGACTAGTATTGTTAAACTTAAAGATTTATGTAATGTTTTGTGTTGTGTTGTGCCAAAAGTATACACTCAAAATCTCGTATGATTACCGAGTAATTTCTGTGGCTCTGGGTAGGACTGGCATAAGGTGTGTGGTATTTGGGATTTTTATCCTGCTGGAAGTTTTTATAAAAGGTGGTTAAAAACTTGTTTTATTGATTGTTATTGCTCATATCTATCCCTTGAATTTTATGGTTATTTTCCACTCATGCAGAGTCACTATTGTGGTAATATTGTGTTAATTATTTTATTTAAGTTGTCACCATTCAGGCTCATATTTGATACAGTAGCCATCATTTTGTTGGCACCCAAGCACTGATATGTTTGACTACCATCACAAACATTAAATACTGCAGGTCACTTTGGAACTTAATGTTTTCTTTTTAATACGTCTAACTCAGCTATATGCAAATTGTAACCCACTGGCCATTTGCGGCCAAGGTTGACTTGAGTGGCCCGCTGTAACTTTCCAAAGTAACACTAAAAATGGCCCATGAACAAAACTGAAATGACCTGCGAAACATTTTATAAACAACAGATTTAACCAAATGCAAGAATGGCAGCATATGTCTAATGATTATTTGTAATAATTTTTTGTGTAGACTTGTGAAGTATATTCTGTGTCACTGTGGTTTTAGTTCATTTATGATAGCGTTACTCTGCAATATTTTCAGATGTGATGATACTGTATGTTAGTTAAAACATTTTTTTTAGAAATTTGTAGTAAAAAAATTGTATATATTACTTGGACTCATTAAATACTCTTCCCAGTAAAGGTATGGGACCGGTAAAGGCATTAAACATAAATGTGTACCATAAATGATTGTCCCAGAACACTAGTACCCCAGACCTAGTATCTCATTCAATAACAGAAAATTAATAGTGTGGCCTGCAGCACAAACTTGAAATCTGGATTTGGTTCCCATGTGAAAAAGTTTCCCTAATCTTGGTGGTCTAAATGCTCCACTCATTAAAAGTAGTGAGTATATTGGTGTGCAATAAATCTCTGAAGATCTGTATTAATTTAAGAAAAACATTTACATCTCTCTTGTTTCACTGATATTCTGCTGTCCAATACAAATTATAATGCTGAATTCATTCACTGAAATGTAGTCCAAGTCTTGATACTGTACATGTCAGAGGTAGCACTGTTCTGAAGGCAAAATGATAGAGGCAGTAGCACTCATATGATACAAGACATGATCATGTTCTGAAGCATTTTGCTGAGATACTGGTTAAATAATAAATATATACTGCTTGTATAAATGTGTTTGCTTAGTGATGGTTATAATAAACTTATTTACCCTTTGTCAACAGTGCATGATTTGAGTTTTAGTCTTACGGATGGTGAAGTAAGCTATCTGGCAGTAAACTTCTTAGTGTCTAAGCTGACTCAATGAATCATGGAATAATGCCATATAGAAGCAGTGCCTTCAGAACAGGCCAGTTATGCTCCAATGTCATACACTACCGGATTGTAAGAGACATTCGGCAGACTGTAAATCTCCTAAATCTCAGAGAACTGGTAAGACACTCACTGAAAACCTGAAAAATAACTGTGTAAACTCACCCATGACAGTGACATGGAAGTCTTTGGTGAAGTGGCCAATTTTGTTGGTGGCAGCACAGTGGTAATGGCCCGAGTCGTGGGGTCGCACCCTGGGGATGGTCAGCACTTGTCCTTCAGAGGATAACGCTGTCCCTGGAGCGGTGTGGATAGTCACTGGCACATTATTTTTTCTCCATGACACCTGCCCACCAACACCGCAATATGTTACTAGTTTTATCTTTGAAGTTTAATGGCAATGGTGAGTTCATGTTATTATGTTGGTATGATTGGACTGTTTCCATTGCCAACCACCTTTGGTGTCACCTTTAAAACGTACATGTCATACACTTTCAACTGTACATAGTACAGTTCCTGTGTTGGGTCATTTTTGGGAGATAAACAACAATTGCCATGACGTCTGAATCAGCCCTCGTGTGTGTACATTTCTCCGAACGGGGCTACTCCTGGTTCTCCGCAGTAAACATTGAACATGGCATATGTGTGTGTGTGTGTGCATGTGTGTGCGCATGCACGTGCGCATGCATGTGAGTGTGTGTGTGTGTGCACGCGTGCATGTGTGCACATGCATGCTGTGTGTAATATATTCAGATGCTGGAGCACCACCTTTGTCATTGCTTTCATTAACGACCGCATGTACCGCAGCACCTTCATCGTCAACCTCAGTGGAGGCCGGTATCCCCTCTCCTTTTCCTCCCCATACCCCCAATCTTCTATTCTCCTTGCATTTTGCATAACAATGTAATACAATGTTATTAAAGTCGTTGCACGATCTTGCCTTTTCCCTATTCAACTGGCAGCAGTGATGCAATGTACATTTAATCTATGATGGTCGGGAATCTGATGAATTTTCATAGACACCAGGATTTGTGAAAATGGTGCCTTTATGGGTCAACTGTCTTTTGGGCCTTATTTATGTGCAAGTAGCTACAACATCATGTTGATACAATGCTGCAAATGGTGAGTCATGGCAGAGTTCCAAATTGTGTTAAATATTTTTCAGAACATTAAAGTTTGATGAGTTTTAAATCTGTCATTCTAATATGTTGTTAGTGTTGCAGAACAAGACGAAGCTTTCTTCTTTTCAAAATCCCTTTGGTGTATGTTAAAACTAAATACTTTGGCTATAATTATTTACAGATTTATTGTGTTTCAAGTGTGGAGTGAGATCGGCCTCTGTCCCATTTGTTTGTCCTACTTGAGTGAATGCTCACGCTCGGCCTCGACCCACGTGTGCTGCTTTTTCTGTCGCAGCATAGTAAATATTTTCACAGTTGAACACCTTGATGGATTCAGGGGAATTGTGGTCAGTCAGCTATTTAAAATTTATTTTATCCAGGTTTTAATTTTATGTGTGTCACAACACGAGAAGTAAATTTGACGAGCCTTTTAAGGTGGCTCTTTATTCAGCGTCAATTGATGGAAATGTCAGTTACCAAAATTATTGAGAGGCAGCATAAATTTTAATAATGCTTGTTATTATACTCTGAAAGTTGAGTGACGTATTATAGGGCAGGAACATTCCTTAACATGTGTTAAAGTATTTGTCGCTGCTCCCAGTTTCGCTAATATTGTGTGACACTTTGAAAGTCATTAATTGATGTACGTATGGAAGCAAATATTCTATTCAAAATCAAAACAACTATGTCAAGTATTCAATTTTGAGGGCTGAAGACATTTTTCAATTAATTATATGTTTTTAAAAAGGGTAATCGTTGTAGATACGATATATGGAAACAATGTGAAAATATTTTATAACAATTTTATAGTGATCAGAGTGTAAACCTTTTAAATGCAGTGCTGCCCCATTTTTTTGGAGTACGGGCGGCGTTGCCAAGTGTTCTGTGAGTTTTTAAGCGATGTCTTTTCACTTTATAAATTAAATTTAGTTCATCATTGTATTGGTTTGGTTTACGTTAAATTTTGGAGCAAAATTAAAACTCTGTTCCAGTCTAATTGTTTATGAAAGGGGTATTGAGCTAAAAGAATTTTGATGTCAACAGAATTTACAATATTATATTTTGTTGTTGAAATGCCTTTAAATTATAATGACAAATTCTATGTTTTGCCTATTGTAGAGGCTCATGAATCATGTATTCATTTATGATTGATACTCCGGTGTTTTAATTAGCCCTTGGTTCATAAGCTTGTGGTAAAAACTTTATGGTGCTATTGTACTTTCTGCAGCATGCCGTACATTTTAACATACTAATATTTCTGAAGAAGTACTGACAAATGAATATATTTTAATCTGTTTGATATGTTTTGTTGTACATCTAATATTGTTGAAGAGTCGTTTTGTATCCAAGTTTCTTGTACAACCTAATGAAAAAAATATATGTACTATCTGAACTTTTGAGTGTTACAATTTGTGAGTGTCAGCCGTGGGGGAGGTGACACCTACCGGAGCAACTGCGTCGAAGGACGGTCGTCAACCGCGTCAGCGGGATGCCATGTTCAATGTTTACTGCGGAGAACCAGGAGTAGCCCCGCTCGGAGAATGTACACACACGAGGGCTGATTCAGAAGTCATAGCAATTGCTTATCTCCCAAAAACGACCCAACACATGAACTGTACTATGTACAGTTGAAAGTGTATGACGTGTACATTTTAAAGGTGACACCAAACGGGTTATGGATATAGGAAAGTCCAGCAAGAAACAAAGCCAAACATGGAAATCACAGTTAAATTGATATACTCTCGCACAAACTGTGTACACTTATGTGAACAGGTACAAAACGTACTAGTACATATATTACTTGTATGAGCTGTTTAACATCCATCAGAATAGTCTCTGAGGTTGTCTATGGTTTGCTGCCAGTGATGAGGCAGACAGGAAATACCGTTGGCTGCATGAGATCCGTCAGTGTGCACCGCCTCTTGTTGAAATGCTCTGATAATGCCTGCTTCATTACTGGGAATGAACCATGGACAGCCTTAGTGACTGCTTTGAAGGATGTTAAACAGCTCATACACATATGATACGTACCTGTAGCATCACCAGTCTCGCTCATGATTTGCCCTTCAGACATTAAATTAATTTAGTTTGTTTTAATGTAATTTAAAATCACATTAAAGTTTAAACCAGGGGGGCAGGCCTCCATAATACGTGGGCTAAGCCATTGTCGGTGAAGCAGGTAACTGTACAAATTAGTATTTATTATACATTATTGCCAGGGAACTCCTGCATGCTCGCTTACGCCTATCGGCGTTCGCTCGAACATCTCAATCTGCAGTTGCAATAGGAATATTGTATTTATGGTACAGTGTTGTATTGGAATGCCAGCATGTGCTCACTCGCACATCCCGTCCTGCAATTGCAATGAGAATGTTAAAAATTAAGACTTGACATTTTAAAAGACTCAAAACTAAAATTAAGACTTAAGATGTATGACTTCATACTTAAGAGTTAAGACTAAATACGTAAGACTTGAGGGTACGCGACAAATGGTTATATGAACTTGTGTATGATCATTACGTTACTTCCGAACCCAACTTTTATGGTTTACAAAGACCTTAAGTCTGGAGCAAAAAAACCCCTCCTCCCCGGTAGTGGGTGGAAAGGGTCAACCATAACTCACCCCGTTTCTCATGGGGCACTATCTATCCCCTTAGACCTGTCCCCCCAACCCCGTCAACGTTTGGGCGTAAAGTGTTAGACGTGGCAAACTTTCATTCTTAATTAATAGTAATAGAGGTACAAAATAAATATTTTCTCCATTCAAAAATAACATGCGGTAGAGTCTGTGAATCTTCACATTGGGTTTCCACGAGTGTAATTAAATAAGTAAGTCAGAAATGAAAATGGCATCCTGGAAGCATCCAAATATTATTAAATTAATTTTTGTCTCTGTGTTCTCTGATACATTATTAATGACTTACATGTAATTTTTAATTTAATGCTCTGGAAAATTTTGAACTTGCTGACCCAGCTAGCATCCTCCTAGATGCCGGGGACGTCTACTCGCCATCTTCCCTATAATATTCATCGGCCTAGCATGGAGAAAATTACAATCCAGCTGCACACGCACACACAACGTGATAGTACGTATATTAATCCACTAAATTATACTCACACGCATCACCCTCACTCCTTCGACCAAATACTTCTTTACTGTATCGGGACAGCCTGTTATATAGGACAGACCCATGAAACATTAAAATAGTATTAAATTAAAGCCAACTAGGCCAAACTCACAGGATCAGTGCATTGCCTGGTTAAAGACAAGATGGCTAAAAGTCCTCAAAATAACTTACTTAGACACACATTCGAAAACCTGCCTATCACGAGAAAGCTAGCGCACAGATTCTGTTACACATCATACATTGTCATAACAACTGTGACGCATGATGCTTATACTACTATTATCTACTATTATGACTCATCACTCTTCACGTAGAGTATACCCTTACTTCAACCTATGTAAGAGTTGTTACCACAAAACTATACGCAGTTGTGAGCCGTTTAAATCTACCGGGCTGCCGAACACGTGGCTACAAGGTTATGCAACCAGCGAGCACACAGCTTCCGCTCCTCCCTCTGTGCTGAGTGCCTACAAGCTATCAGCCACTTTGGGCATGGCTGAGCTCCGCCGAAGATCCATGAACCAAGAACACTGACAAGAGGGTTCCCACCTCCCACGCAACCCTCACGGCAGAAGGATGTCAGACACCTTTACCACACCCCGATGTGGCAGCCTAGACTTCTGACCATAAAAGTCAGTGCACGGCGGGGCTCCAGGAGTCATTCATAATTCTTCTCTTGAGTAAACCCCAAGCACTCCTTAGGAGTAAGCACTCCTTAGTGCTGGGACCTCCAGCGAAACCTCTAGTCTTCAGTAGCCATCGCGGCTACCCTCTGTGATGATAACAGTCTTTGACACCCATCGAACAGAATATACCTTGCTACTTTAACTTCTTTTGTCTCTTCCAGACACCGCATTAGACAGCTTTAGTTGAGTAGTTATATATTCAGTTTTCTAGTTCACTTTCTCTCTAGCCTAGGACCAAATCGCCTACACCTGGCTAACATAGTTTACCTTCAGTACTACGTCTGCTTGGTAGCAGATAGTACAAGTCACTGTGTTTATTGAGTCCTCAGTAAATACAGCTTTGTTCTCTATCCTAACGATTTTATTTCTAGAGTAACATCTACTTCGCCCGCTAGGAAAAAGTTGCACTGTGCACTATCAAGAGAAACCGGGTACTTTTGTAAATCCGAACTAGCTTGACTGAGGCTCCTTTTCTGGGGACCTCCAGTCTGATACACATCCATTAGACAGCCGCCTGTTGCTTCCTACTACCCCGAGCACCCAGGTGCTGGAGGGAAGGAACGGAGGAGCCACAACCACTAGGAATACCTCCCACCAAGGAGAGACGGCAAACCTAGGTTGTATCACCTACCAGAGCACCTAGGTGCTGGGGGCAGTATTAGCCTGGGTATTGCGGCCTGGCCTTGGCTGGAAATCACATCCAGTAGTAGCATTGGTGGCCCACACGGCTCAACGTCTCTGATCTGCCCGCGGACATGGGGGATCAGTGGAGACTCTTACATAGCTTGTGCCACGAATCAACTACTGAACCTACACTATTATAGGGGAATAGTTTCTTGTCCGGAGTGCATGACGTATCTTGTTCGGTGGCGAACCAAACTCTATGACTTATAAGATAAGGCACGGCCTAAGGCATAGGGAACAAAAGATTGTTCGTCTATCTGCCAAGCAGCGGAATACCTTAGTCCCTCCTACATAGGAAAGACAGGCGGAACGGGACCGCGCCACCTCACTGAGATCACGGGCAGTCTCGACTGTCCACGTGGTACAATATATTCATTTTCCATCGCTTGTCCGAACCAGTCCTGACTACCAGCCAGTGTTGAGGGGTCTAGTATACTGGACTGAAGCTAGGTACGGACTTACCAATCCTAACTTCTGGAGTAAAGAGTCAGTGGCCTGGAACTTGGCTTACGGTGTGAGACACTTCAGTGCAACGTAATCTAACCCAAGGACTGTAAGCACCAGCTTCGCTCAGTCAGCCAATCTATATTACCAACCGACTGAAGACCTACAAAGTAAGTCGGGATTCTAACACCTCCTGTCAGCTACCTATAACCGCACACTTGGTGTAGCACAATAAACATTGATGATCGTGGCATACAATCAATAGCCGGACACGTGTTAAGTGATTTTCTTGCACTCAACTGTATGCAGCGAACGGCCGAACTAGTCCAACCAGGATCCAGAGAACTAAGGGTCAAGCCAGAGAAACCAAATGAACTTCAAGGAGTTCAAGAAACACCCTGTGGCGCCCATAGCCATTAACATGTCAGCTTCAGAGATCAACGCCACCACATGCGAAAACCGTGACACTGAGCATGACGTACCCAACTCACAGTGTAGCTGTGCTGACTGTCCAGGTAATGGCTCACTACGAATAGAATGTACCTACTGCGCCAAGACATTCCATTATGTATGCCTAGGCTGGTCTGACGAGGCCCGTGACACAGAAGGGTTGGAGTACAGATGTGAAGCCTGCAGCCAACAACCAACTAGCTTCTGTAATGAAATCACTTGCCCCGGCCGAGGCATTAACCGTATACAGTGCATGTCATGCAGCGAACCATACAGTCACATGTGCATAGGATGCCCCGACGAACGCGTCTCTATGCCAGGGATGGTCTATCAGTGGGAGAGGTGCCGACGAAAGCACACTTCTCACTCCCGCCGGTTAAAACCGTCCCGTATTTATATACAACCGGGGATGACACCCAGCCATCCAGCAACCGGGAGAGATGATGACATCCAAATTACGGATTTCGCAGACCAACCCCATGAGGATCCGGTAGCCTTTACACAATAATGTGAAAGGGAATTTAGGGAGATGGATATACCAGCAAAACAATGGGTGGACAGGGCCCAGTTACATTCAAAAGGCCTATCCTTAACGTGGTGGGAATGATTCTGCAAGTTCCTGACTGATTGGAAACAATTCAGCAATAAACTTGCTGCTGAATTTACTGGTGAGGAGGTGTTAGCTCGACTAACTACGCAATTCTACAGCCAGACCCAGGACATTGATGAAGAGGCCGAATTGTTTATAAGAAACAAGGTGCGGATTTACCACTGCCCTTTTCCGGCAGTACAAGGCGAAGAAAATTGTATGCCTCATAGCTCAAATGCTATTATCGACGCTGCGTAATTTTCTACAAGCCCCAAAGCCGCAGTCAATAGCAGAGCTGATAGAACGCACATGGGAAACAGAGCGCAACTAGGCAGAGCAAGCCAAGCTATACCATAGGCAGGTATAAAAGGGGAAAGAGGGGAGAACACTGACAGGCCACGTGCCCACCCTACGCCGCCTGAAACCCCAACTTTGACGTCCCCTTCCCGCTATCAGATGCCGCCAAAGTGTGTGTATTGCGCCGGCTGACATCATAACAGAGACTGCCTCATGAAGAAAGAGAACAAAGGGAAGAAGAATCCTGAGTCACACTCCTGAATTAACCAAAGAGCTTGATTCCCCTGAAGTGCCCCGTGTAAAGGCCCGCCTTAGTAACATAAATACCGTGGCAATGTTATATTCGGTTTCCACGGGTAATTTTATAAGAAGCGACCTACTCACGCCCCACCAACAAGCCCAAATGACCCCCGCTACAAGTAAAGTCAGGCTCGTGCAACTGGATTGCTTGCTTCCGGTCAAAGGAGGCATAAATTTAATGATCGGGATACATCATAAGACATCCCACGTTAATTTTCTAGTTACAACCCATATCTGGGAATACATGATTTTGGGGCAACCATGGCTACTTCAGCATCACTGCGTCCTCAACTATGAACAACGCCGCCTTCAACTGGGAAGAGACGGAGGAACCCTCATTAACTGGGAAGGCAGCCAGCTGAATGCTGCCCCTCCCCATACCCTGATCCGCCACCAACAGTTGCAGGTAGAAATGAACCAGCCAGCCCTAAATCACCCGACGAAGACTAGAAGTCAGGCCCAAACAGCCCGTCAACATCATGTGCGGCCTTAGTCCGAAGAGGCCCCAGACCAAGAGCTTTCGAGCCTCCCAATCCCACCCGGGAGAATAGAGATGCAACAGTGCCAAGGAGCAGTATCCGTTAAATTCCTGCCCTCAACGCCGATCAGCTATGGCCACCAAGTCACCATCAGACCTGACCGGGCTACCCTTAGCTGCACCGAAGTGTCTTTGCTAAGTCCCAGAGACAGGGGATACAATCAGACACCATGCAGATCAAGTCAGATTAGCCAAGAGATCTGAACCACTAACAGTGAAGGATGTGGAAGCAATCTGAGCACCTTACCTTCCACCTGGTACAACTCCCGAACAAGAAATCAAGGATGTGCAAGCTTCTATGGATTTGGTTCCTGACTACAAGGAGCTAACACCTCCGCCACTAGACCACCGGAATACGCCCCACAGACGAGAGCACAGAGGACGCAACTAGACCACCGGATGACGTCCACGACGTGAGCCCAAAGGCCTACAAAACTAGACTACCGGAAGGCGAACACGCCACGGAGCAAGTACAAACCCCGCAACCGCAAGAAACGTCCAGAACAGGGGTCAAGGTCGTTCCAGCTTCCACGAAGCCAACCACTGTTCTTGCCAACGATGAATTGCAACCAATGTCGAGCATAGCCTACGGCAGTGCTCCATCGCCACCTCCTGCTATGCAGGAACCTTCACCCATCGGCGCAGTTGAGGACGAGAGGCCCGCGCTACCTCTTTCTCAACTGGTCGCCGATGATCGGAGCGTTGAGACCGTCGATGCCTCCTACTACCCGACACCTGGTGCAACTCCCACAGTCAAGGTCGAGACTCCTCTCCCTCATACTGCCTTACCACAGAATATGGATGTCGAGACCATCAATGTCTCCAACTACCTGGCCCTACAGTAAGATGCAAAACCCACAACCGAGGTCAAGCGCAGTGATCCGCAGCTCCCTTGCGCTACCACAACAGGTGCAGAGACAGTCGACGCCTCCCACTACCCTTCAGCTGGAGCAACACCCACAGTAGAATTCGAAAGTTCTCTCCCTAACAACTGCTTCATCACGGGACCTGGACATAGAGCCCGTCGATGCCTCCAACGACCCAGCCCCACGACGGGATGCGTCCGCAGGCAAGGTGGAGAGTAGTCTCCTGCCGCAACTCTCTTGTCCTGCGCCAGCAGAGAAACGTCCTGCCCTACAGGTAGGAACCCATGTAGTCGGAGTGCCGGACCCTCATGTGTCACTCCCCCGCACTGCCTCAAGGTCCCTTGTAGCTGTGCCCTCACCATCAGTTCTGGCAGCAGCAGACGCCACAATACCTCGTGCTGAACCACGACACCCCTGATGCCACCTCGAGCCGCCAAAGCAGACATAACGCCTTGCCGGTACCGAGAATCACCGAAGCAACCTATGTCAAGGTACACTTGGCATTACCCCCTGCATGCTGAACTACGTCCCAGGGCAGGCCAGCTAAACCAAAGCTCTACAAAAACAAGTAAGTGCAGTGTTCGATGAAGTTTAATCGCACACGTAGTTGTAAACCACTACGAAAAACATTACAGGACTTGTTATAGATCTGTAGCAAATAGTGACATTTAATCTAGCCAGCCAATCAGACAGTGAGATAGGCAGAGATACTCACATTTAGGCTAGATTAAATATTGTGTATCCAGTGTAGCCTACCCAACTATCAAGTGGGGGAAGTATAGGAACCGGTGAAGTAAATGCAACAGACAGTTATTTAGACACTCAACTATGTGCGAACTGAACTTGTAAATACTGCAGTCATTACACTGTACGTAATTAAAGCCAGTGAAAAGAGACGTTTTACACCTCACCGACGACAAGGTTCCATAACAACAAGTGGCCGACAGCCCACATAAAAAGATAGCATTACTTAGAGACCCTCACCACAGTGCCGGTAATAACAACCAACAGTGTATCACATATAGATGCTCACCACAGTGCCAGTGATAGTTGAAGACAGAGACTTCGACAAAATACATGTTAGACTTAGCCTACAGTAAGAAAAGAATCCTGCAAAGGAATTAGTCATTTTAGATTTTTTAATAATGTTTTGATGTGTAGGTACACCTTTAAATATTCCCTTGAGTTTTTACAGTGTACTTGTAAAGATCGCCTACAAGAAGAATGCCGTTTTGTAGGAATGTATTTTTATGTGATGCTTTTGTATGCTCATATTTTCTGGTGTATGTGTTTTGTTTGCAATATCTTGAACTCTGAGCCACAAAGCTCCCATGAACTCACTACAGTGAAACCAAGTGCAAGATATTTTTAGCTTAAAATTTATCACAGTGTTATATATGTAAATTTAAAGTGACCAACGTGTGCCAATTGCCCGCATTTCATGCATGTTTTTAAAGTGTACTCACATTATTCGTTTAACCGGTCAGCCCAGGTGTTGAAGGGCCTGCGGTTGCCGAACTTTTACCCTGTCACACGTAACTGTTTTGCTGTGCAACCCAAGGTTCCCTGAAAGATTTTCCTTTTCTTTTTAATCACCACAGCAAGCTCTAGGATAGTTAGTGGCGTCTCCCCGCCTTCCGCAAGTAATGCTTGAACATACTTATTTTATTCTCCTTTGTTTTTCGCATACAGTCATTTTCAAGTGCTTTTTTATTTCAGGTTCATGTTGTATATTCTCTTGTAAATATCCACAGAGCTATACTGAGTGTTTTTCGGCAGCATGCAAAAATAAAGTAGGCCTGCAGGACACCAGATAAACTGCGGCACTCCTGACACAATAATCTCTGCAACACTGGGGAAAAAACACATTTGCAGCATCAGCGTGCACCGCACCGCCAGGGCAAGAGGCACAGAGAGGACGCCCGCCTGCCAAGAGAGAGAGCTGCCATTTCCACATCCCACGCATCTCGACTTCGCTGGCCAGCTCGAGAGCACAGAGCGAGCGCCGCAACAGCAGTCAAGCACCCAACACTAAGGATGAGTCTTCATCGCAATGGAGGGCGAATTGACGCATGTCCCTTATACTATTATCAACTACAATTACGACTCATCGCTCTTCACGTGAAGTATACCATTACTTCAACCTATGTGAGAATTGTTTTGTGTCATTTAAATCTACCCAGCAGCCGAACATGTGGCTACAAGGTTACACAACCAGCAAGCATGCTGCTTTCCCCCCTCACCCCTCGCTGAGTGCCAACAAGCTGTCAGCCACTTCAGGCGCGGCCAAGCACTGCCGAAGATACATGAATTAAGAACGCTAAGGAAAGTGTTCCTACCTCCCACGCCAGCCTCACGGCAGAAGGACGTCACACGCCTTCACCACAACCCCGATGCAGCAGCCTAGACTTCTGACTATATAAGTCCGTACACAGTTGGGCTCCAGGAGTAATTCATAATTCTTCTCTTGAGTAAACCCCAAGCACTCCTTAGTGCTGGGACCTCCAGCAAAACCTCTAGTCTTCAGTAGCTATCGCGGCTACCCTCTGTGATGATAACAGTCTTTGACACCCATCGAACAGAATATACCTTACTACTTTACCTTTAACTTCTTTTGTCTCTTCCAGACATCCGCATTAGACAGCTTTAGTTGAGTAGTTATATATTCAGTTTTCTAGTTCACTTTCCCTCTAGCCTAGGACCAGGTCGCCAACACCTGGCTAACGCAGTTTACCTTCAGTACTCCGTCTGCTTGGTAGGAGATAGTACAAGTCACTGTGTTTATTGAGTCCTCAATAAATACAGCATTGTTCTCTATCGTAACACTTTTATTTCTAGAGTAACGTCTACTTCGCTCACTAGGAAAAAGTTGCACTGTGCACTACCGACAGAAACCGGATACTATAGTAAATCCAGACTAGCTTTACTGAGGCCCCCTTCTGGGGACCTCCAGTCTGATACACACCCCTTAGACGTCCGCCTTTTGCTTCCTACTATTCCATGCACGCAGGTGCTGGCGGGAAGAAATGGAGGAGTCACAACCACCGCGAATTCCTTCCACCAAGGAGAGACAGCAAGGCTAGGTTGTATCATCTACCAGAGCACCTAGGTGCTGGGGGCAGTATTAGCCTGGGTATTGCGGCCTGGCCTTGGCTGGATATCACATCCAGTAGTAGCATTGGTGGCCCACACGGCTCAACATCTTTTATCTGCCGGTGGACATGGGGGATCAGTGGAGACTCTTACAGAGCTTGTGCCACGAATCAACTACTGGACCTACACTATTATAGGGGAATAGTTTCTTGTCCGGAGTGCACGACATATCTTGTTCGGCGGCGAACCAAACTCTATGACTTTTAAGATAAGGCATAGGGAACAAAAGATTGTTCATTTAGCTGCCAAGCAGCGGAATACCTTAGCCCCTTCTACGCAGGAAAGACAGGCGGAATGGAACCACACCGCCTCACTGAGATTACGGGCAGTCTCGACTATCCACGTGGTACAATATATTCATTTTCCACTGCTCGTCCAAACCAGTCCTGACTACCACCCGGTGTTGAGGGGTCTAGTATACCTGACTGAAGCTAGGTACGGACTACCCAATCCTACTTCTGGAGTCAAGAGTCAGCGGCCTGGGACTTGGTGCACGATTTGAGACAATTCAGTGTAACGTAATCTAACCCAAGGACTGTAAGCATCAGCTTTACTCAGTCAGCAAACCCACATTACCAACCGACCGAAGACCTATAGAGTAAGTCAGGTTTCTAATACATCCCGTCAGCTACCTATAACTGCACACTTGGTCTAGCGCATTATACCTCGACGATTGTGCCATACAGTAAATAGCCAGGCACGCATCAACTGTCACCAAACACCATGTAGCTTATGGTCTTTGGATGCAAAACAATTTATCCCTTTAACCAGATTGTACACACTTAGAAATTAAACAGTATTTCGAAAATTATGCAGTGCAAGAATAAAATATGTCCTTGGAATTTTTGCCTCAATAAACAGAAAAATTATAAATAAAATAAAATTACTTGTGTGTGTCACATTAAATACATATGAAAAATAGCTAAGAGCAAATGTTAGATTTGAGCTGTTACATTATGCATGGGAGAAGCCATTTGTTGTCAAGACCACTACTTCGTTTCATAAATAGCTACTGTCAATAATATCAGACACAACATATGTTGTTCATTGGTTATGAAGTTTATGGGAGCATTACATTGTGGTACAACTATAGTTCCACACAGTTGAAAAATCCATAATTAATTCTACCTGTAACTGAAGTAGTTACAAAGAAGTCTTGTAGTGAAGTAGGGACTGGGAGTACCTTTGGAGGTGGGTTGCCACCAGCAAAACATCTCAACACAAGCGGCGACCCCTCCACAGCACTCTCGTGTTGGTTGTGTTCAGGATTGTCAATGTGTGGCGGCATCAGGACATCTAGCCTGAAGGACGCGTCCGTCTCTCCAGCCTGGTTCCTGACCACACACGTGTAGTTACCACTGTCTGCTGGCACAGTCTCCCGGATCATCACTGTTCTGCCCTTGTCTTTGAAGCTGAAGTGGTTCATACTATTATCACTGCTGGGTAGTACGTATAAGGCTCCTCCTTCCTGCAGAAATGTTATTACATCACATGTGTGTTCAATAACCAGTTATTTGTAACTGAGTATGTGGATTATAAAGAGAGGCACACAAAAGATAGCAGGTTAAAAAAAATGTGTTTTGTGAGGAAAATATACATTTTTTGGCACAAAAACTGATTGACGAACAGAAATGTGAAATGGTTATCATATTTGCTTGTGAATTTTAATGTCACTGACAAGGGCATGAAAAGCATATTCCTCCTGTTGGGTTCCATCTTTAAGAGAGGGTTTTTTTTATCATGTCTATTAAGCTGTCACACCCACACCCAACAAAGAGTGAAGGATGCCGTACTGGCAAGCTTTCGTTTCAGATATATTAAATTTTGCTATTTGTTGTAACACAATATAATTTAAATAATTCCTAAAGATTATTTACAATAAAAAGTTAGTACTTTCATTACACCTACAATTGGCCCTAGGAAGTATTAATTAATTTATTGCCACTGACCAAACAGGACACACACCTAAAAGAGCATTCTTTTACAAATGAGTTACATTTTGTAAATTAGTTCTGACGGATGCCTGCCTGGGATGGAGACTTGCTAGCAATTTAGCAACGTATGTTTTAACAAAAGACGTTCTAGTCATGGCCAATTGTACAGTTTTATATGGTGATGCCAGTATGGCGAGGAACATGGGTGAGACAGGGACCTTAATGTCTCGTTGGTGCCTGGCCGTTATACAAGACTGGCCTGGTGGACTGTCTTGTCTGGACAAAATCTACAGCCACTGTCACGACTCTTCGCCTTAACTGACTCTTTACCTGTGGTCTGCTGGGAGGAGGGATGGTCTTCCTTGATGGTTGGTTCAGTGACGTGGCAAGCGGTTGGTCATCTGGATGACTTGTATGCTGTGAAAATCTGTAGGTCTGTTGTGGGCTGTTAATGGTTTCAGGGAGAGACTGGGGGTTGCACAACCACGGGTTAGCCAGACCAATAGGAGGTTTCCCCTCTCTTAAGAATGGCTCTAAAATTGGGTGAGGAGGGCCTTCAAGTTTAATTAGTGAGGAAAATAGTGGTTGTGGCAAAAGAGAGGGGTTAGGCCCTTTTATATCGTAGGCAGTTTGAAATCTGCCCTGCGGGTTTGGGGTTTTGCTGAAGGCAGGATTGGATAGGGAAGACCAAGCTGTATTACCTCCTGAGGCATGTAAAGCCTTCTTTAATTTTCTCCGCACCCCTCCATTCTGAGAGTACGGCATGAGGAAAGGAAATAAACAGCCCACAGAAGATATGCCCCTTAACTCCCAACTCTGTATTTCCGGATACCCAGACTTGTGACGATGGGACAACACCTTGTGCTCCTTTCACCCGGCCTTTGTGAGTGGTGGACAAAGCATTGGGCAGCTCACATCACTTCCTTGCTGAGATATTCAGGTGTGGTATCCACAGGAAGTCAATCAGCCAAAAGTAGTTCCAGCTCCTTTCCGGCCCCTGCAGAAGCGGCGATGGAGTATGGAATACTCAGTCTGGTCAATTCTCCTAGTGGAGGAGTTCCTAGTGCTTTGGGCTCTGTCAAACTCTACTAGTTTGGCAGAGCTCAAGTGACCTCTTAATGTGTGTGAATTTAGCTTGGTACTGTGTGGACTTCCGGGTTTTCCTCAGGGTTGATTTTATGGAAGGTAACATAGTACTATCAAGAAGTCAGACTACAGAGAACAGATTAAAAATTACGTGTTGTATTAAAAAAAAAATAATAGAACTCGGTGGCTTTGCACAAACTCCTAAGTAAATTCTATTTGCTTATGGAAGTTAAACCTAACATGAACAGCCAGGTGAAGGTGACCTGGAGAAAAGCTAAGTGTCTGTATGGGCAAATTAAATCGGGCTAGAAAGGTTACTACAAATTTAACATAATTAACAACATCTAACTAGTAGGGGCTTTCTAAAGGAACACTAGGAGGACAACTACCAGGAGGGTTGTTGTCGATGTTGCTACACCGTCTGATGGACAGGGGAGGTTCTGAAGGGACGACAATGTGACCTGCTGCCGAGGGGTTCTGGGTTTAACACCAGGAGGGGTGTGGTAGGCAAGAGCAATGTCTTCAGGAGCCTCTGAAAGGGTTGAGTCTCCCAGAAGCTGCGAGATCTGCGGTAGCTGCAGCGGCTGCTAAATAAGTGGTGAACTTCTAGTAGGCAAAGTCTTCATCTGGCTTGAGATCCCGACCCTTGCGAGTGGTGGGATCTCCAGAAGTCTCAGTGGTCACACACCCCGATGACTACCTCCGGCCCTTGCAAGCAGTGGAGGATCAGAGACTGAAGAGTGTTTGCTATGCCAGCCCTTTTATATTAATTTCAGATAAGAGCTTGGAGGTACTCGGGGGTGTGGGGTGCGGGAAAAGATAGCCTCTGCCGTTGGGTTGAGCATTCTAAGATGCTGAAGTGGTACTATCATCCCTTATCTTGACCACAGGTACTGGTAAAATATGTGCTGCCTTCCAGTGGTGTGCTCTGACACTAACGTGACCTTCGCTCGAGAGAGCTGGCAACTCTGTCAACGGTACAATCTTGCGGCAGGTGATTGTTGGCGTTACAGCTTCTTGGTGAGTCTGGACGAACAGTACAAGCTTGGATCACGTGCATGTAGTAGCTTCTGACGTGCACCATGTGGTACCCTGTAGGTACGTGTCCCTCCTCTTCAGTACTGTTGTGATTGTTTAACCTGCCCAGGTATGAACATTGCGCTCAAAGATGAGAAGTTGTAAAGTAGAGTGTTGCATCCTATATGTGCAGGATTGCATCACGCCTCAGCTTTAAAAATTACAAACCCACCAAGGTGAATTGGGTTCTATTCCTGGCAGGTGCATTACCAGATTTTTAAAAATGAGAATTGTCGTGGCAGACAATGCTGCTGGTTGGCAGGATTTTTGGGAATCTTCCGTTTCCTCTGCTCTTGCATTCTGGTGCTGCTCCATAAATAGGTTACCATTTATATAAACAAGTCTGCATTTTAGGTGTAAAAATTGTTGTTCGTATACATTTTTACCATTCCTTCTTTTTGTTTGCATTTTCAGGTTTTTTACAATCATCTTTCTCTGTTGGTGATTAAAGCACTTTTTTTTTTTGTTTTTGCTTAAGGTGAGTTTGTATCATGATGAAGAAAAAATGCACATTTACATATAAACTCTGAGAAAAACATCCATGTTTTTGTCCTGGAAGAGTTGGCGCTAAAATAATGTGGGTGTAAAGAAAATCTTTTGTATATTTGAGTTGTGTTTCTTCATGTCATGCTGTAGACTGAATTCATTCCAATAGAATTGTTTGTCCAGTTTTTTTTTTTTTTTTTTATTGTGGGGACTTTCATTCAATTTACTGAATTAAAATGTACCAAAAAGTTACAAAAGTGCTTGAACCTTCAAAATTTTCCAAAAAATTTGAATGTTTACTTAATTTTTTTTCACTTCGTATTTGGAAAAAAATATGTTCAAATTAATTAAAGCTTCAAAGTTTTTCAAGAATGGTAGGCATTTTATTCAACACTATTTTCCCATGTGCTGAAATCTGGCAATGGTAGTTTGTTTATGCTGAAAATATATGAGCACAGTGCTGCACTGTGTCACAATCTTTTAGACACATTAACTTTAATACTTATTAAATGAAGAATTCTTACATTTGAAATAAACATATCAACCTACGACCTACCCCAACTGTAACCAAACACTGTTCAATGGTGGCAGCAACATGAAGATGTTGATTATAAAGGCTGGTTTCTCTTAACAGCTTATTTATAACACCATGTCAAAGTGTGCATGCCCAGATAAAGTTCCATGGCCATAAATGTGTTAATTTTGTTAATGTAGTACCATAACTTACATGCTGAGTTACAGTAACCAAGATACAAAAATAAAATAACATGTGGAATAATTTCAAAAACTTTTGTCGTGAACTTAATAACATCACTTTGTGCATGATATTTACTGGCAGAGTAGAAAACTAAACGTGTGCTGCGTTTCTCAGAACCACCATATGTGGTCCTGGTGTTATTCACTTAGCATTTTGTGTTTATTTTTTACATGTTAGCTCAAGTAACCTAATGCATTCAAACATGGATCATGGCTCAGAGAAACTTGTATATAATATTTAATATACAGTAAAACTCTATTAAGAAGTTTCTGAAGGGACTGAAAAAATAATACTTATTAATCAGGAAAACTTCTTAAAAGAGTCTAATTACACATGTGCAGATAAACAAGGTGCACAATTATTCAACTTAAAAAGCAGGAAAACTTCTTAAATGGGAACTTCTTAACAGGGTTTCACTGTAGTTACTTAGACTCCACGGGGACAAATATTCAACTTCCATCAAATCTTAGCGATTTTTGGCTATATTACAACATTTAATTGTTCTCACTGGCCATTATGTACTTGCCATGAGAGATAGAGAGAGAGATAGAGAGAGAGAGATAGAGAGAGAGATAGAGAGAGATAGAGAGAGATAGAGATAGAGAGAGATAGAGAGAGATAGAGAGAGAGAGAGATAGAGAGAGATAGGGGGAGATAGAGGAGAGATAGAGAGAGATAGAAATAGAGAGATAGAGAGAGCGAGAGAGATAGAGAGAGAGAGAGAGAAAGAGAGAGAGAGAAAAAAAGACAGTATCTATGCTTTATATATAACTAGCAAATACTGAATCTGTACTTTACGATTAGCATTGTAATGTCCCTTTAATAATCAATTATTACCTCAATAATACAATGTGTGATTTTTCTACATGAATCTATTGAAAATGGATTTATGATCGCTTAAATTTCTGCAATGCTTGATGTTTACAAGTTATGTAGTGTCAGGGAATACATTTTAAAATATTCATAGTGCATCACTTTACTATCTGTTACAATGTTTTTGGTCATCTCTTCCAATGTTAAAACAGAATGTTCACTACAGACAAAAATAATAAATAGTGTCCGATCATGTGATCATTCCAGACAGCTCCAGTTCACCCCTCTGTAGTTTTTTTTATTTATTTTGTTATTGGTGTATAACTAACGTATATTTATTAGCTTCTACTCTTTCACTTTCCATAAAGTTATTTCTGCTATCTCATCCTTATCATTGTGCCTTAATATCCTAGCTGCATAGTAATGGAAGTCTTTATAATCTAATTTCCTTAAGTTGATTGCATATTTATAAGTAATATCGATGTGTGACACTTACTGACAAGAAGATAAACGACTTTGCTTCATCTATGCACCTCACTCTAAGCATACTGAATGAGGTTTGGAATTGTATGATTTCTACCAGAGAGGCCACAGGATGTTCCCGGGTTGCTGAGATTATTACAGATGTGAAATAGTTGTACGTTTCATCATCAGCAGTCAGTAAATAAAGCCTAGCCTCCTCTCGAGAAGATGTCAAGAGTCGATAAGTCAGTGGTCGAGTCATTGCTCCATCCCCGAGCGAGTAGAGAGTTGAGGGCGCGCCGAGAGATAGTATCACCTGCCAACAATAGCTGCCAATCAGCTGTCCTTAGCTCCGCCCACAGACAAGTGCGCATTGCACCCCCACTCCAGGGCCCGGCGAGCCTTTGCCTGAGAGGAATATATTGCAGTGCACTGGCCAAAAACACCAGTTGTCATCTGGCTCTTGTAAGAGCCACTTCAACCTTGGCAGCTCTGTCTACTGCCTCATGCGCTAGAGCTCTGTGACCAACACCGCCTAGATGCCTATAAGCTCTTCAGCATCGTCACTGCCTACCTCCAGATCTTCCAGAAACCCTCCCCTGCAAACCTTCTAGAAGACATCTGCCACCCTAGTCACTTGCCCATGGCAAAGGCTACCCCACGCTCACTTCAGGAAAGGGGCCCCATAAGTCCCTTCAGGACATGTGAGACAGCATAGACAGGGAAAGTTGATTTAGCTACCTTAATCGAAACTGCCACCCTTTAGTCTAGAACCAGGTCCCTGGATAGCGTAGTCTATTACTTACGGTCAACTCGACATAGTCAGTAGATAGTACAGGCCATCGTGTTTTATTCCTCTCAGAATAAACACGTTCCTATCCTACATTGTTTTCTCATTTTTTGAGTATGCCTAGAATCCATAGTAGACACCACGTCCCGTCAGAATGAAGCAGGAGACCAGGGATTGAATTAAACATTTTACCACCTAGTGTAGGATTGTAAGTTCCCCCTCAGGGACTCGTATGTCAGCAAACACACACCATTCAAAGGTCACCCGTTAGGTGCACCTAGTGTAACTAATGGAGCCCCAACCACTAGTCATACACCCCTAGAGAAGAGAAGAGACTACTAGATCAGCTTATATTCTGGCCGCCACACCACGTGAGTTGCTGGAGGGAGTACTTGGTTGGCTCTGGTTAGGCCTGTCCGCTCTAGGACATCACCCATCTAAGTTATTGGGATGCCTCTGAGAAAACCCACTCTCCAACCACTGCACCGTTTATGTTGCCAGCTGGAGAAACAGTTAAGCTCGGCGCCGACCTAGTTGCAGAGAATGCAGAATACTACTAGATAGGAAACTGCACGTCACCTGCTCCTATCTACTGAGACAAGGTTTTGAACCTGATGTGGCCCTTTACCAAGCGAGGTGGGAAGGACCTGAAGGGGAGGAAGTCTACCTCTACCTACCAAGCTACCTGGAGCTGCATCCAGTCCAATAAGGCACTTAGCCAAGAGTCACCCCGGGAACGAGCTCAGGCTGCCCATAAGCTGGTGGGGCTTCACCCCCCAGCTCCCTCCCCTTCTCTGTATTCAACACCCAGAAGGTTCCAGGGACACCACACCCCATCATTGCCACCTTCGGATGAGGAGAGAAGGTGCTTATTGGATAACCTGCCCCTGGTTTTCCATCTGCTGCTACCCCAGCCCACTGAGAGCCGCCAGCAGTAACAGCAGTACCAGCTGCAGCAGCCCATGGAGACAACCGAGTACCACCAGCAGCCACACCCCAGCCTGTAAGCTCGCAGCACTGCCCAGCAGACCAAGCGCCGGAGTAAGTAAGCAACTGGTACCAAAGTCAGCCACCAGCCACCCTAAATAAGTGCTTCTGGTCTGCAATAACAAAGTCATTATTTCTGACATATCTCATTGCCCTGAGCTAGATAGCATCACGTGTCAATATGAACTGTAATGATAGATATACTCCAGAGCCTATCAGCATATATACACAATCTGATGCCTTATTTGAGAAGAAGTGTATCTGTCAGAAGACTATGTATGTTTTCACAGACCAAAACTAAAAATTAGAGTAATTATTAAACGTGTCATGCATTTGAAAGAGAAATCTTGTACATAAATAAATTCACGTAGTGCTTTATGTGCTTTCTAGTGTACCTTGATTCATATTAAATATAACCTCATGTCTTTTACAAGCAATAAGTGAAGCAAAGAGCCTGTGTTCAAATCAACAGCTTACAAAATTAATAAATGTTTTTAATTTGTACTTACTTAACGCTGCTGCCTAGAGTGGACCGGCCAAGCGAAAGGATAGGGCTTCACATGTTAAATTTCTGTCACCCTTAATATTGCTTTGAAACAAAAAACACTTTGTCCTAAGCCATGTTTTCTTAAGCCACATACCTGTAAAAAAATATTTTGTAACTTTTTTAGTACACTGGAAATTGCAGGTATATTAGATCCATAGACTCAACAAAAACACAAACTCTTATTAATTTCTCTTCAATCTCTTCAAAGGGCACAAAGTGTTTATTTTTGTTTGTGAAAGCAATATTGTGAGACACGCCTAAAATTATTTAACATGTATAACCTTATTCTTTTGCTCAGCCAGTCCTGCACTAGGCAGCACCCTTGATGTTTGTCTCAAGTCTCTCATAGCCACTTGGTAAACCACGAGCAGCCACCAAGCCATTTTCATTTTTATGAAGATGTAAGCTAGTCACCTTGAGCCATATGAATCTCGGTGGAGGCACTGCTTCAACATCAGGGCAGGTCATGAGAACAGAATCGCCATTGATGACCTCTAGTGTGGTAACTTGGGAATTCATTGTAGATGGTGGCACTGTGGGAAAGACAACATCCAGTTTTACATGATTTCCTGTTATGAGCAAAATTGAAATTTGATGCGTGTTTTTAAAATTTAGAGACACAATCTTTGGATTACTAAATAAATACCCATGACTTCGACAATGAAATGTTTCATGTCCTCCCCATCAATGTTTTCAGCAACACATGTGTACAACCCGGTTGTGCTTGGAGATGCAGACGTGATGATCAGTGTGCTGTCTTCAAGTACAGTCAAATTTTCTGAAATCAATATCCAAAAGAATTTAATAGGCAATGGCTCCAAAGTAGTTAATGTAGTATGAAATAGATGTATTTAACAACTATATCTCTTATTTAATAACAGTTAATATTGGAAAATGTTAGATGTGTAAATTCTTGTTTAATAACAAAAATAATATCATAGCTATTTAAGTCCAAGAGTGAGTGAGTGAGTGACGAGATTTGGGCGGCTCTTAACAGCGAGGTCTGGAAAGCCAAAGCGTTGTTGGGAATTTTAACTGACCCCAAAACTGTCATAATGAGCCAATATTTTTTAAGAATTTTTAAAACTGAAAGGATTCATTCCACAATGCAATCCCAGATGACCAGAGGCACTTAAGTTTTGATCTGCTGACAACTAACATGACATGTTCTCTAAGGTTTGCAATACACGTGTGTCCTGCATAATGCTTAGACTAAAGTTGGCACCTAATGACAATGACATGTAGACTGACATGACTATACTTACAAATTTAGATCTCTGTGGCGTGATTGTTATAGTAAAAATTTGAACAGATTAGTTACAGAAATGATTGTAATTACCATACTGATTGTCGCTAATGTCAATATCATCTTTCCGCCAAGTGATTGAGGGTGTGGGAATACCATCAGCTGAACAAGGCAATGCATAGTCCTCTCCTTCCTTCAGTTGGATGTAGTTGGGCAAATCTTCTCGGATCTTCGGAACAACTGGACTCAACACATAATAAAATGCACAGGATTACTAATAAATACATGAAAGTTATATTAGTATAGTTGTGATATAATTTTTCAAAGCAAAATTTTAAGGAATGTTAGTCACAAATTGATACAAAAAATTGGATGAGCTTAATTAT
This sequence comes from Dryococelus australis, assembly GCA_029891345.1. Classification (NCBI taxonomy): domain Eukaryota; kingdom Metazoa; phylum Arthropoda; class Insecta; order Phasmatodea; family Phasmatidae; genus Dryococelus; species Dryococelus australis. Next base: position 61,094,288 of record CM056999.1, read on the forward strand.
TTCTTTTTAATAACTTTATTCTTTATGGCTAACATGCTGCAGTAGCTAAAGCATCACCTTTGGACTATGAGAGTCCTGGTTCAAATCCTGGGTAAGCTTTTGATGAGTGTACCATTCTCACATGTGAGCGTTGGTTAGTTTAGTTTGTAAGCTGCACCTTGATGACCTCACCAACATAAAAGCAGGGGCATTAACAAGCCAAATAAAAACAAATAACTATTTAAAAACACAAGTACAGTTCATGAAAGACACATCTGTACGAACTGTCACTCACGATGAACAATGAGGTAGAACGTCTTTTGCGTGATGCCAGCTGGACTCTCTGCGTCACACACGTACACTCCGGCAGCATTCAGCTGGATTCCAAGAATCTGTAGAGTGTAGTCTGCAGAAATCCTGACATGACAAGCAAATTTGTATTTGAGGCTGTAAGAAACTGCAAGCACATCCGTGCAATAAGCAAACATAGGCTGCCTCCTACCTAAGTTATCAAATAACAAGCAGAGCTTCAATAAAAGAAAATGTTTTATTTAGAAATTGCTCATTATATTTTAAGGGGGAGAGATTTCTGATATCTGGGATTTACAGATACGTATTCTTTCATAACTTAATTTCCAGATTCAGCATTTAAAAACAAGCTTGTCATGACACAGGGAACATTTGAAGTTAAAGTCCATTCACTGTTATCTCTAACTTTTCTGAAGCTCTGCTTCAGTTCTACATCCAGGTTATTCTTCCATCTCATACATACATACAAAGCTTAACTAGTATGTCTACAAAATTACACCAAAATGACAATGCACTGCAGTCGTACGCACTCAGTGTAATAATATTTTGCATAAGAACTATTTATTACTAGGCACTACCAACACGCCTGTTCTCCAACTGTTTTTATTCATGAAATATTATTATTTATAGAGAGAATATAAGTAATGGTTCAATTTAACCAAAAATAGGGTACTTTTATTTTAACAAAAGTATAAAACGCTTGTGATTAATGCACTTTAGGAGGAGAGTGTGCTTACCATGTAAATCACATATCAGCTACTGGGGAAATGAAGTGAAAATGTTGCAAATACCTAACATTAGCAGTGTTGACAATTTGCATCCCATTCTTCTGCCATGTAATGGTTGGCCGAGGGTACCCATGTGCTTGACAGTCGAGGGTAACCAAGTCACCTGTGTTCACTTTCACAAATTGATCGTCTGGAGGATAGATACTTGGTGGCACTGCACATGAAAAAAAATTAATGAAGCTTGTGGAACATCACAGAGCCAATTTACCAACTGCATTTAACTAGTGTAACCTGATTATTTCTGGATTATATGCTACCAATGTGGACAGAATGCAGACAGTTTGCCTGATAATCAAAGGCAGTAGAGTATACAGAGAGCATTTATTCAAAAAGCCTTCTTCCACCAAGTAAACTTAACACTATGCAATACACTGAAACCCTGTTAAGATAAGACTTTTCAGAAAAATAATGAAAAATGTGTGCTTATTAAGCAGGAAAACTTCTTAAAAGGGTAAAATTGTGTATTTGAATAGACCAAGTGCAAACTTTCTAAAGCTTAGTATGCAAGAAAACTTCTTAACACAAAACTTTTTAAGAGGGTTTTACTGTATATCCTTTCCAACTGGTCAATTAATACCTAATTTTTCTTTTACACTGAAAATATACAAATTTTTATGTAAGTTTCAAAAGTGTGAATATTATCAGTATCCTCTGAGACCAGTGTGTTCTTAAAAATTTGTGGAAAGACAGCAGCATTTTTTTTTATTTAACCATATTTTTTATAGAAATAAAGAAAAAAGTTAGTTCGAAACTGCAAGTGACTTTAAAGTTAAGTTTAAATTAAGTTGGCACTAGCAGTATGTTATGCATTTGCCATTAATCTTGAAAATTGGAATTTCAAAAAAATGAAAGCTTACAGGGGAAAAAAATGAAATATTGAATTCAGCCATGCACAGTGAAAATTAAAAATAGTGCAACATCTTTTAGAAATGTACGCCTTGGCAATCCTCTGACAATTAATCATCTGGCAACTTTTCAGTTTGTTTACTAGCCCTTTATTTCATAGGCTTTTAGCTGTAGCCATTTAAAGTCAATGCTCTAATGTTGCAAATGTAGGTGGACAAACAAAGTCAATGATCCACTGTTGCAGATGTGATGATTGTTTGGTGATATGTTGTTTGGCCATAGTTATTTTATTTTGGTCTCATGTGTGCAAAAAGAGCTTATGCAAAGCAAACAAATTTTACCTAATTTAATAAGAAGGCCGTAACAACTGATATTTGACCTAAGTTTATTTTTGGATATCCTCTGTTTAGGATTTTAGGATGGTTAAAATATGACTGTTATAATTATGAAGTGGTTTTAAATAATTAATAATAATTAATAATAATAATAATAATAATAACAATAAAGTAACAGTTGTATACTTTGTATATACATTACCAATAACATTGAGGTGAATCTCCGTCTCATCCGTACCAACTTCGTTAGTAGCTACACATTTGAATACACCATTGTCTGAGAAATTTACCACAAAACTGTAAAAAAAAAAAAAAAAAAAATTAATTAATTAATAAAGCATTATTAAAATAGCCTCCAAAATTATATGTGCTTATGCATTTTCATATACTTAAATATGAGTGAGATCTCAGGACAGAGTAATATGAAATCATATTAGCAATGAAACTGCACAAACACTGAGAATATACTGAACACAAATATGTTGATAATAATGTTAATAAATGATTATCAGCTTAACTATAAGAAAGTATGTATGTTGTTAAGTTGGCATTGAATAGCCCTAGCAGCTAGTATAATTTTGAATGTTATGTTTTATAAAGACAGCTTTTTCTATGTCCAACTACTCCATCATAGTTATAAGAAAAGTTCAAGTTGAAGCATGCCACTTATACATCTAATCTAATACGATCCAGCAGTGCCGCCGCCCCTTCGCCGTGCTGAGAGCCTACAAGCTGCCCAGACCTCGGACAAGGCTGTGCGCCTCCAACGAGGCATGAAGCAGAATCGCTGACCAGAGTGTTCCTACGTCAACCAGGGCAGGAAGACGTCGCGCCTCCTCCGCACCCCACGCCGGCAGCCTACGAGCTCCACTATATAAGTCCGGATGCTGCCGAGCTTAAAAGTCATTCTTTTGCATCTCTAGCAACCTCCCACAGTACTAAGTCAGTGCTCTGGATCTTCGGAAAATCTTGTTACTTTTAAGTATGCCCCAGTGGCGACTTACTACGTACGTTACCATTCAGTCAACCCAACGACAAGCAAACATGATCACATATTTATTTAACTTCACTATGTCTCCTCTAGACACCTTTTACTTAGCAGTTTAACTTTAACTAATTTGTACTTATCTAGAACCAGCTTTTCCCTTTTAATTAGAACCAGGTCGCCTACACTTGGAACCGCAGTTACCTTCAGCTCTCCACTACTTGGTAGGAGGTAGCACAGGTCACATGTTTATTGAACCTTCAATAAACACTCATTGTTCTCTGCCTTTCTGTTTTTCATTTCCAGGGTATTTATTTGTATTAACAATTGGAGACAGAATATGCTGTGCACTGCCGACAGGAACCGGGAGTTTTGTTAAATCGAGTTAGCCTTACTGTGGATCCCTTTCAGGTATCTGCACGTCAGAAGACATACATATTAGACGGCTACCTGTTTCTTCCCAGTCACACATCAGCATTAAGACAGTGTTCATGGGGAGAAACAGCTATGCCATGACCACTAGAAACACCTTCACACCGGGAGGCACGACAGACTCAGGTTGCTTCTCACCATTCACATTAAGTCAGTGCGCTGTGATCGTAGCCTGAAGTTTTGCCGTTCATCCTAGTGCAAACACACAACCAGTAGAGGCTTGGTGGCCCCATGGCTCCACGTCCCTGATCAACCCACATACTGTGGAGGATCAGTGGGGACTCTTATCGAGCTCGTGTCAGTCAGTCACTATCGGGTTTCTCTATTAACCTTCCTGTCTAAGTGCATCACGTAGACTATAAAACTGTTTGCCCTATGCCTCATGAGAGGAGGAGTGGTAGAAAACGCAAGGAATGATATCTGACTCACTCTGCTCTCAGGCCGTGGATAGCATTACCATGTCCTACACAGGAGAGGTAGGTGGAACAGGTCCGCGCCAAACTTAGACGTCAAGCAGTCGATTCTGGTAATTGACTTCTCGGCCTGTGTATCCGTATACATCCTATGTGTCATCCTGTTGTCAAAGGACTCCTAACCAGTACTGAAGTGCGCCTAGGCTGGAACAACCTCATCTTCTGCTCTAACGAAGCAAACCTGTGGAACCTCAGTTCCTGTGGAACCTCAGTCACCTCACGCCAACTATCTAAACCAAACTACCCCGCTTTTGGTCTAGCAGACAAAATCCTCGACTAACGTGCCAGTCTAATTGGACACAAGTCAAAAGATTTTCTGACCCCCAACATGGGGCATCAGACATATAGCTGTGTGCAGTAAACGACACGAACTAGACCAACGATACCCAGATAACTAACGGTCAAAGCAATCAGTCAAGCGGACTTCGGGGAGACCTTGAAACACCCCGTGGTGCCCTTAACCACTACCATGTCAGACGCTGAAGTCAATGCTGTAGCCGGCGAGAACTCTGACAATGAACCCAGCATATCCAATGTACCGTGTAGCCATGCTGACTGCCCAGGCCATGGCACACTAAGGGTGGAATGCACCTACTGCACGAAACTCTTCCATAATGCCTGCATAGGCTGGCCCGAAGAGACCCGAGTTTCCAACGGGTTAGAGTACCACTGTACAGCTTGCTATCAACAGCCAACGAGTTTCTGTAACGATGTTACATGCCCTGGGTGAGGCAAAACCGCATCAGGTGCAGAACGTGCCATGAACCCTATCACCACCTATGCATAGAGTGGCCCGACAAATGCGTCTCTATGCCCGGAACGGCCTACCAGTGCTAGAGATGTCGAAGAAAACACATCTCTCACCCCTGCAAATCCGACCTGGAAAGGCCCCTGGCCATCCAGCTACTGGTAGAGACAATGATATTCAAATAACTGACTTTGCAGGTCGCTCACACGAAGACCCATTTGCATTCATGCAGGAATGTAAAAAAGAATTCAAAGAAACGAACCTGCCACCGAAACAATGTGTTGACCGGGCCCAACTGCATTTGAAGGGCCTCCCCTCACATGGTGGGAAAGATACGGAGAATTTTTAACGGACTGTAAGCAGTTCAGTAACCGGATAGCGGCAGAATTCACGGGCGAGGAGGTGTTGGTTAGGCTAATGGCACAGTTTTATAGCCAAACCCAGGTACTCGACAAAGAAGCAGAAATCTTCATACGAAGAAAAGAACAAATGTTTCAACGTTTATTCCCCGGAGTCGACGAAGCTACCGCCATTCGCTCCATCGGTCGAATGCTAGTGCCAAATCTCTGGAATGTACTCTTGACAGCAAGACCCACAACCTTGGATGAATTAATCAATCGAGCTCAAGAAGCTGAGCAAAACTTTGCAGCACAGGCGAGCCTAGAAAACCAGTATCCACCAAGGTCCCTAAGGTACGAACACCACCTGTTGTGCCTCCTAAAGTTGTACCAACCACAACCCCTCGCATGGCATTCATACCCAAGTGCTGGTTCTGTCCGGAGAACCACTGGAACAAGGACTGCCCTCAGAAACCAGAAGGAGCTGCCGTTCCACCAAACCGAGTTGACAAAATGCTGTCAAATATTCCAACACGACCAGTTAGAAAACCAACTTTCGGAACCAAGCCGGAAAACGCCGACGCCGGGGTATGAAGCAGGCCACCTCCCCTGATTTACAAGGGCCTATCATCCAGGTATTAGGTGAGGAAGCTCCAATTCTCTTAGCCCCACACATAGAGGTAGAGGCGAATAACGACAGAGTACTAGCCTTACTTGACTCGGCGGCTACTGGAAATTTTATTAGAAGAAATTTGTAAACACCAAACCAGCTCACCGAACTAAGACCGCAAAACAAAATAGTACGAATGGCGCAACCCGATGCCACCCTGGACGTAACCTGCTGAATTGCCTTGAATATAAAAATTCACAAAGAGTTGTTACCCCAACAGAATTTATTATATCACCAACCATGTCAGAATCAGTAATACTAGGATGCCCGTGGCTCATCTGCCATCAATTCATTCTAGATCACGGACAACATAGAGCCTATCTGGGAGAAACTAACCATATTACTGTTAACTGGGATCAAAACCTAGATGACATCCCACCAATGACCATCAATCCAATGAGCATTAATCATGAACTCGAAGAACCAGAGTTCTACCAATTAAAAGCTGTACTAGACGAGCATGCCCACGCATTCAGACAAGGAGGACTGCTACGACAAACACGTTCCATATAACATGAAACACGGCCTATAACTGATGTACCAGTCTACAACCGTCTACACTGAGTGTCAGCCCGCCGCCGTGATCTCATCATGGAACAGTTCAATGACGTGAAGGACCAGGGGATCGTGGAATCCTCGAATTCCCCATACAATTCACACATGATCCTTGTACCTAAGACGGACAGGAAATTGTTATTTTGCGTATATTATAAATCCCTAATGAAGTCACCCACCCAATTGCTCCTCCAACTATAAACTTATCTCATACGCTACGAGATATTGGCAAGGCCAAAATATTCAGTACTCTTGACATGGAGTCTGGATACTGGCAGATTGCGGTCCACCGGGACAGTCAAAAGTGCACTGCCTTTACGACACCCAAGGGTGAAACCCTACAATTTTGAGTCATGCCTTTCTGCTTGAAAAACACCCTCGCAACATTCCAATGATTAATGTTGGCAAAAGTACTAACAGGTTACATCTGCGAGTTCTGCTTCGCTTATCTCGACAATGTAATAATATATTCTAATAGCTGGGAGGAACATCTAGGCCATCTACAACGAGTATTGGAACGACTCGAATTACATGGGATGACTTGTAAGCTGTCAAAAAGCTTCTTCAGCAAGACATCAATATAGTACCTGGGACACATCATATCGCCCAAGAGAAACTTCCCGCAACACAGTTCAATATGAGCAATAGAAGAAGCGGAAGAACCTACAAATAAGCGACAGCTTCGGTGGTACCTGGGTCTGTGTAATTGGCTACGAGACTTTGTTCCAAACATTGCAGAATATGTGGCACCACTCACCCACTTTTTGAGGAAGACACCCGTTGGCAATTGGGCCCGGAACAACGACGAGTGTTTTCCGACTTGAAGAACAGCTTCAAGAATATTCACCAACTGCATCGATCGCAAGGAGACACACCCTTAATACTTCAAACAGACACTTGTCAAAACGGCCTGGGCGCAGTATTATACCAGCAAGACGTAGAAGGACAACCCCATGTGATAGCTTATGCATCAACCCGCTTAAATGAAACCAAGCAGCACTACCACATTAATGAGCAGGAGTGTCTGGCCGTTATCTGGGCCATGAAGAAATACACATATTATCTCGAAGGGCAACACTTCATTCTGCAAACCGACTCTAAAGCCCTCCAATGGCTACACGAGTCCCGGAATTCAAAGGCCAAGCTCGGCCGGTGGGACATATTCCATATTGAGTTTGACTTTGAGGTCTAACATTGCCCAGGTAAGATGAACGACCTGCCAGATGCCCTGTCTCGTTCCCCGAAGTTGGAGGAAAAAGCTGAGGAGGAAGAGGAGGAGAAAATGTCACCCCCTACACCCCCCCGCCCCCGCACAGATCGAAAGAAGTCCGGAAAAACAAATTTGACTTCAATAACCCGTCAACAAATAACTTTAAGCCAACAGGAGGATCCCGATATCTGATGCCTAATACGGAAACAGCCCCAATGGTATGCACTACGGGATGACGTTGTATGGACAAGTAGTGGGCAGCCCAATACGCAGTGGAAGATCTGGGTTCCACCACAACTACAAACTGATCTATGCTGGCACCATCACAACCATCCCCAAACTGGTCACCCGGGTACTTGGGAGACACTATTGGATATTAAAACCTGATAAAATTGGGACGAAATAAGTTGCGATGTCCAGCAGTAGGTTAGAAACTACGTCATGTACTTCTGCGGCGAAGCATATCTGGTTCCCTCTCCCACCGCAAACCCACAGAGACCCAAGACAGCATGAAGCTACATCACCGCCAATCTGATGGGCCCGTATCCACGTAGCATGAAAATAAACCGCTACTTCCTCGTAGTAACAGATAAATTTTAAAGATAAGTAGAGGCATTTCCTCTACCCAGCCAAGAAATCACCCCAATCATGTGGAAAATGGTGGCGGAGATTTTCGCACGATGGGGTTATCTGAAAGCCATACTGACAGACAATGACACCCAGTTTACTAGCCATCAATGGCAAGCCTGTCAAGAGTGGGGGGTAGAAACCTGGACTACCCCTCCCTACCATCCACAAGCCAACCCCACTGAACGGAGGAACCAGGAGATCAAGAAGTGCCTCCGTATCACTGTGGGTAATGATCATAAGCATTGGGATAAGCACATCCCCACCATACTGTTTGCCCTTCGACGCCAGACGAAAGAGGCCGTCGACACCAGTCCAAGCGTCTTACTCCTGGGACAACCATTGTGCCAACCAGGCGACTGGCAGTGGTAAAGCGAGCCCACTGATATGCCTCAACACGAGGACATCCGGCTAGCAGTCCTAGCCTGTTCCACTCATGCCCAGAAAGCTCAAAATGCATATACTTTAAATAAATATCCCCAACCGAAGACAGGGGTAAGAGAATTCAACTTAGGGGAAGCCGTCCTTCTGCGAAGTCACCCACTCAGCAAAGCCAACAACCAATTCAGTGCTGGCCGTACTGACAAATGGGATGGACCATACTGCATCATAGACAAGCGAGACGACGATGATGCTGAAGGAGACACACCTGGCCAATCTGAGGATGAAGACAACCCCCACTTTAAAGGGTAGTACCCGATACAGAGCCAGGACCTTCAACAAGTCCTGAACCGACGCCAATCATGATTGACAATGCATTTCGTTACATCGCACCATGGAATTTCGATGTAGAACAACACCAAGGTGCATTCTCCGTCAGATCAATGCCCTCGACGCCATGCAGCTACGCTGATAAGATCAGCCAAAACGAGATCTAGCTGCTTTGAGTTATCCTGGCGGAGTCCCCGCGACAGAGAACCCCATCAAACACCCCGCCGATCAAGCCACATCAGTGAGCAATCGGAAGTACCTTCGGTGAGACGGGTAGGAATCACCCAGGCGCCTACCTCTACACCTGGTACAAATATGGAGCCGGAAGTCGAGGCCATCCCAACTTCAGCAAAGTGGTCCCCCAACAAAGAAGTACAAGATGCCACTAGACCACCAGAACCTGAGACGTCGAGCTCTGGCGAGAGTGCTCCGCCCTAACCACCTGCCACGCAGGAGGACCTGCTTATCGGGACATCGAGCTGCCAAGCCAGAAGTGCTCCGCCTGAAGAACCTGCAACACAGGAACTCCCACCACCCTGGATGTCGAGCTCGGACAAGAGTGCTCCATCCCAGGAACAACCTGCCATGCAGGACAACCCGCCTACCAAGACTTCGAGCTACCACGCCGGAAGTGCTCCATCTCAAGTTCCTGCCACGCAGGAACTCCCGCCAGCTTGGACGTCGAGCTCGAACAAGATTGCTCTGTCTCAGCCTCCTTTCACTCAGGAAACTCTGCTACCCAGGGCATTGAGCTGCAACAGACATGCTCCATCCCCAGGTCCTGCAGCACAGGAATACCCGCAGACCCGGACGTCAAGCTGCCACATTGGAAGTGCTCTGCCCCGCTATCTTGCTACACGAGAGACTGCTTCTGTAAAGAACATTGATGCCACCCACTAACCCTCAACAGGCACATCACCTGCAGTGGAGGTCGACGTGAATCTCCCTTCCACTGCCTCGCCCCAGGACCTGGCCACCGAGACCGTCAATGCCGCCCATGACCTGGTACGACGACGAGCTGTGCTGCCTGCAGTCGGGGTGGAGATCTTTCTCCCCCGCACTGCCCCGTCAGAGGAATATCCTGCCCTACGGGTAGGAACCCGTCCAGTCGGGGTGGAAGGCTTGACACTCCCCCGCACTGCCTCAATGTCCCTTGAACGAGTGCTCGCCCACTTTGTTGCAGCAGAACCATACGCCACGACGCCCCAGGCTGCTCCACGATGCCTGATGCCCCCACGTACCGCCAAGGCCGCCCACACACCTGATCGATACCGGGAATCACCATTGAGACTCACAACCAGGTATATGTGGCCATACCCTCTGCATGCTGCCCTTCGTCCAAAGGAGAGGCCCATTGAAAGTGAAACCGAAGATGGCGAGTAAGTGCGCGAAATTTAAAAACAGTGTAGTAGCCATAAACCACTACTACGTGCATGTGGCAAAAGGACTCATTATAGACTGGTCACGTGCACCACAGTTAATTTAACCGCAAGCCAAAGACAGTGATGTAAGCAGAACAATCACATTTAGGCTAAATTCAAATTCCAAAGTATCCAGTACAGTTCCAGTAGAAAGAAACCAGGAATTAGTCACTCGACTATGTGCTAATTAACTTTTTTATATACAGGTGTAAAAAGCTGTAGGTCAGTAACTTTTGAGACATTTTACACCTTTCGGTTCAAGTGTTTCAGTGGCCGACAGCCCACTTAAGTAGGTAGCATTACAAATAGACGCTCTCCACAGTGACAGTAATGGCTACTTTAAATGAATCACTTAAAGACTCTCACCACAGTGCCAGTGATTAAGTTGAAGACAGAGACTTCGACATTACAGTGACATTTTAGCTTTTTATATTATTATAATGATCGTCCATAAATCTGACTTGATGTGTAGGTAAACCTACAAATGTCACCATACTTTTGAAAGTGTTTATGTGAAGATTGCTTACACGAAGAATGCCGTCGTGTGAGATGTGTTTTCAGCACGGACAAAAGTGAACATTCCTTAGGAACTTACCTTGAACATTCCAACGAAGATGTACATACTAGCTGTTAGACCTACGATATAAGATGGACTCTCGTAAGGGATAGTTGGGTGGGGTGGGGGGGTTTGTGTGTGTGTGTTTTTTTTTTGCACTAAATCTGAATTTATGTGTAGTCACACAATTAAATATCATAAGTTTTGAAATGGTATATGTAAAAATTGCCTACAAGAAATAATGCAGTTTTGTAGGAGGGTATTTTTATGTGTATGCTTATATGTGTATGTGCTTCTGTTTGCAATATCTTGTGCACCTACTCAGTTATCAACTAAAGACTCTGATCGTTAAAGCTCCCCAAATCTGGTGTAAGATATTCTTAACTTAAAAATTTGAGTATTCATGTGAATTGTATTTAGTCACCAAAGTGCGCAAAATTTGCTGAGATAGTCATGCATGTAGTGTACTCGCTTTGTATTCATTTAGTCGGTCAACCCAGGTATTGAATGGCCTGTGGTTGGCCACTTCGCAATCTGTCACACGTAACTATTTAGCTTGCTGAGAAACAAACATTCCCTGGAAAGATTTTCCTTTTTCTTTCTTAACTCATTGCAGCAAGCTCCAGGATAGTAGTGGAGTTTCCCGACTTCTGCGAGTAAGGCTTGTACATATTATATTTATTCTTACTTTAATCCCCTCGTTTTGATGTGCCATTGTTTTATATAATTTTTCTTTCAGGTCGTTATCTATAGTTACAATGTAATATCCACTAGCACTATGCTGGTTCTTGTCAATGGCACGCATATGAAATTTAGGCCGATGGGACACCCGACATATGCGGCTTCCTGACTTGTAATCTTTGTAACACGAGGGGAATACACACTCTCGCTGCATCAGCAAAGCCCGATAACCAGGGCAAGGGGGAGAGAAGCACACCGCCCGAAAGAGAGAGAAAGAATAAAGGTCGCCAGTTGGCCGCCGCCCCTTCATGTCGCACATGTTTTGCCTCGCCGGCCGGGCGACCAGAGCGCTCAGAACACGCGCCACTACAGCGGTCAAGCACCCCAACCTTAAGGGTCCCGCCTACGTGTCTACGAAAAAAAAATTTTGTGCTACCTGCCCCAGATTGTCTACCGATGTCTACCCAGACTTTCTAGAGACCTTCTTGACCTACCAGAGAGGGGGCCTACTGCTTTCTCCACCACCATTCCACGATGAGTCTTCATCACAACGGAAGGGTGCGAATTGATGCGTGCTGCTTATACATCTAATATAATATGATTATGACTCATCACCAAGAGTACCTCTTCCATCACTACACATGTGGGTGACACGTTGCGTACCCTACAGGCAACAGGAACTTATGAGTGAATCCTTCTCACCTGGAGGATACACAACCCGGCAGGCATGCCGCCCCCTTCCCTGCTCTAAGAGCCAACAAGCTGCCCAGACCTCGGACAAGGCCATGCGCCTCCGACGAGGCATGAAGCAGAATCGCTGACCAGAGTATTCCTACGCCAACCAGGGCAGGAAGACGTCACGCCTCCCCCGCACCCCATGCCGGCAGCCTACGAGCTCCACTATATAAGTCCAGATGCTGCCGAGCTCAAGAGTCATTCTTTCGCATCTCTAGTAACCTTCCACAGATAAGTCAGAGCTCCGGATCTTCGGAGAATCTTGTTACTTTTAAGTATGCCCCAGTGGCTACTTACTATGTACGTTACCATCCAGTCAACCCAACGACAAGCAAACATGATCACATATTTATTTAACTTCACTATGTCTCCTCTAGACACCTTTTACTTAGCAGTTTAACTTTAACTAATTTGTACTTATCTAGAACCAGCTTTTCCCTTTTAATTAGAACCATGTCGCCTACACTTGGAACCGCAGTTACCTTCAGCTCTCCACTACTTGGTAGGAGGTAGCACAGGTCACATGTTTATTGAACCTTCAATAAACACTCATTGTTCTCTGCCTTTCTGTTTTTCATTTCCAGGGTATTTATTTGTATTAACAATTGGAGACAGAATATGCTGTGCACTGCCGACAGGAACCGGGAGTTTTGTTAAATCGAGTTAGCCTTACTGTGGATCCCTTTCAGGTATCTGCACGTCAGAAGACATACATATTAGACGGCTACCTGTTTCTTCCCAGTCACACATCAGCATTAAGACAGTGTTCATGGGGGAGAAACAGCTATGCCATGACCACTAGAAACACCTTCACACCGGGAGGCACGACAGACTCAGGTTGCTTCTCACCATTCACATTAAGTCAGTGCGCTGTGACCGTAGCCTGAAGTTTTGCCGTTCATCCTAGTGCAAACACACAACCAGTAGAGGCTTGGTGGCCCCATGGCTCCACGTCCCTGATCAACCCACATACTGTGGAGGATCAGTGGGGACTCTTATCGAGCTCGTGTCAGTCAGTCACTATCGGGTTTCTCTATTAACCTTCCTGTCTAAGTGCATCACGTAGACTATAAAACTGTTTGCCCTATGCCTCATGAGAGGAGGAGTGGTAGAAAATGCAAGGAATGATATCTGACTCACTCTGCTCTCAGGCCGTGGATAGCATTACCACGTACTACGCAGGAGAGGCAGGTGGAACGGGCCTGTGCCGCCGAACTTAGGCATCAAGCAGTCAGTTTTGGTTAATGACTTCCCACCATGTGTATCCGCATACATCCTACGTGTCATCCTGTTGTCAAAGGACTCCTGACCGGGACTGAAGTGCGCCTAGGCTGGGACGTCATCTTCTGGTCTAATGAAGCACACCTGTGGAACCTCAGTTCCGGCATAGACTGAATTTCTGCGTCTAGGCCAAACCTACCTCGACTACAACATCAAGAAGCAGGAATGAGTAATTATAAGTACTAACCTACACCCCTCGCCTCACGCCGACTATCTAAACCAAACTATCCTATTTTTGGTCTAGCAGACAAAATCCTCGACTAACGTGCCAAGTCAGTCTAATCGGGCACGCATCAAAGTTAAGATAATAAATTTCCCAGTGTTCTGAGAAAAATGAAATACCATTGTTCATACTTGGATCTATCTATTAGTATAATAACTTATGAAATTTAGATGTCACTGACCATTCTTGTATTGCATGAAATGGGTTACACAGGTTATATGTAAAAACAATGATAGGTGAATGAGTGTTAAATTCTGCTGTCTCTGCAATGCACAGAATACAACTCTCTGTGTTACAGTTCACAATGTACTTCACACAGTCCATACAAGGCACACATTCTAAGAGATAATATTCTCGCTTATATTTTTTGTGTAGTTACACACATTATCTCATTAGAAATACTATGTTACATATCAGTTAAACTTATATCAGAGCATACAACAAATTTCAAAAAGGAAGAAAGATGCCTTCAGATACTCTGTTAAAATTACTTCCATTATTTTCAAAATGAACATTAAAACAAATGAAGCTCGTATCTACTACACAAGAAGTCCAATCTGAGAAGATTTACAGTACATTTGGTGAACCTTGATTTTGTGAGCTCGGTGCTTATGCATTATTTGGCGACAATGGGTATTGTATATACTCTTCTAGGATATCAGTTTATTCAGAAGACAGATCTCTATTGAAATATATCTATATTTAAATAACAAAACCCTATTATTTTTCCTGCAGGAAGTTACTGAAAATGTACACTGTGCTCAGGAAAACTTAAGCGCTGTGTGATACTGTACTTGCACTATGCGCGGAATAACTCCAAGCCTTACTGACTGTTACAAATTAAATGTAACAGTATGAGTCATGGAGGGTGGAGGCAAAGTGGCAGAGTGATAATGCATACTTGACATCACCACAGCTGCAGCTACTATACCTAGTGCAAATGTAGTCCCTTGGTCAAGTCTGAAACAGATGTACGTTTTGTGAGCACGTCCACTTTACTTACCAGACATGTATCCCTTTACTATTTGTATCTGAAGTTTGTGTGTGCGAAGTTCATCACTTCTGCAGTCAGTGTTCTTTAATATGTAGGAGACAACACAGTGAGTATGTACCCTACAACATTATACATAAAATGCCTCCAGTTTTGTCAAAAGTGAAAATTAAGAAACTGCACTCACAGGCACGAGAGATGGTTTATAACATTTTGCAGTTTATGGAAAATGAAACGGAATTGAGGGAACCATCCAGAGAAAGAGCAGCTGAGAACATCTAAAGTGACGGGTGTATGTTGCACCACGGTGAAAGAATGCTTTCTCAACACCCAACAAGAACTAAAGAAAACTTGTAAATATGACCTTGATACCTTCGATGAAGCTGTGGTACGATGAACTGTGTACAATTTCTACCTAACTGTAAAACGTGTACTGACTGTCAAAACTGTACGACTTAAACTAAAGGATGACATAAATTACCTACCAAGTAAGTAATACAACTTAAAGAATGACTTTGAAGAAGCTAGGATTTAGGTGGCAGAAAACAAAATCTCAGCATCTAGTTTTAATTTTTTAAAATCATATATTCTGCAAACACATGTAGAATATCTCAAGAGGATATGGCAATTTATAAATGAGAAGTGTACAATTATTTACATGGATGAGTCGTAAATTTTGTCATCACATGTAAAAAATAAAGTTTGGTGTGACATGTCTTCCAGTGGACTGCTAGCGCTTGTCGCAAAGGGTTAGCAGTTAATAATGATTCATGCAGGAGGTGAAAATGGGGCAACATAGGATTATCACAAAACATGAATAAAGAAAATTATAAAAAGGTATTAACGAGCAATTAATACCAAATCTTCCACCTAACAGTATTGTTGTGATAGAGAATGCTCCCTATCACAATGTAAAAGTAAACAAAACACCTATTTCCAGCTCAACTAAGATGCCAATGCAGGAGTGGTTAAGTAAGGAGAATATTTTGTGTACTAGCGACATGCTAAAACCAACTTTGTTTGACCTCATAAGCAAAACAAACCTTGGCAAGTGCAGCCCTACTTAGTAGACAGACTAGTGGGAAATCATGGCCACACAGTACTTCATCTGCCACCCTATCATCCGGATTTGAATCTGATAGAAAGCATCTGGGCTAAAGTTAAAGGAGAAGACATGTGAAAAAACTCTGCGAGAACACATCTAATGGAATGATGTGAAAAGACTGGATTGTGAGGACACATTTAACCGAATGATGCGAAATGACTGGATACCAACTTGCAATCACATCAAGACACTTGATGACTATTATGACAAGGATGTGCATTTTTACATTGAAATTGATAATCTGATTATAAATTTAGGTGGTGCGGATAGTGACAGTAGTGGCAGCAATGACGTTTACACATCAGACTTATCAGCTGAAGCAATGAGTGGCATTGAAAAACTGCCATAGTACTTCTACATCAGTGGTAAGTAGTCAATGTTTTCTACTTTTCTTTACCTGCTGGGAAAGCTTCGTTTTACTTCTCTTTGTCTCCTTCACACGTGTGCCGCTTGCCCTTCCTTACATATGACTAACTCAGGCTGTGACTTATTCCATGCCTAAAAATTTATTTTAGTGCAAGTGTACTATTTGTTTGAATAATTCATTTTAGATGTTATAGTTGTGTCATTCACAGTGTATAACTTAATTAATTAAAATGTTTATTTTCAATTTTTTGAATAACGTAGTCAAGTTTTAAAAGAATTTTCAGTAAAGGTCTGAAGTAATTTGGTTTAAGTAAGGTGAATGTACTTCGTGAAAATGTTCATGAAAGTTGTATTTTTTCTACAGCCAGAATTGTATACACAACATTAAGTATGTTTTCTTTTGCAGCAATTTCATTACAAAACATATTGCGTACATGCTCTGTAATGTGAAATACATCCTCCAGAAAACACCATAAAATTCCATGATAGTTAATGGGACAAGACCTAGAGCAACATGCAGTATCTTTACCTTTAGGAAACAGCACAGCCATTTAGTGGGAAACTTAGAAATTTCACATGGAGTATCAGTGCAGCCATCTTGCAGTAAGCACAGCAACTGTACGTTGGAGTAACAGCATGGTTATCTAGTGGATCATGCAGAAACTACATGCTGGCAAAACAACACAGCCATCGATTATGCTATCAAACAATTTCATTAGATATACCACTCCTTGAAATTAGTTTACAGATTATCTTTAGACGAAAGCAATTCGTGAATGGTGTATAGCTCAAAAACTGAATTACAATCGCACTCCCCCCCAACAAAAATGCCATCAATGATACTGTAAAATAAATAGCAATCATTCACACTGCAAATTTTGTTTGCAATACAAAAACTGTGGCTTCAACTGACGTTTAAAATTATTGTGTGTGCATTGGTCACACTATTTATGCTAAACAACAGGATTGAAACACAATGCTTAATTTATAGTGACAGAAACATGTGTGCATTAATTTGCTCCTTTGAAACAAATGTAATTATTTTTGCAGAGTGTGATAGAAATATAGTGGTTGGGAAGCTATTTGGAATCAATGAATTGAACTTGGGCTGCTGAAGAGACGCTTGCAATACTATTATTTGCTTCTAAAAGCACAATATTATTTTTTTGGCAGAGCGAAATATATTCTTTTTTTGGTGGAAGTCCATTTCTAATAATGCATGTGCTATGGGGTAGCTACTAGGTATGACTACCTTAGTTGGTAGTGCAGTGACATTGACTAGCCTATCAAGCCTAGCTTGGCCTACCTCGGCAAATACTACCTATTCTATTAGGCCAGTGTGGCGTAAGGGGGTTGGGTGGAGTGTTAGGCCGCTTGAGGGTAGGTTTGCTACGGTTTGTAAGAGAATCAAACCCCAGGGTGAGGCGGATGGATGTGGTTGCCCATCCAGGGAGCTCGATCCTCCTCACTATCAGGGTCACCAATGTGTGGGATGCCAGCAATCCCAAATGGGTGAAATGAAATGAAGGTAAATCGTAAATATTGATAGGGGTGGGTAGTCTAACGAACAATATCTTAACAGGCCGAGTAGGTCGACATGACAGGACGAAATCTACAGTTGGGAGTTTTGCACGGGGTCGGTTGTCTGGCTGGGCCGGGAGTCGCACCTGAACTGCTTTTCCCATGGAGAGTTTGATTGAGCAATATTTAGGGAGCATGGTGCTCTCTGGGTAAGTCACTATAGTTAGTCTACCAGACTGCAGTTTAATATTACTAGGGGTTTTGGGAGATTGCCTAGTGGGATTGTCACCGTGGTTAGCCTCATCTTCCTGAGTGAGTAACTTAACTTGGTCCTCATGTTCAGTCATGGAGTAACCTGACCACTGACCACCGAGCAAGTTATCTAAGGGGGAGGCAATATCTAAGGTTATAAAAGGATAAATGGGCTGTGGAACTGGATCTTGGCTCACAAGCTGAGGTTCACCCTCAGTGGTAGAACTGACTGTCGCATGTGCTAGGGCATGATGTTCCCTCCGTCGTTGTTTGCTTTGGATGCCACCTTTTCTACTATACATCGGATGGCTAGTATTACACAAGGTCAGAACAAGGTGTTTGCTAACTATGAGTAACGGTACACGAAGTACTAAATTTAACGTTGTGGTTTAATGTTGGATTCGTCCCTGGAGAGAACCAACAAAACATATAACTTAAAGAAAACAATACAATTGCCTTAGCAAAACACTGGGGGAAAATTTATACTACGTAATACATGAGCGACGGGGTCAGGTGAAGGCAAGCCTGGGGAATATATAGCAACACAACTTTATAGCGACTAAGAAAAATATATAGCAACACAACTTTACAGCGACTAAGAAAAATATATAGCAACACAACTTTACACCAGCTAACAAATTAAGGGGAAGCTAATCAGGTAAGTTATACGAAATGCGACAGCTTGGTACCATGAAGTCAAAGGAAGTTGACTGGGGTAAGGATTACTGGGTTTAAGGTAAGGTATACCTGTAGCTGCAGTCGTCTCACTTGCAGGTCTTCAGTGACATGCAGGTCTTGAGAAAGAGAGAGTCTTCACAGACTGCCCTTGGTCAGGCAGACAGGAAAGTCTTCACAGACTGGGTAAGCGGAAGTCCTTGTGGACTATGGAGGTGAACAGAAAGAGTTCTTGCAGACTCAAGGATAGGTTAAATCCTTGTGGACTGCGCAGGTTAAGAGTGAGTTCTTGCGGACTCAGGGTAGGCCGGGAGTCTTTGCAGACTGGTGGTGGGCTCACGTCCTCTTTGGTCGCCGAGCCCGGCACCTCTGTCAGGGCTGGGTGCTAGAGCTGTATTTATACAAAATTTTTGGTTATCAGCAGTTCTGTGGGGTGCAGGGGGTAGCGTAGCCTTTCACTACGGGGGCACGTTTGTCAGGTGTGCAGACGTGCTGCACTTTTTTTCCACCCTGCGTGGAGGCGACGACAAATTAAAACCCCTGTCTCTGAGGCGGGCTGGTCGTGACGTCACAGGTTCATGGGGGTGCTGCCATCTCTCGAGATTCTAGGATCTTCTTCCAGAGCTAGCCACAAGTAGCAGAATTCTCAACAATATTTATTCAAATTGTGTGGGTGCCTTTTGCATGCATAAATCTGGGTGGGAAATGGGTATTGTAATTACGTAATTTACAATGATGTAATTGCCTTCCTAGGGTTGTAGGCTTTATTAGCGCGATACATTTATTCTGGATTGCCACTTATATACTCCGCCCCTGAGCGCAGGTGGCTCGTAGATGGGGCGAAGTCGTCCGTAGAGCACACATTCTCACTGCACAGCATGCTGACATGCATTACTAATGAAGGCAAAATCAAACTTCTTACTGAAATTGACTTTCCCACTGAGGTGGTGGTTCAACCTGTGGCCTCATATGTATTCCATTTTTTTTTTTTCCACAATATTTTATCCAACAAATTAATTGCTGATTAGTTGATGGCAGCTTATAGAGTCGAGTAAATACGATATTTAAACATTTTTGATGACAAGTGGTGGTTAAGTACAAATGCTTCTTGGGTATCATTTTATTCAGAAGATTATTAGCCTATTAATTTAAATCAATATTTTATTTTTAAAATGTTGATTTTATGGCAGAGAGAATTAAACATAGACTTTACACTAAAAATGCACTTTAAATGTATTTTTTAGGCATCTGAATTGGTAGATTTGGATTTTGCGACAGTATCAGTTTTGTGACAGTATTCTTGAGAACCAAGGAAAGTTATAGAATCAGAGGTCTTCTGTATTTCCTTCAATCGACATAGCCAAATGTGAATGCCTACAACTAACCTGAGTTTTGCAGTGTTAGCCATCATGACCATCTCGTACTGATCTTCAGGCAGGTACTGGTTGTTCTTGTACCACGTGACTGAGGCAGCAGGAAGTGCTTCCACCACACAGTACATGACCACCCGTCCACCTTCTATTGTTGTCATGTCCGACGATGATGTTGCTATCTTGGCTGGAACTGAACAATTATGGCATTTTTGTCAATACAAAACATCTCTCTTCAGACATCTAGAAAAAAATATTTCTATTGCTTTCATATCTTTCTCCAATATAACACAAAACTAAAAGAACACCAAAACTTGCAGGAGCATTGTAAGACAACTCACCTTGCACAAAAACTACAAATGATTTCTTTTCTGCTCCTGCTGAGTTGGCAGCAATGCATGTGTAAGTCCCACTGGCCCCTTCAGCAGCATTTATGATCATCAAACTATCGTCTTCATGATTTTTGAACCTGTTGCAAAGAAACTTTGTGATAAATTGTATAATCATAAACCGAACAACTTTGACTAACATTTCTTTGACTGAATCACAATTTCAAATACATTATGTACACTGCCTAACAGTTTTTGTCAACCAAAAAAACCAAAAGCTCAAACTCAGGTGATAGTTCAAATTGATACATATTAATATTTGACATAATTTAATTGGTAAAACCTTAAATTTAACAATCACATTTATTGGTTCTGGGTTAAGAGTAAGACAGCTTTTTTATAGTCTTCTTGCATTTGGTAGATTCTGACCTGATCTACACTACTGGTACACCAGCATGTGTAGTAATGTTAATCTGAATATCTAGTAGTGGAAAAACTGGATTTTGGTGAGTGTACATGTTTTAAGTCTACGGCAAAGATGCCTGATGATTCAACAGAAATGTACACATATAGCAAAATGTAGAAAATGATTACCTGTTAAATTTTATGTAATGGAGTAGCATATGTGGGCAGTTCAGTATTGTAGAATGTTCCATAGATTATCAGATCATAGGACCAGACTGGTTGTCAAAGCACTAATAAGGTTTGTTAATTATATTCCACTTTCAGTAAATTGTTCGTTTTGAGAATTTATGTTCGGAGAACTGGTTCTGCTACAAAAATAACAACAAAATACTATGATTTTTGAAAATATGATTTGGTAACCTGCTAGCACCCACAATTCTTTGAATAACCCTGTTATTTAAGGCTGTTTGTAATTCCACAAATTTTGGATTTACGACATTATAGGGACATTTCACAGCAGTTTTCACTTCATTATCAGTGGAAGGACAGGAGTGCTTACTCCATCGTTACCAACTTTAGTGGGTACATGTCACTCAGCACACCCATTAAAATATATACAGGTAGGAGCAGTGACTTTTATCTAATGTTGATTTCAAAAGTGCTCACTTTATCTTGAACAGCTATAATGCTGTACCATTATCAAAATCCATTAAAATATCAGCAGCTGGAGTTGTGTATAGTCTTTGTTGTAAGCTGCTATGCCATCAGTAAAATGATTTTTATGTTTGAACAGCCTGCACTATGGCAGTGTTTATTTCTCATAAGTTGGTACACTGTTTTTAGGCTTGTCTGTATTTTGTTGTGTGTGGTATGGGTAACTTAACTTGCAAGTGCATATAGTTAATCACTAGTTGTCTTTTGTCTATGGTTGAATGAAGTACTATGTTGATGGTGACTCAAATCATCGATTGGAGATTGTGAACATGTTTTGACGTAATTGTAAACATCATGGCAGAGGGTACAGATGACAGAGACTTGGTCAATTTTCCAAAACTTACAACTGGTAATTATTTCTCCTGGAAACTTGTGAAGGAGCATATGATAGATAAAAACTGCTGGGTTGCAATTGAACCAGGTTATATTAATGTCAGAGTACTGAACATCGACCAAGCAAGATTGAATTGGAAGGTTTTGTCTGTGCTTTACCGATCAGTGGGGGACGATTTTGTATTGGACATCGAAGATTGTGAAAGAGCGAAACTAGCCTGGGAAATATTGGAGGAAATTCATGTAACGTCAACTAAGTTTCATGCATTCCAAAGCATGAAGGAAATGGCACTCGTCACCAAGACAGCGGACATGACAATTCAAGAGTATGCTGCATCAATACAAAGACTGAACATGAAAGCGGCTAAAGGTGGGATAATTTTCAACAACGAAATGATTGCAAATTTACTGCTCAACAGACTACCAGCAGATGAGTACAAAGTGTTTGTGCAGAACCTTCTGAGAGAATCTAACCTCACAACGAGGATGGTTAAGAGGTGGCTGTTGGACAAGGAATGACGACGGCAACAGACAACTTCCAACGGAGAACACAATCAAGTTGCCTTAGCATCTACGGTAAACAAGAGGGCGCAGTTCACAAGAAAGAATTTTGAAGCAAGGAGTTTTCGGAATGTGGTCAACAAAGGAAGTGATCGTAACTGTTTTAAGTTCAAGAAGCCTGGACATATTAATAAGTTTTGCCCTGAAATTCAATGTTTTCATTGTAATGAGTTTGGACATCGGGACAAAGATTGTATCAAGAAATATAATAACAGTAATGGGAAAAAGATGGGTAAGCGTGATGAGGGCTAAAACCATGTTCAGAAAGGGAAAAAAATAGAGTATGTTAGCATGTTTGCACTGATGGGTAGCAAGGTGTGTAATTAGTAGTTTCTAGGCTCGGTTGCTACAGGGCACATGACCTCTTGCAGGGAATTTGTTTACAGATTTCACCCCTAGTCGAGGACATGTAACGCTTGGAAAGGGTGAAATTAAGGTAGAAGGGGTAGGTACTGTTAAGCTTGTACTATTGAATTCATGTGGAGGAAATACTTTAGAGTTGAAGAAAACATAATATGTACCTGATTTAACTTTTAACAGCAAGCTCTTCCTTCTCAATCTGTGTCCAGTTGCATTCTGTCTATGCCAGGTATCTTGACGTATAATTTATTTGCGACCCATGTTACAAAAGGGCTGCCAAGAGACCCCTCTGACTGGTATTAGCAGTTTATTCTCTGGGATTGTAGTTTTGCAGCACCGGTGTGGTATTGATTGCCTGACTTCTTGAAAGACTGGCTGCTGAGAACTGTTTCACACCCAGGCCATGAAATTGCATATCGGCAAGCACAGGGATTCTAAGAGCTTGGCAAACAATGGAAGAAATTTTTCCAAATAATTTACCAATCACAGGAAACATTGTAAATCTTTCACTGTGTGTGTCTGGCATTGCTTTTATTTCTGCTTTGAGACCCTTCTGCACTTATTAAATTACCCACATGAGACTAAATTTTGATGTAACCTGAGATTTTTAGGATTGAACCTCAGGTTATTTATCCATGCTGTCTTTAACAAATGCCCAAGATTTTGGTTGTACTCTGCTGTTGCTGCTTCATCCTTATGGCCTTTGTCATAGACTAATGTGATTGCTAGCTTGAAGTCTGCAAAGGACTTCCATCAATATGCCCTCTGGAAATCTTGGGTGCTGTCAACAATCAAAAGGGATATTGAAGCCATCTATTGCACTCTCCATTTCATCCTCAAAATGTTGTCAGTCTGCTGCATCCAGTTGAATGTGTCAAAATGAATGCTTCACATCAGAACTGAAATTAATTTTGCATCCATCAGGTATAGTAGAATTTCGTCAATGGTAGTTTTGAGACTTTTTCACTTAGTGTGAATGCAAGCATATTCTTGGTTTCTTGCATATTGTTACAAGCACCAGACTGTTTACCCAGTCAATTAGTTTTGATATTTTTTCCATTTTCTGTCCATCAACTTTACCAGTGTTTCCTCTATTCTGTGACCGGATGCTACTAAAAATGGGCAAGGAAAGCTGTTCTGGTTTGGTATTTGTTTCAATTTCTAAATGGTGTTTTTCATGCAAACACAGGTACTGGGTACTGATTCACAATCTTTTCCTTGTTTGCAACTCTGCTTTGTATATAATAGAGTCATGGAGATACCTTCATGATGTGTAATACTTCATAAATTTGTGCAGATATTGACAGATTCTGTTATGTATCCACTATTAAATGTCAGTATTTTCTCTTTTTGTGTGTTCAATAATTGACACTGTAGACATGCATGCCCCAAGGTTCGACACACTGTCTGTAGATGTCCAATGCATACAACTGCTGTGTAGTTTGTGAGCACACACTTATAGCCCCTATATCCAGCTGCATTTTGATTATTTGTCCCTAGTCCCTCATTTCATAGTCTGTAATCCACTCTTCTTAGTCTCTGTGTTTAGCTGAAACAACTACTGCTCTTGATAAGTTATTGGCCTCTGCATCTTCGCCCACATGCTAAGCATTCTTCCAAGTGATATATTTTCCCATCCTGTTGTCTGGCTTGTCGCTAGAAAATTAAGGCATTATGGTTTTATCTGTAACATGACAGACACCTTCTGCCAAATACTAGAAATAGTTTCTTCTTGTGTTCATTCCTTACACCACAGTAGAGAGACAGGTTGGTTCCACCCTGTCTTCATTCACCTTCAATCTCCCAGTTTTTCTGGCTGTCCAGTTGACTATCTTCAATCTGTTGGGTGATTCCATTTGTTGTAGTTGGTGTGTCACCGAGTCCTGTCGCTACAGCAACTTGAAAAGCTTATTGTTTTCTTTGACATTACTAAAATGTGCACCTTATCAATTGTGGCACCAATAGAAGCAGATCACCCACCTGCTTCATTGCTTTCTTAGCCTACAGCTAAAATGTGTGCAAAACTGTGGCATGCTCGCTCTTGAGAATGTATGATCCATACGTGTGCTCACTATTCACATTTCAGAATGTCCATATTGATTATTCAGTACCATAAACAAACAAAATACTGGTACTTAACTTAAAATCCAGATGCTGTGAACATGTTCTCAATTTGTGTAGTGTGACACTATATTTTATACTAGCTTTGCTCACTAGCCATCTCACTCATCACCTACTACAATGAACAACATATGCTACACCCAGGACCTAGACCTAGAGCCTCGGAAGCTTACACATTTTCTGCAGGTGGTAGAGGCATGCCATCCTTCTCCCAGGTGACCATCGGCTTGGGCTGTCCTCGTACTTGGCAGGGCAGTTGTACACTCTCGCCAGACACAATCTTATGGACTGGGCCTCGAAACTCGGCATGTGTTGAGAAACTGGGTGGCTCTGCAAAAATCACAGGTTTGTTAGTAATTGCTGCTCACTCAATGGTTTTGAGCAGCCACATTTGAAGTGTAGAACTTTGTAGGTAACTGGCACCCACATCAATGAAATGGAATGTATACCTTCACAGACATTCTTCGTAACTGACTAACAATAATGTAAAATCTAGTAGACTTACATTTATTTAAAAAATTTTGTAGTCTGGTTGACTTGTGATTGTACACTGATATTCAACCACTGCAAAACCTGTTTCCAACACTAAATAGTATGATAGATAGAACTGAAGTTGCCACACTCCTGTTAGACGAGTCATAACATGGATGCATATTTGATTTTACTATGACAGTGTATATCAAGTATATAAAACTTAATGAAAAGGCTCGCCTTATGTCATTGCTGTATAAACATTATTTTTTTTAGGAATTCACATAAAAAGTTTAAAACGAGGAAATGCAACATGTGGAAAACTGTCAAAAAAAATCTTCACTATGTTGACGCATGATGCATTTTAACCATGGTGATTAGATGACTTCAGCTCCATCCTACGCATAGCTTTGCTTGTGAGTTCTGAAGTTAGCATTACCGTTTGTCCCGACTTATGACGAGATTGTTTTATCTACCGTGTAGGATGGACATTCTAGATAGTGTAGATTGTTTTATTCACCGGCTCACCATAACTATACATATAGGCAACGAGTTCTTTTATCCAATGCTAGATAGCAATACTAGTAAGATTTTTGTTTGTCTTTGCTTCCCCATCCTCCAACCAGTCGGTGACGTGAATTAGCAGTTATGCCTTTGCTATCCCCTGCTCAGAATCAGCAGCCACCCTTCGCCCTCAAGATGCTAGCCAATAATGCTCAAAGGAGCATAAAAGGAGAGACAGTTTTCGACTCCTGACCAGTTCTCGTAATCCCACCACGCTAGCTTCCAGGGAAGGGTTAAATTGCCCCAGTTTTCATTCATCCAGCACTCGTTGCTCAGACACTGACCAGCCTGCACCCCTAACTACTTCTATGTTTCAGTCTTCCAGCACTTGCTACTCAGAACTGTTAGCTAGCTAAGTACTTTCTACGAGTAGTCTGACCACTCGTCTACCACGTTAAACAGGTGTCTCTCTTCATGACGAACTCTGCTAACCCAATCCTCCTCATTCTGCACGGACGTACCAGAAACAGGGAATTCCTTCCTTAAAGTCCTTTTTAGGACTCATCATGTTATTATACCCAGCTAAGTAGTCCAAGTGTCATGTCAGTATCTTAGCATCATGTCGTTATACATGGGACTCCACAGGCAACAATGGAAAGAAAAATTGTATAGTAACCAGTTATTCACTCAGCGCTACGCAGCCCTTACCCCAGTTGTTTTACACCGGTCACCTCAACCAGACTTTAACGCACTTTCAGCTTCCCGGTAATAGCTCGTGCCGACACTTGAGTTAGAGTACATCATCACGTGTGTTTCCTGTCAAACTGAAATAAATATGGGCCAGCTCAATCCTTGGGTACCGCATTCCTGTATACTTAGCACCTTGCTCCCAGTCGACTCCTCACAGGAAGGGAACGCAGGTGATCCTAGGAAGGTTACTCATATAAGCCAAAACATACAGTTTTTAACCACAAGCACTTAGAACGACATCCTTTCTGTCTACAGTGTAGATAGAACGCAGGAGCCCACACAGGTACATGACCCTTGACCAGCTTGTCGGCTCGGTGTTCGTTTGTCTTTCTACTGCATCTCCGTCCCAGGAAAGACAGGCATCCTCTGAGTCAGGAAGACTCGGCTAGGACAACAACCACGTGGGTGACCCGAAACGGTGCGGCCTGACTTCCAGTGTGTACTGCGCTTCCACACTAGGTACTGGAATAGGATGTCCATGCAGTATACGGCCCTCACGTGGTCTGGCACATAATCTGGAATACAAGGAGCCTGCCTTCCTTCTCACGGACGAGAAGGGTGTTTGTGTGTCTTGATGATCTACTCCAAACGGCGGGGTCTGAAGGAGCGAGTAAAGCAGACATTACTTGCCACTGGGCACCTGCACGAGCTATCCCCTGCTCTCATCACATCCATCACCAAACTCAATCCCAGGGAACAGGGCCCAAGCCTTGAGGCACCTGCAGGATCCTCTGATACCCAAGACACAGAGGGAATTGTTTACTGACCCTGTTCGCACCGGTCCGGAAGAGTACTATTGGTGGGTAGAAGGCCACCTCAGCCAACCAGATTGACCACCCACACTGGCCATTGCATACTTGGTCCCAGATATACTTCACCCAACTCCTTGACCTGTACCTTAACCCAGGCCTGCATCACCTTCACCATTTTACTCACAGCCTATTGTTGCACGCAAGCCCACCAAACTCTGCGGCCCAGGTATTCCTAATAAAGCAGTTGCCCCTAAACGCAAGGTTGTGTTATCAGAACCTGACTTTGTACCCTGCTGGAAAGCAACGAGGCCAGTCCTGTATAACAGACGAGCACCAGTGCCCCGTCAGGACTAGACCGCCAGCATATAGGAGGGCCCAGTCTAGCCTTAGACAGAAAGACTACGTCTCTGCAACATGTGTTTTATTCCCGGATACATCACAGTAAATCTGTTGGATGTTACACCAAAGGAATACATTCAGTTAATACATGCCGCATGAATGTGGATTTTACAGTAACTGGTTAGAATCCATCATACTGTTGCAATGATAATTACTATTACTTACTACAGAAACTTTTATTAGGCACAATAATGAACCTCATTGCACCCAATATCACCACCCCATTGACTGATGTAAGCACATACATCTCCACATTCAAATAAATCTAGGGAAATGCATTAACAAAAGAACTAAATTTATGTTCTATTCCAAAATGAAATACTGGTCAGTGTCATTATTATGTTCAAGTCACTAACCAATGTGTTTGTTTTGAAATTACCTTCTAGGTAGGGGCTACGGTGTCTGAGTGGTTATTCTACTCGCCTCCCACCAAGGCGAACCAAGTTCAATCCCTGACCGGGTCACTCCTGAATATTTCCATATCAGAATCATGCCGGATGATGCTGCTGATCAGCAGGTTTTCTCTGGGATCTCCAGTTTCCCCCATCCTTTCATTCCGGTGCTACTTCATACTCACCTCAATCACCCTCATCGGCTCTCAACACCTCGCTGTTAAAAGCCGCCCAAATCTCTTCACTCACTCACTCACTCACATTCTAGGTCCTTGATTTTAATAACCTATTAAGGAGGCTGTAGGAATAGTAGTACACAGTGATACGTATATCTTTCATCCCTAAAACATATCAGTATTGATCTCCTTGAGTCCTTCAAAAGGCTTCATAAAAATCCAGATTTTTTTATCACTCCTATCTGGTGTGCTTCTATTAAACTTTGGGGTTTTTTCAATGCCAGAATTAGATAATTGTTACATTTGTGAGCAGGAGGCAAGGGATCGCCACTCAAGCATCACTGCTGAATTTATCTTACCATGATCTTTATTGGGTTTTTCATCATGCAATTATTTAATAACGAGGCTAAAGGTGATGAAGATGATAGTACTAAATTCTCAATTACAGTGGTTACTGAATAACTTACTGTAGAGTGGGTGCTCAAATTATGAACACTCGTAACCATGTGGATGTACCTTGTGCCCTTAGTGGTCCTGCTGCCTTGCCACAGAGTGTGAAACCATTGTGAACATGGCCACTGAGAATTATGTTTCAGACTATTCAGGCTTGCTTGCTACAAGCATACTAGGATGGTCCAATATCTACTTTTCAAAACTGGCTCAACACGTAGTAATGATATTAATATGTGATATGTCTCTCCTGTAAAGTGTTGCAAATAAAAGGCAATATATGCTAAGTATATCACAGTATTAGAATAATGATCTTTGGCATGTGAATGCATTTGTACAGTTACAAATTGTGGACAATGCAAAATCAGAAATATCTAAATAGAGCCAATATCACAATGTAGGTAATATTTCCATTGCACTCACTACAATATTACAGCTGTGATATTTTTAATAATATATTGTAAGAGATTTAGCTACCTATTGCATATATAGCTTTAGAGTGTACTTTGTGCCTTAGAAGCAGTAATCTTCCCATAAAGTAAGAACAAATCGACTAAATACCAATATCGGACACCTTGAGCATCTCTGCGAGAAAAACTCAGCTGGGTTGTTACCTCTAGCACATGTTCAGTACTTTTGTTTCATTCAGTTTAACATTATTCCACCAGTATAAAAAAATTTAAAAACCAAACTTTTTTTTCTATTTTAAAACAATTACTTCCTCCCCCAGAACTGTTGCAAGAAATGCAATAACAAAAATTTTAAATTTTAAAAGTTTTGACATGTGACATCCTGTTAGTAAAGGCGGATCATTACGGTCGAGGCTGTTTTGTTTGGTGTAAGGACAAATACATTGGGAAATTTGACTTATGTCTGATTTAGTGATGCACCGATGTCCGGCCAGTGCACTGGTCGTGTGGCTGTACAACTTGGTACAAAGGCGGGGATGGCGAGTACAGCCTTACGCTTGATCGGACTTACTGTTACCTTGATACCTGGTTGACTGGTGGCCTGTGGAGGCTGCTGACCCTGCTGCTGCACTGGTGCTGGCTGACTGGTGCTGGCACCGGGACCTGGTGTGCGAACGGGTCGGCTGCTGCTAGCACTGTTGGTGGCCCTAGGTGGGCTGGCAGGCTGGTAACCCCTGATCCAGGGGTTCGTTAAGCTGAATGGAACTTTCTCACCCCTCAGGAAAGCTGGATGATAGGGTGAGTTTCCTCTGCGTCTTAATAGGAACTTCAAATAACAGGGTTAGGGGAGCAGGAACTAGGGCTTCTAGGTGCAGTTGGGGTTGGGTTAAGCCCTTGTTTGTACTTGGAGGTGGTAGTTCCCTTTGTATCCCTCTTTTGAATACCACTCCGATGGGAGTATGGCATGAGGGATAGGACTAATACCAGTCCCACTAAGGCTAAGCATGTGACGTTTGACCTTAGCTATGTGTATTTCCAAATGTTGAGTTTGACAGGCCAAGGTTGTACCCCTTGCTCCCTTCATGTCTGACACCTGGAGTGTGGTGGACACAGAGCATCAAATTGAATATGTCTGGCATGCGTAACACCTGGGTGTGGGTCCACAAGGGATCAGGCTCCCAGAACCAGGCTGATACTTCCTCCGGTTCCCGAAACACGATGGATGAAGTATAACGTGGCCTGATTGACTAGCCGCCTTGGAGATTGAATTCCTACTGGTCGTGACTCTACCTTTCTATACACCAGGGTGTACAGAATGGATGGCCATCTAATGGGTATGTATCGACGTACATGCATCACTGAGGAGGAGCTCACAGTCCTGCACTAGTTACGAAAAGTAATTATTTGGCAGTCTCCTGCTTTATCTTTAATGAACCTGGTATCTAATTAAGAAACAGAACAACACACTTGGAATAATACTCAGCAGTTGGATAATGAGTTTATCCCTGGAAGGAATAAACACTGTGGTACATACTACCTCTTATCAAACAAGAGTTGAACAGAAGTTAAACTACGATAAACAGGATGAAGGTGACCTGGTTCTAGACTGCACAAAGTAGAAATGCTAAGTGGCTATGAAAACAACTCGACTTAACTATCTTAGACATGGTATCCAGAAGGGACTGGGGGAATTTAGCAATAACCGGAATGGCAGTGGTAAGTGTTGGAGTTCCTGAAGTGACAAAGATATTTACGTGTTTCAACGACTGCTTCGAGGGTTGACTGCGGAGGATCTCTGGAGGGTGCTGAAGATGTCGGCATGGCATGGCATTGTTGAGCTTCTGGTAGATCTGGAAGTCCTGGGTGGCAGTAGAGGGTCCCAGCGCACGAGATGGTGGAGCAAGCTCCTGCTGATGGTTCTTTCTGCACCAGACAGTGCAGTGAAGGAACAGAACTGGCGTTTGAAGGCCATGCAGAGGTATTTATACCCGCCAGCGATTCCTTGTCCAGCAGTGGGAGGGGTGTGGTGCGACGTCCTCAGGACATGTAACGTCGCCGGCTGGAGCTTCAGCAGAGGCAGCACACGTCAGCGTTTATACTAGTGGTGCCATCTCTGGATGTACTGTAGTACTATGTGGCCTTAAAACATCGTCTCAGTGGCTCGGCCAACAGCTCATTCATACTGGTAGTTATTTAGCGTACAATTTTGCCATGGGGTGAACAGTACCATTTTTTGGTGTCTATAATAGCCCCTGTAACTAGGGGCGTATCCTGTAGGAACTTCTGGAAGACTTGTACTGTTAATTTCACCCTCCCGAGTGCAGTTGGAATGTTCGCACTGATGAGACTAAGTTGTATTAGTAGTTTGAAGAAGATGTCACGCATCAGTTTTAACAGCTTAAGAGATACAAGATACCATTTAGAAGTGCTGGATCCAATTTCAATGCAGATTCAATAATGATACCTATCACCTGTGTTCATAGATTTGAGAATGGGATGGTCCTTGTATGCACAGTATTACCCAATAAGTATGACAGGTGTCAAAAGACACTTTACATTTCCCTTAAGCTGTCACTGGTTGAGCGTGGCTCTCATTCCACCTGGAAAAGATAAATTCAAGTGTTTTTAAAGAAGCCATCTCCAGTAAATTTATAGTGGGCCTTGGCTACATACATATTAAATTATGTACATGGATTTTAGGAACGGGACCACCAATACCTTTACTCTGGCCATGCTTATTATGCCTGTGTTATTTGGTATTTGCGTGTTAGAATTTGTGTGGTCTGGTGAGAAGGCCTCACCCAGCACATGAAGCTGTGTTGTCCTGTTGGTGCTGCCTGCGGCATTGCTGGCAACACAGGTGTAGTTTCCTTCAAGCTGTGCCACAGCATAGTTGAGGAGCAATGAGCCGTCAGTGGTGACAGAGAGGCCGGGCCACTGGCCTTGGCGCAGGGGCTCACCATCCTTCAGCCAAGATACGGAGGGTGGCGGCTCCCCTAGCAGCGCACGGCATGCCAGCTGTGCAGGCTCGCCTCTCACCAGTGTCAAGCCGGGAGCCGCTGCAGACTCATCCAGCACTGGGGCAGCTGAAAACCACGAGGGAATACAGAGTAGAGTGTGCATGCATCTGCACTGTAACCAGTTTCTGGGTCCCAATGTTAAGTCTTTCCTTTTGTCAATAGTACTGTCTAAAACATGGCTTTAACTCTTGGTTAGCAAAAATCTTTACATAAATACATACATAAAAGTTATGCAGTACTATGAGAGGAGCAGATTACTACAGTAGGTCTGAGTAAAAACGTGATACATTAAAATAGGTTTAATTTACAATGTGTGTAATAACTAAATATTTTGAGTAAAAATTTTATCAAATCAAGCTGGAAGTAACTATGGAATAATTTCAATTTTTTTAAAGTCAAATTTCAAACTCAGAAGGAAAAAATTAAGAAAAATACTGCACAGCTACATTTAAAAAGACATATTTCTTGATGGTAGCTTAGAATATTAGAAACATGCAACTTATGAAATACTGAATGTTTCTTATAATTGTATTATTATAATAAAATCCTCTTCATTAATGAGTGAAATTTATGAATGCTATATAATTTATAGAAAGTTTTAACTTTTTTTTTAAATTAAAATCTTTTTAGTTATTCATATTCCTTTAAAATAATTTCCAGTCTCCATAACACCTGCATATCGTGAACAAATTATAATTCTGGTTACTGCATCTTTTTCTCCATTTATTTCTTTATTTTAGCCCAGTCAGATAGCTTTTGCAGTTGTACTACATTATCTAGTTCCTTTTTGAGACTGGTGAGTGTATTTAGGGTATTTTCAACTGAAAACTTTCAGTCTGTTTAGAGTTTAATACAGGTGACACCAGTGATGGACTGATAGTTCATAATGGATGATATTGATCACTGCTTTACCTAATTTTTTTAATTATAATTTATTTGCTGTAATCCGACCTCGTCCCTTGGCAAGTATAAGCCCTTCATGGGTCGCGTGCACGCAATGAGCAGGTCATGCAATGCATGTGATGTATGTATTCAGTGCGTTGACACACATCTAAAGTGCGTCGAAAGTTGGTTGACAGTCGAAACCACCAGAAAAAGTGTCCTGTTAGTCCTAAGGCTTTTATGTATTTGTTTTGCCATGCACTACTGTGCATGTTTTTGTAAATTAGCAAGTAGAGTATTTATGTATGTATTCCTGTTCATGTTCTTGTGATTAACATAGAGTCTTCCTTCCATTTTGATCATGCTTCATTATCCATGCACATGGTCAGCTCGGGGCCTCCACTTCCAGCGCAGGCTAGTGTTCCGGCTTCTAACGGCCATTCGCTAGTCTCTTGTTGGAAGCTCAAGCCAGACAGGTATGTGCCTCGTGGCCTGCAGTGGCCTCAACTTTGTTAAGACTGATCTGGTAATTCTGTCTGTTTAATTAATATCCTAAACAGTTTTTATTGGCTTCCTCAGCTGGCCTGGCCCTTCCATTGATTTGGAGAGCCTTCAAATAATAATTTTGTCATCTGGCTTTTCTATTGTGATATGACTTAGCATACCTATCTGGGGCTGGTTCAGGTGAGGCCTACTCATGTAGGTGTTTTGTGCCACAGTGTAACTTGTACTGTTCAATAACATTCCTTTTGAGTTTGTGTAGCGCCCCGCAAATTTCAATGTTAAAATAACGTGTATTAAACACCAGATGGCTTTAGATCTGACATGGATGTGGCCATACTCATTTCCTACATTTAAGTGACCAACCTCCCTGTATTTGCAGTTGGCGTACTCCGTAGCCTACAACGTAGCAGAAGAGTATGTGTTGACACTAAACATCAAGCCATGTGGCAACGTCTCGACCCTGGTAAGAGTTTCTGCTCACCGGCGTGCCATGCGCAAGATCACGGCCTGGCACCCTGGGATTACATCTGCACATCTACTTCCATCTACTGCCTAAACAATTAACACTGATAACATTACTTTATTATTAATATTTCTATATAATTCATTAGGCCTGTTCCACCCAATTCCTCCATAAATTTAAAGACAAAAAATTGGTTGTTAGGACGGTCTTTTACTGAGGAATTATTGTAATACACAGTAAACAACACAGATGACATGCTAGCCACTTCACCTCAGTAGCGCAGGACTGGAAAGCAAAAATCATGGTGATGTAGGTGTAAGTGTGGTCAGAGTTAAGATAATGGGTGCTCCCATTCTTAAAATCCATGTGCGTTCTCCTTAATTTAACATACAAGTGGCCAAAGCCAGTATAAATTTGTTAGTCAAGGCTCCAATTCATCTTTATCTGGTGGAATGAAAGTAACAACCATCCATTGCTGGCATAAGGGAGAAGAAGTTCAATGTCTTTTTTTATACTTTTTGTACGTAATGTATGGCTTTGTGCATGGCCGGACTGTCATGCCAGTGGATATAAATGGTTTTTGCCAGGAAAGCTTGAAAACTACACACTATAATTCTTTCGGGTTAATGTGCTTTGACAGCCCATAACGGTTGTGTTTCAATACCTGAACACTTTGTTGTAAGAACTGAAGCTTTCTGAACTCAGCTGAAGAAGATACATCTGGCTGGTATTCCATCCGCATTGACAGTGCATGTTTATAGCGGCATGATTAACTGTGTGAAATATGATTCCATGATCGATATTATGTGTAATGTTGGAGGAACACTTTTTTTTTTGTGGAAGATCAACGGCATGGATATGTAAAAATACCACAAATTGTGGGCTGTAAAATTTTAATGTTTTCGGATAATTGTACTTGAAAAATTTGGCATGAAATAGTTATTTGTGGATACATATTCAAAATTGTCTTGAGACATGAAAAACTTTGTAGATACAGTTATAGCCTATAATTTAGTTGCTGACAATTTTCATCCTGTGCACTTTTTTCTACAAACCCTTTTTGAGATAACATGCTAGAGAGAGCCTAGATTTGGCTGCTAACATTGTTCATTATGGGGAAAAGTAATTTAGTCAACAGATATTTTGCATGATGAACTTTTCTGGCAGCAACTCCTTCCTAACCCAATAAACTCCAAATTCTATTATAGGCTGTTCGCGATAAAGTGAGCACTTTTTAAGGCCCTCCCAACAGGCATTAACCACTAATAAATATGTTTTATTGCAATCTCAGACATTAACTTTTGAAAGTGGTGAAAGTACACACTGTATTTATTAGCTACATGACAATACTGATATTAAAAAGTGGCTTAAACATAAAAATATAACTTAAAAGAAAAATTTGAAAGGGCCTTAAAAAGTGCTCACTTTATTGTGAACGGCCTATACCACCCTTTGCTCGTGGTGCTTCACCTACTTTTGGACTCATAAACTGCCACTGTTTGACACTGTCTAAGATATGATGTACACCATCAAGAATCCATTTTCACATACAATTTATCATTTTTATATACATGATCATTATCCATGTCCAAATGGCATATTGGTAAAGAATAGAACATCACAGAAATTGTCAGTTAATTACATCGGTGGTACATTTCATATCATTGGTTTCCTGAAAAGGAAATAAACTAACTTTTGCAAATATGATTCATATTGACAAGGTATCTTTTATTCAAAATGGCCCAATAATGAATCTATACTGCAAGTTAACGCCAAATTTTCATCAATTTATGCCAAATTTTCATTAATTATCATGTTTACCGAGCGAATGTATTTTTGCATTGACTTTTTAGGCTTTATTGAAAGCCACTTACTATTTATGTTGGGTTACATGTAGCTCAGTCATTTTATGTACTCTGGAAAATCATGACCTTAATGTACTAGATGAGTAAGCAAAAAGGCAAATATTTAGGAAGTTTTTTATTGCATCTCTGAAGTGGTACAGAAATATAATATGTGACTGAAAATTAACCCCTGCTTTTTTTAAAATGGAAACTGGGACCTTAAAAATGTAAGTCAAGCATAATAAGCCTCAAAAACTAAAAATATTATGCAAAATAAACGTTTATTGTTGACTAGAATCCTTGATACATATAAATATATAGAAGTATGGTAGCAAAAGTACAGTATGTAGGTACAGTAGCTATATGTTTCTAGCATACTGTTAAATTCACTCAACAAAGCAATTTGTTTAAATGAAATGTGAAATCCACATTGTAATAGCTGAATAAGAAAGTGGATATTATTTTCTAAATAATTAAATAGATTCATTTGTGTAGGTTTCAATATTCTGATACATTAAAATCAATATGAAGAGAATATCAGGAAGTGCCAGTAAGAAGATTATAACTGACTATATGAATAATTGTATTGTACTCACTAGTAGTATAAGACTTCCATAAATTACTTTCATTGACATAGTACAATGTTTTGAAATGGGAATGTCTCTCCTGGCAAAATATGAAAATTTTGTTTTAAGAAAACAGATTTGTTTAAGCATATTTTTCAAGTAGTCATAGTGTTTTGGCCAGCCTGATTTTTAATTTTAAGAACTTTGGACACTTGGAAATGTACGTGAGACAAATGACACTCAGTAGTACAGTCTCAATAGTTATTTACCTGCCACCTAACAGTCTCACTCCCCACCTATTCAAACTTCATGCTGCTGAACTTAAAAAACCATGAACACAGGCATATAAAATTAATTAGTGCTACACTGTTTCCCTGCAAAAATTTTGATTTTTTTCGTTCTCAAGGACATCAGTAACTGTATGATTTAGTCTCCTCAGATCAGTTAGTCATATTGTTGATGTTGCTCAGTCCTGCACTGTTAGAAAATTTTTTTGTCCTGACGTTCATTTTCACATTTTTTAATAACAATTTGTTGAGATTACAACTTTGAAAAAGAAACCAACAGATATTTTCTTCTTCGAAGCACAACCACACAGCCACAAGAACCAATTGTATCATTATATATTTAATGATTTTGTGTCAATTTTATTTTGTACTTTAGTTGGGAATTATTCTTGTAACACTGCTGTGATTATGTGAGTTTTACATAGAGATGGGCCATTTGATACTTCGATACCCCTCGATACTGGGCAGTATCAAAAGTATAGAGTATCGCAATGTGCATATCGATACTTTTATTCTATACTTTTTATCGACACGTGTATATGGCTTGGATGCTTCGTCTGCCATTTTCCCTATTGTTACGAAGCGCCACCGTTTATTTTGTTTTCGGTAGTTTACTAGTTTCGGAAAGCCAGTGAAGTGTCATATTTATTTAATGATTCAGCTTATTATTTTGTATCAATTGCAGAGAAACATGTACAGACCATTCCCAACTGGAAGAACATATGAAAATGAACCTCTTAAAACTTACTCTTAGGCGTAACATGTCAACCTGTTTTTTCAATAACCTGTATTCCACAAATATATAACACTGTGGTTAACCTTAGAGTACTGTATTATTGAATAAATGAAACTTTACCTTAATATCTTCTATAACTTGTAATATTTATTCAGTATTAAATACGAATTAAGAACAGCGAAAGCAGCGACGTGTTGGCAACGGCCGGTAAGTAATAGTTCACAGTTAAAATAATATTTTAACCTAGTTTTTTAGTATGCTATTTGTAAATTAATCTGTGCTTATTTAAATATTTACGTAGCCCCAATGGCAACATATTTCATTTGTACAGTTTAAAATAATAGTGCAAAATATTGTGAGTAGGCCGTAGTGGCGCGGTGTTAGTTTTATCGAGCGAGGAAGCAACTGTTGGTTGGGCGAGGCTTGTCGCTCTCTCCCTTTCTTTGTCTCTCTCACACTCAGCAAGTTTTGAATCGCTAGTAAGCTAAATAATTATACACATTTTCAATTGTAGCATATTTCATACTTATTACAGCAAAATAATGATTTAATTTGCAATTTACAACTGAAAAGAGATTTTAATATTTGAATACTTATTTTAATATATTTAGTTATGATGGCAGGATGGATATAATCGGAAGTTGGCAGACGTGGCGAGCCATGACATGGCGTATTGCTTTTTGCCAAACGAAGCGGAAATTATTCTTACTCCAAAAAATACTTCAAATTACCACATCACGTTTGTAGACGTTGTGTTTTTTAAACCTGCCTAGGCAAGTTATGATGTGATAAATTTGTGCGTGATTTCAAATATTTTATATGCACTATTTATATTTTTTAACTGTGAACTTTTTTATGACTAAGTTAATTATTTACATCCACATCTGTTTATTTATCACAATGTTGTACCCTTTCCCTAGGTGTTTGAAATACAGTCATAGAACGTAATTTGCCACAATGCCAACAAAATACTAAGCTCAGCCCGATAAATTTCAATAAACCTAACACACAGTAAGTAGCAATACATAGAAAAATGAGCGGAATAAAAGTTACTGTAGGCTTATTTGTGTGCATGTTCACCACTATCTTTTAAGTTTGTATTAAAAAAATAAGCAACACGACATGCGTACTTGAATTTTATGTGCCTTTTTCATTTGACTGGTTGTTCCTTCGTTTTAAAATTTATTCCAACTGAGGCAGTCCTTTTAAAGAAATAACCCAACACATATCAATAACAAAAGGATAAATACTACAGTTCTTTACCTCGCAGTTGTAACAGTGTTAATCACAGTCGCTGCAAAATATTAACGTGCATTACATGTAATGTGCTATGTCGTGGAAAAAAAATATGTTAATGTAAAATAACCTTAAGAACCATCATCAATTCAGGCATTTTAAAGCGTCATAAAACTGACCTAAATAATGTTAGAGACCTAAACTGTGAATATTTATACGGAATGGTTTTTGGAATATGACAGAATTCTTTGAAAAGCTGTAAACATTAAACAACACATTTGACAGGTATAAAAGTAGAAGTCACATTTCAATGTTTATGTTTAGGTGTAGCAAAACTATACGAACACATGTACACACACAATGGAATGTAAACATTGATTTTGACAGATGCTACAAAACGGGCCGGCAAGTAGATATTTAGCAAGCCTCCTAGAAAGTTTCTTCCAGTGGGGAACGGACTATAGTAAGGATTGCAATAGAACAACATGTATTCAGGAATTGCAAATAGGAATTACGAACAGTAAGTCAGTGTGTGTTGTAAATAACGTGTTTTGAAAGTGTATATTGTATATAACGTATTTTGAAATGGTTATTAGAATGTTTTAAAGGTACGTGGCCTAAAAAACCACCATTTCAACTCATTTTACAGTATAAAAATAACACGTGTATTGTATGGAAAACAAACTTCTTCAAAAATATTTATGTCCTGAATGTGCTTGGTATTTGAATTACCGTAGGAACTACATATTATTAACATTTTCTTTTGGTGAGGTTAAAACTTGACAGGTTATATAATAATTTGAGTGTTTCTTTTATACGAGCAAATTTTCGACTCGTCCACTAAAACGATATATGATTAAAGATGATACAGGCCGTGTCCAAATTGACAAATTTTGTTATTTAAATAGTTATTTTGTAAATTCGTGATTTGGTAGTTATCAATTCGGACATTGTCGACAGTTACGTGTTTAGCAGACGTGCAGCAGCACATTATTACTTTAATAGTGCAAAATATTTTTATCTAAATTTAATACTTAAAACAGATATAATATTTCTGCAATCATCACTGGAATAATACAAATACATAATTAAATACGGAAATAATAAATTATGCAATAACGATTTTAAAGAACTCTTATATAATATATATTATATATATATATATATATATATATATAAAAGCACATGACTTAGGTAATTGGTTTATAAAACATTGCTAGAATATTTTATGTATGGTTATTTGTTTTTAAAGTCATTTTATTTATCCATTTGCGCACGTGTTTAAAAAAAACATGGCACTGATGTCATTTTGTATTTTGCTAACATCCGCTAGATACAAAATATGAAATACTAAATTACTAAATACTTAATCATTTTTGTATACAAAATCGGGTCACATAATGATTTTGTCGACAAAATCTGCCAATTCGGACATGGCCACAGTCTTTTAAAAAGAGGTGCTGAAAAACGCTGTCTCATGAAAGACGTTACACTAAAGTCTCTCCCACCCCATCCAATCCACTGGCAATAAAATTAATGGGGGCCCAGCAGTATGACATAGCCATAACAAAAATAAGGTAGGTTGCTAAGTTATATAAATTTCAAATTTGTTTCCATCGTGTAAGATGGAACTTCATCATAAATTTGGTCGAGAACAATGAAAATCTAATTTACAAAAACTTGATTGCATTCTTGAATTTTTTTTACTCGAGAGTATTGAGTATCAATAGTATTGAAGGTATCGAGTATTGAAAACATAGTATCGTCCCACCCCTAGTTTTACACTATCAGCCTATTGTGTATTTAATGGTGGTGTTATTTTACCACACAAATTAATTTGCTATAACAAACAGCTTGCACTGAATGGCATTAAATTAGTATGTAAGGCATCTGAGTTCACATTTGCAAATTGAGGATATAAAATATGCCGATTAGCAAAAGTTATTTATTCTGATTTGTGCCAACACTCATGAATAATCTCCTTCGTTCCTGGAAAAACACTGCACTGGGAAGGAAGGGAAGAGGAACAACATTATAGTGAGAATTAAAACCTCTAAATTGTTGGTTACACTGGTACTGTTAACTATGGAAAATAACAACAGAGAAATTAAGTTGACTTGTTTGTAACGATAGAGAATGTTGTATTATTTAATTTTCTCTTAAATTACTATTTTTACACAAGCCTCAGTGTTTTAGTCTTGCTATTTCTGAGTGACTTGTGTTGGCAGTTCATTTGCTTTGTGATACAAATCATGATTTTGATAGAATACTGTAACTGAATCTAATACTTGTGCTTAGCTTACCTTTACATCACAGTGAATTAATTTTGGTATAAACTGTTTGTAACCTAGAGAACAAGAATAATAAATCAGTTGAAACTGTTAAATTGGCTACTCTTCCAACCTAATTTGGCCAACCCTGTAAACAATAAGAAAGTAAATTTTATCATTGATCTGTGACTATCTTTCATATTTTGTGTGCTGACTAATGTTTTTGGAACTATCTCCTACAGAGGAAGAAAATGGGATATCATCACTGTGACTGTTCCTTGATGGCAAAGCTAATAAGAGAGGGAGGGAGAGATGTCTTCACTATTAATCTTCCTGGTCTGTACACTGGTGTAGGATGCAGTGGTTTAGCGAAGAAAGTTAGCAGATTGTGCCAGTTGCCCGCTCCTCCTCTACTATAAGTCATTCATGGTTATTTGAGCACTAACCTTTGAAAAATGTCACTGCTCTTCCCTGCATATATTTTAACAAGTACACTGACTGGCATGTGCCCAGTAAAGTTGGTAACTATGGAAAAAATGTAGTTGTATGACTTAACGTTGAATTATGTGTGTTACGAGTGAGGTGGTACAGTGGTAACTCACTGGACTCACATTTGGGAGGGCTCAGGTTCGATTACCGGTCTGGCCATTGTGATTTCAGTTTTCCATGGTTTTCCAAAATCACTCCAGGCGAATGCTGGGATGGGTCCCTAACAAAGGCCTTGGCTGATTCCTTCCCATTCCTTCCCCAGTCTCTCTTCCCTGTGCAACTTGTACCATCTCTAATGACCTCGCTGTCAACGAGACGTTAAGCCCAACTACCTAACTACATACCTACCAATTATGTGTGTTGTGTTAAAATTTGTAAATATTGTATTTATTTATTCTACTTCTTGTCTTTGCAATGCTTGACTGACTTTATAATAAATTGATCAGGCCCAAGGAAATATTAATTACATATATGATGAAAGAATACACGATGCGCATAAAAGTAGATCTTCAGCAGGTCTTTCAAATGTGTTCAGTTTACCATGAACAACGTTTACAAATGTATATTCAGTCAGTGATGCTGAGT
Source organism: Dryococelus australis (assembly GCA_029891345.1). Lineage (NCBI taxonomy): Eukaryota > Metazoa > Arthropoda > Insecta > Phasmatodea > Phasmatidae > Dryococelus > Dryococelus australis. The sequence goes on from CM056999.1 coordinate 61,136,480, forward strand.
CAGGTTAATGTCAGGCTCATCCTCAGGTACAAGAAAGATGTGATTGGTGAAACACGAAGGGAAAACATGACTGTTGGTGGTTAATGCGGCACATTATTACAGCAGCACGTTTACACGTCTTACACTGTAAAAACATTTGTGACATAATTATCAACTATTTTTCAATGGAATTTTGGACTTCTGGGCATTTTACAATGCTGCGCCACTAACTACATCCTATAGTCATAGTCCAACCTATTTTCTCTGTGGCAGATCATTTCACGTGTCGAAATCATGAAGTGCACGGAAATCAAAGTCAAGATAAATGACAGTGGAGAGGCAATTTTATGAAAAATATCATCTATATTATGACTTGAGAAAGTTAGCCAAAATAATTATAGGTGCTTTCTCTCCCCCCCCCCCCCCCCACAGGCAAAGAGAAAACAACTTAAATAACCATGTGAATGAAGAAGCAGACCACAACTGTGTTAGGGACACATGAGTCCACTTATGGTTGCTGAACTTGAGAAAGATCTGATTTATCTATGCACTAAAGTAAAGTTTTTTTAGTTTAAAGGCAAAATCATGAAGTAATCAGCATGGTGATTAGCAATAACACAAACTTAAAAACAATTAAGTAAAGTGAGAGATAGAAAGTTATTTATTAAATATGTTCCTATATGGTGCTTTTTCATAGCTGCTTGTTTCAAGTTGCTTCAACGGTTCATATAGGAGCAAACTGTCAGTCTACAAAATGTAGTCTTCATCATCAGAAGAGAATGCTCAGATTTTATGTTATATTCAGCAATTGTGGGAAAAAACTGAGTGTAAGATGCTTCTGGTTCATCCATATCTAACAAGTAATATCAAATATAGCCAACGACATGCTCTGCAGAATCTGCTTAAAAATCTGGAGAGATTCTACAATTACTTTCACATAAGAAAGGAGAGCTTCAATGTGCTTCAGGACTTAGCCTAAAATGTGTTTCTACAAATATCCTTTCACAGAAGATCATACAAACACTGGTGTTTTTCTATTGCTTGAACCAATAGTATGTTGGGATCTTCAGCAGTAGTCATACTTTGTTCTGGCACCAATAATGAAACTGAACAAATGGTAAACTAGTTTACAGCATGTTGTGCCTAAAAAAAACTAGATTCACGCATTTCCCAGCAGTTGCATTGCCGTCTCCTTCCAGTTTCCCTTACTATAAACAATTACATTCAACTCTATATGCTCTGCATGCAGGAGCAACTGCAGTTCCTGTTACATTTCTATCACATTGACATTACCGAGTTGCTCTGTGTGTACACTGCCTAAAGGTTTACTGTATTCCTGTCTTCCTCCTGTACAAAATTACTAAAGGATAACATATAATATCGCTTTTAATTGTATATGACTTTTCTCTCTGCAGACTCACAGAATCCAATAATCTTCAGACTGGCTGGCATTTGAACAGTTCCCAGGACATTTTTCACAATGCAGACGTACGTGCCCTGGTCATCAATGCGTGCCCCTGCAACAGATGCACAAAATATATGGCATTAACCACAAGACATAATTTTCACATTCATCAACAATTTCGCATTCATTACAAAATATTCAGTCCTATCACTTGCCATTGCCAAGTGGCTAGTTCACTAGGCAGAAGACATAGTGGCCCAGATTCAATTCCTGGCAAGGTTGCTCTATGATTTTTGCATGTGGGAAATGTGGCAGGTGTTGCCAGTGATTTTTGGATTTTCTTTGCATACTGTTGCAGTGTGTTAAAAAACACTAATTTTCTCCCCTGTGGCTTATGACCCCCAAGTACATGATAAAAATAGAGTGATAGCTTTGCTACCTTTGGCCACAATTCATGTTCACTTAAAAGTGTTAGCTGGGTCCTTAGAATAGGACCACCTATTATAAGTATACTAGTCAACTCTGGCCACACATGTGCACATAGTAGTCACTCTTCCAAGTGACTGGAGCCTCAGGTATGTCCTGCATGGAAAGCAGTTTGTTCCTTTCCTGTCAGCATCCTCCCATGCGTCATCCACAACCCTCCCTTTCACACCAAAACACTTTGTAAGTGCTTTTTTGTATGCATCCAACTAAATGTTTTGTGTAGATAACATTATCTTAAAGTATTGAAAACTATAATGTGTTTTATCTTATCAATAAAAAAAATCTCTGTGTAGTCACTGGTAAGGTGAGAAATGGCAAAAGATTTTGGTTGAAGCTTAACAGTAAGGTCTTGCTTGAGTGCCAGTAAGAATTAAATGAGGTGAAGATGGAGCAGTAGTGGAATGCAAGAGGTGGAGATGGAATGAGAATTCCCCAAGAAAACTAGCCAGCCAACAGCAACATCCAACAAGTTTCTCATGTGGGAAAATCTCGGTGACCCCATCAGGAATCTAACATGTTTCACTTTGGTGGGAGGCAAGTGGTCTGACTATTAAACCACTGCAGTCCCCTGTCATCATTAAAAACAATTCAGTTTTGCTGCCATACGTAAAATTTTGTGAGTGGTAAATTTACAATATATTTTGCAACAAATTACCCCCAGTGTAATTAAGGTATTTGAATAACCACCTGTGATCTGCAGACTGCCAGAGTCCAGAACAGAAAAGTGATTGTTGCTCAGTGCAGAGCCGTTTGCATGCTGCCAGATGATAGTGGGTGGCGGGCTGCCGACTGCCATGCAAGGGATCACGCCACTGCTGTCGAACTTCACCTCCACATCTGCATGGTCACACAACCACAGTTCAATCTTAGGCCAACCCAGCATACTCTACTTAATTAAGTTATTCAGCTACAAGAGACTGTTATTAATGGAACTATTTGGCACAACTACAATTACAGTATCAGAATGTGAAAATTACATTGATCCTAATTATTGCATTCATTTTCTGTGCTGATCTGCTATTTTTGTTGTTTGCGAAGACAAACTGACTACCAGAATTGTCTCTCTTTTGGAAGCAATTCTGGCCAATCACTGAGTGCATGGCATACATAAAAATACAGGAACTGTAATAGAAAACTGGATAGATTCTGTTTGTTAAAGCAAGTAAATTATTATTGTTGCTATCATCGTAAATGCTTTTCACACTGTCAAAGTATTACTTGCATAATTTTAATCATTGCAGTAAATGGTTAATTGTGTGTGGTGTGTTACTAAGCCACACATTACAAGACAATATTCATGTAAATAAAATTATTGAACATTCTTTCAGAAAATTAGTACTATAGATTGTCAATGTTAAAGGATGTGCATAACATGATTCTTGGTAATCAGTTACATTTATTTACATATTAACTAGTGATGACAGAATCTGCTCTAAAAAAAAATGCCAAGCAACACAAGGAAATATATATTTTTCTTTAGTTTTATATTGTTAAAATTTTTTGAAACAAAAATGTTTTTCTTATTTTCTTATGTTTGGTGGTACAATATAAACATTGAAAAATATTAAAGTCTTTGTTATTTAGGATGCTTATTTATTTTAACTGGCCAAAGTCATCAAAATGTTTGTATTTTAAAAAGAAATCACTAAAGGGGATTTTATAGTTGTTTTAATTAACGAAACACTGCTAACTTCCTGACAATTCACTTAATTTGTTGTTAGTGACTGGAAACATTAGAGCAGTTCCCTTAGGTTTAGTGGCTCTGGAAAACAAGAATTTACTAAAATTCATTAGTGTGATTAAATGAATGTGAGCCACAAAAAAAAATCAGTAGGCTCTCAGGAATTCCAGGGTAACAGCTTCATCGTCAATGTGTACAATATTGTGGCATTGTACTTACCCATCGGAGACTGCATCACTTTTGGAGGTGTTCCCACTTCTAGTGTGATTGTGTCAGCATGTGTGCCAGCCTCGTTCTCACCTCGACAGACATACTTCCCAGCATGAGACATTTCAACATTAGCAAGTGTCAAGCTTCCATCTTCTTCTGCCTGCAAAGAAAATATTCAAGTAGCACTTAAAACTATGTAGAAAGGTACATTCACAACAAAAATATGTAGTTTGAATGGTCTCTATAATGGCACACGTCCAGTTTGGCATGGCTAGGAATTACTAATTATAGTTAAAAGATCTGTTTGAAAAATATCTCTAAGAATTGATTGTTTTAGTTACATAATCATGTTTTGATGTAATCAGTGTCTGTAAAGCAGCAACTCTTTGCAGTTGGTGCCAATTTGTTCACTGTAAATTTTACTACCAATTAATTTGTTATTGTTCATCATGTACCATAATTTATTATTTTCATAGCTGAATTTATAAAGTAAACAAATCATCTTTTCCGTATTCCACTCTATACCAGAACCATAAATCTTTAAACACAAAGGTTTAATCACACACTACTTTAAATCTTACTATTGTAGTTAGGTACAAATTAAAGGTAGAGAAACAATCTGACCGTCATATGCTCTGAAAAACTACCATATGACAAGATTTTGAATCAGGGGGTAGTTCACTCATAATCATGGCACCTTAGCTATAATCACCATCATGGACCCCTAAAGTCTTTATGTGAATGAGTGTAGAGATGTGGGCTGCTCTTAATATCGAAGTCTGGCGAGCAGAGGACGGTGAAGCGAGGTGAGTAGGTAGCAGCACTGGAATGAAAGGGTGGGGGAAACGGGGGATCCCCGAGAAAACCTGCCGGTTAGCAGCATCATCCAACACAATTTTCACATGCAAAAATCCTAGAGTGACCTTACCAGGAATCAAACCCAGTTCACCTAAGTGGGAGGCAGCGATTATCTAACCACAACACCACCACAGCCCCCTGAAGTCTTAATGTTTTATACTCCATTGATTTACAGCATATGGCTGAACTGTTGGCGAGTCTAAAAATCTAAGAACACTGATATGTTCGTTATTGGATACTGGTAGCCCCAATTCAACAGGACACTGTGTCAAAATTTAAATTTAAGATGCTACTACTTTGTGTATGTGTGTGCATGTGCTTATGCATGCATGTGTGTTTGGGTGCATTTGTGTGCACACACGTGTGTGCATGTATGTGTGTGGAGGGAGGACAGTTTCTCCCAAAGTTATTAAACTTTGTTTGTCAATTGTGACTGCCTAACACTCACATAAATTATTTACTTGAGACTCTATATCATGTTAATGGAAGTCATGTTGTTAATGATTAAAATTTGTGCATGTTAGGGCCTATCTAAAAATATACAAAACTTTACATCACCTCGAAACAATTACCTTTAAAAAGTTATTAATGTAAATCAGTGCTCTAACCCAAAGATTTAAAGTTTTCACATTTCAGAATTCTATAAAAACAAACAAATCTACCTATTAGAAAGGAGTAGGCCCATCTGCAGAAACAAGCGCCCGGGGGGGGGGGGGGGGGGGACCTAACTTCTGCCCCCCTCCCCCCCCTCCCCATTTTGCACTTCATTAACCCCTTTCCCAGCACTATTGTACTTTATTGAAGGACATTACTTGCTGTGACCATTGCACAATTTTTCGTCAACAATCTAAAAAATCTGGTTCTTTGATTTAATGCAACTGATTTTCTCCAAAAACAAGGGAAAATAAATTATTTTCTGCACTATTTGTTAAACAATACATATTTATTAAAATTTTTGGTTGTATTTATATGTTTAAAACTGAACACAAAGGAAATAATGTAATTTATTAAGAATTTTGTGAGTATAACTAATTGCATGTTTTACAGCTTTGAACATACTTCATCAAAATACAGCATAATCAGTATAAATAATCATTAAATAATATTTATCTACAAAAATATTTTAAAAAGTAAAAAAAACTAAACCATTAAAGAAGTGGATGGGCCCTACTCAATTTTATATACAGCATGAAACCTTAACGTACAACAATGAGTCAATTTGTCTATAATGGAATTCATCTTTCCTTAGCATTGTCGCATCTTGCAACTACTTCTTTCAATTCTAATTTCCAAGCGTCTTCATTTTCATTTGGTAGAATAGCCAGTGGGGTGAGCTGTTCATGTGTCATGCATGACTGTAGATACGTTTTTATTAATTTTAACTTGCTAAAACTTCTCTCTCCACTAGCAACAGTCATGGGTATAGCTAATCAAATATGAAGTGCGATCCACAGATTTGTAAAAAGGTCATTTTGGTCGATCGTCTTGAGGAGTTTCAGCATTTCAATTAGATACATATTTTTGGTTTTTATCTTATTGTCAAGGATAGACCCAACATGAAGTAGATCATGATACAATTCATCCCCATTAATATCTCATACATCTCCATTTGTCAGATGTTCTTGCCATAGACTAAAGATGAGGTAGACCACTTATTCGTCTTCTGTGCATGTACCCAACAATGACCTACCCCAAAGGAACACAACTGTCAAAGTCACATGGTCAGCAGTGATGGACGTGTTTGTTTATATCTTAATTTTTAAATGACAAGCACTTTTGTATGAATAAAATACTTTTACCAATTCTAGTTTAATCAAAATGCATCACATATTGGTTAGAGGAAGTATACATACATCTCAAAGCACTTGTTTACTAAACAATGTTCTAACCTCAAATCCAGTCCACACAATTTTTGCACGTCGAATTGGCAGAAAAGCAGTTCAATGTTGGGATACTGAGATTGGTTGTGCGCAGCCAGCAAAATCGGTCTACCTCATCTTTAGTCTATGGTTCTTGCAGCTCCTTGCAGCAAACTAAGTTTGTCATTTTCAGGAAGATGATTTAAATCATATAAAATCCCCACTTCATGTTGCGACTACTGAACTGTGAGAAACTTTTTTTCAGTGACATGTTTAACATATCAATGGGAGGGATAAATACGTCTCTTTTGAACTCGTCCTCAGGAGTAGTCTGGTAAACTGGCTTTGCCCTCCTAACTGAAGGAGGTTTTTCTTTGTTTGGCAGAGTTTGCTTGAAAAGATGGCTCCAATCTCTAGCACACTGGAAATCTATTTTGCTGTTGTAACTGAATCATTGAAACCATTCCCTCTGAGTTTTTCCGATGAACTCAATGATTTTTTCCGTTGATTTGCTGCCAATGTAATATACTTTTCCCTTGGAGAGTTTTGCTTACAAGGTTTACCCCAAATAATAAGTCATACAAAATTATCAGACATACAAGAAATGAAAATTCCTCCATATGCCTTATTAGTAATGGTGCTTCAGACAAAGCTGTTGGGTCATCCACACTTTCACTCAACTGTGTAAGTGCGTGCAGAATTTTTGAATACTGATTAGATACTGTGCATGCTTCCAAACGTGTCTTGTATACTTGTTTCACTGCAAGATTCTTCATGTGCTAACTAATAACACATCATAGCTTTGTGGATCCAGTGAAGATAGTGTATAGATGTTGGAAAATACTAAAAAAGGGATGTGGATTTGACTGACGACTTAGCCCCGTCAGCCACAACAACATTTAAGCTATGACACCCACAAGGAATAAAATGGCTTGAGGGTATTCCTCTAACACACGAGCCTGAACACCTTTATGAATACCAGTCATATTAGCACCATTGTCATAGCCTTGCCCCCTACAGTTATTCATGTTTAGATTATATAACTCTATTTCACTAAACAACAAACTTGTAAGTGCTTCTCTAGTAGAATTATCAACAGTTTTATAGCCATTGAAACTATAATTAACTGTTACAGTTCCAGCAATATCTGTGTCTTCATAAACATAGTGAATAGTCAATGATGCTTGTCCTTTGTAATTTACGTCTGGAGTGTAGTCCGTAACAACAGAAAAGTACTTTGAGCATTTTATTTTCCAGCGATGATTTGTTTCGTCTGTTCCACGAGAAGACATATTTGCTTATTTTGAATAGAGACGCTCAGCATTTGAACACAGTGTTCTTGAGACCCTATCTGCCGGAGGTGTTCCATCAAAATGTCAAACTGTCCCAGGAATTAAACTAACCCAAGGAAGTTCCCATTGTTTTTAGAAAATACTTTTGATGATGTTTTATGAAATGTAAGTTTATGTTCAGCTAAATATAAGATTATTGTGATGATACACTTCAGTATTTCTTGCCATCGCACTGCTTCTAATCAAATTTGTGTCATTTACTCTCGATTGAAAGAACTGTCTCCTTTAAGCCTAATCTCTGCCTCAATCCATTGTTGCATGTACCTAAAGTGATTTGGAGAAGTTTCATGGAAACAAATTTGCTCACCAATGTGTTTACAATTTCGGTTGCCCTTTTTTTGCTAAACTGAAATTTTGAATTTGGATCGAACAAGCTGCAAAGTAGGCAATATACAGCATCCCTGATTGGAGAATAAATTAACTATCACCTTATATTTTTTCACCATTTTCTACTCAATGATACTGATAATTGTTTCAAAAGTGTCTTCCTTCAAAGTTTTGGAGATACTGATCATCAGATTTCAAGAATGGCAGAGGACCCATAAGAATTAATTCATCCCTTTGCCATTTAGAGACTCAGGCCAAGTAGATGGATCATTAGAAAGCAACAAGAATGGATTATCATTTTCCACAACTTATGATTCTGTACCCAATGTTTGCGAATTTAAAACAGATATTTCTGTAGAATTGCAAAGTACAGTGGGCTCATCAGATTTCTTTTCATTGCATTTAATACCAACTAGTTGTTCTGAATGGTAAAACTTACCCTCCAAATTTTTCTAATGTATTGACAAAGTTGAGTCTGAAAGTGATTTAACTTCATTACTAGAAAATGTTGCTGGTGTGAATAAGGGTGTGGCTAATTTTGTTCCAAAACTGATGGTGATGTAGAAGCTGTGAATAAACTAGTCAGTTTCGGAACTTTTGACAGAAGAGCTTCATGTTGGGCAAGATGGCCACCACAGACGGACTACAGGTTTTGTTGTTCCGTATTTAAGGTTGTTTTGGCTTGTGATTAGTTCTAGCAATAGGTTTAAATATAGGTGGAATAGTAGTTTGAGGTATAATTAGAGTTTTAAGAGTTAAGATTAGTGTTTTATGTGGTAAATAGTTATAAGGAGGGAGTAGTGTCCGATTGTGTGCACGAGGCCGAGGGCTTTGTTATTGTATGAGTGTAAAGGGTGTACGGTGTAAGTTAGGCTAGTTAAGAAAGTCTGTGTATACGTAGATATTTGGTGTATGTTATAAGGGAGAGTAGTTTCAGTTTTAAGTTAGTTAAACTATTTTTTTTTTTAAGAGAAAGGGTAAAAAAAAATGGTAGGGAGGTGTAAGTGTAGGGGCTGTGGAAAGGTGTGGAGAAAGTTAGATAGTGGTGTGCAGTGCGACCAGTGTGGCGGCTGGTACCATGTTGGCTGTATAGGGATCAGGGAGGAGGAACTGGAATCACTACAGGAACATGAGTGGAAGTGTGAGGAATGTGCTGAGGGAAAGGGTTTAGTGGCAGTGGTAGGGAACAAATTGAGGGTAGAGAAGGAAACACAAATAAGTGGAGAAGGTGGAAAGTGGATTTGGGATATGCTGAGGGGAAGCTTTGTAGAGGATGTGCCAGTGCCAATGGAAGGGGATAAGGAGTTGAGGTGGAAAGGGGAGATGGTAGATTTGATGAGCAGGAAAGAGAGGGAAATGATGCATAGGATTGAGAGGATGGAGAAAAAGGTCAGGAATGAGATGGGTAAGAGTAGAGTAGAAATGAGGGTGGATAAGTTAGAGGAGGAGTTGGAAGATGTAAAGGGGGTGCTAAGGAAAATGAAAGCCCGTCCACAGGAGGAAAACCTGAGTAGAGAGGAAGAGTTAGGCAGAATGCAAGTAGGGCTGTAGAAGGAACTGCAGGAGGAAAGGCAGAGGAGGAGGGAGGCAGAGATAGAGGTGGTAAGATTAAGGAGGAGGATAGATGAGTTGGAGGCAGTAGAAAGGGATAAGACAGCAAATAAGGTTAGAGGAGCAAGAAATAGTAGCAAGGGATAAGGTGATAGTAGTAGGCAGGAAGCAATCAGGAATAGAGGAACGGGAATCAGAAAGCAGGGAACAAGCATTGGTAGAAGGTAGGAAGCAGTATGCTGAGGCTTGCAAGTGTGCGATTAGCAAAGACCAGCAAGCAGGACAAAGTAGACAGTTCAGGGCCATAGGGGAAAGAGGAGGGCTGGCCAAAGGGAGGGAAACAAGGGTGCTGCAGGAGGCCGGAGACAAGGATAGGCAGGTGGTTGAAAGAGCCACAAAGCAGGAAAAGGTTGTAGGAAGGGAGCCAGAGGTAGTTTTTCTAGGCAGCTCTATTGTAAAGAGGGTGGAGCTGAGGAATAAGAGGAAGGAAATGACATATAAAGCAGCTTTTGGGGGGGCAAATACCAGGGATTTGGAGGAAAGGGTTAGTGGTATGAAAGGTAGCAGGGTGGCAAAGGTCGTTCTCATTCATGTAGGGGGAAATGACCTGGCTCATAGGGAGGTGGGGGCAGGAGGTACAGCGGGACCTCAGGGGATTGCTGAGGAAAGTGCGAGAGAAGTTTCCTGGAGCTAGGGCAGTAGTCAGTGGCGTGCTGGTTAGGAAATGAGTATCCTATAGGAAAGCAGTGGCTGCGAGTGAGGTATATGAGAGGGTGTGTAGGGATTTGGGGCCTACATTTATAGATAGTAGGAAATGGGTAGACTGGGAAAGTGTAGAGAGGGACCAGGTTCACCTGACCGAACAGGGAAAGCGGATTCTAGGTGACCTGCTAGGTAGAGAAGTAGCTGGCTGCATGGAGAGGGTCAGGGCAGAGCAGCAGTTGTTGAAATAGCAATCAGTTAGAAGCAAGGAAACGGAAGGGGAAAGAGAGAATAGCATTAATGAGGCCGCAGGGGTGGAGATAGGTAAGCAATGTAGGATGGTAAAGCAGAGTACTAGTATAAAGATAATGGTGGTGAACTGTAGGAGTGTGTACAACAAGCTGGAGGGCTTCTGGGGAAAGGTTGAAGGATATGGGGCGGATATAGAGGTAGTTGTGGAGACTTGGTTGTCTGAGGAAGTACTGGACAGAGTGTAGACAGGATGAGTTCACCATCTTCAGAAGAGACAGGGATGGGAGAGGAGGAGGAATAATGGTGTGTGTAAGGAAAGGGCTAAAAGGGGCGGTAGAATGCGTTAGTGAGGATGTTGAGGTAATGGAAATTAAATTGAGTGGTAGTACTAATAGGAGTATTACTTTGCTGGCAGCGTATAGACCACCAGGACAGGGATGGCAGGCAATTGAGATGATTAAGGAGAGGGTCGATAGACTAAAGGACAGGCAGTGGGTTGTTGTAGCAGGGGATTTGAATATGCCAGGGGTGAAATGGGTAGAGGGTGCAGAAGGAATGGGTAGCATAACGCAGAGAATGGCAGCACAGTTAGTCAACAGAGGATTAGTCCAGGTAGTAGAAACACCTACGAGATGGAATGGGGAGGGTGTTGGGTCAGTGCTGGATGTGGTGTTGGTCAGACCTAGGAATGCTGTAGTTGGTTCAATAGTATTGGATGGTATAAGCGACCATCATATTCCGGTTGTAGAAATTGGGATTGGCAGGATGAGAGAAGTGCAAATGGCAGAAAGGTTGGTGTGGCAGTATGGGAGAGGAGCAAGAAGAGGGCAGAAATCTTCCTGAGAGACAGGTTTAAAAAATGGTCTATGGAGGAGGGTGTAGAGGGCTTGTGGAGGGAGTTTAGAAGATTAATGGGGTTATGTTGGCGAAATTTGTGCCAATGAAAAGGTTACGGACTGGGGGAGATCCGCCATATTATGGACAGGAGATTTTGAAAATGAAGAAGAAGTGCAGAAAATTACATGCCAAGTGGAGAAATGAAGGGATGATAAGATCTAAAGAAATGATGAAACAAATGGGTAGGGAGCTTGAAAGGAAGATCAAACAGGCAAAGAATTTATTTCTGGGGAACATGGTGGAAGAAGGAAAAGGCAAGGAATGGGGGAAATGGTTTAGGTATGTTAGGCGGTTAAGGGGAGGAGAGGAAGGGATCCCTCTGCTAACAGGAAGGGATGGTAGGCATGCGACAAATGACCAAGAAAAATCGGAGTTGCTGCAAGGATAGTACTTGTCAGTGTTTGAGGCAAAGGAGGGTTGGAATAGGGGAACAAACAGGGTTCGGGGGGTTTTATAGTGAGTTTAAGATGAGGGAGTGGGGGGATAGAAAAGGTAATTAGGGGTTTGGAGAGCAGTAAGGCAGGGGACCAGATGGGATAGGAAACGCAGCACTAAAGTTTGGTGGCAAGGAGTTGGCGAAATATTTATAAGTGCTGTTTAAAAAGTCCTTAGGAGAGGGTAAGTTACCACAAGATTGGAAGGATGCTATGGTGGTACCTATACACAAGCAGGGAGAGGATAGGGGGAGGCCTGGCAGCTACAGACCGGTGAGTCTCACATCAAGTACAGGAAAAGTAATGGAGAGACTGGTGGTGCAGTATGTGGTGAGGGTAATGAACAATAGGAATTGGTTGGAGGAGTCCCAGCATGGTTTCAGGAGGGGTTATTCATGTGAGACTCAGCTGGCTGGGTTATTAGAGGATCTGATGCAGGTAGTTGATGAGGGGAAGCAGGTAGATGCCTGCTTCATAGATTTTGAGAAGGCATTCGATAAGATGCCCCATGAAACATTGATGAGGAAAGTGGAGGCGCTGATACCAGACAGGAGGGTAGTGGAATGGATAGGGGACTTTCTCAGGGGGCGAAGGCAGAGGGTGAAAGTGGGGGAGGCAATATCGGAGGAACTGGAGGTTACGTCAGGGGTACCACAAGGAAGCGTGCTGGGTCCTTTGTTATTTACCATAATGGTAAATGACATGGGTTTGGGGATTAGAGGAAAAATCTGATTGTTTGCAGATGATTGTGTTGTATATGCTGAGGTGGGAGAGGGGGGTGGAAATTTGCAGGCAGACATTGATAAGATATGGTTGTGGACCAGAAAAAATAAAATGAAGATAAATGTAAGAAAAACTAAGATAGTGAGGTACACAAGGAAGAAGATGATAAGCAGGGACATGTACAGATGGGAGGGACAAGAGATAGAAGAAGCAGCAGAATATAAGTATCTAGGGATTGTACTGCAGGGAGACCTCAGGTGGAAAAAACAGGTAGAGAGGGTGGTAGCAAAGGGAAGAAGGGCTCTGGGTATGCTGGGAAGGGTGCTGAATGGAGTCAGCTATGAGGTGAAGGAGAAGGCGTATGGCACAATGGTACGGCCAATGTTAGGATATGCTTCAGTAGTATGGGACCCATATGTGGAGGTGGAGGTGCGAGAACTGGAAAAGGTGCAGGGAAAGGCAGCAAGATGGGTGCAGGGTAGGTGGAGAAGGCAAGGGCAAGATGATGAGGAAGAAGGGAACTATAGGCCATCAGTGGTGATGAAAGAAATGGGGTGGAGCTCATTGAAGGACAGGAGGAAAGTTGAACGGTAAGTCAGGATGTACAGAGTGGTGAATGAAGAGGGAGGATGGGGAGGGCTACACTGCAAGCTAAGTGAGGGGGTGTTTAGGGGAAGAGGACACAACAGTGGGAAGCTTCAGAGGGTGTGGAGGAGAACGGAGCGGGGTAGGCAGTCCATGTTTGTGAGGTCTGTGAGGGAGTGGAATGTGTTGAGGGAGGAATTGGTATCTGTGAGAGGGGTTGGTAAATTCAGGAAGGGAGTGGAAAAGGAGTTGGTTGGGTGAAGGAGAGTTGAGAGAGCTCGCCACCGGGCGGTAGCCTAATTGCGAGTGTATGTATGTATGTATCTATGTGCTGCCTCTCCTTCTTTAAACAGTCTTCGTCTCTGCGCCCCAGACAGTTTCTTAGACATCACTTTATGTTTGCTTCAGCAGGTAAAGTCACCGTCACTTAAAACACAACATTACAGTAGACAAGAAATGAAAATAATGTAATAGTGTTTTACCACAATAAACATAACGAATGCACATAACATTTGGGTAACACTTACAATTCAACATACCTACACTAGCAAATGCCAAGAAATCACTGAGATAAAAAAAGCAGAGAAATGTTTTCGCTTGCCCTTCTGTTAAAGGAGTGAGGAGGGGTAGCTGCAGAGCAACAAGAGGGAGGGGAGAGGTGCAGAACATAGAATCCTTATGAGTCGACGTGCCACCAATAAAATAATAATAACTCTACTCCCAGAGTTTCTGTATGTGCCGACTTCTAAACCCTGTGAAAGGGATCACAGCATTAATGAAATGGCAGACAGACGTCCGTGATAACTTTAAATGCAGATATGTTATCAAAACAGAAGAGAAATATTCCAATTTGAAAGATATCACAAAACACTATGTTTAGTTAGGTATACAAATTCACTGATCATCTCAGTTTACCATTACTCTTTGCTTTGAATAGCGAAGTTAATTGCATTCGCAAGACCCTTGGCATGGCTAACTTACATATTTTAATCTTGGCAGCTTGTACAGGAAAAGGACATAGAGAGATGTTGCAACAAGAACATGAAAATTAATTTAAACTTGATTTACAAACACAAAAGCGCAAATTCAATTTAAGAAGTAGATGTCCATAACAGTAAATTGTGAAGAATAACTAGCTTGAAACAAAGTGTACGAACAAAAACATAAATTCCACCATCATTGAAGTTGAAATTTTTTGATATAGTTGGTGGGACTTGAACAACGAGATCCACAGAGGCTGTTTGCTAAAGCTATCATGTTTAAGTAGTGAGAAGGCAGAAACAGTAGTGTCTTGAGGCCAACACTTAGGATAAACCAAAGTTTCCTAACCTGATGGTTAAAAGCTGACTGCAGTCAGGAGGTTGTTTTGTTTTGACCTTTATTATCGCAATGGTTCAATTCAAAACATTAACTTGAAAACTGAATGTGTGCATGTCAGTACTGACTGGATAGTTACTAGTCCTCCGCGGGTCCTGCTGCAGCTTGCTCCACGTGAGTGTAGGCTCCGGGGCTCCTGTCACGTGGCACCGCAGAGTGACACTGTCTCCGACCTTCACCAGCTTGTGTTCTTCCTCTGCAGTCATCACTGGTGCCTCCACGTACCTCGCCTCGGATGACATACTAACTGTAAACAAAGAAGGGATTGTTATTGTAATACAGTGTGTGTTTCATTTGTTGGGAAGATTGTTAACAGTGTATGGTCACATGCCAGGCTGTTTTGCTACTCTGACAGTCTTGTGAAGGAAGTTGCCATTATAGCCAGCAATGGAGCTAAAACTAACCGAACATGAGCTTGGATTGCTGTAAGTAGTAAGTAAGAAGATCTTGAACTCTCCCCTACAAAACGCAGATGTCTCATAGTTGCAGGTAAAGCAGAAACATATCTGTGAAAAAAAAACACAGCTGACTAACACTGCCTTTTGGTGGTAAATTGACGAATGTGATGCCAAACAAACTTTTTTAACAGCTCTATGAGGAATAATTTTATGGTCTGTGTTCCCTTGTTTATGCCTAAATCAACTCTGTTCATTTCCTTGCCTATTTTTTTGTTTACATAAAAATGACATCTGTAAGTTTTTCATAAAAATTCCTTTGATTTTATGTTGAATATTAAATTTTATTGCACATAATATTTTTTTATTTGGGAACTTCAATGTCATAGTTTCACTCAACAATTAATTCACAGACATATCTTACACTTTGCTGGAGTTCAATTTATTAGCATAATATTTGCCAACCATACTTCTGTGTACCTATGTATATTGCTTTCTTACATTCATAGCATCTTCTGCCTGTAGCTCTCTCTCATCTTCACAAGTCCTCTGGTTCTGTCCATTCATGTAATCAGTATTTTCACTTTCCCTATTTTTTTTTCTGCATGCAAATCCTAAATTGCTGCTCATCAATTTTCGATCCAGCATCCCCTTGACTTACCATGACACCACTCCAAGACCACATATGCCAAGACACCACTCGAATATGAATTCAAACTGTTCCCTCTTCTAACTTAAAGATGTAACTTCTGATGCTGTAACAGAGTAATTTGTTTCCTTACTGAGTTCCATCAGGGCAAGCATAATATATATTCGAGTAGTGAATGAAATGCAGTGACATTGGAAACACTACTCTCCCAACAAGTTTCATAAACCTTCTTCCATGGAAGATCAGCTCCATGATGCTTAGCCATCACATCCCATCACTTGGGTGAATTAGAGAATAGTATAATGACCACACTTTGGATAACTCGGGACAAAGATACCGATTTCAGTAATGTTATCACAATATCCGCTATGACCAAATATAAGTTGTGAAAAGCACTGATTAAAAACTCCTCTTTAATATTGCTTCACAATTCTTGTTTGCACATCCTTCTTTATCCATACCATATTGACAATATTACATTACTCTCTCAGTTCTAAGACCATTCATGGCTCCTACGTACAGGATTGTTATTTCAAAGGAGTTGTTATTGAAAGAACTTTTTCAATTAAATTTGTCTCTTGGGTCTCCAGAAACACTTATGTACATTGGTATCATCTTCAATGTCAACAAAACACAATTTCAGTGACAGCTGCTAAACATTACTCACATCAAGCATACAGTCAAATATGACAGAAGTATTTGGCTGCTTATACCTTCAATAAAGTATTCTATTGTACCTCACCCCAAAAAGCTGCTTAACACAGTTTGGAAGTTTTTTCCACAATAGTGGCTGTTAGTGCGATTGTTCGCAATGCAAAAGAAATTTTCCATTAATAAAGTATCAAATTTTGTTTGGAGCTGAATTAAACCTAGAAAGTTGCCATTGTTACAAGTGTTATCAGATCTTCCACTGACAGGCAAGTTGTACTCTGCTAAGAATAAAATAACTACTATTAATGTCTCCTTTAGAACAATCCACCACGTTTTCTCATCTTCAGTCTGTTTTGCTAACACTACTAAAGTGCACCAGTCTTTCCAAGGCCTCTAGTGAATCTTCCATTGAACGCCTTGTCTGGAGATGTTTTGTAACTTGTAGGACATAGTTTTAATTGTTATCGCACAATGGCACTGAAGTTTAATTAGAAGACAGCAGCATTGTATGTGGGGATTTAGAAACGGGGGAAAAATATGTGGATAAACTATTGTTATCTTCTAAATAAATCCTAATTCTTTTGCGCTTGGAATTTTTTAGTTTACATAGCATTCAGTAACCTGTTGACAAGCGAAACTAAATTATTGTCAGAATTTTGACTATTTAAATATTTTATGAATTTTGGCACCCTTCAAACGTGGCACTCATTGCAGCCGCACCACTTGAACCACCCTAGGTCTGCTTTGATGCCATTGTAGGTACGTCAGCAACTATACATAACAATATGAGTATATTTTTACTCTATACTATCAGTATATCATCTGGCAGAAGAAAATATGTGATGTACTCTCATAAAGGATTTATATATAAGTTGTCTAGAAATAAATCAGTAGGTTTATAATATTAAAAAATTTATGTTGCGTAACTACTTGGGTATTTTATGGTTCTTGCCATGGAGCTAAGGACAGGAGATGGTGAAGCTGATCTTCGCTATAGTAAACTTTGAAGCTAGTGAGCATGTCTTAGTCACCATATTGTGGTGGTCAAAACAAATAGTACTTAGCCTTGTATATATGGGACTGTAGCACATGAAAAATGTGTTTTTGAACTGTTTTGATGGAAATTTAAGTGTTTAATGTATGTGAAAACTTCATCACAAACACCCTAAGACAACATCCTTTTTCAGTTCCACCTACCACTCAAGTTATTGTGCAGTATTTAAAGAATAAACTACCCAGGCTTTTGGAGTGACAGCAAAACAAAGCCCAAATATTGTGTGTCCATAATAGTTTTTTACAGTTTACGCAAAATTGTAATTTATGAGGCATGTAGGTGAAATGAGTTACATGTATAGACAAATTGAAACATTAGCACACTGTTATGAAGTGATCAGGCTTTAGCTGAATGGCCTGCCTGATCACACCTTCAAACATTGAACCAGGGCATGAGCTGTTTTAGCTTTAAACTTAGGTCATACTGTAAATACACACTTGAAACTATTTATTAATTTTGAAATGTAGCTGATATTTACTAGTTAGTGCAACAGCAGTTCTTATTTCTAGTAGGATCACAATTCACTAGATAAGTGCAGTTTTATTTTAGAGAAATGGTTTATTGTAAAGGGAAATTTCTGGGGTCTGTAAATTTACTTACGAATCGGTTTTTATAACCATTACTAAACATAACAATGTGCTACAAAATACTGGTGTTTGATAATTTACAAAATTACTTTTAACATAAATACCTGTTTCCAAATCATTATCTGCTTCACACTGGTAAAGTCCTTCATCCATACTTCGTGCGCTGTCTATCACAATATTAATGCCATTTTGCACATCAATGAGTTTAATTCTGCTGTTTGGCAGGTCCTAAAACATTAAGACTGCAGTAAGAGCTCCTCGCAGTGTAAAAAAATTGGAATACATATAACATTTTTCTATGATTTTATGACAAACATAGTTTAATCTTATATTTTCTATTTTAGTTTCCAATAAATCAAAACAGCATCCATTTGCAGCTGCAGTTTCCCCCCCCCCCCCCCCCCCGTATATTCACATCCTTCACCCTTTTTTGACAGGAGAAAAGTAAAATACAAATCAAAGTACCGAATATAGTTCATATTTAATCAAATAATTGTAAGAATGCAGTTGTTTAACTGCTGATGTGAGTGGAGATGAAGACTTTCTGTCTACGGCAGTGTTGGGACAACTGGGATGGTGGTGGCGCTACATTTGAGTGTCTATGTTCTGGAAATGCATGTACCAAAAAACTGTATCCACCGGAAATATTCAGTGTCTTAGCAAAATTCCTACTTAAATAATGTTTAAATTCTCCACTTTTATCGT
The DNA here is from genome assembly GCA_029891345.1 of Dryococelus australis. Taxonomy (NCBI): domain Eukaryota; kingdom Metazoa; phylum Arthropoda; class Insecta; order Phasmatodea; family Phasmatidae; genus Dryococelus; species Dryococelus australis. Next base: position 61,155,199 of record CM056999.1, read on the forward strand.
TATTGAATATTGCATCTATAAAAATATTTTTTGATCCCATCACTTAAGATTTCACGCAACAATTGTTTTACATGAAGCATTAAATAAATGTAACCATATGATCTGAGTTCTTAATGATGCACAGTTATCCTGTCAAACACACTGCAACACAGAGCAAACAAGTATTCCACACTTCTAATAATGTCACAACAGTCATGGAGTATGCGACGGTAATCCACTACTGCACTGTGCCATCCTTACACGTTCTAGCCTAGATTGCAGAAATTTTATCAAGATTATCCACTGCTCAAAATAAACGCACCTATCACCAATGTAGTATTGCAAAACAAATGGTTTTGTCAGAAAATGCTATGCAATAAATTATAAACAGCAATTAATTATTGCAAAGATGTGTCCTTTTGTGTTTAAAAAATGTTTTTTCCCCATAAAGTTTGTGTTTGACCATCTTTAGCATAAAACCAACATGGTTTTTAAACAAAATGTTAATTTTGGTGGCTTCTTGTGGGAGATTGGTGGATTTATATTACTTTATTTCAATAGACACACATCTTCTAAATAAACTGATGATATGAACCGGATGTCTGCGTGTGGTCTTGTGACCATTTGCTCCTCCGCAGTCACTTACCTCACCTAGCCGATACTGGGCTGAAGCGAACACCCGGCCACAAGTGCGTTATTATGAGCCGGTGAGAACGTAACACACCCACCTCGTCGTCATGTACTACGTGACTCAAGTGATTGTCATACTTTATTTACCTCAAGAAGTAACTCTTGGGGGAAAACAACAAGCATTCCAACATGGTGTCCCCCCGAATACCACATCTGTTAAGCACCCCATCATTGGAGGGAACGTTGACGCAGCTCGTGCCGCGATGCCCGGTGTCCTCTCCAAATATGGGACATCGAATGGCTTGCTGGCTAAGAAATCAGTGCCACATGACCCTGAGTGTGTAAACAGTGGGAAATTGTATCCTGAAGACACCAAGAGTATCACAAACACCATAGCCAAACAATTTGGCATTATTTCTTTATTAAATTATAAATCAAGTGTGGCTACCTACGCCCCTTTTCAGGGATGGACTCATCCAGCCCACCCAAGCTGGAACACTTTGACTAGCCCATTGGTGAAGCCTACCGGAAACAGTATGGCATTTTTTAAAACTGTTATTTTGTTAATTTTATTAATTAATTTCAATTATTTTTATTATGTAAAAGTGTACTTGTGTATTTTCTTTCCAGCAGATGCCCTACCATGGCGTCAAAGCATTTATTCCATTTTTCTAGTGTGGTGACATGCCCTGTGACATCACAACCACATACTTAATTAACATTTTATTAAACACGGGGATGTTGCCATTATGTATTTCACCATGTAATTGTATTATATAACACTTTATTTAGTCATAAGAGGGCTCATGTAATTTTTCCACTCAATTTAGGCGCCGGCTTCGGCCACCATTAGTGGAAGCCGATTTTAGTCTGACCTCAGTACTCAAGCCGGCCGGCAGCATAGAGATTCACTCTGCTCGGACCCCCTCGGTACCATCATTTTTGGCTGAAATCACTTTCTTTTCAATAGTAACTTAATCAACCAGAACATTATGCTTATTTAGTGCAGAGGGGACGACCGTCTGTCTTCCTGTAACTTTCAGACAGGACTTAACGCGTAACGCGTGATCACCACTTAATCATCCATGACCTAGGCTGCTTTGTTCTGTACTGGTCACTGGCAGACCTAGTTGCAGATTTGCATCAATTCGGTACATAGTAGTGTAAAAGCATATGTACGACAAGGACAAGTAAACATCTTGAACAACCACAAGCGTTTTATTTGTTTTACCCATCTGGGTACTTAGGGTGCTGCACCCTATTGCAGCAAACAAAAGTGTAAGTAAGGTGTGAAAGGTGGCCTACAACCTCACCAACATAAGGGTGAAAACCAATAGGTATGTTAAATTACTGGTAATTTCATAATTTCCAAGCACCGCAAATCAACAGAGGACTCCAGGGACCCATGGGATATCAACCGCACGACCCTCATTAACTCGTGCTCACTAAGTTATGGCGCCGGGCAACATCACCAGTTTCCACCTTAATCTGGTAAGCCAGGTAAGGTGGGAACCCACATCAGCACCCCTGTAACCCCCTACACGTCACTGATATCCTCCATGGACATATTAGACACCTTTTTGGGCCAGATAATGTGAGCACTTAGCCTGAGAATCACGCAACTCACAACAGGCGCAAATGTACATGAAAATCAGAGGTTGTGGTTTTAAATGCTTAATTACTTAAGACCATAAATAAAATTTATTACTTATTTCAAAAGTACAGGTTTTTTCAAGTGCGTGCACATGACGTTAAGAGTATATATGCAGCCTGGATTGAGTTAAGCTTTGGCTGTCGTCTGTGATACTTGGCTGAGCCTAGACATGGCCTCATTTCCTCCCCTTACATGGCTAGTGAGGTGGAGCTAGTTGGCTAGCATAGCAACCAGTGAGGCGTCCACGTTCCCTCCTAGTTGCTGACCGGTTAGGAAGAAAAAGGAGCCTGTGGATGTGGTAGAATATTTCACTCCTCCTGTGACTGATACTCCCTCGTCTCTATCTCGCCCACCATCTACAACTGCCCAGTCTATAACCTTTCCATGTGCTCTCCTCTGATTGAGTGCACATGTGACATTCAGAATTTGGCTTGTATTTGCTGTAATATTATTTTCTTTTTCAGAGGGTTTGAGAGTTTAGGGTCGGCTTGCATTCAGTATCTGCTTACAATCATATACTATACTTTATGATATTATGTTCTTTATCCAAGCAAGTTTAGATGAAAAGTTTTGTAATGTTATTTACATTAATATGACTTTTTTAAATTTCCGCTTTTATAGTGTTTATCAATTTAACTTTATTTATAGATAATGTACAACTCTCATTATATTCCAACATGAAGTTTGATAAGGTTAGAAGTTGTATTTTATTGTTTTACATGTCACAGTTCCTCATCTACTGATATCCTGGATGTGAAAGAAGTGAATCGAGGGAGGTTGATATTTATACCCCCTCCCACAATAATATACACTTGCTTATGGCCAAAGTATTGAAAATATGAAACATATTGTCACTCAAAGTTAGCAGAGGATGGCCATAGTACCCTCATAAATCTGTTTCAAGACTGAAATTGATTTTGTAAAATATGAAAACTTCTTTTAGTGCTGTGTAAGCAATGTTATCAATAATTTCAACACACTAAACACTATGACAGATTTGTATGTAATGTTGGCCTTGTATTAACCTGGTTTTGAAGTGCATATTATAAAGGTAACTAAGGCCATGTCCGGATTGACAAATTTTGTTATATTGTAAATTCGTGATTTGGTAGGTATCAATTCGGAGTTGTCGAAAGTCACTTGTTTAGCACTCGTAGCAACAATAACAGCGCAAAATATTTTGATCTAAATTTTATGCTTAAAACTCTCGTAATATATCTCCAGTGATCAGTTTATCCCTACCCTACCCAATATGGCGGGCGATTATACCCATTGTCTTACGACTGGCAGTGATATGGTGACATGACAATGGCACAGCGTGTTTCTGAATGAAGCGTCATGTTCGTACTCGTGTTTTTTAAACATCCTAGTAAGTTACAATGTTGTGATAAAAATGTGTTTCTACAGCAGAGTTAAAAGAGTTGTGTTGTGATCGCTGTGTTTGAAAGTGCATGGTGGCTGTTTTATAATTGTTATGCAGGCCAGGTGTGAGTGGATTTCAAATATGTGCAACATGTATATGTTTTAACCATGAACTGATGTTACGACGAAGTTACTTATTGAAATTCACGTCTGTTTATCGCAATGTTGTACCTTTGCACTACGTGTTTGAAACATAGTTGTGTAACGAGCTTACGTTTCTATGATTTGAAAGTCTGCCACAATCCCCTCAAAATACTAGTCCCAACCAGATAAATTTAAATAAATAATACAATAAACCTACCAACCAGTAAGTACCAATGCATGTAAATATTAGCGGAATAAAGGTTATGGTAGGCCTATGTGTTCGCATGTTCACCACTATCTTTTACGTTTGTCAATGCTACGTACAATAAATATGTGACACGAGTTACGTGCTTGAATTTACTGTGTCGTTTCATTGGCCTTGTCGCTTCGTTTTTATTTTTATTCCAAATAAGGCTGTCCTTTTAACAAAATAACCCAACGCATATTAATAACAACAGGTTAATACTACTGGTATTTTCGCCTCAGTTGCAACAAACACCACCGTTGCAAAATATTAATGCGTATTATGTGTAATTTGCTATATCGTGTGTAACAAAGTCATAAAGCCGGCCTAAATTGTGAACATTCGTAGGAAATATGACAGCATTATTTGAACAGCAACCAACGCATTTAACAGTTATAAAAGTAGACGTCACGTGGCAGTGGTTATGTTTGCGTGTAGCGGAAGGATACGTAACCAGTAACTAAAAGTAGACAATTAGCAGGGCTTCAGAAAGGCCGAAGTTATCGTAAATTAACCATATTCCTCTTTTGACTGGTTAAAAACTTTCTAGAATCACCTGCTGCAAAATATGTTCATAACATCATACACTATTTTTGAGAGAAACATACTAGGATCTTGCTGCCATTCTTTATCCAGGTGAGTTTGGGTTTAGGAATACCAGAAGCTGTGCAATAAATGGTGATAGTTTGATCTTCTGTGAAGGTGAAATCCTCTGGAGTGACAGTCACTGTGACGGGTTCACGCACTCCAAGAAACACACTACCTCTGTCTGTCCACCTGGAAATGACACACATTTCACTAGACCACAGTAAATACATTCCTTGGATTTGGTGAATCAACATACCAAAGTTTTCGATTTTTGATCCAGTTTCCTTTATGGATGTAAAAGTTAACTATATGTAAACTAAAGAAGTCAATGTTTGGCAAGTTAAAAGTTTAGCGAATATTTCTAAATAACTTAAACAGTTTCTGAAATGAACCCTTATTTTGTAACCACAACTCATCATAAAATTAACGACAGATGTTATAAAGGATTGTAAAATTGTCGTGTTTTTCATGGCACATCCAGATTATCCTACTAGTTGTCTCTTTTATGCCTTTTTAATGCAAGTTTGTTTTAGTACTCGTTTAAAACACAAATATGAATATGTAACACATTCGACATACAACTTTACCCACTTAATATCTACTTATACTTTGCAGACACTCACAGTGTGGAAATTGAATTGGTACTGACCTTTGTTCTCAGCTGTACACACGTACCAGCCCTCGTCTGCTGTGGTAACAGAGTTGACAACCAGCGTGCCATTCTTAAGAACTGAAACCCTGTCACTGCTTTCTATCAGCACCAGTTCATCTAAAGATAAAGAAACAATTAAAACAAAATTATATCATGGCATGTTTGAAATTATACGGGAAGAAATGTATAGTACAGTAAGGTCCTGCAATGACATTGGGTTACATTCCCAAAAACTGCAACTGTCTATAACACAAACATTTTCCCACAAAAATACCAAATCAAGTGGTTGGGTTCTCAGGTTCTCCAAAATACTGATATTAATGTGTCCTATGAATTTGGGAACATAAGCGGTAAATGAAAAAATATACAAGGAAGTCTATGCACATTCCTTTATACCTATCCTTTTAAAGTTTCCATTAGTTAAACTAAAAACACTTTGATGAAATTTTTTTTACTGATTCTACATGGCTGCATATGGTATAAAATGAGCTGTGAATTTGTTGAACTCTAGAGATAAGAAAACTTTATAACATAACTTTGGTAATGATGTAAAACATAACCACAGTTCATGGTTAATTCGATATTTCCTAAATCAGTAATGCATTTAGTTAATTGGAAAATTAAACAAATTAGGAAAAGTTGTTCTTTGTCTTAATCTGGCTAAACATACGATGTTCAAAATTTGTAATCAGTTAAATTGTATTTTAGCAAATGCATATAATAATAATAATAACTGGTCTCGATGAAATATGTATTGGTTCCCAGCATTCACAAAGTGTCATTTTTTTCAACACAAGTCATATGTTTTTGGTGGTGTTAAATTTCCAAACAGGGTGCAATATGTAGGTAGGAGAAACTCAGCTGCACTTTCGTAAGTGCTACATATATCTAACGATGTTACAGGGAAACAGTGTAGCAGACAGCATTATAGTGAGACTTGCTATACTTACATTTTCAGTGGCAGTACAGCAACATTTGTAATTATATTAAATGCAATTTTCAAACTGACATACGCACCTGGAGTTGGCTGCGAGGGCTGGTTTGTCCGGGCCCAGGTCACATTGTGCTGCAGTAGGCTACGCACCTTGCAGTGCAGGAAGGCGCTGGAGTCTGGTGATGCCAGCACCTGGCCAGCTGTCTGCACCTCAGGAGGAGAACCTGAACCCATCACCACCAAAATAATTACAGTTGAAACACCATTATAACATTCCTGCACATAACACTTTATTATTTCATGGCACCACCATTTTTCCATTAAGTTTAATGATTTCATTTCCTTTCCTGCATATAACTTTATTATTTATTCAGTTCATGGCCACAATTCCAACACTGATGCTATTAGTGGAGAGGTTTGGGCAGCTCTTAACATTGATGGGTTGAGAGCCAATGGAGGTGAAATGAGGTAAGTATGGAGCAGTGCTGGACTGCAAGGGTGGGAGAAATGGGAGATTCCTGAGAAAACCCACCTATCTACTGCATCGTCCAGCACAATTCCCACATGGAAAAATTTGGGAGCGACCCCACTGGGAAACTGAATCCGGTTCGTCTTGGTGGGAGGTTGATTAGTCGAACCACTACACCACTGCAACCCCTGTTTAACACTAAGCTGGTGTAGATAATTAAAATGTTTTTGTGACACATGGCATTCTATTTACATGTGGTTACAAGAAACAAGACAAATTAAATTAAAATCAGAAATATTTTTGTAATCATTAATGTATGATTTTGGGGGGATTGTAAGTTACACAAGCCACTTAATTTGCTGTTTACACAGATGAACAACAAAAGTTAAGTTTATTTTGCTTGATATCTACCTATAGATGCATTATGTTAATTTCTGCCTATAAAGTTTATCCTACACATAACATATTTTTTCAACACTCCCAATGATAAGTGATATAACAGGATTCTGCTCTAACTGTATCAAAATACATTAACGGACTCGTCATACACATGTTTACAAAAATACTGTGGAGGTGACCTCTGCGCACTTCTAACTGCACAGTGAATCACAAAGCACAATGATGCTAAAGCCTGTTCACGTTAAAATGAGCACTTTTGAAAACAACTGTAGAAAAAAAGTAACTGCTCCCAACTGCATACTGAGTGACATGCACCCAGTAAAGTTGGTAACAATGGATGGGAAGTAGTTCCGTATCTTACCATTGAATAAAAAGTGTTAGGTAACCATTTCTGATATTTTAAATTATTTCTTTCGCTTTCTGTTATTTTTAATGTATCGAAGAGTAAAAATTAGCAGATTTGTAGAATATTTACTTTTCTAGTAATTTCATGGCTTCACTTGACCAACGCATGAATAAAGTTGTTATGAGACCCATGAAATCTTACATAAGGCGGGAGAATACACAACGTGTATGCAAGTAGATCTTAGCAAGGATTTCAGAAGTGCTCATTTTAACATGAATAGCCTACAATAAAAAATTAAGGATGACACTTCATCCTATTATAATAAACTAAGAGCCAGTATATTACTCGCTCAGTGACAACAAAATAAAAACAGTGCATGTAATCAAGTGAATTACAAGGATTGTACTGACAGATTGTTAGTAACTCAGCACAACAACAAGAAGTATATGCTTCCTGCAATTCCTTTGCAATTAACTACGTGATTCTTTTTTGTGAAATTCTTTATGTTGTGTTTATCTATTAGCATCAATGTCTGTGTGTTCTTACATATTATAAATATTATTGCAATGTACAACAAAGTTCTGAAATAACATGTGTCCAAAATAATTCTTCAGTTAGGCAACAGTAATATTTTGTATAAATAAAGTATTTCAAAATGTATTAATTTTGGAAAAGGCTTATAAAGTACAGTTTATTACAAGAGGAAGGGCGAGGGGTAATGTGTACCAGGTATGTAACTGTAACACAGAGAAAGTGTACACTGTATCAAAACACACCTGAAATTGAAAGATAGGTTGCTTTCTTCTGAACTCCGGCTGAGTTCCTAGCCCAGCAGGTGTAATTACCCTCAGCAGCCGGAAAAACGTTTGGTAAACTCCACGTCACTGTAGATGTCTGCCTGACAAAAAAATTGTGAGTGAAATAATATCCATATTTAGTGGCATTTCTCTACCAACTGCAGTTCCTACACACATGCTGTTCTCATTTAAAATTCAGAGATTTACCATACTTTGTGTGAGATTGTTTCACAGATCTTCACATAGGCCTATATTTTTATCATTGGTAGAATCAAAATTTATTTCCAATTTAAAGTTCTTAGTACCTAGAAATTTAATTATAAGTCACAGATTCCTCTGTTTCATCAAATATAAAATAATTACATGAAGTCATTATACATTGTAAAATTTAAACAACAAAATACAAAATTGTGACTACAGTGAGCCTGATTAAATAGAACTGCAGTTGCTGTTTTCACTCAATTTTTAAGCAAATCACACAAGAGAAGCTAAGATACAAGGTTTTCAAGTACTTGAAAGTGAATTATAATTTTTGCTTTAAAAAATTTGGTATATGGTACCTGGTTACCACTAGAGTATCAAGCATACATATTCAAGATTTTTACTTTGCCCTTATGTAAAATACTAGATGAAAATTGCCATAATTTAATGAAATTTCATTAATTTACACTGATTCAGTTAATTTGTTGTATTTATTTTAATGTTACTCCATGTAAAATATAAAAGATAGCAAGACCAAGTAGGTAGTATACTATTAGGGGAAATACCGTATTTTGGTATGTATAGGTCGCCCTAAATTTCTGTATTCCTGTAAATGTTATTTCATGGTTCCATGCAAACATAATAAATTCCGACTTAATTCCTCCCCATCAAAACATTTGTGACAAAAAATTTGTGTTATGTTGCAGTGTTTACGAATATATATCGCACAATTAATATTCCTCAGATGGTAACATGACTTGAAAAAGCAAAACCACAGTAAAATGTTACAATCAATCAATTCATTCCTGTACAAGGTAAAGCTAGTTTATGTGCCTGGCTCAAAGATGCTAGTAGCTGATGCATTAAGTAGGACATGTTTGAATGCCACAGTGAGTGATGTTGATGTTTCCCTAAATCAGGTGGTACATTCGGTCAACATGTCGGACGATAAGAAAGCTCTTTTTTAACAAGAGACTAAAAAATATTCACTCCTAGTAGAGTTGAACAAATTGTTCTCAAATGGTTGGCCAAATTCAAAGACAAAACTACCAGAAATCAAAACTTTATTTTAAATTTAAGGACGATCTTGTAGTAGAAGATGGCCTAGTGTTTTTGGGGAAATTATTATGGTCCCAGCATCCCTCAAACAGTCTATTTTAGACAACCTGCATCAGTCACATTTTGGTGTGACAAAAACAAAAGCACGAGCAAAAACATTATTTTATTAGTCTAGTATGGATGCAGGCATTGAAAATACAGTAGCAACATGTAGTCTGTGTGAAAAATATAGATCTAAGAACCACAAGGAACCTATGATATTACAAGAACCCCTGACATTACCTTTCCACAAAGTAGCATGCAACATTCCAAGTGGATAGAGTTGGTTCCCTTGCAGTCTAAGACTCATCTAACATAGTAGAAGCACTAAAGACTATTTTTTAAGCACATGGGATTCCAAGCATCCTAGTGGCAGACAACATGCCTTTTGGTTCTTTGCATATGAAGGAGTTCAGTATAAAGTATGGCTTTGGTATCAAAACTTCAAGTCCGTACTACCCAAGAAGTAATGGACTAGCAGAACGGGCTGTGGGAATTACTAAAAAAAAAATGTTTAAATAATGCTTTGATCAAAATCTTGACATACAACTCATATTACTTGAGTATAGAAACACTCCAGTCTTAAGTTCAAATTTCAGTCCTGCACAGATTCTGTTCAGCAGAAGAACAAGGACAAAGTTGCCAGTACATGATAAATTGCTGCAACTTACAGCATTACAAAACTTCTCTCAAGTATAGCAGCAAAAGGATCAAGGGAACAAAATTTGCTTTGATAAAAGTACAAAATCCAGAAAAGTTGACTTGCGAAAAGGCAATAATGTGGTTTATCTTAATCAGGGCATTTGGAAGCCTGCTAGGGTCACTAAAGTGGGTGTTACTCATAGATCTGTGCTGATACAGGATGAAAGGGGAAGGGTAAAATGAAGAAACACTTATCATCTTAAGAAATCTGTAGTCGTAAGGGAACAACTTCCAGTTCAAGGTAATGAAAACAAGAAATAAAGCATGTTGTTGTCAAGGAAAGGAGAATTAAAGTGTAGATTCAAAAAACCTCAGCATTATCATAATCAGGTCAATTAGACAACAGGTTAAAGGTTTCGAGTTGGAGTTCACTATCCATTCACAGATGTAAATGTTGAAACCCTGTGCTCCTACAGGATCCTGCCTCTGAGATTTCTAGACACCTTGATACTTCAGTGAGTAAGTGCCTAAACAGGATTTAAGTCAACAGTAATTTGTGTTAGTTTAAGTCAACAAAGTTTGTGTTCAAATGATCTGTAATGTGCTTTGTACTTGTGTTAGTTTTAAGTCAACAATGTTTGTGTTCAAATGAATCTGTAAAGTGCTTTGTATTTGGTAAAAAAAGGGAGATGTAGGGAAGTTAATGTGAAAGGTTGGTAGTGGAAAAAGGCCTACGAAGATGTGGTGGGTATGTACATGGATCAACATGTGAATAAAGGACGTTCAAATGAAATACTACAGTTACTGGATATAAACATTGTGGAATGGTTAGTTTGTTCTAAGTATAGGTAGTGTACTGAAGAGTACATGAAAGAGATTCACTTCAAAATAATGTAGCACCAGCAGATGTAAAGATCAAAGTGTAACTCCTGTTGCAAGTATAAGGAAACTTGATGACATACTTGCTGAAGTAGAAGCTGGTATTGATTAAAATGATTACATGTATGCTAAGGAAGATGAAATTCATTAAGAAGATGATGACTTTCCTAACACTTGAAGTTCTCGCAAATGAGACTAGTGAATAGTGGCAGAGTTCTAAAGAAGATGGTAGATGAGACAAGTATTGATTGTACATTTTCCAAAGACCCAAATGGGCTTATTGATGGGCTTAAACTTATGATTGTTCCGCAAATAAAAGGAGATTATTTCCTCATTGTTGGAATATTTTATGTATTTTCCTTATTATTCTCATAGAAAATTTATTTCTGTTCTATTTAAATTGAGAAGTTTTGTTAAGTTGGTTGTTGTGAGGAAAGAAAAAAGAAAGAAAAATATAAATATATGGTGAAAAATAAAAATGGAGTTCGTTTTTCTTGGCGGTTAAAATAATGTGCATATTACTTTATTAGTTATTGAGTTCTTTCTTCCTAAAATGTGATGAGTGTAGAGAAAACTATGTACAGGTTATCGATCCAGGACATCCCAGAAGAAAGAAATAAACGGAAATGGAATATTGGGAAGTAATGCAAAAGAGATATAAGTGACGGTTACAAAACAAAAATCCAGCTAGTAGAAGAGGAATTATGGTGGGATCATTCACAGGAGAAGAGACAAGTAATAGAAATATAGTCAAGCTTATGGTAGACAACTATTTTTCGTGGCCACTAAAAGTAAAACAAGAGTTATTATTGAAAGACGTCTGGGAAGCGGTTATTGGATGCTAGGACACACTTGGATTTGTTTTGCCCCAGATGGAAACAAGAAGACGAGCAAGAAATAATGTGATAGCATTGGCAATTATTTTTAAGTATGTAGGAGAAAACTTTGAGGGTGATATTGCAGAAATTGATTCGGCGAATAAAGCATGGAATAAATTAAATGAGCTGTGCAATGATGGAGGACTTGTTAATGGTGCCATGAACTTGAAGCAGCTGACTCATTTCGTTAAGCCTAAAGACATGAGTGTGCAAGAATACTTTGCCAAAATTAACCAATTGTGGAAGAAAACAACCAAGGCTTGATACGAGTTCACTGAGTGGAAAGTTGCAGAGATGATTATTGGAAACCTCAAAGAAGAATTTACAGTGTGTGTACCTTCTCTAGGAGCTGAAATGAAGAAAGAAGGAAGAAAATTCAGTTAAGTGAGATGGAGGCCAACATATCCAAACATGAACAGGATGAAGCTCAGGCATTGGTTGTGCAGCAGAAACATTATGTCAACAAATAAGATGGATAGTGCACGCATGGTAAGAAAGAAGAAGGGTGACAGTAAACTGCTACAGCTGTGGGAAACAAGGCCATGTATCCAAATACTGCCACAACGCATCAAAGTGCTTCAACTGCGGCAAACTTGGACATCATTCTAAGGTATGCAGAGAACCAAGAAAGGAAGTACCACCACAAGAGAGAAAATCAGTAGATGCTAGTGGTAAATTTGTGAATTCAGAAGTGCTACATGTAGTATTTAAAGCTATGAGTATGAAAGTGTGAGTAGAAAGTGGAAAGAATAGAGATTGGTTATTAAACTCGTGTGCTTCACATCACAGAAGAAATGTTTGCGGATATATCAAGGAATGTAGTAGGGAGTGTGGAAATTGGAGACAATAGTAAGCTAGTGTTAAAGGTATAGGTAAGGTAATTGTAAGGATGGAAACTGGCTAGAAGATTACCTTTACAGGTGTGTTGTATGTACCTAACCTTGGAACAAATTTGGTTTCAGTAGGGAAGTTGTCAAGCAAAGGATTCAATGTAAGTTTTGCAGGTGGAAAGGCTGTTGTATTGGATAAGAATAGAAAGAAAACATTGTTTACTGCCAAAAGGAGAAATGATGTGTATGTAGTACAAACAGAGGGTAGAAATGAGTATGCAAATGTGAGTAGGCCTAAATGTAATGATGTGACAAGGTAAAAACTTACTGTAAATAGCAGTAGCATGGCATATTTGTGCATTGGTGAGGTTAAATTGTGGCATGAGAGGTATGGCCATGCACACCCTGAAGCTTTAATTAAACTACCTGTGTTAGAGTTAAAGAGAAACCTGGGATGGAAACTTGCTCAGTATGTATTCAGGGTAAACTGTGTAACAAAAGGGTTTCAAAATATTATGAACGTAAGGCTGAGAAACCACATGATGTGGGAAAAATCAATCCACCTTCTCTAGGGCAAGCACAATATGTTGAAACCATGATTGATGAGTATTCCAGGTATAATGTGGCTATTTGTGTAAAAACTAAGAATGAGGTACTAGATGTATTCTGTAGGTATCAAGCAAATGCAGTAAAGTTACATGGTGTGGTTATTGGGGTGATACAGTTAGACAATGGAACAGACTACACTTGCAGTGGGTTTCAAGAGCAATTACAAAGGTCAGGCATTACACACAAAAGGACTGTACCATACACTCCACAACAAAATGGATTAGCAGAAAGGCAAGACAGAACCATGTTTGATACAGTTAGGTGTCAATTGATTCAATCTGGTCTACCAAAGGAATTTTGGGGAGAAGCAGTCATAACGACTGCAGTTCATGTAAGAAATAGGTGTCCATCATCTGCGATAAATTTTCAGATTCCTTATGAGTTGTGGTTCAACAGGAAGTTAGGTGAGGAAGAAGTTGCTAAACTGAAAATATTCGGATGCCAAGCATGGACAATAAGGGTAAATAGAAAAAAGTTAGATTCTAAGGCAGAATCATGTATTGTGACTGGGTATGAAGCGGGGACAAAAGATGGCTGTAGGCTGTGGAGTCTTGAAAGGGAAAAAGTAATCATAAGGGGGAGCGTAGTATTTAAAGAGGAGAAATTCCCATTTAAGGGAAAGGGGCAAGTTAAAGAAGTACCCAAAGTAAATGTGCTAGAGGAGAGGAGACATATTTTGATATAACGCAAATAGAGGGTCCAGAAGTAGAAATAGGGTTTGAACTGGAAGGTGTAGGGCAAGAAATGGAGGTCAATGAGGAGATATTGGGGGTTGAATCACTAGTTAGACAAATTGGGCCAAATGTAGAGGAACCAATACCTAATCTGAGGAGATCAGCTAGACATAGGACAGAAAATACGTGTGCATGTTGTAGGGTAGTAAATGTAAAAGAAATAGTACAGAGAAAGTGATAGAACCCATGACGGTTGGTGAAGCTCTGTCGAGCTTAGAGTCTGATAAGTGGATAGAAGCCATGAAAGTATAAATTAATGATATGAAAAGAAAGGATGTTTGGGAAATCATTGAGCGACCAGAAAATGTGAAGGTGATTGGTTCTAAATGGGTGTTCTCATTGAAGCATGATAGTGAGGGTAAAATTCAGAAGTATAAAGCTAGGTTGGTAGCTCAGGGGTTCAAGAAACAGATGAATTATGGTTATTAGGACACATTTAGTCGTGTGATAAAAAGATAGTCAATGAAGCTTCTCATGGGTATAGCAGTAGAAAATGGTTGGATTGTGGAACATCTTGACGTGATAAATGCCTATTTGAAATAGCAATATTAATTGCACCATATACATGGAACAACCAGAAATGTTTGGAGAATGTGATGCACACAACTATGTCTGTTATTTGTGTTGACAATGTATTGAGAAGGATAAGATTTCAAGAAATGTATTTATGTAAAGGGTAATTGTATCATAGGGTTGTATGTTGATGATATTATTGTGATAGGGTCGGAAGAAATTAAGTCTGTGAAAGATAATTTAGCAAGTAAGTTAGAAATCAAAGATTTGGGGATAGCCACAAATGTACTGAGCAAACGGAAGGAGGGATCATGTTAAGTCAAAATGTGTACATAGAGTAAATAAATAATGACGTCTGTATGACCGAATGCAAGCCTAGTAAAACAATTTTACCTTCTGGGTATACAGCAGCTGAAGACGATGAACAGAAATTTAGTGCCGTTTATCGAAGTGCAGTAGGTAGTTTGTTACATTTGTCAAAAGATATACTAGGCCAGACATTGCATTCGCTGTAAGCAAGATCAGTCAAAAATTTCAGAATCCAAAGGTCAAGGATTGGAAAAGAGGTCAAACATATTATAAGATATTTGTGAGGAACTAAGGACTTAAAACTATGTTTTAAGGGCCATGAACAATTTGTACAGGTATTTTGTGATGCAGGACTGGGGAGAGGTACTCGCGAGCTGATTTGGGTAATAGATTTGCTTTCAGAACTTGGAATGGAAGTGCTCATAAGTACACCCTGTAAAATCAATGCTACAATGCAGCAGCAATTAAACTACGTAAGAGTGATAATGTCAGTGAGAGATCCAAACACATTGATATCATGTATCACATTTGTAGGGAACTATCAGAAAAAAAAATTATTTATTTTGTATGTTGCATCAGACAGAAATGTTGCAGATTTATTTACCAAGAATTTGCAGAGCATTAAGGTTCAGAAATTTTGCAGTTTGATTGGATTATTGTAGTCCATTATGTATCTAGTGATTGTGATTCCTTGTAAGTGATATGAGAAGAAAAAAAATAGGGGGAGTGTTGGAATATTTGATGAATTTTCCTTATTCTTCTTATAGAAATTTTATTTCTGTTTTATTTAAATTGAGAAGTATTGTTTTGTTAAGTTGGTTTTTGCGAGGAAAGAAAAAAATGTAAATGTGTTGTGAAAAATAAAAATGGAGTTTGTTTTTCTTGGCGGTTAAAATAATGTGCGTATTACTTTATTAGTTATTGAGTTCTTTCTTCCTAAAATATGATGAGTGTAGCGAAAACTATGAACACTCATAAACAAAGTATCTTCTATCATCAAAGTGTTGAAGTAAATGGGTTAAACTTACAATGAATGAGACATTTATGTTTTGTTCATAAATTGTATACGTGTAGTAAGCTATTGATTTGCATGGTAATGTTTGATGAAGATGACCTGCAGCTCCAATAATAATTGACATTATTGCTGTAATAGTGTAAAATTTGTTTTTAAAATGTTTTATTTTATTGATAGACATTATTCTGGTGTACAAACTCCTGTAAGACAGTGTGGTTGTAGAATGTTTAAAACAATTTTTTTTGTTTTTTACTAACCATACGGTACTATTTTATTTGGGTAATATACCCAAAGATAATAATTATTTTCATGCTTACAATACTAAAATATGTGACAAATTATATACTATATATACTTGCAGGACCTATAAATTCATATTAAATCCATATTATTCAGATATGAAAATTAATACATAATTTTCTGTTAAAAAAGGGGGGGGGGGGGAGGAGATCTTAGAGAAATTGGTGCCTCTAATACTGCAAAATGCATCCCTCCCAAAATTTTGTTTTTAAATTAGTTATGGACGGCATCAGCACTGTGGGACAAAAGGAACTATCATCTCCAGTGCTTTATCTAGGTGAAGGAGTTCCCACAAAACTCCCCTCTCAATGTATTATGTTACGCAAAGGACGGCATTTCGAAGAAAAAAAACAGTTTGTGGATTAAGAGAGCCTCACATCTCACATTTTTACAAACCCAGTCTAATCATGATAGTAAAAATTAATTAACTCAAATTTGTACGTAATTTGAAAACAGCATTAGTTAATGTGACATACTAAAATTCTAAATTAAGAATATGGTGTTTATGTTCAAGTTGTTGAATATTGCATGTAACCTTGAAATGTTCCTTAGTTTCTGTTCATTTGTTACATTATACCATGATATGAAATCTTAGTATTATTGTTTTATAAAATGAAGGAGGGAGGTAGCTGAATTTCACCCCTGGCTTTTACATCCAGCGTGATATGTCTGGACAGCTTATAGCAACAGCACTCACTGGTATGTGATGAACCCACTAATGGGGCTACCTTCCTTGAACCATATAACCTTGAAGGGCACGACAGACTCCACGTGGCACTTCAGAATGACGGGATCGCCGGCCCATCCAGCTGTGCGTGGCTGAATTGTCACAATGGGGGAAGCTGAAAAGAAAGACAGGTGTCACAAATACCATTATGCATATGTGGCTGTAGCAGTGATGCAAACACTACATGATCTATCTTCTCCAGAGCAATCGTCATTAGTTCCCACCCCCTCCCCCCCCCCCCCCAAACTCTGTCAGTTATGCTGTGGTAATATACAAATGTTGCCAGTGCATTGTGTGAAATATTTTTGGCAGCAATTAACAGCTAAAGTCTTTAGTGTCTGTAGAGGTGAAGTGGGGGAGCAATGATGGAACTTTCAAAAAGAACCAGCAGTGAAGGTAGTGTCCATCACATTCCCCAAATGCGAAAATCTGGTTTTGACTTCGCTGCGATCGGATGCAAGTAGTGTGACCATTACCATTATTGCGTTGGTTTGTGATTTTCTACAAACTTGATTGTAAATTAATTAGAAAGATTCGAGGGGTTGGTGGAAGGTACAAAAAATTAGAATTTTCATTCATTGATCCGTGTCCGTAAATGCAAACGTCAATGGTTAGAATGCGTCGAAAATGTGTACGTAATGCAGCTCCTGCCAGCAGGCGACCATCAACATGCGCGAATCGTTTTGTTTTTTTGTAGCTCTTGAACACGTAAATGCTCTGTCTCATGAATATTTGTGATAGTGTTTCTTGGACGGTAGCACTCGAGACGGATAGTCCAGCCACTTTTTCAAACTACATACATTTAAGAGTTAGTAGTCCGGACATAATTTTCAGTACATTCGTTGTTTGCATGTCTACGCGTATCTCAGCAAATACATATGCTGTGAATACGATATTTTTATCAGAAAAGATAAAAATCAATATATCTGAACTCGTAGTGCGTCACAATTGATTGTTCTTTAGCGGTGCCAGTGTCGGCACGTTTATGCGCGTTCGCTATACACCTAGTTCGAGGTAAATAGTCACGTTCTCGCACGCCTGGAATTTTCAAGAGTAAGGAAATTAAATATATTTAAATTTGGTCGAAAATTGGCTACTCTTCTAGACTGAGACATCGGCGCGGGACGGGTATTCTCGGGGTCTATTACGGATCTGTTTTTGCCACGTCATCAGAACGGTGCATCTTTTTACGTCGTTTGACGACAAAATGTGACCGCCGGTCTGTTTTGACGTTTCATATACTTGACGACGATACCTTATCTAAGACGCCTAAATATGGCCACCTTCAACAAGCTGACGCGTCATATGACATCCACGAGAAATAAATAGGGTTTTATTGAGTGATATTTCAACGTAACAAGAAACACTTTTATGTTTAAGAAAATAATTTCCCGAGTAGTTTTCCCATATACTGGCCGATAAGCATAGATCCGAAGAATCATAAAATCAACTAAAGCAAATTTTACGATACGCTGTCGTCATGGTTAAGATATCTCATGTAAGATAAAGGCAATTAAAACACGCTTAGACATAATCGATTTTCCGCAAGGCATCTTAACGAGGCCGCCAAACGAACGACACGTCTACGGCAAGACGACTGCCGTAAGATCACAATCGACCCTCCGCTCGGGTGTGATAAGTGGTTGTGCCTGCGATATATGCAACCAACATACTTCACCATCCCGATGGTTGATATGGCAGGCGTGTGCGTACTTTTATATATGTACTAGCGACACGTCCCGCCCTCGGTCAGGTGCGATTTACAAATATTGCGTTGTTTGTGTTTACAGCAAGTATATAAACTAAATGGAGGTAACTAACATAGTATTAATACTGCGTTGTTAAAAAAAAAAGGCTTCGTAAATGAACCCCTATTTTTAAAAAGACAAAAATGGTTACTATGGTTCATCCTTAAAAGATAAACATATGCTGTCGCGGACTTTTTGTAAACCTTTTTGAGATCTACATTTCTGTAGGCCTAGTACGTTAATTTGGTTTTTTTTTTGTTTAGTCGGCGTAAGCCATGTAAGCACCTGAAAAGCGACTTTTTCCAAATTTCTTATAAAACGTAGACATTTCTCTACTATCCTTAAGAAATTATCTAAATGAAGGTGATACCTGTATCAAAATCCATCAAGTAGTTTAGAAGCTTTATCCGAATACACAGACACACACGTGGCCGGGTGACTGTTTTATACTACGTACAGATACTGTCAGTACCTAATGTAGGTAGGAGTTAATCAAATTATGAATGCATGGTGGCATAATAATAGTTTGAAATCATAGATAAAGTACTCTGTGTTTCCCTCGGGGACGAAACGCATATCCCGGACAAAGCGATTGTCGCAACGAAGCTATAGTAGTTGAATTCGGCAGTTGACAGGAGCGCAATAAAGACTCACTCTTCTAAAGCCCTACTGAACGCAGCATCCTTGAGAGGACTACGTATGTACCTTGAGCTTGGAGAGCATTGCAGTGTGTTTCTTACGAAACTGCTTAACGTGCGTCATATGCTCTGATCTACCAAAAGAAAATACTCTTGCGGTGAGGTACGTAGACTACTTTCAAAACACTGCGCACATTACGAACACTATTTCCGGGCTCTCCGACATAGCTATAAACAGCCTTTTCTTTCACACTGCCTTATCACACAATGTACTGATACAAAAACCTCAAAACTAGTGCCTATGGGGAAATGTATTGAACTTGCTACAGACTCTCACTAAAAATTATAGGTTGCCAATTAAAGTCCCATAGTTCCAGCGGTACAACAGAAACACTGCGCACCAATTCAGAAGCTTAAATACTGTTCACGATAAAGTGAGCACCTTTGAAATGAACCTTAGAAAAAAAAGTCACTGCCCCTAACCTGCATACATTTCAACGGGCGCCCTGAGTGACATGCACCCAGTAAAATTTGTGACGATGGATGGGAAGTGGTTTCGTATCTTGTCGAATAAAAAGTGCTAGGTAACCATTTCTGATAACTTAAATCAGTTATTTCGCTTTCTGTTTCTTTATAAATGTATCGAAGTGCAAAAATCAGCAAATTTACTAGATACTTACTTTTCAAATAATTTCACAGTTCCACTTGAGTGATGAGACTCACAACTATGTTAATCTTACATAATGCGGAAGAATACACGCCGTGCATACGAGCAGATTTCAATAAGGGCTTTCAAAAGTTCTCATTTTCCCGTGAATAGCCTATACGTGTAGATGCGATGGGTAGAAGTGTTGCTTCTGCCAAAAAACTTGATTTTATATGCTCAAAATTAAAATTTATACAATATAACTGAACAAGGTACGATTCAAATAACATGTTGAGTATTACAAATAAATAACTACGTTCCATATATTATGCAGTAAAAAAATTTAAGACAATGCTTATGGCATAGTTTTATGTGCGATAAGCGAAGATATACCTTGATTATGTTTGAAATTACGACATTATGCCTTGAAGTTTCCTCTAAATTATTCCATTACGTTCGTATTTGTTGGTTCCACATTCTTTGCTACTCGAATGTCCATCCTCAATTTTAAATGAAGAAGGACACGAACTTTTGCTTACACAATCACAGTACGTTTGTTAGAGATTTTACCTGGGTCCTGGCTGTTTATCGCCGTCGGAGAAATTCTCTTTATGGGGTAGCCATCTTTATCGAAACCATTCACCTGCAAAAACATAAACGAGTTCATTAAAATTAATCTCGCCGTTATAGTTCATACAAGGTTATAACAACTACCTCCTGGCGACTAAAACGGTGAGTTATTTATATTTCTCCACTGCTCCATTACTACACGACGGAGCCATGTTGGTCACGTGGCTAGAGTTCTGGCCTCACCAAGGCAAGTCCATCGGGTCAAAACCGAATTTAGCACTGGGAAACGTGGCGTACGTCACTATAGGCTGGCGGGTTTTGTCGAAGTGCTCCAGTCTCCTCTGCCCTTGCATTCCGTTACTACTTCATCTGCAGCTCACATCACTTCCGCCCGTGCTGAAGACCTAGTTACCTGAGAGCCCTTTAGAACTCTCAGTTAATTACCGAACAACGGCTTTCTGGTAAAATTGAAACACAAAAGACTGAGAATGTGATCTGTATACGATACCCAACATTTTAATTAAGTACGAATGATATTTAATAATCTGTACTTGGATATTTGTGTCGGCAGAAACATAAATACCTATTTCTAGAGACCTGAAAGACTCGTGAGTTCAGTTACCTGAAGGCTAGACTCTACTGTCTTATGTACAAATACACCGATGTCAACTGCACACTATACATAGTTACCTGCTGCCACGGTGGAAGGTGACAATTGTACACCGTTCTCCAGGAGGTGTCGAACACCGTGTGGACCAATGGTTAAAGTTATATAAACACACGTGTTTTGAATTCTAGCTTGTCCCAAAATGAATCTGCGAATTCTTCAGGTCTCTGCCTATTTCAAAAGAGATCCAGGAAGCCGCGGTAAGGGAAAGATACTTAATATAGCGTTGCATGAAGGAGAAATTACGTTTTGCACTGTATTTTCAGAAGGAGTGAGAGTTCCAAGTATGAGTACAGAAAGTAACAAACAGTAATTATTCAAAAGCGGGACACGTCCCTTCGATTAAGTGCCCACTACCTACATTGATGGGCACTACAATCTAAAATAAGGCGTACGGCCTCACATGGACGCTAAAGAGGCTAAAATTATTTTATACAATTTCAGCATATTACATAGTTTTTCCTTGTGTTATGAAATAATAGTTTTAAAAAAAGCAAACACACAACAATGGATGAAAATGACTTCACAAACGAATGAAACGAGTACATGAATTTTAAATTGGTATATCTTCTCGTACAAAACTTAAAATGAACCTAATTAAAAATATTAAGTTACAGCTCAAATAAATTGATGATGTTTAAACGTTACGAATAATATTTCTGAGAAAAACTTTAATGCGGTTCGCCTGTACTTCAGTTTTAACTACTGAGCTGAAATAAAAACAGTCTTAAGTTAAAAACGCTTACTGCAGGTAAACTAAGAGTCAGATTTAAAAAATGCTGTATGACATTCCTGTGACTCTTATAAACATTGGGCTGAAACTAAACTCTGTGTTGAAACAGTTTTTTTTTTATTTGTACGAATCAAGATTTTAATTTGAATTTATCTGTCCGTATTTACGGTTTTAGAAATGATGAAATGTTATTTTTCCAGTTCTTTTTTACTTTTGTCAAGTTGCAATCGATATGATGCCACGAAACCATAAAAATTCTTAAAATTTGGAGAAAAAAAAAACCGTTTCTTGAACAGCCTTAACGGCGTGTGAATAAATCTTCACAAATGTGCGACATTGGCGTGTTAAATCTCTAGTCTGCTTTCGAGCGGAATAAGAACGTGTTGAATTAAGTATTTGCGTATCATCCTGCGGAGTATACGCTGCATACAAATTATGCTGAAGTATTTTTAAGTTCGTGGAAGCCAAATAAGCCAAGCAATCTGCAGTGGCTACAGCAATCGCAGTAAGTGTAATATGCTGAGCATTTTTAGTTCGTGGAGCAAATAAGCCAAGCAATCTGCAGTGGCTACAAGCAGTCTGCAGTGGTACCCAAGAAATCTGCAGTAGCTAGATGGTAAATTATGCTGAAGCATTTTTAAGTTCGTGGAAGCCAAATAAGCCAAGCAATCTGCAGTGGCTTGCCAAGCAATCTGCAGTGGTAAAGGAAGTTTGAAGTATTATGCTACGAACAGCGCCTTGCTTCCACAGCAGTGCATTAAAAAAAATGGAAATTGACTGATTTGCTTAATTCGAGCAAATAACTTTCATATTCTTACAATCATATTAATTGTGGCCACGGACTCGCAACAGAAATGTTATACTTGTTAGTTGTGACAGTGAGTGTGATGTGGGTATTTATTCACTTAGCTCTATCCCTGGTTAAGGAGCCCTCCGGCAAGCATTATTTTTACTTTCATGTTTGTTCTACTTATAATAACAGTCTTCCAGCCCTGACACATTGAGGTTCTGAGCATTGAATGTATTGTTAAAGAAGTCTTACCATCCAGCCAACCTGAGAAATGGCGTGACACAAGTGTGCTCAGATGATGGAATTCTGTGACATAAGCCTCGTAATCCAGAATTCTTACTTTGAAATTACAGAAAAAAAATTAAATATATAGACACGTATTGTTCTTGTTAAATATGAGTATTCATATATTTTATTAACTCGTCTACCAGTTCCATAAACCGTTCTGAAGAACGAACACTACCATGTGCTAGATTACTACATGTTAGTAAACTTTTTCTGTAAAGTTTACCACCAAGAAATGTAGTTACTATTCAAAACTTATCCACCCTTCAGCATAACACACAATTTGTAAAATGAAAACTGTATGAATAAAAGCTTGGAAAATAATTATGAAAGGTAGCAGTTTAGTTGTATTCCGAATATTAATCGGAGACCTTAGATAAACAAAAATGTAATTATTAATCAGACAAAATATCTCCACGTATCGCTAAGTGCACTTAGTAATGTAATGTAATATATATTTGTGTATGTATGTGTATGCGTGCTTGTTCGTAGTGCCGTCGTAATGCCCTGTAGAAGGTCGTGTCGCCCCAATAGAGGTTGAGTTTAGTAAAGAGATTTGGGCGGCTCTCAATAACGAGGTCTTGAGATCCGATGAAGGTGAAATGAGGGGAGAATGAAGCAGCACCGGAATGCAAGGGCGGGGGAAACGGGAGATCCCCGAGAAAACGCGCCGACCAGCGGCATCGTCCGGCACGATTCCCATTCCCACTTGCGAGAATCCGGGGTGGCCCGGCCGGGGATTGAACCCGGTTCGCCTTGGTGTGAGACGAGAAGTCTAACCGCTCAGCCACCGCGACCCCTCCCACTTCAGGTCTTCTGGCTGCGCCGCTGGTGTGTCGGTGCTCGCGTGTCTTCTCTTGACCTAGGACCGCGGTCAGCTATGACCACCGAGACTTCAAGGCCTTGCAACCTCTTCTAGCCAAGCTAATGACGTCACAAATACAGTTGATTCACGATATCTTCGGCCTTTTCTGAAGCCCTGCTAAAGTTCTACTTCCAGAATATTCCTCCGCCTCGTGCAAACTAAGCTTAACTAAGTCTGGAAGATTACACCAGAGGGACAACGCACCGGATTCGTGCGCACTCTGTTGTAACAGTATTTTGTATAAGAACTGTTTCTTACTAGGCGCTACCAACAGACATATTTTCTCACGGTTTTTATTCAAATTATTTATAAATGAGACAATATAATTTATAGATAAAATATGAATAACATTTCAATATAACAGAATAAAAAAAGTAACTTTAAAGTTAACACAAGTATAAAAAGCTTGTGATACTTGTTTTGTATCATCCTGCGGATGTTGGAAACAACCACGCACGTCATACGTGGGGAGATTTTTCAAAGGTTTGATTTAAAAAGGCCGAAGAAGCCGTGAACTGAAACTTCTTCTTATTTAGTTAATTTCTACAAATTATTTCACACAGCGTAGTTGTTTCAATAAATGAGCGAATGACTGGAAACTGTGCAATATAATGTGTCTACAAGCCAGTAAAAAAAAATAATTCGTAATAAAAATGTTTCAGTATGCTTAACTTATAATCGTAATGGACAAATGTAAACAATTTGCTTTTCGTCGAACTTAGTTTTATTAGATGAAGATAACAGTTTGCTCCGTATAAGTCATTCATCTGGGTTGTCCAGCAAACACATCAGTATGTAAAACAGTAGTCTTAGCGCTAATATTTTAGATTTACTCTATAAAATATTACGATATTTTCAACGAAGAATTTATATTTAAAAAGCAAAATGTTTTTTTTTTCTTGAAAGTTTAATACAAAAGTTAAATATGACAACATTTAAGAACCTAGTTTATATATTTGAAGAATGTAGCATTAAGTAATATTTCTCAACATCGTTCTTAACTTGCTTACAAATGGCAGCAGATTTAAAGCAGTGAAAGTTTTGTATTATTCAGTTATATTGCCCATTTTATTTTACCGTATCATTACACATCCGAAAACAATGCCGCGAACAGTGTTGCCAACAAGTCTTCAAAAAATCCCACTAAACCACACATAAAAATAAGCAATTTTCCATTAAAGAAAGCTAGATTTCTATAAAACTATTTAAAATCACGTAATATAAGTAAATTCATTTATAATTTTGCTATTTAAACGCTACGCGTTTATAAAAACAAGAAACAAGAGGTTTGAAAATCCCTTTTAAAATATAGTTCTGAATCATCGGGGTAAATTTCTGCAGTCTCAGATGCAGATGTTTGAGTTTAACCCACAGAGTAGTTTTTTTTTTTTTTTGTTTTTTTTTTTTTTTTTATATCGGAGAAGAAAGGCTCGATTTCTCGCTAGGCTGGATGACGCTAAACATATTTTGAAAAAGCTAGATTTAGCGGGAGAAAAGCTAAATTGTCAACGATGGCGGTGAACCGTGGCGTCGCTTCACGTTCAGGAAGGCCCGAGCACTCGCGGGTCTCTGGACAAGCACAGAGTGCTAGGCGCGCGCGCATACACACACACACGCACACACATACGCGCACACACACGCATGTTTTCCCGACACCACAACTTGCAGAATATATTGAAACATTTATACAAGTAACCAAAGACAAACTTTAGCGACGTCCCCCCTTAGGCCCCTTTTATTCACTCGAACGCCGCGTTTCCTCTATGTCCTTTTATTCACTGCGTTTGTATAGGCTATTCACGATAAAGTAAGCACTTTTGAAAGCCCTCTCGTTGGTAATAATAGCCAATAAATATATTTGCTTTAGCCTTAGACGTTAACTTCGGAGTACGGTGTAAATCTACCCATTTTGTTTATTACTTTCAAGACAATATTTATTTCAAAAGGTGATTAAAGGATTAAAAATGACTCAAATAAAAAAAGTAACTAGGGCCTCAAAAGTGCTCACTTTACTGTGAACAGCCTATATGCGAGAACGCTTGTGGCAGCCCGGTAGTATATCCAAAATAGCTCTACCAACCAAGCAGTGTTGCCTGATCGGAGGTTTTCCCCCAAATTTGGGGTGTTTTTTGCTCTTGGGGGAAGTTTTGGCAGGGTGAAATTTCCGGGGAACTTTGAAAAGTCCATTGGTGTTTTCGAGGGTTTTGCTTACTGCTCTAGGGATTATTCATAATTATGTCTTGCTGTTACATAAACAACTAAATCATCAATTATCATTTCTGAATAAAAGAACTCTGAATCATCAAGCAAAAGGTAAAGGCTATGGCATAGGTAACGATGCACTTATGGCTATACTCTCCAACGGTACAAATAATGACATGTAGTAATTACTAGTTTGTGATGTTACCGCAATTTATGTATATCATTAACATCCATAGAAGTTTTTTATTTGTATGATGCGTCAAGTCATATTGAGACTATTGAATGTAATCATTCCAAACGCATTAAAATACTTTTATTGGAAGTGGTAGGTCCACTAAAAAGTTATACATAGAATCTAAATCGTAAAAAAACCGTTAAATTATTTTTATGTAATACGAAACATATCTTACTTTTAAAATTAAAATAACTAAAAGTAAATAAAATTACTGTTGGATTAAATTTAGAAGTATTTTGTGTGGGGTTTCTTTGGGAAATTGAGAAAAAACATATACAAATACATTACTTTGAACGTTCAAAAAGGAAATGAAAGTGTATAAAATATGAAAATTGTTTTTACGTGTTAAAGGAGTTGTAAATAATTTGAGGACTATTGTTACCCAATAAAAACTAACTGAAGGGTTATGTGACTATACGTAAGTCATTCATAAATAGTAAACTTAGTGATCTATACTTCACTATGTCACAATGTTGGTCTACAGTTCACACTTCTTCATGTCTAATTAACTTTAGTGTAAAGACAAAAAGTAATATTACGGAGAAAAATCTTTCTCAGATAAGTTTTCCGAGAGTTCGGATATAAATCGGATGCTACAGAACAAACCACAGGAGTGCTAGTGCAACGGGAATCATAGTCTTCATTGATTTGTAACCTCACACTTTGTAAAAGTCCAGGTTCCGACGTATATTGGAGGTCTCTCTCTTTCAAAGGTCCTGGAGACACTAAGTGCAATGACTGCACATCGTGGAAATGATTCACCCTTGCTGCAGAATGTGGCAATGAAGTCTGTTCGACGTTATTGTCATGCTGACAATGAAGCTGAGCAGTATGTTTCTCTGAGTGTGTAGGCGCTGGATATTGAAACTGGTTGAGCACACTTGCTGCGGCTACTGGTTGCGGGAGTGATGTTGGAAAGGTGCATTCCGATAAGTAGGAAGCAAACGGTTCACAGTAGATTATACTCGGTTACCATATCCGTATCCCATAACAAGTTTCATTATATTCAATCGCAATCTCATTTGGTCACATAGTGGCAAGGGCTGAACAAAGGGCAACAATGATTTAAAAAAAATAATAATAACGTCATCCCCCTCTTCTCAACTGTGTGTAATTGCAAAGGTTGCAGAGATTCGATGTAGTTCTCGATTTTCTTCTCTAGTGTTCTTTTTTTCCTCCTTGCTATTGTACTCGCACTAGCGTCGCTAGTCGTGTCTACAGGAACGTCACCTTCTTCGACTCCTCTCATACTATCTTCCTCTACTATTCCTGGAACTGGAACATTAGGTGAGGACTGAGTAAGACCGAGTTGTACAACGCCTTCCAGAAAGGACATCTGCGCAGCGTAAATGTAGCTTTCTATTTACTCCCTAGCTCGGCCAGACTTAGTTGTCTTTTGTAATTTCCAAAATCTTCTAAATGCATCTTTTAAACTCTTCCACTTTGTTTGCAAGGGGACTACGGTGGCTGAGCAGTTAGCGTGCTCGCCTCCCACCAAGGCGATCCGGGTTCAATCCCCGGCCGGGTCACTCCGGATTTTCGCATAAGGAAATGTTGCCGGACGATGCCGTTGGTCGGCGAGTCTTCTCGACGATCTCCCACTACCCCCGCCCCTTCATTCCGGCACTGCTCCATACTCACCTCAATCACCCTCATCGGCTCCGAAGACCTCCATTTTAAGAGCCACCCAAATCTCTCCACTATTTGTATACTCGTCAGAGGCCGTATTCCAAATACAATGCCTCAAAGTCACTCATTTTGCACCGACTTCTCAGTGCCTGCCCAACCATACTACATCAAGCAACTAACACTGTGACAGTGACCGCGGAGAGCGTGACAGTGTTGGCAGCCCTGCGGGCGCACGGAGGATCACAACGCTGTGAATAAAATGTCCCATACAACACAATGTTATTAGCGAACGTTCAAACGCTGCGCTTCCTAACTACGAGCGTTCCGGTTTACAAAATGCAGTGTTTGGAAATACGCTCCACCGTGAATAAAAGCTCCCATTTCACACAGTGTAGTTTGAAAACGCGGCGTTCTAGCAAACGTGTGAATAACAAGGGCCTCAAGGGTATTATGTAGCAGCGCGTCCAAGGTCAAGAAGCGAAGGAGCGATACGGGTGACACTAACAGGCACGCCTAGCGCCTCATCGCTCCTACGCGCATGGCGTGTAACTTTTCCGCCGTAACGCTGTACTGTGAAACAGTGGGGTTTTATTACACGCGATGAAAGACCACAGATTAAACTACGCCCGTATCTTTGTACTTTTCTCTTGCCGCTTAGGGAAACTGCATTGGCAAGTTATAAAAATGCGATATTTGACCATTTTCACGATTTTTTTTTCTCCAATAATACACTTAATATGACAAGAGCAAAAAGATAAGGATATAGACAATAGTTTTTTTTATCCTTTCTGGCAAAAAGTCGTATTTCCATAACTTTTACTTACCGAGATACGCGTTTGAGTGCAAACGACGATTTCACAGAAAATGTTTCCTCAAAGATCAGAATACGAAAACACAGATGGTTTAGAATTAACATATACTAAACCCAAAAAAAAATTATACTCTACAAGAATTTGTTATGCTAACAAGCCCCACGCCTCCAAGAGCGCAAAACAAAATTTCCCTTTTCCAGTATTATAACTTTTTTTCTGTAGGTCGTATGGATTAGCACGGAGTCCAGGGCCCATTCCTCGTTCTTTAGGTACTAGTTAAGGGTGTTCAAGTGGCAAAAACAGTTTTCTAGGTTACAAGGATTATACACTTTAATTCGATTAAGATTCCAAAACTATAGATAGATATTTGTCACTTTTTTGACGTAATCATAAAAACTTTCTTTCTGTAATTTATCATAAAACTAGAAATGAATTTATGGACAAAATACGTTATGAAATACTAATAAATATTTAATGGTATTCTAGTAACATTAAAAATTATTTTGATATATAAACATATGTTATATTTGGGTACCTACCATACTGAAATTTGACACAGAGTACAAAATTAAAATTCTCGTAATTCCATAAATTTAATTTTGGCAAATAATTTCCTATTGCTGGACCGGCATTTTTTCCCCGTGTCGTAAAAATAATGTTGGACTCCAGGACAACCACAAGACCGGCGACGTTTCTGAAGGCGGGATTCCACTGAGGCAACATTTTGGCAACATGTAGAAAGCGATATTGTTGCCGAGCCTCGAGTGAACACACTGGTTCAACACATATCGAACGTCACAAGTGACAGTGTCGAACGCGATACACTTCCCTATATATAGACTGTTCGCGGTTTAAGCCATGCTTAAAGCCAGTAACACACGGGCATCTTTCGTGTACAAGAAGGTGTACACCTACTTGTGCAAGTCAACTAGCATCGTGCGACTTGTATACTAGTAGCTAGCATGCAAGGGCTTGTATGTTAGCCAGAATAATTTAATAACTCTGGGCATTCACTACAAAGTTCATCGTTCAATAGGCTATGTATGTTACTTATTCCTTCGTCTCTTCAGCGAATCCATGGCCTTGTCCACCATCTACGTCGTCTCCATTGTTTGTTTTTACCAGTCGCTACTATTGTCAATGCAGAAATCGCTCCTGTAACCCCAAAAAGGGGTCTCGTAAACCACACCCTTCATGTGGCCCCACAGGAAGTCGTCTAGCGGAGTCAAGTCGGGTGAAAGTGCAGGACAAGCAATCGGGCCACCTCGACCTATCCACTGTGGGCCAAAACGACTCCGCTAGACTACTTCCTGTGGGGCCACATGAAGGGCTTTATTTACCAGACCTCTGTGGAATCAGAGGAAGAACTACTGGCGCGGATCATGGCTGCGGCGGAGCTTGGACATCCAGGCATTGGTGATTGTGTGTACCAGAACATGGTACGTCAGTACCGAGTTTGTGTAAGACGTCGCTGGTCGTCTCATCGAGCCCTTCTTGTAAGTGGACCCAGAAGAAAAATAACGTACAGGATGTTACAGACATGGGAGAGGTCAACATGTTATGTGGTGGTGTTTTGTTTGTCGCGGGGAAACGGGACGTTTCCGCACATAAGTTCCTATGCAAAACGTAACCGTCTTGGTCCCCACTACAAGCCTTTACAATGTGTAATGGGAATTTAGACACAACTTGTAAAATGCATTTTCGTATGTACCTACACCTTACCGTCTTTCTGTTTCTATAGATTACCCTTCGCAGTCATCAGGAGACTTTTCTGCAACCTCAAGTCACACTGCACTGTCTACTCATAGTGAGGTGAGCATTTTTTCCCATTCAAACCTCTGTAGTACTACCACCATGGTACCTACCTACGATAATTCAAAGCTATCCTCAGCCTCAACATCTTTCTTTACTCAGCCATCAAATGACAATAATGAACGAAGTACGTGCGTGTCAAGAAAGCTGTAGTACATCACGTGAGGGTTCACCTGAACATCGTTTAACAGACTTGGGCGAATTTCTTAGCATTGCAAATCAAGCGTCGGCACGAGCGATTCCACAGATTCTTACTAGTTATTAATATCAATATCTTTCAACTGTGATTATACTTATGTTTCCTTGTGATTTTCTAAAAAGGTTAACTTTTGTATCTAACTTAGCATATGTCATAGTATTTAATGATATTTCTCATGTTATGTTTCAGTTTTGTGCTGTAGTTATAATTATTATTTTTACATCACAGTTTCACAACAAAACGTAAAAAATAATAAACTATTTTCATTGCAAACGTAAATCTACATGGCAATGGTTGGTGGTTGCAATATCCTGAAAGAAAATAAATAACAAGACCTATTCACTTGTAATATAGTGTATTACTTTAGCCCAACTTATCCTTGACAAAATCGTGCAGAACTTCAATGATAGCCTGACACACCTATGGAACAATACTTTAAATAATGGACGACGAGATTCCAAACAGGTACATAAGATTTTTGTAGCTGACCCCCGCATCCAGAAACCGCAGCGTTACCAACCAATCTAACTTTTGGTGGTATTGCTGATCGACAATTTTTGTTTGATTTTCTTATTATTGGTGCATTTTTTCCCAGATGATAATTAAAATCCATTTTTACTCGTTCTAGAGAAACTTTTAAAGAGAGCGATGATCGTCGGCCAACAGCTTCGCCAAAAAACACACGCATCTTGCATCTTGCTCCTAGCGAATATCTGTCGTCTCCGCCACCGGTGTTTCCTCTTTCGCTGAGCAGCGGCAGCATTCAAAATCAAAAATGCAGCAGCTTCTATTGTTTCCTTTGACATTTCGACGAACAACTGAATGTATTTGTGGAAATCAGTGTAAGGGTAGGCGGCACGTCGCCCGACACAAGCAACAGCAGTGTAGACCTTATTGTTGAATCGACATGATACCAGGAGTGGATCTACCTTTATGTTTGGGGGGGGAGGGCCTACAACATAATTGTGCTGGCGCCAGGGACGAAACTAGAAGCGGGGTGTCCTCCCCCGGAAAGTTTTGATTTTAAGGTGGAAAATGGTGCTATTTAAGCAGTTTTTGAACCTAAACATTGAATATACAGCTGGCAGAAATTACAATATTTTTAAAGATGTAATTTTTTTCAGTGAACAATTTTACAAAGATACCTTTATCAAACCCGGAGCCTTGTACCCTTCCTCGTGGGGGATCCTTGTGATCGGGGTCCCCGGGACTCTGTCCTGGCTGGCGCGGATCTAGTCTTCCGAATTGAAGCATGGAAGAATATTACAGCGCCAATGTGTTCTGAGGAGTCGTTTATTCAAATTAGTTATGCAAAAATTGTAAAAAAAAAAAAAAAAAAAAAAACTGTGATACAGTTAAATTTTGATATAAAATTCATATAGACCTACATGACAAATTCAAGTTGTCTTTTACTATTCTTTGCAAATGTTTACCATCCTAGGGTTTAAACTTCAAAAAATCTTATAATTAGTTATGTAGGCAACCTTTCAAAGCTCAGAGCACAATGGTATGTCATCGGGTTAATGTACTATTGAGCAGAACACGAAAACACATTTTATCCCTTTTCTCCCTCTTAGGGATCAATGTACTTCTCGGTAATTAAGAAAGCAAACAGAAATAAAAAAAAAACAAAACAAACAGTATAAACTCAGTAAGGATAAATATTTACAATATAAATCCTTGGCGCCTCTTTGTCAGCAGGGTGGTTTTGACGGCTCGTTTGGAGGGAAACAAGTCGTGGTATCTTTAAATCAGTATATAACTTTTCAGCTATTTCTCGTGCTTCATAATAGAGGCCACTAAAGATGGATTCAGCCTTTTCTCGCTTTTCTTCAGGTACACATTTAGTGTTTTCTATTATATCAGAACTATTTTTTAATCAAGTATTGATGTTTGAAGGAGGCGACTAAGTGACATAGTTACTTCTAAAATATAATTAAGACACACAACTGAGACGAGAAATTCTGGGCTTCGGATAGCCTGCATAAGGGAAAACGCATTAGATGACGTATTTCTGTCCTGCCACGTGGAAATTTCTGCTAGAGCTTTGTGAATCTTAATAATCGGTTCCCCTTGGAACTGAATGTGTTCCTGGTGCCTCTCGACCCAACGGGTTTTGCAAATACCTTGAACAGAAGCGCCCATTTCCTTCTTAAAAATATCATGCCGCTTTGAAGAGGCGTTAGCAAAAGATACTGTTTTCATTATAGTTCCAGAGGCGTTTCTGCGTGAAACTACTTTTGTGAAGTTTGCCAACGAATTATTCAAAATATGGCTGTTGCACCGACAGCGCTGAGCGTGTGTGGCTATTTTCTTTAGTTCTTAAACGGCGCCTTTTGTTTCAGATGCCATTTCTGAGCAATTGTCGACCCCAAAATCTACGCAAAACATCAAGTCTAAATCAAAGTTCTTGGCGATATCCTCGATGATATGGCCTAAAGCAACTCTAGTCAAGCGATTTTCTCCTCCTTCTGATTTAATATCCTCTCGAATCATATCGTAGGCATTGACAAATGCAATTAAATCTTTCATCAGGACATATTCAAGAAGGTATCGCAACGATATACTCAATTAACAAATACTAGAAATGTCCGTTGTCTCGTCAAATATTACACAAAAACTGCGCTCCTTTATCCCTCCTTAAGATAGTACTTTGAATCTCTTTCTTACAACAATTAATAAGTTCATTTTGAGTGTGCTTGCTAATATATGTAGCATTGGACGGAGCACTGTCCAAGTGTCTGTGCAGATTATTGTCACTAGCATCCACCCTAAACTTAAACAAATCTCTGAAATTTCCGTCATTGTTTACTATACTGTGATTTTCATATCCATTTAGAAGATTGTCCATGTTCTTATCATCCCTGTGACCTCTTAAGGATTGTTTTGCGTACCACACAAAATAATTGTTTTTACGATAGGAATCAAGCACTGCTTATTTTCCTGTATTTGTGCCATGCGCTGCGAATGAATTTTATTTGCTATTTCTATGGCAGGATTATGGTATGTCAAGAGAAACTTTTTCCCAGAATCAACAACATTGATACGGTATTGGTTTTTTCTCTTGTACAACCAAATCACCATTTTCCCCTAAAAGGTTGTCAAACTTTCTTAATGGTTCTTTTACAAGTTTTCTGAAAGGAGCGTTTTTGTGGTAACCACATTCTGAACCAGTTGTAAAAAGTACACTATATATATTTACCGTATAGATCTTTGTCTTTATCTGAAAGAACAAGCGAGTGAAATTTTTCTAAGTGATATCTATGGGCATATTTTCTAGTAGGCTTTCCCATTTTTATCACTTCATTATAGGGGAATAACTTGCAGGAGATGTCCATGGCTTCTCAAGTAACATTACTTTAGAGTAATCGCTTACACTTGTCATCCCAACATAAAATCCTAAGTCACTAGACAAGTGACTGACTTTGGGAGAGCTGCAAAAGTTCTAGTGACGTTATGCTTACTTTATTTATGTTCTGTAGATGCTCACTGATAAAGGCTGTTCACGATAAAGTGAGCACTTTAGCAATGAACCTTAGAAAAAAGTTATTGCTCCTACATGCAAATATTTTAATGGGCGCACTGAGTGACATTCGCCCAGCAAAGTTAGTAACGATGGATGACAAGTAGTTCCATATCTTAACGTCGAATAAAAAGTTTTAGATAGCTATTTGTGCTAACTTAAAATTATTTCTTTCGCTTCCTGTTTTTTTAATGCATCAAAGTGTACAAATTAGCAGATTTACAAAATATTTACTTTCTTAATAATTTCCCAGTTTCATTTGATCGACGGATGAATAAAGTGATGAGGCCCATAGCAATGTTAATTTTACGTAAGGCGGAGGAATACACGACGTGTATACACGTATATCTCAAGCAGGGCTATCAAAAGTGCTCATTTAACCGTGAACAAAGTATACCTGCAGAAGAGGGGTTGACACTTGCACTATTATCACCACATATTTTCATTGTTTTCGGTTTAAAAAAAAAAACTCATCAATTCTATGCCTCTTCATCCTAAACTAATCACAGACACGAAGTACACGAATGTGAACGGTGCTGTAGTTACGTCTGTTAACGTAAACACAGCTAATACAATCGAATCCGCTGACTGACGCCTGTCCGCAGTGCTACCACCATGTGCATGGATAAATTTCTGTGTTGACCGTTAACTTTAGTAACAACTTAACTTAAACTATTCTAAAGCCTAGTACACACGGGCATCTTTCTTGTACAAGAAAGTGAGCACATTCTTGTACACCTGACTTGTATCGTGTGAACGGCCGCCGAGTATGCTAGTTACTAGCACACAAGAGTTTGTATACTAACTTGTGCCGCATAGGGCGATCCTATTTTTCACCATCTTTCTTGTACAAGTCGAATGTAAACAAAACATATATTTTGTTGATGCTGGCAATAAGCAGATATGTTAGTGTTTTTAATACGATAAAGTGTTTAGTAGTCCTACTATCGTAAATAATTCTGTGTATGAATTTTGAAAAATAGAGAGGTTTGTCTTTTTTTCTGAGAGTAATCTTATATTTTCTACATTTGTACATATGTACTGCTTGAAATGTGTCAGATTGGACTAGATCTTTTATTATTTTATATGGTAGATGCTACTGATAATGCACAAATTACCCCCACAACCCGAAAAACTGCTTCCAAATCAGACATAGTTGACGTCAACCATCCACTTTCTTGCTCACCAGCTAGTGTCGTGTGTTCGGATCACACAATTCCGTACATACTAGCTAGTAGGCACTTCGGGTGTTCAATTTCTTGTTCACCTTTATTTTCATTTGCTTGTACAAGTAAGATGCCTGTGTATAGTATGCTTAATGCAAATGTGAGTTGCGACTTCACTCGGATGTGCCGTGCGAATGTGCGAGTTACTTGCAAGTGTGAGTCACACATTCATCACGACTGTGCGCGGGATCGAGCAGAGTATTCTATAAATAGTATCAATATTGTGTCGCGTCGCGTAGTTGTTTATTCTTGCGCCATGTGCTAGGGACATTCACTGTTGTCATGTTACTAAACGAAGGTGATAAAATATTAAGAGAGTGCTCTCAAATATATTCTATAGTTTATGCTGAAATAACTGTTCAAGAAACGTTAAAATGCGATCAACTTAATATGGCGAATTCACAAACGTTTTGCAGTGACTAAAAAAAAATCTTCTAAGGTTTGGGAGGGAGGTTCGTGACCCTCGTCCCCCGTTCCCCCTCCCCCACCACTGTATCCGCGCATGCAGGTGCAAGATACATGTTGCCTTTTCAACATGTGGCATTCTACATGGTAACAAAATGTCGCCTGTCGCTTGTTGCCTCGGCGGAATTCCGCCTTGATACATCGCTGGCAACATTGACCTTCAACCCTCGCAGCCTGCGAAAACCCAGCTTTTCACTTGCGCCTCCCCACACTACGCCGGCACGGAACTAAAACAAAGTTGACTGGTTGATTTATGTATTTTGCTTGCTACATCACTGATTCTCCCTCCGCACTGCCCTTCATCCACCAACCATTGTTTTCAGTCCTTCTGCCGAAGTTTGTTCTCCTGGCACCCAACCAAACCGCAAGCGTCTTTTCCCGACTTTACCGCCATTTTCAAACAACACAGCAGAGTTTGAAAAATAGTAGTTAATCAGTTCCAAAAATAAACCTTGCAGGTTAGGATGGGAACATTTCCTATGTTCGTTCGTTGATGAATGTTGTATTAGAATGGCTGTCAAAATAACTAGGCGGGGATAGGAAAGCTACGACTGATGCAACAATAAGCTCGTGCGAAGGCTCGTTCACCGAAACCGCTGCTTGGATGAACCACGTCCTAACCACAGAGTACTTGAGAATACAGAAGTGAAATCTCCGCTTATACCACTACCTCCAACCGTACACGGCAGTAAATATGGCGTCACTGGCTAACAAAATGTTGGAACGCCGTTCGCCAATCAACGCCTGGTAAGCTACTCGTTAGTTAAAGGCTGATCACGATAAATTGAGCACTTTTAAACTCAACCTTTGAAAAAGTCACTGATCCTATATATTTTAACGGGCGCAATGAGTGACATACGCCCAGTAACGTTGGTAACGATGGGGTGAAAGTAGTTCCATATCTTAACGTCGAATAAAAAGTGTTAGGTAACCATTTGTGATTACTTAAGTTATTTATTTCGCTTGCTGTTTTTTTTATGCATCGAAATGTAAAAATGAACAGATTTGTAAAATATTTACTTTTATAATAATTTCACCGTTTCACTTGACCGACGCATAAATAAAGCGGTGAGGCCCGCGGCAATGTTAATTTTACATAAGGCGGAAGGATACGCAGTGTGCATACAAGCAGATCTTAAGCAGGGCTTACAAAAGTGCTCATTTTACCGTGAACAACCTATAGCACCCAAGCCAATAAGGAACATTTCGCAGCATGCAATAGCCAATCAGACGCAAAGCCCGTTCTCAGAGCATATTGTAGCCAATCAGAGGATGTGTACGCCCACATCAAAGGAGCAGCCACGTTATTTCGTCTCTTCGTACTTGACTACTCTGTGTTCTAGCTTGGCAGCTGGAGTCGGCCTGGCGCACCTGATAGCAAGTGGCGTGTTATCCGCCGGCTGAAGTCCGCTCAACACCCTCGCCAGAACAATGGCAACTTTACTTTTATACGAAAAATGCTTCGTTTATCTCTGAACTGTGGATGGGTACAGAATTCTGTACAAGACGTAAGCTAGACAGTTAGCACGGCCCGGTGCATTCAAATAAGTTACTGGAGTCCAATATTAAGTTCAGCCTAGAGGAAAGATCAGAATGCAGCTCAGTTTAGAGAAATTGGCTGAGGGAGATCAGTTGAGGTCTTTCGCGTCAATATGGTGAGAGGTGAAAATGGAGCAGAAGAAGAATGCAAGGGCGTAAGAAACGGGAACCCCCTGAGAATACCCTCCGGCTAACGGCAACGTGTGCCACGTTTCTCTCGTAAACAAATACGAAAATAACCCCGAACCCCGTCGGGAATCGAATGCGATTTGCCGAGGTGGCAGGCGAAAGTTCTGACCACTACACTACAGCGAGCCCAAGTTGTGCAGTAATACGGCAGTTTGGGGATCTAACGACCATGATCACGATGTGTAGCGAGTGATAGATGGGCCTATGGGTACCCGCTATTTAGTCAAAAAGTTCTTTGGCAGAATTTTATGCCAAATTATTACTAGGCCAAATGCCTGTTCAGCCAAGCGCCTGTTCTGTCAAATGCATGTCGGCCAAGCATCTGTTAAACCAAGTGCCTGCTCAGCCAAATGCTTGTTAGGCTAAATGCCTATTCGGCCAAATGCCTGTTCAGCCAAACGCCAGTTCAGCCAAACGCCTGTTCTGTCAAATACCTGCTGGCCAAACGTCTATTCTGTCAAATACCTTCTGGCCAATCGTCTATTCTGTAAAACGCCTGACAGTTACGGTATCCTGTATTCGGAACGTTGAATATGAAGTGGCTTTAATGGTCTGAACTTTACACAGTAGAACATACCGTCCAACGAGAGAGGATCCTTACGTGTGGGAGATATCATTCGCTGTTGAGATTATATTCCGTAGCCTATAAACAGCTGCTGCCAGTAAGTTGAAGCACGGAAAGATTTTTATTGGTTCCGATGTATAACAAAACGTTGTATCGATGTCAGTATAGTTCCGAACGAAATTTTGTTTGTTGCAATGCCTAAAATTATAGATTTATTTGTGACTGAAAGTATTAAAATGTAAACAGGTCGCAGTTATAAAGTCAACATAAGAACATTCGTCAATGCACATCAACACGAATGAAAAGCTATAAATTCAGATATTGGCTACCCTGATAACACCATCTAGGGAACCCATCTTCGTCAAGGTATACATTGTTTAGGTAGCCCCATTTGTCTAAAGTTTTTTTCCTACTTTTCATCCAGTTGAAAAGTGGTATACATTATTTCTGGGGTTGACTTCCAATTCTTTTTAAAATTAGGCATTGAAGACTGGCGATCGTCATTTTCAAAGCACCTTTGTACTTTAACGCCCTCCTAACAAAGCAAATCGAAAATTGACGATCTCGTCTAAGTAAACATAACACCATACAAGCCACAAAGCATCAAGTGGAACAAGGAAGCAACTGTGCAACTATCGACAGAAGTTACAAAATTTTCGTTGTGTAATTTGCAACTTACCAAAATGAAATTATATTTCTAACAATCTCGTAATTGAAAACAGAGCACGGTTAATTTTGGTTGTTTCGAGTTTATATTTTTTAAACATGAATAAGTTTCCATTGTATTTTTGGTGCTGGCAACACGGCTGCAACCCGAGAAAACAGTGGATCGGAAGGAAGGTCCTGTCTAGTGCCACCCCACTGGCTCCACCTGCAGGACACACCTGGCACCGCGGAATGCAACGGTAAGGGAAACGTGAGTATAGGCTGTTTACAGTAAAGTGAGCACTTTTGAGGCCCTCGCTACTTTTTCCTTTCGGCCATTTTTTATCCTTTAACCAACTTTTTAAAAATACATATTGACAAGTTAGGAATGAACACAGTGTGGATATTGCACTGCACTTGGAAGTTAACGTCAAAGGCTAAAATAATATATATTTATTGTCTATTATCCCATAACAGAGGGCTTTCAAAAGTGCTCACTTTACCGCGAATAGCCTATACACAGAAAACCCTCCAGCCACCAGTAACGTGTGTCGTCTTCTACGTCCGAAAATCCGTGACTGACTCCGCCGCGAATCGTCGAATCGTGGTTGCGGAAGGCCAGCAAGCTAATATTTTTATTTTCTGGCCATAACACTGAGACGTGAAAACCTAACTACTCCTGATTAGCTTCCTCCGCAATTATCCAAAGGCAAAAATCGTACTTTGATGGCAAAATACTTAACCACAGTAGTAAAATGTGTCTTTCGGACTTAGAAATTGTTTCCGTGAATACCGAGGTAAATTTTATGTATCCAATCATCCTTGTTCGCGTCAGCGTTGTGTCACTAATCAATACAGCGCTCCTTGTAATAAACACTATTTCATCCAAAGCCACACAAACCACTGTAATGGCAGGTTACTGAAATATTCGCAAAAGACAATCACTACCGATCATGTCTGTTAACGATACTGACGCTGTTATGAACTTCCTCTGAAATTTACGGGCATTACCGAGACATGAGATAGATTCCC
This sequence comes from Dryococelus australis, assembly GCA_029891345.1. Lineage (NCBI taxonomy): Eukaryota > Metazoa > Arthropoda > Insecta > Phasmatodea > Phasmatidae > Dryococelus > Dryococelus australis. Next base: position 61,195,147 of record CM056999.1, read on the forward strand.
TTCCACACTTTGTATGTGTTAATAAACTTTTGTCCATTCCAAACCAGCGTCTTTGGGCATGTTCTAGCACACGTGGCTCAAGTTCGGCGGGTCGCAGATTCAATCTCAGCCAATTATGTTAGGAGTGGTTTTCATCAGGTGGTTTTCCAACATTTATTCCAGGAAAATACTGGTAAATTCCTCAGTATAAAACCTTACCTATTCCTCATTCATTAGGTAATGTTTTATCGGCCTCTGTGCATAATACAGATACAGACTATAATCCATTCACGGTTACTTCGGCCTTCTCTGAAGCCCTGCTAATGTTCTACTCCCAGGATATTCCTCCGCCTAGTGCTAACTAAGCTTATCAAGACTGGAGAATTACACCAGAAGGACAACGCACCACATTCGTGCGCACTCGGTTATAATGATATTATGTATAAGAACTATTTCTCACTAGACGTTAATAACATACCTATTTTCTCCCTGTTTTATTCAAATGATTTATTTATCAATGAAGTATTCTAGTTTATAGATAAGATATTAATAACATTTCAATTTAACAGGAAAAAAAAGGTAACTTTTATGGACACACGTATAAAACGCTTGCGACACAGGGCGTATTTAAGAAATTACTAAACACATCATACATGGGGAGATTTTTCAAAGGTTTGATTCAAAAAGGTCGAAGAAACCGTGAATGGGCTATATATTATTTATAATTATTACTAAGCTATGTGGTAAAGTGGTACAACAGTGCTTCGCTTTCGAGGGGATACTGGTTCGTTTTCCGGTCCAGCCATCCAGATTTCGATTTTCCTGTGTTTTTTCTCGAAACACTCCAGGTGAATGATTGCTGGAATCGTTCCTTGGTACAGGCCCTATCCGATTCCTTCCCAATTACTGATTGGCTAGTAGGTCTCTACTAAGGCTTTGTCGCTGTACTGGGCACTCGAAAACTCCTAATAAAATATTGTCAATATTATTAGTACATCCTAGCCGAGGCTATATGGTTCAAGTGACAAAGGATTTTGTTTTTTCACGCATGACCACAAGGCTCAATATCCCGTAAGCGCATCCGCTTTAGTGAGCGAAAGGCCTTGGTAAACTAGCACGCTATTATTCGCCGGAAGTACGTTGGCTTGCAGTATTCGCCGGTGACCTCATGTAGAGAATTAGAACAATAACTCGTTTGACATCGGGCGGATCAATCAAGGAGCAGAACACGTTCTTAATTGCATTATATTTACCTGTACGGACAGACTGTCAGGCTATTTCTTAAACCATTCGATGAAGTGCCTGCAAAGTAACGTCATACCATATACTTGCCGTATAGTTTTATTTTGTGGTGCAGTTTTTATAACCTGGTTAAACCTGGAAATCGAAAAATTGTTGTAACAACAAATTAAATACTGCATGTATTTAGGATGGAGTGGAGAGATTTGGGCTCCTCTTAACATCGAGGTCTGGAGAGCCGATGAGGGTGAAGCGAGGTGAGTATGGAGCGGCGCCGGAATGCAAGAGGGGGGGCAATGGGAGATCCCCGAGTAAACCCGCCGGCCAGCGCCATCGTCCGGCACGATTTCCACGTGCGAAAATCATTCTAACCTGATTCGCCTAGGTGGGTGGCAGGTAGTCTAACCACTACACCACCGCGATTCCTACAGAATGTATTTAAGGCGTGCCCTTGGAAAATTTATTTTTTATAAGTTATAGCTATTGATGGCAAACGCAAAATCATTACACTTTTCAACAAACCAAGAGTTTTTTGTATAGTTATTTTACAGATATAGTATTTTATATTTGGAAGTTTGTACAGACAAAAACAAATCCGTGAACAGAAATTACATAATCTGCATCAGATACTTACGTTATATTCTACCACAAGGCAGAACAGTATATTTAAATCGAATGTGTTTAAATATCCATGTGTGTGTGGGAATGTTTGCATAGTTTTTGGCCTTACTGCTGTGTCTGAATTTAATAAATTATTATATTATCTGTGAAATTTGATAACTGGCTTAGCTGTGTATTTTTTTCTGCCTGAAAAGTAATAAATAATTATTTTGAAAGAAGAATATTCTTAAAATATGTAACTAAAAATGAGCATTTTTAATTTCTTAATGGGCCCGTCTATCTGGAGATGTTTCCGATATTTGAGGCCGAGAACCGCGAAAGCGACAAGGATTACAGTATCGCGTGCATCAAGTGCACCATCGCCACTAAGTGCAAGGCTTTGAACTGGTGTGCAGTGTTCAGCGAGAACCCTATCATTTTACTGGTGGAAAAGTCTGTGACAAGGTTCAATGAAGGACTCGAATATAAAGTGTTAGGTAACCATTTGTGATAGCATAACGACGAGAACACTGCACGGCAGTTCAAAGCCTTGCACTTAGTGGCGATGGTGACGCTGTAGCCTTGTCGCTTTCGTATTTCTCGACCTCAAATGCCGGAAACATCTCCAGTCGGGTTGACCTTGAGCACGTGATCGTTGAAACTGTAGCTTTTACCCTGCGCGAGCTGCGACTGGCCAAGTCCTCCCTCTCCGCAGTAGGCCTGCGCTAGAGATTCTGTAACCCAAACACGCACACGAAAATTGTGTGAAGGAGTTCAAAAAACTAAGCCTCTACTTTGAAGAGCAGACTTCTCAGGCCGCGGTTGAAGAGGAATATCTTTAGTGGTGTGAGAAGTGGAAAGACAATAATCTGACATGCCAATTGGGATTATGTCCATTTTGGATGCATGTAGTAAACATTTCTTCCCAACCATGCACCATCTGTTGTGTGTTTTGATAGCTTTAGCTCTATCAACAGCTGAGGTCGAGATGTTATTTTCCTCATTGGAAAGGATTAAGACATATTTAAGAAACTCGGTGTGCAGTGAACGATTGACTGGCCTGGCACTCAGGTCAATTCACTATCCATTGCCTTTCACGGCTGATGACGTTTTAGATGTCATGGCCAGGAAACCAAACAGGAGAATGTTGTTATTGTAAAAGTTCTATGAGGTGTCACTATATTTACATGTGCATACAATATTTTTATCATTGATACTGGTGCACCTTTAAAGTATTTGGTAATGTAATACATAGCTTTGAAGTGTTTTATTAGTGGGTGTTTAGAATTTAATGTCCAAGGAACTCATTTTGTGTAAATTTTTATTAGTAATATAATTCAACGTAAGTGTTTGATTCTTAGGTACGTATTTGGATTTCCATGTGGAATAAACAAATTTTGTGTAAATTTTTATTAGTAATGTGATAGATGAAAATTGTTATTTTCACTTTTTTTTTACTTTAATGTTCAACAGACAAATTTTGTGTTTAAGGTGATTGAGGGAGGCATCGGGGCCCGTGCCCCCTCCCCTCCACTAAATACTTACAAGAGTTTTAGAAAGTTTATTTTTAAAAATATTACGATGTCTGCCAGCTGTATATTCAATATTTAGATTCTAAAACCACTTCAATAGCACCAATTTGCACTTTAAAATCCAAATTTTCCCGGGGGAGAATCCCCGGACCCCCCGCTTTAATTGGGGTAGCAGTGAAAGAACACCCCCCCCCCCCCCAAATAAAATCCTGGCGGAGGAAGTACACAACGTGTATACAAATAGATCTTAATCAGGGCTTTCAAAGATGCTCATTTTACCTGTGAACAGCCTATACATCACAAAACTAATTTTGCCAAATTTTTTCAGAATCGTGAGTTCGTATTTAAGGCGGTACATAGGTAATTGTGTGTATAAGGGTACTTTCGAGAATTTCTTTTTTAAAAAATAAACAATCTATAAAAACCAAGAATCTACATGGCGGGGGAAGGTTCCCTTTAAGTTCTATAACATGCCATTGTTACAAATATGAGAAAAATGAAAAATTTATATTCTCCTATGTCCATCCTGGTATTTTCAGAAATGAATACCAAGAAATCGTTTGGTCATACGTAGATTTTTTTGGGTTGGAAAAAAAAGGGGGGGATTATAGATAGTCAACAAGAAATTGATATGCAGCGTGTTTCGGAAACATGTGACCAAATTGTGCCAGGGGATTGCTGACTTGAAAAGAAGAGATTCGAAATATGGCACCCATAGTTCATCTCAAATAATAAAGGCTACCTGCAGGCAGTCACCGAGACGAGAAGATGCTGCCCTGGGCACAGCGCCATCGTATACGATGGCTGTTTCCGTAATGACGTCCAGCCTATGGCGACGAATAAACAGAAGGTAGGTGAGCAAATATAAACATCAATACAAAATTAAAATATGACACTGATATAATATAATATTCCTCTGTGTGTTATAGTAAAGGAAATTGTATACCAATGTAGCAAATCACACAAAACTAAATATAACCATTTTATACTTTGCATCTTGGAATTGTGATTAGAAATCTGACTAACTCACCAACTAAAATTTGAAATGTATGGTCTCTAGTTATAAATATATAGAACCATAACAATTGCTAGAAGAGGTCCTACTTAATATTCGTCGTGTTATGTGGTTTAAACATGATGGTGCGATCTTCAAATAAGGAAGAAGTGGATTTGTGAATCAAAGGTAATGACTGTGTCTAGAAGCACACAAATTTATGTCAAAATTTTCCTTCTTTATTGAAGAGGAAATGTGGTTTTCATTTTTAATTAATAAAACCAGCTTTGAAAATATGTGGCTTGGGAAAGAGTACAGCCAGCATTGATCCGTTAGTAGCCACGCTAAATAAACCATTCCACGTCCCGGGTAGGGCACAAACTTAAACGACCTCGAAATGTTTGTAAAATGCAAAAAAAAAAAAAAAAAAAAAATCAAATTATGAGTTTTACATAGCACAATTATGTACATAAAAGTTAAAGAAGTCAGAATCTACATAATTATAAAAGGCTTCAAATCACATGACTACGGGTAAATGTTTGTGAATTGAGTCATTGGGGAGGAGGCTATGCGCTAATCATGACCATTCCGACATACGCGCCGAACGAGTATGCACGGCCACCAAGTACTCTTTGTAACAGTATGGCATTTATCAGATAAAACTAAGAACTTTCGGTGGGAACTCTTGATGAATGAAGGTCATCCAGAAAATATAAAACTAACGAAGAACAATTGAAGAAAATCCGAAGTTTGTTTGACCTCTAACAAGTAAATAACTGTATACACAACAAGACGAAATAATTGTTAAATCACATTTTGTCATCTCACAGACCAGAAGAGTACCATTAAATACAAGCATCCATGATACAAAATATCAGGTAATGAACTACGTAAATATTAGCTAAATACTAAAACGATGTTGCCTAGTATATGGACTTCGAGCGATCATGTTTGACAGGAGCACATTACCTCGACGTAGAAGAACTCGTAAGGCGAGAACACCGGTCCACCAAAGTACACCTCCTGGCTCCCTGGAGCCCTCTCCAGGGGAATCTCCATGAGCACACGGTCGTCCATGCCCACCAACCTCATCACCGTCAGGTTGTGGATCCTGCCACTCTCCGTCGCTCTGGTCAGCACCGTCGAGTTGGCTCCTGCGTACAAACATCGTGGTTCAAGTTGTTGCAGCCCATTCATGTCTGCTTCCAACTTTTCTGAAGCCTTTCTGAAGTTCTACTTTCTAGCTCTTCCTCCACCTTATGCAAACAAAACCAAGTCTAGAAAATTACACCAAAAGGAACAACGCACCCCATTCGTGCACAATTAATTTAATGATATTTTGCGTGACAGAAATATTTCTTACTAAAGGCTGTTCACGAAAAAGTGAGCACTTTCGACATCAACATTAGAAAAATGCCACAGCTTCAACCTGCATATATTTTAACGGGCGCGCCGAGTGACATTCGGCCAGTAAAGTTGGTAACGATGGAGGAAAAGTAGTTCCATATCTTAACATCGAATAAAAAGTGTTATGTAACAATTTGTGATAACCTAAATTATTTATTTCGCATCCTGTTTTTTTGATGAACCTAAGTGTGAAAACTACCAGATTTGTAACATACCTACTTTTCTAATAATTCCACATTCCACCTGGCTGATGCATGAACAAAGCGATGAGGCCCATGCCAATGCTAATTTTTTTACATAAGGCGGAAGAATACACAACGTGGATACAAGTACATCTTAAGCAGGGCTTTCAAAAATGCTAATTTTACCGTGAACCGCCTATAGGCATTACAAACGCGCCTATTTTCCCCTGTTTTTATTCTTGTTAGTTACAAATTAAATATTGTAATTTATAGATAATGTATAAGTAAAAGACTAATTTAACCACAAATAAACTACTTGCATGTTAACAGAAGTATTAAACATGTGCGATACTTGACATATTTAGGCAACAACCAAACACGTCATACATGGGGTGGTTTTACAAAGGTTTGATTTAAAAAGTGTGGAGATACTGCGAATACCTTACTCACTCCTAGCTAAGTACTACTGAGGGGATGATACTACATGCCTTAGTACTTTACACTGTGTGGTAGCCGACACACATAATAATAAGGAAAAACTTGACGATTTTGTGCAACAGGTGGTTGTGGATACACAGTACTCTCACTATATTGGTCTCAACATCAAGCAGTATCACAGAAAAACTAACACCAAGAGTAACTGATCACAGCGTTTTCCAAATCACTTGGGTGAGGAATAGCTGTTGAAATTCGGAGACATTCCATGATCGCATTTCCAACATTTTGGTGTCTTCATCCCATTAGAATGGCGTCATATCGATTGTAGCAATCGAGCACCCTGATGGAATGGTGATGATAAATCATAAATGAAAAGCACTGAACATGAGGAGAGTATGAAAGTATCCTTGGTAACTATAACCACAACTGTTCTTACCGCCAAGATTTTGTCTGATATTGTTGAGTTCTGTACAAACAACACAAGATATAAAAATCCATTATGTAAACCTTATTAAGGCCGTGTCCGAGCTCAGGTATATACTTGCATACTTGCATCCTTCACTTCACTTACCCTAGACACCAAACTTGATGTATTCGGACAGACAGTCTTGTTGGCTTTGGTGCCATTATTAGCCAGCTAACCATTTTAAATGTTCATGTACTCCGACTAAGAAGTTTATAATTGCCTAAGGTTTTAGGGGTTTACTAAAGTATAAAATAATATTTAAATTTGATTTACATTAACATTTACTGTCTTGCATTATTGTATGCAAGTGCAGTTTGGAAACCTTTTTTTTATCTTAGCTTCTGTAGGTTAGGAACTAAGCCTAATACAAATTTATTGCTTAGACTTTTTTTAGGGTGAAACTTGCGATAATTAATTACTCAGTTCAAAATTCTATGTCTACGAAGTAGTAATGTTGCCTATTAAACTTTAAATCAAATAATTATGTCGGAAATCAATTGTAACCAACAAATTGCTTCTCAAAATGGCGGCACGTATTCCGCAAGTATGCGAGAAGTATGCAACTTCGTTTACTTGTATACTTGCATACTTCACTTGCAGTTCGGACAGCACTTACGACGTCACTTCCGGGGACAGGTATGCACTTCAGACGAATTCGGACACAGCCTAAGTGTTGCTTTAAATGCGATAGAGTTAGTGTACCTTTGAGAGGCCTGTGCGAAGCCTCGTCCATGTCGCTGGTGGGAACGACGGAGAACTTGGTGACGAAGTCGACTTTGCTGACGCCCGTGGAGCGGATGATGTGGTCGGTGTCGCTGGAGATCTTGAGGGTCCAGGGCCCTGGCTCGGGCTCCTGCACGTTCACCACCTTGACGTTCTCGAGGTTGACGAGGGCGTTGAGCTTGGGCGGGCCGACGACCGGCTCGCCCGCCGGGTCCGTCACGTTGATGGTGGGCTTGTGGCCCGACACAGACACCGTGAACTCACTCAGCGACTCATCCACCTGCAGCTGGTGCTCGCCGCTCGAGTTGGCGGGGCTGCTCACCGACAGCAGGTTCACCCGGCGCGTTGTCAGCGAGTGCCGCACGAACTTCAGGATCTGTTCACACGTCCATTCACTAGCTGATTACACGCTTGTGCACAAGGACGACAGATTTGTCACTACAGTGTAGGAGAGGTACTTAAACATGTAATACACTCCTTTTCATGAAAGCAAAATTTTTAAAACCTATTCAGTGAAAATGATCATGCATACATTGAATTGAATGTTTATAAAAGTTTATCGCTACCGTGACATGTCCCTGGATAACGCAAAAATGTAAAAAATTATATTGTTTCATGTTTCAGGTTTTATTATAAATATTTCTGAACTGAAATGAAGAAATTTTAGCATTTACCGCGAAGAAGAAAAACTCAGAATGTGACATGTACTACATAACTTTGACGCAGGTTCTTGGCACTCAGTTCTGATGTAAAAAATTTTTCTTTTAATGAGTTTACATTATCATTCTTCAGCATTATTAGTATACTTGATTCGAATGAGTTACAAAAAACCGTATGAAAAATTTATAAGGCATATAAGGGACTTAATTTATTGATGTCTGCATATTAATATACTTATATACTCAACTCTTTAGCCCCCTTCAAGTGATTGTTCCTCGCATAGCCTGGCTTCCCCAGTTTGACCAGATAGGTCTGAAGTTATCATCATTATCTAATGTGCTAAAAACTTACTTAAGTGTGACGTAGATTGTAAGTTCAGAAAAGTACGGGGACGTGGCAAAATAATGTGCAGAATGTTATTAATATTGAAATAAATATCTTCCATGGCAATGTGATTCAATTGCCACAAAATAAGGGATCTGTTTATTTGGGGCAGTGAAGTTGGAATCTTTATGAAAAAGAGAGTTTCACAGAAAATAGAGTTCTAGCTCTTAGCAAATACATTGTAATACCGTCATAAAGTATTTACGTGTCTATGAAATAATTCACGTTTCTAAAGCAATTATAATTTCGATTTTAAATTTAATACAAAATAAGGGCGTAGCCATCACTATTTCACGAGATAGATTGGTAACAGCCACAAGTTTTGCAATGGCTGTAGATCTACCTTCGAATGCGCACTATGCATTCTATGTTCCGCTGTAAATGTTCCTTGTGTTTTTGCTAAATCTTTAAAAAGACCACAGGCCACAAATTATAGACATTTTTCAGATATGTCGTGTTTCTGTGTAATTCATGACATACATATGTACACTAGAACAAGTGTAAATCACATTTGACATGTATCTTAGAATTCTTAGACGTTTTATTTTTTTTTTTAAATATATAATACAAAAACAAGTAGTATTAAGTTTAGTCGTGGTTCGGTGTAAACTGTGGGAGTATAATTCAGAATCTGTTGAGGAGAGAGGTCATAGAGATAGACAGAGAATGAGGTGGTATCAAAAGTTTCGAGACTACCGTAACTTCGTTTACAATGGAGTACTTTATTTATATATGCTAACACACTATTACCTTCAGAATGGTTCTCTTACACAGCAATACAGCGCTTCCCACATCCTTGTCACTTCTGGAGTGTGTTCTGGAAGTCTACTTCTCGCAGCATGTCAAGCACCTTCTGCGATTCACGCTGGATTTCTAAATGTTATCAAAACGGCAATCTTTGAGCTAGATCTTCATGCTCGGGAAGAGGGCGAAGAGAAGACAGCAGGAGCCAAACGTGGCCAGTAGGATGGGCGCGGAAGCACTGCCATGTTTCCGGCGAGAAACTCACATGAGCTCTGCGACAGGGTGCATTGTCGTCGTGGCGCATTCAAATTCTCGTGAGCCACAAATCCGGATGCTTCCGCGGATGCCTTCCCTCACACACCTTGAAACCTAGCAGTAGAGCGCACTATTGACTGTCTGGCCCCTGGGGACGAATTCTCGACGCACAACTCCGCGAATGTCGAAAAAGCCTTTTCAGTCGCGGATATTTTGGGCTCTGATATACTGTGAAGTTTGCTTTCGGACGTTGAACAGAATGTATGTGATTGTGGTGTGCGCATGGTAGGCACATGCATGAATGTTATGTGTGATCAGAGAAATGCAGGTGCCTGGGCGAAGGTGGGCTGCTCACTCCCAGCCGAAGAGGTGGCGGAGGAGGACTACTGACAATGTCGCCAGTGTCTTGCCGGCCGAGTCAGCTGTGCTAGTTGGCTGGAAACAGCAAGCTATGGTGGACGACCAGTGTACTTGCACAGAATATTCAACAGTATAGAAGTGAACAGCGAACAGGGAGATCAACAGAAGACAATAGTGTCAGTCGTAGGCCTAGTAACCTGGCCTTTGGTGGCCAAACATGTGTGTGTTGATTTAAACTGACTGAAAGTTAGTGTGGTGATTTTACCTGTGACAACGAGTGAACAATATTGGTGGAGGGTATTCACAACTGAGCATGCCAGTACATGGCATGGCACAAGTCAAGCCCGACAAAAAGAGCTACCCTTGCATATTAAGTAAAGAAAAGGCTATATAGGTTGTTTCTCAATAAGTCCGGCAAACTTCATGAGGTGATTTCTTATGTAAAAATAAGTGGAAAATAGATAAGGCACGTGCTACCTTAAGGGAGTTATAAGCCCTTGAAAAGTGAGATTTTTAAATATATTTTTGCAATATATCGGAAACAAAGTGACATGAAATTACAATTCTTCGACCATTGTTCTATGTTAATGGGATCTTCAACTTAATACATTTCCCGGTACAGGAAATAACAAGGGAGGCCACCCTATTTTTCCTGGCAACTCTTTTACAGTCTGGAATTTCGATCTTTTGATGGTGACTTATTGAGGTCTAAGTAACAAAAATTGTCCTCTTGTCGCGACTGCCCAGCACCCACCGTTTACGTGTAAACGGTGGGTGCTGCCCCTGCGGGCATACTATAATTTTCCCATGCTGACTTCACCATAAAGATGCTCAAAAAGGTGAAATATGAGACGCACCACAATCCCATAAAATGGAAAACATACCCCCCGTGTCCCTCTAACTCCTCCCAGGGGGTGGGAGTGGGGGCACTTTGGGGGGAAGGGTTACAAATAAGGAGAATGGGTGATCAGCGAGGGGGGGTCGGCTTCCCCCTCCTCCCTTCAGTTTGCCCACAACGGCCCTCCAAAAACAGCGTTTTTTTTGTGCAAAAACTTCCGTTCTTGATTATAGATAGAGTATGATTCTGTGCTACCTTCAAAAACTTCTAGACCGGGAGTCCCACTAAACCAATGGTGGAACAAAGAAGTTACAAGAAATGAGGAAGAAGGTCAGAAAACCTTGAAGGCTTATGAAGAACAGAACCTGCACTGAGACTTGAATGATAGAAGAAGGCGATCGATAAAGGAAGAATTATTTAAGACTTTCAAAGAAGAAGAAATATTAATGCAAGAACTTCGTGACGAAAACGGGAAATGAAGATCCTTGGGGAGCTGGTATACAATATTCTGGCAAACAAGCTGAAACGTCATCAGTATGTGAAGAGCCCAGCATGACAAGAGAGAATAATTATTGATGACCAAGAGAATGCAAAAGTATTAGTCACATCTCTCTTGGCAGATTTTAGTTTAGATGGAGAAATACAGACTCATGAAGAGAAGCGAAGTTGTATGGATGAGTTGCCAGACACCTCTCTAACAACTGAATACACAATTGAAGAGTTGTGTAAAATCATGAAAGAAATGAAGAGTAAGAAGACACCAGAACAAGATGCAATCACTCCAGAGATTTTGAAGTGTATCTATTAATGGATATGCCATCGCCCATCAATAAATAAATTAATGCATGCCTTGAACAAATATGTTTTCCAAATATACAGAAACAAGGATGAGTCAATACTATATAATGGTGGTGACAAAGATGCCACAAAAGTAAAATCCTACAGACCACAAACACTTTACCCAGTATTAGAGAAAGTGTTGGAAAAACTAATAAATATGAAACCGCTATTCTTTTTATAGGCTACACAAGGATTTCATAACAAAAAATATGGCTTTCAGAAAAAAAATATGGACTGAAAGAGCAGTGTTGGGTGCTGTCAGCAAATTTAAACAAGGGAGGAAACATGTGTCATTGGCATATTCTTGGAAATTAGCAGAGCATTTGATAATGCTTGGTGGTCAGCAGTGTTCTGGCAGCTCAAGAAAAAGGGATGCCCAAGAAATCACTATAGCTTGATAATTTCTCTCTCTTAGTAAGCATATAAGAAGCTAACGGAGTCAACACAGAGACACAACTGTCAAAAGGAATGTCTACAGGGACCAGTCCTTGGGCCACTCTTGTGGAAAGCACTTTCGGACACATTTATTCGAGTACGTCTTCCAAAAGGATGTCAGATATTTGCATATGCATGTGATGCACTGCTTGTAATCCCAGCATGAAACAGAAAGGAACTTGAGGCAAAAACAAAAGAAATCCGAATGCTGAAGGATGGTGAAACTTGAGTTTTCAGTATAGAAAACTAATAGCATTATTATGAAAAGAATTTTGCAGAGATCCCCCATTATAAGATTTAAGGGAAGTCATGTTACATTGAAAAATAAATTCAAGTATCTAGGAGTTATACTTTATAACAATTACTTTCGATTTCAAGATCACATTGCATACCTCATTACCTCTTTACCAAATCAGAGCAGTGTCTACGGCGTATTGGCACATGGGATTTCAGACAATGAATACTATCTATAATAGTGTATTCTTAGTAATTGCATTATATGTAGCATCTGTCTGGTATCCCAATGCCAGATTGGAAGATACAAAGATACTATTACCGAAATCCCAAAGAACAGCCATACTATCAATAACAAAGGCAAATAGAACGACATCTAACGAGTCCTTTCAAGTAATTGCAGGGGCAATACCACTGGATATCTTAGCAGAATAAATAGGCTTAATGCTGAAAGAAACGAATGGGAGATCAACAAGAAAGAAGGTGGTAGTAGAATTAGCCCTATAAATCTGCTAGAAGACATGGAACAGGTTGAAGAAGAGAAGGATCGCATACAGCATATTTCCAAATATTGAGGAAAGATATCGCCAGCACTGGATTACATCTGATTATTATCTTAGTCAGATAAGGACAGGGCATGTAAACTTCAAAGTGAAGATAAATTGATTTTATCTAATGGCATCTCCTTTTTGTCTGATCTGTAGAGTAGAAGATGTTCAGCATGTGACTCTAGACTGCCCAAATGCTGAAAACATTAGAGAAGATTTGTGTATAAAACTGCAAATAAAATAAGAGCAAAACAGTATATTATCTTATAAAATGACAGCGAGATATTTTGGAAAATTAACAAAGCAAGTTGACAACAGATGAATTTTATGTGCGGTTATTGATGAATCCTCCTAAAGAGGAAACAGAGAATTCTCCATAAAGTATCCTACCCTTGGAATTGAGGCTATGAAAGTGTTAAAGAAACACAAATGTGGGAGCGGACCCACTTCCTGAATTTGACAGTGAGTGAAACATTGTAGTTGGGGACGAATCCACCACAAAGCCAGGGAATAACCCCGAAGGAAGTCATAGAAAACTTTAGAAGGATTTATCAGCAGGCTGCTAATAACTTAGGGCCCCTTTCCCTTGCTCCTCCTGAAATCTGATGAACTGAAGACAACACATATGACGACTCGGCAATGAACAAGGAACTAATGTAATGGGGAAACAGAGATCAATGCGAGAAAACGGGAAACGAGCAAAGTATTGCGCAGACAATAGCAATGGAAACGCAACATGACGCAGATAATATTCATGACTAAAGGATTATCTACAGGGAGAGGGGGATTGAAAATGTGTCAGGCGGCCGGATGTCAACACTGAGGGAATGAATCGAAAGAAGAATATCAGATATTAGTAAGCAGTTAGTGCCGCTATATAATAAGATCAATATAAAGTAGAATAAATTCCAGGAAGTGTGGGAAACTGGTGGATGGTAGGATAATTGCCCCATACCACTTCTCCAAAATAATCCAGAATAAAATTAAAGGGGTGGAAAAATTACGCAGTCCTGATAACAATCAATACGTCAAAAGAAATAATGTGGAAGGAAATAAACAAGAAAATAAGGAATACTCTTATTCCTCCATATTACCTAGGAATGGCACAGGTGTGTGTGTGTGGGGGGGGGGGGATAAGAAAACGTGCCTGGTCTTTGGTTGACCACGTAAAAAAAACATCCACTGTGAAGACTGTTGCTTCATCTCAAGGTCGTGCCCGTACATCTGAGTTTCATAACCAGGAATGATCCACGGCTGCAGAGATCCAGCGTGAATCGCAGAAGGAGCTTGGCACACTTCAAGAAGAAGACTTCAAAGCATACTTCAGAAGTAGCAGGAATGCTGGGAGTGCTGCAGTAGCGTGTAGTGAGTTTGTTACAGGGTAAGCATTTTCTACTAACAAACGCAACTTCCAACTTTGCTTACCTTCCACATGTATTTGCCATTTTATAATACCTCACATTAGTTATAAAAACGGAAACGAAATGAACGTAATAATAATTAAACTGAATATCATTTTGAGAGAATATTACAAATGATAACAAAATTTCCGTTTTTCTGAACACTTTCATCCACTTTCCAAGGAAAAATGTCGGACTGGAGGATGCAAACAGAACGACTGTTTACCCTGCCGAAAGAATGCAAGCAACAACACGCCACACCTCGAACGAGTTCGATTCATCGCTAGTCTCTCCCGTTTGTGGAAACAAATACTAGATAGCAGCACTATGCGTGTATAGTGCGGGAGTTACGAAAACTCTGTTCCTCAAATCGGAAACGGGAAACTCAGAATTAAATGTGTTTAAAGTTAAGGCGAAAACTATAAAGAGTCAAGCATTTCCAATATACATTGGGTAAGCATTGCTTACCTTGCGTGTATGGATTAAACACCACTGGAGTGCTGTATTGCTGTGCAAGGGAGCTATTTTGAAGGGGAAAAGGGCTAATATCGAAACTTGTCTATACCAACCCGTATAACATCCACATGTACTCAAAAAATGGGCATTCTCGTAAACGCAATTCACTATGAGCGAGACAAAATTAATTTCTCTAGAAATGTAACTGACCTCTTCGACGTTTTGTTTCTTAATGTGGAATACTTGTCCCAGACTGGTGGCAGCTATCTTCTCGTAAGCGAGGTATCCCTCATGGGTCATATCGTGACAAAAGCCGGTCAGAACAAACGCCACCTGTTAGAACAACATATAAAAATTTCCATTTCATGTATTATAGGCACATATTAAGACAGGTAACAGTCCGTTGAGTTTATTATAAGATTAATTACACCAATCAATAGAGAAAATTATTAAATATTATATACTAACTGGAGTCTTAGTTTATACAAATCCATGTAGCAAATTTATACAGTTAACTGGCTATATATTTTCGGAATACGTCATATTTTGATAGAAGACAAAAAATTTCGTAGTAGGCTAATTTTCAAGAAAGATCTAATATGAATCCGAATGAGGAGAATGGAATCATAATTCGACCCTTTCGGCCTTTTATATCACATGATACTGTTTGTTCTCAACTAACCTCTTTTGTTATTGGCAAGTCTATCTGTAAGAAACTAAGAATTTTGAACTCGCCTAATTGGCCGGGAACTGGCGTATGATGTATGTCTCAGGTCAGTAGAAAATTATTCAATAACTACTGAATGTGTGTAATTGGATTTTCACTTGAGTTGTAATTAATAAAACTTTGAAGTCTAAATTATTATGCTGAACTTGATGACGTAGTTATCTGTCCATTCATCAATAAAGGTGTTCAATGTAAATTTAATTTAAACTGGTGACTCAGTAAATTTAATGCAAAAAAAATCCAAGCAGAGGAACCGTTTAAACTAAATGGTGGTAAAAAATCATGTTTATCTTTTTTCTTCAATGCGTCAAGAAAATGAAGATATGCCGTAGGAAGTTAACAGAATTCCATCATTCTTTTCCACGGCATAGATCAGTTTAAAAACCACGGCTGTATCAAGTGAATTCCAAGGATACTATAATAAACTGTCTGAAATCACATTACTCACAAGCTAATTGCAAAACAATTTTCTTTTTAGAACTGCGTAATTTACAGCTGGTCAACTTTGTGACCGACTACACATACGTCGCCTTCAGATCGTAAAAGCTGGCTACAATTTTTTGCGTCCTTTATTATGATTGGTCCTGTGGATAAAACATTTAATAACGTGCACAATAAATCATACCACAAATTCAGCTGTAAACAATATATATATCATTTAATATATATATATATATATATATATATATAT
The DNA here is from genome assembly GCA_029891345.1 of Dryococelus australis. NCBI lineage: Eukaryota > Metazoa > Arthropoda > Insecta > Phasmatodea > Phasmatidae > Dryococelus > Dryococelus australis. The sequence goes on from CM056999.1 coordinate 61,211,279, forward strand.
ATATATATATTATATATATATATATATATATATATAATCTGAGAGGCTTTTCTTAAGTGTTATGGTAGATGTACAAGTATTAATAAATAAGTACAGCCTTTCGAACACTTATACGTACAAACAAAGGAATGACACACCGATAAAAAAAAAAAAAAAATAAAAGAACGCGATTGCGGTTGTGTCAGTATTTTTTTTATTTGGAATTGGTTAAACAATAGTAATTGTAATAATAATAAAACAAAGAAAAAACATGAGTCAAATATTTTGTCGCAACTTCTGAAATATAGTAGTTGAATTTATGCAACTTGGTTTTCAGTCAGCCCTGTTTGTAAAGATAGAATTGTCACAGGAATGACCGCTATAATGTCTGGAAAAGTTTTGAAACTTCCTTGTATTTTGTATATCATCGTCATTAAGGCGTATTTAAAACATGGCGTTGCAGCATGTCTGAAATACGATTTTTTAACGAAAATATTAAACGTGTTCTCAATATATTTGCCTGCGAAAAAAAAAAAACCATACCCCAGACGAGGCAGTAATATCATTTTACAGATATCAAGAATTTCATTTTTAAAAAAAAAGAAAAAAAAAGAATTTAGTTAAACTTCCAATATTGTTAAAAACGGATTTTCCAGACTTCTGTATCTTAGAACACTCTATAGGCTATTCACGGCAAACTGACACTTTTGAAAGCCATGCTTAAGATCTAACTGTATGCACGTTGTGTATTCTCCCGCCTTATGGTAAATTAACATTGCCATGAGCCTCGTCACTTTATTCATGCGTCGGTCAAGTGAAACTGTGAAATTATTAGAAAAGTAAATATTTTACAAAATTGCTTATTTTTACACTTCAAAACAAAAGAAAACAGGAACCGAAATAAATTAAGTTATCACAAATGGGTACCTAACACTTTTCATTCGACGTTAAGCTGTGGAACTACTTTCCACTCCATCGTTACCAACTTTAATGGGAGCATGTCACTAAGTGTGCCCGTTAAAATATATGCAGGCAGGAGCAGTGACTTTTTTCTAAGGCTGATTTCAAAAGTGCTCACTTTATCGTGAACAGCCTATATCCGGACACAAAACAATGAAAGCACGGCACGCCAATTGAAAGCCTTGCGTGTAAGGGCGATGGACCGCTCGTGGGCGTCTCATTGTAACCCTTATCGCTCCAGCGCTTCTGAGCATCAAATACGAAAACAGCTCCGTGGTAGCGCGACCACCTCGAGTGTAGCGGTATTCACAATAGAGCGTCGAGCGTCGAGGACTTTGCGCGAGCGACGAACATTGGTTTTGACGCTCGTCGCCAGCGTCGGGGAATAAGAAGAGTAACATTTCTGTATTTCATAATAAATAAACTGGCGAGAAGCGGAGATAAAGAACAATGAAAATATACATAGGCCCCTAGCAAAAAGGTTTGCAGAAATACTAATTGGAGTGCAAATTTATAACAATTTTAGCTACCTTTAAAAACAAAAGTATGTTTTCTTTTCCGATGCCTAAAGAGTAATTCATGTTCTACATCATTTCGAATTTTAATATAATACTTTTACTAACGAAAAGTGTATCACTACGAAATAACAATTTTACTAACTAAATGGCAAACAAATCCACTGTATTTCGTTCTCTTTTAGCATTTCATTGCAAGCTTCCTTCCAGGATAACAGATGGTAGCACGGTGTGTGTCGCCGGTGGCCGGCGTCAGAATATCGCTCTATTGTGAACAATGTTGCCACACGTACCAGAACTCTGGTATTTCTACCATATTCCCTCTCTTGATACCAGGTACCAGCTTTTTCCCATCTTTCTGCTGATGTAGCCAATGTATTGTTTAATATAGATGATTTTTAAGCTAAAAAATAATCTTATGTTACAACTGTTCAAGTGTATTTTATGTTACATTGTACAATTGTAGCCATTCATAAAGTTTAATGGGACTTTACTGTCCAGTGTAAGTATTTCGTTTACTGTAATTTGACTTGAACAATATCTTTGAACAGCTATGTATTGAAAAAAGATCTTACTGGCACAATAAAACAAACAAACAAATATTTTAAAAATTCTTTATTGTCTGCGTTTTTTTTTTTTTTTTTTTTTTTTTTTAACATATGTTCTCAATGAATTATAATTTAAATTCTTTTAATGGGTACCAGTAAATAATCTCTGTCCACCGCGAAAAAAAAATGTATGGTTATAAAATCTAACTACCAGCACTCCAATACCCGAAATAAAATTTACAACTGTTGTTTGAAAATTATGCTCATCTAATCTGGGACTTAAAATTACTGTAATGTATTAGAAATAGGAAAATGGGCCCCTTATTTTTATTACGGTACAATAAATGTATTCAGAATACCATAATTGTCCGGCGCATGGTATCAGAATGCCATTTCCCCATCTGGCAACGCCGTGAAGACGCGAATAACGCTCGTCGCTCTGGTGGCGAGCGTCGGACGCGACCGCTCTATCGTGAACACCGCGCGGGAAGAAGGTGCGAACGCAGCGCACTGGCGCGGGCGCGCGGAAACGACCACTCGCCTGGCTCTGCTTCTTCTGCACGAGGGCAAGGACCTCGGGCACCAGCCGGTAGTCCTTGGAGCGCGCGTCGGTGAAGACGAAGACGAAGGAGCGCGGCAGGCTGACCTGCAGCGCCTTCGTCACGGCGTTGATGGTAGTCTCCGGGCAGTCGCCGCCGCCGTTGATGTAGATGTTCTCCAGAGACTGCCGGAACTTGACGTGACTCCTCGTCACCGTCACCGGACCCACCTCTGCAACACGCCACTGTCTTTCAAACCGTACAGTCAATACATGGGCACGGCCACAGAGCAAGCAAGGAGACAAGAGCGGACACTTCCGTGTTGTAATGACCTTCTTATTTTGAAGTCTTTTTCAGGGCTGGTAGGTGCCTGGATTACTACCAACAGCAGACACGCATTACGAAAAATAATCACCTAGTATAATAAAACAAAAATTATAGTTTTTAAATGATTATTTTATAATATACACGCTTCCTTGAAGTAGTTAATAATCACGTTGTGTATAATAAAACAGTTATTTTTATTAGGTTTTCGCTGGGTAGCATCTTACAGTATGTTCACAGCTTGCAATATTCTTGAGAGGTTCTAGCACGAAGTTTAAAATTGCTTTATTAGAACCTACTGACTAACACCATTTAGTTGCCAAATGCTGTTTTCGGCAATAATTAAATATATACCTGTGCTGTTTGTGTTAGCTCTTGTCTTTGAAATATTTACGTTAACTCTCCATATGTGACCAACAGAATAGAATAAATCTTGCACAAGCAGAGCAAAAACCGATTAATTATGTGTAATCGTTTTAGTAAGTTATTAAATCAGCACCTGAAACATATGTAGGTTAAATCAGTATGATTGAGATACAAAACACTCATAGTTTTGACTCAAAACCGATCTGTTCCATAAAATCATTAATTCTAATGGTAAAATGTCTATGTTGGTGTTTCCACAGGCACTGACTTCAAATAACGCGATTGTAAGCCCTATCTAGTGTCTCCCCCCTGGGGTAGAGTGATCACGCTGGCTGCGCTCAACAATAGAGCGTTTCACTCTTAGATTGCAGTGTGCGTTGTAATGGACATTCGCTCTCTTTCCAATGCACGAGTTCTATTGTTAACACTGACCTTGTTCCTGCGTGCACTGTTGCCTAATAAGTAATCTTTTTGTCGCTTCGAAAAAAAAATACTATCTACGTAGTGTGAGCGCCGTCCAATCACAAAGATAGGGTTTCTCACGTGTTTCAGTTTCAAAGCAGCCTCTTAGCTTTGCGTCGCAGGATCGAATTCTCTTAAGAGTTGTCAGGGAGATAAACAGATAAAATTCTCTTAATTAGGCCGTTTACTTCACCACCCATTCGTTACTCAGCCTGCCAGTTATGTCGCAAAGCTGAAATAATCTGGCAACAGTGCGCGCCATTCGCACTGTACTGCAATCTAAGAGTGGGCCGCTCAATAGTCCCCGCGTTCCAGCACTGGACTGATTTTTTACTAATACGACTTTCATAAATTACTTGGATATGCTTTGAAACTAAACTACTGTTTATGTGAACAACTGCTTTGAGATGTTTATACACTTCCTATGATCAATTTGTAATTCAATTACATTAAATTCAAACGTGTGATGCTTGTTCACAATTCCTGACGGTAAAAACGTTGTAAGTGACAAGAGGGTGGCGACGCCTGTTATCTTCATTCCCCGAGTGGGGGGGGGGGGGGAGGCATTACTACAGGTTTGCTCTTAGGTTGACGTTCTTAATCACATAACACATTATTCGACGAATTGTACTTTCATTTCACTTCTTTTACGATTTGCAAAACTACCATTCAAAATACAATACAAGTAATGCATACAAACTGTCGCCAGAAACAAATGTGCAGCCGCCTATGCAGTGGACTACTCGCAGCGTTTTGTACGAGGATGTAGATAGTATTGCCTATGTGCTAGGCACTGAATCCCTGCGGACGAATATTTGTGTGCGTTTTACACGTAAACGGTGGGTCCTGGGCAGTTGCGACGAAAGGACACATTTTGTTACTTAGGCCATTTTCCTCAATAATTCATCACCAAATGTTTGAAGTTCCTGACAGTAAAAGAGTTGCCAGGAAAAATAGGGTAGCCAACCCGGTTATTTCCGGTATGGGGAAAGGTATTAATGAGAGTTTGCTCTTAAGTTGAATATCCCATTAACACAGAATATGACCGAAGCATTGTAATTTAATTTCACTTTGTGTCCGATATATTGAAAAAATAAATTTCAAAATCTCACTTTTCAAGGGTTTAGGACTCCCTTAATACTCAGTTTAGGTAGTACGTGTCTTATATATTTTCTACTTATTTTTTCATGAGAAATAAGAATGCGGAGTTTGTCCATGTATTTAGGAAACAACCTCTGTATGTATGCATGTGTGTGTGTGTCTAATATATATAATATATATATATATATATATATATATATTATATATTATATATATTTTGTGTGTGTGTGTTTAAGTTTCACCAATTTAAATATGTGTCTGTTTTTAATCAGTCAGTAGAAACTTTATGTTATTTAGCTCTGATTTTGTCAATCAATTTTAATGAATTACACAACTTTTCTGCGCTAAGAGTCGATTTCCACTCTTTCTTAATTAAGTCCCTTACATTTTTTCATGCTCTAATTTTAAGTTTTTGTTTATGGAAGTTATGTCATGCTACTGCAGTCTTAATATCCCTGGCATTAAATTTATCTCCAGGTTTTCAAATTCATTTTTTTAGGCATGTGTTAATTTATACTATTAAGTAAATTGATCTGGTTTTACGTATTCTTTCATATTTATTTAATTTAAGAAATTATTGTAATTTTTGCTTATGATTGTACTGGCGTTTCCAATTCTGTTCAGTATAAAGAAAGCATTTTATTGATAATTTTTCATTTCATCCAAAGAAAATGCGATTATTACCACGTTGGATAAGCATCTTTTCACTATTAGTCACTAATCTTACCAAACGTTTTAACATAATAGTTGTTTGATATGAATACCGTATACATAAATCAAGTTTTCAGCTAAATATTCCAAAATTTAGAGTGATTGAACTTATTACAGTAAACCTTGAATAGTTATAATGCTCCAAGTTCGCTGTGTGCTTACTTACAACTTCTTAGCGAAAGGTGGCGGGTATTTATAAACTATGATAATTTTATGGAAATACCGTCCCCATGTCGATCATAGCAAATGTGTAGCAATAATTTTGAAGTTTAATAATATGCGGAACTATTATCTACTTCAGATCACAGTTGTCACGAGAGAGACTGAATCCGCCATATGTTCGTACTTGTCTACGATTAAGATAGTGATATGCCCGCATTACACATTTATAGTCCATTCACGGTTTCTTCGGATGTTTTGAAACTAGCCTTTGAAAAAAATACCTCAGGAGAAATATGTTAACTTTTTTTTAACTTGTATACAACTAGTATATAACACTGATTAACTTTAAAAGTATTATATTTTTGAATAGATTAAACTTTAACTTTGTATATTCTTTAATTTGTAATATTTATTTCGTATCTAATACGAATTAAAAATCAGTGAGAGCAGCGATGTTTTGGCAACGACTAGTAAGAAATAGTTCACAGTTAAGATATTGTTTTAAACAAGTTTTTTGGTATGCTATTTAAAATTAAAAGTTGCCTAATAAAATATTAAAATTTTTAGGTAGCCCTGCTGGAAACATGTTTTATTGTTACAGTTAACACATCAGCTCAAAATACGGTGCGTAGGCCGTATTGAAAACGGTTTTTTTTTTTTTTTTCGGCCGAGGAAGAAACTGTCAGCGGAGCGGAGCTTGTCGCTCTCTGTGTGTCTGTCTGTCTCGCTCTCGGGAAGTTTCACACCGCTAGTAGAAGCAAGAAAATTATACATGTTTTAAATGTTTGCTTATTTCATACCCAATACAGCAAAAATAATGATTCCTGAATTTGTCATTTACAACTGAAAAGAGATTTCATTGTTTGAATACTTATTATAATATTTACTTAGAAATGATGTAAGGAGGGTTACGAATCCGAAGTTTGCAGAATTGGCAAGTGGCGAATGGCGACATGACATGATGACATGGCGTATTACTATTGCTAAACGAAACGTTTATTTTTCTTGCTCCGGAAAATACTTCAAATTACTACATCAAGTTTGTACACGTTGTGTTTTTTTTTTTTTTTAACCTATCTAGGCAAGTTACGAAGTTGTGATAAATACGTGTTTCCACACCCGGTGTGTATGTGATTGCAAATATTGGACGTCCGAAATTTATAAGTTTTAACTGTGAACTGTTTTTATGACGAAGTTACTTATTTTAAAGTCACGTCTGCTTAACACAAACGTAACTTCGCCCTAGGTGTTTGAAACACGACTGTGTATCGTGCTTACGTTTATGTGATCTGAATGTTTACCATAATCCCAACAAATTACTAAGCTCAGCCAGAAAATGTTAAATAAATAATTAAATAAGCGTAGTAAAAACTAAGTACCTATGCGAATAAATATGAGTGGAATGGAAGTTACGGTATGCCTATTTAAGTGCATGTTCGCCACTATATTTTAAGTTTGTCGCTGCTGCGTACATTAAATGAGCGACACGACGTTGCGTACTTGAATTTACTGTCTTTTTCGTTGGACTGGTCGCTCCTTCGTTTTAATATTTATTCTAACTAACTCCGTCCTTTTAATGAAATAACCCAAAACACATCAGTTACAAGAGGTTAAATATTGCAGTTCTTTCTCCCGCAGTCACAACAGAGTTAAACACAGTCGTGGTAAAATATTAACGTTCATTAGGCTATATGCAATGTGCTATTAACAATGTAAAGTAATAACCGTAAGAACAATCGTAAATACAGACATTGTTAAAAAGTCATAAAGCTGACAATCACGGTTCTAGGCCTAAACTAAGAATATTCGTACATAAAGTTTTGTTGAAATATTGCAGAATTCTGTGAATAGCTGTAAACAGTAAACAATGCATTTGACAGTTAAAACGTAGAAGTTACGTGGCAGTGTTTATGTTTACGTGAAGCGGAACAAAAAGTATAAATTTAGCAGGGCTTCAGAAAAGTGTGAAGTAGCCGTGAATTGACTATATTTATTATTTTACTAATTACTGTTTAATCAATGTAAAAAATGTTTTTAGCTGTTGGCTAATAAATGTTAAAACAATGATTGCAGTATATTTTTAACTAGCCTGTCTGTTATGTATCAGCGCGTTTAAATGAACAAAAAAGGTTTCTTTGTAGGAACCCTCACAGGTAAACCGATATTGAGAAATCCATGCGGAAATTTCCAACAGAAGGCGAGTGGTCTGAGAGGTAGGCAGCCCACTCTACATGGGCAGGCACTACACCACGACGTATGACTGCACGATACGATAGTGACAGCCTAATATAGCAATTATATTTTCGCAAATAGCTCGCTGTCCTGATTTATTTGACTCGATACCTTCTTGACTACAGCGTTCCTGGCTTGTATTCTGTCGTGTCTGGTTAAACTGATGTGTGTCAGTGCGTTTCTTTGTTGTGTTGTCCTATTTTGTTCTTACTTATTTTATCAGTGTTGTCCTAACTTTGTCAGCAGGTTTCTTGCCTGTGTTGGTTCTATGTGTTATATGTTGGTCATGTCTATATAAAGGATGTTCACGATAAACTGAGCACTTTTGAAACGAACCTTAGAAAAAAGACATTGCCCCTGAACGCATATATTTTAATGGGCGCACTGGGTGACATTTGCCCAGTAAAGTTGGTAATGATGAATGGAAAATAGTTCCATATCTTAACGTCGGCTAAAAAGTGTTAGGTAAGAAGTTGTGATAACTTAAATTATTTATTTTCTTGTCTGTATGTTTAATGCATCGAAATGTGAAATGAGCAAACTGGTATAATATTTACTTGATTAAAAATCTCACAGTTTTACTTGACTGACGCATCATTAAAGTGATGGGGCCCATTGCATTGTCAATTTTACATAAAGCGAAATAATACACAATTTGCATACAAGTAGACCTTAAGAAGGGCTTTCAAAAGTGCTCATTTTACCGTGAATAACACACATACATATATTTAACGTAATTAGTTGCTGTTCTGTTTTTTGACTCTGTTCCCTCTTGGAATTTTCCAGTGTTGTGTACATATATTCATTTTCTCGTCCATAGGTTGCTTGTTTTTTTTAAGTATTTTTTCGTGCTCAGTCCTGCTTTTCCATGACAGATATCTGCATCGCAATGGTTAATGTCCAGAAATCTCAATCTTGTCTAATATAGTAAAGTTCAAATTAGAAACAATATTCGCTGAGCTTTGTGAGAGGGAGGGTAGGGAGGCAGTGTAGGGTAGGGCTCTCGAGGGACATTGCCGGCGCTGTACACACCAAACTGACAACATCGCTCTCCACTACCGTGCTGTTAAATACCGCGCTGCGAGGCTTACGTTTTTCCGACAGGTATCATTCGCGCGTGGAGCAGCTCTCGCCACACCCGCTTCGGCCGCTGTCACTACTGACCTAAACAACCTCGCCCCCTTCATGCAGCGGCAATGGACTCTCCCGACTCACCCCGCGGGTTTGTGTCTTCTGCGCATTATTTTCTCATTTGAATTTCACTGTAGCAGCCACCGTAAATATGGTACGCAATCATTCCTGTGCTAGGCGTTTGTCTTAATTGATTGAATAGTGCACTTACTTTCGTAAATGTAGAAGTTTATTATGATTCGATATATTCGTTTATACACTCTTCACAGCAAAATTAGCTTTTTTGAAAGTCGTGCTTAAGATCTACTTCGTTCCACATTGTGTATTCTTCCGCCTTATGTAAAATTAACATTGCCACGGGCCTCATCACTTTATTCATACGTTGATCAAGCGACACTGTAAAATTATTAATAAAGTAAACATTATACAAATCTGCTCATTTTTACACTTCGGTGCATTAAAAAAAGCATAAAGCGAAAGAAATAATTTTTATTTTCACAAATAGTTGCCTTACACTTTTGTTCGGAGTTAAAATACGGAACTACTTTCCATCCATCGTTACCAACTTTGCTGACCGAATGTCACCCGGTGCACCCATTTAAATATATGCAGACAGGAGAAGTGACTTTTTTTTAAGGTTGATTTCAAAAGTGCTCACTTTATCGTGAACAGTCTTTATTAGAGCATTATCTGTCTTGTGTTCATTTTGCAGTCACCGTACATTATTACTTATTAGTGTACTCCTCTTGGTGTGCACAATACATCAACGTGCCAACGACAATTGTTAATATAACTCATCCCAACACACACATGGCACACGACTCTCTGCATATTTAAGTACAGCGAGCACTATTCGTTTTTCAATCGCGTATCGTTCATTCACACGTTGTGTATATTGTTTGTTGCTTACCTTTCAGGCCACTCGCCTTACGTTTGCTGATTCACTATTTGTCTTAACAAATCGTTTACAGCTTATTGTCACAAGGTTTCATGCTATCATACGATAGTAACCCCAATTTACTTAATTAATGGTGATGATATTAACAACCGTGTTTTCAGAGGTGTAAGATCTCCGTTATACATATCAATATGGCATACATCGACTTGTTACTTAATCGTAAGTATATTCTGATATTTTTAACTAAGGCATTTTAAAATTCGACTTTAGGGAGCTCAGAGTTCTCTTAATAATCACTTAAAGGGGAAATGATACATAAATTTTAGTCTTGTATGTTCATATGATTAACCTGTCAAAGTTTCTCGGTGTTGTTCAAAAACATTTTGTAGAGAGATGGTCACAAACCAATGGCTTGCGCCAATTAGTAGCATGACTTTGCACAACGGACCAGTTCTCTAAGAGCTAAACGTTTACTACAGAGTTTTACTGCGGCATTCTTTCACAAAAGTTGATTTTTTAAAATATATATATTTGTTTCCTGACTGAAAAAAAAAATTCACACAACAGCTTTGAAATGCAATTTTAAATGCGCAAGCTTCATACTTTAAGCCATTTTCCGTAATTAAATTGCAAGTGTTATCACCAAGAAGACAAAAGTAACTTTACTTTCAGCCCTGAGAATACTCGTAAGAAACTGGTGTTTAGTTTATGAGAAATCAGCATATTTAAATATCGTAATGAACGTTATGCAGCGGCAGACAAAAGTGAAAAGACTCAGCGGATTGGGCGCTTGGTAATTTACTCTCCTAATAAGACTGTTCGAAATGCTACGTCATACATAAAAAGAGCTTATTTTTTTGTCATCATATTCGTCGGTATGTCTGTGTGTCCAATCTTCACATAAAAATTCTCATATGTGACCAACTATTTATATAGCCCCCCTATTTTTTAGTCCCTTTAACTTTCTCCTAAATTGAAAAATTATATTACTTGGAAAAAAAAAAACTATTCAAGCAGGCGAATAACTTGCAACTCCGAGTATCTGAATAAATAATATTTACAGGCAAATATAAACAATAATCAACGTAGGTTTTTAATACCATTATGTTACCAAGGAAATGGCTTCTGCTGAAATGAAGTGAGTGAAGAGATTTGGGCGGCTCTTAATATCAAGGTCTTGAGAGCCGATGGGGGTGGAGCAAGGTGAGTATGGAGTAGCACCGGAACGAAGGGGTGGAGAAAACCGGAGATTCCCGAGAAAACCCGTCGACAAGCGGCATCGTCCGGTACGATTCCTACATGCGAAAATTCGGAAGCGAACCCGCCGGGAATCGAACCTGATTCGCCTAGATTGGATGCTGAAATAAAACCGTGAAATATTTACTGTTCTAGGCCTTGGCTATGACACCATTACGAAATCTATAGTTCGTTGCAATCACTTTATAGCAGTCCCGCGAGTCCAGTGCCCGCTAATTAATTTGCTGTTAGCCTGAATTACGGTTGCAGAAGCGAATTTACTCTCCTTCCTTCGGCCGCTAGTCACCTCTTACCACCCCACCACCGCATTCACGAGATGTTATCGAACGTGTCAAGTTAAATGCTGTTCACGATAAAGTGAGCACTTTGGAAAAGAACCTTGGAAAAAAGTCACTGACCCTGCCTGCGTATATTTTAATGGGCGCACTAAGTAACATTCGCCCAGTAAAGTTGATAACGATGGATGGAAAGTAATTCCATTTTTAACGTCGATTAAAAAGTGTTAGGTAACGATTTGTGATAGCTTAATTTTTTTTTGCATCGAGGTGTATAAATTGAGCAATTTTGTATGATGTTTACTTTTATAATAATTTCACATTTTCACTTTACGGACACATGAATAAAGTGATAAGGCCCATGGCAATGTTAATTTTACATAAGGCGGAGGAATTTACACCGTGCATAAAATAGTTCTTAAGCAGGGCTTTCAAAAGTGCTCAGTTTACCCTGATAGCAATACTGAAAGTACATTTTTGTAGCATTCCGGCTCCATTTTTATTCCTGAATATATAGAATTCTGTATTTCATGTTGTAAGAAACAAAACGCCACCAGCATGGTCTAAATAAGAGAGGAACGTGTTTTACGTATCCAGTCCAGGTAAACAATGCACAACACTTTAAAGTTTATGGAAGATAAGGTTATGAATGAAACATTAACTATGAAACATTAATTATTCCAGTCGAGAGAGCATGAGCTCCAACAGCGTATATCACTACTGTGCTATCTCGAGATAAATGCGCGTAAAATAAAAAACCATTGCGAAGAAAGTGACAAATGAATGCTACTCGTTTTAGATAGTATACCATATAAAAATTAAACTTTAAAAACAGTAATGAGAATCATACACAATTTTTAAAGGACAGAAAAATGTACGCTTACTGTGGAAGGAATTGGTTTAAAATACCAGAGATGTCATGGATTTTAGGGACAGCGCTACAAACATTTTGAGAAACAGAAATTTTACGGAACCTAAGGGACAAGGGGACAAGAAAAAGACTTAGGTATATTCTATATTCGAAACACGCAGCTTAAGAGCGACAGCGCACTTAAACGAAGACGGGCGTCCAATAATATTTACGGATGTGAAACTTGTGTTATTTTTATATGTGAGTAAGAAGTTTGTTGAGCGTCTGCTCAAGTATTCAAAGTCTATATAGTAAAAATCGTGCACGTTGGTGGTAAAATGGATTCGCAGAAAATGGTGTGTTGATATTGTTACAATTTCTCTCTCTAGAAATTAAGTGGGCTATACCAAGTTCGTTATGGGATGGAGGTCTTAATCAAATAAAATAATTAATTGTAATTTCCTTATTTTATTACAGAAAAATTCTCTTCGCTCAAAATCTCACAATTATTTGATATCACTTACTGTTCACAACTGATTATTCCGATTTAATAAATTTCATAATTACCACAAAGAAATCGATTAAATTAAATAATTAAAGATCAGTCCCAGCATACAGTGTATCAACCTATTCAGATATTCTGTAAAATTCAGTCCCACCTCAGTTCAGTCTATGTCCCGCCAGTCACAATGTTCTAGAGTCCTCCAAGCGCCCTCACACACGGTAGGCTTCACTCGTCGGTTTCACACCTCTCGTCCATTCACGCCACGAACACCTCACTCGCCGTCGTCCCGCAATATCCAGTCGTCCACACTTATATTCGCTCGCGCACACTCGCTAGACAGCCTCCATCAAAGACTGCCGGCCGCTGGGTTGCGGCAGTATATATAGTGTCGTAGGCCGCCACCTAGAATCTTCCCCAACTCGCGTGATGCGTCGCGTAGGGCTCAGGCGCCAGCCAGTCTCACCAGAACATTCTTGCGTCGTCGCTAAACATATCGGAAACTCTAGCAGGCGAGAGGAGGTATGTGACGACAGCAAGTCTCGCCGCTGTCGGAATTCACGGGATTCCCAGAAGGGGGAATCAGGAGACCGCGAGCGCATCGTTCCAGGAAGAAGAGAGAGCAAGGTGGGTCTCCGATTATGGCGCAGGGCAGCTGAGTCGGTGCCAGCTGCAGTACATAACAATATGTAAGGTTGTCCAGTCTACTGGCAACTGTCGTCAATCAATGAACATTATGAACTGATCAGGTTAGCAATTACGGTCTTGCGATAGAAAGTACTTCTAATACCACACATGTAATCCACGTCAAATTATTCACGACGATAATCTTCATCTCTACCCTGAACAGATGGTCCAAGCAATATTATCAGCAGATAATGCGTGGCGCAAAAAGTTCTGTCATCGTTGTTTTATTGGGAAAACTGTGGTACCTATAATGTAAATTCGAATGCCTCCCATGTTAACTCAGAATGTCACGCTCACGAACGAACTTACTACATCTCAAGAAAAGCCACATGTGTGTCGAGACCAACCCTTACATGGTGATAACCCGAGGCTGATAACATCGTTTTCCCGACAATCTGTGAAACTATCGATTGTTAACGGTCATCTTAACTTGTTCATATGTATTCCGTTCTCCGTTCAATAGAGAGTTGTATCTAAAGTTTCTTCAAGAGACGTTGACTGAATTATTACATGTTTCTATGTTGATGATGATGTCATATAGAGCACCAGCACGATGGAGCTCCAGAATAGTTTACTGTTACTGCCCGCAGTAATCTTATCACCTCTGGGGACAACTGGTTGTAATGTTGAGTTCAAATAACGTGGCCTTCTCGCTCCCCAAGGCGTCTGGCTGATAAACTTTTCTTCTCGGGTTTCATGAAGTTTAGGAACTCCAGCCGAGTCAAAGTATCTCTAAAAAATAACAGTCGCAATAGCAGCTGCATTCATCAGAGCACTTCCGGTTGATTTCCAAATATGTCAGTAGAATTATATAGCGAGCGGAGTATGGCACAACAGGATCTGGAAGAGGCGCCACGTGCCGACTGGCCAGGTTTTCATGCTTTATCATTCCGGTAAGATATCGGCAATCTTAAAATGCCTTTACCTTGACCCGCAATGACCTTACGATAATCTTTAAGTCGAAAAATAACGAAAATTCATTTTAAAAATTTAAAAATTGAGTAAAATTAAATTAACAACCCCGACAGTAATCTTGGATCTGGGTGACCTTGACCATGTGCGTGTGACATTAGATAACCTTAAACCAAACGAATTTCAAATAAAATTCCCAAAAAATTAAAACACAAATTTCCAAACATTTATAAAAAATGTAAATATTTAAATAGTTCTGGAATTAATATTAAAGACTTGGATGCAGGAGGTCCGAGGTTCAATGGCGGATGGAGCGACTAAGATTCCAGCACGATAATTAGCACACGACTGATCCTCGTCAATTTTTATTGGCTGTTTAATCGGTAAGCCTCCACCACACCACTATTTTTCCATTAATTATTAAGACAGCTCCCCTCCAGCTCCCTCCTCACTATTCCACAACTACTGTTCATTGTTTTTCGGCATTTTCTCACTAAAGAGGGCCGATAATAACTCGTTTTTTCCAATATTTCCCATTAGAGCACACTGTTAGGTCGGGAACACACTGCGCCAGAAATCGCCCGTCCTCCGCCCCCGGGCATGCGGTCGGGCCCATTTTAGTCTTGCACCGTGCCGTGCGTGCTGCCCAATGCCTCTCCATGTATCATCAAAACTGGACGGGCTGGACTCGGCCCGTTGAGCTTGCCGTGTGTTCCCGGCCTTAACCCGTGTTTCGAGCATCGGCCACCAGAGTGCAAACCCTCTGCCAAAACAGTCGGCTAAGAGTGCCGTAATATCAACCTGTACCGAATGGCGACGAGGTCCCTACCCAAATAGTATGCAGACTGATATATTACATTTTTTTTCAACATAATAAATGTTTTTAATTTTTTTAATGTTTACATAATATTTTATTAATAAAAAAAGCAATTTTGTTCTACATTACTTAAAAAAACACAGCATGTATGTATTTTTACAAAAATTAATCTTATTTGGTAAAGCAAAACATGAGAAAAAGCAATGGGAAAATGCATATACACATGTACATCAATTGCAACTTCCAGTGTTCACCTCTCAATGTCCGCGTTAGTGGCCCAGGAATTGTAATGGGCTGGGAAACCCCACCACTTTACACATGACTATACATTACGCAGTTACAGCACCTTATGGAGCAAATAGGAAATCTCATCTGTGCAGAAGCAGCCATGGATGGAAACATTATTCAGATCCTCGAGAAAATCGGTCCTCGGAGCATAATCTCGTACACGTTCGCAGACGAGAGAGTTCGGGGCTCCAATTCACTGTAATTCGAAGATGCAGTTCTGTTTGGAGATACGCAGCAGGTCGCCTACGTTGGCTTTGGGCCTGCGAGGATCTTCGCTCTTCAGAATGGTGTACATGGTTCGAAGCAAGGAGATGTCTTTTACATATTCAGGCTTTATGTGTGTGTTCGCGGCACTGTAGAGTTATATTTGCATACGAGTTTTGTGAGTATATTCCACTACTTGTAGTTGCCAATTACAGATAAATATGCCTCCACATCTTGCCCTTCAGAGTTCTGTTGGACCTCTAGACGATTTATTTGAGATTGCTATATGGGGAATAATGGTTTATGTCATACGTCTTCATCAAGGTCTCGTGATCGTTATCTTGATAACATGCATGCATGAGTTCGAGCGACGTCTTGTATTTCAGCAGGTCGAGTTCCATAAACTCTCTGGGCTTCTCACAAATATAAGTTCGTAAATCCCGGGCATTCATGCATTGTGTAATAGCTTACTTGGATGATCTCATTTGGTAGACACTCCACTGCATCTGCACTGAGAAACCATTTATCATTATGTCTGTATACACTGTATGTCGAATCAATATTGCGAGATGTGTACGACCATAGGCACGTTCTGTACGCACATCATCACATTTCTGCTTCTTTGTAAGCTCAGCAGTATCGTAGATTTCGGTCTTCACGACTATTGGTGCGCAATCGACCTCTCTGAGTACATCGAGACAGCGAGTGATGGGTTTAAAAATGTCTTCAATTATAAGGTCGCGCGAAAGTCTGGCTCTCTTGGCGAGCAAATACTTTTAGCGAACAGACTGAATCGCTCGATGCAGGTCGCTAGCAATGTCTGACATCGCACTGAATAAAAATGGCTATCACCACTCTCTCTCATATGTTTATTCACGAGTCTCCAAAGAAATATTTTTTATCCTGTCCAAGCACTTGCTGCAGACATCCAATATGTCCTTACTGTGTTTCTGAACATCAATTTTTTCAGTGAGCCAGGAAAATGAGGCATTGAAGGTGTGTGTCATGTATCCTTCCAGGCTTTTCAGTTTCTCTAGATTTTGCGCATATACCACATTCAATCTGTCGGTAACTTGTCATTGCACATTCGTTAGATGTTCGTCGATTGCCATCATATCGCGACTGATCTCGGTCTTCACATGCTCCATCTTCGTCCTAAACTTGGACACGTAGTTTCCAAAGGAATGTGTTTCGTAAGGACAACATAATGCACAGTTCCGAGATGGTATTGACAGTTTCTAGGATGAAAAGTTTAGTAGCAGCATCCTCAGATTGTTCGGGGTTTGCCAACATTTAGAATTATTCTTCTAACGGCATCACAGGTTACATAATTTCGTGGTACAAGACAACCTCCATTTTCGGCTTTGTCAAAATGCAGCTTGGGGCTACTTTGACTGAATTTCGATATGATGTAACTCCTTCTCGATGGTTGACAACGAACTGATCGGACCTCCATCAGTGTCTTTGATTATATAGAGGCCAGTTTTTTTATGATCATTAAAGATCCATACTTGTCTTTCCAGCACAAGGAGTGCAGATTCTTGAAATCTGATAATGCCATTTACATATTTACATGGCCATCGTACATATGCCGGAAATTCATATCTCTCGTGCGAAATAACACCAACACATTTGCATTGTCGTGTAGCAACTGTTTGGGTATGCGCGAATAAGTCTGGCCGAGGTACATGTAGTCAACATTCCATGTCGTCCCATGCTAAAGTATTCCTGTATACACTTTTGCTTCGAAGATGGGACATGGAATTCCGCAATTCATTCAGAGACACGACAGCTTCGTTATCACTGCATGGAAAATAACCCACACCATATTCGGCCTGCAATATACATGCCAGTCGCTGGTAATTTCGTTGCTAGAGCAATTTAGAATAAGCATACACATTCCCAAACCGAAGACTACTATTCTCTTCTTCCAGCAGGCTCAAGAGGATGCACATTTTGTAGTGACTGGATGGTCCCACGATGATGTACTGCACAGTACTGAGCAACAACTCGCAGTGACAAGAGTCGCAGGAGATTTTGGCATCTTCCTCGCTAGCTTGAACAGGAAGACTAACACCCTGCTTGACGATCTCCATGATACTGATTTTTTAAAAAAAGTATAAAGGGGGCACACTTATACTATCATATTTCGGTTCACTGCGATGCCTCAAAGAGGAATTATGAAGTTGGGAAAAGGTGTTGTCGATATCCAAAGAACAATCTGCCATTCAAGCTGCACATTCTCGGATATAGGTTCTGCACAGCAGGGACGAAGATTGGAAAATACTTAGCGCATGGGGACACTGGTATACACAACCTGGACGAAGCGTGCAAGCTGCACGATATCGCCCGTTTCCATTACGAGGATCTCGAAACCAGACATTTGGCAGACAAGATACTTGTACAGAAGCCCGACGAGATAAGAACATTGCCAGATGACAGGTTCGCTGAGGAAACTGTGGCCTGGGATGTTTCAAACATTATGAAAGCCAAGGTGAAGATGGGAATGGGTGAAAAGAGCAAGAGAAAGGTACAAGTTAAAATGGTAACCGGTGCATAGAGCAAGAAGGAGGCCCAAACGACAATGGAAATTGTGTAATGAGCAAGAGAAAGGCGTAATTGAAACAAATGAAGAGGGAAAAACATGTAATATCAAGAAAATCTCTACTGGCATTGCTTCTGCCTGCTCTCGAAGCCCTTGAGGGCCTAATCGAACGACGAGTGATGTCGTCCAAGCCACCAACACAGCATCGAATGAGAGAAAGCATATGTCCGAGGTTCAAAGGCACAATGCAAACATGGAAATGTCGCCATGGGAAAAAAGACAGTAAAGGCCTTTGCCTACGACCATATCCCGTATGGAGCAGAAGTGTAAAAAGTGATGCATCCACTGCCTGAAATACCATTGGAGAATGTGGATTTAGAACAGTATGCATGCAAAAGGAAAGTACCAAATTTCAGGGGAGGATTTATGAGAGACGAATTGCCACCGAAATCAAACTGTAACAAATGTGCCATAATTAACCTGGACACAACCACAGAGCCCGGTACACACTGGGGAGTATATGTAAAATGAGGTAAATGTGCAGACTATTATGAAAGCTTCGGTAATTTGCATCCTCCGCCCGAAATATCACCGTACCTGTGTGGTTCATCATCACTGACGTATAACTATGAGATGGAACAGGAGCCAAACATATAGAACTGCGGACATTTGTGCCTATGGTTCCTTATCCGATCGAACAAGTAAACTGAATAAAAAGTTTGAACATCGAAAGGGGAGCCATCAGTCACATCGACAACACTTAACTTGGCGGGACATAGCTCTGAGCTGCGAGCAGTACACTTCCCTCCACTCGACTTGGAAAGGGGATGGCCCATTAGCCTGGTCAATTTTAAAACATATAATGTGATACCGAACATCAATGAAAAAACTGCAAGCTTTACCATATGGAAAGTGGCAATGTCTCTAATGATTTGTCTCTATCCATGGGCACTTATCAAATAGACGACATTGCAAGGTGCATCCAAGATTCCCTATCCCACTACATACTTCTAACTACGTGTATATCCCAATATTCTGAAGATTGTCGTAATATGCAATGAAAATATCGACTTTACGAAACCAGATACCTTAGAGCCGATGCTTGGGTTCGAGCCACACATCTTCTAAGCTGGTAAAACACCGGTCGTCGCCACCTGTAAACATCTTGCTGGTCAATCTGATAAGAATAAACTGCAATCCGGCCAGTGATATATACCACAATAGTAGGCCAAGCAATAGGCTGCGCATGTTTTAACCTATGGTCGCTCGAGGTTTCAAAATGGTTGTGGTACTGTGCTGTTGCGAAATTTTTGGAAAATTTCGGGACACAATGTTTTTCAGTTTTTACAGAGTTGGGTATATTTTGAATAATTGATACTGTCTGTATTTCGGGTAAGGTTTAGGGCAATATCCAATTATCCCTATTTAAGGTCGTTATAGTACTTCTGAAGGTCATTAATTTCAGTATTGTATGCATGTATGGAAAGATAGTTCAATTTAGTTCATAGGTAATCGTTTCCAAGTTAGGCAGGAGATTGCAAACAGCAGACAGTAAAATGTTTTGTTATGCACGATTTAAATTTTGTTGGTTTGATTAATTTTAATTTTTCAGGCGAATTTAGTTAAACGGGACGATTATTGGTGATCAGCGGAATATTTTTGTTCTTGTTAGGATAATTTCAATTATTCGTGTAGTTTATATTTATGTGGAATTGAACTTGGTTAACTGGAACAAGTTTTAGCAATTTTTACTTAGTGGTTTGCTGATCACTCGCCTATTTTATTTTATTTTTTGCGGTTAGAGGCTTGCAATTTAATTTGAAGTCTCGCCCAACATCCAGGCAGGATGACTAATAGCCAGGGCCCATTGCTCTCGCGCGGAATTCGGTGACTTCGTCACGCCTGTTAGGTGATGTGCACGGAACTGGCGTAACTGTTTGTCACGATTTCGAGTATAATTTCAGGCATCTACGACCTCAGCAAGCGCCGCTTCAGTCCGCAGTAAATTTTAGCTGCGTTCGTTGTTTCACAACAAAAGGTCTGGACTTTGTGCCATCAACTCGAGCATTCGTAGCGCCCTGAGGGGTGTTTGTTCATCTCTATGTCATCTATCAGGAAGCTTGGTACTAGAAATTTAGTTTGTGTCGCCTCGACCGGCGCTAGTGGGCAAGCTCACCTCCCTACACTACACGCTTCACTGCGGGCATTCGTCTCCGATAGGAGAGACAACTGCTCATGTTTTGGTCAACAGTTGTGTACAGTAGTCTCAGCAAGCAAGCATGTAGTTTTCACGTGTACTCGGAGCTGACTACTATGTAGCCAGTTGTCTTTGTTTATAACGTAGAAGATGTAGTTATGTTTTTAGTTTATTAGTGTGGAGTGAACTATCAGGTGCACCACTGCTAGTTTACGGATTCTACCCTCCAGAATGGGTAAGTTAAGACGTTTTATCTTTACGGTTCTCTGCGAACTAGACTGCGTTACTAATTTTCGTGGAAGTTTTTTTTTTCTTTTGTCAACAAAGGGTTTTTTCATAGTTATTTAATTTCTTCTTTCATTACTTCTTTTCTTCGTTCCTTCTGCTTTCGAGTTCCTGTCCATGGGTACCATTCACCGCTGTAAACAGGGGCATTAAGCTGTCCATTTTTTTTCCCCAGCCTTATCTGTGTCTGGGAATGGGAGCAAACGGTGACAACATGCAGCACGACGACCTGCATATCTCGCTGTGATGTCCGGATTGGCATGGAAAGTCCTCAAAAACAGATCTGAACTTCACAATTTATCTTTGTCTATTTTAAAGTAAGTTATTTTTGTCTCATCAAAATGGTCGCACTACAGTTTGAAAATACATTACTTTTATAAAATATAATATTAACAAGAAAAGCTATACCACTTCCTGAAAAAATATTTTATATTGAATGCTGACCTGTCTAATTATCTTGATTGCATTAACTCCAACTGTAAGAGCCCCAATTGATTTATTATCTATTTTAGCAAAATTGTTAAAATTATGATTGGATAAATTGTGCAAAGGCATAGAGTTCTTGTGTTCAATGTTGTTTACTTTTCTGAATATAAAGGACACGAGTCTACTCAGAATATATTGTTTTATTTCATCAAATCACTTATGCATTTGACTCAAGTAAACATCCCTCTGATTTTTTATTTATTATATTGATATTATTTTATCAATTTAATAGTAACTTGTATAAATTATTGTGCCACTCTCTTGCCATCATGTTTCTCCAACACGATTTTCTTGTAGTAACAAGTGGTAGCAGTTTTTTATTTTGAAAGGATGGTATGATAACAGCACCACAAAGCATCATTTACATCCCAGTCGTCGTGAAGAAAACACTCGAGGTGGTCGTGAGAATAGTCAACCAGCACCAAGAGATGTTGAACTTTTGCTATGAATAAATCACCCTACACCTTCATTTGAAGTAATGGGAATAAGATTTATGATGACCAGAAGCAAAACCTGCAATCAGTACATTGTAGGTAACCAAGGTATTAACACGTTCAAACGAAATTTTCGTCCACAGTTTCGGCTTCGAAGTAGATCGCAATGGAATATTACCTAAACATCGAAGAGTCAGTCGTTTTTGAAGACAGAGTGATGAAGGTGGAACTTCATGCATACCAGCCTTTCCTGACTGGACCATATACACAACCATCGAAAGTTTGGATCGTGGTCCAACACAAAGATATCTTCACTCTTCCTTGCCAGTATTTCCTGCGAATTAATTGGACTATGACGAAAGAAGATAGAACCACTCCAGCATTAAAGAAAATTTCGAGCAATAGAATTCTTTATTTGATCGATTGCATCACGTATTTTCTCAATGGTGTCGCGGTGATTCAGTCCCAAAATGTAGGCATAGCCTCGACGATCAAAAATTGCCTATCGTTCATGCCGAATGAGCCATCTGCTGCCAATATGGAAAGTTGGGGAATCGAATACTATAACAATGTTCCTACACTCCAGAGGCAAGTTAGAGGTGTGCCTTCCACTATCCATACTGTTGGGATTTGGCGAAGACAACAAACACATCACCTATTCGAAGCAATAATTGGTACTGCTTCTAGCCAATATGCAACTAGACACCATCGTGGGTATGGTGGAAAACATGGAGGTTGTGGAACTTAAGCTAAAGTATATGGAATGAATGCTGCCTCACGTCCAGTTGATCACAGCTGAATGCATAAAGATATTGAAGATTGTGGAAGATGGCAAAATATCTATATGGCTTTCAGATTGCAGAGTCTCGGGACATACCCTGGGTTGCAAGCAAACCAGCACATCAACTGGGTGCTTAAATATAGCTTCGCTTCTGACAAAGCGAGGTACCACATCATCGCACTACAGACCGGATGTCAGCCCAATGCTACTACAAGCAACTCACAATTCGATACTTGTCAAATATAAAACGCGAAAATATTTCTGAATAGCAAAAGCCATCCATATGTGGTATGAACATGAACTTTCAATATGGACAGTACCTTCTACCATATCAGATGTATGCTCAATTCCAAAATGCATATTATGAACATGCTTTATTCCTGATACTGAGACCTATCACTTTCATGAGCATAACCTCACCCGTGGTTTTCGATGTGTGTAAACAGGAAGAGCATATTACCTCCAATGTAATCGACTGCAGGATCGAATTATGACTCGTAGAAAGATTCCTGCACACATGTACACTTTTGCTTGATACTTCATAATCAGCTAGTATCGTACAATCGCCGAGACAAGACCATCAGAATACTGTTGCGAGCACTGCAGAGAATTATAAATATAACTGTTCATGCATAACATTTGTTTATTCGCCTTCGAGAATCGTCGTCTTCAATATGTATTGCAATCTGCAGGGTTTACAAAGCCAAAATGGCTTTGTGTTCAAAGAGATCGCAGTGATCCATAAATATAATGGGAAGATGCGGAAATGCTCCTTTAGACCACCCTACCTATGGAAACTCTTGGGCGAAAAGAGAAAAAAAAACAATAAATGGTTTACCAAGAACTATCACAGACTGGAATGCGACGAAGGCAAGATTCCATACCATGAGGTAGGAAATGTGCTCCGCGATCTGTTACTGCAATACCCGAAGGCCGCGGTTTATGTGGCAGGACCTGAGCAGAAAAAATGGCTGAGCAATATATGTAAATTTGAAGTGGAAATCATCGATATGCATCCCGAATATGGATGTCCTTAGCTTCGCAAACTCGTCAAAATGTACCACGAGCTGCATTGTCACATCTGCAACAAGTCAGAACTTGACTGGGCCTGTACGCTGAAGAACGTTCTGCTGCTGCGCAAATGGTGCATCTTTTCCTTGGACCAGGATTCGATTAGTTACGACTATACATTAAATCGCCCTAATCGATCCGAAATTTTCGACCATTCTTCATGAGTACATAAAGGCAAGAGCATCTCCCCACCTTCAGTTGGCTTTCCTGACACCATATTAAGATTTATGCATTTCACCCTGGGAATGTTTTATGCGAGTATCATGCCTGGTCACTCTACGATCGAAAATGTCTACTGGAACACCAGTTACCTACGCACATACACAAAGCTGTGATGGTAGTGGAATTCAGTATTGGAGATGTTCGCACTTTCCCAGTCATGCGAATCAAACCTGCAGCCGGTAGGCTATTGCGAGCATAGAAAGTGTGCTGTCTTTCACATTCTTCCATCTACCTGCCAGTACTGAAGATGTGGTATCTTGCATGCTCGAATGCTTCCACCACGGACTGCCTGGAGGAGAACTCACAGGCACCAGTCGAGACTGTTAAAGCCTCAAGCCAGACGACCAGATATTGGAGAATGCCTCGTAGGCACCATGTAGCCATCAGCAGCTCCACGAAAGATAATGCTGCACCTTCCAACGGATGTGCCTTCAGCTCCAGAAATGAGCTGGCATCCACTCACCAACATTGCTGTCGCCACCCAGTGAGGTGTCTTCCTGGGGCTGTCGATGTCATTTCCGCCACTAGCAGACCTGGTGTCGATGAGCCAGATGTTGATACTATCATCATCGAGCCATCGATCAAAGAGAAGTAGGGTGTACACAGCAATAATACTATGGTTGGTGAATCAGGGACAAGTATTGCTGCTGCTTCTGTCGAAGGACTTCGTAGCGACCCTGCGATTTGTGCGGCTCTTCGTAGAGTGAGTGAAGAAATTTGGGCGACTTTTAACAGCGAGGTATGAGAGCCGATGAAGGTGAAGCGAGGCGAATAAGGAGCAGCGCCAAAAATGCAAGGGCGGGGGAAACGGAAGATCCAGAGAAAACCCACCGATCAGTGGCATCATCTAGTATGATTCCCACATGCAAAAATCCAGGGGCCACCCCACCGGGAATCGAACCCAATTTGCATTGTTGAGAGGCGAGTAGTCTAACCACTACACCACCATGACCCCCGCTTCCTTTTTAGAGTGCTGCTGCTTATCACCATACATGAATTTCTCTGCCTTCTATGTGATTATCATTATTGAATATCTGCAGATTAAAATAAATGCGATTTTAACTCTATTCGATGAATAGTTTACAAAATTGATATCGATTTTGTGTTGTGTGAATAATAAATTTTGTGGAAAAAATGTTTCTGTTCGTTTTATTTTTTCCCTCTACATATCCATTACACTGATATTTAATAAAATGCAATATTCCAAACATTGCTTTGAGTATTAAGAATTGGTCAGTTGAAAGAAAATGGAAACACTATATATCCCATACATGTATGGATGTAATACTAATTCGGGTTGGAATCCAATGAGGTTCGCATAGATGGTCTTGGTAATATACAAACTTTCAGGTTGAAACATGCAGTGGCCAGGTGGGATAGTAGGGAGCGGAGTGGATATGGAGGGGCAAAAGGAGTAGGGGGATGTAATTTGTATAAATAATAGCACCTTGTGTGTGATCACCAGTTCGTCGACAGAAGGGCATGAATCGTTTTGTTTGACTTCTGCGGCTTTGCTTCTAAGTAAAGTCTTATTCTGCGAATGCTATATCTTCGGACATCCCAGAGCCAATAGGATCTATGGCAGTGACATCAACTTTTTCGAACATGGTACTGGCGATATCATCGACTTGTTCGACAGCCATACCAGCAGTGCCAACGACTTTTCGGGAGTGGTACCAGCATTGCCATATACTTCTTCGGAAGTGGTACCAGCAGTGCCATCGACTTCTTCAGGTGGGCCTCCAATAGTAGCATCGCCATCGACCTTGTTGGGCGGGTCGCATACAATAGCATCGCCATTTTCTTCGGGTGTAGTACCAATGTCACCATCAACTTCTTGTCCATACCACCGACTTCTTGGATCTTGTCTTCTTCGTCTTATTTCTCTGTCTCTTCAGCTGATGCACTTATATGTCTACCAGATTTCCCAGGGTCTTAGAGACTATTTGGCACGGAGTCTGCAGAAATATTATCCAGTTTGTCGGCTGTGGCGACTTCATCGCCATCTGGACCATCGAACTCTGTTCCAGTGAAAATTGCACGGTCAACAACCTTTGCTGAACCATCCCAATATTATAAGTGTCGCTTTTATGAAAATACCTTCGTCTAAATCAATGGTGCATGGCGACATGAGAAGCATGCTGTACGAAGAACTTCAACCATGTAAAATACATGTGTTCTAAGTGTGGGGTGTCAATTTCACGAATGGATGGCCTAAGGGGGCATTGATTCTGCTATGAAACATTTAGGGTGGACCTTCGCAGTTATCAACATAGGTTAACCTTCCCAACTTATCAAATATAAATGTTACATAATCAATCCCCGCAACTATGACAGTAAATATTTTACAAGTGGCCAGGGTTGGCCAGATTTGATAAGTCATTGTATTCACAGCATGTGGGCAAAATTAGTAGTTGTAACAAATGTGTGATTTTAGAAAAAAATAACTTTTCAGGACTGTTAAACTCTCAGGTTACTTCGCATTGGTACAAAGTTCATGTCTGCAAACCTATTATCCATGGAAATCAAGACTCACTAGGGAACAGTGACTTGCAATACACAAAACGAAGTGTAAAAGATAAATTTTCAATGTGTATAAGCATTGATTTCAGTTGCGTTTTCTCATATCAAAGAAAACTAATATTTAAAACAATATGTTGTGTTTTATTTTTTTAAACACATTTTCGAGAAAAAAAAACCTGCTGTATTAAAAACCATACTTTATGCAAACATCTTCAAAATAAAAAATTACTTATTTTGAAAATATAAAATAATTGCATACGTCAATTTCGATACTTTATGGGTACGGACCTCGTCGCCATTCGGTACTCGATATTACCGCACTCTTAGCCGACTGGTTCGGCAATGGGTTTGCGCTCTGGTGGCCAATGCTCGAAACACATGATACCAGTGCGCTCTGGTGAGCAATAATGAAAACATGAGTTATTACCAGCTCTCTATAATGGGCAAATGTCGAAAAAGACTGGTCTTTAGATGTGGTATGTGGTTGAGAGCACTGGACAGGAGCTGATTCAATAATCGATTGAAAAATAGTTGGGAGGGGGAGGCTTGCCGATTAAAAAACTGGCGAGGGTCCGTCGTGTGCTGGTCATCGTGACAGGTTTGTCTCTCTACCCGCCATTGAACCCCTGGCCTCCTGCATATATCCTTAATGTTTTTTTCCAAAATTGTTGATAAATTTGTGCATTTTTTAACCATTTTATTTTTTGGAAATTATTTTGGTTCGAGGTAAGTCAAGGTTATAGGCACAGGGTGAAGGTCATGGTCATTCAGATCCAAGATGACTTTCGTATTCTTTAATTTAATTTTACCCGAGTTTTAAATTGTTCAAAAAATTGTGATTTTCATAGATTTTTTTTTCGACTTCAAGGTCATCGCGGGTTAAGGTAATGGAATTCGGACCCCTTACCATAATGATAAGAGTATGGAAACCTCATTGGTTGGCACCTGGCACCTCTTTCTGATCCCGTTGGCTATAACATTCCACTTATGTCGGCAGAAGTTCATGTGTACGCGTTTCATTATGTAACAGCCCGAGAAAGGTGATACTGTGGCAACACATTTGGCTCACATTCGCGATAACCAGGCATCGCTTTTCATTTCGGCCATTCTGATTTCCGTTTTCCACCTCTTTCCGAAATCACTCCAGGTAATTGTTGGTATTTTCGATTCCATATCTGTGACAGCTAAACCGAGCCATTTTTTTCTGTATCTAATGAACCTGTTGTGGATGAAACCTACCTACCGACATTGTGTAACAAAGTTTTCGGCCGTCTTTATGCCATCAACGCAAACCCAATAAGTCTTCAGTAATAAGCCGATTCTCTATGATGTAGCATTTGTTAAAAATTATGTCATAGGAATAGTATCGTTCAGTAAATTGTTTATGGCCTCTGTTGTGCACATGAAGCATTTATGGCCATAAATGTGATACAATATTTTTAAAAGCTGCGCCCACTTCCGATCTGTGTAGCGTATCATTTACTCCCTGTATATAAATACAGATGTCACTGTAAAAAATATTGTTGTAAACTTCGTAAATTGTAATGGAAGTTTCTAACCCATACGCGTACTGGGAAATGTACTACACATCAAGCTGCAAATGTAGGAACGCTAAAATATAAAGTTTGGAATTTCGCTACCCATTTGACTCTCTCCTTAACAAATGTAGGGAAGCTGCCACGCCTGTATGGGGGAGAAAAGGCTTTATCTTTCTAGCTTTCTCAGAACACGTATACAATTATGTGGTAAATTTGCGAACAATTTTGTAAATGTCTATTTCCTAAAGGTTTTTTTTATAGTCATCACAAAAAGTATTCATACAGCACCTCTTTACCTGATAATCTTTGTTAATATCAATAAACGAAATACGTATCATTAGTAGAGAATAGTCGGTTCAGGCATAACAGACTCCGGATTAGGAGCGCAGGAGCCGCCATGTTGTGATGTCACCCAACAGCCATTTTGGATGTCATTGCAATTATACCCCTGACCTGTGACCTTCGACCTTGACCTTGGACCCCAAAAACCATAAAAAACAACAGAAAAACCTCAGAAACCCCAAAAAATCTATACAATTCAAAGTTCTTCATAATCGAAAAATGTATCAATAAAAAATTATTAAAAATTACTTTAAAAATTATAAAAAAAAGGATCCCCAAAAAAATTCAATTTTTTTCCGGAGCAAGCAAGAGGGATCAGCGATCCAGGGTCAGGGATTAGCCACTCAGGTGACCGACATCAATAACCCAGGGGTCAAGAGAGTAGGACCTATGACCTTTGACACAAAAAATTAAAAAGAATTAACAATCACAAAAATTACAACAAATCCCCAAAAAAATATCATTAAAAATTATTTTTAAATGATTATAAAAAATATTAAATAATTATTTTAAAATTATTTAAAATATACTTAAATTTCGGAGGTCACTGCTCACCCACACCACCATCTTGGTAGATGTCACCCACCCACAATATTGGAAGCTAGTGACCATGACCTTGACCCCAGACCCTTAATGACCTTGAAAACAAAACACATAAAAGTCAGCAAGTATATTACATTACAGATCATAACCCCCATATTGTATGCAGACTACCTTGACCTTCACCCATGACCTTGAATGACCTGGAAAAGAAAAACTGGAAACATTCCATAAAAGTTGGCTAGCATATTACATTACAGACTACTACCATATTAGATGCAGACTACCTTGACGTTGAATGGCCTTGTAAACAAAAGCACGAGAAAACTACATAAAAGTCAACAAACATACTATGTTGCAGACCACTACCGCCCTATTAGATGCAGATGACCTTGACATTGTATGTTTAAGTGACTAAACTAGGCCCATCGTACTAATAGAGACCACAGGCACGAGTATGTTATACTCACGGTATGTATCAGTATTTGTATAGGCTTAGTTGCCATTAATTTAAATTTCAAAACTTCCAGGCTCTGGAGACTTGGAATATACGAAGGCAGCTAGGGCAGTAATCATCCACTATCTTATCAGACACCAATCCACACACCAATCCACACCAACCCAATCCCAATCCTTCGATCAACCTTTAGCAATCCATGGGCTTGTCAACTGCCTCTATTCATACATATAAGAACAAACGATTCACCTACTGTCTCCAAATGTGTACATATCGGCAGAATTAATGTTTGTGTATGCAATCAGCTAAAGTCTTTATCGTCATTATAATTAAGCGAGTGCTCATAGCACCACTTTAAAGTTGTGAGGGATGAAAGGATACGACACACAAAAAATAACGGAAATGACAATTATTTTATTATAATAATTTATTATAATTTTGTAATTACATTTTAAGAAGAAATCAGTTCATCACATCATAACCCCGATCCTTAAGTTCGCTTTTGATCGAAACCACCTCTTTCATGGTCGAGTAATTCCCACATTGTTTCTTATCGAGCAAATATCTAAGTATGTCTACAAGTTTTTGGGATTTTCGGTAAACATATCGTCAGTATACTCGGCGTCTTCTGCATTCTTCGTATTCTTGTCAAAGGAAACTCGTTGAGAAATGTGTGAACCGTCGAGGGAATAATCATCGTCTTCAACACTATCACTGTCGCCATAGTTATCATCATCAATGCTGTCTTCATGATCGTCTTTACTTCCTGCTTCATCATAAATATCAGGTTCACTTTCTTTGAAGCAGGAGCTAATGGTCGCATAAACCGACCGTACTGCTTTCATTCCGTCTATCAGTAACTGTCTCGTCATAATCGTCTGCGGAAACAGTACCCATCGATGTAGCAGGAGGTGTTGATGACATCACTTGCCGGCTCATAGTAGACGAACCCTTGCAGATCTGATTATCTTCTTTCATTGTATCACCTTCCAAAAGTTTCACGTGACCATCGTCGTAATGCTTCATCACGCAAAAAGGTCTCTTCATAAAGGCCGTTCTCTCATGTCGTCGAGCATTTTGACCATAGGTGAACACTCGATCGCAGAATCGACACTGGAGACAATCAGTTAGCTATGATGCCGGTCGTGGCTCCATGTTAGTTGAGGTCAAAGGCAGACCTTCGTTCTCGCAATTCATCTTTGTGGTGTAGCGAGAGAGCGCTTCCAAATCGATGTTTACCTCACGGAGTCAGAACAAAAACTGTAATTTTCTCTATACACAGGTGGTTCTTTTAGCAGTGAAGAGTGTAGCTTGTGGCCACAAAAGGATTTCCCCCATAAAATTGAAATGTAAAAAATGTGAGCACTTTGAGAATACAAAAATACTCGTTCACCCAAGAACACACGCATGATAAATATAACAGAAACTTTAATATGTGATAAGTATCGTACCTTTTCATAAAATACTTCTTATGATACGAAAACTGGTCGTTAGCTAGGCGCTGGTGAGGGTAAATATAACAACAATTCGGAGATGTTTCGACTCGAGATAGACTGATGATACCGTCGCCCCTGTAATTACTGGTTAGCTGGTCAGGTACATCTCGTTAACAAAAAAAAAAAAAAACTTAAAGAAGCGCAGGAAGTAAACGATTTTGATTAGTAAAATGTATTACTCCAGAAGCTGGTTTATTCAGCTCGCTGACTGAAATAGTATTCGTATTATTTATCCCCAACACGTGACAATAATTTTTAGGATTTCTTTCCTACCAGTAACTTAGTCTATTTACATATTTTTCAAGGGTTTTCAACACCACTTGCACATAAAATCGATTTTTTTTATCACATAGGCCTATTATGGTTTTGTTTGCATGAACCTTCACGTTTGTCATTACTATGAATTTTTGTGTCTACACTGCCATGATTAATGGGGTAATTTGGATATAATAGTCCAAGTATGGGTCTTTTTAGGTGAAATTATCTATTTGCTCGTTAAAAGAAGAAAAAAAGTATTTCAGTTTTCATCTAGGCTGCTTACAAGTAAACACATCCTGGAAATCACACTTGAAATATGTTCGACATGTAGCTAAAGGCTGTTCACGGTAAAGTGAGCACTTTTGAAAGCCCTGCTTAAAATCTATTTATATTTATATTGTATATCTATCCACCATATGTATAATTAACATTGGCATGCGCTTGTTCAGTTTATACATGCGTCAATTTAGTGGAACTGTGAAATCCTTAGCATTGTAAATTTTTACAAATTTACTTATTCTTGCGCTTTAGAGGTTAAAAAGAACAAAAAGTAAAAGAAATAATTTCAGTATTTGCAAATGTTTACCTAATACTTTTAATTCAACGCTAAGATGTGGAACTATTTTCCTCTCAGTCGTTGCCAACTTTACTCGGCGCATGGCAGTCAATATACCCGTTAAAATATACGTAGGTAGGGGCAGTGATATTTTTCAAAGGTTCATTTCAAAAGTGCTAAGTTTACTGATAACAGCTTTTACCACAAAGTAACATATTTTCAAGAAATTGCATTTTGTCTAATTTATAGGAACTTCTAAAAACTTTTTTTTTTACTTTTCAAGCAGGCAAACCAATAAGTAATATGCCTATTTCTAGCTAGACATTGAGAAATATAACATGTTGGCACTAAGGCCTAAGCACATCATATTTAAAATTTATATTACAATTCGTAGCTGCAAATGCAAAAATTTCAAAATAAATGCTACTTTAAAATAATAGCAGTTTTGTATTAAAATTGGAATTCATTACTTAAATCGACTTGAGTGTTGTGTGATTCAAGTTATTTAGTCTCTTACAACTGGTTTGGTTCGACTTAATGTGAAACATGAAAAGAGTAAAATAGAATTCTGACAGTTAACTACCCAGTCATTTATACATATGGATAAAATCATTGTGTATAAATCGTCGAATGTTTATTTTGTATCAAAAATACTTTTGTATAATTTGAAGACCTTGGAGATAGTCAATTCCTTTATGCACGTTTAAACTTCTGAAAATAACTTAACTGCAATTTTTTTTTAGTTTATTATTGTAAATCTCAAAGAGAGAGAAATTGGGGAGGCAATATAAGAAGAATATTCTCGTTTCACTAATATACTATACACTCAAAGACATTAAGGCCAATGGTACACGAAAACAGCATGTTTACTCAATTTTCATTATAACTTGTCTATCAGAGGGTTTATCAAAATTTTTGGCACAAGACGTAAATGTTAATTTTTAACAATTTCTTGTATTGTTAAATATTCGCTACTTTTATTATTCTGTGAGCACTTATGAAAGATAAGAAAAAGATATCCTTTCTTATCTTCCATCAGTGCTCCGATAGTAGTGTTAAAATTTCTCTCTCTAGAAATTAAGTGGGCTATACCAAGTTCGTTAAGGGATGGAGATCTTAATCAAATAAAATAATTAATTATAATTTCCTTATTTTATTTACAATAGCTACAGCAAAATTCTCTGAACTCAAATTCTCACAATAATTTGAAATCACTTACTGTTCACAATTGACACCAATTAATAAAATTTATAATTACGACAAATTAATCAATAAAATTAAATAATTAAAGATCAGTCCCAATAGACAGCGTATCAAAATATTCAAATATTATATAAAATATGTGTCCAAATTGACAGTTCGAACATTTACAATAAAATCCGCATTACGCTTCCATTCAGCCCCACCTCAGTTCAGTCCATGTCACGCCAGTCGCAATGTTCTAGAATCCTCCAAGCGCCCTCACGCACAGTAGGCTTCACTCGTCGGTTTCACGCCCTCTCGTCCATTCAAGCCACGAACACCTCACTCGCCGTCGTCCTGCAATCTCCTGTCGTCCACACTTATCTTCGCTCGCGCACACTCGCTAGACAGCCTCTGTCAAAGACTACCGGCCGCTGAGTTGCGGCCTAAATATATAGTGTCTTAGACCGCCACCTAGAATCTTCCCCAACTCGCACGATGCGTCGCGGAGGGCTGAGGCGCCAGCCAGTCTCACCAGAACATTCTTGCGTCGACGCTAAACGTATCGGAAACTCTAGCAGGCGAGAGGAGGTCTGTGACGCCTGCAAGTCTCGCCGCTGTCGGCATTCATGGGATTCCCAAAAGGGAATCAGACAGCCACGAGCGCATCGTTCCAAGAAGAGGGAAGGGCGAGGCGGGTCTCCGATTACGGCGCGGGGCAGATGTGTCGGCGCCAGCTGTAGCACGTAACACTAGTAATGGTAGTGAATATCTATCCATGTAAGAGGGTGTTCGAAATTATTATTTATGTCTTGTCGTTCCAAAAGTTTTGAAAAATTCTCTGAAAAACCACGTTTAACAAAATTAAGGCTAATACGCGGCTTTCGTGCACAGTTTCCCTTAATGACACACTGAAAAAAATTGTTCTAGTACCTTCCTTAACTGTAATGGAAGTTTTTAACCTATACAGCGTATGGTAATAGTACTACGTACCAGGCTGAAAATATGGGAATGTTTAGTATAACTACTGTACGATGTTGGGAACTTTCCTACGACTTGACTATTTCCTGAGCAACCGCAGGAATGTTACCATGCATGTATGGGAAAACATTTTACTATTCGCGCTTTGTCAATGTACGTGTACACTGTTACGGTAAATTTACGTATAATTTCTTAGAGTGCAGAAGATACGCCGCACAGCCCATGACTTGTTGTGGGACGATTGTGCAAGTACACACGCCTCGAGCTGGCACTCAAGACTAGAATATACGACACTCAAAGGTGGCCAAGGCACAATACATCGCGCTGAACTGAATGGTCTCGCTGCTTGCTACGGTGCACTACGTACGGCCGACTGCAGACAGTCGATCCGTGGCGATTTGCAACAGAGCTCTCTCGTGCACCAGTAAACACCGACGCTCGTAGCAGGCTGCTAATCGCCGACTCTCTCCGCATCTGTATCTCCATCTCTTCTTTGTTTGATGTGTCTGCTAGTGTGGTGGAAGGGGATGCCCAGTTGCGCACTCACGAGGGCCCACCCCCTAGTTATAATAAAAATATTACCAGCAATGACCAAATAATAGAAAACCTCTCTCCTTCCATTCCTGGACAATCTTACCTTATAGATTTTAAAGACCCTTTTAACAAAGGGTATCCTTTCTCACCCTAGGGTCTAATTTTTCAACAATCTTCTGGGCAAGTATAATCACAACACCATGTTTCTGTACACTGGTGTACTTTTTTTAGGGCTGCGCATGCTACGATTTCGATATTATACACGGATATGAGCTACGGAAATTAGATAAATCATGGAGTATGATATTGCATGATGATAATTTTTTATATCATGAGAAAAGATTTTTCTGTTTATTTTCTTTGCGAAAGCAAACCGAGTGTTACAAAGAGTTGTTTAACGCATTGCCATACGTAAACAAAGAGTCTGTATGTGGCTTGAGAGGGGGGCGCGGGCGGAGTACAATACAACAGCAAATTTAGCAAAAAAAAAATTGGGTTTGGCTATGGTGGGGAACACGGCCATTTGTTTTGCGTGAATACGTCTGCATTGACGCGCTCGGACGCCTTGGTGTTTATTTTACGTTCCCGGCATCGCTTCACTCGATTATATGGGGTTTTATGGGTATCACTGGATTGCTTTTGAGATTCTCTTTCCAACGTATACGATTTCTGTATTTAGACTTGCTTTTTGACGAGTAAAGGCCGAAATTGTGTAAATTTATCTTTTTTTTCTTCATTAAACGCGTACAATTTAACCATAACCATGCCACACAAATGTTTTTTATACACGCAATCGAATGATCTTAACGAGAGCTGTCGACTGAAACCTAAACGAGTGTTGTAGCTTCTCCTAGTCAAAAGTTATACTACGCAGAAGTTATGAGACGCGGCGAAACGAAGTCAAAGTTGCCCCCCCCCCCCCCCCCCCATCACCGCAGCGGCGATGCTTCGCATTCCTCACTTAACAACGTAACATATTCTTTGTTCCTTTGGCAATCGAGTGGTGTAATTGAATTTTGAATGTAGATGATAGATTCGGACCTGCAATGCCAAACTGTATCCCAGATTTTGTTATCATCGGATTTTCTGGATTGCCTCCCAGTATGGTTGCAAATTTAAAGACGTATTCACGTCAAAAAAAAATATTTCATTTTCAATTTAACTGGAATTTTTCTATTAAACACGGGGCGACCCTCATGCCGAACTACTAATACAATTGCGTTAGTACTCGTGCATGACCACCACACAGAGTGAGTGAAGGCTTTGGACGGCTCTTAACGTCGAGGTCTTGGCGGCCGATAAGGGTGACGCGAGGTGAATATTGGGGCAGCGCCGGAATGTGGGGTTGGGAGTAGGGAGGGGTCCCCGAGAAGACCCATCGACCAGCGGCATCGTCCGGAACGATTCTCGCATGCCGGGGTCCGGGGGGGGGTGGCCCCGCCGGGAATCGATCCCGGTTCATCTCGGTGGGAAGCGAGTGGTCTAACCATTACACCACCGCGTCACCCCCCCCCTCCCACACACAGAGAGATGATCGACAATGTGTACACCTATATACGACACTATCCTGCTGTCGTACTTGCTACGCTGAACGCCGCTACAAGGCCTGATGTGAGAGACAGTATACCAGCTGCTGTGCGTACCAGCGTCGTAATGAGCCCTCATCACAGAGCGACAAATGCAACAGGTATCGTGTAAGCAAGGCTCAATATGGGTAGCTCCCCTCCATCGTGTGTTTATCTGCTACTTTTTGTAATACAATCTTGAGGTTTTAGTAGTAAAATTCAAAGCATGCTGCAGTATGCAGATTTCTGAAGTTTTATAAAATGTATGTTATCAATATTTTTTTTGTTATTAGATAAGAATAATATGAGGTAAAGTTTCAATTAAATGTATAAATGTAACAACATTAACAGCACATAAAATAAATTCATTAGAACTGTTAATGGAACCATGTGTCTTAACGGGCCCAGTTTTTCTATAACACTTATAAAAAATTATAAATTTAGTTTTGGAGAAGTCCGAATACATTTAAGACGTTGGGGGCGTGCCCACGCTAAGAGCCGGTCTCACGAATGTCTGGTTTTATTCCGAATATAGTTTGATTAAAATTGTGCTTTTCCAATTATATTTTTAATAGCCTCTTCCGCAAAAGCTTGAAATGTGTTTTTTTTTTTTTTTTTTTTTAACTTCATGGTTATGAAATCTAATCATGTGAAAATGTGCAACATAAACAGCGGCATGTGTTCAAAACAGCAATTAGTCAAATTTCTAACATAAACTATGTGTAAAAAATTCTAGGATAATGAGCTTTTGTTTTAGTCAAAAAATATAAAATACAAATTCACTATGTTGAAATTTTTGTGAGAATACGTTTTCTGCCGTAAATTCTAGACCAGTGATATCATAAGCCGAAGTAACTGGCTATGAAGAATTAATTGACTTGAACACTACTTATCCCATAAAAATACAGTAATCTGTCGAATTTAAGCTTAATAATTAATATTTGCGGGCAAGAAAAAAAAGGGGGTGGCTTACTTTAACGGAAATTCGCGTTATTACTCAGCTCATGCACTGCGTATCATCCATGTGTAAACAACATTACTGATAAATGTTCATTTGAGTAAACCTTGAACCTTGATATGTATTTTGTTTGTCCCCTGACCTAGTCTCCGAGTTTCTCTGCATGAAGTGTCGAGCAATGTATTGTAGCTTTCTAGGCGTCAGCTATTAGTATATTATGCTGATGCATAATAATTTGTAAAAGTGTGTTATTGCTACCTTTTGCATGAAAAAATGCCTAAGCGTTAAATAATAATTAAACACAATAATAATTTTTCAGGAATAAGGAGAAATTAATACTTCTAACAATTTTAGCTACAAACGTTAGTTGAAGTATAAATTGGTTATTTTGATGTTTGGGTATATTTATTGGCTACAGTAATTTAAAATAGGTCTTCTGTGTGACGCGTATTTGGCAAAGCAAGATACGTGCGTACCTTGTACTGTACAGAAATAACTACGTTACCACCGGAAAAATTAACCTATGGACTTAGGAAAATTGGAGATTACGGCATCAGTCTGATCTATCTAAACCCGCAGGTTTCAATTTTGATTCAGCTTAAGACGAGGTTTTGTACATGAGTAGTTCGTACTAATTCTTCTGTATTGCATGCAGTCAATGCTCCATCATGGGCCCCATGTATGTCAGTCCATGAATGGTAACACGATGCTTTAAATTTGAAGACAGTAGCGTGTACGTTTAAACAACTTGCCTTATTAGGGGTAGTGCTCGTATGAAATATGAATCCGAGTTACATGGTTTAACCGTCACGCCAATCGAAAGATTCGGTGTACCTTAGCAAATATTGCAACTACTTTACTAAGCTGTCATTATACATATACATGAATGTTAGTAGAATGGTAGGTATTAAGCACGATTGTTTGATGTAATCATTCAGTGAAGTCTAATAATATATTTCATGGGACATTTTCATTTTCTGGAACATCTATCGTATGCACTTATAAAGTCATCGCACGTGGTGTACGCTATGAGAGGAGAAAAATATGATAAAGCAAGTTTAAGCTGATTTATGGCATTTATGTTCAAACTCCGGTCTCTAAAATTGAGTAAAAATAGTATTTCAAAATTCGAAAAAAATTGATAATTGGCCATTTTACTACTGTGACAGTAATTTTAAGTCTCTAAAACATTTCACTGCCAAGAAGTTAACAAATTCCCTGAAATTCCAAAGACATTCTTTAAGAATATGGCTTCAACATTTGTTTTGTGTAATCTTCATTGCACGCTATAAAAAAAAAAGACAGTGCGATGATAAATGGGTGTGATGCAAAAACTCTCGCATGACCTTCGACATGCACAATCAAGTATAATCGCGTACTGCTGCACCAGTATCTGCTTAACCGGCAGTGCAAAGTGAAAAGTCAAGCGACTATAAACAGAAGTGAAATCACACTAAATGAATATAGCATGTTTCAACAACATAAATGACCTTTTATTCCCACGCAATTCCAGACCCTTTCGATAACAGAGTTGTTGTCTACATGAGATTGAGTGACGGTCATATTTTCATATCCAACCATTTTTCATGCACAGAAAGAGCACGTGGGAACATAATTCATATAGGCTGTTCACGGTAAAGTGAACACTTTTTAAGGCCCTCACAAAAGGTATTAACCTCTAATAATATATTATATATATATAATCACTCTCAAAAGTTAACGTCTGAGTCTGCAATTTATATATATATATATATATATATATATATATATATATATATATATATATATAAAATTGCAGTCTCCGGCGTTAACTTTTGAGAGTGATGAAATGTATACATTGTGTTTAGTAGTCATTTTGTAATGTTTACATTTAAAAAAGTGGCGGAAAGGTAGTAATTAATTGAAAGTAAAACTTTAGCAGGGCCTTAAAAAGTGCTCACTTTACCGTGAACAGCCTATACTACAATGATACAACTAACATCAATTGAAATATTTGTGAAATCACTTAAGCAATCCTCTTTGAAATCTCTTTATTGAAACCGCCAACAAATACTTGGCCACCGGTAACTCTCTGCAAAATCAAAGTGTGTAAAAAGTATTGCACGTTATAAGGGTATGTAATAAATAACAGCTACTATAAACACCAATTTATTTTAAAATAACCTAGGCATGTTTTTATAGCCGAAAAATATAGAATTAGAGAACATTAGAATTTTGCTTATGAAAAGTGGAGTGGGATGAAGTGATTTGGGCGGCTGTTAACATCGAGGCCTAGAGAGCCGATGAGGGTGAAATGAGGTGAGAAAGGAACTGCACCGGAATGCAAGGGTGGAGGAAACGGAAGATCCTGAGAGAACCCGCCTGCCAGCGGCATCGTCCGGCACGATCACCACTTG
The DNA here is from genome assembly GCA_029891345.1 of Dryococelus australis. Taxonomy (NCBI): domain Eukaryota; kingdom Metazoa; phylum Arthropoda; class Insecta; order Phasmatodea; family Phasmatidae; genus Dryococelus; species Dryococelus australis. Next base: position 61,250,346 of record CM056999.1, read on the forward strand.
CGAAAATCCGAAAGCGGGGATTGAGCCCGGTTCGTCCAGGTGGATGCGAGCAGTCTAACCGCTCAGCCACAGCAGCCCCTTCAATTAGGGCAGGTGAGAAAATAAACATCTAGAATATGATGTATTGTGACTATGGTGTACGTGGTATGGTGACTGACTAGTGTTGGACTTGCCACGCTGATGTAGGTTCACGATACAATCTTCTAAATGCACAGTCGAATAGCATGGCGTAAAGGCTGTTCACGATAAAGTGAACACTTTAGGAATGAACCTCAGAAAAAAGTCACTGTCCCTGCATGCATATATTTTATTGGGTGCACCGAGTGACATTCGCCCAGTAAAGTCTGTAACGATGGATGGAATGTAGTTCTGTATCCTAACGGTGAATAAAATGTGTTAGGTAACCATTCTTGATAACTTCAAATTATTTATTTTGCTTTCTGTTTTTTTTTTCTAATGCACGGAAATGTAAAAATTGGCAGATTTGTAAAGTATCTCCTTTTATAATAATTTTACAGTTTTACTTGACCGATGCACGAATAAGGTTTTGAAGCCCATGGTAATGTTCATTTTGCATAAGGCGGAGGAATACACAACGTGCATACAAGCAGGGCTTCCAAAAGTGCTCATTTTACCGTGAACAGCCTATAAGAATGAAGGCGAGAGACTCACCGGGGTCTTTGAAGGGCACCAGCACGTAGTTGTAGATAGGGTTGTCCGGCTTCTCCAGCATGGCCGTAATGATCTGCTCGGCGCCGGAACGCACCTGCACCAGGTCGTCCCACATCGAGCCCGTCGAGTCGAACACGAAGGCGAGCGACACGCCGTCCACGGGACCTTCCACATCATCTTCCTCCTCCACCCGGAGCTGGTCCGCCTGATACTGCGGGTCCAGCCTGGCGGCCTGCGCCCTCACCGCCTCCTCCGGCAGTTTGTTGGCATCGTCGTCGTCCTCCAGACCGTCCCACGAGGTGGAGGACCCGCTGCCCTCTCCCCCACCTCTGTCCGCGAGGAACTCCTCGAGCTCCACGGCCGTCAGCCCCGCGGCGTCGGTCGACGACGACGGTGGCTCCGACGGCTCTTGGTCGACGACGGTTGACGACTCTTCCGCGCGGGCGACCGCCGCCAGAAACAACAACAGCGCCGCGAGACTCCGTGCCATGGCGCACGTCCCGGCTCTACTGGAGTGCGGGTCTTGGCTTGGCGTCTCCATTCATGCGGCCCGCCCGGCACGCCCCCCTCCCCAGCCCACCTCCACTCCCGCTAACCCCTTCAACCGCCCAGCCATCTGCACCGCAGATATAAATACATATCCATAGCCTATTCGCAGTTTCTTCGCACTTTTTGAATAAAACCTTTGAAAAATCTCCGCATGCATGACGTGTCAGGTTGTTTCCTAAACATCTCAAGTATCATAAGCAAGCTACACTTCTGGTAACGTAACAATGTATTATTTTTCTTTATACTGAACTTTTACTTGCATTTTATCTATAAAGTATAACCAGTGATGGCATGCAACGAATTACAAGTAATCGCGTTACCGGTAGCGATTTCTTTCTATGAATGTTTACTTGTAATTAGTCACATGTAGGAGTTGTATGTCTAATTGTAATCAACTTATGACGAAAAATACGTAAGCGTTACTTATAAGTAATAGTTACTATTTTTATCGCTTCATCTATGGATTTTATTCAAATTTTTCTTTAGTTTTCACTGTTATTGATTTACTATCACAAGCGGATAACAAAAACACTAGACACAATATCGATAATAATCGATGCAATTCATTTACCAGAGTTGCTATGTTAGGTTTTGAAACTTGAATATTAAATTAATCTCTTGTGGGACTATCCGGCGGAGTTTAGTCATCGGGTGCAAAGTTACAAAAAGGATTCGTTAGGAACGCCGTGAATTTATATTTCACTACCGTTTATAATAATTAATTAAGTTCACATGTCTCATGCTACTAACTAAAATGTTCTGATTTTTATGTGTAACATTCTTACAGCAATACACTAATTCGTTACAATATTTGCAACGACATATGAGTAAATGGAAAAGAGGTATTCACCCAGAACGATGCGGGATGCGGACACACGACCGCCATCTTGGATTTCCCCTTTTTTCCTCAAGATTTCCCTTTGTCCTTTCAAAAACGCTCAAAATCACCAGAATTTCCCTAAAAATTTCTCGAATTTCCCTCAACCAGAAAAAAAATTACCGCACAAATGCGACAGGATCAGGAGGAAATCGAGCAAATGCCGGCCGGACCGAGCAATCATTTACAAGCACTTCACGCTCTGTCATTCCATGCCACACCATCCACCTTGTCTGAAGAATGTTCGAGTTCATTGCCCCGTCATGCAACTTCATGCACTACCTTGTTACAAGCATAAATTCTATGACCTATGTCAAGTACGCATATGCTAAGGAGAGCAATACCAATCACGCACACATATATACTAATTGTACATATACTAATAGCACTTATGCTAATCGCGTCACACTTCAAACCTTGCCTTCGTCCTCCGCATCTTGGATTCCCGCCCACGCCTGTTCTATCCCTTGGTTTTCTGATATTCCTTCTGGTCTCCTTTTTTCGCCTCTTGCTTCTATCACTCCTTGTCTCCCACTACTATCCTCTCTCTCTCTCTCTCTCTCTCTCTCTTGCTTTTTACGTCCTCGATCATTAATTCCCGCCCCGCCACCAGTCGGCAGCTGCATGCGGCCATCTTTAATTCTCGCACCCGTCACCAAAGTGTGCCAAGTTATACCGTTCGCAGGTAAGAGAACTGGTATCGATGCGGCCATTTTGTGTGTTGGTTGGTTTACTCGTGCCTGCAGATGCGCGCTAGCATCGGGGAGGTGAGTTCAAACTGTGGCTACCAGGAACGCTGGGAATTGTTTTTAGTTGTTTGTGAACTCAAAAAAAATGTAGAGGGCGTGCGGGATCGTTCTGACCACCATTCGGGTGCCAGTCCGACGCCTATAACACGAGAAAACTGCTACAACTAGGAAAGGAGAATGTTTAATGTCGAATACATATATAGCTGTTACCATTCCGGCATTCGAGAAAAATTTGAACAGACCCCGAGTTTATATAAAAATCACCATTGTGTGGCTAGGAGAAGAAATAACATAAACATTCGCATCGGCCTACGCACTCCCCAGACAATAAACTTGTCATCGCAAAAAAGAGGATGTTCAATGTTGACTGTACACATAGGAAAAAGAACGCAGATACTATGCGCGCACGTACGCACACACACACACACAGATATATATATATATATATAATAGCACTTGTAGTAAGCCGAATATAACTAATTCGCCAATTCGTGAAACATTTGTAAGTATTTATAATTATGAAATAAATACCAAGTACGAGTACTTCTAATTTTTATTTTACTGATTACTTTCATGGGAAGTAATTTTTACTTGTACTTAGTTACGATTTTCTCCAAGTAATTGTACTTGAACCCGATTAAATTTGTTGTGTACTCTTACCATTACTGACTATGAGATTTCATTTATAATTAATACGAATAAAAACAGGGAGAAATTAGGTGTGTTGGTAATGACCAGTAAACAATAGTTTTCATGCAAAATATCAAACTGAGTGCGCACAGATGTGGTGCGTTGTTCCTTTGGTGTAATTTTCTAGACTTCAATGAGTTTTGTTTGCAATAGGTGGAAGAATAGCCTGCAAGTAGAACTTCAGCAGGGCGTCTGAAAAGTTGGAAATAACCATGCATGGACTATGTAAGCTACACCAGTGCAACACGACACCCGCCTTCTTCCTGCTGTCTAAGGCTTTATTCAACTTTTCACACAAGTACAATACTTAAAAAGGAAAACTGCCTCCTTGGGACACAACCCGATAAGTTAAAACTCGTAAGATGTCCGAATTTACTCGTGTATCGGAAATTGACGACTTGACTGATAGTTCTCGCTTTCAGGTCAGGACAGACGCTCCCATCATCAGAGGTAGAAGAGGAAGGGGGGCATGTTCCAAAAATAAGTCGTACGTAGGCCTCACACAATACATACACAACTATAATCAGTAGTAAGGAAATGTATGTTGACGTACAATATCACGGGGCATCGGAGCCGACCGGCAGCCATGTTGGAATTTCCCTTTTTTTCCTTTTTTTCCCCTTTTTTCATTCAAAATGTTCCTTTTTCCTTCAAAATCGATTAAAATACCCTAAAATTTTTCCTTTTCTACCTAAAAAAAAAATCTCAAAAGAATCCCGTTTTCTCAGATCTGGAGATGGGGATTAGTGACCCAGGTGACAGGGTTCAGTGACGCAAAGTCAGGAATCAGCGACCCAAATGACCGGGATCAGCGACCCCGGGGTCAGGATAGCAGGACTCAAGACCTCTATTTAACCTTTGACCTAAAAAAATTCCAAAATTTAAAAAAAAATCCCAATAAAATTTTTAAAAAATCCAAAATATACCCAAAATTTTATTATTAAAAATTATTAAAAATGTATTTTAAGAAATTAAATTTCCTATGGTCCCCCCTTTAACCCCCTCACCCAACCAATTAGTCGGCAGGTCATCACACCCCTCGCATATTTCGTTACAGACTACTACAATCAAATTAGATGCAAACGAACTTACCCTTGACCATATGACCTTGAATGACCTTCACAACAAAAACTCTAGAATAAATACTTGAAAGTGAACATGCATAATACATTACTGACTATCACCACCATATTAGATGCCGAACACACCTTGGCCCCATGACCTTGAATGACGTTGAAAACGAAACCCAAGAAAAATACATAAAAGTCCGCAAGCATAATACATTAAAGACTACCACTGCCACATTAAATGCGTATAACCTTGACCCATGACCTTGAAAACAACAATTATAGAAAAAATGCATAAAAGTCAACAAGCATATTGCAATACTAACTACTGGCATATTAGATGCAGCTAACCTTAACCTTAACTCTGTGTCCTTCAAAACAAAAACACGAGAAAAAATCCATAAAATTCAGCAAGCATATGGCATTACAGAATACTGCCACCATATTAGATTATGACTACCTTGAACTTGACCCCATGACCTTGAATGACCATAAATGACCTTTAAAACAAACAAATATATGTCAAGAGGTAGAAGCTAGCCGAGTTGATATACCTTTCAGCTGCTGTCAAACTAAACCTCTCAGTTTACCTCCTAACTCCTTATAATACGTATATGAATATGCAAACCATATGGCGTCATATTGACTTTGAACCAATCGTACTGCGCCATTAATACATTGTGCAGACACCGACCAGCCAATCACGCGAGGTAGTGGTGGAGTTAGTTGGAGTCATCTAAGAGTCATTTGAGAGGCATTTGAAGTCATTCGGAGTCATCATTTTATAAGCAGTAGGGAGGTAAGCGGATAGGTTTAGTTTCACAGCAGCTGGCGTGAAAGGTGGATCGTCTCGGCTAGCTTCTGCATCTTCGCATAAATTTTTTTCTCGAGGTTTTGTTTTCAAGGTCATTTAAGGTAATGGGGTCAAGGTAGACTGCATCTAATTTGGTGGTAGTAGTCTGTAATAACATATGCTTGCTGAATTTTATGGATTTTTCTCGTGTTTTTGTTTTCAAGATCATTCAAGATCATCGGGTTAGGGTTAAGGTTACCTACATCTAACATTGTGGTAGGTAGTAACGTAATATGCTTGTTGACTTTTATGTATTTTTTCCTCGAATTTTTGTTTTCAAGGTCATTCAAGGCCAAAGGGTCAAGGTTAGGGTTATATGCATTTTATGTGGCGGTGGTAGCCTTTAATGTATTATGCTTGCTGACTTTTATGGACTTTATCTCGAGTTTTTGTTTTCAGGGTCATTCAAGTCTGGGGTGAAGGTCGATGTTACCTGCATGTAATATGGTAGTATTATTTTGCTGACTTTTATGGATTTTTCTAGAGTTTTTGCTTTTAAGGTCATTCAAGGTCATGTGGCCAGCATTGAGGTAGTTTGCATCTACTATGGTGGTGATAGTCTGTACTGTATTATGCTTGTTGACTTTATTATTTTTTTCAAGTTTTTGTTTCAAGATCATTTAAGGTCATGGGTCAAGCGCAAGGACGTCTATCTAATATGGTGGTAGTAGCCTGTAATGTTATATGCTTGTTGACTGGGTATGGTCGAGGGGATGGAAGCCTGCCGACTAATTAGTTTGGTTAGGGGGTAAAGGGGAAACCTTAGGAAATTGATTTTTAAAATACATTTTTTTTAATTATAATAATACAATTTTAAGTTTTTTTTAATTTTGTTAGATTTTTTATATATTTTTTTGGTTTTTTTTTTTTTTATGTTTTATCAAAGGTCATGGGTCCTGCTCTCCTGACCCCGGTCACTCGGGTCGCTGATCCCTGACCTTGTATCGCTGATTCCTGTCACCTGGGTCACTAATCCCCGTCTCCAGCTCTGAGAAAAACAGGGCAATTTTTTAGGGAAAAAAGGGGAATTTTTAAGAAAAGGGTAAATTTTTACTTTATTTTAATTGATTTTTGGGGGAAAGGGGAAATTCTGAGGGAAAAAGGGAAATAATGATTTCCAACCAGACGGCCGGTCGGTTCCGAGACTCCGATGCCCCGTGCCCTTGTGTGTCAACATATACTTCGCTACTACTATAATACATTCGCAGTTACTTCCAACTTTCCTGAAAACCTGCTAAAGTTCTATTTTCAGGCTGTTCCTACGCCTCGTGGAAACAAAACTTGCCTGAGTCTAGAAAATGACACCAGAGGGACAACGCATCGCATTGGTGCGCACTTAGTTTAACAATATTTTGCATAAGAACCTTTTCTTTTCTAGGCATTGCCAACTCACATATCTCATCTCTGTTTTTATTTATATTAATTAGAAATTAAATATTTTAATTTATACAAAAAATATAAGTAAGATTTCAATATAACGAAAAATAATGTACTTTTATGTTAACACAAATATAAAACTATCTCGTTATAAATGACAAATTTTGGTGCTAGTTAAACACGTCATACATGGCGTGATTTTCCGAAGGTTTAATTCAAGAAAGTGTGAATAGCCCGTGAATAGACTATAGCAACGGAGTACTGCCGCGACACTGTACAAGCCTCAGATCTCAGATAACTCGCTACTGACATCTCACCAGTAAGCTTGGTGGGCTGTTGGCCACAAACACGTGACAGAGCAATGACCGAGCGAGGTGGCGCACTCTTGCGTCCGAGAGTTCCTGGTTCGATTCCCGATTCGTTTATGCTGTTTTGTTTCGAGACCACCTGGAGGGGAGGACGGAGAGGCCAGCTCCGGTTCCTCCGGGAACTTTTGTTTGGTTTAAGATGGTTTTCTCACATCACTTCAGGCGAATGCCAGGATGCTCCCTTGTGGTTTCCTTATAGGCAATGGCCGATTTCTTTTCCCGCTCCTGATTATCACAGCAACTGGCGCCTTATCTAAATGACACAGTTGTAGACGAGATGTAATCCTGGCATAATAAAAAAAATACACAACAATGCATATAGCAGCACTTCGCGTGAGACATAAAGCTCAAATACACAAGCCCTGCTGTCGATCCACTGATCTGACAAAAAAGTGTTCGGATGTAAATTGTAATAGTCAGTCAGTCATTCGACGAATTACGCCAACTCCTGTTTTCGGCCTCGCAGGCCGCAAATAACCAGAAGAATTAAACATTTGCGGCACCAGCATTGTTTACTTACGCATTCCCCACGTCGAACAGACGTGGAGAAGTGACATATCAGCACAGCCATGCTGGAAGGATCCACGTGTCCTTCAGAATGACACACGCGCAGCTAAGAACTGCCAAGTCATTTTCGTTAAATACTTCTTCCTAGCAGCTGCGAGAACTTTTATTGGCGTCCTTCAACTGTCTGCTAGCGTTTCTTGTTTCGTCTTCGAGTTTCTCTCGCCCTCATGGTGAAGGCAGGTTCAGATGTCTGTGTTGTGGTGGATTTGCCGTTTGTCTGCCGAATGAGAATGTCTCTGATGTCATATTTTCTGTTAAAATACCAGGAGGACTCGTTTTCCGTTGTTACGTTCACAATAACATTTGTTTATTTTTTACGTTGGCAATGATACTTGTTTGCACTTTACGTGATTTGCTGGTATATATGGACCATTCACGGTTACGTAAACTTTTCTGAAACCCAGCTTAAGTTATAATCCCATGATATTCCTCCGCCTCATGCAAACGAAGTTTAACCGAGTCGACGAGATTACACCAAAGCCACAACGCACCGTATTTGTGCGCACTCAGTGTAAAAATATGTTGCATTAGAAATAATTCTTATAGGCATTACCAACACACCTATTTTCTTACTGTTTTAGTTCCTATTAATTTCCAAATTTAATTTATGGACAAAATATGAATAAAGTTTTTATTTTAAAAGATTACTCTTATGTTCTTTAATGTTTGTGTTTGTGATACATAACAAATCAGGAAGCCACCAAACAAGTTATACATGAAATTTTTCAATGATCCGATTTAAAAAGTGTGAATAAAATGTAAATAGAGTACAGTCGAAGTGCCTTCTCTATAGGGCATAAATCTAGAAGGTTAATTAGTGCCGGAATTAGCAAATTGATAATATATTTACATTTATAACAATTTCAGTTTCACTTGGCCGTAGCAGGAATTAAGTGATCAGGTCCGTGGCATTGCTAATTTTACATATGGTGGAAGAATATACAGTGCGCGTACAAGTATATCTTAAGCAGGCCTCTTAAACGTGCTCGGTTGACCTTGAACAGCCTATAGAAAGTGCCAAAAAAAGGTCAAAATAATCCACAAACGTATTTTACTGCTGGCGCGTTTCTCGTCAGCCCTGCGTGTATTTGTTTTGGGAGGCACGGGAAGTAGGGCAGTGGGGCGGCCACATGAATGAATCTGCGACATTACGCAAACACGCGATAAAAAGTTATGTTTAGGACAGAAGTAAACCGGGCCTTGTGGCTTTTGTCCGCCATGAGCCAGCTATATCACTGGACACTCCATTATTTTTTTCGCACCGTTTAAAAGGAGGTTAGCTTGCACACACACAATTTTGATACAGCCGTCGACTAAGACGAAATTCTGCAAGTTATATTTCTGCCAAAAACTGTCAAATTAGAAATTGTAAATTTTTTTTTCCATATTTTTTTTATTATTAGTTATTACAGTCCAAATTATAATAATTTATCTGCGTTACACAAAATAAAAAACAATGGACACAAATACATACTATAAAATAGTTTATTCCCAATTTTTTTGTTACTTGCAGCACCAATGAAATCGTGCTATAAACTTACGACTGCTCTCCACAATTAGTAAAATATATATTATAAACGTGTTTTAGAACCTGTAAATATTATATTGATCCATTCCGACACATCTCTAGTGTGTAGAAGTTCAAGAAACAGTACGAGAATATGTACTCCTTAATCACATTACTAATTAATAACAAATGGGTAGGTGCTGCTTAACTCGTGTTATCTAGTACAAGTCTTCCGTGACATTCACGTGATTAGATCCAGTTCAGAACCCACTGCTGATAACAACAGCTTCAGAGAAAAATAAAGTTATGAGATACGGCATGACCTCATGTCATGGTCAGTAACAAAAGGCAGTTTTCAGATGTACAAGATTTCGTTAATTTGAAACATATATACCGTCGAAAGGAAAACTATATGAAAAACAACGAAGATCGTTTCTGCAGCGTAGTTGTTTTCTTAATCACCAACAACCTGCATCAAGAAACGTAAAATATTTCTTAAGCTATCTAACTGAATCACGGCACTGGATTTCCTTAATTGTTTGGTAACTTAGTGATTTCATACCACTCACTTTTGAGTGGTGAATTCTGAAAATATTCATGTCCTGGATTCTTCAATTCTCCAAATAAAACATGAAATTTCTTTATTGAAGTGGAAGTGACACATATAAATTATATCCAGTATATGAAATGTCCCAAGAACATTAAGCATGGCAATATTTGACCACTGTTGCTAGCAGCATATTAAACAAAATGTCCCAGGATCACATAACACTGCGAAGACTCGGGAATCTCGTCGCTATTTTTGTGGCACTTTTCCCGGGGTGCTCGCTCCCGGATTTTCGCACGTGGAAATCGTGCCGTACGATGCCGCTGGTCAGCGGGTTTTCTCGGAACTATCCCGTTTTCCGTGCTCTTGCATTCCGGCGCCGCCCCATTTCCAATTAGTTTCATCCTCACCGGCTTCCGTAAAAGTCAGGTAGTAGAATATTGTGTTATCGAGAATGGATTTAACGAACTTGGTGGAACTCAGTAAAGTAGCGCCTAAATAAGGACGGAGCTTTCTTCCAAAATAATGATCAGTTAAAGCGATCACGCAGTGCATAATATGTACTTCAATACACCAAGTTTGGCTTAACTAAATTTGATGGTTCCAGAAATATGTCAATAAAATTAAGAAATAAGACCTAATTTAAAAAATAATAAGTGACTTCTATATTATTTATAGGTGGCATTCCATATTTCTACTGGCATGCTAAGGAGTTCACTTATAATTTTACTGAGGTGTAATGTTTAGTATAAATTCCTCTTATGTCGGTATCATCAAAACGGCAAACTAAATATGCTACCAGAAACAGCATTTAGTGCACAAAATAAGTACTAGTAGCAAAAAAAAATTATTTTACTTCTTACACTGTTTTCAGAAATAACGCATGTTACAAAAAGTATGATGAGGAAATTATTTTGAGAATAAAAAACGTAAAACTTACCTATTTAAAATTCCTTAGTTATAGAGACTACCTTGTGCTATTATGATATTTTGTTTAGATTCATTTCATTAATTCAAGAGAGATGGTATACAACGTTAACCAGGATTCATAAACCGAACTCCGAGAGATGATTCCTTATGAAAAATATGGTGGGATAAACATTAACAAACACTGTAGTGTGGTAAATATTAAGAGAGGTACGCGGCATTGAAAATCAAAGTTTGAAATGCGTGAATGAAAAAACATCACGAAATACTTGAGGTGGGGCGGCCAAAATCGAAATCGTGTTTCGTTAACTGTAGATTGTAAAACTGTTAAAATGTTGGTTAAATCGTCCTCCTTCATTGCATAAGGGGGTAGCAAGCTTAATTGTGCAGGTAACGTCAGAACACTAGCCGGTAATGAAAAATTCGAGACAAATTATTACTCACCATGGCAACATGAAGACCAAACGCCTTTTGTCCGAACTCGACCGTTTTCGAGAAAACGCCTCTCAAAATTTCGGAGGTGCGGCGAAGCCCTGCGAGGGTAGGCAACCCATCTGCCACCCGCGCTACGCTATTTGTATGCAAGTACTGGTTAATTTGAGGGAGGACAAGCGTAGAGAATAAGGAATGGAGTGCAAATAGGAGTAATAAATGACACATGCGTACGTAATATGTAGTACGGCGAAGAACGTCCTCGTCAAATGCCGCCATTCGCCTTGTCCGTGGTGCTCCAGCATTCGGCCATGTCGCTATTTTCGACCCTTCATTCCGCTATTGGCTGTTCACAGTAAAATGAGCACTTTAGAAAGCCCTGCTTAAGATCTACCTGTATGCACGTTGTGTGTTATTCCGCCTTATGTAAAATTAACATTGCCACGGGCCTCATCACTTTATTCGTACGTCGGTCAAGTGAAACTGTGAAATTATTATAAAAATAAATATTTTACAATACTCCTCATTTTTACATTTCAGCGCATAAAAAACATAAAGAATATTAAATAATTTAAGTTATTATAAATGGTTACTTAGCACTTTTTGTTCGACGTTAAGATACGAAACTACTTTCCTTTCATCGCTACCAACTTTACTGGGAGCATGTAATTTAGTGAGCCCGTTAAAAGATATGCCACGTAGGAGCAGTGATATTTTTCGAAGGTCCATTATAAAAGTGCTCACTTTATCGTGAAGAACCTTTATCTGTGTTGGAGCGGCGCAAATGTCGCAAGGGAGGGTTTATGACGCTCTGGGTAGCGCAGCCGTACCGCTTGTCTTGCATTTGGGTTGCTTCTCCGTACACGAGGTGCATGCTGGCTAGCTCCACTCGCCTAAAACATTCCATGCTTCCACAGCCAGCTGCAGGCTCATACTGACTTGCCAGTAGCCAAGCTCACCTCCACGCATGCACCGATCACATCCTCACCTGTTGCTCAGCCACGTGTGTGGCATGGGTGCTAGTAGTGTTGCCTGTCTTCACAGGCGTATACCCGCACCTCCGAAATTTTGAGTGGTGTTTTCTCGAAAACGGTTTACCAGAGCGAGTTCGGACAAGAGACTTTTAGTCTTCATATTGCCATGGTGAGTAATAATTTGCCTCTAATTTTTCATTACCGCCTAGTGTTCTGACGTTACCTACACCATTAGGCTTACTACTACTTTTGCAATGAAGGGGACTGTTTGACCGACCACATTTCAACAAATTTTCAATCGTCACGTCGTTTCATGAAACATGAATCCGATTTTTGTCGTTCCACCTCAAGTATTTCTTGATATTTTTACTAGCATGCATTTCATACTATGATTTTCAATGCCGCATACTTTCCTTAACATTCACCTCACGATATATACCAGGCCTTATGTTTCAAAATAAATCACCACCCAAGTTTGGCACATGAATTATGGTCAACGATATATAAGCTTTAGTTTCCAGGTGGCACTAACTTTCAAATTGGTAGGCAACAAAATTTACAAATATAATAATTTAATGCTCGCAATAAGTACTGCCAGAAAACCAAGTTTGGTTTAATAAATTCTAATATTTCGCTATAAAGAGCACATTGACACAAAATATTTATAAGTAGCTCCATTTTAGGTGTCTGGTATAGGTCTACAAAGGTCATACTAGCTTATATGGCTACTTTAGCACTACTTATATTTCATATTTGACAGAACAGTTCTCAAGCTATGTCAAAACATTTTTTTCGGATGGCGCTATCTTGCAAAATGACGGACAACGGAGGATATGTATAACTTATTTAATGTATATAAGATATACTGCCAGAATACCAGATTTGTATGAAACTGGTGCAATTATTTTACAATTGTGGTATGTTTACCCAAAGTATGTATAAGGCCACGATTTTAGAAATAAGTAACTGACGTGTTAAAATAATGCAGACTAAGATGATATGTCATAGCACTACTTGCAGGTTAGTTTGGTGGGAATCGCTATAGTTACCGATATACGATGAAAGAGCTTTATTTTATAAGTGCGCAAATTTGGAAAATGAGCGTCTAATCTTTAAATATTTTATAAGTTTCAAACTAGATAGTTTATCTAACAAATTTGGTCCGAATCGTGTATGTATTTCCCGAAATATTATGTAAAATCTTTATTTATTTATATGGCACAAGCTTTGAAAATAGGGAACTAACGAGGAAATTAACGTTTATAAAGTGGCTGTATAGACTGACAACGCTCCAGTTTTGGATCGTATAGGCTGAACGGTTCCCCGAGACATGATATAGTACCAAAAATTCTAAATCGCTGACATTTTGAAAGTAAGTATACAGTATTATATAAAACTATAAAAGTCGAGTGTCCGTACAAAGTGTTATATTTGTACCGAGTTTGGTTAAATTCGGTGCACGGGCTCATAAGTTTATAATGGACAAACAAACGCAGACACACAAACACACGCAAATATACAGACACACGGGTACATCTCATTCATAAAGCAAGTTAGAATTAAACAGAAAATAAAACTACACTGCAGTGTATGGGCTACTACTTTATGCAAAGCAGAACCACTTTCCTGGAGCATTAAACCGTTTCCAATTCTGTCTTCCGTCATTATCTGCATGAAGAGATGCCGTGATGTCTACTACTTTTCGTGTGACGCATGCTGAAAATGGCGCCTATCTTCGCCTGCCGATTTTTCACATTACGAAGCGCACGCGAAAAAATACAGGACTATTCTTTAGTGAAACAGTTCTCTCAGAATTTGTCGCAAGCTTAAAGCATAAATTTAACTTTTACGTTCTAAATGGAGACATTGCAATTTCTTATTACTAGTATTTGCACGACAATTAGGTCTAGTTGACCTTACAAATCACCTTTTTTCGAGACTATCGTTTGTTTTTGAGGCACAAAATCATAATAGAACACTGTACGCCTGGATGGAAACGATGTTCTCTATTTTTAATTCTAATACGAGAAAAAAAATAGAAAGCTGCTATTTTATTCGTCACTGAACTGTTCTGTATACTGGAGCATGGCAATAAGATTACATGCCTTCAAGTACAATAGTAGCTGCCAGTATCGTTTAACCTAAGGACCTAACTTTCAACTGACGCAGTTGTTAATCGAATGTGTAACTGTCTTACAATAAATAAACAAATAAATTCAATTCTAGTAGCTAGTTTCGTGGTTACAAAATTAATCCAAAATAAAGAGAGCATCTTAAATATAAGCGGGAGAGGATTCCAGATTGGGTAGGGTAATTGAGATATTTACTGTTCATTCCACCAACGAAAGAAGTGCTCTAGCAAAGCCTTGTGAATGCCAGGATTGTTTTCAGTTTCTCGCGGCATCTCCAGCGACGCAAATTGTTTATTTGATTTTTCTTCAACGCGACCGTCAGCAAGTCACGCTACAGCTGAGCTCCATGAAAGACCTAACTGTGCGAGGGCGAGCGCTACTGCTTCCGAAGATGTCCTTGTGGCAAGCAAGCACGTGACATCACTGTGGCGGCGTCGTCCTGGCAAGCTGCCCGCATTCCTTCCGAAGGCTACTTGCGTCCAATTACAATGCAGCCGTAACTTCCGCAATCATCTCTCGCGTGTCCTCCGCCCGCGGACCGTGAGGTGAGAAGGGGCAGGTTTATACCTCTGCCGACATTCCTACGCGTATACTTAGAACAAGTTATTACATTCATTAGCAGTTGAATTAGAGATACCTTAGTTTTATTCGAAAAAACTCGAAACGTCTAATTGATTTCAACAAAAAAAAACACCGTTATCGAAGTAGGCTACTAACCAAACAAACAACATTTTGAGGCCTTTCGATCGAAACTATAGTCCGTCTCACGCTTAGATTACAGTACAGGGCTTATGGCGCTCACTGTTGCCAGATTACTTCAGCTTTGTGACGTAACTTGCAAGCTGAGAAACAAATGGGCGATGAAGGAAACGGCCTGATTAAGACAATTTTCATCTGTTTACCTCCCTGCCAACTCGTAAAGGAATCCAATCCTGCAACGCAAAGCTAAGTAGCTCCTTTGAAACTGAAGCCTGTGGAAACCCTGTCATTGTGATTGCATGGCGCGCACGCAACGAAAATGGCATTTTTTAAAGGTTGGATAAAGATAACACATCAGACAACAGTGCACGCAGCAGGGACAATGACAGAGTTAACGACAGAAACCATGTATTGGAAAGAGAGAGAGAGTGAATGCCCATTACACAGCACACTGCAATCTAAGAGTGAGACGCTCTACAGCTACACTCACATAGTTTTCGGTGAAGATAAGATATACTCTCCATTAGATTCTTAACAGTTTCATTAAAATATATATGTCACTTTAAGAAATTAAATATTTCGTTTAACAACGTCGAGGATAGAAAACAGATCCAGTCTTTATAATTTAGAACTAGAGTGACTCGCTAATTTTTGCGGGGAAAAAAAATTAATGATTGTTTCATCCTGCACATTTACTGTACGAAACATTTTTTACACACTTTTCGAGTGTGACGTCAGGCATTGCCACTAATCTGAAACTCATCCTCCCTACTCTTTTGCAAAGGGTCTCCTGATTGTACAATTGAAACCTCACGTCTGGCATACAAGTAGAATAATTCAGCTGAGAAATCAAACTTCGCAAAATGTTTTGAGGAAATTAGTATAATAGGTAACTAATAGACGTATTAGAAATATAGCGTCCGTAACTTCAGTGGACAGGAAATGATAGGCAGTTGGGCAGAATGCATTTTTTGGTTGGGAAAAGGTGACTGAATAACAACAGCGAATATGCATTCTTCCAGGAAATTACAAAGTGTAACCATTAACTCCACCTGGAATATACTAGGTGAAAATTTCAGGAACACGCCATAGGAATTACAATTAGAAAAACTGACAAAATATAAAGTAAAAAGTTATGACAAGTTAGTACAGAGTGGTTCGATATATTTTTTAGAGTAATTAGTGTGCCATATTTCAGAAGTGTAGTTCAAACGATTCAGAAATGGATGGAGTCACTGCACAGAAAGGACACTGGATAAAGAATCTCACTGATATAGCTCCTCCTAGGATATTCGAATGAGTAATTACTAAATGGCATGTATGTAAAAATTAAACATAAATTATCAGAATTGCCTTTCAAAACCTCAGTAAATAATTGGCCAAACGTTACACAAAAAATTATTAAAGAGTACAACTTTAATCTCGGACGATATTTCACTGCACTCTGGAATCATTTTTAGAAATTTACACGATGGGACATCTTCGGTGATTTCAATAGCGGCAGACCGTTAGTGTGGACTCCTTGGTAACATCAAGAGTGAGTGAATGAAGATAACTGGGCGACTCTTAACATCGAGGTCTTGACAGCCGATGAGGGTGAGGTGCATATGGAACAGTGCTGGAATGAAAGGGCGAGGGAAACGGGAGATCCCCAGAAAACCCGCAGACCAGTGGCATCGTCCGGCACGATTCCCACTTACGAAAATCCGGAGGAAAACCTGCCAGGGATTGAGGCCGTTTCGACACAGTGGGAGGCGAGCAGTCTAACCGCTCAGCCACCGTGGCCCCGGTAACGTCAAGATAGGACAGGACGGATACGGGAAAGACTAAGATACACGCTACTTGTAGTAAACGAAGAAAGATTGCGGAGTGGTAAACCACTAGACTCGCAATCGAGAAGATGTGGGTTCGAATCCCAGTCCGGCTTTTCTAATTCAGTTATTCATCGTTTACCGAAATTACTGCAGGCAAAATCATGGATTGTTCCTTACTACATTACTTCTCTGAGGGTCTGAGGTGGTTTAGTGGCCACACTACTCACCTCCCACAAAGGCGAACTGGTTCGATTCCCGGCGGGTGTAGCTCCCAGATTTGCGCTCGTGGGAATTGTGCCGGACGATGCCTCTGGTCGGCGGGTTTTGTCGGGGATCTCCCGTTTCACCGCCCTTGCATTCCGGCGCTGCTTCTTCCTTACCTCGTTTCACCGTCATCGGCTGTCAAGACCTCGCTGTTACGAGCCGCCCAAATCTCTCAACTAAACTCAACCATTCAATTTGTCGTCTCAGATGCGACGTGTCAAGTGCAGCGCCGCCACGTACGTGCGTGCAGACTCGTGTCACGTGCACGCATACTGGGGAGTGTTGAAGCGGGGTGGTTGACCTGCCCTCGCGTGGAGTCACGTGAGCAGCAGCCGGCGCCGCTGACTGCAGCATTGTTGTCGCCCTCCAACACTGCGAGGCGCGGCTCTGCTGTGCTAGTCCTGCAAGGGAGCGAGGGAGTGATCTCAGGGTGGAAAAACCTCAAGGTCGGCCGCCACAAAAGGAACGAACCATCCGCGGAGGCAGATGCCGCTTGCCGCCTGCGACTCTTCGCGCTGCCTGCCTTCTTGCAACATTACACAGCACACACACACTGTTTCAAGACGAATTCAAGATCAAGACTTCGCAGTGGCAACTGTTACCACTGAGATGGCCGGCTGTATGGAAAGTCAATGTTCAAGCATGCGGTTTTGGATGTTTTCTCCAAGTGGCCAGTAAACTGATACATGCTTGTTTCAGCACCGTTTCTATGTGTTTTTTTTTTTCGGATACTTCCACGTCCAGCAGAAGAGTAATAATTGTATGCTGGCATGTTGAACTGCATAGTTGTCCCTGTATTTTGATTTTGATTAAATTTTGTATTTCTTCCTGTTATTGTAATAAATCATTTATCATCGATCGATCAATGTTCACGCACGCACAGAGGAATCGGAAATGGAAATAATATTCTACTAGTATACGATTATAGAAGTAAAACATCTGGATATTTAATGTGCATGGAAATGTTAAATACCTCACGTAGTGCACTTACTGCTCCCAAAAAAATGTGACACATCAAATTTCTTAATCAAATTTATTCTTATATGCCCTACTGCAGATATTGTTAAACGAGGCCAAAATAATAGAATGAGCAATAAAACAAATGAATAGCGAGGATAGATTACTCATCTACATACAAATAACTGAACGACATGACAATAATACAGACGAACCTATTGACGAAGACGAAATACATACACACACACACACGCACACGCACATATGTATATATGTTCTGCTGTACTCCAAGTATTAACTCTGTGTTGACTCCTTATGAAAAGTGTGTAATATCACCCCCCCCCCCCCTACCGTCAATACGAAAATACAGATGCCTTGTCATCGTAAACGTTTTGAAACCCTGTATGAGATAAAAGTTTTAAATTAACGAAAAAATAGTTTTCTTGGTGGAACCCTTATGGGCGAGCGGTTTTTTAGAATGACAAAACGTCTAAAACATGAGATATGATGCTGTGGTTTACCTGCCTGCTATGCGACCTGTCGCATAAAGGGAACGATGTTGCCGAAACAGTTTTCACAAATTCCAGATTTCATTTTAATAACTAATTATTTTAATTTGTTGTTTCATCTCAAGAGTTTAAATTATTTTGAAACAAATCCAGTTACGATTTTTAAGAACGTGTACTTACACTGGATATACTATTAGCGGCGATCCGGAGGGAGGGCGCAAAGAGGGAAGTTGGGGCAACTCCCTTTTTGCATTTAGCACTGATTGTTTTTGTTTAGTGTTTGAAAAAAAAGGCAATTTTTTAGATTATCACATTCTCAGTATCCTCAGTTAGAGAGAGCAACTGAATAAAATAAGAGGCGGAAATCCCATGCATTTGGACTGAGGCGTTATTTCAAGGCATAAAATGTAATCATGTCGCAAATACACATACCAACCTACCGAGCGAGGTGGCGCAGTGGTAACTCACTGTACCCGCATTCGGGATGACCTGATTTCGGTTTTCCATGGTTTTCCGAAATCGCTCCATGCGAATGCTGGGATGGGTCCCTAACAAAGGCCATGGCTGATTCCTTCCTATTCCTTCCCAGTCTCTCTTCCCTGTGCAACTTGCACCATCTCTAATAACCTCGCTGTCAACGAGACGTTAAGCCCAACTACCTACCTATCTACCTACCTACCTACCTACCACTACCAACCTATAAAAGTAAATGGCAAAAGAAACTATAAAAATTTACAAATTATATATATTATGTAATTTGAACTTGTCTATGACATTATTTTTATTTACACTATAAATACAAAAAGGGTATATTTTATTCTAATGCTGCATTTCCAGTAGTTTCGCGATTTTGAGCGGAGACATAGTTTTCGTACATTCACATGAAATTCGCGGGAATTTTTGCATCGCTAGTTTATGCAATTATGAACGTGACAGTGTTTTCGACTGCTCGTTCGATTGTCCGCGTCGCTAGTGAGGAAACTGAAGATAGGCACAGAAAAAAATCCTTCCTTCCACCCACACTGCCTAATTTTGGCACCCAATCTCCGCTACCGTGTGCATGTATGTATGTATGAATGTATAGGATGTATCTAAATTCAACCGACAACCTTCGACTGTAGGGTAATCACGAAAAAATAAATGAAAAACAAATGTACGACCTGTGGTCTAAAGTGAATACTAAGGGTAGTAGAGATCTTTGAATTGGACCTGAAACACTTGTTTATTTAAAATATTGGAGATAACATTTAATATAGAACACAGATTGTCTGCATAATCATAACTGAACAAATAAGTATCTTCAAACACCACAACATCTCTCCTGTCATCATATTATTTCATGTAAATAATCACGGTTTCTGCCCCTATTTAGAACTAACCTCCCTATCGCAGCAACTTATTTGGGATTTAAAATATGGATTATTATTCCCTATGTCACAATTAACAAAAATGTCGCCTTGTGTAAATACCTTAAGTCTCATCGTTTTCGAGTAATTTCTTTTTTAATTTTCAAAATAATATTTACTAATACTTGGCAGGTGGGACACGCACACTACCCAATAACACACTGTTGCAGTTATTAAAGGGAGGGGAAGATTCCAAAGAGTGGTACTGTAAAAATGTGTAATCTCCCTTAGAATTAATTTTAGACCATAGTTCGTATATGTGTTTCCAACTTCTTTTTTCATGATTAACCTGCAGCCGAAGTTTGTCGATCGGTCGAATTTGGATACATCCTGTATAAACTACTATTCCCATCTACTTACATACACACATACACACAAACGACACAACAAACACAACACAGACAAGTGCAACGTTTCGGAAACTGGTAATAATAAAATAGTGGTGGAAGGCAACATAATTTATTCAGCACGGCAAAAATAAATAAAAAGCCCTGCTTTAGAAATAAATGTAGCTGGCCGCTAGCGGGGTACCATCACACACCGGAAAATGAGGGTGCAAAAACAAGGACGGTATATCATATTTCCGTGCCGGTGCGCACAGACTGGTTGTGGCACAGACGTATCCTCTTGACTGCGTGTGGATATCGTCCAGATGCCTGCACTCAACTGGACTTAGCACGACGTCATCCACGGGGGAAAAAATGTGGACAAGAAAACAGTCTGACCTAAAGGAGTCGGACTTCGGACGTCCAAGACACTGCCTGTGCTGGTCGCAGGTAGCTACTACACTACAAATGTCGGTGCTCGGTGTAGGGCGTTGGTCACAGCAACGCCACGTCAGTAGAGCCAAGAGTATTTCGCGAATTCATTCGGAGACGAGGTAGACTCCAAACACTTGTTCTTTTCTCCTACTGTTATGATTGGATGACAGTTCTTCAGACACGCCCCGTTTAACTGTGAGCCAGTGATAAGCTGGAAGCAGTAGTGTGAGTGAGAGTTTAACAGTTGTGTACAGAGGCCCCAGTTGATCATGGCAACCAATAATCAAACTATAATGTCTAGAGTGTATACAGGACTGCCCAGCCTAGCTTGCTGCCAACTCAATCCGCGAGATACTCGGGGCTCTACACATCAGGCATCGGATAACTCACCACACTAAACTGTGAGCTTCTTTCTGGGCACTGCGAAGTGCCCATTCCATGTTTTAGCAGTGACGGACAGACATCGAGAAGTAGGAAGTTGTGTGAAATAGCCAAAGTTTCAGTTACTGCGGTGTATTTGTTCTCTTTTAGACAGTTACGCGTGAGAAAAATTTGTGCATCGCGCGTGAGAAATATTTGGGTATCGCTTAACAGCTAAGGTCTTTAGCGTCGATGAGGTTGAATGAGGTGAAGATGGAGCAGCGACGAAAGGTGATGGTGGAAGAAACGGAACTACCCTGAGAGGATCTAACGGCCAGGGGCAAAGTCCGCAATGTTTCCCACTTGTGAAATAAAATGTGTGTTTGGCTCTACTGGTTCGCCGTAGAGAGATGCGAGTGGTCTGACTATTACACTACAGCGATTCTTGTTAGGCAATAATGTGTGTATACATGGAAGAGGAAGAGCCCGACAGTATTCGTTATATTTTATTACTGGGCTGCTTTTATCCTAAGCATTTAGTTATTTAAATATTATAAACTGTACAATCTTAAAGTTACAAATGAAAACTGCACACACATCCTTGGATTTGCCGAGATCCTGACCTGTATGAAAGTATCGCTCTAGCAACTGTTCGACAGATACATATTTTTAAACTACATAGCTTTAAAAGATACTCATATGATAATAAATTTACTTTCAAAATTTTCAATTGACTTGACCGTGTCATAAATTATCAGAAAACTGACTAAACCTTCTTGCCTTATAAGTGAAATATATTTTTTTATTACACAATTTATTACACACGCCCAGGAGAAAAATGTTACGCACAGTTTCTAACAGGCTTGGAGGAAATACAACGCAATTATACATGTTGAAGTATTGCGTTATTTAAATAATAACTGCAGTTATCTAGTCACATGGACAACACAGCTGGCAGTACGGGCCATGTTGTTGTTCCCGTGTCAGTAGGGTGTAGCATCCCTTCGGGACTGTATACATACACCCATTCGGTTTGGAAGGTGTCGTGCAACCGTTGTATTTTCTCATAACGAAAATCGATCCATAGCTGTTATAACTGGCTCTCGACATCCTGCAGATCAGCAACGGGTAGAATTTGACATCCGAGCTGAAAACACGCGTGTTCTGTTGTCGACAGATCGTAGGAGCATGTTGGTCGCGAGAGTACCTCGACATGATGCAGGCTTTTTATAGACACGTGTGCCGTTGGCCTGTGCTCTCTCATTAGAAGCAACGCATGAGGACGCAGTATATCGCTGATGTATCCCTGTGTCGTTAACGGTCCCTAGAATCACTACCAGAGGTGATCTTAAGTCATATCATGTAGCTACCCAATTCCTGATGACAGTAATAATGCCGACATGTCTTACAATGTTCATCCACGATGATTCAGTACCGAGATTCACCACTTGTCATCACTTCACTCCTCCTGGTTATGACACCACTCCATCTCTTTTTTGGTGTTTACAGCAACTTCTGCGTGGGATAGTGGAACCATAGTCCATCTGATACCAATCGCGTATATGTAGTGCGACATAAACTGGGTGTTGGGGAATGAGAGTGTATGTCCATCAACCGTAATGCTTGGGACACAATACGTAAGTCCCTCCGTGGCGTTGTCTGCCTTGGTCGATCGGATACCTCATGACGTGTTTGGATGCCTTCACACACACACACACGCACGCACACACATACTGGTTCCAGCATAATTCCACTGTGAAATCGTATTTTACAACACGCCTGCCAATTGTATCATACGTCCACCCGGCCTCATGCAGGTTCACAATACAGTCCCTATAGTACGCTCACTAGCTGTTTGTCCCTACACTGCACAATAAAATACGGCTAGCAAGAGCAAAGGGTCGGTGAACGGACTTCTTCGATCTCCGTCAAGTGCTGGCAATGTTGTTTAAGCAACCCCAAGCAGTTCTAGGAAATCCGCGTAAGTTGCCCGAGATACGCCAATGTTATAAGCCCCGGCAGCCGCGTGCTGCGGCCTCGCGCTTTATTAACGATTCCACCTTCCCTCTCCAGGCAGACCCACGTGCGCATACGAGCAATTGGAGAATGAGAGCAGTGTTTTTGGGGTTAGCGCGAGGCACGTCCGCTGGCCACGTCATCCGGACAAGCTGCGGCTGGCCACGTGCGGGGACTGGTTCTTCTCAGTCGCTGGGCGCAGCACGTCCCTGCTCCAGCTAAGGAAACGGACCATGACATGTCTATTTTTAAGTGTGACGTCAATGAAATTATTGCTCGCTTTTGTTCACTAGAAGGGAGGGGAGGGGGTGAATCACGTCTGTAAATATTTCCTATTTATGCCCTAGTAGAACTCCGGGAACACGAATAAACGGCGTGGTTACGTAAACTATCAGAGCGAGGGCCAGGAATAATCAGTTAGAGGGGGTAACCGTATCTTAGCTAGGAGCTGCATTCATGATCTACCCACGAGTAAAGTGATTTATTGACACAATTGTGAGAAATTTTGTAAGAGATTATCGGTGTACAATTATTTCGGATTTTTCTTCGACCAAGCCGAGACTACTCGGTTTCGTAGTGGCTCGTTTGATACTTTAAAAATAAGTACTTTCAGCGTAAACAATTAGTAAATCATGATTTATTAAACATTACCTAGGGTATAATACAGTTTTATTTCCTTGCAGTATTGCATTGGTACTTTACTACAGAATACATGGTAGTGTAATATTTGTGTTGTTATTTATGTTTGTGGGAGTATTGCCTTGCATGTGTTATGTGAGCAACTGTGGTAGATAACATTTTACGTAGTAATTAATCATCGGCGAATCTGGCCACGGTGTAAATTAGCACCAATTATAAAATGCAAATTCCTTACTGAAATATTACTTCAAATATTTGTGTGAGCAATACAGGTACCGTGCGTAAGTCTTAAACCCAAGAATAGCTCAACATTAAAGAAGATAAAACACAAGCTAGAGCAGCTTAAAAGACAAGAACACGAAATATGACGAAACCCTTCACTTCGAATAAAACACGCACGTAAAGAAACATGAACACTCGAGAAAATATTCCATGCACTGCAATGATAAAACTCTCGTAAAACTGCGGATAAGCTGTTGATTTATTACGATAAAAAAAAGGCATGGTGTTTGCAAGATGAAACAGTAAATGAGCGATATATAAATTTACTGACAGTATTAGTTTAAATTATAAAATTTAAACTGATTCTATTATTTTTCTATAGTACAATTAGAATAAAACATCAACCTCCTTCACAAATGTAATGAAAGTTATTATAAGATAAGACGAAAACCAATGCATCTTTTAAAGGAATATCAAGCGTTTAGACATTTATTAAATTTGGCAAGATAAGCAAGTAGTACAATTGACGAATTGGTTTCGGCCCCTGGTCTGTTCTGAATAAGGCGAAGTGGATTTAAAATCATCTTTCTGCCTAAATATCTTGATTTTGCAGTTCCAGTTACCAAATGGGTAATGAGATAACACGACTTTTAGAGTGGCTCGTCGTCTTTACGACTTCCAACGACGTCCCAGTAGGGTGGCGCCATCCTTGGACGCTGGCGTCGGCTGCTGCGATAACTCTCAAAACTTGTCTGCAAACGTTTTGAGCCTCTTCTTCTACATGTCCTGCGTATTCATCACACTCGCACCTCTCCCCAGATGTACCCTAACTATAAAAAAAGTAGTCATTGCAAATTAATTTAAGATAAACAGCAGAGCCCTAACTTAGGACTGACTGCTTCTGTCAATTGCCAAAAAAAAAAAAAAGGAGCCTTAAGACAAGGACTCATAAAGCTTTTACAAGCAGGAAATAACGTATTAAGCTTCTTTGATTGACACAACGTATCGCAAAAATGTTAGTATAGGCCTAATCTTCCTTCGCTACAGTTATTAACTACCACGTAGTCCAGATATGCATATAAGTACCTAAGCCTGGTGCTAAAAGAATTTAAAATCAAAGATTTAAACCTACTTACAGGGCATAATAGACACTACATAAAAGTGGATTTAATAAAATCTTTAGAGGAGGTTCCTGATATTTCACAAAACTGACTAATTAACTTCAGGCTCTAAAACTTTTCATTACAGAAGAATGTAAACAAGCCACTATTGATTTTAAAGGTAAATTAATAAGTGTTGTATCGTACGGTTGGGCATACAGTAGTTAAATACAGTATACTGAAAGCGAGGACGTAATATCCAGCTGGTCAAATAGAGGTGCGAGAATAAATCCTGTACAGCGAACATTAATTTTAAAGTATCGTGTACAAAAATGGCGATACGTTCGACAGTGAAGCCAAACAAGAAGATAAAATTTCTCGTTCCTAATGAAATTTTCGACAGTCAGAAAAGTTATCTTGGTGAAAACGTAGTGTACCTGAAAACTTCTCCTAACTGAAATTTTAAATAATAAATTAACAACACTACAAGCTTGAGGACAAGTCAAACGCTACAGAAGTCCATATTTTCGGAGAATTCTGCCAAAACCAAAAGTTGCTGGTTAGATGGGAATACTAAACAAATAAGGGAAGAATAGTTACCGTTTTCTCACTCTGATATAGCAGACTAATAGATTTTCTTTTTTCAGTGTGGCGTAACGCCAAACCGTAGAGGGGTTGGGCGCACCCAGCTGTAGCATATGCCATGACGGTTTAACAGCAATGAGTACGTAGGTGTAAAACAAAGAAAAAAAATTATAACAGTCGCGTTTAGAAAATTGCTTGTAGTTTCAACGTTGCAGAAAACTTATCGCAACTCTTACGTGCCGTATGTCAGTTCGGCGAATATAACGAATCTTAATAATCCAGTGTGATATCTAATTGTAGTATAACGCTTTTTATTTACAATTATATATATATATATATATATATATATATATATATATACACACAACATATATATATACATATACACACATACACTTTATTTTGGCTTATTAACACCCTTACTTTATTCATGTACGCTTGTTGAGAGGAACGGGGGAATGTTAACACATTAAATGAATCTAAACAAGCATCTATAAACCTAAAAACAGGTCACACGTCTTTGGTTTAGCCGAGACCTAGAGGTCCCAAAGACTGCCTTACTGACCTTGACACGGAGTTTCTCTATTTAGTCGATACAGCGTGTTTCCGTAATGCTGTTGCAACGGTTGGGAAATGATTCCGTATAAAAAAAATCAGGCAGAAAATGTACTTATTGTGGTCTATTAACGGGAAAATTTAAAAACAACAAGAATTTACTTAAAAATATCACAAACTATTGCGACGTGTGCAACGTGTCATGTTCGTGCCCCATAGTTGGGCTGCCAAATTAATTTATGTAAGGCGCATGCAACGATAAATATGCACTTACGTTGGCACCAACTATTCTGTGGCACAGCAGGACGCCGATGTTATAAGCCCCACGTATGGGAGCCAAATTAACTATGTAACACCTTATTTGATATGACATAAAATGATGTATTACACCTGTATGTAGAACTACACAACTATAAAGTAAGGAATATTTAAGTCTTCGATGGCCTCGGCTAGTTGCTACTGCATTATGAGTTGAGCCATACACCCTTTAACTTATCTAACACCTCTATTAAAAATATTCTCTATTCATTGGCGAAGTTAATTAAAGCTGTTCACGATAAAGTGAGCATTTTTTAAATCAACCTTATAAAAAGTCACTGCCCCTACCTGCATATGTATTAACGGGCGCACTGTGTGAAATGCGCCCAGTACAGTTGGCAACGATGGCTGGAAAGTAGTTTCATATCTTAATATCGAATAAAAATTGTTAGGCAACCATTTCTGATGACTTAAATTATTTCTTTCACTTTCATTTTTTTCTTTTTTTTTTTTAATGCATCGAAGTGCAAAGATATGTGCATGATATTTACTTTCCTAATAATTTCACCGTTTTACTTGACTAACGCATGAATAAAGTGATGAGGCCCATAGCATTGTTAATTTTACGTAATGCGGAAGAATACACAACGTGCATGCAAGTATATCTTAATCAGGGCTTTCAAAGGCGCTAATTTTTCCGTAAACAGTATATATCACCAATCTAGGGCACAATCTGGAACATCACATATGACACTACCCCAGAATATACAAATGCTAACTACTTTAAAAACAACTGAAGAACAAACAATGACAGCTTTGATTATACAAGGGTTTAATGAATAATAAGTTGAAAGTTGATTGCACGACCAACATTACGGTTATATGTTCCGAGTATTAGCTACCGCAACTAGGAACATAGATACAAACTAATAATAGACAAAATTGAATATTTAAATTTATAACCGAGACCAGCTAGTCATTCAACGCTAAATATCTGCTCTTAGTTGCAGGTTAATTCGTTGGGTGTCAAAAGCTGCACACTGTTAGAACTTTACTTCGACTTATTGATTTCTGTCGAAAGGCGAAAGTGGCGAGGACTGCTCCCTGGAGTCGAACTCGGACGGATCTCCACAGCTGACTTATCCAATATCCGTAGAAGAACGGCGGAGATGAAGACTTTCTTAAAGTCGAACTCTAATACACCTCTGCAGCTGTAGTCAGGACTATTGTTGCAGCTCTTCTCTTATACTTCATTTCCGCTTGAATATGCGACTCAATTACTCAATCAGTTTCTAGTTGGATCATCATCAGTGAACTGACCCAGTCCCAGCGGAAAGTCAGAACCTTCCGTCTTCATCGTTTGTTATTGGCTAGCTAGTGTCGTATTACATAAACAAAAGCTACAGCTTTCCTTCTCTAAAAGAAAATAAAATTATTTTAACTATTAAACACAATTTGAACATACCTCTCTGGTGTGTAAAAAAAAAAACCTTTAACAGCAATGCCAGTAACAAACTCAATTACATACAACACAACTATCAAATGAAATAAATAATTTACTCTTATTAAACTAAACGTATGCAAAATAGATCAAAAACATTAGAACTCAGAGTCCGGACATGATTTCATAAAATTCCTCATAATTAGGCCTACCACGCTATTTAAAATAGATGTGTTACATGAATATTTTATTTATAATGAATCAAACTAGAGAGAAAATAGGTGTGTTGGCAATGGCTAGTAAGAAATAGTTCTCATGCAAAGTATCATTAGACTGAGTGCGCACGAACGGCAGTGCGTTGTCCCTTTGGTGTAATTTTCTTTCGGTTAAGCTTTGATTGCTTGAGGCGGAGGAACACCCTGGAAGTAGAACTTCAACAGGGCTTCAGGAAAGTTGGAGGTAGCCGTGAAGAGACCATAGTGATGCCCCTTAAGAACAAGACGCTCTCAAGAGGGATAACATGTCAGTGACAGCTGACTGACTGGAGATCTCTAACAGTAAACGCAGCTGTCAGCATCAAGGCGTGACTTGAGCTTACATCACGTGCGTGTCCTCCATGCGCTGGGCAAGCAATCCTCACACAACCGCTAACAATCGAGCTTTTGTACAAGCCGCGACACGTGCGTTGGCTACGCAGAACAGACAATGTCTCCGTTCTTCCTCTTTTTTATCTGCAATGCGGTACCACTAACTGATTTTATAAGTGAAATTTATAATACATTTAATAATTTATATATATTAATATTATATACCATTGCAAGATTTTATTGGTTTTATAAACACAATTTTCTTTAGCTAATAGCCTTTTACAACGTCATGTGCATTGCCAACTACTAACACCATTATGCTAATGCTGCATTGGACTGATGCGTGCAGTGCAGTAACGACGCATTTCTGAAATGTGGTTGGATCACGTGACCTGTATGCCGACTTCCCGTGGCGCAGTCGGTTGGTGCACCACCCATCTGGGGTGCGGGGAGGCTCTGGGTTCGAATCCCGGATAAGGCATCGGATAAGTCATAGGTGTTAATTTAAGTTAGGTTATAAATTCGTCTGTAAGCCGTCCCCTGCTAAGCTTTCAAGCATAAAACCGGGGGACATTAAAAATCCCTTTCAAATACAAATACGTGACGTCACTGCAATGTTCAGAGCAGTGCTGTGAACTGCAGTGCTGACCAAGTTAACCATCCTTTAACTCGGGGTCGGCAACTGATAAGCAACCGAATAAATACGTCACAATGGACGAACCAATGAAATGCAAATAAAAGCGGGGAAAACGAGTACTTTGTGTATATAGTTAAACACTGTAACAATATATGTAATAAAAATAATGCATAACGTCGTCCATTGATCAAATGTGCGTGGAAACGAGCGTACATAAATAAAGTGGTAGCCCTGCCACCTATAGCGAGTCAATGGAACTACACACGTCAGAAGAGGAGATTTTTTGTAGCTCGCAGAGACCGACGATCGGCACTTAAGTCGGCATCAGCGAGGTATTAGCAGTTAGTATCAGCCAAATGTAGCAGAACCTTGCAGCCTGACGCGACAAAGAGATGATCAAGTCCTTCCAGGCAAAAGTCAAGACAGACACACACATGTTTTTCCTCCGATTAAACACTTGGTTGTTAAAACTCTCCCCCCGGGATTGTTTACGATAAGAAGATTTTCTTTCAGTCGGAATATTAATTAATATATAAAGTAGGCCTGTATTTCCGATCACACGGGAAATGTTATTACTTATGTGATGTAAAACTCGTTACTTTGGCATATTTTGTTAAAAATATTAGTCTTCATCACCCACATACTGTTCAGCGCTGATTACTGTTTTAGCTGTTGTACTATAATTACTTTTTGTTAGGAGAAGAATTACAATTTCTGGGCAGACTTAGTAAATAAAAAAAAAGACATTGGTAACCCTCAGTTTTTTTTTTTTTATGTAAGGGTGGTGAAAATAATTCAATGTCCCCAGTCTTTAGAAACCAAACGAGTGTAACCATCCAGGAAGAAAGCCATCGACGATGACCAACAGTATGAAATATTTTCCTGGGACAAGGTAACGGGCAGGAGAACCTAAGGTAAATACTTGCGCGTTCATATGGGCCTCGCATTTGCCTACGTTTATTTTTATTTACCGCGTGCGAAAGCACGTCTCGCAGGGCCGGCCAAGGAATTTTGAAAGCCTGGAGTAGTGGTATTATGGCGAGGGCTGGTGCAATGTATTTTAAATGGAAGCCGCAGCAGCTTGTGCAGCTGGTCGGCTAGTTGGCTTCGGTTCGTCTCGGACGAGATCGGCAATCTTCGGCTCGACTCAGGGGGTGCTCGGAAGCCTTCGACTCGGGTTTGTCGAATGTTTTTTTGTTGTTTCGTTTCTCTCTTTCATTCCATCTTGTCTTTCACTCTACATCTTTGTTTAAATTTATTCTCACCACTTTTCAATCAATCATCACCAGTCATTCACCAATCATCGCCAATCTTCACCAATCATTCTCCAATCGTCACCGAAGGCACCGCACTTAGCACTACGTACACTACTTGTTCCGCAATTAACACCCCATGCTCTACATCACGGGTGTCCAACCCGCGGCCCGCCGTGTCATGTAATACGACCCGCGGGCTCAGACCCGCCATGTCATGCAATGCGGCCCATGCTGGCTTAGTTATGTGTGAAAAAAAAATCGTATTTCAAAAAGTAAACATAATTTCACCGGAGTTATTTTGTATCAGGCGGGTGGTATGTTATATGTCATTAGTAAGGTTGGCTGGAAACAATCCACATGGTCCATTGAGAGTTTACCCCGCAAAGGATCAGCGCGACCTTGAAGAGTAGCAGCGAGAAACAACAGGTGGCCGGGAACTCCCCAAACTCTTCCAAACCACCCCCTTCTCCCTTTCTTCCTCCGCCCAACCATTCATCCTTGGGTTGCACGTCATTATCGCCTCTTATGTGCTGTTGACTTCCCATTGTTATTTGGATGAATGTGGATGGGACTGTAAGCTGTCTACATTATTAAGATGATTAGTTTTATTGAACTGTATTAATAACGTGTAATTAATGGTCATGTTTTTGGTATCGAGTAAGAATAGGAAAGTTACAGTCGAATGTAGGACGTTTCAAGTGCAGTGGTCGAATCAATGTTTTTTTTTTACTGAAATGAAGAACAATCCAGTTTGTTTGATATGCAATGAGCCAGTTTCAGTTTTCAAGGAGTTTAATGTTAAGAGACCTTGCGACACTAAACATGCCTCTGTGTTTGACGAGTTTAAGGGTCAATTTAGTGAAGACAAAGTTTCTAAACTAAAACGTAAACTTTCAGGTCAGTAGTGGTTTTTCAAGAATGCTTCCTCCCAGTCGGAACAATTGGTCAAGGCTAGCTACGTAGTAGCCGAAATCATCGCGAAAAAAAAACAAAACCTTTTTCAGATGGGAAATTTTTAAAATAATGTTTTGAGCATGTTGCTGACATAATATGCCCTGAGAAAAAGTCTCAGTTTGCCCAAATAAGTTTATCACGACAGACTGTTGTTCGACGTATTGATGAGATAGCCACCAGCAAAGAGAGCACTTTAATATCAAAAGCTTCCAATATTGTGTATTATTCACTGGCGCTGAATGAAAGTACTGATGTCAGCGACACAGCCAAATTAGCAATCTTCGTTCGTGGGATTGACAAATATTTCAATATAACGGAATAAATGGCGGTGTTAGTGCCTCTAAAAGGTACCACAAAAGCTAGCGATTTATTGGGATCGCTCTAACCACTGGGCCACTGCGGCCACTTGGGATTGCTTTAGCCACTGAGCCACTGCGGTTCCACTTGGGATCACTCTAGCCACTAGGCCACTGCGGCCCCACTTGGCAATACTCTACCCACTGGGTCACTGTGCCCCCACTTGATATATCCATATGTCCATCTGGAAGAATGTAGCTTTCTAATAGTGAAAGAATTATAATAATCGACCCTGTAGTTTTGGTAGGCATGCTTAGAAAGCAGCTAAGTAGCTCATTTTCTCCGACTTGATTAACAAATTTAGAAATTTCTCAAAGACTTTTTAAAAATGTAACATGGCCTATGGCCATCTGGAAGAATGTAGCTTTCTAATAGTGAAAGAATTATAAGAATCGGCCGTGTAGTTTCCGAGATTACCGAGACATATAAACAAATAAACAAACTCACATTGCCTCTTTATAAGATTAGTATAGATGTTAAGAAATGGAGTACAACAAAATAGCAGTATTGCATTCTTAACAGATGAATGTAGACGTATTACAATTAAAAACTTACAAAATACTAAACGCGAAATACTTCCAAATCCATTGGAGCATGGCCTCACTCACTGATATGACTAATACGTGCAGTAATGTAACAAATCTAGGTTTTAAATTTAGTTACCACTTCCCAAATTTATTCTACTGTAGCGTATCATAGGTTACAATACTATTGCACGAGTTACTTCTGGCCGTAGTCTTTTATCATATTTTATAGATAATACTTTGCTGGAGGAAATGGATTACCGCGAGAAAAGCACGAACAACGGCAAATTCCGCCAGGTGTTCACATGCGGAAATCCGGCAGGCACTTGGATCGCCCTGGTGGAAGGAAAGCGATCTGACTACTACGTTATGTGTCCCCACAAACGAAAAGTTAACGAGTTAACTATCGAGTTACGAAACTGTTGTAAATTAAAATTACTTATTACCCGAACACATACTACAATCTATATTATTTAAAAGTGGCAAATGGTATATATTCATAATTTAATATTTTTGTATATAATCTTAGATAACAATCAGACATAATATAACGTTATGAAACACAAACAATCCAGGCGGACCAATAGTTCAATTTGAATTACAGTCTCTAATACCTTTGCAGTATATGCAGAATTGTACGTTGATCATAATAAATTCCCCATTCTGATCGAACAACCAAAATCACACATTTTAGCCAGTGTAGAGTATGTGAAAAAAAAAAGTTAAAAACTTGCTGATTTTCTATAGCATAATTATTTTAATGCGAGAGATCCATGGAGCAAACTGCTGAATAATGATCAAACATAAATATCAATATCAGACATCATTTTTCTTTTTCATTTTGTAGGCCTACTACCTGCCATAAAATAACGACGACTCAAATTGAATATAACATTTAGGCTTACTTCAATGTTTTAAGTGTACCACAAATTAATATTACGTTTGTGAGGCGTACCGTAATTTCTTCGGCCTTCCTTATTAAAAATTATTTCTTATGACACAGTTCAGGAAGGAAGCAAATACATGCCCAAAGAATTCATGGGCAATACCCGTTGTTTCCTGTAGCTACAGTTGTTGATAAATGATAGGGGGAGTGGGAGAGTGGGAAGAAATGATTTTCGGCGAGAACCCTACTCACTCCAGCGCATTTGTAGGGATGTTAAGTGATTGTATTGTAGTTTTTTGGATGGTTAGTCCTGCATCTACCTGATATCTGCACGGATTAATAATTATTGGAAGAATGCCTGACACGCTTTCTTCGTTAGTAAACCCGATTTGAGTTTCTGTGGGATGACGGATATCGTGGTTTACACAGATTATTTTTTGCAATTGTTTATTCGTGGGAGGGAGAGGGTCTAATTGATTGACTCTAATTTTTTTAATTGATAGCGTGTTTAAAGAAAACCCCTACGTTCATAAGCGAAGGTGTGTTTTTAGCACAGGGTGAAAGGAGTCTATAGCATTCTTACCTCGTCTCCGGATGTGATTGCTTTTTATGATGAATATGTCATTTCACTTCCCCTCAAACTTACCGTGTAGATGTCTTAACCATGCACATGGTTCCACGACTTGGGACGGGCTGCGTATTAAACACTTGTAACCATGGAGAATATTATATTCTTTGTACTATTTTTCTCATCTCAATAAAATATTATTTTGCACCAGAGCCACAAGTATATGATACACAGGTGTTTTAGAAGCCAGGTTATAATTTTTGAAGACAGAAATTCTTTCCAAAAAAAAAATAATTTAACTGCAGCTAGCCAGTCATATTCTCCTGCCGTATGCCAATTTTATTTGTTTCCCCTCTCCTCTTACCAACCAGCAAGCTACCGAAGTAGACTTCCCTGGAATGGTTGTCAGGATCATTGAGTACTGAGTCCTACCACAACAAGGTGAGATCTCATCACAAGTTAAAAGTTATTAGCCACTGTAACCATGTGGGAGTGTGTGCACGCCATCTTCACAAATACATCGCTTGTCGTCCATACACACCAGTGCCAATTTATTACCACACTCAGAATAAAACTTCTTTTTGTGTGATCGTATAGTGTGGACATTAACTCGCATTGTACGGTGCTGCTCCACAACAGATAAAATAGTCAAAATTAATTTTATTTTGAACCACGCATGACTGAATACCTTTTGCTTGTTTGGATACTTTTCCTCCACATTTGTACGTGTACAGTTTTGAACATAACCCCATGAATTCTGTCACAATGTTACCACCAAACTCGTCCTTGAACTTGCCAACCACTTTCTTATTTGTGTCAGAGCAGCAGGGGTGTGTGGTTGGGTAGGTGCTGGTGTCAAATTCGTTTTTAAATTTGTGATCGCTGGCCAAATCTTGGTAAAAGTCTGGGGTTCGAATATGTAACAGGTACAAGTCGGTGTCGGTATACATCTCAATACCGAGCCTTCATTACATCGTAATGGAAACTATACATTAAGATTTTTGACAAGTCGAGGACAGTGAACCCCTGCATAGTTAGGCTTATCAGAGAGAATGAAGTCATGCTGTAGGTGGAGGAGACAAAGATTTTCTTTGTATACTGTCTTGTCTAATAATGCTTGGTTTGCTACCAGTTTTTAAAGTCGCTTTTCACTTCACAATAGCTCCATTTTTAGGCATTTTCTTTAATTTTATTTTCCATGAGTTTTCCAAATGTTTCATTATTCGCCAATTTGAAGAATTCCTTCTCAAAGTCGTTGGTGGCCGCCTGTCGCTTCTCAGTGTTAAGCTCGATGTAGGGTTTTAGCCAGGGACTTTGTTCAAATGCAATTACACGATGTATTTTCGTAAGCTTCAAGACATGGGTGATGGCTTGTTCTAGGTTGCAGTAGTCGACGATGTATTTTTTCTTGTCTTCCAGAGTCATCATCAGTTTCGAATGCTTGGAACCAGGTGGACACTGGCTGGCAGGAATATAGCCTGAGAATATAACCTCAAGAATATAACCTGTTGCGCCATCGTCTGGAATGAACATAATGTCGATGTTGGTGTCGACCCATCTGAAATTACGTATTAGGAGCGGGAAACTCGTATCCCAGCCGTACAGGTTGTTTGCTTCGAGGTACTGCACGTATGTTGTCGGCTTGCTGAGGTCGTATGTTTCCGGTGCATAGATCTTATTTGCTATCGCATGACGATTAGCGCACTGGGCCACTCCACCACGAATTCGATTTTCAATAAACATATGCATGTCGTAGTCCATTGGAAGTTCCAGTTCGACCTCCATCATACGCAACATAGCATCGAAAGCGAACCCTGGAGCGCTGATGTAGTGAATGCAATCGAGTTTGTACGTGGAAATGCAGAGGTATTTAAAATCTCAATAACATCGGACAGGAGGAGCACGTCAGTCTTCATATACAATTCTGAACATACCTTAAGACTCCTACGGTTGGACTCTAGTCATACTTTCTGAGCGTGAGCGTATTCTTCGTTACTGATGGCCGAGTCCTTCAGCTTGTTAAAGAAACCGTTTTTAGGAAGTTGCTGCGGCTCGTTCAGCTTCTCCCACGAATCGTCGTAATCGTAGGGGGAAACGCCTTTGCGTGTGACGAGAGGTAGTTGATTGTGGGTGAAGAATTGTGTAGCGTTGATAAATTTTGAAGGTGGTAGGTACTCGGCCAGGGATGCCAGACTGTAGGCCGTGGAACGAAATGTATCAACAAACTGGCTACAGAAACAGTTGCCCATCTCTTCACCCATGTGTGGAATAATGACTTTGCCTTTTGTATAGTAGTCAAGATGTTTGATAATAAACTTTTCGTCGCATCTGAGGTTTTGGAACAATACAGGTAGTTTTTGGGGCGGCGACGCAGCAAACTGCAGCTGGTGTATTCAGGCCCTATGTAGCGCCCAGTTAAGTGGTCTTGGTCCCATTCTTTACCATTTTTGTGTGTGAACGGTGATTCACACTAGCAGAATCTTGTCGCCTGTGAGTAACTTGACTTTTATGGGGGGGGTGAACGGCATCATTTGCTTCGAAGTGGTATACATAAATTTATTTTCCGTGTCTTCCCCCATGTATATAATGGACTCCTGTCTCAGTGTGGGTGTTAGTGTCACTGGAATTCCACTACTGTCGACTTGCATGTAAATACAAAAACTGTAGGCCTCATGCTTCTGATAGTCATACGTGTAGGCATGGCTGGGGTCCGGTTCTCAGGTCTGAATCGGCTTTAATATTTCCTCGAAATCCGCACATACGACTACTGGAAATTTATTCATATGGTGGTAATTCTTGAATTTCAAAACGGGCGGACTACCATCCTTCCCTGGCTGTGGCATTTCTGCGTGTAGTGGAGCATTTTCTTTGCAGTATTGCTTGTGTTATTCTAGACAATGCTGTCCTGCCAGCCCCTGATACTCGTGACAGGCCATGGTAGAATGTGAAGCAGCGCTTACATGGGCTGCCAACTGCGATCTTACCGAACGTTCGAAATTCTTTATGGAACAGTAGTGAGCGTACCCATCTTCGGTGGTGAGGAGAAGGAGGTCGATGTGTTGATCCTTTTCTTCTTCGGCTACTCGTATGGGATACATTTTCTGGTTCTCGCCTATATCATAAATGTTCACAGACACTGACGCATTGTTTTTTCTTTCGAAAACTGTGATATGGCGTGGTTGTGTAGGGAACTCGAGGCCCGAAGAGTCAAATTTGGTTTCTAGGGCTTGATATCGCTTGTCTACTCGTTCAGAGTTCCGGCCTTCTACAAAACCTGCTAGAACGGCCCATTTAAAGCACATGTGGTCGTTTGTGTTTTGCGGGTTAGTCACCTGATACTTGATAGATTCTGGCAAGTCAATGTACGACGAAACTCGAAGGGGGTCCAGCTCCTTTATGCGGAGCTGCAGGTGATTGACTGACGGCAGTGTCCACCTCAAACCATGCTCTTTGTATGCGTCCTTCTCTTCATGAATTTTGCTAAGCTGTTTCCTACCGCCTTCTCAATATCGCTAACCTCGAATACTGCAACATTTTTTTGTTTTGAAAGGCCTCTTTTCTGTACTTTCGACGAACGACTCTAACTTCGTATAGTTACACTCAAGCCACACATTAAATTTAATTACCCTGCTCTCGTACTTCGTCGATGAGCTGGTCAATGATATTTTTCTTTATGGGAGTCAAAAAATTACAAATATATTTTGATGAACCACTTAGTTTTTTTCTGCCACGTATGTCTTTAAATTACACCGGAAAGCATTTTCAGCTTCCACGAAACCTTTGCCATTAACAGCTCCAGACCCGGCAACGATTCTTGGTTGCGATGGTCGCTGGTTCGAAGGTGGATTGACATCTTGAAACCTTGGTTTTGCAAGATGCACACTCATAAATTGTATTAAAGGAGACTATAAACGAGTGATATTGGTAGATGAAGGGCCTACAGCTTTACAGGTTTTTGCATGTCTCTGCAAGTTATCGCGCTTAGCAAATGGCAGCTCACAATCCGTGCACTTGTGTACCACTCATACTGTATTCATCGCACAGCCATACTTCACGTGCCTTCGTGCATCGTGGTTGAACACGAAGGTTTTATCGCAGAAGCGACATTTGTGACGATGTAATGGTTCATTAGATGGCACCGATGTAATTGAAGATGTCGACGAGGGTACCACGAACAACATCGATGGCGATATATGCAGATCATCTGGGGCCGCTCTGATCACACAGCCAAAGACGAAGTCGAAGACGTCGCTTGCAGACACACCATTACATGCATGCTTCATCTCCTTCTCTGCAGGAAAAAAAATACAGAATTAATACATCTGATAATCGATAGGTATAAGGGATCTGTAACATACAAAATTGAATATACTTTGGTATATTTACGAGAATGAATGATAATTCCCTACAGAATTTTATGGAAGAGTTGGTCATAAAAATACTTACCATTCAGAATGCTAAGGTCAGGAGAGAGAAGACCATCCGTGACCTGTCGCATCAGACGAAGAACTGAGACGATGTGCGAATCTGTCCGCCTTATATACCCTCAGAGCCTTAGATGTCATGTGAGCAACAGCCAATCATGAAGGAGCAATGTCATGTGACCCCATGTGACATACTTAAAATGATATGCAACGAATGAGAAATGGCATGTGAGCACCGTATGACACAAACTTAAAAAATGTTATATGCATACATATTGGGACCAACGACAGCAAAACCCCATTAAGCTGTCAGGTGAACTGTAAGGACAATACACCCTTGTGGTGTGTTGTGATTGTAATTTAATTGTTTGTTTTAAGAGACTCATAAAAAAACGAAGATACGATACTTACTCACGCCCCTATACACATACATCAACACAAAGAGCCCGAAATAATTCAATTTGCAGACCGCCCACTTACAAGACTGATTATTTGACTCTTGACCCTTGATCCTAAGTGTGATTCCTCCAGTGCTGAGTGCGGAGCATTTAGTGTATGCAGTGCTAAGTGCGGAGCATGTAGAGTATGCGGTGGTAAGTGCGGAGCATGTAGTGTATGCGGGATGTAAGTGCGGAGCACGTTGTGTATGCGGTGGTAATGTGGAGCAGACAGTGCATACAGTGCTAAGTGCAGTGCCTTCGGTGATGATTGGTGAATGATTGGTGAAGATTGGTGATTATTGGTGAATGGTTGGTGAATGATTGTTGAAGATTGGTGATGATTGGTTAATGATTGGTGAAGATTGGTGATAATTGGTGAATGATTGGTGATGATTAATAGAAAAATGGTGAGAGATAAATGTAAACAAATATGTAGAGTGAAAGAAAAGATGGAATAAAAGAGAGAAACGAAAAAAATGGGAGGACTCGGAGAATACCTATGGACTGATACAGAGGAAGAGAGAAGCGAAAGAGAGAAAGATATGGAATGAGAGGTGAGAGAGATGGAGATAAAGAGATGGAATGAGAGAATGAAAGAGAGAAAAGATAAAACAAAAATGGGAGGACTCAGAGAAAACCTAGGGACTGATAAAAAGAAAGAGAGAAGCGAAAGTGAGAAAGAGATGGCATGAGAGACGAGAGAGATGGAAATAAAGAGATGGAATCAAGGAATGAAAGAGAAAACTAAACAACAAAAATGGGAGAACTCGGAGAAAACCTATGGACTGATATACAGTAATAGAGAAGCGAAAGAGATAAAGAGATGGAATGAAAGAATGAAATAGAGAAGTGAGAAAAATATAGAGTGAAAGACAAGATGGAATGAAAGAGAGAAACGAAACAACAAAAAAAAATGGTAGGATTCGGAGAATACCTATGGACTGATATAGGGAAAGAGAGAAGCCAAGGAGAGAGAGAGAGATAGAATGAGCGATGAGAGATGGAGATAAAGATGTAGAATGAGAGAGTGAAAGAGAGAAACGAAACAACAAAAATTGGAGGACTCGGAAAAACTTATGGACTGATATAGAGTGAGAGAGAAGCGAAAAAGAGATAGAGATGTAATGAATGAATGAGAGAGAGAAACTGATAAAGAGATGTAGAGTGAAAGACAATATGGAATGAAAGAGAGAAACGAAACAACAAAAATGGGAGGCCTCGGAGAAAAACCTCGGAGAGGAAGAGAGAAACGAAATAGAGAAAGAAAGGTGAGACAAGAGATGGAATGAGAGAATGGAAGAGAAATGAAATAATGAAAGAGAAATAGAGAGATACGAAAGAGGGACACAAGCGTTAGAATGAAAGAGAAAGATATTGAATGAGGAGGCAAGAGACTGAAACGAATGAGAGGGTCTGGAAATGTAGTTGAGAGATCTTTTTTGCTACAATCCATGTACTATTTCAACACAATAAAAAAAAGATTAATTAAAACATAAATCTTTAAATTGAATAAAAATGCGGATTTACGATTTCACATACCCTATGCCTATAAAACCAATGTGGCTAACAGAAACACACACACACGCATATATATACACACACATACATACACACCCTTGAAGAAATTTAGTGGATGTAACTGCCAAGCACCTTCGGATACGTTCGACAAACCCGAGTTGAAGGCTTCCGAGCACCCCCTGAGTCGAGTCAAAGATTGCCGAGCTCGTCCGAGACGAGACGAAGCCAACTAGCCGACCAGCCGCACAAGCTGCTGTGGCTTCCATTTAAAATACATTGAACCAGACTCGCCACAATACCACTACTGCCTGGGGTGAAGCTATTTTTTGGGGCTCCTATTCTACGTACTTCTAATATTACTTACTTTTTTCATATGTTACCGATATAAAACACGTTTCTTTGAAACAGGTTTAATCATGATGAATGGGTTTTGCATCGTCATAATGACATAAACTATTAATTATTTAAGGGAAAAACTTTAAAAGACCAAAGGTTTGGAGATGCCGCTTGTAATCGGGTGCCTTGTAATCGGGTGCCTGGCGCAAATTTGCCTTGTTGACCTCTGCCCCCTTCAAATTGTGGACGGTTGTGTAGGGTAAAGGATATTCAAATAGTCTCGAGCATAGCACACAGTCACGTTCGAGTCCCAAGAGTGGGTGTAGAGAACCGTGTCGTCTGCATGGTGTTATGTTGGCGTGAACGCGCCTTCCATTGCATCGTCGCCTGAGCCCGCCCTATCACTTAAGTACAAACGAGGAAGGAGGCTTCTGCAAACGGGGCGTGCCTCGCCAAACACTGGTAAGCAGGAACCCCCACTACCAATCAGGAAGCAGGGCGGACAGACAACACGCGACGCGAATATCTGGCGTTACGGCGTGGCAGGCGGCGTCTTTCTCCGTCGTGACGCCGACCAGAATGGAGGACCCCAGGAACTTGGTGTACTGTCCGTCGTAACCCCGCATCAGTACAACAGCCTCGGAACTCAACGCAAGGTGGGACAAGGCCCAGTTACTTTCAGGCTCTCATTGGGTTATCGTAAATATATACAAAGTGCTCCGCCGATAACATATAGCTTCTTGTAATTGTAATGTTTTGTTAACACAATAATAACCCAGCTTTATTCCAGATAGTCTCCCGTCAATCCACCCCTTAGCTCTACCTCTGGTTACAGCCCCCCACCATGTATCTCAACCATAAACCCATGTAGCATAGTGGAGTGGAGGGTTTGAATGGCTCTTAAGGTTGAAGTAAAGCAACTGCCTATGGAGCACTGCACTCGACTATACAACGTGAAGAACTCATAAAACAAGTAGTGCAGATACCATAATAATTGTCAGAAAGTGCGATTTATAACGTATATGAAAGAAGAATATATACTTTTTGCAACATCATAAATTTTTTTACTAAAATATACTTTTTACATGAAAAAATATAATCGATTAAAATAGTTTGTATTTTTAACAACATTTAAGCATATTTCCATTCTTGATGCTTCAGAAAGCAGAATTTGCAGGAAAATTTTTATCGTGTAATATCGTCATAATATTTACTGTGCTTGTGTAACTAAATTGTAATAATAATGTAGGAAATAATTTTTGTAATTGATTTTATGTGCGTCCATTTGTCACAAACATGTATGGTTGAAACTGACGTAAATGAAATTAATCATTAAACTGATGATACGTTATTACTATGATTTTATTACACATGATCATAGTAAATATTATGATGATTTCTCTTGAAGAAGGTTTTCTGGTAAATTCTGCTTTCCGAAGCATCCAAAATGGAAATGCGCTTAAAATTTGTTACAAATGCGTACTCTATTGATCATTTTAATTATTTACATTTAAAAATTATATTTTAGTAAAATATTTTATAGCGTTGCAAAATATATACATTTCTCTTTCACATACAGCATAAATCACACTTTTCTGACAATTTTTATGGTGTCTGTACTAATTTTTTATGAGTTCTTGACATCGTACAGTCGGGTGCAGTGCTCCATAGGCAGTTGCTTTACTTCAACCCTAACAAGCAGGTCTTGAGGGCCAGTGATAGTGAAGCGAAGTGGAAATTGAGCGGCACCGGAATATACAAGGGTGGGTGAAACGGGAGAGCCCCGAGAAAACCCCACCGTCCGACACGGTTCTCACGTGAGATAATTCGGAAGCGACCACATCGGGAATCTAACCAGGTTCATCTTGGTGGGACGCGAACGCGCTAACCGGTACGTCACCGTGACCCCATATTTGCTAGAAGGGAGCACGTTGGCGGCATTTCTACCACTGGCGTCTGTACCTAAGCTGCGACAGAACTCCTCTGCCGTCGTTGAAATGGCTGCCATACAACTTGTTCGCACAACATGCTGGTTTCTTGAGCCTGTCAGAGCGATGCTTAGGTGCCAATTTATTTCCATTATGACGTTTCCGTTTGACAGTGGCATCTCTGACAGTGTAGCAAAGCAGGACGAACTGTTGAAAAATATCTCCAGCGTAATACAAAAATTTAATTGACACTACGATCAAGTCCATTTCGAAAGCACACGACCTACTCCGTTGATTGTGTCTTCGCTTATTTCCTACTGGGCAAGTTCATTGGATGCAAAGGGGTGTGGCGTGACTTTTTGACCATATAGGCCTAGTCCGTTGTGGATTTAACAAGTAAAAAATGAACAGTTACCACCTGGACTCCGCCTTTCAAAGAGCCGCCACTGGGCTCTCAACGAAATATTGTAAAAAAAGAAATATTTTTTTTGCAACTTGGACCGTTGTGCTAATTATTTATCAATACTTGAAATAAATTTATTGTCATTCATTTATATATTCTAATGAAGTTTTAGGCATTTATTGACTGTTGTAAGGCATTTAAATGCCGATACTTTTATCAAAGTATTCTACGGTTTGTATTATCTCATCAAATGGTTTTCAAATTAAAAAATACGAAAAGAAAGAAAGCTATTTTTTTTTTTTTTTTTTTTTTAAAGTGATTTTAGAAGATGGACTTACCCACGCATAAAATGGGCCCTTTAAAACGTTTGCCATCTGGGACGTTTTCCTTAAATCCGTTACTACATACTGTATATTGTGTGTCCGTTTCAGCTTCCAGGAAAAATATAAATTACAAAACAGCACAAATGCGCTATTTCCTCAAGAAAAATGCGTCGGAATAATCTAACTAATAAAGATCTGTTATAAAGATTGATAGTAAATTTGAGTAAATTAGGGATAAGCAATTAATTAAATAGCAACAATTAAAATGGCGTTGGGTTTTATGTCCCACGATTATAAACAAGAAATTTGAATGCAATAGAATCAGCTGTTTACAATGGGCTACGCACAATGATGTTACGAGCATCATGTCATGGATGGGTTTCCAACCATTATATTCTATGCGCGTGGAATCGTTCAACATGTGAAACGTACTAGAGAGTTAATGTTCACAGGTTAATTTTTTTAATTAGTAGTAGCACAATATAATTTATAACACTGTAGGTGAAATAAACTATTCACTTTCTTCCCCGTAATCTGATTTAACTAATCTTGAATCAGTGTTTATTAAGAAGTCTCAGAGATCCTAAACTAAATTCTCCTAGTGGCCATTGCAACAACTTGTTTAGATCTCACATCACTTTTTATTCTCAGCTTAATTTCCTTCCATCACGCACTTCCGCTGTTACTCATGAACAGACCCCGCCATAAACAATCCCTACACGTAAACACAAATTTTCCAGTGCTGTAATCATAACCCGATTTTTTTTTTCAGGAGCGTTTCAGACATAAAATCGCTTATGTTAGGGCGTCGTAGTTACATTTTACGCGAGATCGTTTGGTCGAAGTTTTTATTTGCCCTAGATGCGTCACACATGTTTGCAATACCGCGAGTTTTTATGAGAAGAAAAAATTTAACTGCACACACCAAAGGAAGATTTATTGGCTATGAGCCACCGTAAATCTCTGTTGCAGCTGTCGTCTTTGGAAGCGACACGCACAGCACACTGAGACGGGAAGGACTGTACAGAGTACGAGCTATTCGCTCTGAACTGAGCCCTTTTGAAAAACTTGCTTAAGATATACCTACTTCACTCCTCATTTAGTACCATTTAGTCACATGTAGAAATTGCATTTCCTTGGCTTTATGGTTTTTAATCATAGTTTATTCAGAAGAAAAAGGAAATTTTTTTTTAGGAACCTAAACTTGTCACAACTGTGCTAATTCGTACCTACTCTAATGTGTATGAAGTAAAAAATAAATAAAAATTGCTGGATTTGCTATAAATTTAAACATTACACTAACAATACAACATCAACATATAAATAAAAACATTTTACAGAATTTTCTGCCAACCTAACCCGGGAGCATGCAGGCCAGCATGTATGCTAACATAAATGCAGTTAATAGGCAGTTTTTTTTTTTTTTTTCAAATGTTGATTCCCAAAGTGTTTACTT
The DNA here is from genome assembly GCA_029891345.1 of Dryococelus australis. Taxonomy (NCBI): domain Eukaryota; kingdom Metazoa; phylum Arthropoda; class Insecta; order Phasmatodea; family Phasmatidae; genus Dryococelus; species Dryococelus australis. The sequence continues at coordinate 61,294,817 of CM056999.1, forward strand.
TACCGTGAACTGACTATAGATATATGTATGTATGGGGTGCGCGTTGAGACGCCCTTGTAGTCAACAGTATTGTATACATTTTTTGGAAGAACGGAGATTTAAAACTTTCAGACACATATTCAGAATATATCTGTGAAGGCTGTTAGTAGTATATATTAGTAGGTCCGGAAACAATGGCTCCTGGGTGCTTATTCTAAGTTTCGTCGGTAACCGCCGACACCGTTATGAATCTACTGTGCAGTTTTCTTTGATTTTGTGGGAAGTTTGAGAACCTGCGGTTGGCGGCCACGTTGAACTGTACTTTCTTTCTCTTCGTGAGATATAGATGTTTACGTGTTACGGACGTGTCTCGCGTGTTTAGCAAGCTATTTGTGTATGTGGGAAAGAAAATATTTGGCCAAGGTTAAGTGAAGGAAAGTTAGCAGATTTTAATTACATATTCCACATAAAACTGTCCTGAATAACAAAGAAGTGTACTAGATTGATTATATTGGTGTCCGCCGAAGTGTACCATAGAGGTATGGAAAGTGGAAATTTTGAATAAATATAAAATAAGTAACATTGACTGCGTTAATGGCATCATACAAAGTTTTTTTTGTTGATAAATTATAACAGTATTGCTAACCACTACCACACATGTATGGAATTTTGTGTGAATTAAATAACCTCGACTCCCTCTTTAGCAAATATGAAGCCTATTTTTTTTTTTTTTTTAATGCCGATAATCTTCCAGCGCAGAAAATATTTATTTTGCAAAGAGGTAGCTTATTTAGGTACGTAGATTTTGAATGTATATGTGTTATTAATTTCTGCTTCAATGTTATTTTCGAAAATATCAAATGGTGCGGAATTTATTAGTCTCTTCTTTCTGGAATCAATGCAAGAGATTGTCATTTTGTTACAGAATATATTCGTAATATTTAAAATTAATCCCGATCCATTTTAGCTGAAGTACATTAGGCCTACTATCAAATTTCATCCTTCCAATTTTAAATTAACAGAGTGTACACAGTTTATAATCTTGTTTTTTTTTTTTATATGTTGTTACCACATATCATCACGTAACTGTATTTCACATATTTAAACAATTAAAAAGATTAAGGAGGGGGTGAGTTTCAATCTCATACCATGGAGATGCTTGTGTATGAAGCACTTAATTAATCACTTAGCCAACTTCCGCTGATTACAACATCCGCCCAACGTACTTTAATACAAAACTATGCACATCTTTGCCAACATAAATAGTGATCCAGCAACATAGGCAGTATAAAATGTTCCTTTCGGCCATTTTAACGGGATCACAGAGGAGGGGGGGGTGTAGTCTATGTGCATAACTTTTGCATGTATTTCACTCAAACTAACTAGCAATTAATATCAAATAATAATTTTAAATGCAAGTAATACCAGCATTCAGTGTTGGACGTTTCCCTAAGGAAGCTCTCTTCCAAGAGCTACCTAAATGTTTTATAAGGGCATTTTCAAGGGTGTAGTGTAACTAATATTTGGGTCCAAAAGTGGCACATGTTGATGAAACAATGTATTATTTAAATAATTTAGATCTTCCCCCTCCACAACACTCCACATATTTTAAAAACATATGAATAATAAAAAAAATACAAAAAAAAACATACTACACCACTGGTCGCACTCTTAAAAATAAGATGCACAGTAACATGGAATAAAATCATCTGTACATTAAGGATGGTAAAACAACTCGAGGTGTACATGAATATGCATGTTTCCAGTCATGCCAACCAACTTTCGATACAACCAATCTGATAGCCAAGCTCAAACTTCATCTTCTTAACGCAAATAAAGCGAAGCGCTACCAAAGACACTAATAACAGCAGTATTGTTCATCTTTCCTTCATGAACTGGAAAAGTCTTCCAACATATTACATCGCGAGTATCGATGTCTAGGAGCAGGATCCTTTTCATGCCGCGGCTTTCTAAAGAAACACATTTCCAACAAATCACTACCTGCCTTAGTAGTAACTCCTTGAAGACGAAAACGAAACGGAAATGACGACAAAATATAACTTTCTTCTACATAAACAATTTTAACAGTCCAAATCCTGTCTTCTTTGTCAACATCCTTTCAAAACGACAAAATATTACGATTACGGTATACCTTCCTAGGATAATAACGTGGACGCGAACGCCTCCGCAACACCGTGATGTGTCTTCTATAATGTCACGGAGCTATGTGAATAAAACTGTACAAGAAGGCTATTTGTATACTAACCGGAACCCTTACCTTAACATCGGTACAAATACAAAAAAAAAAAAAAAAAAAAAAACCGGATCCAAACGCTCCCACTACTTACAATCTACAATCGCAACAGACTGAAACCCAATGCAAACTCCGTGGTAACGCTGTGTAACTTTAAGTGTTGCCGAGATACACGGGAGCCCTTATCACCAGGCCACATTAACTAATATGCATCATTCTCTTTTACATGGTAATTTATAATGGTTAGGGCTTTGAATGATTTTAACAAATAAATTTGAAATGTTGCGTTACATTAAACATACCAGGTAAAGGTTTGGTGTCTATTTTAAAAACTGTTAAAGTGCAAACATGTTAATAAAATCTCTATAATTGCATCAGTCATATTACCTGTAAAAAAATACATCACAATTTATTTGTGCATCTAGTGTAAATAGCGGATGCATGAACTTGAGATGGACCTGTTGGCGAAATATGAAAAAATGAACCTGTAAGTCTGCATACTTATTCGTATGCTAATTCTTAATCTTATGTTGAAGGAAAACAGCAGAAGTGAAATTTGGAAGTATTTTAATGTTAAGATGGCTCCCCGCAAAGCCATTTGTAAACTGCGTACAGTGTATATCTCCTGATGTAGTTAAAAGTATTTGGTGCTCTCTGACACATAAGAGATTACAAATAAAATTATTTGTATCGGCACTATCTGTGGGATTGGCCATAAAGTATCGGTAAAGGTACTATCTGCAAAATGGGGTTTGGACCCATCTATAGTCCTAACAATAAATGCCTTGTTTCTCTTGCACACCAATTCCAACTTTTAGCAACATTTTTTGAGAAAAAGAAATATTTTACATAGTTAATTCCAGACTTTTCAGAGTAATTGGTGCAACCATACATTGCACAGCTCGACATAGTGTCAAACTCTGGAAACATCACAAATTGCAAAACAGCAACAGGCAAAAAATGTTTTACTTTGAGACAAACAACGCATCTAGTTACCGGCACATCCCTCTGAATGCCCCTATGCTGACGTCAATATAGGAGGACGAAGAGGGGAACAAGCACATGACTTCACCATACCTCCTCCTATCAGAGACCAGTGATATCTGCGAATGTCAGAAGTGTAGCTCGCAGGGGCTCATCTATCCTAGTCTTTTTGGCACAAAAAATTCATATTCAGAGGTCCCTCGAAGATTCTCAGTGGTACCTGTTTAACCATTGAACATTTTAAACAACCTAAGTGAACTTGAAGGAAATTTAAATAATAGTGAAAAAATCTGTCACAAAGTCGCACACCCTGATACAAAGACACCCCCACTACCACTGGCAACTCTAACCACCACTTGATGCTCTGCTAGTTCGTCACTTCATTGTCTTCGCACACCTGTTTCTTAATGTAATGCAATCCTCCAAACTTTCAAACTCTTAGTCAGACTATCAAGAACTCTCCACTCAGATGCCCATTACGGCTTAGAAATAGTCTCGCTGGCTTGATATGGAAGGTTCCCCAAACCCCGAGTCTCGCTGAGAGGGGCAAGGGCGATGAACCAGACCATTATTTTCAATGACAACCACAAAATTAAATCCACTCTGAAGGTCAGGAGTGCACGAGTTACGATAGGCTTATCGCTGTGGCACACCTTTGTAAATCTCTATACGGTTCTTGAATTACTGCCCACATAGCCTTCGCACATTCCTTCGCTTGCGCTAATAGTATGGGAAAAGGAAGCGATGAAGAGCTACCAACATATATCACTGCCTGTCCTCAAGTCTGTTAGTCCCCTACAAACTCTGCAACATTCGGACCTTCATAAAGTACCAGTTTGTCGACGTGGACAACCTTCAGCATCGCTCAAGAGCCTTGATGACAAATCCCAAAGACCATATTACTGATCTTTACAATCCTGTAGGGGGATTCCCAACATTTCTGTAACTTCGGGCAGTACCCTTTTTACATCTGTGGATTGTACAACCACACCAGTTGTGCTTCTTGAAATACCTCGCACGACATTCTCCTGTCATATAGCATCTTCATCCCGTCATTATTTATTCTGAGGTGCTGTCGAGCAAAATCATGAATATCAACTAGCCTGTGGCGTAATTCGCTGGCATAATCAGGGACTGCAGCTTCCTCTTATTATGTCTGTCATCCAAATAGCATGTCACTAGGAAGACATAGCTCTCTTCCAAACAGCATCTTGGATGGTGTTGCCCATGTAGACTCATGAACTGATTAGCAGTAGGCAAGGTGAAACAATGGCACCGTTGAATCCCAGTCCTTTTGGTTGTCTGCAAAAAAATATAGACAGGTACTGCTAAAGAGTGTGATTAAGATTCTCGACCATCCCATCAGACTGAGGGTGTAAGGCAGTAGTCGAAGTCTTTTTTCATCCCCAGAGTCTTTGTGGCATCCTGGAACACAGTGACTTCAAAATATCTTCTCTGATCGTAACGGAGTTCCAGTGGCATGCCAAACCTCGAGAAGACATGATCTACCAGTGCATCTGCTACAGTAGATGCTTCTTGGTTTGGGAGGGTAGTAACCTCAGGCCACCCTGTAATCTTGGGCCACCAGTCGATAATGATTACCTTTCTATGTGACAGGCACAGGGTCCAGAATATCTACTGCCATCTTCACGAAGGGGGCTCCAACAGTGTATTTCTGGAGGTGACTTTGTCCATGGGCAGATCCTCGTAGTGCAGGCATCGCACATTCAGCACCACTACTAGACATCCTCCCGACAGTGAATCTAGTGGAATCTCAGTCGAACTCTGTCAAGGGTCTTGCTAACACCAAAGTGACCACATGCTGCAGCATTGTGCAGTTCCTTCAAGATTTCGTAAACCCTGCATTCCAGAAGGGCCAACTGTAAGCATATGTGTTTTCCACCATTATTTTCCCAATTTCTGTAAAGTACAACATCCTTCAGTGTGAGGAAATTCCATCCATTGTACCCCGTATGCTATGACTGCTGTGCTCAGGTTGGATCTCTCTTCTCATTTTGGTTGCAAGTCAGCTTATTTTCACTCTAGTAATGGATGCAAAGTGAGATAACTTAGCTGATCTTTCCTAATACCCGCATCACTACATGTAGATGGCCAAACACAAGATACAAAACCTGAATTCTTGTCTTCTGTACCTTCAGCGATTCACCACTCTTTTCTTCTTGGTGAAGGTGTCTAGATCTGTGTTGTATTTCAAAGTAATATTCCTGATGATGCTGTATCCACCAGGTTAACCTTCTGAGCTCTTTAAATTAAGTAGCCAGCATAATCAAGTGTGGTCGGTTCTCAGAATAAAATGTCTGCCATAAAGGTAGAGGTGGAAGTGTGAAATTGCCTTCACCAATGGCAGAAGCTCCCTACATGTTGACGCATGACGAAATCCATGCTAGATAGAGCAAACCACAGATTCACGACTTCGCCCCATCCTAGATGGTTGACTTCATGGGCAAGTCTACTCCCAGTAGGGTACTGGAGGCAGGACATGGGGAACTCCACGATGTTGACAGAATCTCACCACACTCCAACCCCATGCCCCTAGCTTGTATTACTTCCCTGTGTACGCAGAAAACAGTCACGTCACCGCCTTTCCCACACCAAAGTTATTTACTTCAGTGCGCTCGCCAGCTGAACAGCGCACCAGTTTGAATTTGGTGCTGCTGGAGACGCAGCCCAATCAGAGGGTTATGGCCTACGCAAGCACCCTTCGCTTGGAATTTCTTCACCCCAGGCATCGAGCGAAGAGGCAAGATAAGGCATCCATGGTCCATGCATGTGGTGTCACAAGCTCCACCACTTGGAGGCAGATCAAGCCCCCTCCCCCGTGCCCCACGAAGCACCCATGATCGACAGAGATCACTAAAAGTCGAGTCATTCGATGCCTGAGCAGTACGAGGCAAGCTGTCGTGGGATGAACATCGTGCTCGTGGAGGTCCTCTCTGGGATCTGCCCACACCTTGATGACCAGAGAAGGCAAGGTGCTTCGGCGATTGCGATGGGACCATGCAGCTTGGGTGCGGCGAACATTCCGCAACTCGCCACGTCCCCAGGTGATGGATAGGGGATCCCAAGGTGCTGGGGTGGCTGGGAATATAGAAATACCAGCCCACGAACCAACTGGCCGGTGCGAGAACACTGTCGTCGTGGATGTCGGAAACCTAGGTAGCTCAGTACGAGATGGTGAAGCACGTCTGCTGGAGGTGGCTCAGTGATCAAGGAGGAGAGGGAAATCTCAAAGTGCTGAAAAATGCGAAGTGTAGCGATCCTCATTGCTGGATTCTGTGGGCTGCCGACTGTGGATGCATGATGAATGGATTGGAATGAATCGACCTTGGAGCACTCCGATGTCAGCCTTCACTCCTGGGCCAGCGAATTCGTCACCAACACTGGTAGGCCCCGGATGTCTTGCGTTTCCCAGACCAATGGGCTATTTTGAAAGATAGGGAGGGGGTGTCTCCCCGGAGAACTCTTACCACCTTCACCCAAGGATTGGAGATCCTAGCATCGGCGCGGAAGGACGAATATGGAGTTGGTGCAATGACTGGGCTGTCCGGTTTTCCGACGTACTCGAAGAGAAGCAGGGGGCCTCTTAATCCAACATTTGCTACCAGTAATGCAGTGCTGGTTCACCTGCGCGATGGTATTGACAGAGTTGCTCAACTTCAAGGGCACCTGCATCAACACGATGACTTGCATCGGCGAGGGAGCTGTTCTGTCCCGCGCAATACAAACCAGCTGCACTCTCATTTCATTTCACCCCACATCAAACCAACAGAAGTCTTTCTTCCCGAACTAACAAATACTCTATTTTATCCAGCCCTAATCCAGTTAAAAGGAATTATTTTATCCTCTGCGACTGTCATATAGATTTTCCATAGCCCTCTTCGCTTTGACCTGGTTTGCTATGCATTTCCATCTAGACTCTTCTTCTTTCGGGGTTTGCACATAGCTACAATTGCGGCCATGGCACTATAACTCTGTTTAGCCGCGATGCAAGTGCCCATTATAATAACTAAACTCGAACTAAGGCATGTATAGCTTGCCCTGAGACACATCCCATTATCCAACCGACATACCTACTACCCTGCATTCAGGAGGGCACACAGAACTGTGAAGGTGCTCACGGTGGTGTAGCGGGATTTGGGGACTCGCCAATAAAAAAATATTTTAAAAATGCCTGAGCAATTGCTCGGAGTGGATTACCAGTCACATATCCACTCCCGAAGAGTTTGCAAAGGCCGGAGTTGGATACCGCGGCGGTAACCTAGTCTTGCATCGTCCTCTAGGTTGTTAAGGCCGAGGGCACCTGACTTAGAACCAGCATTTCTATGCCCGCGCCGCCCACCATGACAACGATGCTCTCCGAGAGGCCATCTGAAGGACGTCTTCAGCAGTGCCTCCAGCCGTCAATGACTCCGAGCACCTCCTACATCAACCTAACCTCTCCTTAACCCTGCATCGACCAGGTAACCTCAAGGTCACTGTGTTGTAGCCCCTTAAGGCCCTAGCCAAACCACTCTACCACTCGAGTAGAGTAACCCTATTATACAGGTTGCGAGGTCCCTTCTGGACATTCCCCAACTAAATCTGTTAAGACCCATAGCCCTGATTTTAATTAAATTTATCTCAACTTAATTAATCGCCAAGAGTCTAAACATAACTAAATGTAACAGGTTGCCTTCACCTGATTTGCATTGAACTGATATTTAACTTCTGAAAGTTGATTTTTATGATAGTGTTATTCCAAGGTAAAGTAATTTTTATAGTAGAAACCATTGCTGTTGATATTTTATTAATATTTTTGGTTTACTGTATTTGCGGATGTGGATATAGGCTATATTAAAACCATGCTCCCATTGCATTTGAATGCTTTTTACTTGCTAGGTTTAGCAACCCTTGTACTCCTTGTGTGTTTCAGTAGAAGCCACAAGCATTTCCTCAATTAACTTTGCATTTTAATATTTTGGATTTTATTAATGTTCGTCAAGTAACACTGGCGGCGCATATAGCCAAACGGCAAATACACGTAACACCGAGCGGTATTCCAATTTGTTATAAGCATAACCCAGGGTGGTACACCACAGAGTGACACTCAGTGTGTTGTACTTGTCTAGTTTCGGGGCAGCCTTTCATTAGGTACTCAATACGCCTTGGTATTGCGGCTGCTCACGCGCTCTGTTGGTTAACCCTTCGGGATTAAGAATCGGCCAGATGTGGTTAAACAACAAGACACGTCGGGACTAGTCATGTATTAGGACGTACACTCTATAACTGTTCCTTTTACACCCAGCATCACGTCATGTACACTATTTTGTTTGTGTGGCTTATTAATTTTGGTGTAAAAGTAATTTAGATTAGTCTGCCGTATGCCAAAAAACTATAAATCCATGGTTAAGAACCATCTCAAATGGGAACTGTATCAACTTGTGTCAGAAATAAATTTACAAAGTAGTGTTGTCACTGAATTTCAAGATGACTTTTCATTGTTCAAATGATCGACTCTTACGCCGGGTCGTCTTCACTTCGAGTATTTGATTATTCTACATAGCAGTACACAAGTAGTAGGCATAGGGCCATCAGTTCTCGTCCCTGAATTCACTACTATCCCTCCTCGACAAACACACAACTTTCAGCAGCCACAGCACCACTCATCCGCAACCGGAGTTGGCCGCTGTTCCTCAACCAGACCCTGCGGCAGCACCTATAGAGCAGAGGAGAGCTCCACAGCCTGTGGTTTCTTAGGTAACCCGTCGACGTGGTATTCTTCCCACTGTTGAAAACTTTGTTCCATTACATAAACTGACTAGCCCTACTATTTATGCTGGCATATTAACAAAGCATGTTTAATTGTTGTCTGGGGCATGTTCTACGCTAAACTTGCTAATAAGCGATTCACGACCAGCCACACTACTCGCACGCAAACACACACACACATATAGTGTACGAGAGTGCACTGAAATTCAAGGTATTCATCAGGGTCAGTGTTTCCAGGTCACCAACTGCTCACACACAAGTTAATTCCTCTCACTGTCTCTCACCCCAGCACGGTTAGAACCCTTTCTTGTGCTAGCCCGGGTCTTCTGTGCATGTTTCCTTTAGGTGACTCAGTAAATGAGTATTGGATTTAGTGTACATCGTTGTTGTATTCTAATCCGAGGTTTGAACCCTCAACCCACCTACGAGAGTTCGTTCGGTTCTTCGCCAATAGTCTAGGTACAGGTTGGGTCCAAGTCCTGTACAGGTTGGTTGAGTGTTTTCGGACTTACGAGTTCTTGTTCGAACTCCATCCCTTGGCGCTCTCAGTCATGCTTCAATTTATTCTTTCTGGCACCCAACGTGAGGTGTAACTTTATTGGTTGCTGGCAATTAGGTGCTTAATATCACATGTCGTTAACGTGGAGCGTAAGTGGCAAGTAGCTCAGACTTGGTCACTTTTCGAACCAAGCCAACCCCTCCCTAGGAAACCAGTTATATGTGGGTCAGAGTCGTCATAGTATTGTCTGTGTCAATATATATTATACCTAGCCAATGTATCCTAGGTATCGTTGCTGTATACGGGAGACACTAATGGTATCACACAAGAGAAACTCCCCCTCCTTTTTTACGAACACATTACGTGTAGTAACTGAGTGGATTATTTGGGACCAAAGGCAGGAATTATTGGCATAATTCTCTTGGCACCCAATAACATCGGGAGAAACATGCCCTATATTTTATATTTAGCAAGGGAAAAGTTTGGTTACCCCCTCCACTCCTCCATACTACCACATATTTAGCTGTCGCTAAATAGTCAGTGTAACTCAGAGGACTCTTCAGGGAGTCCTATTAAACACCCTGTGGTGGCTAACCAAGCTTAATATGTCCATCTTAGGAGAAAGCGACCAAGAGGTCACCACAGCTATGGCTGCCAGACACAGAACCAGGCATCAAAATGCCGGGTCGAAACCTGTCCATGTACGGGAAGGTTTCGCCTTTGCTGTACTGAGTGCAGAAGCGATTTTCATTATTTCTGTCTTGGATATGAAGATTTGTTTCAAGCAGTTGAGGGCCTAGACTACTGCTGTGCGCAATGTCAGGACCAACGGCCAGTGTGTTGTAACTGGCTGGATTGTGAAAGGCGTGGCACTTTCACGACACAATGTGTATGTAACGTGTCACCCCAGTTTTCATGTAAGGTGCATTGATTGGCTGGATGAGCCCCTTACGAGACCGGATCTCATATACCATTGCCAGATGCACCAATGTGGCTTGACATACCAACATCGTAATCCTTACTCTCGGCATAGTCCCGAGTTCCTTAGTTACGGCTCTGGAGGTCCACTTCTGGAATTCAGCAGCGATCCCCACGAGGATTCAGCCAAGTTCTTGCGCGAGTGCGAGCAAGAATTTCGGGAGAATAGTACCCCACGGAAATTATGGGTTCAAAGGACAGATCCGCAGCTGAAAGGGAAAGCCAAAAATTGGTGGGACAAGTTTGGTGAATTCATAACAGATTGAGAGCAACTGAGCCATCGGCTCACTACCCAATTCACCGAGGAGGAAGTGGTCGTTCAACTAATCTCTGACTTCCACTCCAAGACACAGGGAGAAATTGAAGAGGTAGAAATATTTATTAGGAGAAAAGTACAGATGCATAAGCATCTGTACCCTAATGAAACCGAACGTGCTGCATTGTACGCACTCTACTTTCCTCCTTGTGTAATATTTTAATAATTATGCCAAAACCCCGTAGTGTTGAGGACCTGGTCAAAAGGGCTAGGCAGATAGAGAAAAACAACGCCGAGCAGATGCGGCATGACAACCCAGCGTGGCACACCACCACCAAGGTCGCTGCACCTCCCCTCCCTTCCACCCGGCAGGTGGTTGACCACCTGCCGACACCTCGACCATTGCTCCCTCTTCGCTGTTGGTACTGCTCGGGGAGGCATCTTAACCGAGATTGACCGAACCGGCCCCGCTCCAGCGAAGAATGGACATACAACATGTGACCACCGAGCACGCAACCTCGCTCGATGACTAAGAGGTCCGCCCAGCCGGAAAACAGCAATACTGAGACATGTAAGGGGCACGTTACCTCAAGACAGTCCCGGCCCCTACAAATGTCCCAATTAAATATGGGAACTTAAGGTTCCCATGACCAGGAAGCACCCCATATCCTAGTGGATATAAATGGTTGTCCCCGATCAGCTTTACTGGACACTGCTGCTTTAGGTAACTTTATCAGAAGTGACCTACTGACGCAGAGCCAGCAAGCTAATCTCCGGTCACAGGGAAGAGTGGTTCGAATGGCCCAACCGGGTCAGATCCTGCCTGTAGACGGCTCCCTAAACATTGAAATTAAGGTCCACTAGTTGCAACATATTACCGCTTTTATGATGACCTCCGCAATCGGCGAGGTTATCGGTCAGCCATGACTGATCCAAACAGCACTGTGTATTAGATTACGGTAACTGCTGAGTTTACCTCGGGGAATCCCATACGGTAACAGCTTATTAGGGACTTAACTCGGGAGGTAGAACCCCCCCCCCCCACCCCCCGAAATCCAACACGACCTAGACCCCCGACATTTAAGGCCACTTCTGGCCATATTAAACAAACACACGGAGGTACCCCGAGACAGACTCGGACAATCCAGCACGAGATATGGCCTACCACTGAGACACCTGTCTATAAGACGTGTCGGATGGCACCCTACCAGCAACGAGAAGTGTTGCAACAGGTGAAAGAAATTAAGGAACAAGGGCTTGTAGAACCATCTAACTCCTCGTATAATGCCAGAATCGTACTCGTCCCTAAGAAAGAGGGGCAAGAGATTCTGTGTCAACTATAAGGATCTTAATGACATCACACACCCTATCGCCCCACCCGCCTTGGACTTACCCACAACACCCTCCGGGAAATTGGAGATGCCACTATAATTAGTACCTTCAACCTCTAATCAGGATAGTGGCAGATCGCCGTCCATTCCAATAGCAGAAAATTTACTGCATTCATGGTACCTGATGGAGACCCCCTCCAATTTAAGGTGATGACTTTTGGGCTGAAAAATGCCCCAATCATGTTCCAATGCCTTATATCGGCCGAGGTCTTCAACTGGGTACATAGGCAAATTCTGCTTTGCTTACTTAAATATACTTATCTATTCCAAGTCATGGGAGCAACATTGCGTACACCTGCAGAGGGTGCTGGAAAGACTGGAGACGCATGGGCTAACTTGCAAGTTATCCAAAAGCCATTTTGGGAAAACTGCAATAGAATATCTCTACCACATAGTAACGCAACAAAGGTCCATCAGGGTCATTCAGGAGGCTGAGAAACCACACAGTAAACGACAACTACAACGTTTCATGGGTTTCTGTAATTGGTTGCGCAATTTTGTGCCTGATATCGCCGCAATCATGGCCTCTTACATCAACTATTGACCAAGGACGCTCGCTGGCATTGGAAGGAGGAACAGCATCGTGCTTTTGACACTCTCAAAAGCTGCTTTACCTCCCTTACACTACTAAACCGTCCCCGGGAAGGGAAGATCCTGATACTACAGACAGACGCTAATCAATCCAGTTTGGGGGCAGTCTTATACCACGAGGAAAACGAAGACCGGCCTTTGGTTATCGCATATTCCAGTGTGTGGTTGACAGAGACAGGCCATCGTTATCACAGCAATGAGCTGGAGTGCCTGGCCATAATATGGGCTATGAGGAAATAATGTTATCTGCTAGATGGGCGACACTTCGTTCTAAGGACGGACAACAAGGCTCTGTAGTGGCTTAGAGAGTCTAGAAACCAGAAACCAAAATTAGGGAGGTGGGAGATGTTCCTGATGGAGTTCGAATTCGAAGCTCAGTATTTTCCAGGGCAGGATAACGACCTTCCCGATGCCCTGTCGCGTCTTCCAAATCCGGAGGACGAACTAAAGACCAAGGAGGAATGGGGTAAAATTTTGCCCACCCCCCCCCCCCCCAAAAAAAATTCCTGCACACAACCAGTGTGATAGCCTACGACTCAGGCAGATTCAGCTTACGCGTGATTATGTCATTAAATTCCAACAGCATGACGCCAAAATCCGCAGCAACCTTAAAAGACCACCCAAACAGTATCGACTGCAGGAAAATGTGGTCTGGTCCTGGAGAAGGCACCAAGGATCCACATGGAGGATATGGATTCCGCCCACCCTGAGGAATAACATATGTCGTCACTATCATAATCACCCACACACACAACACCCTGGAACCCGCGGGACACTTCAGAGCATCCAGAAATGGTACATATGCCAGCATGTTTTTAACTGTGAAGTGTGTTGTCGTGGTAATGTACATCCCATACCTGCCCCTTCGCCCATTCCGCGGAAGTCCACCCAAGCGTGGACCCACATAGCGGCCGGCATGATGGGCCTACCCCAGAAGAGGGAAAGGAAACTTGCCTTTGCATGGTGACGGGCCAGTTTTCTCACTCGGTAGAGGAGTTTCCTATTCCCAACCAGGAAACTAAGACCCTACTGCGTAAGCTGGGAACAGAAGTATTCCCACGCTGGGAGTACCTACAGATAATACTTATGGATCACGGGACGCCATTCACCAGCCATCCCTGGCAGAAAGCATGTCAGGATTGGGGGATCAACCACTGGACGACCAATGCCCCCCTCCCCATACCACCCACAGTGTGGGAGACGACCATCGGAGGTGGGACCAGGAGCTGCCAGCCATCCTCTTTGCCCTCAATGGAGGGAAAATAAAGCCACACGGGCCACCCCCAGCCAACTCCTGTTATGACATACGCTATGACGTCCTGGAGATTGACAGTGAGACAAAATTGACCCCACTGCTATTAATGCCTATAGGGTCGCCAAGGCCACGGTCGACTGCACGAAACAGGCAAGGGCGAGCCAGGAAGAGTAGATAAGGCGTAAATACTCCCCTCCCTGGATGGGAATAAAGCCCTTGAAGCTAGGGGAAAGGGTCCTCATAAAGAACCACCCCCTTAGCAAAGCGACAGAAAGATTCACGACCAACCTAGCCCCAAAGTGGGTAGACCCTTATACCATTTTTGGGGCTTGTGCAAATAGTTATTGGGTGGAGGATAATCACGGTAGAATGAAGAAGGTTACCAGTGGTCAGGCAAGGCCCTGCCCAGCGGGGGTAGGGATACTGATACGGTACCCGACAAGCTTCCTGAGCCTGCCCCATAGGCGCAGGACACCCAGGAGGTCTTATACCTACCCCACCCCAGACTAATCTGTCCAGTGAAAGGGCGAGTCCAAGTTCACAGCTCCCTCCCGACGCCCCAATACCGAAACCACATGCAGGTATTAATAGGGAATCCCTCCAGAGCATCGCAAGAACACCCAGTTCATATCTACCTCTTTCCAGGGACAGAAAGAGTACAATGTCTGGCCACTATCGCTCCAAACTTTCGTGGTAAAGCCCACATGACCACGCCCCTATTGCGCAACTGCGAATTCCGAGCGTCATATCCGAGGCATAAAACATATCTAGAGCAGTGATAGCGCACAGTCTCTCACCCTTAATTCTAGTGTTACCGATACATGGATCTGGATTGATCCTAGACAGCCATATTGTACCACAAGTTGTAGAGTCCAGTGTCTCGCTTGTGGAAAATTGTGAGCAGGTGTTGTAGAACGAGGAAGCAGAAGAAGTTGACATCAGTCAGCTAACATTGCCCAGTGGATTCATTCCAGGATCACCGATCCCACAGAGGGCAACAACCGCCAGACGAGATGACAACACAGATGTCCCACCATTATCCACGCCTAGTGCAGGGAGTCTACCTTCAGCTGAAGTAGAGGCCTCTGACCTGCCTATGCCGCCTAAATTGCAGCCACCTTGTCCCACGTCGACAGGGGCGGCTCAACCGACTCACCACGAGACAGCAGCCGCTACCTCATTAGCTGTGAGCACATCTGCAGCTAGAGATACTGACAATGAGGTTCGAACCTGAGGGGGAGGCGAGACAGCCGCTAGAGAGCTCCCCCATGCGGTCGAACAGGCCTGGGAACTGGTGTATAACAGGCCAACCACGAGGTCACAATCTGACCAGAACTCCAGTAGCCAGTCAGTGACCTCATTCCAAGACTCACCTACAGTGGAAAAAGCCATAGTACTATCCCCAGTGGAGTACCCCAGCTGCGACTCCCGCGAACGTGCAATCACCACCTCAGCAGAGCCAGAGACAGCCGTGAACGAACCCAGCACCGTGAGCAGAGAGCCAGAACGCACTCGTCGTGTTCTCAGGTTGCCAGGGTTCTACCGAAAGACCCAGCGACAGTCCACAACAAACTACAGGTGGCAGAGATTGCCACATTACCCACCTCGAAAGAAAAGAACATACCACCACTAGGCGAAATGGTGAGTGTTGCCAGATAGAGACTGCCCAATATACACTTCCATATGGCATAAACAACGGTACATTAGAACACTGTCATAGTGTACACGTAAAGCATGCAGTAGGGAAGAAAGTGCAATGGACTTGAAAGTGTCAGACTAATGTGTGTGTGTGTGTGTGTGTGTGTTCCAGATAGAGACTGGCCGCTATTAACGGCAGACAGTTTTGAGTGCAAGACAACAGAAAATGGTAGCACAATAACCCTTGCTTCGTGGAGTCGACGTGCAGCGCAAATATATGAGTTATCTCTTAGTAGTAGGAAATTAGAATCAGGAATAAATTAATGAACATAGTAGGAAGTAATTTTAATCATGTTTTACTTTCCCTTTAATCAGTGCACTGTAAGGATAATTTGTCGAAAGGGTTTCTCAGCAAATATGCTCAACGTCCTGATGTATTATTGTCACCCGTTAGGGGACAGAACAGACTAATATGCACACTCGCGGAGGAAGCTAGACTAGGTTAGAAATTTGTTCAGCGTGATGTATATTGCAGTTTTAGGGCATTGCTATCTTTTCTTTGCTTTTTTACCTTGCTAATTGTGTTGTAAATGGTAATTTTAAGAGTAAGTTAGGAGCACGCGGTAAGTGACTAAGAGTTAGTTATTCTTTGCCTCTGGGCATGTGTACATTTTTCAAGGCTGAAGTAAAGCTCTGACCTCTCTCTTAGTGTGCTTACCTGTATGCGACATGATCCATATATTAGTACATATTTCTGTAAATATTATGTTAAGGTTAGGTTAGATAAGTATTACTTTTGGTAACAAAATGGTAAGAGCTATGAATGGGTGTCCCATAGCATACCTGGATCTTCTTGTCATGACAATAACCATATACATACTGTAAAGAGTAGTCTTAAGGAAAACAAGCTGTTAATCCATGCTTTTATTACTAGCGTTAAATTTTCTCAGTGCTTCCATATAAACATGTTAGGTTAAATGAAGATGTAAACAATCGTAGAAATTACATCTTTTCTTAAATTGCATTGATTATGTCTCAGTTGAGAGAAAGGAAGACATAATTATGTCGTACATCAGACGTGGAGGATTAGACTGAAAATGATATGTTGAGTTATTCTACAAAAAGTGGAAATGAGTTGAAAAAAAAATTTGTGTAGAAAGTAATAACATATTTCATCAAACCTAAGAAAAAGCTAAATGATTTTAAGTATAATCAAGCATTAGTATGGCGTTCAGTAATACACGAGCTCTCATAGAACTTGTAAGAAATAAATAGGAAATTTTGAGTTCTGAGAAGGTACATTGCCCACACTTGCATACGCACATTTGTTGTTGTAGTAGATTTGAGAAAGAGTACAATATCGTTAAATGTTGGTACCTTCATTATTGATTCACATATACACGTACTGTAATTCTTTGTGTCAATTAATTCTGTTTGATAAAACATAAAACCCATGAGAACTTGTATAACCAATGAGTTGTGAAAACTCATTATACATATTTTATTAATTAAATGCCTCCCTGTAATAACTCGCACCATTTGTGAGAAGTAATCAAGGGTATAAAAAGAATGCGAAAGAATTAAAATACACAAAAAAATCCTGTTTGCAGTATACACTACAGGCCAAGGGCCAAACTTAACTTTTAGCTAGATTTCCAAAACAGCAAACTATAGCTTTGAAGTCCCGTTCTCTGTGCAAGAGAACAAACTTTTTCCCCAGTGTCAAGCCTTGCCTTTCTGTTATAAATTTTTCTTTTGTCGACCCCTTTTAGAGTTTAAAAGAATTAAATATTGCAAGCGATCAATACTTTCCCCTCTAGCAAATGTTGTGCACTGGCTGGGGACCAGAAACGAAGGCACACGCAAGCCCACAGATAGGAACAGAAACCCCAAACCATCAAACAAGCTCTCCCTTTCATGCCACAGGACCTTGACCTTGAAATGCCTCATCCCTACCTCCTACTTTCCCTTCCCCGCAATAAGTGTGAAGCCAAGGACCGCTACAGCTGATATGGAGAAGAGCTGCAGCCAGAGAGTGGAGATGAGAGTAGAGGGGAAGTGAGTGGAGAAGGAGCACTCGCATGAAACTGAGACAGAGCAACCAGACGTGCAGATTGATGAAAGGCAGACACCTCCTTCTCGAGGGGTTGAAGGGGAAGCAACGGCAACTCCTCTGCCACACTTCCAACCCGCTCATCCTCATAGCACAGAGCAACAACAACTACAGAAGTCAACGCTGTGTATAGTCGCAGGGACTTAACCTGGATGACTTCAACCTACTTTCAACTTATAACGGATGAACGGGTCTCAGTCGGAAGGAAGGGGGGGCGATTGATGCATGATGAAATCTGCGCTAGATAGAACACACTACAGATTCACGACTCCGCCCCATCCAAGATGGTTGACTTCATGGGCAAGTCTACTCCCAGTACTGGAGGCAGGACATGGGGAACTCCACGACGTTGGCAGAGGCTCAACACACTCCAACCCCATGCTCCTAGCTTGTACTACTCCCCTGCATACACAGAAAACCATCACGTCATCGCGCTTCCCACATCGAAATTATTTACTTCAGTGCACTCGCCAGCAGAACGCACCAGTTTGAATTTGGAGCTGCTGGAGACGCTGCGAAATCACAGAGGGTCACGGCCTATACCAGCGCCCTTAGCTTGAAATTTTGCACTCCAGGCACCGAGCGAAGAGGCAAGATAAGGCATCCATGGTCCATGCATGTGACATCACAAGCTCCACCTCTTGGAGGCAGGGACAAGCCCCCTGCACCCGTCGAAGCACCTATGATCGAAAGAGATTACTATAAAAGTCGAGTCATTCCACGCCTGAGCAGTTGCTCGGGGTGGTTCGCCAGTCTCACATATCCACTCCTAAAGAGTCTGCGAAGGCCGAAGTTGGATATCGTGGCGGTAACCTAGTCCTGTATTGTCCTCTAAGCTGTGAATGCAGAGGGCATCTGATGCCCGGGCCACCCACCATGTTGACAACGCTCTCCGAAAGGCCATCTTCCCCTGATGGAGACTTCATGAGCGCCTCCAGTCGTCAACGACTCCGAGCACCTCCTTCGTCGACCTTAACCCTGCACCGACAATGTAAACTCAAGGTCATGGCAAAGTAGCCCCTTAAGGTCCTAGCCAGGCTGCTTTACCATTCGAGTAGAGTAACCCTAGTACAGTCGACTCTCGATCTACCGTTATTCAGAGGACTGCAAAAACTGTCCATACATGCTGTATTTCAGTAGATAGGGTTCTGATATGTACATCAATAAATTACAACTCATTACAATATAAAACTTTATATTGAGTAAAGTAACCACAGTACATTATCTGTGAATAAAGTTTAGTTAGTGAACACAATAAAAATGGGAATTTTATAAAAAGTATTATTGTAAAAAATACATTAAAAAACATTTCACATAAACTCATTTAAATAAAGAAAATAACGTATCAAAATACCATATATAATTGATTGTAATCCGACACAATGCGAGCTGACCTAAAACTTTCAAACCCTCTGAAAATGAAAATAATGCAAGAAGTTACTGAAAATGAACTTTACACTTATAACAAAAGTCGCTCAATGTACAAACAATTTTTGGTGACAAGGGGAGGTCAAATATATGATTCTGGGGCATATTATTTTATTCGGAAAGATGCTGCCCTTTGAGTTAAATAAATATTACATTTCTAAATCATGTTGATTTTACGCTAAATACAATGAACAACCAACCTTGAGGGAAAAATGACCTTTATTCATAAAAGAAATCATCTTTGCAAATATTTATTCCTCGCTAAAATGTTTTGCATTGACGCACGCTCAAGATTGCTGTTGTGGGTTGAAGATGATGCTGCTATCTTAAGTCCTACGGACTTGTAGTTAGAGCGCTGATTACCCTCCTGAGTCCTGTCTATTCCACTGTGTGTGCTTTATTCAATGTATTTGTCTCAGCCTGGTGGGTCGTGGTTTGTTCACATGGGTGCAGCCTAGTAGACAGGCTATTTCTGAGCGGAGGGGAATCAAACCCCAAAGTGATTCGAATCATAAACGTCTCCCGCTCAGGGAGTGCAATTTTACTCATAGAGAGGGCTGCCAATAAGCGGGACCATTGAGTAAAGATATACCAAGAGTGGACTTCCCCAGGTTAAATTTTCTGACCACTCCAGTAATAGTTCGAGGGATGAACACCAACTCGCGCTCTACCATTTTCTTGGTGTGCGCGTGGGGAATATCAGTGGCGTTGCCACATTGTAATCTACCCCCTCTCTCACTCATAGTCCATCTCTGTCACCCCCAGTCCCAACTCTGCAACTGTAGAACGTGTTCTGAATGTCCGCTTTACCCACAAGTTGGGAAAGACAAGATGGCGGTCACCCAAGTGCCTATCTCAATCCGTATATATCCGTTTACGAAAATAATACAAGTTCTGTACAACATATATATGAACAAAATGAAACTTAATGTACGCGTAAGTAACGTGAAACATTGCATATTACTAACTCGGTCATAATAAGAGAATAAACACCACTTTATAAAATACGTGATAACTGTGGATTTATGTTCAATACATACCGTATCATATGTGTACACAGTAAATAGTTTGTGTAGCTCAGTGAGTTACTGCGCAGGTTTGCACCATATAACTGTAAGTTGAAGAGTTCAAATCTCCTAAAGTAACAAAATTTTTATGGAGGGGGGGGGGGGGGGCACGGGAAATTGCCCATTCTTCTTTTCTTTGGCTGTATTCGGCCTGGAAGACACAATTTTTAACAGATTTTCTTCACATTTGGGGGAATGTTGCCTTTCCGTTCCCAACCCTCTCACCATGGGTAGTTAGGCCCTTCATAGGACTTATGCTTTAGGTCTTAAATCTTATGTTTTAAGTCTTAAGTTTTAATTATTATATATTAAGTTGTACTTTCAGCATAATTGCTATTGCATGTCGGGATGTACGAGCGAGCGCCGATAGGCACGAACGAGCACGTGCCGAAGTTCCAAGACGACATTGCACCATAAATACTAATTCCATAAATACTAATTCATATGGTTACCTGCTCCATCTATGGTGGCTAAGCCCACAGTTTCTGTGGGCCCGACCCCTAGATAAAACATTATTGGGAACTGCAAATACAAAAGATGTGTTTCCGTATGACAGATAAGTGCCAACTTCATAATTATAAATGCATTAGTTTTGTATTGTAAACGTAGGCCTTGTCCGAAATGGCAGATTGTGTTGACAAAAACATCACGAGACTCGATTTTGTATACAAACGTTCTGACTTATTTAGTAAATTGGTATTTCGTATCTTGTATATAACAGATGTTATCAAAAATACAAAATGACGAAATCAGCGCCATGTTGGTTTTGACATTCAAAACACATGCGCGAATGCAAAGGTAAAACATCTTTTAAAACAAATAACTATTCATAAAATACACTAGACATGTTTTAAAAAGGAAGTAAGTGTTGTGCTTTGTTTATATATTTCACAAATCATGTTTTATTTTAAGTCATTATTGGATATTATATTAATTTCTTGTTTATTAACATATTCACAACATTCCAGTGATGATGACTGTAGAAATATTACGTCCATTGTAAACATTCAATTTATATCAAATGAATTTTCACTGTTAATGTAAGAATGTGTAGCCGCGAATGCTAAACAAGTGACTGTCGACAACGTCCGAATTGAAACCTACGAAATGACACATTGCAAAATAACGAATTTGTCCTTTCGGATACGACCTTAGCTTGGCTATTAGGGATTGGCACCGAGTCATTGCATTCAACCAATGCTTAGCGTAGAAATAGTTATATTTTGTAATGTACCTTGTCTGAAGTATAATGTTGCGACTCTCTTTATTATGTTAAGTTTTCATGCATTCGTTAGTGTTAATATTACTGATAAACACTTCAGCGCCAAGATTTTTCGCACTGTTAAGAGTCCGAGGTTTCAGCATAGAATATACACTGGTGTACTGCGTTACACTCGTGTAAATGTAAATACACATAGCTACCAACTTTTCAGACAATATCCACTAATGCATATCATTATTGTAAACTTGGATCTTACAGAGACGACAGTTATACTGTCGCTTTAAAACAAACATCTGTTAGAGTTGAGCCTTATACATGATCATTAATACCCATTTCCTGCATTGTGCATAATGTTTTCTGCTTAATGAAATGCACATTCATACAGCATTTGCATTCGTCTACATATGTAAATGTTTTACATGTCTCGGGAAATGACATACGAACATACACGGGGAAACGAATGTGTGTAAGTCTCGTGCCCTTACAGGCCATTAGCTACTAATTTGAAAATCAATTTATATGTAGTTAATATTAGTTATTCCTAATATTTATTTTTATTAACAGTGGAATGAAGGCATTAACTTTCTCGAAACACTACTGAACGAAGTTCTTAACAATGTATACTCTTTAACCATTAATGATCTTCAAGAGCCGGGCTAAACATAACTAGTTTTCTTCGTGATTTGTTGTAAACCAGGCATGGTATTGAATTTATAGTTAACATGCAGAGCAGTGAGAACACTTCCAATGTTTTTACAAGGCAAGGCATGGATGAATGAAAACATTATATCAAAATGTGACATTTAATTAATATTTATACCAATATTAGTGTTAAAAGGAAATTAACCTCTATTGTTACCAGTTTTAACGATAAATTATCGATAACTGTGTTTACTGACTCAAATATATATTTATTCCTTTCTTATAAAATTGTCTATGATTGGTTAATAGGAACACTTTCATTGTCATATGGTTTCCAGCTACAGCTCCTAATGGGTTGATAATTGTAAATATATGCGCCTACATTCCAGCACATATTCAGTATGTGTTTTCCGTCACAATGCCTGTTCAGAATCTTATCAGCTAACTAGTTGCTGTAAGGGATGCAAATATGTATGCTTGTCGGAATGTATCACGTATCGAGCCGAGTGGAATATGCTTATATACATAAGTGCATTCCTAGATTCGGTCATATTGAACGTACTAATTATTTGTACGGACAGTCACCTTTGTAGTAGATCACAACCCCAAACTGTAAAAAATTGTGTTCAATTATAGACCGTTGTGCATCTATCGTATATTTCTCCACTATTGGACACATATTTTCTGTCCGTTTCCTTTCTCATAAGAATGGAATGAAAAGTTTACTATGATGTATGATATCATTGATGATTAATATGAAGGTCGAAATTGTAAATACTAACAGTAGGTCTATTTGTATTTTATCAACACCTAAACTATAGTAAAATAATAGATCATAATTAAAAACACTGACCATTATATATTTATGATAATTCATTTTCGCAGAGGTAAATAAAACCAAATAGGACTAGATATCGCAGCAAATTTCCGCAAACACATAATTCTACGACATATACGAAACACATGCCATGGTCGCCACTAGTAAATCATGAGTTGGGTATTCACAGTTACAACGAATGCTGGTAACTCGTGTGTGACAGGCTTGCCTTTGGCAGAACTTGAAGGAACACGTGGGTGAGCCGAGACAAGGTCGCGGGTCACTGCTGCTGGATTGGCAACACAGCACAGATGATGAAGTCGAGAACACTAGCGCTCCTCTGGATCATTAGCGGAACTAACACATAAAACTGGTCAAACTTTTTCCTATCCCATGGCCACTCTAGTGTATATCTTTACTCAATTGCAGGACGCCAGCTGTCCCAGGTCACTTAGACATGGTAGGAACCACGGATGGTAACAAGGTTACAATGAAAATGGGTTTTGAGATCCGGTCAGAGGTGCAGATTCGCCCTACTCTCGTTACTGGGAAAGCCCCAAGAACTCAGTCTCCACGGTCTACGACTAGGGATGAAATTTAAGGGGGTGGTTACTATGAGGGATTTGGGGTGGTTTTAAGGGGTAAGTTGATCTTTACCACCTTCCCTGTGGCGGTACGAATCGTGCATGTATTGCACACGCTCCTATCCTTGCCTTGGCTGGAAGTCGGCATTGTTACAGGAAGCGAGGGTTTAGCTGGCTGGTAGTAACTCACATATTCTAAATCAGGCCACAGATTCCCAGGTAGTCATCAAGTTCTGATTAATGGTCGAACGTAATGATAGGCGAGATGGAATGTGGGCTGATCTTAGGAACTGGAGATTGGGATGCGTTTTCGCAAGTGGAGTCTACTAGTGGAGTACTAATCTGTATTTGCAGTTCTCTCTGTAGAGCTCGTCGCTCTCTACGCCTATTCCTACTGGGTTGTCCACCTTTTTTATTAATTTGGGGGGCCATGATGGCTTAGCAATTAGAATGTTCGCCTCCCACCAAGGCGAACCGGCTTCAATACCTGGCCGGGTCACCGGATTTTTGCAAGTGGGAATCGTGCCGGACGTTGCCGTTGGTCGGTGGGTTTGCTTGGAGATCTCCCGTTTCCCCCGCCTTCAATCCAGCTCTGCTCCATACTCACCTCAATCACCCTTATCGGCTCTCAAGATCTTGCTGTTAAGAGCCGTCCAAATCTCATCACTCACTCACTCTATTCATTTAACTCTCAAGATCTTATAACAGAACCAATATTCTTTCCTTCCTGCTGACGTGCAGTCCTAGAGGAATGTCTTCTCCAGACACGCCCAAGGCATTGATGGACGGATTTGCAGGAGAGAGTTGAGTGCCGCTGTGGGTAGGTGAGGGAGCACTGGACACACAGAAGCTTTGGTATGTCCTTGCGGACTAAACACCTTCTTCAGGCCCCATCTCCTGTGGGGTTCGGCCCCCTACAGGGTTGTAGGGTTAGGACGTTGAGGTTACCTCTGGAGCATCTTGCAGGAGCTGCAGGTTGAGCAGGTATAGGAGGAGCCTTCTCAAGTTGCAGGTGCTGGTAGAGCTTTGTACAAGCTAGGAGAGGAGGTCTTGGTCAGACCAGGGAGAGCTGGCGGACCTATGCGGCCGGCGAGCCGACGAACTCTGACTAGAGGCACTTCTAAGTCTCCTTACATACCCCAAAAAAAGTGAAAATTGCACTTCAGGGCTTTTCCGAGGGTGCGGGGGATGATAGCCTTTCTCTGCAGGGGCTGTTTACCGCAGCGTTGCGACGGCGCCGCGCATTCCTAATCACCCTGAGTTGAAGCTGGCAACAGGTTTACAACCTTCACTCAAGGCTCTGCTGCTGTGACATCACTGGGTGCCTGGATGCTGCAATCCTGTGGTGTCTCTCGTAACTTTTTGCTCTGGTATCTGTGGTCTGTTACTCGTCAGGTAAAAAAACCTTGGTTCGAGGGGGTGTCGATGCATGTTAGAATTCCGTGCAGGCAGTACCAATTTATAACTAAACACGTTAATTATAGGTGTGACCGTGGCTGTCCAGGCTCATGGAAACAACATTGTCGGCACTTAAATCTCATCTGCTACTGTTGTGACTTGCCCCGAGCTCTTTATTGCTCGTTGATGGGGCGAAGTCACCCGTAGAGTAAGCAGGAACGCTGCGCAGAAGTGTGGCATGCATCAATTGGCCACCCCTTGAAGCGACATAGACCCATCTCAAAGGAGACCACTTTTGCTTCAGTTTCGGGGGTCATTTCCCAATTGTAGTACACTGGTTGTAGCTCTGGGTGCGCACCTCTTCTGTGGCTATGCGCGGCCCGCTGGGCAACATCTGGTAACAATCACCAGGTTAACGGCCTCCATCCCTCCTCCTCTTCCTGGCCTCTCTCTCTCCCTCTTCCGCTGCAGTCGGTACTGGCGGTGGCGCGGTATCTCATCTCATCTGCCAGTTGCCATCCCTTCTTCGCTTTCACAGCAGGGAGGAGTGTTTGAGAAAAGGAAACATTACCGGAACAGGTCGTTTTAGTATGAACCCTGACGTTCCTGGTTTAAGGGCAGTTCACATACCAAGAACTGAATAACTTTTTAAACAGAGTGTAGTACAATATTTGGTTTGCAAAATTTTGTATTTATTTTTTTCCTTTATCTTCATCCTAGAAATAAAAGTGTAGCTAACGGAAAATAATAAAATTTATCCCATTCGGGATTAGCAAGGGGGGAGTTTTCCGTGGCCACTGTGGGATGAATTTAACTGGTCTGGTATCCAGCCAGCGCTGACGCACAGTAAATCATTACGTGTTAAAAGGTGCGAGTACTTTAAAATAAAAGGATATTATTATGCTCTATAAGGCACTGTACATGTAATAGGGATAGAGCACAAGAAGACATAAACCCTTTCAAAATATACACAAGTTGTCATGTTATACTCAATTGTAAAAAGAACTCTAACTTATCATTGGTACGTTAATACTTATTTCTAGGTCAACCATTTACTTGGTATGTCACAATATACTACGTTACAAACTTTCATTTTTCTTCTAAATGTAACATGTTGGTTAATATATGCTATTACCTTTACCATCCTTAATCTCTGATTTGCGTACATGTAACTTTACACTCTCTGTCTCCTGAGACTCTGACGTTAATTCCATAACAATTTTGGGCCATTGCCTTATCTCAATTACTACATAGAAGATGTTTTCACAATGTGGGAAAGTTTACGCCCTTGTGGAGACTTTCACTTTTCCTAATCTTACGAACTGAATTTTGAGCCTTCACTCTACATTTGCAAAAATTTACATAACCTAAAACATATTAATTCCTTCTCTTAAGTTTACGTGTTTATACTGTTATCTCCTAATTCGCATTTCTTTCATTTTCTCTAGTTTTATGTACACTCGGGGCAATTTTTCTCTCATTCTAAACTATGTGTGAACGTAATTGACTTGGACATTTACACAACCTTGTCTGCCTTCTTTCTCTTTGGCTGAAAACAACTTTCTCTTAATTTAACAACAGGAGTTTATCTGACTCGGTCTGAGTCTAAGCTGATCCTTTGCCGTACTACAGGCAGGAATACGTTACATTTACATACTTTCTTTTCATGACTAACACATTTAACTCATTTAACAGGGATTATCTTCAACTCTCACAAGGGTTTCAGCTAAAGGAATTTTCAACTTCAGTTTTCCTAACTTACTGGTAAGGGGGTTATCAAGGTACACTTCCTCTATCCTTTAAAAACCGTTATCCTTATCTTATTTTCTAGTATTAGCATACTTTAATCAGTTGATCCTTTCAACTCCCTTTATTTTCTCGTTACCGTTACACTGGCACTATTAGTACCTTTGTATTTTTATTTAGTAAGGCTGGGAATTTCCTGGGTGGCGAATATGGCACACTCAAAATTAGTTTTCGCCTCACGCTCTTACTGCAATTTTACATGGGTCACTAAAGCAAAGTCGCCGAGTGTCGCATTCTGAGGAGTGGTTAAGATTATGTCACATGTGTTTACGAGCCTGCTGATAGGCGTCGTTATGCGTACTCACTTGCTATCTGTGCTCACGGAGTTATTTGATTCTACATTAATTACATCGTGCTAAATTTCTCAATTCAAACAAACAGTAAATTTTAAATTATTTCAATATCTGCATATGTTACATGAGCACTTTGGGGAACTTAGGACAATCAAACAATAACTCTTTAGTTTGTGTAGGGATTTTCGCTGTGTTAATTCCTCCGCTTCAACATGTGCAAACAAGGGATCAAATTCTTATAACAACTCGGAATAATAAAAAAAAATTACTTGTACGTTACATGTGCTCATTGACAGAAAGAAGTCTACATTTAACAGAGCACATTTTTTTTTGTGTAGGACCTCGGTTCCTATCAATGCGGTTTGAACTAACGGTTACAGGGTTTTCACAAGTATTCAATGAGTATACAATTTGCACTTTTGGGACAATTACTGCTCATCGGACTGCTTATCTAACCAGGTTCGATTTTTTTGTAGTTGGGACATTTTTCGTCACCTAACCATCCCTACTACTTTAACTGATCGAACTCTTGCACTCTCGTCTTTTTCGTTGAGTCTATCCTATCACTCCCTACTAATTGTTTTATATAAGCTAAGAAGTCCTAGTGAGGGGCATAATAGTCAATGCTGGCTTCTGCAGGTACTTACTCAGGCGATGCTGGTGTGGGTCGATGGCACTTGTTGAGGCGTCGTTTCTGCGTCCGTCCTCTCTTGCATTGTGTTGTAGTGGAAGCTGCGAGCCATCGGTACATCATAGGTGCCCTCCACGATGTCTCTTTATAGTGCCCCAGAACATGACGTGTGTCTCGCATGCAGTGGGGTCGCTCGTGATGGTCCTGACAGCTGTAGGTGGCTGCTCTGGGACAGTGGCCTGGATGCTGGGGGTGTCTGCTGAGGTCAAGGCTCCCGTAGCAGCAGGTATGCTCGTTCTCACTGTAGCTGCGCAGGTGACTGGTGCGCAGTACTTGCAGGCACTTTACATTCCAGGTGTTGGAGGGGCTGCATCGGCAGCACCAATGCTCTCGAGCGTACGGGAAACCATGTTTACACTGTGCATTAGTCACGCATCTTGTTTAGCCTTCTCTCCAGTCACTCTTTCTTGCTCCGATAAATCAGTCGCCTGGTTGACCGACGTACCACATATCATTTAAGACTGTGGTAAGCTCTCTCCTGTCTCTCGTCCATCTCCTTCTTTCTTTCCATTGAAGGGAAGGATGGGAAGGGTAGCAGGGCACGTGACCTCATGTCTTTATCCTTAAAAAAATCCACGCCCTCTGGAGAGATTGATCCTGGGGGTGACTGGTACAGTGCCTCGTCCAGGGGTCGTCATCCGGGGGGGGGGGGGGGGTTGGCACTACTTACTGCTTCGGGAATGAAGGCTGGGGAGATGCTTTCGCCGCTCGGCAGGGACGTCTCACGAGTTTCCTTACTCTCGGAAGCCAGGGCGGTGGCAAGAGAGGTAGCGACGGGAGTCTGTGATTGTTTCTCCATATCTTCTGGAGTGGCTGGAGGCTCACTGGCCTCCTCTATGATGCTACCTGCGGGTTGTCTCCTTTCTTTCATTCTATCTGCACAACTACGCCATGCCAGTTTGGTACTGGCACTTGGTGGTGCCATGTAGGGTCTGGGTGAAAATGGAATAAATAAACTTGGTGTTGAAGGTAACATCCTTGGAGATATTCCTCCTCGGAATGATTTCCCTAGGGTAAGATCAGTATGATTGATGAGGGGGTGAAGCAACCCTTCCTGAGTGCAGCGTTTGTGATCTAATAACCTAGGTTTGAGGTGGATACATCGTCCACCTCCGGGGGATTCGGGATTCGGTTCCCGAATGGGGTTCCGCTCCAATTTGGTTCGCTTCTAGGATGTTGCAACAGCTGTCATGGATTCAAATCCAGGCATGGACTTGGTCACGCTTGTAATTGTCTAAGGCTAAGTAGTCTCTCATTAACCATATTTCAGTGTCCTTCCCGATTCCCATTCCTCACACTTGGGAAATGTGTTTCGTAACTATGAGGCTGCATTTTTTGCGGGCGGGGAGGAAGGTTTCGCGTCTCCTGTGCTTGCAGCATCAGGCAGTCTCTGTTGAAATGTGGACCCGGGCAATGCCAACAGCGGGGCAGGGGGGCGATGGGTGGTTAAAAAGTCATGTCTCACCCTTCGAGCGGTCTGGGGAAGGGGCGGGGCCGGTGTCCTTGACGGCGCGTGCCACAGGGGCTTTCCCTGACATGGGGCGATTATATACTTCTATTTCTCTTGCCCTTTTTGCCAACTCTTTGACATCTGTGACCATGGAAGCAGTAAAGGGTTTCTGAACGAGGGTAGGATGATGTGGGCGATGCTGCGGACCCTCTGTTGATTTTGTTCTGGGTATACACGTTTGTGTACGCGTTCTTTCTGGCGTATGAAGAACACCACCTCTTTGTCCAGATTTTGTACTGTAGAGTGCAAATTTGTTATTAAGCTGGACAGGGTCTCATCGCCTGTGAAATGTGAAACGACTTGAGTTTGTAACTGCAGCCAACCTTCGACGAAATCCCAGTATTTGTCCCACCATTTCCTTGCGGGTACGCTTAGTTGGTGGCGCACAGTTCACCCATTATTGCATCAATATATTGCAGGGTATCATCCCATCTGAGACATACGTAATGGTATTGGCTTTGACAATAACTGCATTGGATGATGTTGATTCCTATTCCCTCACATGTCGGCATGGGACACTGTGTATTTCGGGTTTCGGTGTCATTAGATTCCGCTAATCAGCTCTGTGCTCCTAGTAAACTCTCTTCAAAGTTGTACATCATGGTTTGATATTGGGTGCCACTGGGTGTTTACTTCAACTCCCCGAAGTCGGGTAACAATCTCCTATGCAAGGAAACTTTTAAAAAGGAGGGGTGGAGGTTCGGTGGAGGTCAGGGGGGGGGGGACTGGCCCGGTCACAGCTCCCAAATCTAAACTACATGAAGCTGTATCACCCATGTTCTGCGCCACTTGACACATGTTAAAGCCCTTAAGCGGTGTGTTCTACATTCAAAATGTGTTGCCTAGTGGAAGGGTTATTTCTGAGCAGAGGGGAATCAAACCCCAAGGCGATTCGATCATTAATGTCTCCTGCCCATGGAGTGCAATTTTACTCACAGAGAGGGCTGCCAATAAGCAGGATGCCAGTTGTTCCAGGTCGCTTAGCCATGGTAGGAACCACGGATGGTAACAAGGTTACAACAAAAATGGGTTTTGAGATCAGGTTGGAGGTGCAGACTCGGCATTACTCTCGGTACCGGGTAAGTCCCAAGAACTCTTGTCTTGTCAGTCTACTACTAGGGATGAAATTTCTGGGGGTGGTAACTATATGGGATTTGGGGGTGGTTTTATGGGGTAAGTTGATCTTTACAACCTCCCCTGTTGCAGTACGGATTGTCCACATATTGCGCAGACTCGTATCCTGGTCTTGGCTGTGGGTCAGCACGGTTATGGGAGGTGAGGGTTTAGTCGGCTGGTAGTAACTCACATATTCTAAATCAGGCCACGGCTAACAGATTCCCACGTAGGCATCAATTTCCAATTGATGGTCGAACGTAATGATAGGCGAGATGAAACGCAAGTGATCTCAGGAACTGGCGATAGGGAAGCATCCTCGCAAGCAAAGTCCACTAGTGGAGTAGTAATCAGTATTTGCAATTCTTTCTGTAGAGTTCGTCACTCTCTACGCCTATTCCTACTTGATATTCCACCTCCTCTTCTATTTACTTGAATCTCAAGATTTTATAAAGAACCAATACTCTTCCCTTCCTGCTGATGTGCAGTCCTAAGGGGAATGTCTTCTCCAGACATGCCCAAGGCACTGATGGGCGGATTGAAAGAGTTGAGCGCTGCTGTGGGTAGGAGAGGGAGCACTAGGCACCGAGGAGCTTCTGTATGTCCTTACGGACTAAATGCCTTCTTCAGGCCCCGTCTCCCGTGGGGTTAGGCTCACTCACACCTATTCTGTAGAAAGAAGTTATCACAAAACACACTAAATTAATAATAATATAAGAGGGTAATAAAATAATTGAGTCGTCTAAATTACATTTGACGTAAAGTTTATTTTTATGCCTGGAAAACACTGGAGAATCCCGGTTCAATGTACACTCTAAATGATTATAATGATTTGCTTAGTTACTGTACGCAGGTGAAGGTGAATCTGGACGAATCTTGTACTAAAATTAATCTACTCTGGGAATTACGCAATTGACAGCATTTGCTTCCCGAGGGGTGGTTGTCCAGAGGGGATGTTGCAATGACCTGCTACCATGGAGTCAAGGAGAGACTTTGGATAAGAGGTTGCAGGGTTAGGACGTCAAGGTTACCTCTGGAGCATCTTGCAGGAGCAGCAGGTTGAGCTGGTGTAGGAGGAGTCTTTTCAAACTGCAGGAGCCAACGAACTCTGACTAGAGGTGCTTCTAAGCCTCCTTATATAGCCCAAAAAACTGAAAACTGTGCTTCTGGACTTTTCCGAGGGTGCGGGGGATGATAGCCTTTCTCTCCAGGGGCTACTTACCGCAGCGTTGCGGCGGCGCCGCGCATTCCTAATCACCCTGAGTTGAGGCTGGTGACAGGTTTATAACCTTCGCTCGAGGCTCTGCAGCTGTCACGTCACTGGGCACAGAGGTGCTGCGATCCTGTGGTATCTCTTGCAACTTTCTGCTCTGCTATCCGTGGTCCATGGTTCATCAGGTAAAACAATCTTGGTTCGAGGGGGTGGTGACCACATGTCGGAATTCTGGGGGGACAGTACAATTTTATAATTACACGCGTTAATTATAGCTGTGACAGTGGTTGTCCAAGCCTGTGGAATCAACATTGTTGGCACTTAAATCTCGTCTGCCACTGTTGTGACTTGCCCCAAGCTCTTTATCGCTCACTGATGGGGCGATGTCGCCCGTAGTGTGCACAGGCACGCTGCGCACCAGTGTGGCATTCATCAGCATAACATTTTCAAGCAAAACCATTTGCTTTGAAATACAAGTGATAATATGTGCAAATATTTTGAGCAACGCATAATCTTGATAAAATATCTACGTTCACCAGACACATATTTGCTCTAGGCCGACGTGTGAAGGCTAACCCACACAGTGAAGCCTAGAGACTTGTATTAGTCCTTTTGCTAGGGATCAGCTTCCCCTATTGTGGTTCGTGGCACGTGACGGTAGGAAGGAAGGTGCGCCGCTGAGAGACAGAAAGGAGTGTGAAGGGGGACACTGGGTCGTCACGCTCATTGCTAAGGTAACCACTTCCCCTCTCAGAGGAGTGTAGGGCTAGTAGCAAACCAGACTCGCACATCACACCATGGTGCAGTGTCAAGGTATGTCAGGAAGACACACATGATTTGCTGCGCCGCAGAGCATTTATAAACGGCAGCACGCGTGACATATTTCACATCCAGTTACTATACGTTTGCATAAATAACCAGCTTAAAAAAGATAGTTTGAGAAATATTACGTGAAGGGACCCAAATTATACTTCGATTGATGCTCCATGCGATATACGATACAAGCAGTTTGTGTTAACATAATTTACATAGGGATTTTGCAGGGACCACTAAAAACTGTTGGTGGATGCGGTTGATAGATACATACAATAACGATACATCGAGAGTTGACTGTATACAGGTTGTGAGGCCCTTTCCGGACCCCCCCCCCCCCCCCTAATTCAGTCGGAACCACAACCAGTTAGCTTTTTTTATTAAATTTCTTTAAATATAATTAATTGCCAAGAGTCTAAACGTAACACGTAAACATAACAGGTTGCCTTCTCATGATTTGCATTGAACTGATACCTTAACTTCCATAAGTTGATTTGTATGATATTGTTATTCCAAGGTAAAGTAATTTTTATGGTAGAAACCATTACTGTTGATATTTTATAAATAATTTTGCTTTACTGTAATTGCGTATGTGGATATAGGCTATATTAAAACCATGCTCCCATTGCATTTAAATGCTTTTTACTTGCTAGGTTTAGAAACCGTTGTACCCCTTGTGTGTTTCAGTAGAAGCCACAAGCATTTCCTCAATTAACTTTGCATTTTAATATTTTGGATTTTATTCGTTCATCAAGTAACACTGCGGCGCGTATAGCCAAACGGCAAATACACGTAACACAGAGCAGTATTCCGATTTGTCATAAGCATAACCCAGGCTGGTACACCACAGAGTGACACTCGGTGTGTTGCACTTGTCTATTTTCAGGGCAGCCCTTCACTAGTTACTCAATACACCTTGGTATTGCGGTTGCTCAAGCGCTCTGTTGGTTAACCCTTCGGGGTTCAGAATCGGCCAGATGTGGTTAAACAACAAGACACGTCGGGACTAGTCATGTATCAGGAAGTACAATGTAGGACTGTTCCTTTTACATCCGGCATCACGTCACGTACACTATTTTGTTTGTGTGGCTTATTAATTTTGGTGCAGAAGTAATTTAGATTAGTCGGCCTTATGCCGAAAAACTTTAAATCCAGGGTTAAGAACCGTCTTAAATGAAAACTGCTTCAACTAGTGTCAGAAATAAATTTACAAAGTGGCGTTTCACCGACTCTCAAGAACGCTTTTCATTGTTTGAATTACTGACCCATAAACAGGGTCTTCTTCCCTTCGAGTATTTGATTATTCTACATAGCAGTACACATAGAACCATCAGTTCTCTCCCCTGAATACACTGCTATCCCTCCTCAACCAACACACCACTTTCAGTCGCAACCAGAGTTGGCCACTGTTTCTCAACCAACCCCTGCAGCAGCACCTACGGAGCAGAGGAGAGCTTCACAGCCTGCAGTTTCTTAGGTAAACCGTCGACGCTGTATTTTTCCCACTGTTGAAAACTTTGTTCCAATACGTAAAAACCGAATCGCCCTACTATTTATGCTGGCATCTTAACAAAGTGTGTTTAATTCTTTCCTGGTGCATGTACTACGATAAACTCGCTTACAAGAGATTCACACTACTCGCTCACACGCACACACACACAGTGTACGAGAGTGCACTGAAATTCAAGGTATTCATCGGGGTCAGTGTTCCCAAGTCACCAACGACTCACATGCCACAAGTTAATCCCGCTCACTCTCTCTCACCCCAGCGTGGATCGAACCATCTCTCGTGCTAGTCTGGGTCTTCTATGCATGTTTCGTTAAGGTGACTCCGTAGATGAGTATTTGATTTAGTGTACATCCTTGTTGAATTGGCATCCGCGGTTTGAACCCTCATCCCACAGACCAGAGTTGGTTCAGTACTCTGCCAATAGTCTAGGTACAGGTGGGTCCAAATCCTGTACCGGGTGGTTGAGTGTTTGGGGACTTAAAAGAGTTCTCGTTCGAACTCCATGTCTTGGCGCTCTCTGCCGTGCTTCAATGTAATACAGTAATTTCTATCAGGCCTGCGCAATACCATACTGTAATATTCTAGTGGTCTCTCTTTCCCATCCTAAATCTGAGATAGCATGGATCCAATGCTTGCATCACTAATATCAGTATCCTATATGTAGTTTCCCCCATTTTTCGGGAATCCCAGATATGGTAAGGGAGGGGGGGGCAGAATTTTTACTATAGCTTACTTAATAAAATTTCTTTTTTGCCTTGGTCAGTTCATGTAGTGGCATGGCGATTGTTGTGAACCCGGGTACAAATTGACAGTACGCAGATAATCCCAGAAAACTGCCCACCTTGGTTTTGTCAGCTGGTGTCGACCAATTTTTTACAGCTTTGGTCTACTCTGTATCTGTTTCAATTTTGTTGGGAGACACTACATGTCCCAACAAATTACTTTCTTTTGGAAAGGTGGCACTTTTTAGGAACTAGTTTCAAGTTGGCTGTTGCCACTTTCTGTAATGCATTGTCTAGGCATGATAGGTGCTCAAATGTCCTTCCTGTCAGAACAGTATCATCTAGGTACACCTGACAGATATCTAATGGCAGGAATTCGAACGTGGCAGCAATTTTACACGTCCCAAAAGGAATAGCTTCGAACTGCAGGTTCCTTTCCCCTGGATACAAAATGTAGTCTTCTCTGGGTCCTCTGGGGCCACCTCGCACTGCCAGTACCCACTTTTCATGCCCAAAGTAGAAAACCACTGTGAACCTGCTAGGCTTTTCAGTGTGTCATCTATCCTTGGAAGTGAATAAGATTTTTTCTTTGTCACATTCAGCTAGCAATAATCTACACAAAACCTCAGACAGACCCCCATCTTTCTCCCTAACAAGTACAATCGGAGACTACCACGGATTAACTGATGGTTCTATTGTATCTAAATCCCTCATTTCCTTCAGAATTCCCTCAACTACCTCATAGAACCACCCAGAAACTGACTTTGCATTGAGAAATTTGTGAGATTATACCTGTATCACCAATGTCTTTGCTTTTTGGAATGCTTTCACTAACGCAGATTCCATTTATACAATGGGTGAAGTAGTACCTGCCAGTGGGCTACTTTGTCTAGGATGTTTACACATACACCATTTTGCTGCATATTTTGAGTTATGTGCTTAACATTATATCGCTATGAGGCTGGAAGAGAGTGGAGATGTTGGGTAAGGAAGGTGGGGAATGCACTTCCCTTAAGAGCAGCTGCAGTTTCAATCAGGGAAGTCTGTCAGCGACATAAGTTAATTACCTATAATTGTCTACATGTTTCAACTTTCTGCGCAAGCCACACTTTGTGTCAGTATTCTCACATTTACTGTTTGGTATTATAACGGTACAATAAATGGTCAATATTTCAAGTATGTTGACTAATAATTAGGGACATGACATTTTTGCAAATGGTGGTTTTACGATTTTTCACGCGAAATTACGATATTTTTCACGAATTATGCGAAAATTACTTAAATAGGTTAAAACATGATTTTTTTACCCAAAAATGTGCCCACATCCTAACCTAATACTAAAATCATTGGCAACAATTTTCGACACTACAAAATTCTATTTATATTTTAGATGTTAAATGTACTTAAATGATACGTAGAACAAACAATATTTGTTAAATCTGACGAGTATGTTCAGTAACTGCTTACAAATGTTACGGCATGTAGAAATAACGTATATAAACAAATATTACCATTTCCATAACAGGTGTAGGTTAGGCAATGTTGCTCTTAGCAGAACAAAATTTCTTTCCTTTGAAAACATACTTTGTAATGTTCTGCAGACACTATAAGTTCTGCTTTCAAAAGTAACATTTTTTAAAACATAATTCCAAATATAAACATTTCTTAAGAAACTAAGATGATTACTTTTTTTTATGGAATGAATAGCGAAAATTTTTACAGGCGCCATTTTGTGTACCGATATTGGCCAAACTAACTTGTAAGAAAAAGTTGATGTTTTTCAGTTTGGTATTCTGTTTCTTGTTACTACAGACAGACGTGTATTTATTTTATCTTGTATCGGGTCAAATTGGGTTATTTTTTAATTTTTGGAGAGACTACGTTTATTGATGCCGTTTATACCAATATTTATAAACTTTTTTTGCATTGTATTGTAAAGAAAGTAATTAAAAATGCTGAGTTGTCTATTCATGAATAAGTGAAATGGTTCAAATCAGATGGCTTTTTTATTAATTAAAATAAACTAATATTGATGTGCAAGTACTGCAATGGGACTGTGGACTGGGTTAGGAAAGACAGTTGCAGAAAACACATAGCCACATCCGCCCATCAATGTAAAAAAAGAACTTTGTTTGAAGAAGGAAAATACAACCAAGCAATCTTCTATTTCTACGTCCTTCACACAATCTTCAATTCTGAAGCTAACCAGAGAAAAATGTGGCTGGAAGCCAATAGTCCAGCCAAAAAAGATGATGATCCCAGCTTGAGACAGTGGATGGAGAAGTACGTTCAAGGTTTTGGTGACATTCCTGTTGCCAAAGCTTTGAGGGAGAATTATGTTCCCAAAATTGGGAAGGAGAACATGGAAGAATTTAAGAGATTACTGAAAGACCAAAAAGTCGTGTTGATGTGTGACCAGGCGACAGATTGTATGGGTCGGTGTGTTTGATGTACTGCTTCGTGTGTTGACTGGTAACGTGAACAGCATGTATTTGTTGGTGGGGTGAAAGAGCTAATGAATGCAAATGGTGCAGAATGTTTACGGGACACTTTCAGTTGTCACAGAGCATGAAATCACATATGAGGACATTATTGTTGTGATATCAGATTCTGTCAGTTATATGACGAAATGTGTTGACTGTTAAGATTCTTTTTTCTAGGGACATGGTTCACATACAGTGCTGGGCTCATAAACTAAACATTGTCGCAAGTTTATGGAGCAGTTCATTGAGTGAATTAAATACATGTGCGCAAAATGTGAAGTCTGCATTTGTGAACACACGTAAACGAAAGCACAGATACTATTCATTTCTATTAGCTAAGTATCCAACTGAACCAAGAAAACCCCAACTATTTCCATCTCCAGTGATGACACGGTGGAACTCCTGTTCAATTCAGTGCAATATTTGAATTAATACATTGACGACTTGATTGAGTTTTTGTCTCAAGTTGAAGGAGGAGGCAGTTCTATAGAGTATTTTAAAAACATGAATGCTCGTCAAGTGTATGAGATCTAATGTTCATCTCATTTTCTTTTGGAACATGGTTTTCCTTGATTGAGACTATAGTTTTTCTAGAGCAGTCCACCTATCTCTTTATTCACAAACTTCACTCCAAACTTACAGATTTGCAAAACTCGTTTTTGCTTGTTAGTAGGGGTACCCTAGGCTCAACCACAAGGGACGTGGTTGAAACTCTCTCATCAACTGTTGTTAAGAAAATGTACTGTGCAGGATCAACTGAAATCTGTACGCTTGAAGTTCAACAAAACACAAGTCTACTCAATACGGATACAGCTGGTGTCTTGTTGAAATCAATGTCAAAACTATTTGATGCAAGAAACATTTCTATCAACTTAGTTGATGACAGTTTGTATACAACTGATCAGAATGTTCCTCTTTTGGACAGTGTTTCACAAGAATTTTGTGAAGATTACCTTGCTTTCCAAACACAGGTGAAATTGACATTTAAAGTGTTTTGTTAGGTCTTAATGGGAAACATAACTTCGTTGAAAATGCTACTGCATCTGTTGGATACCCCCCTCAAATGTCAACAGCGAGAGGGCATTTTCTACTTATGGACATATATTGACAAACATGAGAACCAATTTGAAACCTGAAAATATTCAAATCATGCTTTCAAAATATTTTGCCAGAAACTGTCTTTTCTAGGAACCTTTTTGACACCGTAAAGTATTTTTCATTAATGTAATTTTCCTTTTACTAGAATGATTTTTGTTACTGTTAGTATTTTTGTACAAAGTCATGTTTGCTTACCTGAATTCATTCCTTAATTATAGTTTTAACTTTTAGTCTCTATGCATTCAGGAACATGCAAAACATATTCTTTGAAGGGTTTGGTCGACTTAATTTTCTGGCAGCTTAAGGTCAGTGTCTTGCTAATTTTGTGTTAGTGGAGGAGCTCTTTATTTTGTGGAAAGTAAACGTTGCTGTCATTGTCTCTTGTTAATTTTGTTTGTGGAGTTCTTGATTTTGTGAAAAAATGAACATTGCTGCCAGAGCCTCTTGTTAAGTCTTTGAATAAATATTTTTATCACACTTAAAATATTGATTGTTAGCTCATTTATTCAATTTAGAGGTTAATAATACCTTTTTTTTAAATCGATATTGTAGTTTCTGTATATTTTAAGGGATTTTAATAAAACTTATTATTTGACAACCTGTAGTACCCAATTTTCATTTTAACACAGACATTTTGTAAAGTATTTTCAGTTTTACACCGACATTTAGTACCACTTTTGTGAAATTTTATCATCGATGTTAGTAATTTTATTTACCATTTTCCGGTGTCCCTACTAATAATTAATATATACCTGGTGATAAATGTGAAGCCATCAGCCCGTATTACCATATAGGTAAATATGTCCATGCCATATTATCTGAACTTTGTTTGTGGAAACTTATTTGCCTACATGACTGTGATATACACTACCTCTAAATTTGAGACTGCAGTTTATGATGCTCACCACGCAAGATAATTTTGCTGTACAGACATTCTAAGCTTCCGTAACTAGTGGGACGTGTTGGTGTAATGCTCTGGAATATCAATCTAGAACTTTTTTTTTGCGATGTGACCCTATGGGATAGAAATTGTTTAAAAGTTATGTGAGGGTTGCGCTTGAATCATTACTTGTGTAACATCTGTCACATTACCGTAACACAAACACGTCAACAATTAGACATCAGAGATCCTCTAATAAGAAGATAAATGAATACAGCAGAACCATGTTATAACATTTCTAAAGGGCTCAAGAAATGTCAAATTTTTATTAAGATATATATGGGAAAATTTTATAAGAAAGAGCTAATTTTGTATTAAAACATGTTTGTGGACTAAGAGAAGGCAGCTTACTAAGCAGGGAAATGTTGTACGAGGGGATTTTATAACAGGGTTCCACTGTAATATCCCAACAATGACGTGGTACAAAACAAAAAAAATTAAACTACGAAGTACATGATTCTTACTTAACAACGATGTATTTCACAACGAAGACTGCTCTTCATACTGGATGTTACATTTCATCCAGGACATACATTACATGAACTCACCATTATGGTACAGAAATTTACATTTCTTCTTGGTAAATTTTGGGCGCACACGTGCAAACATTATTTCACCAACACATCATTGTCCACTGTCCTTAGTACACCAACAAGACATCTTATGTTTCCAAGACTTGTACAAAACTCCCAGTAGTGATGAAAAGTAGGCAGTCCTACGAGTAGTCATCGTCCTGGTCGAAATCCTGGCTGGACTGGTGCATGGTGACCAGCTGGGCCGCAGCCTGCATGTGCTGCCACTGCTGCTGCTCTGCGATCGCCTGCTCTTCTCTCGCCTGCAATGTAAATACAAACATTGCTGTGCACTGCTCTGCACATTCCCTCTCTTCATTTTCATTATAACCTACCTTCGACAAAGCGACATGCAGCGAAAACCTCTACAATGTTTCTGAAGGGGAGCTGGGTGAATCAGGCAACATCTGTTTGAAAATGTCAACATACCCTCGTAGAAGCAGAAACAGCAGTCGTTGTAACTCAAAGTTGCCAAATCTGTGATTGATGTAACCCACAGCAGCAGAATCTGAGGTCAACATAACACACAGTAGCTGAACCCATGATTGACATAACCTGCAGTAGCTGAACCCCGCACTCAATTCAACCTGCAATAGCTGAACCAGCGATCAACGTAACCCATAGTAGCTAGACACGTATCGCTTAACTGTCTCAAGTGTCTTCTAGGATGGCGCTAGATCAGTCGCTTACCTATTCTAGGTAACTTAGTTAAACCTTTTACTGGACACTAAGGTTGGGCGCATTGGCTGTTGGCTAGATACAAAGTCCGGTTCCACCGGTCTAGCAATATGGCGGACAGGAACACTGGTCCTCTTGGGCAACGTCGGCTTACCAGGGTTCTGCGTGTTCAATTTCTATGGATCAGCAGAGGTGCTGTACGATGGCTAGTTGGTCACTGTCGTCTTCCGAGTCTTGGTTGTGGAGCTGCAATAGTGGTCAGTCAGATACTGGCGATTCCACTGGTGCCTAGTGTCACATCCAGTGACTAGGGCCCGAACCACCAGACAATATCCACTGCCTGTTCTAGTAGGGTTTGAAAAGTACACAAAGTTCCCGACGGGAGAAGTCGATCTCCCACGCATTGAGCGGCTTGAGCTTGACCCCGTGGGGTCTCAATACGCTGAATGAAGAGGTTAGCCTACACACACCTGCTTGGCAATACTGAACTACGCCTTCTTTACCTTTCTCGGAGCCCCATGCCTGGCATTGAATGGCATAGAAGTAGAACAACACTCAATACGTTCAGTAGTGGCAAGCTATTGATGAAAGCCCTGGCTAGAGTGTAAGCTGACAGTGGTTGACGGTGTGCTCCCTAACTGCAAGCAGAACGTCGTAGACCGCCTTCCTCCACTGCTGGGTGTAGTCCACAAAGGTAGGGCCTCCAGACCAGGGCAAATACCCTTACCAGCACCTTAGCTAGGCGCTCCAGACAGCGATACAAACTGAGGTGGCTGTCCTGTCTTGGTGGGGTGTGTATTTAGTGGTTGAAGCTCTACTGTTCTGTATACCAGAGTATGCAGAATGAGTGGCCGTTGAAAGATGAGGTTGTGTGTAGTGTGTAGAGACTGGCAGGTTCCTGAAGGGTGTCTGTCAACCTACTTTATGTTAATAATAATAATAATAATAATAATCATAAGCCCGATACCTTGCTTGCCCCTTCCGAAGTCAATATTCAACGAAAGAAAGATTTTACTCCTAGGATGAAAGTCATCTCAGATACGGTAAAGACCTACTATTTATTAAGATAATAAATACTGTGTGACTCGTACAAAACCAAGCAAAGCATATATAAAAGTAATCCTACGCAGGTGGGAGGAGATGACCAGCTCCTAAGACTACCTAAGATACAAGGGATAATTGAAACTAGATACTTCGCAACTAGACCTATCGGGTTGTCTAGAAGAGACACTAGTTTCAGAGGCCACTATCAGCAAGTAGTGGTGGTTGTCGACCCAGGAGGATTGGCAACGGAAGTGTTTGATAACTGGTCGATGTTTTCTGCAGACAAAGGCTTCTGGTTTGCTGGCGATACCAGAAGTTGTTGAAGCCTCTGGAAGGTGTTGGTTGTAGCCACTGGTGGTTGTCAAAGAACTGGAAGCTCTTGGACAGGACCATGAGGGCCAAAGTCAGTAGAGAGCCCCAGCACACAAAGTGTTGGGTGAGCTACTGGAGACGATAACTCCCAACCTCGGCGGCACACTGCCTTATATCTGGCTCAATGAAAGGTGCACGCCGGGCTAGGGTGGGAGGCGTGA
This sequence comes from Dryococelus australis, assembly GCA_029891345.1. Lineage (NCBI taxonomy): Eukaryota > Metazoa > Arthropoda > Insecta > Phasmatodea > Phasmatidae > Dryococelus > Dryococelus australis. Next base: position 61,336,701 of record CM056999.1, read on the forward strand.
CGTGCCCCTGTGACGTCTGCCTGGAGTGAGCGGGGTTGGAGAACTACCCTCATGTGCTCGGTATATGGCCTCGAGCGATCGGCCATCTTCGGCGGTGTGGCGACACTCTGTCTGCCAAGTGCTTCGAGGAGGCTGACGTGTCACGTGGCCACTTTGAATACGCTTAGTTTTACATGCAAGAATCGTCCGCTTGGGTTGAAAAGTTTCTTTGTGCACTCGTAAAACAACATGCTGGGTTTGACCCTTCCTTGGGTTTTAATACTACATATTAGAAAGAGGTCAGGAACAGTCCGGGAATCAAGTAGCATCAATGTCCCTTCCTGGAATCACATCTTGTACACATCTTGGAGTCCTTTTCTTAGGGTGGTGAAGCAGGTTAGGATGAGTCGTAGTCCTGTTTGGTATAATCATATAAGCGGCACGCGTCAAGCTGAACTCGTGTACAACATAACCCACAGTAGCCCAACTTGTGGGTTTCTCTTGCTATTTATGTGTGTGAATCAGGGAAAAAATGTAGGAAAAATGAGAATAAACCAGAAAAATCTTGCACAGAACTTAAGGATCAATTGGAAAGTTGGAAAGAGGGGCTCAGTGTGTTAAAGGATCAAAACTTGTCAGGCCTCTGTGTATGCCTACTGAGTCTTGCATTGTTCAAACTATTTCATAGATATAAAAATTTTAAACTCAACCCCCCCAGGGCAGGGCCCCCACTTACACACTTGAATAGTTAAGATGAAGTTGTCAGTAAACTGTGAGGGGGATGGGTACCGACGGGTTTAAGTAGTGTGCCAAATCTGAATGCTGTACATAACTCGAAATTATCAATCCTTGAGCGGGGTGAAAAACTTTCTTAAAAGATGCCCCAAGGCCAAATTGCAAGTCCATAACAGAAACAGTACAGAAACTGCACAAAAATGAAAATCTGAAGCTGCAAAATGTATCTCCCTTGTCAGAAGAACTCTCAAGGGGATGGAGTGGAGAGATTTGGGCAGTTCTTAACAGCGAGGTCTTGAGAATTAATGAGGGTGAAGCAAGATGATTATGGAGCAACGCTGTAATGAAAGGGTGGGAGAAACTGGATATCCACCAGAAAACCTGCAGACCAGCGGCACCAACTGACGTGATTCCCAAATGTGAAAATGCGGGAGTGAACCTACAAGGAATTGAAACCAGTTCCCTAGGTGAGAGGCAAGTAGTTTAACCACTACACCACTGCGGCCCAACAGGGGATGCAAAGAGGAAGGATGGGAAAGGTGATATACCCCCCCTTATAATCTTTTGAATTTATGAGCATCAAATTTTTGTTTTTGAATAACAGAATGACCAGGGGAAGGGTCCGCGGAATCTGCAGGTTAAGCCACAGTCGGTGAAGCAGGTAATTGTACGAAATAGTAGTTATTGTACAGCTTTGCCTGGGAACACCTGCATGTGTTCGCTCGCACCTATTGGCCCTCACTCACACATCTCGACCTGCAGTTGCAATGGAATATTGTAGTTATGGTACAGGGTTGTATGGGAATGCTGGCATGCGCTAGCTTGCGTATCAGTGCTCGCTCGCATCTTCCGAGTCTGCTTAAGATATAAGTGTACATGACAAATGGGTATATGAACTTGTGTACGATAAATACTGTACATCCGAACCCAACTTTTATGGTATACACGAGCCTTACGCCTAGGGCACAAAAACCCCAACCACTCGAAAGTGGGGGGAGGGGGGATGGGCAACCATAACTCACCTCTTTCCCCATGAGGCACTATCGATCCCACCTAGCCCCCCCCCCCCCCCCCCCCCCCATAATTTGGGTGTAAAGTGTTAGACGCTGAAAACTTTTGTTCTTGATTATATTAGAGGTGGTGGAAAACAGCATTAATTTTGTCTCTTGTAGCATTTTCAAAGTGTGTTCATAGCATTTATTAACTTTTATTTTTATATTTACGTATTAAACAGAATTTTTCCAGCAATAAAGGTGGTAGAAAATGGCATTCCTTTTCTTTATACAATTAAAACACACACTCACTCAAGAAAAGTCATTATTCTACTGCTCTAAAAAAATTGTTTTCTATAAACTGCTATGTTATTTGTAGAAAATACTCTTGAAAAATATATCTACATTAATTCTTACTACTTTTTAGTGCTGAGCCAATACAGATATTTACAGATACCAGTACGAACTGATATTTCCTTGCCAATACAGCATATATCCGATACTGATACAATGGAAGTACGAGTATTGAACTGAAAAACTTCTACTAGCACCTTAAGTATGTATTTTGGAAAACTGATGGAAATCTGTGTTAAGTCAGTATCACACTATGTACTATTTGTTGCTTTAAGTAAACATACAAAAATAGGTAAATAAATTTCACATAAATTCTTTAAAATCGGACAATAAAAGCAGCACTCAAAAATACTTCAGTAATAATCTTAGGTCAAGGCAACTAAAACCATTTATGCTTTAAACTTATCAAGTTTATAGCATAAACTTGATGCTATAGATTTATTTTACAAATAAATTTGTAAAAATTTATTTTATAAAGAAACCAAGCATCAAAAAAAAAGAAATTTATAAAAATAAATCATGAAAATTTCTGAAAATGATAACAAATCTGTTTTCCACTTTTGAACCATCAACAAGAGCCACTTAAGCTTAAGTGGCTCTTAAGGATGTCGAGGTGTTTCACCATTATAAAACTCAGCTTTATAAGTGCGTCTTAGCTAGGCGTTGCTTAAAGAAACAAGTTGCAAATATTCTCATGTTGGTAGTGGCGCATTGTGGTCATGTGACTAAAGGAATGGGAATTATTTCAACGAACGTAAAAAAAAACTAGGGATGTTTGCCATGCATTGCCAATCAATTATGTTGTGACAACCACTGGTTCCTGGGTAAACAGTTTCTTCTGTTTCTACATGTGTATTCTAAATATACACTATTTTGTGAATTTTTTTGAAAGTAAACATTTTCGTATTAATTCTGTTTTATATTCAATTATAGCATTTAAACACGAAAATTCACAAAAAAAAAAAAAAACGATTTTCCACCACCTCTAATTATAGTATATAGATACAGTCTATTTGTAGTATCTTCACAATATTTCTAGACTTGCACAAGGCAGAGGAATAGCCTAAAAGTAAAATTTTGGCAGGGCTTCAGAATTATAGTTGGAAAAAACCATGACTGAATCATACTAATCATAAACCACATGCAAAATTTTTAAACACAAACCTCTTAAAAGAAAACTCCTGTATGTCAAAATTTGCCATTATTTGCATGAAGTTTGTGTTCAATTGTCTCTAGCACAAAAATATTTTTAATAGGTAGACATACAAGAGGTATATATTTATACCCACTTGTCTCCCAAAATGTTGAAAACTTTGAGCAATGTGAGATTTTACCAAGCATTTTAAGTCCATGTCCAATCGTCTCTGGCATAAAATCCACATGAATTTAGCATGGAATACATATTAATTTAATTCAGCAGTTAGACATCTTCTGAATAAAATTACACCCCACGCGTGTATTTGACGTACCCTTGTCAATGTAAATGTTTCAATATTTTGCAGCGACAGAGTGTCAAGTCAATTTTCAGTGGCTTCCTTCGGGATTCAGAGGATATGTTGCTGAAATACTTATTTAATTCAATAGACACACATCTTCTGAATAAACATATCCTGGAAGGCATATACAAAACCTCTTTGTTGCCAAATGATGCGCAAACACCGAACTTCCATGACTCATGGCAAGTGCCAAGTTTGGGTTATTAATTACTGAATGTCGTAAAGAATCAGATTTTAATTAATGTATTTATTTGCCTTTGTCTCAAAAATTATACATACATTAATACACAATTCAAAATGTGACATAGGGGTCAACACGATTTGATTACTGTGAAGTAATGATACTAACACAGACAAAGAGTTTCACACGTGTTGGACAAGGCAACAGAGAGAGAGGGTGGCCACCACCAGCTAAAAAAGCACACAATCAATTACTTGCCAGGTGCCTACAGACCACACCCACATGGACTGTTTGCCTCACTTTACACCAATATTCCCCACTCATCACGGCTGCCTGCAATAGAAAATGTCTACCTTAACCAAAGACCTCCCAACAGCAAACCTTCAACAGCATTTCTGGTCGAACCAGCATGACTCATGCTAAACAACAACAGTTTCAGATACCAAAACAAGCACTAATTACAAATTAAAGGCATAGCCATGGGCACCCATATGACCCTTTCTTACGCCAATATATTCAAGGGTACACTAGAGCAAAACTTTCTGAGCAAGCACACCATTCAGCCACTTTGCAGGATATGTTTTAAGGACGACATCATGATCTGGAATTAAACTGAAGATCATCTCATCCACTTCCTCAACAACCTTAACTTGCACAGTCTGCTCATGTTCACCTGGACCTACTCTAAAATCGCACTCCATATTTGTGGACGTGAAACTAGCCCTTCACAATGGCAAAATTGAAACAGCTGTTCACACTAAACCAACCAACCACCCTCAATACCTACATTTTGTCAATTACTATCTATTCCATGCCAAGAAATCTCTGCTGTACAAAAAGATTCAGCATGTCACTTCAATCACACATCTTGAAACATAGATCAGCAACTCAGACATCCCCTCCCTCTAGGTGTCCCTTACCACGAGGACATGGACAAACACAGAACCATCCTGAACTGTGGACACAAAATTCTGACATCACCACTCACTCAAAACTTGTTCTCCAAACCACCCAGATTGGTCTTCAAATGACCCCACAACCTATAAAAAAAAAAAACTGGTGCACCCCAAATTGCCACCCAATGCCAGTGTTGTAATATCACCACCACCAAGGTGTCTCATCCTTGCAATACCCACACTTTAGCTCTTGTGCTATGCACTAATCTACCACCTACTTCAACAATAGGACTCTTTAGAATGAAATAAACTAGGATACACATGTGCTTTAAATTTGAACCAATTTGACACCTGTGTATCTTGCATGCACGAGTTATCAATAAGTAAAAACCACGAAACAGAAATCTTAAAATATAAATAAAACCAGAACCCAAGTTTGGTTCTTCTGTAGATAACCGCAATTATGCAGCAATGTCCCATTCTGGATGCAAATTTGATTTGGTGTACTTTTTCTTTAGTTTTACGAGCTTTTTTTTTTGCAGTTAGGGTGTTGGGTCAGTGCTGGATGTGGTGTTGGTCAGACCTGGGAATGCTGTAGTAGGTGCAATAGTATTGGATGGTATAAGCGACCATCATATCACGGTTGTGGAAATTGGAATTGGCAGGATGAGGGAAGAGCAAACGGCAGAAACGTTGGTGTGGCAGTATGGGAGAGGAGACAAGAAGGGGGCAGAAATATTCCTGAGAGACAGGTTTAAAAAATGGTCTATAGAGGAGGGTGTAGAGGGGTTGTGGAGGGAGTTTAGAGGATTAATGGAGGTCATGCTTGTGAAATTTGTGCCAATGAAAAGGTTACGAACTGGGGGAGATCCGCCATATTATGGGCAGGAGAATTTGAAAATGAAGAGGAAGTGCAGAAAATTACATGCCAAGCGGAGATATGACGGGATGATAAGATCTAAGGAAATGATGAAACAAATGGGTAGGGAGCTTGAAAGGATGATCAAACAGGCAAAGAATGTATTTCTGGGGAACATGGTGGAAAAAGGAAAAGGCAAGGAATGGGGGAAATTGTTTAGGTACATTAGGAGGTTAAGGACAGGAAAGGAAGAGATCCCTCTGCTAACAGGAAGGGATGGTAGGCATGCGACAAATGACTAACGGAGATGCTGCAAGGGCAGTACGTGTCAGTATTTGAGGCAAAAGAGGATTGGAATAAGGGAGAAAATAGGGTTCGGGGCATTTAGTAAGTTTAAGATGAGGGAGTGGGAGATAGAAAAGGTAATTAGGGGGTTTGAAGAGCAGTAAGGCAGGGGGTCCAGATGGGTTAGGAAACGCAGCACTAAAGTTTGGTGGCAGGGAGTTGGTGAAATATTTAGAGTTGCTGTTTAAAAAGTCCTTAGGAGAGGGTAAGTTACCACAAGATTGGAAGGATGCTATGGTGGTACCTGTACACAAGCTGAGAGAGGATAGGGAGAGGCCTGGCAGCTACAGACCGGTGAGTCTCACATCAAGTACGAGAAAAGTAATGGAGAGGCTGGTGGTGCAATATGTGGTTAGGGTTATGAACAATAGGAATTAGTTGGAGGAGACCAAGCATGGTTTCATGAGGGGATACTCATGTGAGACTGACTGGCTGGGTTATATGAGGATCTGGTGCAGGTAGTTGAGGGGAAGCAGGTGGATGCCTGATTCGTAGATTTTGAGAAGGCATTTGATAAGGTGCCTTATGGGACATTGATGAGGAAAGTGGAGGCGCTGATACTGGACAGGAGGATAATGGAATGGACAAGGGACTTCCTCGGGTGCAAAGGCAGAGGGTGAAAGTGGGGGAGGCAATATCGGAGGAAGAGGAGCTTATGTCAGGGGTACCACAGGGAAGCGTGCTGGGTCCTTTGTTATTTACCATAATGGTAAATGACATGGGTTTGGGATTAGGGGAAAAATAAGATTGTTTGCAGGCAATTGCATTTTATATGCTGCATTTGAAAGGGGGGGGGGGACGGAAAATATGCAGGCGGACATGGACAAGATATGGTTGTGGACCAGGAAAAATAAAATGAAGATAAATGTAAGAAAAACTAAGGCAGTGAGGTTTACAAGGAAGAAGATAAGCAGGGACATGTACAGATGGGAGGGACAAGAGATAGAAGAAGCAGCAGAATATAAGTATCTAAGGATTGTATTGCAGGGAGACCTAAAATGGAAAAAACAGGTAGAGAGGGTGGTTGCACAGAGAAGGGCTCTGGGTATGCTGGGAAGGGCGCTGAAGGGAGTCATCTGTGAGGTGAAGGAGAAGGCGTATGGCACAATGGTACGGGCAATGTTAGAATATGCTGCAGCAGTATGGGATCCGTACGTGGAGGTGGAGGTGCGAGAACTGGAAAAGGTGCAGAGAAGGGCAGCAAGATGGGTGAAGGGTTGGTGGAGAAGGCAGGGGCAGGATGATATTGAAGGACAGGAGAAAAGTTGAACAGCTAGTCAGGATGTACAGGGTGGTGAATGAAGAGGGAGGGTGGGGAGGGCTACACTGCAAGCTAAGTAAGGGGTTGTTTAGAGGAAAAGGAAACAACAAAGGGTGTGGAGGAGAACGGAGCGGGGTAGGCAGTCCATGCTTGTGAGGTCTGTTTTGAGGGAGGAATTAGTATCTGTGAGAGGGATTGGGAAGTTCAGGAAGGGAGTGGAAAAGGAGTTGGTTGAGTGTAGAGATGGTTGAGGGGGGGGGGGGGGGGGGGGGAGTGAGGTGTGTGTGTGTGTGTGGTCTGTATGTATGAATGTGTGATGTATGAATGTGTGTGTGTGTGTGTGTGTCTGTATGTATGAATGTGTGATGTATGTATGTGTGTATGTGCGTATGTGGGTACATACGTATGTATGCATGTATGTACGTGTACGTATGTTTTCAAAGTTAAACCAGATCTGAAAATTAACGTGTATCAATACTAAAGCATTTCTAAAATGTTCATTAGGTAGTTAATTACAGTATTCCCACGACTATTTAATACAAATTTTGGTGATATGCAATTTTGCAATTTTGTTGACCTAAGGCACATCAAGAGTCGACTCCTGGTACTTGTGGATTACTCCCAGTATTTCCAGGTACAAGAACAAGCATTTTTTTTCATAAGAATCACTACAACGAAAAATATTCACGCAAAATTATTTGCAGACATTTCCATACAAAAGGGAAGGCTAGAAGTTTCATCCAGTATGTGGGTTAATCTAAATCAGCAATTTAATTGGCTTCGAAAAATGAATATGTGTGAACGTTTTCTTAAAATATTTACTTCAGGCACAGTTACCTTGATTGGAAACAAACACATAATAACCACTTTAAGAAGTCTTAGGTGGTAGGAAGAATATACTCAAGACTACTCTCCACTGATCCTAATAAGCATACTAGTCAATGAAATATTGTGATATTTAAACTCTACTTTGATTTACTAATCCTAGGTAGATCAGCAGTTGGACATATTGCAAAGCTGCCTTTACCTTCGCAAAAAGCTCTTGCTGCTGCCTGAGGAGCTCTTCCTCCGGAATGCCAAGGTTCTCAAGGCGGGTGCTCTGCCTTCTGCGCTTTGCTGCCACTGCTTTACAGTCATGCAGCACCGCCTCTGCATCTGCACGGTAGTCCCCGAACCCCAATCGGTCCAGCGCTGCCACAACCACCACACCTTTCACTATAACTATAATTTTCACCAAAAACAAAAATTTAAATGCCATAACAGTTAAGAAACAAAATACTGGGCTCAAAATGCTCAGCAAAATTATAATTTAAAATACAAATTAGTTTATCAGGGGTTTGTATTTCTTATGCTGGAATGGTTATTGAGTAACTGTTTATAGTGGAAGCTTCCTACTTGACAGATGATGCACTAAAGTCAAAAGTAAGGACAAATTTATAATGTACAGTGCCCACCAACTCGCCGTGCCTGTAAGCGACTGTTACCAACAAAATTTAACTTCCTTACCTTTTATCACCTCTGTTCTCACTGTCCTCATTCCTGGTGGTATCACTGCCTGTTTCCAGTACCGTGATCACCATACTTAAAGTATACATGTGTACATCAGCAACCCATTGCAGAGTATTATTGAGCAACTTCTTTTTTTTTTATGGGTATTGAGTACAGTTAATGATGTAAGCAGCACAATTTGCCATTGGTGTTATCAAAATTGAAGGGACACATTTTGTGCAGCCAGTCAAGGGTAATACTGCACAACGTTTTGAAGTTCATGGAGGAAGAAGTTCAGAATAGAATATTAAGCATTCCTGTCGAGACAGCACAAGTTCACACAGTGTGTGCCAATGGTATCTTGGAAAGAAATGTTTGCAAGATCAAAAAAGAAGCACATATTGTGACAAGTGAAACTGATGTGTCTATTTACATTAACAAACCAAAAACAAAACCATAAAAATAATTGTGATTTCATTAGATGATTACTGTGTGTTGTAAGAGGGGTTGTGATGTTTTGTCACTTGGACGAGTGCTATATCAGCATAGGTCCTTCTGCACTGCTTACCTAGTTATTTGGTTATTGCATATAGATAAGCCAAAACGTATCTTCGCTTGTATGTTCTTTGGATTTTATAGCACAATATAATTTTGTAATATTTTGTTTATTGTAATATTTTATTATGTAATCAGGTGCCCATGTTTTGATATATAATCTATGAGAATATTTGTGCACATATGTTTCTGGGAGCTTCTTCGAAGCGTGATAGTTCTCCTGTTTGCCGCATATCATGCCACCTCCTGGGACGGAGGGTGCATGTGACAAAGGAAGTGGGAGTTGAGCGAGGAGTGTAGGCGGTGGTGGTCACAGTGGAGAGGGGGAGAGCAAAAGGTTTAGGTGGGAACAGAACTGTGTGAATGCCTGTGCTAACCGGGTCTAGAATTGGGATATTTTTTTGACTAGACAGCGTTTTCTGCTGCATGAAAACGGCTAGCATGATTGCTTGCCATTATGAACACTGCTTTTGTTTCCTACAATTTTTGTGATTTTATCCTGCATGTATTGAAGACAGCATAGGTGTTTTACTTGGTGGTTTCTCCGGCATAGGAAAAATGGAGTTTGATTCCTACTCTGCTGTACGTCTCATGGAACCAGTCGGAGTCATCGGGTGCCGGAGGTGAACAGGGCACCCTAACGGCAAGTAAGGCTGCAATTGCCGCCAGTTCGGGTCCGTTGGAGTCAGTGCAATCAGCACAAGGTGGTGTGCTTGCCCACTTAAACTATTACAGTGAGCCAACACTAATCAGCCTTTTCATACTTGAAGTAATGTGATAACTCGTTCTAAGCGTTTTGCCATGTGTGTAAAAGTAAGTCGCAATCATAAAATATCAAGAGCACAGAATTGTTGTAACATTTTGTGTGTATGTAAATTTTAATCTTTGGGTATCCTTATTGTCGTACACTAAATATATTTGACTTTTAACTTGCTTAATTGATTTGGAGGAATTTATATAATAATACCTTCTGGTAGTTCTTTACAATATGATCATTTTGGAATCTGGAAGGAGTATTATCTATAACTATGCCCATATTGTTAAATGTTGCCTTCAAGTTCAGTAAATATCAGTTAATTAAATTGGATAGTAATGAATGTGTATTTGCTGCTTATTTTTGCAGCCGAGTAAATAAAATTGTTTTAATTTGCTGCGCTAGTTTTGCAGTTTGATAAATAAAAAGTATATTATCCAGAATTCAAGCTTTTATATTTGAAATGAAAATATCACTAGATTTAAAAGAAAGCGAATTTTTGCTGCCTTGTTACGAAGTAAATGAAAAGCAAAAATTCTAGATTTTCTAGATTTTTATAATTTATTATGTTGTACCTGTTTCAGTGATGAAAATAATATTACACATTTACCAAAGAAATTGAAGAGATTATATTTTATATCCTTGTATAATTTTGTAATAAATTAATTTGACTGGACTTTGTGCGCCAGTTTGTTGTACTTTAGGTTAATCCTTCATGACATTTTTTTCGTTCTTTTGTAGCCCATTTTGGTTCGAAGCTAAACCTTTACCCATAAGTTGTTTTTTATTTTTTTATTTTTGTATTCTTATGTATGTGACGAGTGGTTCAACCAGGGTTGACTCAGGGTCTCACATAATTTTTACCTGACCGAAAAACATGCCCTAACTGTGAAAGAAATAAGTTGTATTAGCTTCAAAATGCCAAAGGTTTTAAGGGATGTGCCACAAGCATGAGAAGAATTTTAACCAAACTAGAGTTAAAATTAAAGATGAAACTTATGTTATCTTCTTATGTACGCCTAAGTGGCAGTGTGTGCAAACATGCAGAAAAGGAATAGATAGAACATGATGATGCTTTTCATATTGAAGTTGACAACATAAGCATTTATCAAGTCAGGTAGCTGTAATTCTTCAGACAGTGCCACTCCCTCTTTTCTTCTCTCTCTCTCCTCTCTTCTCCTCTCTCTCTCCTCTCTCTCTCTCTCTCTCTCTCCTCTCTCTCTCTCTCTCTCTCTCTCTCTCTCTCTCTCTCTCTCTCTCTTCTTCCTCTCTCTCTCTCTCTCTCTCTCTCTCTCTCTCTCTCTCTCTCTCTCTCTCTCTCTCTCTCTCCTCTCTCTCTCTCTCTCTCTCTCTCTCTCTCTCCTCTCTCTCTCTCTCTCCTCTCTCTCCTCTCTCTCTCTCTCTCTCTCTCTCTCTCCTCTCTCTCTCTCTCTCTCTCTCTAGGGGAACCTGGGAAGCCTCGACCATGTTTTCAAAACAATATTTTTAAATTTGTTGTCTTTGTGATAGCATTATTTTCTTATATATCAAATTGTGTACAATTCAATACTGAAACTAGGTACAATAATAATTTTGTGAGCAACATATGGGAAATTTAGTATTTTAATGTTTTTGGGACATACTACAAATAGGATAAGCCTCCCTTACTAAGGGAGGCTTGGCCCATAGTGAGAGAGGATTGACCATGGTAATAAAATATGGCATATTCAGACAAGGAGGGAAATTTAAATGTGGGTCAAGCCTCCCCTATGGTCAAGGCTCCCCAGGTTTCCCTATACAAGTTTCAATCACTTGTGATGAGCTTTCCAGCCTTATCTTTTGTACAAGTCAGTAGATTTATTCTGCTGGAAGCTCTCACTATCCAGAATTGAAACTCTGAATTGATACTTACTAATGAGTTATGCTTTGGTGCTGTAAATTATAAACTGATAACAAAAAGTGACACAAATTGATTGAATGAACTATTAATTATAATGATAAATAGCAAAGCTCACTGTGAGTAAAAGTCATGCACATACTCAGCTCAGCATAACATCAGCCTACCTTCCTCTCCGGCTTTTACTACACACTCACCTAGAAGGATGTGTTCAGCATTGATAGTTTTCTTCTGCTGCTGATTGCATATGTCATTTGCTTCTGAGGACATAAGGTGTATAAACTCTGTGCAGCAGTTGAGTATGAGTTCACGGGACTCGTTTGCCACCCTGATATTGGGAAGGATCTCTTTGATCATCTTGTTGACTGATGCACGAGGCAATGTCAGCTCGTCATCATCACATACTGTACCCGTTGTAGCCATTCTTACACCTTCTGTGAACAAAATACTTGAAATGAACTAGTGTGCACATACAGAATAATACAGCTGTGATTATGTAAATAATATCCATATTACAAAGTACCTCTTGACAACACACGTTCTTACACAAAACATGCGAGTAGAAACTGTTCAATTGTAAGGTTATTTATTTATTTGCATCCCACATAGTACATCCACTATACTCTGGATAGGATTTGTCAAAATCATTATAGTTGTGATACAATACAGATATTTACTTAGTGACATTACATTAATATAAAAAAAAATACTATAATAGAAAATAGTATAAGTTACGTACCTACATCATACTTCCAACATCTACCTACTAATATGTTAAGTCTTCATTATACCGAAGTACATGTTATAACAATTTAATATACAAATAAATATTATAGTAAAAATGTGTAAAGCCTACATTAGACTAAAATACAAGTTATTACATTAAGTCTCCTGTTAGTACCTACTTCTCTGCATATTCATCTTTATTAAAGTATTCTTCTAAAGAATTCTTCTTTAAAAAGTATGATATAACAGCCCTTTTTAATTTCTGTAAATTGACTGGGTAGGTTATTTTTTAGTTTTGCCCCAGAGTAATATGGATTTGATGTAAATTTCAAAGTTCTATAAGAGAATAGGCGAAAATGGTTAGCTTGTCTAGTGGAGTAATATCACTAATTATACTTTTTCAATGTTTTCCATGTAAAATAGAATATTAAGGTACAAAAAACATGCTTGGAGAATGAGGAATTTTTTTTCTCTCAACAGTGGCCAACAGTGACTTATTTTTTCCTCATTAGTTAATATTCTAACTATTTTCTTCTGTAGGCTAAACATTTCTTCCCAGTTTGAAGATTTACCCCAAAATATGACTCCATTAATACAGAATGAATATTTAAGAAATAGTAGTATATAAGTATAGTATTGTGAGTACAAAACTTAAGTTATGTACTGCAAAACACACTGAACCAATTTTTTACAAACACAATCAACAAACATTAGAGCTGAGTCTGGGTATATGCATTCTGGAAAATCATTGATAAATATTAACACCGTTGGGTCCATGCTCGAGCATAGTATTTTATTACAATGAACTGCACTCTAGCAGACGTCCCTTCAGTGTTGAATACATCTGCTCGAGCGGAAATCGATTGTGGATTTTTGAGCATGCTTCTCGCATTCGTGTTAGTACTTCCAACTATTACACAAGAGTCACAGGCTGCATCTTAATTGTATTTTTTCACTTTTTAGTGCTGCGAAAATGGCGGAAAGAAGGTCATGTGGTAGCAAAGAATTATATGAACATGAAATGTATGCTTCTTCAGGTTCAGAAGTTGATGACTGCGATACAGAATATTTATACGAACCATCTTCTGAATATTCTGACACTTCAGGTTTGTTATAATAAATCAATATCAAAAAAATTTGCATAACATTTTATACTCGTCCGAGCACATGTCTCAGTTGTTCTTAATTTTTGTTTCAGATGAAGGTGATATCACGCCCCGCAATAAATGGACTAGCTGTATGCCACAAAAAAAAACATATCCGAAGCACTTCAATTACTGGTACATCAGAGATGCCAAATATTGGGAGTGATACCGGTTGGTTCTCCCTTTATGAAACTTGCAATTTTATATAAGTTAGTTTTGTTATCATGATATAAGTAATTACTAATGCCACATTGTAATTTTTAGGGGAAGATGATGCTCCCCTAATTCATGCTGTGCAGCTGAGCAACAATGGTAGTGAACAACAAACTGAAGTGTCTGGCAGAAGAAACGTTTCTGGTGACCATAGGTTTTGTTTTTCATATTTATTTATTTTGTGTTAACGACTGGAACAAACTTATGAAAATCAACCTTTGAAAAAACACCCTAGCTATTAGCTGCATGCATAGCTAGTAAGAAACGTGGCAGGAGCGGGTACAGTACCAGCACCCGCCACTTTTTTACTAGCTATACATGCAGTTAATGGCTAGGATGTTTTTTGAAAGGTTGCTTTTCATAAGTCTGTTCCAGTAATGAGTGCATTTTTTATGTGCTGGTAAATTTTTTTTTTTTTTTTTTTTTTCACATAAAGGTAAACAATTATAAGTCTCTACGTGGACACAACACTCAACTAAGGCTTTCAATTTTCTTTTTGGATTCCAATATAGTTGTGATTATCGGCAAATGAAAAATCTTCTGCAACTGATTGTTGGGTATCAGCGGACAATCAACCACAGTTGCCTGTTTTTGAAGAAACCTCTGGCATTTTTATTGATGTTGACAAAACATCAGACGATATTACATGTTTTTCACACTTTTTCAGCAAAGATGTCGTAAAAAATTTAAAGACAAACTAATCGCTATGGAGGGGCCATGCTTGACAAAATGAAATGAGTAAAGAAGTTGAAGCCAAATTCAATGTGGCAGCGTTGGACTACTGTAAAGCTTCAGGAAATATACTATTTCCTTGCAATAATCATTCACATGTGTTTAGTAAAAAAAGCCCAAGATCACTGATTATTGGTCAAATGACAACATAATGCATTCTCCATTTCCTGGGCGTCTCCTTAACAGGGACAGATTTTGGTCCATATTATTCATGTTGTGCATAAATGACAATGCAACGTACATACTGGGGGACAAGAAAATCATGATCCTCTCCATAAAGTCAGACCATTCTTCAATCATTTTGTCAACCAATGTAAAGCATGCTTTTATCCATCAGATAACCTGACAATAGATGAAGGAACGTGTCCTTTCCGGGGACGTTTGCACTTCCGCGTATATATAAAAAATAAACCTCATAGGTATGTGATAAAGCTGTACATCCTTTGTGACACCAATACAGGACATGTTCTAAATTGTGAAATTTCTACTGGACGTGCCAGAAGTGTGAAAAATTCAATTGGAAGCCTTGTTCCCAGACTTTGTCGTGATTATTTAGGTAAAGCACACACACTGCATATGGACCAGTTTTACACAAGTCCACAGTTGTTTTCCAAGCTGTGGAACGAGAAAATCTTGGCTTTAGGAACAGTATAGAAAAACCGTAGAGGCTTACCTGTTGAACTAAGAACCACAGAACTCTCAAAAGGCGAAACAATTTTTCGCAGGTGTGGACCTATTTTGGCTGTAAAGTGGAAGGACACTCGAGATTTGTCCTGCCTCTCAACAAAACACAAAGCTACGTGCAGTGAAGTAAGTGTGAGAAACAGAGGTGATCTGGTTGCCAAAACAAAACCAAATGTTGTACTGGACTACAACATAAACAAAACTGGTGTTGATCATATTGATCAACTTTTGAGCTATTACCCTTTCCAAAGGACGTTGATAAAATAGTGGAAGAAAATTTTATTTCACCCGTTTTTGATCGCCACTATAAATTTGTACATATTGTTCAAGAAGTCAAAGGTAAATGGCAACAAAATTAGTTTAGAGAATTTTATGAAAGCCCTTGGGAATCAGCTGGCTTCGCATGGTGCAACAGAAGTAGACGTCCATGCATCATCTTCATCTTCAGATCAGTTGTCTGCTTGCCATTTTCCAACAAAATTACCAGCAACAGAAAACAAAAAAAAACCCTGACACAATACTGCAAAGTGTGTTCCGATGCAGGCAAAGCAAAAGACCGAAACACAATGGTGGTGTGAAGACTGTGGCTTTGCACATTGTTCTCCATAATGTTTTTGCGAGATCTGTACAAGGTCAAACTATACATAAACTGTACAACTTGACAATAAAAGATTTTTTTATATATTCTTTAGGGATTTTAGATTTGAAATATGTAAAAAGATTACTGTAAAATTATAATCTTTTTTAGTGTTATATTACTTTAGTGTGAGAAATTTTTTTCAGTACACAAATTAGTGATAAATATAAAAATTTACAGACCTGTGTAAAAATTTTAACACATATATGAATATCGTATTAATAGAAAGACCACATTCTAATGAAAATTTTGATATATTGGGCAGTAAAAATAACATTCAAGGATATTGGTAGAAAATAAATAAAAAACATTAAAAAAGCCTAGTATTCTGAGCAAAAAGCCCTGGACCCCAATGTGTTAAGAATAAAATTGGTCCCAGTATTGATTCCTGTGGCACTCCTATTCAAGTAGTACTGGTACTACACTTAACACTTGCAATGTGATTGTTGTCGTAAGATCTGCTGGGGGTGATCTGTTATCGTCAAGATATTATTTAAATAGATTACTGGCTATACCTCTTACTCCACATTGTTCCAAGTTTTCTCAATAAAAGATTGTGGCTGACACAGTCAAATGCTTTTCAGAGGTCTGCAAATATACCTGATGGAGTGTTTTTTATCAAAAGAAGTTAATATTTTTTCAATAAAACTGTAAAAGGCTTGCTCTGTGGATCTGCCCTCTACAAATCCGTACTGATGCAATGAAATAACGTTTGTTTTTGTTAAGAATTGTGTCCATTTATTTGCTATCAATTTCTCTAAAAATTTTTCATAAGGAAGTAAGAAGAGCTGCAGCCCTATAGTTATCCATCAATGCTTTGTACTACTTTTGCATATAAATAATTATCTGTAAAATTCAACATGATTAATTTATAAATGTTGATCAAAGTATAATTTTATTCAGCTCACTCTGTAACAGTCATGAACTTAAATTTTCCTTCATAATAAATATTTCAATTGAGGTTGTGCAGTAACATTATGCAAATCTGTGATCAACAGGCAAGGAAGATTATTATTTTGTCCCAGTGAAAGTTTGTTAGGAACACACGAACAATTTGTCAAAAACTGGTTGTTAAAATAGAATTTTCAACAAGAAACCTTGCAAACGTTTAGTATGAAGGAGTTGTAAGATGGTCAAGGAACGAGAGAGTCTGACGACGAGGTAGTTACGACAGAACAGCCTGCAATTGCCAAGGATCGTGACAAGACACCAACAGTGTTGCAGAGGTGCGGTACCAGCATTGTTTACATTTGTATGCAGAGTTTGGAGAGGACTACGACAAACGAGGACTTCTCAACTTCGATGTCTTCAGGGTACCAGCAGCCCGCTCCACTGATGTATCGTTTCAAGTAAGATCAGCTGTTTCCAGTCTAGTCCTGCTGTCAAATTAACTTGTCGAGGCCTACCTGTCCAAGCTATTGATTGAAGATTAAAATCATTTACTTGACTATTTGGATTTGAGCATTTTTAGAGACTTGCAGTAAACTTAGAATTCTTATAATTCTTATACCACTTGAAATTGAATACCATAATTTTCAAGAGTTTTCCTGGACAGTTATCTGCACGACCAGGGGCCTAAGTGTAGTACTCTCAAAGTGCTCCCAACTGAGTTATCTGAGGTATTCAAAATTTGAACATTTAAAATACAAGTATTGTTCTGAACTATAATGCTAAATCACCTTGTCTCCACTGCTATGTCAGTCGTTTAATATTTATGTGCTAATTTAATGTTTTCACTAGCAAATTCAAATTCAGTCACACTATGTTTCTGACAACAGGGATTTGTAAATAGTAGTTTAGTACAGGATTTGATTTGAAAGGGCAGTGTTTTGTCATGGTTAGTGCTATTATATGTTGCAATTTATTTTCATATTAAACTTGTCTTCATTAATTCCTATTATACCGTTGTCATGATTTTGAATGTGTCGGATATTTCTACGTACACTAATATAATTATTCAAGT
This sequence comes from Dryococelus australis, assembly GCA_029891345.1. Lineage (NCBI taxonomy): Eukaryota > Metazoa > Arthropoda > Insecta > Phasmatodea > Phasmatidae > Dryococelus > Dryococelus australis. Next base: position 61,354,572 of record CM056999.1, read on the forward strand.
GTTAATAAGTTGTTTCAATTTTAAGAATTGAATAATTATTTTTCAGAACATTCAATCAATACAGATATTGATTACAATTGTCTTATACTATAATTACATGTGTGATTTAGTGGTCAAAACAGATCCACGTTTGGTTTTCCAAAGCACCCAGTAATAACTTTATCATATTTTAATATTTTTCTTTTAAAAAAATGAAAATGCCAAACACCACTTCCTTACAGATTAATGCTGTAACGGAGGCTATTATCATGTTGCTACAATTTAACACTAGTATATTTGCGGCTGCTGCAGAAGTTGCTTCTGAAGGGGTTTTTGTCAACAGCTGGTAGAGATTCCAGCCCAAGAAGAGTGGTGAAATCTGTGAACATACCAGGCAAGACTGCCAGTGGCTTCCTCCGGCCCAATCATGAGCGGTGGAGGACCAGAGACTGTCTTTTGCTGGACATGCCAGCCCTATTATACTAATCACACGATGACCCTCGGAGGCAAGGGGTGCAGGACGTGATAGCCTCGGTCGCAGGAGTCCAAAATTCAAAGGTGCTAATGCGGCGCTATCATCCCTTATCTCGGCCGCAATGTGCAAGTAGAATTGGTGCTGCTCTCTCTACCTGTAATGCCATGGCCTTGGTTGGAGGGAGTGGTGGATCAGTCAGACAGTACAATCTTGTGTCGGGGAGTGTTGACGTGGAGATTCTTGGAGAATTTTGGTGAAAAGTACAAGCTGGCACTGGCGTGTCTGTGAAAGCACCAAACATTGCGCCAGTGTATCCTGTAGGCATGTGCTCAGACTCTCAATACTGTTAAGGAGTAATGGCCTGCCCAAAGAGTTGAACACTGCATCCAAGATGGGGTGAAATCAAAAGTAGAGTGCACATAAAAGGTGCAGAAACGTGTCAATCGCCCTCCCTCCCTTTACGATGTAGAACCATCTTGATGCAATAAAAAAAAATTTTTCTTTGGTGCTCTGGGACAAGTCACTCTGGGTATAGCAGAGGTTGGCTTCTAACACGTCCCCATCTCTAAGTGTGCTCTGACTCTGGAGGTATGTGTGCCTCTCTTATCTGTGTCGGGTGGGCGACATCTGGTTGTAGTTATCAGTGTGTGGGGTTTCTCTGTCTCTCTCTTTCTCGTGTGCGCTCGGGTCGCCCCTCGGCTAGCTTGGCGCAGCAGGTGGCGGCGAACAGCTGGTGTCTTGCAGAGAATTCTTTGCTCCCATTCATTGGAAGGGGAAGGGGAAAAGGCAAGGAATTAGGTCATGAACGCAAAACTAATTTTGTGATACCGCTGTCGGAATGTGCATTACATACAATATATTTAACAGTTGTTTCCTGTAAAAAGCCAATTACAAGAAGGAACTAAAAGATTTAGACACTTACGTATGCAATGTCTCACTCGTAAAGGATGCTTCTAGCTAATTTTGTATTTGCCATGGCTGTGAAGGAGAATAAAAGAAATGGCTTCGCCTGGAGTCTTAAGTGTTTCACTGTAAAACAAAAATTACGTGTTATAATTCATGTAGGCCTACTTATGGGGAATTAACTAAAAACTCCTAACACAATAGCTAGAAAATACGAGAATTTAACTAATCTAAACAATTACGTATAGTGGCCACCAACATTTAATAATAAAAAAACATGGAAAACCCTTCAATACTTAATACTAGTACAAAAACCCTGAATAACAGTAACATTAGAATAAATGCAAATTATGTATTTACAACGTATCACATGATGATTATTTGAGACTGTCTTTTAACATTTCAATTTTTTTTATACAGGTCTGTTTATGGGCAAGTTTAAAAGCTTGCAAATATATTTACAAAATTTTAAATTAACAATGAAAAAAAATATTAAAAGACATCTCTGGCGAATGTTCCTTTGGCGAAACAATACATCATCCTTAATGGATACGTCAACATTTACATTTAGCAATTAATATTTACAACACTGGCTAAAAATAAATTGAGGAATATGAAAAATTCAAAAAGATTTAAGTAAACAATATAGATTTACATATTTAAATTTCTTTCTTGCTGAAAGTCTATTTTAGGCACGGGCCGATGCTTGGTTTCTTTCTTGCGAAAGTTCATGGTTACACGTTGATGATTTTACACATTCGTGCAAGTCTCATTGGCTTCTTTACATTTCGGCACTGTAAACTGGAGTGTCTAAAACAACACAATTTTCTTTGGTGGTGTAAAATAGGTATGTGCGCTAGACTTTGTTTCTGAATTTATACAGTCACTGGTTTCTCTTTGTTTGGGTACTCAGTTAAAGTTGGTTCAGCATAGGCTTACTGAAGAAAGACAGTTCACTTCACTTGTACTTAAGCACTTACTCACAGCAGTTTACAGAGGTGAAAATGTTTTTACATAAACTTACATGGGCGTAGTTTACTCGCTGTGAGTTTTTATAGTCTCCTTCTTCCTGGCCAGCCCCTCTACCTGAATAGCATGCATGTAGGGTACGGCCACATGAACCTCGAGGCGGGCCGCCATGGAGTTTCTCGATAGTGGCCAGGCTGAGAAAAGAAGCGGCAGGCACGTGCCGGCATCTCTCTCCTTGGACCGCTAGGCTCTGCATTCAATTTTCTGGCGGGGGCCTGCTTAACAGCCACCAGGCACCAAAGAACTGTGTGATACCCCTTCCTCCAAAATGGGCATTCTTGGAGAGGTCACCTGGTGTCAGAGATCTTGGGGTTCCCCTACCCCGGTGATCGGGTAATGATCCATCTCCCGCCCAGGAGGGGTTGAACCAGTTACTCCGACACCATCCAGTGTCTGGATCGGGGTGTCGTCCGAGTCCTCCCAGACCTGCGGGACCGACGTGGTGGTGGCCGGAGGTAGAGCCTCTTGGGAAACCTCTACCTCGACAGCTAACTGGGGGGCTAAACCTTCCGGGTTAGAGGCCGAGTCTGGTGTTTTGTCCCGACACCTCCAGGTATCAGAACTGGAGCGGCCGTCAGGGGGTGGGGGGTTGGAGTGGTATTCTCTCCATTTCGCCCCTCGGCGTGATGAGTACAACCATCTGGAGGAGTAGCATGGCACCTTCCCCTCCCCTTCCGGCACGATGCTATTACATTTCCTTGCAAAGGTGTGACGACCTGAGGCGGAGACATGGGGTGTAACTTAGCCTTCTCAATTGTGGGCCTAGGCTTCTCCTCCCGGGCCGGCCAGAGAATCCGTTGTCCAGAAACAGAGGGGTTTACAGTACATGTAGAAATGGCTTCTAGCAGAGCAAAGGTTCTGACGTCATTCAGCAGCAGACATTCTGGAGCTGGGAGAAGAAGTGGCGCACTAGGTGCTCCTCCTTCCTCAACCATGCTGGTTTCCATGTCCTCTGGAGGAGACGTAGAGGTATCTGTGATACATCTAGCTCTGGTTCGCTGGATGTTCCTCCTCCTAGGCTGGTGGGGAAGCTGCGAGGGCTGTCCAGCGTTGCAGTCCGGGCACCAGCCAGGTCCTGCCAGACCATGGTAACAGACGTCGTGAGGGCTGGAGGCAGAGGTTCTTGGGGCCCCCTCTACCTCGACGGCTTGCCGAGGTTCACCGACGTCGGGGATGGTCCTGAGTTGGAGAGACCTCTGATGGGGAGCTCTGTCCAGAGAGCTCCGCCAGGAGACTTCCAATCCCGGGGTGGTGGTCTTGCTTCGTCGGGCCGACAAGTGCTGCACGTAAGAACATGGTGCAGAGGGGAGGGTGACACTGACGCTCCACCTCTATATGGTGGTAAGGACAAAGTCTTGGTGTAGGTCAGATGTGGACAGGCTGCGGGGGTGTCACTTCCTCTTCCTTGATTCCTGGGTTTGGGTTACAAGACGACCTTCGTCTTGGACCCCGACAGGACAAGGCCTCATTTGCCCCTGGGTCACTTTCTAAGTACATAATTCCCCACCACTAAGAATGGCCCCATCCAATTTTCGGCTAGGCTAGCTGCAAACTCTGCCTTTCGCCTTATTGAGGGGGTGACTTTTTATGTGGTAACAAACTCCCCGTATTTCACCCACCACTCAAGGGCTTTACCTCGGAGTTGCTTCTGGGTTCTTGCAACCCATTGTTTTGGATGGATGCTGCAATCCTTAAATTCCAATGCAGACTCAGCTGTGAAGGAAATTGGGACTTTGTGTGGCTTACCTCCGAATTCAGGTAACTGAAATTCAGAAGTGACCAGCGCCTTGACAGGGCTCTGGGGTATGTCCAGGGTTCGATGGCCGGTAGTCTTGGTTACGCGTACAGACCTCACAGTAGTACACCATTTCAGGACACGTAACTCGCTTGTCAGGCACATGTGGTGAAAGTCTTGCACACAGATTATGCACCGTACCATTTAGTTGCCCTGTCCGGTGCATTTGAGTCGATTGCAGTGTGCTGCTTGGTGTTGGCGGCATTGTACACAGTGGTATTCCAGACCGTCTGTGTACCTGGGTTTGTCTACCCACCCCAAACACTGGTAGTGGTAGCGACTGGAGCAGTGTGCACAATAGATCATATGGACCCTCGTGCCTGGGCATGTGTCTATATTGCACTTCTCTAGCACGTCGAGAAGGTGGTTGTCGACCATTGCGGTCTCGGGAGTGTCAGGTAGACTCCATCCAGAGTATGACATAATTTGGGATAGCATTGAGCGCCACAGGGTGTTTACTTGGACTCCCGGAAGTCCTTGGAGGGTTCGACTCCCGGCTACTGTGCACTAGTCGATAGTCTGCTAGGGTAAAAAAAGGTTACACAGGCCGTGTCGAGCACTAACGTAACTAGGGATATCACGAGCTAGGCATAATAGGGAGAGGTTAGTGAGCGTAGCCATCTGGCTAAGGCACTAAGGAGAGTTGGCTGGCTTGGTCGGACTGCCTAGTCTGAATTATAAGTCACAGGCCACACGTTGGGCACCAAGAAAACTGCACCTTTGACGCGTGCCCAAGGAATTGTGTTGTGTGAGCAGAATTTATTTTATGTTACAACAATAATTAACTTTTATTTCTATTGTGGCTATGTTTGAAGCAAGTTGCATGTACAAAATAATGTTGTTAGTGTAGTGGATGAACAGAAAAATTATGAGGAAATATTTCTGCAATATAAGGGTCTTGCAGCAGAATATTCAGCATAAATTATGTGTAATTTCTACACTGCTGGACTTAACTTTGAAGACATAGAATGCATTTTGAGGAAACTGAACCTAAGATAATTTTAAAACTTTTTCTCCCTCAAGCAGAGCATGGTAATAAGAAAAATCCTTCAATATGGATAAGTAATGGAAGAAGACATAATTATCACTACAACATAATCATTCATAGAAATCCCTTTAAAAAATTTTAATTAATGAAATTATAAAAAACAAAACACAAAAAACATTAGCAACTCAACATATTTTACCCTATTTAAAATACATTTACATAACAAGATCATGCATCCAGCTGCTATCAGTATACTGTTAATTTAATTTAATTTTAATGCTTATTTAAAATGTTTCTCCAAACAAATATCACCTAACCTCACAGTAAAATAAGGGCTTAAAAGTATGAGCAGCACGTCAGTTCATCTCGTTAATTCAATTCAAATTATCATAAGTGGTTAGCTCAGCTGTAGAGAAGGATGATTTCTTTTTTCTCATTATGGTCTCTGGTTTAAATGTTCTGAATTGCAAAAGAGTGAAACTGATTCAAATTCAATAGTTCTTGAATTATACCGAAACCATAATGCAAATGACGTTATAGATTTTTCCAAATATTTTAGTTGGCAAATACATGGATTTTATCACATTAACTTGAACAGTAAATTTGCAATGGCCATTCCACATGTTATAACATTCTGCAGCCAGGGATGCAGAATATATTCGATTGCGCGAACGAGGTTGGGGGGAAATTAAGGTAGCTCAGGGGAAATTTTCGTTACAAAAAATTTGCAGTATTTACACGCAAAAGGGCTGCTGCATTCACATATGAGCCAGTACTGTATAGAGAGGGAGGCCGCTTGGCCACAGGTGCCCTATCCTCCCATGCCACCTAGAGGGGGAGTCTTTCCATGGTATTTTTCCACTCCTTCGGGAAACTCCAGGAGCCTTCGGGTGCACTCGGCTGTTGAATGCTTGGCTCCCCTTTCCCCAGCAGCATAAAGCAAAATGTAAATACACAGCCATTTTCGATGCAGGATGCGGTGAGTGAGGTATTTCGATTTGATACTCTTCCTCAAGGTCGAAAATAGTTTCCGCAAAAACTATCAATTGATTTCTCGAACAAAAGATAATAGACATCATCAGTTGTTGTGTATGTTTTTTCCTATTTTTTTTAAAGAGATTGCAAGCTAATAAAGCAAACTTTAATGTTTGGTGATATTGTGCATGTACGCTGTTTATTATGTATAGCGTGCAGTGACCCTATTCATAATATAGGCCTATGTTGTGTACCTATTACTTTATTAAATTTTGTGGTGTATACAAGTGTTTTTGTGTTTTATTTTGTACACTGAAAACTACAAAAGAAACGTCTACTTTTAAAAGTAAACAGGAAGTGAACTGCGCATTTTGTGCGTGGCGAGGCAGACACGATAAGTTCACAAATCACGTTTCGAATAAACATCCAAATGAAAAGCCTAGAACAAATGATCAGTGTAGTATTTCAAGGTTTTTGAAAGACAAAACCTACGATTTTGAAGAACTTGGTACTTTTACTGAAAATGATTTTTCTTGCAATAATAGCTGCGAACTTTTAAACAAACTAAAAAAACTGACGAGACCTATCATTCAACATGAGATAACACTTGGTCGGGAATTACCAGTCGTGTCTTGCGCCCAGGATAACGACGGTGCTAAAGAGTCTGCCGAGATTAACAAACAGTTATCAAACATATCTCAGACATTATCTAGTCTTACCAATAAAGTTGACAAGTTATTGAAACCAAATCAATCTGTGACAAAGGCCAAAGTCGTTACCTCCTCTTTAACACACAATAATGAAGAATTTAAAACAAATATTATGTTAATTAGAATTTGCAAATTGGTTCCTGAAATTTGTCAAATGATGCCATGTTTAGAAAAGGTACAGCTACAATTCAATGCTCTCCATGTGCAGAAAATTATAAAAACATTCCGAAGGATGAAGCCATCTTAAAGTCGGCACGTTTGGTATTTTTCTCTTTCAACTGAAAAGCAGTTAACACAACCTACTCAGAGTATTGAGTTTTGAAATTTGAAGACCTATCTTATTGATCATTTAGAATCAAATACACATAAATGGTGTATAAAGTTTTCTGAAACAATGAAAATGAGAGAGATATGATGGTAGTCAGGATGGACAGGGTGGTGAATGAAGGGAGGATGGGGAGGGCTACACTGCAAGCTAAGAAACAACAGTGAGAAGCTTCAGAGGGTGTGGACAGTATGAAGGGGGGTAGGCAGTCCATGCTTGTGAGGTCTGTGAGGGAGTGGAATGTGTTCAGGGAAGAATTGGTATCTGTGAAAGGGGTTGGTAAGTTCAGGAAGGGAGTGGAAAAGGAGATGGTTGGGTGAAGGAGAGGTGAGAGAGCTCGCCACTGGAGGGTAGCCTAATTGCGAGTGTACGTATGTATGTAAAAATAGAACATGAAAAGGTGAGACTCAAGGTTGCCAGGACTGCTTACAGTGCCTTTAAAGAAGGAAAGGGTGGGAAGTATTTTGAACGTTTATTGAGTTGAAATGTTTTAAATGATGATGTTTAACTTAATCACTCAACCTAATTTTTTTGTGAATATAGAAAAAACATATTTCTTACTATGAATGCCAAAATATGTGATTTTTTAAGTACAAAAAATCCTGTGACAAATCATCTACCTCTCGTGTCAACCACAGCAGACAAAATCACGAAACTACACCGGACATACCAAATAACTTGCCTGATTACACTTGTAGAGGGGGTTTAGACATGTATTATGATTGAAATTTCACCATGTGGCACCTCACACAAAGGTGGTGTTCTTGTTGAAAAACTGCAATGTGCCCTTGAAAATTGTAAAATTAAGTTAAAGGAACAACTTAATGGAATGGCATTTGATGGTCAATATTTTGATCTTGGCGTGGATAAAAAATTGGTAAGCCTTTGTAAAAATGTCAATCATAATTTCTTACTTCCTATGTGGGACTTGGCTCATAGGTTAGAATGTGTTTTAAATTATGTTCGTAAAGTTCAGTCATTATCATGGCTTAACAATGAAGCTCAAACTGTAGGCCATCTAATTAAGCGCTACAACTGGGGTATTGGCTATGAAGAATTAATTGCTCTAGCAGATAAATTACAAGTGGGAGTTTTGAATCCAAAATCACTCCAAGAAACAAGTTTTGTTCAAAGTGAACTAAGAGTCTACAAAACATTCCAAAAAGATTTCAAGTTGTTTTTAATGACATACAAAAGAAGTGCACTGAATGCATTCGGAAAGTCAACAATACTCTCGCTAAGGATTACTCATCGGAACTCAATAATTTTTCCAAGCCTTGTTTTATATATCAACTAATAGGGACGATTGACATATTAGAGTTGGTCACAAAATTCAGTTGTACCTCTAGAATGTAAACACCTGTATTTGGACAACCTTTGATTGTTATGACTGTATGAAAAGCACACTTAATGACATGGCAATGGAACTGAAACAAGGGAGCCTAACTGAAAAAAATTTTCCATCAGTTTTTAAGGTAATTGAGTAATTAAAAAATAATGTTTACCAAGACTGTCTATTAGTTGCTGAAGACTGCCAAAGATCAAGACGTTCCCAGACTCTCCATCAAGATGAAGAAGTAACAGACGAAGAAAGATTAGAAAATCTTTGTGTAACATTTCTTGAAAAACTAGCACTTAGAATCACTCAACCTCCAATAGTGTAAAATATGCGGAAATGTTTCAGCAGAAAATACATACCAAGTCCTCCAAATACAACAGCTGAGCATACAATTAAGGAATCTCTAGAAACAATTGTTATATGGGTCAATGAAAACCAAGGATGCAAGTTGGACAGTGAAGTTATATTTTCCCAATTGAATGTTATGAAAAGCAACCTTTTAAAAGTACCATTTTTCAAAAAAGTACTTGATCCTTCAGAAGAAAAGCAAAAAACCAAAATTAATCATCCAGGACAACACAGTAATAAAAGAAGCATTTACTAACCCTGAACTGTGTGCCCATATACTTGAAATAATTTATCTGCTTGAAAACTGTTTAAAAATCTGTAGTGAAGCAGTTTGTGAATCAGTTGGATCAGTGATTGGCAATCACCTCCACAATCGGAACATTCAGTTCGACATCCTTTTCAATGAAGTCTTTATTTCTTGGAATGGACCTCCTGTTCATAAGGCTTCACAACTTTTAAAGGAATCCCTGGACAGGCATTTCCATGGTGGAATATATAATTTTACACGATTTTTTTCAGCATCTCGTCTCAAGGTGTACAAGACGGTGATTGACAACCTTCACAAAGAGAGGGGAAGGTTGCAGTTTCTTGGGGATAACTGACCTCAGAAATCAGTGTATGTTTTTTTATGTATTCATTATGATGAATATTCAGGTATGTTTTAAAATAAATAGGTGTAGGGTTTAAATTATAATTCTTAATTTTCAACATGCTCTAATTAATTGTTGATTAACGTGTATAAAAATGTGCTATAGTTTAGGGGGAAATTTTGAGCCAAAACATTATTTTCTGGGGAAATATTGGTACCTGAACAATTTCTGCACCCCTGTCTGCAGCAGGATGTAACATTTTTAACGACGATTCAAGACGAAAGGCCTTAATTGCGCAGAAACAATGGAGATGGCAGCAGACAAACACAGATGGACAGCCAGTCAGAAATTCCGCTGCTTACATAGTCATATCCGTCAAACTCTGCAGGAAACTGCTCCAGGTGAAGTTGTAGCACCTATGCAACATCAATCTGACATCGCCCCGTCATACGGCATTGGAATTCCTAAACGTCAGTGTGGAACTCACATCTCAGCGTGCCATCTTGTACCATGGTTGTATAATGACTCCTTTTTTTAAGCTTCTACAAGCTTCTTAACAAAAGCTCTATCTCAACAAACAGTACAAACTGCATTGTCACATTCAAATTACGCTACTCTCTGCTAGGACAAATATCATCCACTTAGATGGTTGACCTAAACTACTGAATGTGTATAGCCAGAGATAACGTAATTTTTTGTCAAAATATTCAGTGATATAGGCCTAAATCTTCTTATATGGGTTTGCAGGATGGTGGGAAGAATGAGAAGGTGGACACACGTGCATCTTAACCCCCCTCCACTGCCCGCTGACTGCTCTTAACTATGTCACCAGGGTCGTAGCTGCATAACTAGAAGCATTTCTTCTCGCTGGGTCTCAGACACGCTCACAACAAATTACGGATTTTTCAATGTATGTAGTGCTTGTAACTGTGACATTGTTTCCTTCGCTTTCTTGGCAGAAGAAGTAGTAGATTTACTATGCCAAATTGTGCAGTTTATGGCTGTCACAATCACATGCGAAAAACTAAAGGAAGTGCGATTAAGTACTTCAGGTTTCCGAAGAGCGAAGATTATGTAAAAATGGGGTGATAGCCTGCTAAAGAAAAGATGACATTAATATTGATAATGGTAAGATGATAACTTTTATTATATATTTACTTATTGTTTCTAATGGTAACGTAAAATAATTTTAAATTTTAATTCCCTTGTGAAAAAGATTGTGTAACATGTGGTATTGATTGGTATAAACTGTATGATCTTAACAGCACTTTGATGAATGCATGGATGTAGATTAAAACAGTTACAAAAGCATTTATTGTATCAAGGAATATAACATTTTGTTCTACTTTGGCTTACATTACAAATATACAGGGCAAAAATTTTGTCTTTTAAAATGACTTAGTTTCGCTAAAGATTTTGCTTCTTATGTAAATACATTCTGAATTCTCTGATTTTCTGTATAGGCCTACTTTAGATGGGAACATTGATGAAAATGTATCTTACAAAATAAACATGGAATTTCCGGCATGTTTTTTGTTCGGGAATATTACAGTGAAGATGTAGTATATTCACATGTCAAACAAAGCTCATGGTAGCCTTAACATCAGATATTCCAGTAATTACACAAACGCTATACTTGCCACTAATAAGTATGACTAGCTGTGCGCATAGTAAAAAAATGTTTTATTATAGCGATGGTAGAATAATGTAAATCATATTAATTTAAAAAGCGCACAATCTTTTCTAGGTCTTGTAAATATTAATACCTGAAAATTATTTAGCATATCTTTGCTACCCAGTCAATAAGCACAGGTCATAAATACATACAGACTGTATTTAATGTCAAACAGATTTTATTTACAAGTAAGACTTGAATATTCTTTTATGATGTTAATTTTAATATTGTAAAAAAATTCATGTACTTGAAAACCAAAAGAAGATATGTTTGCATTTCAATACCCGGCGCAGTGAGAAGGCGGTGCGAAAGGTACTAGTGCACAGGCACAACTCTGCGCCTTTCTCAATTTTCATAAATAGGCTATAACACATCATCTGACAAAAACTATTCCACATGGCGTACTGCGGTTTTTTTTTAAAATGACATACACAGTTCTGAGCAAGTTTTGAAGTACACCACAAGATTTATAAGCGAAAGTATTAGCCATAAAATATTATTTTAATAACATTGTGCACAGCACGTAAAACTCAAAATTTTTCTTATGTAAAAGAACATTTTTTTAATGGAAAAGTACAAAAGTCATGTACATAAAACATGAATATTTAGCATCATACTCTCCAGTATAAAAACTAAAATTTGGAGGTATTTTTTCCTTTTAGTTATTTTGTAACTGCAGTTTAGGCGCGTCAAGCACTGCCAGGCAGTGCATCGGAGCTGTCACCCCGAGTGCGACCCAGTTGACGGGATGCGCAGAAACGTTCTAAGTTGTCAACCAGTTGAGTTCAGATCCTAATTCTTCCCACCACAGGTTTGCGTTAACATAAATAAATTACTATACTTGTGCAAATGTCATTAAGTAATTATGTGGAATCCATCAATTCATACTCTTGTTTATAGAAAATAATTAAATATCAAAATAATTGTAAATATTATGGTTAATACATTCAGAAATGATGATTAAAATTGCAGAAAACAAACAATAAATTTGCCACTACTACTTGTAAACATCTGTAAGGGATTTCCTTACAGTTGTAAGTATGTATAGGGGCAACAATTATGTATAGGGGCAAGTCACGTCAAAGATTGGACTTAACATTTGGAGTTAAAAGTTATGTTGACTCTGGTCACGTAATGTTTTAATATAGGAAAATGACGTCTTACACACTTTAATTAACAGTTTTAACTAGTGATGCCAGAACCACAATACTCATAAGGGAGGGAAGGGCCTTAGTATTTTACTGGCGCACAGACAGTATAAAGGACAGGTCTGGTGGCCTGTCTCACGGACACAAAGTCTAGAACCGCTGTCACGGCCCTATGAGTTGGTTGACCTTGATTTTAACTCAAGGTTTGCTGGACTGCAGCTGTTGTGGCCTCTGCTGAAGACACTACCCTGGCGTGGCAAGAGCTGGTGGTGAGGTGTGCCCGAGAGGTTTAATTGAGGGCGGAAATAAAGGTGTGGGAAGCTCTGAGGCATGAAGCCTATAAGTAGTATGAACACTGCCCGCTTGGTGGAAGTGCAAAGTTCAACTTGGGGCTGAGGGTCGCAAGGCAAGTTAGTTTCAGGGCCACAAACTGCTCTTATTAATTTTCTGTCTACCTCCCTTCCAGGTGTAAGGCATGGGAAATTAAGGTGCAACCTTACCTCGCAAAAGTAGAGCCGGCACTACAGTTCCCTAATGTGTACTTCTGGATATTCGCAGCCTCACAGGCAGGAACTATATCTCTTGCTCCTTTTGCCCAGCCCTATAAAGAGCGGTGGACAGTGTGGCAGTTTCATTCAAGCTGCTTGACAGGAATTCCCAGATGCAGTGTCCACAGGAGGTCGATCAAGTTCAGGCTAATTCCAGCTCCCTTCCGGCCCCATAAAGAGCTTAGCTGCTCGATTCACCCGGTGGAAAAGTTGATAGTGGTATAGGCTCTACCGAATTCTACCAGGCGGCAGAGCTCAGGTGACCACTTAATGGGTGTGTATTTGGCTTAGTGCCTTGGTGGTCTGCCAGTTTCAATTTAGTACATTAAAACTACATAGGAAATCAAAAGCAATAAACAAGAAGGGAGCACCTACATAGAGAATACTAAGAAATCACGTGTTATTTTAACGTAGTAATAATAACACGGTGGCTCTGTACTACCTCCTAGACTATCTTGCTTTGACACGGAAGTAACTTGCGACACTGATTGTTACCTGTGTTATATACCTGAATAACCCTATCACCGCTGCACAAATATAACCCATAAAAGACATTTTACACATTAAAGAATTGTTTAAAACTGTATTTTTTATGGGAAACTTGCTGACCTCATTGCTAGTAGGATTCTTACAGACCATGGTTCTATTCAAAATGTCCAGGTAATCATTTGAAACCATGAAAATTTGTAGGCTAACGAAACCCATGCCCATAAGGTCTAATTCATGTAACAAAGAAGTTTTACTTTCACACTCAAAACCAGAAACATTCAATAATTGTGCAAGTATTAAAAAATCCACAATAATTCATTAAAATAATTTGTGTTTATTCCATCAAAATATTATAGGTTTAATATGCAAAACTGATGAGCTTTCTGTGTACTTGGACAAATTATCCGCAGAACGCAATTTGGACGTACAAATATTATGTCTAACAGAAACACATTTAACTGAATCCTCTGCTCAGCAAATTAAAATTCCTGGTTATTCCCTCTGTTCCACTTATTGTAGAACTAGCATGACTAACAGCGGTACCTGTATTTTCATAAAAAATAATTTAATGTTTAAAAATGACGTACATTTGTTATGCAAACAACAAGTGTTTGAGTGGAGTGCAGTTATGTTAAAGTAATAACTGACAAATTTTAAAAATTGGGGGGGGGGGGGGAGTCCTCACTTAAAGCCATTTACAGAGCCAATCAAGAAATTATTCTCTGTGGAGACTTTAACATTGATTATTTAAAAGAAAGCAACCAAAGAACCGAACTTGATAGTCTACTCAGTATCTTCAACCTTAAAACAGTAGTAAACTTGGCTACCAGAATAGAAGGAACCAGTCAGACAGCAATTGATAACATATTTATTGATAGTAACGGAGTTGCAGAGTGCCACTGTCTCCCAATAATAAATGGCTTATCAAATCATGATGCACAAATATTAGTTAAGTCTTTCATATAAATGCCCTCCAAAAGCATTTCTTATAGGAAAATGCGAAATTTTTCACCGTAAAATGTCTTGCAATTCAAAAGTGAACTCAGCAGGGAGCAATGGTCAACATTGCATACTTGTACCGAAGCAAACAAAAAATTTAACTCTTTTCTTAACCAAGTTCTCCATTGTTTAGAAAAATGTTTCCCATCCTGACTGACCCACAGTAATACAAATCAAGAGAAAAATTTATGGCTCAACAAAGGAAAAAAAATTTCCTGCAAAAACAAAAGAAAACTATCTATACAAGGCCGTCAGAACCAGCAGCAACCATGACACAATGAATCACTACAGGAAATACTGCAAAATTTTGAGCAAGGTCATAAAATCTGCAAAAAAGAATTTTTTCTATAAGTTCATTAAGAATTCTGAAAACAAAATAAAAACTACATGGAATATTGTAAAAAGCACAACAGGAAAAACAACAAAGCAATGTCCAGTTGTAAACCTACATGTAAATTACTGCATATCCCCAGATCCTAAATTAGTCGCAGATAAATTTAATTCATACTACTTAAATGTCGTAGAAAACATGATTTAAAAAAAAACTACACAAGATATAAACCATATTCCTACACTACAGGGTACAGAATATCCTGCTACATATTTTACAGACACAATTAAAAAAGAAATGGAGCAAACAATAAATTATTTGCAACCAAAATTATCTAGCGGTTATGATAGCATTAGCTGTAGGTTATTAAAGCAATGCACTTTTTAATTCAGTGTTCCATTAAGCCATATTTGTAATGACATCTTCAATACAGGATTGTTTCCAGACAGACTCAAATGGGCTATGGTAACACCATTATTACAGAAAGGGGAAAAGACAGAAGTAAACAATTATAGACTCATCTCACTTCTTATATCCTTTTCTAAAGTAATTGAAAAAATAATTTACAGGAGGTTGCTGCATCATTTTGAGAATCACAAAATCTTATCAAATTTCCAGTTTGGCTTAAGAGAAAACAAGTCAACAAATGATGCAATTTTCAAACTAACAAACAGCACTCTTAATGCACTTGATAAAAAGATGCCATCTAATGGAAAATTTTGCGACCTCACTTAAGCAATTGACTATGTAAATCACAACATACTTATAGAAAAATTAAAGTTTTATGGCGTATCAGGTACACCTAATAAGCTCATACCTTTCAAACAGACAACAAATGCGGATCAAAGGAAATAATACTTCATTCTAATCTGAACCAGGATAAATCAAACATGGGGTTCCACAAGGATCAATATTAGGCCCCTTACTCTTCCTAGTTTATATAAATGACATTCCATGTGCCTTAACCCCAGAAACTACTCCAATTTTATTGCAGATGATACTAGCATCTTATTCCCTTGAAACTCAGTATATGATCTTACACAAAAAACGGACACAACATTTACAGAGCTAAATGCATGGTTTACGGCAAACAAATTAAATCTCAACCTAGATAAAACATATCTTATAAATTTCCTCACACAGAAAAGAAAAAACATTAATTCATATGTTAGCACTAACAGAGACCAAATTAATAAAACTGCAGTGATTAAGTTTCTCGGCTTAAAAGTAGACAATTAACTTAACTGGAAATCTCACATTGCGTATTGTCCATGCGCCAGCTCTGAAACCGCGGGGTATCAGGAAAGGGGAAGGCAAGACAGTGAGAGACAGCGGGATGTGGGAAGTGTGGACACTCGTGTACTATCCGCCATAACACATTTAGCTCCGAAGTGTCGTGAACATCGCCGCTGCGAGTGTTATGTCTGTCCGGAAGAAAAACACCGTCCTGCATTCTGATGGCCGGAGAATCGTAAGTAATATAATTGCAAAGTGTGATGAAGAAGCGAAACAAAAACGTTATGTTTTCACAGTAAACCAGGCGACAGCAAGAGCTGCAGACTACTTTGGAGTGTCACAGACGTTAATTAAAAAGATACGGAAGGAACAGAAAGAACTAGATAACAGTGGGGAGGGTGGTAGCTTGCACACACCGGGTAAATGACAGAAAACTAGGCTGGAACATACTGTCGTGAATACTGATGACTCTGATCTATGTGTAATTCGGCAGACGAGTCAGGCTTTTTATATTCAGGAAAAACGTGTCCCTACCATTGCAGAATTACTGCCTGTGGCGAAGGAGAAAATGGACTTTCCGTGGTCACATACTTTGTCGTGTAAGGTGGTAAAACAACTAGGTTTCCAGTGGAAAAAATTGCAAAGTCACAGGAAGATACTGAGAGACCTCACATCGTATCTTGGCACCACGACTATCTAGTTGAAACAGCACAGACAAGGTGGGAAACAAATTATCTACATAGACGTGACATGGATTGACGGCATTTTAACATTTAGTAAATGTTGGCAACATGAAGAAGTGTGTGGCATACAAGCTAATGTGAATTCGGGCAACTGATTAATTGTAGTACACGCTGGGGGTATTAACAGATTTAACGAAAATGCTCTGCTTGTCTATAAAGCCGGCACTGCCAGTGGCGACTATCACAGCCAAATGAACAGTGTTAATTTCATAAAGTGGGTTACCGAGAAGATTGCTCCTAACCTCCCGCAGTCATCTGTAGGACAGTATAACCAAGACCGACTGAGAAGGGTACTGTGGTCACGTACAGAAGCTTGAGACTGAATACTGGGGAAAGGATGGTGTTGTACCAGATGCAATTGACAGTATCGTTGTACGCCTTGACGACAGTAGTGATTCCTCCGGTGCATCATGCGCGTGCAGTTCAAGCAGTGAACAACAAAATCCGGGTTCACCATTAGCGACCCGCTGCCTTGAAGTGAGTGAATGTTTTCTATGTACGATAGTACAGTCGTATAGTGTGGCCGGTTTATCGTTCCAAGGTCGCATTCCTGCCAGGGTTTCAGAGCTTGCGCGCGGACAGTATATTTTACCTAAACTAAGTTCAGCATATTTCGGCCTGCGGAGTGTTGCAGAGGTCTTGAACAAAAATACAGCAAAAATGGTATATTTTGCATATTTTCTTTCCACCATGTGTTATGGTATAATTTTTTGGGCTAATTCCTCTGACAGTAAAAAAGGTTTTTTACACATGCAAAAGAGAGCTGTAAGAATAATCAATGGCACAAAAAAAAAAGTCAGACTCGTTTAGACCTCTTTTCAATAGCTCACAGATTTTAACATTTGCATGTGAGTACATGTTTTCAGTACTTATATTCATGTCCAAAAACAGCCATTTATTTCAGAAAAATGAGTTCTTTCATAAGCATGACATTAAAATAAAAAAACACACGTGGCTTCAGTTAACTTAAAACTTGTGCAGAAAGGGTCATCCTACCTTGGTAGCAAACTTTTCAATAAGTTACCACAACACCTTCAAGAAATTTGCTTCGCTAACCAAAAACTCTTTAAAAACAGCAGAAAGAATTTTTTTCTAAACTAACATTTCATAGTGTAGATGAATATCTAAACTACAAAAATTAAGAAATTATGGCATAACATATCTTTGAATGCATTTCTTGTTCCAGTTTTTCTCGTTTCCTTTTTCTTCTGTTTCATGGAAACGACAATGCCCTACAGCATGTTGGAGGAGGATTGGCCAAATTATGAGGGAAAGATGTGATACATGCGTGTGTTTACTATGTCCAGAGTATATACTGTAATTTTACTTGTCCAATATCTTCGTACAGCTATGTATTGAAAAAAAATCTTACGGATGCAATAAAATAAACTAAAAGTACCTTTCATTCAATTACTATTAACAATAGAGGTTACTGTGTCAAAATACATCGAAAAATGAAAATATAAAATGACTGTTAAGTATTAGCGGTATATTAAAAGGTTTTTAATTACATTTCAGCTGTTTTGAGGGAGTACTGGCTATTATTTTTGTCTTTAATATTTAACCCCATCGTTTCGTGATCTTCATAACCTTTCCCACAAAAATATTTTTAAAACGTTCAACGAACTCAAAACCGCACTTTTCCGGGAATAATTAAGCATATTCTCTAAACCACGAAAATTTCATTTTCCAGAAAATTTTTAACCATTATTGGAAATTCAATAAACAACACAATTATTAAATTGCATGCAAGAAAACGAATATTAAAACTGCAGTTTTCTTCAAGTTAACACATACATGCCTTGCTTAAAATCAATATTTATTCCAAACACAAGCGTAATCCATTTTACTTCTACATCACAATCCGTGTAAAAGCACGTGGCAGTTGCAAATTAATCCATACAGCCAGCAAAAAAAAAAAAAACTCTATTTCGAATACAATAACAGCTATATGCAAAGAATAAACAGATCGCCACTAGTACAAGAACAGAAGCGAAACCGGCACTACATTAATGGATTGGTAAAGCCCGTAAGACAGAAGTCTGGACTGCCTGGACACTCGCCTATCTAAAGCCCCTGTCACACACTATTGTCTTCAACTATAATTGACATACAATTTGAAGACAAAAACAGCCAACAAATGTATCCTTACAACAATGTTATCAAATAATCTAAAGGAAGAAAAGAAAGGAATATTATAATGTATTTTCGCTTCTTCCGTAAATTAAAATTTTATTTCTCAGAGATATTTCCTACACAATGAAAATTAATGTCTTGGAGTAATATTGTGCAATACGCACTAACAATAGCAATAATGCCCACGAAGATTCTACATGAATCAATTATCTTCATAACTCATTTCGTTTCCAGGAATTTTTCCTTGTTTTAACTCGGAATTTTTTTCACAATTACCTTCAATTTATGAAAATTACAGTTCCATAGACAAATTCAAAACTTATTCCACATTGGACACCAGTGCTACATGGCAACAAAATTTTATTTGCCAAACTAAAAGGATTGAATTTCCCAAACGTAAGAGTTTTTTTTTTAAGATCGGGAAAATAAAACAATTAAAGAACAAAAATAGATTATTCGAAGATATGAGTAATCTATTTTAAAAGTTGGATGCTCCAATTTAATGGATTGGCTTTTAATTGATTACAATGTTACGAAGCCAACCTTTGCTAGAAATGCACAATTAATATTCGATTAGTAAAGAAATCGATTATTACATTTCAGTTAATCGATTCGTTGAAGTCCCATGCAGGTCAACAAGGAGATATTCCACCTGCAACAGTTGAACTTCAAACAAATTTGTTGAGCATTATGTCCTACTGTAACACATGTTTACTTACTTTATTATTCCTTCCTCGATAACAGAACTATACTAGCAACCGGATTAATAACTTATGCAAGCATCCTTACAACCCGTCAGTCGTATATCGTCTCAAGTTAAGAGTTTGATCCGGAAATTATCGTTTAGTAGTGTTAACAAAGTAATTTGAATTTTCGAGAGTATAGGTATTTGCTAAAAGAGTTCAATCTGCATTCGCGAAATAAGTATACTTATTTTATTGCAGTTTGTAACGGAATTTTCAAATGCAGCGAATATTTCCAAATGCAGCGAATATCACCAGTAGAAATCATAGCGTTTATAAGCAAGCTTTTTAGAAGTGTGTATGTATGTATGTATGTATGTATGTATGTATGTATGTATGTATGTATTAATATATATATCAATACAACTCGGGAGATTTTAACTATTTTTAAAAGAAATTATCTCTATTCCAATCTACAATTATTTCCAATATCTGTACCTAACTTAGGCTACTCATCATGAGATATGATTCATTAACCGATCAGAAAAAAAAATGGATACTCCACAAGAGCACATCCTCTAAAAATTTAAAAGCATTATCAAAAAGTTAGTGTGTTGAACAACTTAATTTTTTTTTCTGGCGAGCCCCCAAATCTCACTATGCCTGCGTGAGCGCCTTCATAGTAGCGTATTTGTTAGTTCGAGAAGAAAGACATCTGCTGGTTTGATGTGGGATGAAATAAAATGAAATTGCAGGTGATGTGTATTGCAGGGGACAGAACAGCCCCCACACCGATACCAGTCATTGTGTGGGCGCAGGCGCCCTTGAATTTGAGCAACTGTCAATACTGCCATATAGGCGAACTAGCACTGCAATACCGACAGCAACTGAGGATGCAATCCCCCCCCCCCCCCCACGCTTCACCCCAAGTGAATCGGAAAACCGGACTGCCAAGATATGACACCGACACAATTTTCGCCCTTCCACACCGATGCCAGGATCACCAATCCATGAGTGAAGATGGGGAGCATTCTTTCGGGGAGCCACCCCCTCCCCATCCTTCAAAATAGCCCATCGGTCTGGGAAAACAGGAGACATCCGGGGCCTACCAGTAGTGGTGGCGAATCCGCTGCACCAGGAGTGAAAGCTAACACCGTAGTGCTTCCAAGGTCCAGTGCATTCCAGTCCATTCATCAAGCACCTGCAGTCGGCAGCCCGCATAATCCAGTAGTGAGGGTCGCTACACTTCGCATTTTTCAGCACCTCAAGATCCCCCTCCCCTACTTGATCATTGGGCCACCCCCCAGCAGATGCACTTCGCCATCTTCCATCTTGTACTGAGCCTGAGAATCCCCTATCCACCACCTGGGGATTCGACGAGTTGCGGATAGTCGCCGCCACAAGGCAAGTAAGGAGACAAGAGCGGACACGTCCATGTTGTAATGATCTTCTTATTTTCAAGTCTTATTCAGGGGTGGTGGGTGAGTGGTAGGTGCCTGGATTGATACCAACAGCAGACACGCATCGCGCAAAATAATCACCTAATATAATAAAACATAAATAATAGTTTTTAATGATTATTTTTTCATAAACACTTCATTTAAGTAGTTAATAATCACGGTGTGTTCGATGTTTAATAAAATAACCTATTTACAAAAAAATAAAATGTTATTGTTTTTTTAGGCTTGCTGAGATGTATATACAGTATGTTTACGGACTTGCATTAGTCTTGAGAGGTTCTAGAACGATGTTTAAAATTTTCTTAATTAGAACCTACTTGACGAACACCATTTAGTTGCAGAATGCTATTTTCGGCAATAATTAAATATATACAGTGCTGTTTGTGTCAGCTATATTATCTTTGAAATATAAATGTTACCTCTAATTGTGACCAACAGACGCGAATAAATTTTGTAGAAGCAGTGCAAAAAACGTATTAAAATTTCTAATTGTTTTAGTAAGTAAATAAATCAGCACCTGGAATATATGTAGGTTAAATCAGTATGTTCGAGATACAAAACACTCATAGCTTTGACTCAAAACAGATCTGTTCAATAAAATAATTAATTCTAGTGATGAAATGTCTATGTTGGTGTTTTTACGGGCACTTACTTCAAATAATGCGATTGTAAGCACTATCTAGTGTCTCCCCCCTGGTCCCATCGCACTGGTAGATGCAACTCACTTCCGCTGATCCTCAAGCCACAGGCAGTTCCCAGCGAGCGAGCAGCCACGAGCGCTTCATCCCATGATAGCTTAGCTCGTGCAAACACAGCTTAATATGTTGTGTTGTTTATCATGTAATATAAAGTATGAGGGAAAAAACAGGTGTTATTCACATCAAAATTGTAAAATTAGCAACGGAAAACAAAGTACACAATATTATGGTTTCAGTTAATTGTATTAATGTAAATGTGATAAAAAATTCCCCTCGATTATTTTAAAGAGAAATAAATTTTGTTCAAACCACCAAGACTTAATTACAATTTCGTTCTACCTTTCACTAAATTTACAAACTACAGCGTTCAAAAAGATTTTTTTTTTTTTTTTTTATAATTTGTACTGTCCCCTTTTTTAAATATAATTAATATAACACATCACTATTGGACATAATTTTTGTGAAAGACCTGAGAAGGCTTTTGGAACTGTTTTTTTTTTAATTTACTAAAGCACACCTTTATTTGTACCTGATGGCTGGGTATAATTGCAATTTCGTAACAATTGAAAAGGCGAACGTAAACTTATTATACTGCTGAGTATTTTTCTACCTTACAAGTTAGATGTTTATTCTTTGAGGCAACTTAAGAATTTTCTATTAAAAGCATGACTTCACCAATGGACGAATTTTATTAGTAGAGTTGAAGGTAGTTAGTTCGTCCTCTGTTCCCTCAGTGTCAATGTGTTGTCAGTGTTCTTTATGTATATTGTTTTCTTATGCAAGGAAAGGCTTCCATAAAGAAATATTAGCATCCAGTTTCCTATACAGTCTCCTGTCCAGAGTTCTGTATGGTAAGCGAATGGTTATGCCAGAAATATGTCGTACATGTGCTTCACATTCTCTCCATTAGGTTCATATGTTTACTTATTGACCTGACCCCTTGAAATTGCAATATAATTCATTGGCTACCCAACAGCAGGGATGTACGAGAGACTTTCCCACACCGTAACTTCCACATTTTTTCAATTATTTACATTGCTGCCCAACGTGGGGCAAAAATTTCATCTTGCTGCAGATAGAAGGCATAGGTATTATAAGTAGTCAAAATTGAAATCTGACATGAACACAGGGTTCGGTCTACGTCTTCCCTGGTCATTTGCACCATGCAGTCACAAATCGCATTTAGAGCATGCCAAAGGTCGACAAGAACAGCCGAGATTATGCTGATGTAGGTTGCAGAGAACGAGCAAATCACTTTTCTCGGAGACCTGGATCGCATAATTCCCAACGGTCGAATTAAGCGTTTGCCTTCAAGAGGTAACTCCTGAAGGCAAATCATTAGCGATCTGGCATGGCATCCGGCAAAGTCACAACTACCAGGTACAACATACATTGGTAGGATCGAGTGAACTGCTCGTGCAGTAGTGTAGTCAGCTCATACCATGCGTGTGACTTAGGCAGGTTTGTAGCCCTTTGAAAAGTGTGTTGTGGCTCCTATGTATCCCAGATAGGCAGGGAACAGCATGGCCCTGCCTATATACGATTTACATATGTACAAAACATACCAAGTGTAATAATACCGTTGTCAGGCAGGCAAATTGAAGTTGCTGTATCCCATGTAGCACGGAGATTTCGATGCTATGTGGTGACGACAGAGAAAAAGGCAGAAGCGGGACTGAAACGATGTTCCGACAGCCCCATGGTGGCGGAAGTGACGCCGATTCTTATGGATCCTTAAATAGCAGCAGAGGGACCTTAAAGTGTATTTAAGTAAAAGCAATTACAATAGCAAAGCAACTCTTTAAATATGAACTGCACAGCACAGAGTTAGAGTGATTTGTTTGAAGTGTAAGTGCGGTGACATTCCCCGCAACTGTTCTTTGAGCAACCGGATGAATGCCCGGAGGCTCGCGGGGATGTCACCAACATGTTTATGCTATTAAAAGAATTAGATGTATCGTGTTAGTTTTTAAGATGGTAGGCATAAAATTTCATGCAGTTGACAACTTGACCTTGGTGCAGGCTCTTGGAGCTCTCGTCGTGGCAATGTTGGCATCTTGGTCTGGACAGGCGAAGAGAGTAGTAGTGTGGGAGGCCAGCTCCACTGCCACCCTCAGCATGCCTCATTTAGGCCACTGAGTATTCACCAACAACAGCAAGTCTTAATCGTTGGAAGCTTTTGTATTTTGCAAGTGCCGAGGGTTGGACCCACTACTTTTCTCATCGGTGAGACGTAACTTTACCACATAATTACTAAGGGCCTTGCCAAATTTTACAGTAATAAATCATCGGCAGACTTGGGAGTGCCGAGCCCGCATCATGCATTCCATTCTTATAATGTATTGTGTTTCTGTTAATAAACAACCTTTATAATAAGCGGTAAATACATTATTTGGCACGGTGCCCTGAAGGCCAAAGTGCAACAGTGTATGTGTGTAAGCATGATTATGGGAGCTATCCCCTAGATAGAACAGCATCAGTGAGTAAATGGCATGTGGAAGTCCAACAGCCCACAGTTTTGGGATGGTACAAACAACCACCTAAGTCAGTGTGAGTAAGCACACATGGTATTTAGCACCTGGAACTGCACAACACAGACTTTCAAGGTTCCCCATGAGCCATCGGCCACACGATCTCTAATATTGCTCTACCAAAACGACTGGTGGCAGCACTCTAACCACTTTGCCGGTCTGAAAGGACAGACTGGTCAAACAACATCCCTGGGACCTGAGAACCATGTCAAATCTTTGGAAATTGGTACATTAGTTCTTAATCTTGTATGAGCCAACAATGTAAACAAGATGCAGGACTTATAACTGCAAAGCTTTTACCATAATATTGTGGACTGTTTATGGTATCCAGCAGACAAAACGAGAATTGCTGCGAACTGCTTGTCGTACTACAGGAGAAGTGGTTGGAAGCTTAACATAAACCTGTTGTAGCCTTATAATGCACCATTAAGAGCAGAAATTTAGGCCTGACAATATCCGTTCGGGTTTGAGTTGCAGTATGTATATGAGTACTGGATGTTCCAGTCACCCGACAGCAGCAAGTTTTGTGACCTGGAAGAAGAGAGAGAGCAATGAGTATAGCAGTTTATTTATCATGGCAGGATGAATATATGTGTATTTAGTGCAGGATCCTAAGCAGCCCACCTTGTTTTCAACATGAAGTGGAATGCCGCATTAGGAAACCTTGAAGTTCCGCACCATTTAAGTTAAAGCCTCTCCCCAGTTGATTTTCTCTGCGATTAGTCTGCTACTTGGAAAACAGCTAGGAAGTTATTTGGCTCTCAGTGTTGCGTTATCATCTTAAAGAGGAACTAACCAGAGTGAAACAGACTAAGCCCTGTATCTTGTCATCGAATAACCTAACACTGCTCGCACTCAGCTATTTTGACTTACTTGGAATATCTGGCGATGCTCATCTCTCCTCCTGGAAGCTGAATTTGGCTGCATCTAAAAAAGAAGAGCAGATGGAACACTATATCCTTTTACACCAAGCAATGTGTTCTTGCTATTAATGAAACAGACACTCTAAAAAGATTATTAACCACCATTTTCCAAGGTTAATCCATATAGGTAGTAGCTTATTGTGAGTAATGAGTAAGTTGTTGTCTTGAGAAAAATCTTTGGTCGAACAATTTGTCTTCTCCTGGGTACTCCTAATAGTCGACGTTATTGTTGTTTTAGTATCATATATGCTTTATTCTTAATTTTAGTGTTAATTATACAATGTGTGTAAATAGTTTTGTGTTGTTATTGAGAGAGAAACAGCCTGAGTTTAACTGAATAATGTATTTTTTCTTTCGTCATTTATGAGATGTTACACAGTTTTTTGGAGTTTGTTTCCATGTGAGTTGGTGTGGAATATATTCTTCTTCAGGTACTGAGATGGTTGCATTTTCTGCAGTGAACTATATGTCCTGTTTGAAAAGCAGTTGTAACTAAATTTATCATGATAACACGTCAAGAGATTGAGGACAGTGCTGCGATGTCCCATTGTTAAATAAGTATTTTAATTTTATTTATGATGTGTGCATAGACAACCCACCACTAAATTTCCAGTACTTGTACCCGATGGACTGATTCCGGGTACCGAAAAAGAGGGATTGTGAAAATGCTTTGTTTAGCACATGTTAGTATTCCCACAAAAACACATGCAAATTAAATTTCAATAACTAGCTTAGTAATGAGCACGCCAGTGTAACAATACATGTTATACCTAACATCATTAAGTTTGGACTCTTTAAGAAATGGCAGTATGTCAGAGTTTTACCAGCAAGGGTTTAGCTTGACGTGTGCCACGCCTCTCAACCAAGTCTGTTCACCATGTCAGCATTGCTAAACACCTACGTGCACCGACCAGAGAATGGAAGAAAGCAATATATCAAGTGTTTGTTCCCTTTAATACCTCGACCGCATTGGTGACATGATAAATGTACATGTATAGCATTGTGTATTTATTTTCTATTTTATATTATCCCCTTTTGTCACGTTAAATTAAATCAGAGACAGTGGGTGTTATGAGGTGAGATGTGCCTTTTCATTTCTTTTCTTAAGTGTACTTATTTTCAGTTGTTTGTTTACAAAGTGCGGGCATAACCTGTATTAGGCTAATGGTGTGTTGCCGTGTATAGATATGTAAAATCTACATGTGGTAAATTATCGAGAGTGTGTTTGGTTTTAAAAGAGTTAGGTGGCACATGCTTCATTAAATCAGTGTTCAACCATGTTCCAACCACAATGCACCAACTGCATTAAAAACGATGTGACAGAACATGGTAAGTGAGTGGAAATACCACATCATAATTCAATGCAAGCTTAATATAAATAAAGGGTGATGTCTGTTTTATTATAAGAGTGCATATAAATGTTATTAATATTAAAGTTTTTGGGGTTGTGCACGCACATAAGATGCATAACATCTAAGGAATCCACACAAATCACTGGGCTGTGGCGCACATCATATTAAAATTTAAGATACTTTTTCCACTAGGTGCATTCACTACACACCCCATTCTTTAGTCAGGCATATAATATAATAATCAGAAGTCAATAGTGGATAGTAGCGCCCTGAAAAAGAGGCAATATTAAGACTGAACATTGAGGTTATGTATGCTGTATGTTCTTAAGCCAGCTGCTGTAAGAGGAGAGCATGTGGCAAGCTAATCCTACTTTTTAATAAATTGTTGAAAGAGGATGTTTACATAGATTTTAATGTTATGAACATCGTCTACGTAATTAAATTAGCCAATGGAGATATTAGGTTTAAGAGGGGGAGCATTCATTAGCATGTAACACGTGTGCCAAAATTGGCAAACGTGTACACGTTAAGTATAAATTATGCGGCAAGTAAGCCCACAAAAGTCTTGCAATTTTTATATTTTATATTCTTTTTAAAACTAATTTTTAATGGAAAATGTAACTGTCCACGCATTATTTCACATCATTATCAAGTATCAGCCACCAGCCATCTCATTATATTTATTAAATATTGCTAATTAACTTTTATTCATCATGACGTGGGAATGTCCAGCCACTGAGAGAGCTGTGTGCCATACCCTCAGGTAGTCGCATCATCGCCTCACAGTTAAGTGGCCAAATGGGTTGTGTCATCCCAGGACCACCATGTTTCGACTCATCATTTAGTTTGCCAATAGTTAATAATGTAATTCTGGAATGTTGTAAAGCTTTTTCATCCGGGGAGAGGACCCCTCGGCAACCCAGTTTGTTATATCATGACTGGGGCGTTATGAACAAGTAAACATTGTGTAGGCGTTCGCACCTTTTTCCATTTAAGAATTCTCCTTCCTACAGTGGATTGTAATAATGTTTGTACCTCAGATGAGGAAATACTGCAAATAAATCATGACCGTCCCACAATTATGTTGTTTTATTTGTTCTGGCTGCTTTTCGACCACTTAACATGTGATCATAATGTAATGTAAAATATGGGCATGGGAATGGCGACAACAGTTCTAATTATAATTGGATAAGCATATAGAGGGAACTCTGATATCCTTTACAATACAAGGCATTGGAATTACAGTCATAATGGAACAGCGGCAGCAATGGACATTTGATAATCAGGGTGAACAGACCACGACCTACATCATCATCATCATGTTCTCGACTGAGCGAGGACTGGCACCCACCTGGTACACAGAATCCTGCTGCCATCCATACTAACCTTGATGTGTGCTATGTTCCCCTTATGCCTAAGACAGTTTGTCCAGCAGAGACCCACAATGCCACCGTAGCAGGAGTGCATTCTCTATGGACGTGTGGAGTGTGCACCGGGTCGCTGGTGTGAGACAGGGTCAAAATGCAGGGTAGTGCAACATGGGGGCATGCTAGTGCAGCACAGTTAGGGTTGCAAAGAATGACTATGATGTAATGATATGGAAATAGACCCTCAATAATTGGACCTAAAGGTCCAGGGCCTACGCTGTTAATTATTCTGCAATTGTTATTAAAGGACTTGTTGCTTGTTTACATTTTTTTGTTCCCAGTGCAATGTGAGTCTATTTGTCATGTGTATTTCTTTTCATCACTTATATAGCGCTATGTCCATCATCATCCATTAGTTTTTTGTAAGTCTTTTTTAACATAAGTTTTGTAAGGTAGCATGATGTCAAGCCGGAGATGAATTTTTTTGCAACAGAAAGTAGTTCCGTTTTTGTGTGTGGGTCAGCCGAGGCCCGCCTGCTTGTCAGGCGGGAGAGTAAGTCAGCAAGTAGCATTGTACGAGGGTGATGTGTGTGTCACGAGCTCCCTTGTTTCCCGCGTGCCAGGTAGCCTTTATCATTTGAGCATCGACAATTATCTTCAATAGGGTTAATTCTTCTGGAACATTCTTTCATTACCCGCCCGGTACACCACCCTCACATCCTTTGGGAATAACATCACCCCAGGAAGCATTATGTTACCATAAAGTCATTATGTGTCATAAGACTGTTTTTGCAGCTTAACCACAGTGGCCAGTGTTGTGTTTGCCACTATCTTTCGAATTTAAAGTGTTCCCCTGAGAGGGATGTGTAGTGACGTCCAATAAATGCTGCTGTGAACTGAACAGTGTGTAAGTTCTTTCGACCGCCTTGTGCATTGAAGGAGATGGGCCCTAACAATCCAGCTCATATCACATCAGTATTTCTTGGTTCTATTCAGTATTTTCTAATGTATATGTATTAGCAAGTTGTTCCGTGTTTTATGGGCATATGGTTGCCCCTAACACTCCACATATGGAGTGTCCACTAGGAATGTCCATGTAATAGCTATCAATAAAATGCGAAATTCGTTAACTTTGAATAAGTTAATCAATTACTTTGCGACACTTACACATTCTCTAATTTTGAACTTTTTTTTGTAATGTTTCCAAACAATTTGTCCGCATTTTGGTGACAAATTTTGCCACGTTTAAAAAACAATTGACCAGATGCACACCTATTTTTGTTATGATGGCTGGTCTAAACAATAATTATCAGGAAAACTAGCTAAATGAACAACTTGCTGTTTTTTTATATAAAATGTGCACCACATCCAGTAGTTCCATGTATCAATACATTTGTATAGGAGATAAAAACACATTCATGCTCTATGACAGAAACAAAAACGAAGCAATTGACCAAACGACTAGGTCCTATAAAACATTACGATTTGTCATTAGTGAAAACCCTCAGAGTTATGTGAATGCCAACAACAATGATAATTGTATGGTCACTGCATATTTATACAAACCTTCAGTGAACGAACAATTTCCATCAAATGCCAAATATATGTAAAGTGTGATTGATGGTTGACATTATGTCGTAAACCACTCATCCTTCATTGGGATATCTGGGATTTCTGCCATTTATGAGGATAAAGATCCGGGAGATATAAAAGGATGACAACAAGCATGACAATTGTGGGCAGTATTTCCATCGAATAGTATTATTTGACGCAACTTTATCTGATTTGTACTATTTGAGTAAGTACTTGGAAGTCGTGCCCAATGAAAAACACACACTAGTGGTGAAGATTATCGACTCATTAATGGGAGATAGCGATATCGTCTTCAAAAAAGATCTAGACAATTTATTTAACAAAAGTAATGGTTTAAAAGTCTATGAAAATATTCAGAGGTACCTCGTCATCATTTCAAAAATGCTTCCCCTGAATTTCTAGACGATCGTTTGCAATTCGAGGATAGTGCAAACACAAACATTTTATTCCACAAAAACTCTATTGTGTCCAAAGGTAAATTTGTTTTAGATACAGAAAACTTGAACTATACTGCTGAATCTTATGTAGATAATTTACAATATATCGAAGAGAATCGCGAGTTGTTCAAGTTTAAAACCTCTAACACCCAAAACCATAATAGCGGGGATGTGGCATATGTATATTGTGGTGATCAGTAAAGTTTTAACCATTTTAATTTACAACTGCATATGGCTTTGGACAATGAGACACAAATGAGTGTGATTTACTTTATACATGAAATTTCGATAGCCTCCTTCAATGCCATATTGCGAGTTATGAAAAGTTATCCAACTGCTTTCTATAACAAGGTCATAATTGCCACCATTACCGATCTGAAGAAATATACATTAAATGCATGTTATGATAAAATCAATCATTACAATGGAATGTTGAATTATGTATGTGTATCTAGTTTGTGTTTAATTAAAGATATTATGAGAATAGATAGTTCAAACAGCATTTATATCACAGGTTTTTATGGTTCAAATGATAAAATTATGTTGTAAGTGGATTCGACAAAGAACCCTATACTACCTTCTGGTGAAAACGTTATTTCTATTTCAAATACAAAATTTTGTGGTACAGATACGCTTGCATGTTAAAATAATTATACTATTCTAGCCACAAAATATATAATAAAATATCCTTCGCATTTTTATATAATTACTAATCTCGGTATATCCCACCATGAGTTGATCATGGTGGTGAAAATGAGTCAGACGTGTGTTTGTTACAATTCCTTCTGCCCCTTCCCTGAACTTATTCTCATAGGTGATAAACTATCTAGTATGGTTGTGTGTTGGGATTCTACAAAATATGATCCACCTTCATGAATTATTTGGGTACATATTTGTGCAAAATATAACAATTCTATAGTGTGTGTGTTTTCTTAATTGAAATACACCAATAAAATATTCGCCCGGACATATATTTTAATTTGAAAAAAAAAAAAAATCCAATACAAATAATAGAAGAGGAAACTCAAATAGACGAACTTAAATAGATGTACCCGGTTTTCTGTTTGGTACAGTCGGGTAAAGACGGTATTTCAGCACCCAATATAGAGTAGCAAATAAAGGAAATAATTTTTACTACAAAATTATTATCCATCGACCTACGAGAAGAAGACTTTACGTCCATCCGCTGCTCATCAAATTATACGTGTATGACGACGAAAAGGATTTAAAAGATATTTTACATATTACAAATAACAAATTTTATAATGCAAAAAATTTCCAGGTAAAAGAAAAGATAGTTTTGGGCTTTTAGGTAAAGTGGTAAGTTATGTTGTGCTCGAAGGCACTCGATAACAGTAAGACATGGCTGCTGCCGAGGTTTTAGCAGCTACTAAAAAAAGTTATACTTTTTGCAACAATCTGATTAAAAATGTAAATGCTTCGAAGACTAAAAGTACTACAATTGCTACAGCTGCTACTTTAAATACTAAAGATGAACGTAAAGAGAAGCAGAAATTGGGAAACAAAAATTTACAAAAATACCTTCAACTGGCCAATTTTTTTAAAATATATGATCATGACAACCCTCGTCCCTCATGACTATTGTGTTTATGCAAATAATGCAGATAACAACAATTATAAAAATCATAATCATATTGATATTTTTAGCACACATTGCATTCATTAATGCAAGTTATTATTTTTTTAATTTTGGGAATGAGGCCAAAACAAAATTTAAGTAAATTCTCAACAACTGTATCGTCCAACAACAGATTTTAAAAATCTATCCCAAACACTGCCTTGATCAAGAGTAAAATTAGACCATTTTTATAAAAAAATTATATTGTATTGAAAAACAAAGGGGTTATTTCAAATCCCCCCTTCACTCGTTGGTTAAAAAATAAATAAAAAGTAATGTAAAAATAAAAAGTAGATGTATATATATATATGTTTTGTTTTGGCGAGTATGTATAAATTGCCGGTGTAGAAACGATTTGCCTCACACCATGGCACTCATCGTTCCTGCACAGTTCAAGCATCAATTAGTTCATGGTAGTGAAGAAGCAGCTGGGTACGACTTGAGGGCGACTCACAATATCGAGATTCGACCCAGCCAAATATCCAATGTCGATGTCGGCCTGGCATGTAAAATAAAGGGAAGTGTATCAATTGATAAGGAGCCATTACAATAAATATATAGTGTTCGTCACAGGTTCACATCATATGCAATGGTTAAAAAATTTATGTAAATACGACCATTTTCTTAAAATTGTGGATTTGCAAAAAAAACTTACAAATGCCCATCGTTCAAGACTCTGGGAAAATATAAAAATTGAATTTTTGAAAATTATCAATTTCGGGGCACCAGCAAAAAGTCATTTTTTTAGTTATTAGTTTTTTTTTTTTGTATATATAAGCAGTTGAGCTTTTCATAAAACCATTACAACTACAACATCATTGGACAGAAGATCTCTTCGGTTGTCAAATTACCAAAAAAAAAATCGACTGTTGGATTTAACGGGCATTGTGAAAACGGCTCAAAAATTCAACTTTTAAAAATAATGAAGTATGGGGAATAATACAAGCAGTTTGGAAAAGAGCTAGATTCGATATTCTAACGAATGTAAACTCACGAAATATAACATTATATTTATATTATAATACAATATATCTTATACCATTAGTTAGGATTTTTTTAGGAGATGAGCCTCTCTCGTTATTATAACAGTCAGACTTACCTGCTGAATAGAAATTTGTAGACCAACAAATGAAATATATTATTATCAAAAATAGTGTACATAGACAGTGCACCACATGTTACTTTATATTAGCTGCTCAGTTAGGTATATTAGCCACTAACAGAATATTGTGAAAAAGTAGTTTATTTTCTTTTTAAAAAAATTAATGACATACTAAATAATAACGTCACCAGTGGCAATTTGAAACTTCTATGCCACACATCTGCCCTTCACAACCTGCTCTCTGTCTAGTCCCTTGAAGAGTTACAGATGCCCTTGAACAGTAGGTCACAGGCTGATGGGTCAGTCATGGCTGTTAGCACTTCACATAGTTATCTTTCTTGTTTTCAGTCCATTAACTTCAGTAATACACAAGATATTGTGATGGGAATACATTTTAGTTAGACATACAGTTACCAATTACGTTATGTATTATATGCACTGAATTGAGGGAAATGGCAAAACAATTAAATATCAGAGGAAATTCCTGTAAAAGAAAACGACAACTTATTGAGAGGATTGACAAAGTTGAAACTAACCATCCGGATGTACAAATGATAACTTATAAAAAAACTGAAATTGAAGCATTAAATTTAGAAAAATTAGAAGCTATTGGAAAAGTACTAAAAATTAAAAAATACTATCATTGAAACAGAGACAATTTGATGGAACAAATTGTTAATTATAAGTTTATTTCAGAAAACCAATTAAAAAACATTTAGAAGACATGGAAGTTTCAGAATTGAAACAAATTTCTAAAGAATTCGAAATTAAAGGGTATTCATACATGAATAAAAATGAAAGCATAAAAAAATAATTTGATTCAACTCATACTAAATGAAAATGAGAAATTGAAGAAAATTCAAGAACTTAACTTTGATACAAATAATTTTGAAAATATTTTTATTCTAAAATCGGCAAATACAAACTGATAAGAGAAAACAACCCCCTAGTTTTGTGTGTGTGTGTATGTATGTGTGTGTGTGTGTTATTATATTATATATATATATATATATATATATATATAAATAAGGAATTAAACGCAATTTCATAAAACCATTTCAACCGAAATGTCGTTGGTTAGAAGGACTCTTTACTTGTCGTGAAACCAGGATTCTAACTTTTCTATTTCCGTGGTCGTCGATGGTAATGGTAATGAGAAGCTACGGTTCAATGGGAAAGATATCGCTTCATTTCTCGGATATAAAAACAAACCATGTATGCAATTTTAAATTTGGTCGAGCCAAAATGGAAGAGAATGTGGTCAGATTTAAAGGGAGTTGAGCTCACCCTTGAAACTCCCTCCAATTGGTAACAACATACGATGTTCATCAATAAAAAAGGATTGAATTTTTTGATACAAATTTCGAGAATACCCACATAGAAATACTTGCTACGGAAATTGATCAAAGAATTCGACTTGAAATTGAATCTCGTTTCGAGAACAAAGGAACAAGATTACATCAGCATAATTGTGAATTGTTTCAAACATCTGAACTACAAGTTACAATATACAATCAATAATTAACGAATGGATTTGTACTTTTTGGATTAAAAAATTGCCGTCGAATGCGACGAATATAATCACAAATACAGAAACATCGAATATGACATCAAAAGGCAAAAATTCGAGTAACAATTAAATTGCACGTTTGTCAAATTTGATCCGGATGCTGAGAATTTCAATGTGAATGATGTTATAAACACTATCGTTCAATAGATAGAGAGACAAAAATCATTTTAAAAATAGACCTTAGTTTATTACATAATTGTATATAAGATTTTTTGTAACAATTCGTTTATATATAAGCAGTGATGGGAAATATGGTTCACTTGACTGAACTAGGTCGTTCCGAACTAGTCACATTTGAGAACAGTTCATTGGGAACCATACTTTTGAACTATATAGGTCACAGTCGAATGATCACGCGTACTGGCGAACTGCAGAGCGCAAGTGTAACCTCGGTCCGAGAACTAGATATGTCTTTCTCTGTTTCCTCTTTCACAGTTCCATTTCTCCTCCTCAGAAGACTCTAAGCAAGCGTGAAACGGAAAGAGAACCAAATAAGTGATGTTTGTTAATTAATTGCTAAAGAATTAGTACTTTATTGTGTGTAGATGAAATTACTTCTTTTTTTAATATAGAAGTATGATAAATGAATGTGAAAATATATTTATACTGTGTTGTCCACGCCTATGTTGTGTAGTATAACACCAAATTACTTTTGACTTTGATAGTAACGACCTCAACAATGTTAATATAGGTTGTGTTGCGAGAGACAAACAGGTGTCAAGTTAATTTTTCCAAGTCAGGCGTGTACAGACTCAACAAAAATGGTCCCGACAAAATGAATTTATTCGTACCAGTATTAGAAACATTTTAACAGAACTTTAATTACAAAAATAACTTAATTTTAATATGATTCAAATAATGCCAAAAAACTATATCCGAAGTATTGAGTGAATATACTAGAAAAAAAAAAGCAGTTTCTCACTTCTTTATTGCGAGTGTGCAAAACTTGACATTACATTAATAAGCGCTTTTATATATTTTACTGTCGTGGCTATTAGTGTGGCTATCAGGTGTATTTTCTTACAGATACGGGATTTTCCGTATGTCTGGCAACATCGTATTTATAGTACGAGTGAGAGGGTTTTACGACACCGTAACAGCGAGGTCTTTAGTGCCGATGAAGATGAAACAAGTTAAATGGACGACACGAACATACATACCCGTTACCCCTTGTACTGCAGACCGGCGTGCAACCGACAACGCAACTGGGGTCGGCCCGAGAAAGTGAGAAAGAACGAAAGATCGCTGCATGGCCATAGGTCTGCCAACTGTCTCGCGCTGTGTGTGCTGCAGTTCCCGACCGATTTACGACTGATGTCACTATTGAACTAGGTAGGTCTGCGATCCCTACAGTTCGAGGCAGTGCTGAACGAACGAAAACAAAGATGCCGATATACAGAGTTAGATAAGAAGTATGCAAGTTGCGATGTGGCCAGTCACGGAGTGCGTGATAGCCTGGAGGAGGGGGGGGGGGGGGGACTGCAGGGAGCGACAAACGACGGATTATCTAAGCATGCGCAGTGGCGCAACTGGCGTAGTTACTGATACTGAAAGAATGACTGACCGATATCACAAGATACTAGTTCTGTTATGTCGCTCTGAACTATGTACCTAGTTCTTTTTGAAGACCAGTTCAAAATGAACTGGCAGTTCGTGAACTGCCTATCATTTAAGCTTTCAAATTTCGAAAATTTTGACTGTTGGATTTTTACACTAGTGGATTGTAATGGAATGCAACAATATTTTTGTTGCATTATTTTTTGGGTATGACCACGTAATGTAATGGAAGAGTACATGGAAAATCTTTAATGAAAGAGAATGTGGTTGGATTTTGAAGGGGGTGGATAGAATTGCTCTCTTTCCAAAATTCAATTTGGGGTCCGGAAAATTGGTACAATGCCAAAATTATTCCCACCATCAACTAGCACCTTCACTAAAAACTAACATCATAATGGGGCTATAAACATCACGGATGAATGCCCTTATCCAAAATGGAACAACCTTTAAAATTCAATTTTTTAAATGAATATTATAACATACCTGTTACAATAATCTACACCTTCTATGATATTTTTCCTTATATACAAGCAACTGGATATCATTACATTCACAATGTCATTGGTCCGGTCATTTTAGCTTTCGAATTTCGAAAACTTTGACTATTGAATTTTTACACTAGTAGACCATAATGGAATCGAAAAATTTTTTGTTGAAGGGGTGAAAGCTATTGCATTTTTTTTTTTTGTATAAACGACAATGTAATGTAATTTCAGACTTGGTAAACCAAAAGTGAAAGAAAAGTGGTTGAATTTTGAAAGGAGTGGCCATAAAATTCAATTTGGGTGTGCACGAAAAGTCCCTGGGTTAAAAGTCCAATCATTTTTATCAAACATTAATAAAAATTAATATTTATTACAAAATAAACAGACATACAAAAAAAACTAGACACTATTATTTTTTGTCTATATATAAGCAACTGAACATCATTTCACTCACAATGTCGTTGGAGAAGAAGATATTTCAACTTTCGAATTTCGAAAAATTCAATTGTTGGATTTTTACACTAATTTACCATAATGGAATTGAACCATTTTGGTTCAGAGGAAATTATATAGCATTGTTTCTTGGATATGAACAACCAAATGATGCGATTTTTATTTATCTCATTCCTAAATGGAAAACAACATGGGTAAATTTGACGAAAATGGCACCCACCGTTCAAACCCCCTCCAACTGGCAACCACATATGATGTTCATAAATAAAAAGGGGTTGAAACTGTTGATACGAAATTCGAGAAAATCCACATCGAAATACTTGCTACGGAAACTGATCAAGGAATTCGACTTGAAACTGAACCTCGTTTCACTAGCAAAAAAAAAAATTCAACAAAACAACGCATTTCTAACTTCACACCCTCATAGCCAGTCCGCGAAATATACGAACCACTGCGTTTACCATCGTGGCTTTGTTGTTTTGTTATATTTAACTGTGGCCTTGCTGGTCCAAAATTATTGAGCTCTAGTTTATTGCTGTAATTCGAAATCAACGTCACTCCTCGTGCAGATTGCGGAAAAAAGGTACGCGTGGTACGCGGTGAATTATTCACACGCCAATGATACTTTACACAGTCCTGTAAACACCTGCAGATAAAGATTGATAGGAAAGTTCCAACACACGTGTGATTTGACAGGAAATTATAAGGCTCCGCACCCTGACATGCCTTGCAGCTTGCCTCAATAAAGAACACTCGTTCAAACGTAGTGACATTTATTAGACGATTGCTTACAATTCCACTCTGGGAAACACTTTACATTTAATGAGCCGGACATTTACCGGTCAGCAGCGGCGAGGCCGTTAAAAATGGCGCGAAGACCCGTGTGTGACTTTTAATGAGAAATAAAGCTTCCCCGGGCGATGCAAGCACTGGGGAAGGTGAGATGCGGTGTCCCGGGCGGCTTGCATGAAATGTTCTAGTTGATTAAGAGAGTATTGCAGTGAAAATGACCGATGCGAAACGTGGATGCCTCCCGGGCGCGGAACCGAACGGTACCCAACCACCCTTTCGAAGTTCTCGGCGTCTACTGTAGTTCCAACATGGCGTGTTCGCCGGGGTTGCCGCCGAAGCACGCCACGTGGAACTACTTTCATCACATGCATGCTCTGCAAAACAATGCCCTCTCTCGCAATACTGAGGTTACATGCTTAAAAAATCTCTTGCACACTGAATAACAAAAATACTTAACAAAACATGCGAAATGAAATGGGGATGATGACACGTGGTTATGATACGCTATAAAACACATTGCAAACACTGTGAAAATGACTCTAGGGCTTTGGAATTAAGATTGCGGTTGTCTCTCCACTTGCAGGTGACTTCCCGTCACCACCCTTGCCCTGTTATGTATTTTTAGGGAATTTAATATACAGTGGTACTCTTTCCTTTTATTCGTACGCCTGCGTGCACGTGGCCGCATGGCGACCGTCCCGATACACTGCGCTGTGCTGCACCATCTGAAACACACACTGTACTTGCTCTTGTGTCGTGCCGGTCACCGCACGTGGTAGAGTGCGGCTCTCTGCTGCGGCTGCTTTGGACGGTCGTAGAGCGAAACAGACTGAACTTAGTTGAGTTAAAATATACGCAATGTGAGATTTCCATTTTAGTAAATTGTCTACTTTTAAGCCAAGAGACTTAGTCATTGATGTTTCATTGATTTTGTCTCTGTTACTGCTAACATATGAATTAGTGTTTTTTTTTTTTTTTTCCCTAATTTTGTGAGGAAATTCATGAGATATGTTTTATCTATGTTGAGATTTAATTAGTTTGCAGCAAATCATACATTTAGCTCTGTAAATGTTGTGTCATTTACATAAACTAGGAAGAGTAGGGGGCCTAAGATTGATCCTTGTGGGACCCCATGCTTGATTTGCACTGGTTCAGAGTAGAATGGATTTTTTTTAATCCGCAATTGTTGTTGTCTGTTTGAAAGGTATGAGCTTATTAATTTATTGGGCGTGCCTGAGACCCCATAGAACTTTAATTGTTCTGTAAGTATGTTGTGATTTACAGTCAAATATTTTAGTGAGGTCGCAAAAGATTCCGTTAGTTGGCATCTTTTTATCAAGTGTGTAAAGAATGCAATTTGTTAGTTTGAAAAATGCAATATTTGTCGAGGCGTTTTTCCTAAAGCCAAACTGAAAATTTGATAAAAAATTTTGTGATTCTCAAAATGTTGCAGCAATCACCTGTAAATTATATTTCCAATTACTTTTGAAAAAAAAGGTCAGAAGTGAGATAGAGGTATAATTGGTTACCTCAGTCTGACGTGTGCTCGCGTTCCTCGCCTCCTAGACCGTTCGCCCGGCCACGCACCAGGTCCAACACCTCCAGAAGTGCTCCGTGCGAGTGGTGCGTGTTGAGGAATGCGCCCGTGCGCTCAGTGCAACAAGAGTAAAGTGTGGACACGTGCAGCATCGAGCAAGGTAGTGCAGGTGGGAATAGGACCATCTCAAAGGGCTTAAGGTGGGGTTTCATGGCGCAGCTTTATATGGGAAAATCACATGATTTAAACTTGCTGTAGATCGAAGTTGGATCATTAGAACAATGCAGAAATTATACAAACAATAGACAGAGGTATTGAAATTCACGCTATAAGTGAATTTGTTTACTAGCTCTTGTAAAATAATTATTAAAAATAGTTGAATTTTGTAATTTTTCTAGCACCTTAAACCTAGTTTCTTTGAAAATAGCGTTTATCTACATCGCATAATGGCTTTTAAAAAATATCTATATGTATGTATTTGTATACATATGGCTAACCATTTTGTCAAAAAACGGTACCGAATTTTTGTTTGTAGTTCCGCGCTATGCCACCAGTCAGCGCACTGAAACGATGTTCCCCCACCACCGCGAGTTCCTTCCCCACCGGCGCGGCAGGCACAGGA
Organism: Dryococelus australis; assembly: GCA_029891345.1. NCBI lineage: Eukaryota > Metazoa > Arthropoda > Insecta > Phasmatodea > Phasmatidae > Dryococelus > Dryococelus australis. Next base: position 61,394,134 of record CM056999.1, read on the forward strand.
TGACGTTCGGCCCAACCTTCAGCCAGTCTGGCCCAAAGTATATACGAAGAAGCACGAAGTACTCACCAAGCTTTGCCGAGAGAACTTAGTCTCCTGCTTTCGCTCGTGCTGTCGCGAGAACTACGCCACGGACGGAGACCCGTTGTGATAATTATGTTGTCGGAGAGCGTGCGAAAGAGCGAGAGTGCAAAGAGAGAGCGAAGCTCTAAAAACCCTCTAGTCTAAACGCTGGTGCTCTCTGGTTTGGTTTAAGGAAACCGCTAAATCTAATTAAACTTTACAGTATTACTGTCACATAGTTATATTATAGATAATTCAAAAACGATGTTGCACTGAATATGTCAGCGAACGAATACAGATTATTATTTTTCAATTAAGTAATGTTTGAATGTAAATCTCAGGAACGGCTATGTTTGTATTGGATAAATGTTTGTACAGATTTCCCTTACAATGCAATGGGTGGGGACTCATACGTGCAGAAATACACACACCACAGTGTTAACCAGAGTTGGACTGCAAAAAAAATTACTAAATGCAGAAATAAATGCAAAAAATTGTTGTGTGTATCGTAGTTATGACTGCAGTGATTTACTAACGTTGACTTAATTTTTGCAGCCTATAAAATATTGTTTTTCTTGCGTAGCGCACGGGTTAAGTGCTTTGAAAGATTATAAAGAACACGTAAAATATTGTTATTCACAATAAAAATTAAATCAAACAAAAATACAATCTTGGTCGCTTCATAAGATAATTTCAACCATAGCAGTGTTAGAAAAAAATACTAAGACTGGGTGAATTTAATTAGCTTGCGAATAAATAAAATTAAGTTTATATTCTAGTTGCGTGAAAAGAAGCAAACTCAAAAATTAAAAACATCGATTTTTTCTAACATTTAACAAACAGCTGTATTACAATAACCGAGGCGTGATATTTAGATTTAAATTCAGTGCTTCACTACGAGTGCACGCCTCAAAAATAGGCATATATTTCCGCAACCCCATTCCACTTTGTTCCCCTCTGGCGCGAACTTTCTTGTATCTTCACGCGGACCACTGGAGTCACTGTAGAAACACGTAGTAGGTAGAACCCCTCGGCCAAGAAACTAGTCATTTTAGCCATCATTTTACTGCCAATGTTCAGTAAACATACAGCATTTATTTATACTATCAAGAACAAAATGTCTGATACTGGGAAATTCAACAACAAAATATATGGTTCCTGTGCGTGAGACGAGAAGAGGACTGATTTTATTCAAATGTAAAACGTGCAACATAGAATCGTTTGTATGGCTAAACCCTCGCGGTAAACATGACTCAATTATTGTTAGTGGAACAGCAGTACCTGGGACTTTGAGCTCAGGGGGAGGGCATGCACAATTAGAAGAGATCACTTCAACTCTGAACATCCCTGCTCTGTCATGCACCACATTTCAGAAGTATTATAAAAAATTTTCTGATGACTGGGAACAAACTGCTTTCTCTGAAATGGAAAAGCTGTACAACTTGAAGCTCCGGGAGCAATAAAGAAAGGTCATATAGTACAGGATAGTACACCGTTATTGACTGTTACCACAGAAGATAGTACACCGTTACTGACTGTTACCACAGAAGATAGTACACCGTTACTGACTTACCACAGATGTTAGTTGGGGTAAACGGTCAGACAGAAATCAATATAACTCATTGACGGGTGTGGTAAGTTGCTAAAATAATACATAACTAGGAGTTACGTTGTGCCTCTCCCTACTTTTCCAATACCGGTGCGTGCAATTATACAGAATGGGATTAACATTTTCGTGCATCACTATTTTTTGAAAATTTCCTTAATACACAGAAACGCATACTGCGTATAAACATAATAATTTACGATAGTTTTATAATTGTAATTTTGCATATGAAATTTGTGGGCTCACGCATACAATGAGTTAAAAGTTGTTTGTTTTTACTTTGGCTGTCTGTAATATATTAGTTGGAGCGACACAATTCAGTACGTTGTAATTTAAATAAATAACATTTAAAATGGTTAGGAATTTTTTTTTTTTCCCCAGGGAATTTTATGTGTGCGCTAATAGACTCTATGAAAATGAATATCAGTATTTCAGAGTTAATGCTAATGTGTTGAACAGTTTCTTCACTTCCAAATATTTCTTGAACGTGCCAGTGAGTTAATTAATACACTTTGACCATTAAATTTTTACCACCTTCATTCATTCTATCTTTTCATTTGAAAGATAAGTTTTGTTCAGAACATTCGTAACGCAAGAATTGATAACTTTTACATTTCATTAATATTTTTAGAACTTAATTGAACACTGTATAATAAGTAATGTTAAATGATTTTAAACTGTGTTTTCTTTACCATTACCAATATTGCAGATAAAAAAATGTTTTGGTTATTAAATTCATAAATGTGGTCATCGTTCTGTAAGAAATGTTTGATTTCCGTTCATAAATTAAAAAATTAACCAAATTATTTGTTTCTTGCATACAAATTTGTGTCCATGTGCTCATCGTCACCGAATTTCATATTTCTGATGATCCCGAAAGGAGAGAAAGTTCATTCAAATTTGTTGTTTGCGTTTATTGCTTTTCTTTCATAAGAATTGCCATACGGATTTTAATATCATATACAAGTTCAGACAACAACATATGTTATTTACAAGACAATTTGACAAGAAAACCCCGATAATTACAGCTAATAAATTTCCCTTTTGCTGCTTTGAGTCCTCTTTTGCAAGCAAATAGGCCTATTTTCCATGCCTTAACAAAACTGATATATAATTTGGAATTCTAGTATTATGGTACAAGAATTTATAAACTGACATTTATTTATATTATTTGGTTTACAAACCGAGATAAAACTCGAATATGTGAATCTGCTGTCCCAGTAGGTATTTTTTTGGAAACTTAAGATGTTTCTTAGTATTGCTCTATAAGCCAAATATATTTTTTAGTATTACTCTATAAGCCAAGTGTGGCCACGGTGGCGTAGCGGTCGGACTACTCGTCTTCCACCACAGTGAACCAGGCTCGATTCCCAGCTGAGTGAAACCAAAATTTCGCATGTGGAAAACATATGGTGGATGTTGCCATTTGCTGATGGGCTTCCCCGACCATTGCATTCTTCTGCTGCCCCTCCCCCCTCCATCCCTTCTCCACACTTCACACTCTGCGCTTGATCTCACTATTACTATCCAAGTCCACTACAATCTTAACTCGTGCAACTATTCCACCAGGAATATTTCTTTTCTGAATAATTAAGTATGAAATATATTTTTACTGTGTCAGCTATTTTTAACATGCTGGCTTGTAACAATTTTACATTTCTGGATCTAAGAACAGAAAGGGCGTAATTTCAAGAAGCAGAAATTTAGTAAATTCTTTTATAATTGCGCCATTTTGACTTGACTTTCATACTTTCGTTATCTTTCACGTGTAGATAGAGATTTCCATCGCTATACCGAAAATTGGACTGATGTGAGTCAAATCTTTAAAACTCATGTTATGTAAACTTCAATTTCTTTACTATCCCCCTCCCCTTTCTGCTACCCAGAACCAGATTTTACTTTTGGAATTAAGGCTTTTAAAGTATTGTTTTCTTGTCTACCAGAAAACGTCTCAAACTTGATTTTCCATCACTGGCTGGTTGACCGCTATTTTCGTGCCTATTTAAAGTTGTTGCCATTTGCCTTCTCTGTGCGGGGCATTCAGTAACTTACCGTTACAAGATATATTAAAAAATTAAATTACTGTGTAGGGTCAATACACTGTATGGTGAGTACGTAATCTTATTCTGGAATACATTATTAATATACGATTAGTTTTAAAGTATTGAATTTAAATGAGTTTTCAGATAGATTATTTAAATTCTGCGATACTTGGCTTCTATACAAGAAAGGTGTTGTTCATAGGAGTGAAGAATAAATACTGTACGGTTTGTGCTCGTACAGCTAACGAAGGTTAAACTGTTAATAGTCATACTTGTAGCAAAAATTGTGGATGCCACAGAACATCTACAAGCATGGGATCTGCGATCATTCTTGAAGGTTTTCTCGCAAGTGAGGAAATGTATTCTGTGAGAGCTTTATTTTGCTTGTATGGAATATTGAGAAGGAGTGAGATGTTATTTAATCAGTGCCGTCTCGTTGACACTGGAAATAATACTCGTCTACCTTACCCTTGTAGAATCTGCATCCCAGGAACGTAGGTGAACTCGGATTAACAAAACCCTGCGTAACCATCACACTCAAAACACTACTGAATGAAAAGAGATGACTGCAACTAACATATTTTATTTGAACCAATGATTATCTGCGGTTTCGATTTTAAACAATTATGGTGAAAATGAATTGTAGATGCTGATTGCATTTATATTTTAAGTTAACTCATAAGAAAAGAGCTTAAATTTTATTGCAAGCAGGATTCTAATAGCTTCGAGTTACCACCAACGTTATAACAAATATTAAATGAAATTATTTAAATGAAAGAAATTGGTGCGGCTCAGTTTTCCAAAAATTATGGCAACAAATTATTTAGTAGTAATGTTCAGGGTTCTAGAGCTACGTGAAACTAAAAAGGGTCGATTAAGAATTCTCACTTCTCAAAAATTAATAAGAATTTCAACTTCTTTCTAGTAAGATTTCCTCGCATTAATTCTTATTCGAAATTAGAATGTTTTAAACCTCTCAGGGTTCTCTATTAATTCGCTCCAGCAGTAGCTCGATCTTACAAGCGCGGATCACTGGTTTGCCATTTTAATAGTTATGTTCATGATTGCAAACTTCTTTAAAACTCATTATAAATTAACTTCGCACTTCGGTGTACCAAAATATAACACCGGGTAAACAGGACGTGCGCCTCAGGCTTGGGTAAATAGTGGGCGTCACCTGTGTGTATAACTGGTTTCACACCTCCATCATGGCACCGGCGCGTATATGTACTGCGTCCTTCAGTAGCCAAGAAACACTCCAAAATATAACTTACTATTTGGAAACTCAGTCTTCTTCTTTCACGGCTGGTTCCAAAACCTGTACTGTAACCTCTGGGGCAAATTCTATATCCTAAAGTTACGAAGGCGCTGGGGATTTTCTGGATAAGATCCCAGCGAAAATCATGTATTCCGTCTATTTGAAGGTCCCTCCAAGAAGTCAATGACTTCCGGCAACTATCCATCAAGCTGTCCCAAAATTGAGAACTTACTTCCGGTGAAATAAGATATAAAATAACAAAAGTACTAAATACAATTAAAACAATAATGAAAAATAACTAAATACACTTCAAAAATCGAAAAATTAATATTGGAAAACAAAGACCTTATATAAATTTCATGTTTAAGGTTTTTAGGTTTGAATACGCCATATCTCGGAATACTAGTGAAACATAGTGTAGAACTTAATAAAATAAAATGGATGGATAGTTTACAAAATAAATATTACATAATTTTAACTTTACTGAAAAATAAGTGGTAGGAACTAAAATTAATATTCACTGAAAAATGCAAATAAACAAATAAAATATGATAACGCCCAAAATATACGACAGGTAATCATGGAAATCAAAATACTGAATTTTCTATAGCGAACCTCTATAACACTGATGGCAAAATACATAATAAATAAAATAATTTCAATATACCAAAAATATATGAGAACATGCTTCTGTAATGCTATAGCCCTGCAGGATGTACATTGTAGCTTAATAAGTATCTGTTACAATAGGATCTGAGTGTACAGTATAACTGATTGAACATTATTGTAATCTGGATAACCAATGATGTTCTAAATGGAAATTGGTGATGTTCTTCATCCTTCCACCACTTTCACAAAAAAACGACACAAAAGTTGATAACGTTCTTAATATAATAACAATTTTATAACAATGTACCAGTAATGCTATATAAACAAATGGTAACATGATTGCGATTTCACGTATGTTTTTTTATCTGTTCAGTATTTACTCTTTTGAAATCTAAACTAATAAATTTGAATTAGGACATGTAGAGAAAGAAAATGAAATATTTCTCAAACTTCCTCAATATTATAGAAATACGTGGGATTTTTATACAATTTTATAAGTTAATCTGTGTTCTGCAATAGTGCACTTTATAGTGTAACATACTTTGTTAGTTATATAAGTTTTTTTTTTAGAAACAGGTTTGTTTCAAACAATGCATGCTTATACACTTTTAGTATATATATATATATAATATATATATATATATATATATATATATATATATATATATAATATATATATTCATTATATATTTTTCGTAAGGTTATATATATAACCTTACGAAAAATGTACGCATATACGTATAAATTAGGCCTATTATCAGGTCCCGTAGATAAATACGTAATTTATTGTAAATAAGCAGGGTTAGCTACCTAACTTTGGAAATTAATGTTAAATGAAGTCAAAGGGTTTTAGATTCCCATCCATTCTCACGACCTTTCTCGCGACGAAGAAAGGAAAACTAGCTGGCTTGAGAAAAGGACAGCGCGTGGTTAGTCAGCCAGCAGTATAAGTCCATTCCCAATTGGAAGCGACTTATAAAAATCAACCTTTGAAAAAACACTCTAGGCATAACATGTTAACTTGTTTTTTTAATAACCTGTATTCCACAAATATATAACACTGTGGTTAACTTTAGATTACTGTATTGTTGAATAAATGAAACTTTACCTTAATATCTTCTATAACTTGTAATATCTATTTCTTTCTAAATATGAATGAACAAAAGCGAGAACAGCGACGTGTTGGCAAACGACCAGTGAGAAATAGTTCAAAGTAAAAATATTATTTTAACCTAGTTTTTTAGGCTTGTGAATTAACTTGTGCCTATTGAAATATTGAAATATTTAGGTATCCCCGATGGCAACATACATCATTTTTACAGTTTAAAATAACAGCGGAAAATATCGTGAGGAGGCCGTAATGGTACGGTGTTGTTTTATCGAGCGAGAAAGCATCTGAAAACTGTCTGCTGGGCGAGGCTTGTCGCTTTCGCTCTCTTTCTTCGTCTCTTTCAAACTCGGGAAATTTCACTTCGCTAGTAAGACTGAAATTATACGTGTTTTCAATTGTAGCATATTTCATACTTATTACAGCAAAATAATGATTTTTGAATTTGTAATTTACAATTGAAAAGAGATTTTAATGGTTGAATACTTAATTTAATATATTTAGATATGATGGCAGGGCTGTTACCAAGTGAAGTTGGCAAACGTGGCGAGCCATGACATGGCATGTTGTTTTTTATCAAACGAAACGTAAATTATTCTCACTCCGAAAAATACTTCTAATTACCACAACACGTTTGTAGACGTTGTGTTTTTTAAACCTACCTAAGCAAGTTACGATGTTGTGATAAATCTGTTTCCGCGGCATTAATAAATATACTGTTACGGTGTGTTTCGTTAATCATTGTGTCTGTGAAATGGCGTGCCTTTGTGCATCGTGGTCGATACGCTGGCCCTGTGTGTGCGTGATTTCAAATATTTGATTAGCACTATTTATACGTTTTAACTGTGAACTGTTTTTATGACGAAGTTAATTATTTACATCCACGTCTGTTTATTTATCATAACATCGTACCTTTGCCCTATGTGTTTAAAACACAGTCGTGTAACGTAATATGCCACAATCCCAGAAGAAAAATACTAAGCCCAGCCCGATAAATTTCAATAAACCTAATAAACAGTAAGTAGCAATACATAGAAATATGAGCGGAATAAAAGTTATCATAGGCTTATTTGTGTGCATGTTCACCGCTATCTTTTAAGTTTGTATGATAAATATAAGCAACGCGATTTGCGTGCTTTAATTTAACGTGCCTTTTTAGTTTGACTGGTTGTCCCTTCATTTTAATATTTATTCCAACTGAGGCCGTCCTTTCAAAGAAATGACTTAACACATATCAATAACAAAAGAATAATTAGTACAACTCCTTACCTCGCAGTTGTCACAGTGTTAAAAAACAGTCGCGGCAAAATACTAACGTGCATTACATGTATTGAGCTATGTTGTGGAAAACAAATATGTTAATGTAAAATAACCCTAAGAACTGTCGTCAATTCGGGCATTTTTAAAACGTCATAAAGCTGACCAAAATAATGTCAGAGTTCTAAACTGTGAATATTCGTACGGAATGGTTTTTGGAATATGACAGAATTCCTTGAAAAGCTGTAAACAGTAAACAACACATTTGACAGGTGTAAAAGTAGAAGTCCCATTTCAATGTTTATTTTTAGGTGTAGGGAAAGTATACAATGGAATGTAAACATTGATTTTGACAGCTGCTACATGGCAGTCACATGGCAATGTTTGTTTACATTTGGCGGAAGGATACGAAACGGGCCTGCAAGTAGATATTTAGCAGGGCTCCGAGAAAGTTGCTTCCAATGGGGAATGGACTATAACTTCAATGGTCTCCATTATTGAGCCCGAAACTGCAAGCTCTTCAAGACAGTGACAGCCTGCCTTCCTCCCCTCCAATTTACCATCGGTCGCAGCCCATGGCCACGCAGCAGGGAAGACATTGTCATCTCTCTTTAGTCTCATACCCTCCCTCTTCACACCCTTCCCATCCCCTCCCCAAAATAAGACACAGCATCGAGGAGTAAAGTAGTGGGGGAAGCTTTGTCTCCTCTTTTCTGTACCCACACGCAGCAGGCCTACTACAACCTTCCGAAGCGGAACATGCTTTAACGGCGAACGCCATATGACATTCCTAAAATAAGAGGAGTGTAGACTTACGCCCTGGTATAGCCCCTATTATTTAATAGTCAAGAAAGAGCGTTTTAGTGCAATGTGTAGTTTCACTCTTCACGTAATTCGTATCAAGTGCTTTGTATTTTTATTGTGTAGCCGGAAATGTCTCGTTAAGAAATTATATTGGACATGTAGCAGGTAAGCTCAATATAATTTAATCAAGGGTATTGTTATGTGCACCGCAGAAAATAGTTCCCGCTTGGTGCACTACCCCCCGCCCGGGTGGCCAAGGCGCCAAGCTGGACAAAGTAGTAGTCAGTAGCATCTAAGACTCGTGGAGGGCAAGGCCGCGTTCGTGCGCATCCGGCAGCATTCAACCTTAAGCAGTTTTAACAATAGAGCGTTGCGGCGCGACGCGACGCGTCGTGTCGAGCACCAGCCAATCGGAGCCTTGACACTAGCGTCGAGAACATTGCACGAACGACGAACATTGATTTTGACGCTCGTCGCCAGCATCGGAGAATAAGAAGTATAACATTTCTGTACTTTATAATAAACTAGCGAGAAACTGAGATAAAAAATCTGAAAACGTACATAAACGGTTTGCAGATATACTAATTGGAGTCCAAATTATACCAATTTTACCCACCTTTAGGAAAACAAATGTATGTTTTCCGATGACTTAAGTGTCGTTAATGTTCTAAAACACCATTTTGAATTCTAATATGATACTTTTATAAAAGAAAAGTGTATATCACTAAAAAATAACCATTTTATTTACTAAATGGCAAGAAACATAACTGCATTTCGTTCGTTTTTAGCATATCATTGTAAGCTTCTTTGCAAGATACCAGATGGCAGCACAGTCTGTGTCGCCAGCGGCCGGCATCAGAGCATCGCTGTAAGGCGCAAATAACGCTCGTCACTGGTGACGAGCCTTGGACGCGGCGCATCGCATCGCGACGCTCTATTGTGAAAACCGCTTTAGACTTATCACTTCACTGCAATAGAACGTAATGTAACCAGAACCGTTTTAATTAGCCGCCGGAGACGCCTGACCTCTTCACCTGGGGTTTTGAATTGCCCAAGGGAACTTAAAATGCCGTAATTTCATTGTGTGACCCTCGGGTCTTCTGTACTGTGTAGCCTACCCGGCGGGCTGTGCCCGGTAATCAATGTAATTGGTTCCTAAACGGAAACAGTAAATAAATGGCACTGAAATACGTGCGAAACAGGGTGTTTGGAATTGTGTGGAATGCATGTACGTTTAGAGAGTCTATTGTGTTACAACCAGGTTATACAAGCTGCATGTTTGTAGGGGGAAAGGTTGTCTGGACCGATTCCCCTTCCCTTTTTGTTCTTGACCAGTTGAAGGGAGGCAGCGAGGAGCGAAGCAGTACATGGTATGTCGCAGTAGAATAAAGAGCTCTTACAAGCATAATGTTTGTTTATTCATTTAGAAATCACTGAAGCATTCAAAAACATGGTCCTCCGGGCCGGATCGGTGAGACAAACGAGTGTTTACCGGTTCCCAATATGCACGCCGTTCGTGTGATCCGATGTGCTGACGGACTGGCGATAGCGCGGCGCTTTGTGTCCGACGTGAAATTCCTTTCCAGTAAGGGTCGTGACCCGCGCTGCACTGTGGCCCCATCTGGGGTAAGGGTTGGGTCGGCCTCTTCTTCCCGCGCTCATCCAGTCGCGTCGCAGGGGAAGACAGCTGCCGCCCTCGTGCACTGCCTGCGCTACTGCTCATCCGCGCTAGCCAGCCCCAGCAGATATGCGTCAGCCAAGCGGGACGTTGCAGGGGAAGACAGCTGCCGCCCTCGCGCACTGCCTGCGCTACTGCTCATCCGCGCTACCCAGCCCCAGCAGACACGCGTAAGCCAAGCGGGACGTCGCGGGGGAAGACAACTGCCGTCCTCGCGTGCTGCCTGCGCTAATGCTCATCCGTGCTGCCCAGCTCCAGCAGACGACACCAGCTCAGACCTCCACTGCTGACATCCAGAAGGTACACTGAAGTGTAGGTAAGTCAGACATTTGGCAGGCCTTCCAGTCCCACATTAAATCCTACCCACCTGCAATCCTGTCCTGTGTGGCATAAAATGGAGAAAGAACACATACGTCTCAAAAGGCAGCGAGCTATGTACAAAGGCTCATTGAGTCGCATTAAAACCTTTGTGTCACATTAAAGCGAATCTCGGCATAATTGTGAGCTGAAGAGTAGGTTGGATGAACTTTCTACTTTGTGGGCGTGTTTAAATGGAGTCCAGTTAATTCTAGAACTAGGCAATGAAGACACTGATCACAGCGAACATAGAGCTGAATTTGAAACCATGTTCCATCGATTGAAGGCGCAGTTATAAACGCTATGGACGAACGGAATGCCGGAAACGAAACCACAAATGGGAAGCAGCTGTGTACACCCAATCACAGTTATCTGCATCTCCCAGCAGTAAATATACCCACATTTACTGGCGACTTCACAACCTGGGTACAATTCAGGGATGCATTCAAAGGGCTGATTGTTGACAATAAATATCTCTTAGATGTACAGAAACTTCACTACCTAATCTCGTCACTGAAGGACGAAGCACACGAATTGTTGCAGAATTTGTGCATCTCAAACGATAACTTTGCAGTAGCATGGCAATTGCTAAATACTTGTTATAACAATACCAAACTAATAGCAGCCAAGTATGTAACAGAGCTTTTGGCGCCTCCTAAGGTCAATAACGAATCGGGTCCACAGCTGCAGCAGCTAGTTAGTCATGCCAGACGAAATTTAAATGCAATAACTAGCTTGAGAATTGACATGCCATTTCATGAAATACTTTTGATACATATCTTACTCAATCACATGGATAGTAGCACACGGATAATGGGAACACGAAACAGCCTCTCGGGACTTCCCTAAATTAGAAGAACTATTAACATTCTTGGAAAAAAGGTGCCAGGCATTAGAACTCATTCAGTTCAACCAAGGCTCGCGATTTAGTACTCCTGCGAACACAACAACAGCTCTTGTGGCAAGGCAAGTCAGCACCTTCAATTATGCTCAAGCATTTGTGGCAACAAATGAGAATCAATGCCATTCTGTGTCGAGAACCACGCTCTTCACAGATCTGACTTGTTCGCTCAAGCCAGTATAGACCAGCGATACGAGTGCCCGGTACAGCATAACCTGTACGTCAACTGCTTGCAAACATCCTCCAGATGTCGGTCCAGTAACTGTAAGAGATGCAACAAGAGACATCATACATTACTGCATCATGAAACGAAGGAGGCACAACAGGATCAAAATGACCCAGTCACGGATCTAGGGGACAGTGCTGAAACACATTAGTCTGCCACTCACAAAGCAGACATCAGACCAAGTCTATCAGGTAATTACTGCAACCTGAACACACCAAAGAACACACAGGTATTATTGTCAACAGCCACAGTAAATGTAAGGGATGCTAGAGAAATATTACATGCTTGCTGTGCCCTACTTGACTCAGCATCTCAGAGTAACTTCATAACAGATTCCTTTGCTAAATCGAAATCGCTAAATCTGTGATGGTCGCATAGCAGGATGCCCATACAAGTAATAAGCGATGTTCGTGCACAAACAATACACGGTGTTAATATTGAGCTACATTCCAACACCAGCAACTTCAAGGCAAATATTAATTGTGCAGTACTACAGACAATAACTGACCATGTCCTGGCAGTATCCATTGAGACCGAAGGATGGAACCTCCTGCAAGGCATTTTGCTAGCAGATGACAAGTTCGATCAACCTGGAAGACTCGACCTGCTCATTGGGGCTGAATTTTTCGGTCATCTCTTGATGAAGGGCAAGAAAACCAGGCCAGGCTGCTATCCAGTACTTCAGGAAACCAAGTTTGGTTATGTTCTGTCTGGATGTGTTAAGTCAAAGGGTGATGGAATTTGTCCACCTCTGCAGTCTATGCTCACCAGACGAGACTTAATACTGGATAAGAGATTACAACAGTTTTGGGAAATTGAAATGTTGGATTAGCCCACACAATCCAAAGACGAAATTCAATGTGAAGAACACTTCAGAATTCATACTACCAGGGAGCCTAGTGGTAGGTTCATCGTGAGGTTACCCCGTAGCAAAGGGGGACTCCAGCTGGGGAACTCATATGAACATGCATTCAGAAAACTACAGCAACTAGAATGTCGACTTCACAAACAACCAGGGCTTCGCATAGCTTACAATGACTTCATGAAGGAGTACAAAGCACTAGGTCACATGTTAGAAGTTAAGAACAGTGAAGTCTAGCAAACCACATGTTACTTACCACACCATGCAGCAGTGAAGGCATCAAGTTCAACTACCACGACAAGAGCGGTATTTGATGCATTGGTAAAGACAACCACCAGTGTATCTCTCAATGAGACCCTCCTAGTTGGAGCAACCATACAGCAAGACTTGTATTCAATAGTCACACGATTTAGAACCCATGCAATAGTATTCACTGCATACATTGCAAAAATGTATAGGCAGATCAATATGCATCCTGAGGATACACCTCTGCAGAGAATCATATGGCAAGCCTTACCAGAGGATCCAGTAAAAATATATGAGCTCTGCGCAGTTCCTTATGGGATACCATCTGCACCATTATTGGCAACACTGTGTCTGCAACAACTTCCTGAAGGCAAGGCTCACCACTACCCTGATGAAGAAGGGCACTGAGAAGTGACTTATGTCGATGATGTGCCCTGTGGAGCAGAAACGCTGGAGGAAGCACTACACCTACAGCAGCAATTGATCGAGCTCCTTAACACTGGAGGTTTTTCTTTAAGAAAATTTTGCTCCAATCACCCAGCCATGCTAGAAGTGATCCCACCTGAGAACAGAGAATGTCAGTTACCCCATCTTTTCAAAGACTCCGATGAGGTGAAGGCACTTGGTCTGCTATGGCAGCCATCCACAGACACATTTCACATAGCACACAATGACAGAATCTCGCCATTCAGCAGCACCAATGTCAACAGGATGGTTGTTACCAAACGTGAAGCCTCGTCCACTGTCGCATCCATATTTGATCCTATGGGATCGATCAGCCCAGTGGTTATATGTAAAAAAAATGTTTCTGCAACAAATATGCTCGCATAAGTTGGGTTGAAATGAAACACTTCCAGTGGAACTGTCATCACAATGGCAAGGGCTCTGCACGCAACTACTGGCCATCAAGGATATTGAAGTGGAGAGGCATGTACTAGCAAAGGACACACTATGTGACATACAACTTCATGGATTTTCAGATGCTAGTGAAGTAGCATATGGTGCTTGCCTTTATGTACACTCTGTTTCTAAAAATGGTGACATTATAGTAAGGCTACTGTGCTCTAAATCACAGGTCGCACCAGTCAAACAAATCACTCTTCCCTGTCTTGAGCTATGTGGAGCAGTGGTACTTGCGGACCTATTAAACAAAACATTGCCCATCCTAGGATTTGATATTTCCAGCATTACCTTGTGGACAGATTCCATGATTGTTCTTTCTTGGGTAGTCTCATCAGCCATAAGTTGGGACCCATTTGTGACAAACAGAGTTTCGCACATACAGCAGGCAACACATGGCAGCAAGTGGAGACACGTATGATCACAAGACAATCCAGCCGATTTGATCTCCAGAGTCGTGGACCCACACACTTTATGCAACTCTCATTTGGGGTGGCATGGTCCAACATGGCTTCGTCATAAACCAGATGAGTGGCCATCCATCATTATTCAAGTTCAGGAAGGGCAACTTCCAGAACAAAGAATGCTGGTCATGTCTGTGGTAGCTCCGCATTCGTCTACTAATGAGTTCCAAGCCCTGCTGCAGCAAAATTCCTCACTTTCCCATTTGAAAAGGGTCATGGCATATGTGAAACATTTTGCCTTTAACACCAGGCACCCACGGAACAAGGTAACTGGACCACTGAGCACCCAAGAGCTACGGGAAGCCTTGCAAACATGTTATATGGGTCGCACAACATGAAGACTTTGCGCAAGAAATGCCAGACGTCCAGTTAATGAATACTGTGAACTACAAGTCAGTTAAGTAATTTAAACGCATTCAAGGATACACGTAGGTGCTTGAGTGTAGGTGGGTGTCTAAGTAATTCAATATTGACATATGCCAAAAGACACCAGCTCATTCTGTCACCCAAACACCACCTGACAAAACTAATAATTAGAGCTGAACACACCTGGCTTTTACATGCTGGGCTGCAACTGCTTATAGCATCACTGTGCCAAGAGTTCTGGATTCCTAAAATCTGTCAAAATGTGCATGCTGTCATTCATGGGTGTGCAATGTGTGTGAGACTAAGAGGTGAAACCACTCAACAGCTAATGGGTGATCTACCTGCAGCTAGGGTCCAGCCAGCCCGAGCCTTTCTCAACACAGGAGTCGATTATGCCAGGCCTCAGCTATTGAAGCTAGTGGGTTAAGAAACAAGATCGTGGTGAAGTGTTACGTAGCAGTCTTTGTCTGCATTGTTACAAGGTCAATTCATTTAGAGCTAGTCAGCTCTCTCACTTTTGAAGTCTTTATAGCAGCATTGCGAAGATTGATAGCTCGGCGAGGCAAGGTACTAAATTTATACAGTGACAATGCTACCAAATTCATTGGTGCCAACACAGAATTGCAAAAACTACGATGGCTCTTTTTTAGTGAAGATTTCAATCAAACACTAGATGGGTTTGCCACACTGGAAGGGATTACATGGCATTTCATACCACCAAATTCTCCTCATTCCGGTGGTCTATGGAAGGCTGGAGTATGATCACTGAAGCATCACCTCCACAGGATGGCAGGAAAATCACTTCTCACCTTCGAGAAGATGACTACACTTCTTACACAGATAGAAGCGTGCCTGAATTCCAGACCACTGACCATTCTGTCAGACGATCCTAATGACCGCAGCTTCCTCAGTCCAGGCCATTTTCTCATTGGTAGCCCACTTGTGTCCTTTCCTGAGCCTGATTTGTCTGGTGTGCCAATTAAGCAGATGTCCAGGTGGCAATACGTTCGATGAGCAGATATGGAATCGGTGGAAGGATTACCTGAATTCGCTGCATCAAAGAAGCAAATGGGCATTGCATATGACGAACATCAAGCCAGGAGTGATCGTACTAATCAAGAAAGATAACTTACCTCCACTTGCGTGGAGACTTACAGTCATCACAGAGGTCTTTCCTGGGAAATATGGTTTGGCCAGAGTAGCTAATGTAAAAACCTCTGCCGGAATTCTGAAAAGGTCAATTCACAAACTTGTCATTCTACTAATCGATTAGTGGTAATGTATGCTGTTGCTCTACAATGTATTTCTTGCCGTGTAAGGTTGTGTAGTTACCACGTATCGCTGTGAATTTGTGTGAAACTAGTGTTTCAAAGGGGTGGAGAATGTTTGGAATTGTACAAACTGTCTGTAGGTTTAGAGAGTCTATTGTGTTACAACCAGGTTATACATGCTGCAAGTTTGTAAGGGGAAGGGTTGTCTGGACTGGCTCTCCCTCCCTTTTTGTTCTCGACCAGTTGAAGGTAGGCAGAGAGGAACGTAGCAGTGCATTGTATGTCGCCATAGAATAAAGAGCTCTTACAATCATAATGTTGGTTTATTCATTTATAAATCACTGAAGCATTCAGAAACACAGGACTACTGCGTATTTTTCAGGTCTGATCGTAATGTTTGTCAGGGCATGGACCCTTATAATATCCGCTCCCATAGTGCAAGTGTCTTAAGTATGAACTGTTTGTTTCGTCGTGTAATATCGCAAGTTAATTCATTGTCTTGGCATGTGGTCAGCCCATAGTCCACCCGGTAATGCCGTGTTACGGATCAGTATGGTGTGGTACCCGCCAGAGAGGTTACCAAAGGGAATTATAATCATCAATATTAGTAAACATTTAATATCAAGAAAACAGCAGATCAACATGGAGTTTTACGTCCTGGGTAAATGGCCTGCGGCATGGAGATAAGTCAGTTCTGCTAAGTATCCATGGCACTGCTGTGACGGTGCCTGGCTCCATGGTAACAAAGTTAACAACAAGATCCTAACCTAAATATCTCACTACCCGCAAAATTCCCTTCAACCATTCAATAGTCTAACTACATGGCATCAAGTCATGTCACCTTTCTTAAACAATGGTGTTACGATAGCCC
Source organism: Dryococelus australis (assembly GCA_029891345.1). Taxonomy (NCBI): domain Eukaryota; kingdom Metazoa; phylum Arthropoda; class Insecta; order Phasmatodea; family Phasmatidae; genus Dryococelus; species Dryococelus australis. The sequence continues at coordinate 61,411,020 of CM056999.1, forward strand.
ATTTCAGTCCGTCTGAAAACAATCCTGTACTGAAGACAGCATTACAAATATGGCTTAATGAAACACGAAATTCAAAAGCACGTTCCTTTAATAACATCATAGCAACTTAATAATTATGGTTGCAAAGAATTATCGCGGTGGTAAATCGGACATGGCAGGGGGAATGGTGGGTTATGTGGATTGGACAGATATTTGTAGATTCTTTCGGTCGGGCACCAGCATTCAGGACAGAGCACAAAATGATAATGTTGGCTCGTGAGCCGTCCACTCACATGGCCTCCCTGGTGTCCGGCATCATTGGTCTGGTGCTGCAGATTATGATATTTTAGCTAAATTATCATGGCTTAGGCTATTGAGGACTGTCTGCCGCCCTCAAACACAATGCTCACTCCCGTAAGCCCCCTACACATTTGGAAAAATTACATAAAAAATAAGTCGTCGTATGGATGATTATGTAGCCGAGATGCGGCTAAGTAAATAAAAGAGTGAAACGCTGTTACACGCAGTTTTATTCACTTCAATACCACATATGAATGTACAATTTTACATTCGCCACTGTAGCTTGGCGAGCTATACTACTGCAAAATAGCACAAAGGCCTACATGATAGTTGCAAGTTACATCACCGGTCGTGTAAAAACGAACAGGGGTTGTGGGGTGGCGCTCTCTCTCGGTTGCTGTTCATCCGGATAGCTCGCTGAAGCAGCGAGATCGATGAGACACAAGCAGTAATGTGAGTGGAAGTAGTGACAGTGGGAGGAAAAGGTAACGAGTCGGGTAGCTTGTTCCGCCTCAGCGGGTCACGTCGGCAGGTTTTCCCATCACGGGCATGCGACATGTGCAGGAGCATCACAACGACATGCGGCTCAATCAAGAGGGCTGTACAACCTGAGGCCACTGCAGAAGGTGAGGGAACCCACCTGCTGAAAGTAGCGACAAAAGGTCTCCAAGGGGTTTGGGGAGAGGGGGTTTCATGGGTGCTCGCGCCCCTCGCCTTTAGACAACTTGCCCTGCCGTGCACATCTGCACAGCCGCAGCGTACACCGGCACTCTACCAACGTGTGGTGCTACGAGTGTAACAGTGCGTTGTGTGGGTGGTGTGAGCAAGTACAGTGCAGGGCACTGTAGTGCAAAGTGGAAATAGGGCGCTCTCGCACAAGGGCTTTATGGTAGATGCCGCGCACATCAGTAGATGTCTATTGTGGATACAAGTGCAATGGCACTAAGTTAGATAAAATTCAAGCAAATAAAAGCCAAAATAAAGCAAATTTCTCATTTCCTGTAAAATCTTTCAAATTGAAGCTCAAAATCAAGCAAATTTAAGGCCAAAATCAAACAATTTCAACATGTTTCAGGCATGTTTTTTAAGCCTAATCTGCAAGCTAAATCATCTTATCTTGATAACATTTCAGCACCAATTTTTTTCCTTCATCTTAATAAATTTTCCTTTAATATAAGTCAAGATGGAATCTCTGCCCAACAAGTTAAACAATTTGTTTTTATTCACTAAACTACAAGATCTCGAACAATATTAATGGTATACTGCTGCAGTTTTTGATATATTATGAATTCAATTTTGATTTTTTTTTAAATTGTATTCTAGATGGTGAGTTTAAAATTTCATTACCAGAGCACTATGTGATAATATTAGATCAAAATAGTTTGAAACTATTAAATGAGAAGGAAGTTTTTATGTCATATAATGGTTTAAAAGAAACGAGAAATGAAAATCTATCCATGATCTAGTGTTCAGTGTTCTCTTAAGAATTTCATCTAATTTTGTGATATTTTTTTTTACTAATTAATTTGGCTTGCAGATTTAGAGTAAATTTGGCTTATTTTGACTGGGAAAAGGTCCTTCTAAATGGGTTCTATAAAAAAATTTGCTTGATTTAGATTGCAGATTCGGATTAAATTAGCTTGATTTTGGCCTTGATTTGCTCGATTTCGAGAATAAAATCGAATAGATAAATGATGTTTCCAGAAGATTTTGAAAAAGTTGCTTGAAAATGAGAAATTTACTTGATTTTTAGTCCAAATATTGCGCTGCACTTGTATCCGCAACACAGTTCTACTGAATTTATATATATATATATATATATATATATATATATATTATATATATATATATAATATAATATGAAAGAATGAAAAAACTAACTAATGCTTAAAATGTTTATATATATATATATATACATTTTAAGCATTAGTTAGTTTTTTCATTCTTTTTAATAAATTTATTTCTTTGTAAGTAAACAATGAATTCGCCTATCTTCCCCTGCAGCCTGACTAACATTTTAAAAGGTGGTGATGTTTCAAATACACTTTCCTATAGATTAGATGATAACACATCTGACGAAATAAGAGCATTAGTTTTCAGATTTCATTCCAAATTTACAAAAGTTACAATTATCACTCTTAGAAAACAACGACAATAAATACGAACTTCGAGAAATGGGTCTCAATATTGAGCAAATAGAATAAGTGTTTAAAAAAGTAGTAGAGTATCGATAGACATTACAATTTTATTTGTGTCTATTTTATTTATCAATGAATATGGTTTATATAAAATTTTTAGCAGTTTCTGACTTGTAATAAATTTTTTCTTTATCCTACTAAAATTGATCTCTTTATAAATAAAAGTGTAATCGCCACTCTCTTGTGAGATGGAAAATAATACCATATGTAAGCAATGTAAAATGTGTGGTGAAGTATTAAACATAGAAAGTTTTGCATCACACAAACACACAAAAGATAAGTAGATTAACACCTGTAAAAGATGTTACAATGAATATTCTAGAAGTCATTATGAGTTAGATAAACAGAAAGTACTATGCGAATGTGGAAAATCTGTTATTAAGGCAAATCTCGAAAAGCATAAAAATACTAAACTACACAATACATATAGAATTTTACAATCCGCGACTATTCAACCAAGACATGCTCTGTATGCAATGAGAATTAATCTATTGTTCTTTTGCAGCCCATAAAGACACAATAGATAAGCATTTCAACACCTACAAAAATGTTATACTGAATGTGTCAAACGTCATTATGAGTCAAAAAAAGAGAAAGTACACTGCGAATGCGGAAAATATACATATAATCATTCTCTAAAAAGCATAGAAATAATAGAAAATCACACACCACAGCAATAGATATTCTAAATGAAGTTCAGCCTTCGTCCATCTCGTAAATTTTATTATATTTTATTATATATAAATGACGACGCTCAACTCAATAAGTGATCTGAGAGAAAAGAGATTGCGGGAGTTGAGAGTTATTGGAAGAGATTTAAAAATTAAATATTGGTATATCTAAGAAAACCTGATTTAATTACGACTCTTATGACAATAATTAAATATGAACAAAGAAAAAGAAACTTTGCAAATTTACCTTTTCCAAAAGGTGGATTAATATATAGGAAAGCCAAAAAGGAATTAACAGAAATATCCCCCTTTTCTACTAATGTATATGTAAACAAAATAAATATAAAAACCAATCAAACTTGCGCAGTCGAAAAAGCTTTAAAATGTAGGTTATTAATACATGACATTAAAAATAATTTTAATTTTGTGTTGCCCAGGAATTTTTTAACTTCAGTAAAACAAAAAGTATTAAAAATAACATGTGATCAACTTATAGAACTTAGAGTGGTGAAATCTAACATTAAACTTGTCACCCATTTTCGAAGTTGGAAAACTGGTGAAATGCGACTATTTGACGATATTTAACCATCACACATTTACAATATTGAACGAAGGAGGCATTAAAAAGATTTAAAAACAAAAAAAAGAAATACTCGTACGAATAGAAAACATTGAAAAAAGCAATTCGGATTGGGCTTTTTGTAGCATAGTTGGATGCAATTAGCTATAAACATGTATAATCCATTGAATGGTTCATCTTATATTGAACTACCAGAAGCGATTAGGAATTAAAAAAAGCATGCATTAATGTAAAAAATTATGATCAAAAATGTTTTCTTTGGGCAGTAAAATCTGCATTGTTTCTGGCTGAAAAAGATCCACAAGGAGTATTTAAATATAAAAGTGTGGGTCTTAACATTGACAAAGCATTATATAAATATGAATATCCTACTAAAATTGACGATATACCAAAAATCGATGTATCTATAAATGTATATTCTATTGGTGACAAGTTCAATGTATATACATTAAAGCTTACAAAAAAAATAAAAAGGAAAAACATATAAATTTATTTATTTTTTTCAAAAACGATACAAACTCGCACTATTGTTGGATTAAAGATTTATCTAAACTGCTTTCAGCACAAAAAATAACACAAAAGTAAAACTTATTAACGCAATGTATGTCTTCAATTTTTTTACTCTCAAGAAAGATTAAATAAACATGCAGGAGACTCCTATAAAAATGAACCAGTAAAAATCTCATTACGTATGGAAGGAGAGCAAATAAAATTTAAAAACTACAGACATACAACGAAAGTTCCATTTTCCATATATGCAGATTTCGAAATTCTAAGTAAAATATCAACAACTAAGCCAAAACCAAGAGAAATAAAAAGAAATTTAATTCTTCCAAAAATATCCAGTTTTAACAGAGGATGATATTCATAACGACTTTTTTTTAAAGATATGCTAAAAGAAAGATACAAATTACAAATGTACAAATAAATACAATTGATTTAAAGATGAATGATGAATCATACACATTGAAGTATCAGTTACACGAAGCTTCTGGTTTTTGTTATTATATTGTATCTAGCTATGGTGATTATAAATCTCCAGTTGTATACGAAGCTCCATTTGCACATCAGCATTTTATAGAAGCGAAGAAAAAAGAAGTAAAAGAGATCAGGGAAATATATTCGCAAATTGAAGTGATACATCCACTAACAGAAGAAGAAAAAACAACATACAATAAACCTAGAAAATGTACTTTATGTAATTGCGAATATGCAAAGGACAATAAAAAAGTACTCCACCACGATCATATAACTGGAAAATTCATTAACCCAGCATGTAACAATTGTAATCTACAATTAAAATTACCCAATTTTGTTCCAATGTATTTCCATATCTTAGCCGGATATGATGCTCATTTATTTATTAAAGAGCTAGGTTATGATGAAAAAAAATAAATTTAATTGTAAACAACGAAGAAAAATTATCACCTTTGGGAAACAATAAAAAAAAATTAGGTTTAGTGACACATTTAAATTTATGGTAAGTAGTTTAGCTAAATTAGCATCTGAATTAACTAAGGAACAAATGAAGTATACGCAAAAATATTTTACAGATGGTAAAACTGATGTAGTTATTAGAAAAGGTGCTTACCCATATGATTATATAGATAGTTTTAAAAAATTTAAAGAAACTGAACTTCCACCAAAGAATGAAATTTACAATAAATTAAATGATAGTGATATAAGTGACGATGATTATGAGCATGCAAAAAAAATATGGAATCAATTTAAAATTTAAAATCTAATCTACAGAGAATATCATGATTTTTATTTAAAAAGTGATGTACTATTGTTGACAAATATTCGAAAATTTTAGAGAAACATGTATAAATGCATATGGTCTAGAACCTGCATGGTATTTTACAGCACCAGGTTTATCATGGGATGCAATGTTAAGAATGACTAAACAACCATTAGACTTATTACACAATTATGATATGATTTTTAATGATCGAAAAAAGAATTAAAGGTGGAATATCGCAATGTTGTAAGTGATATGTTAAAGCCAATAACAAATATTTAGAAGATTTTATTCCAAATCAGAAGTCTAATTATTTTGCATACCTCGATGCAAATAATCTTTCTGTTTGGGCAATGCCGCAACATTTACCATATGGAGTTTTCGAATGGGATAATTATATAGAATTTAATTTAGAATTTTGGCAGGAATATCTATATTAAATTTAAAGGGCGATTCACAGCATGTATACATTTTAGATGTTGATTTAGAATATCCACAAGAACTACATAATTTACATAAAGATCTTCCATTTTGTCCAGAAAATATGGCAGTTCCAGGGACAAATGAATCTAAGTTGTGAACAACTTTACATAAAAAAAAGAAATACACTATCGCAATTTAAAACAGTGGCTAAATAATGGATTAAAGCTTACAAAAATACACAGAATATTGAAGTTTAGTCAGTCTGATTGGTCAAAGAAGTATATAGATTTGAATACATTGATGAGAACTAATGCTAAAATTACTTTGAAAAAGATTTTTATAAACTGATGAATAGTTCTGTGTTTGGTAAAACAATGGAATATAAGAAACAGAGCAGCTATAAGGCTGGTTTCAAGTGAAAAAGTTTGAAAAAAATTAGTAGCAAAACCAAATTTCAAAAGAAGCACTAGGTTTAATGAGAATCTTGCAGCCATACATATGAACAAAACGAATGTAAAATTTAATAAGCCTATTTATTAGAGTATGCCAATTTTAAACATATCAAACAAATTAATGTATAATTTCCATTATAAAGCAATGAAAGTCAGATATGGAGATAAAATTGAATTGTGCTTTCAAGATACCGACTCATCCTTTTACAACATAAAAACACTAGATTTTTATGAAGACATGAAGTCGATATTAAATAAATTTGATACAAGTGATTATCAAAATTATAATATTTATGACTGCTGCAAATAAATAAAAAAGTTTTAGGTAAGATAAAATATGAATGTAATGGCAAATTAATAAAATAATTTGTTGGTTTAAGAGCTAAAATGTATGCATATAGAGTTGACAATAACGAAAACAAAAGAGCAAAAGGTGTGAAAAAATGTGTAGTCAATAATAGCATTTAAATTGACGATTGTAAGAAGTGTGTGTATCATGAGAAAATACAATATAGAACAATGAATCTAATAAGGAACGAGAAACACAAAATATATAGTATCGAAGTTAATAAAATTGCATTAAGTCATTGTGATAGCAAGAGGATTATACTAGAAGATTAAATCGATACTTTACCATATGGATATCAAAATTTATAATTTTATTAATGAGAAGTGGGATGAATTTTTCACCTCACCTATTTCTGGAAGAAAAGTTTTATATTTTAAAAAGCTTTAATTTCCAAAACAATGTCAATATCAGAACCATCAAAATAAATCAGTTTACCATTTTCATCACTAATTTCTAAAACAATATAATTAAACCACTCATTATTGATTCTATAAAAATTGGATACACAGGCTCATAACTAATATAATCTCTAAAGCCAAACATAGTTTTTGGTGGAAAACTAGCAATTATATCAGTTTCTAAATTGTTAGACTCATCATACTTTATGAACTTTTCATTTGCGAAATAACAGTGAACATTTATTGTTTTAACTGGATTAAAATTAGGTAATTTAGTACCTACGACAATTTTGTCTTTTTCAACAGTCGTATTTCCTTCAAAACCCAGTATATCAGACAATCGATTGTAAAGTTTAATATCAAACTTAGATTTAATCGATATTCTGTTTTTCTCATTGTCTGCTGTCAATTCTATGTTATTTGTTGAAAATGGATTGATTGAATTTATAGTTTCTTGTAAATATTCAACATCATGTTGGCCTCTAGGAATATTGATAACTTCATTTTTATCAACGAGAGCAATCATTTTTTTCAATTGTCATTATAGTATTATTGTCTATATTTGGAGCTAAAAATTTCGCACAAAAAATAACTAATGCAATCGATTTATCTTTATGAAATATATCATAGTGAAGTTTAATATTTAGTATAGAACTGTTGTTTGTTAACTTAAATACTTTATCCTCCATTTATTACAAAAATTATCTAATTAAATATAAAAAGTCTATTGGGGTGTCGGTCTTGTAATTTCCGAACAAAATACAAAAAATAAAAAATAATGGCGAACTTTTGCCTGACAATATGAGAGCCATTATCGCCAGGCCCAGTAATAGTACAAAAACCAACTTGATGATTAATTTTATTTATAAAAATTGTTGGCTGAATTTTAATAAATTTTATGTTTGTTCAAAAAGTTTAATCAACCAAAATATAATCAGTTACAATATGATTTCGATGTCATATCCAACAAGTTTAATCAAAAAATGGCTTATTTTTTAAAATAGCAATGACGAAATGATTCCCTTAAACCAATGTGAAAATGAGTCTCTAGTTGTATTTGACTACGTCATCTTTGAAAACGAAAATGTTATCCACGAATAATTTACTATGGGAAGGCATAAAAATGATGTATTTTATTTGGCACAGACTTATTCCAAAGTATCTAAACAATTAGTAAGAAATAATGCAAATTTTTTGTGTACATTTAGACAAGATGAATTAAATTTATAACACATTTATAATGATTTTGTTGGTCGTGATATGCCATGAAAAATTTAAAGAAATCTGTGCAAAATGTTGGGACAAAGATTACGATTTTATCACAGTAGATTTGAGCCGAAAAATGAACACTGGTAAGTACACAAACCAGATTCAAAATTTTATGATATAAAAGTTTGCCTAGTGTATGTGTCTTACATAAACTTATAATAGATTTTTTATTTTATGTTTTAATAGCTCTGATTCGTATATCTAAGTTTTAACTGTTTCATCTACAAAAGTTTCACATCTTTTGACGAACGTGTGAGCCTTTATCTACTTCGGCGACCACAGCGCACTCTTGCCACCACAGGAAGAATATTATCTCAACTGTGTTGCTATCTACTTGCAGTGTGCCAATCACTTTGCATGACTCTTGATAACGAGCTTCCAGCTCGCCGCATAAAGACTTTGATCATTGTGTCGCTCGTCTTGTCGCTGTGGCTCAGCAACAAAGAGTTTGATTTCAAGTGCTCAGACCGGGGATAGAACCCACGACCCCACCAGGGGAGGTTCTCGCACCATGGTGGAACCGCCAGTAGCATCAAGAACGCGCGAAGGCTAGGCTGTGTTTCATCGAGCTCCAGAGGCTCACACCATTTGTGCGCCAACCACATTAACTGCAATAGACTCATTTAATTTACCAGAAACTTTCGTTTTTCTCGCCACCAGAGACACCTGCCTTCCTCCCCTGTGATTTTGCATCGCCCAGGGGAGCTTAATCATTTCAACTTATTAACACCGTGGCTTCGGCTTTTTTCAGAACAGTGTAGCTTTGATGGCTGGCTAGCGCTTGGCAAATCATGTAAGTTACTTCTAGTGGAGGAGTGTTAATTCAATGCACTAAATATAAGTGTGAAATGAGTTTCTGTGTATTATTTACATGTAAACTCTTATGACATTTCAAGCATGGGCCCTCAAAATACCCATGACCAGTGTTGTGTATTTTCAAGAATTTGTATAATTTCTGTCAATCTTGCTATGTGTGTGTGCTCTAATGAATTATGCAGTTATCAGGGCGTGTGATCAGTCAGAATAGGTCACCAGTTAACAACTAACCAGATATGTTCTATTGATATAATTACATAAGTAATAATTAACTCACTTATCAAGGATATGTGACCAGCCACAAAAAGTCAGTGTAACTCACCAAAGCAGAGCACAAATAATATTAATATTAGAGGCAACATGTGTCAACGATGAACAACTATGTCTGGGTGAGTCGGCCTGTAGCATCCCAGATCACCAGTCTCCAGCTCCAGCATCAGCATCATAATTGGCGCAGCCACTGAGCGATGTCTGGTGGCTTGTCGGGTAAACAACCTTCGAAAATTTCCTATCCAAAATCTTACCGCCCCTGAAATACCATTTCAGCCTCGACCGTGCCACTACACGGCATTAACTTGCACTTAAACTTCACCGCCAGAATATCAGAAACTTACTTACAGGCAATGGCAAATACCTTCCGCATTTCAGTGATTAATATGCCTTAATAGCTCGCTAACCCTCTTCGTTGAGCATCTGCTCACTCCGTCGGCTATATGTACCATTTCAAGTAATATCTCTTCTGCCGATGCGGTAATTACACACTTAAAATCGCCGATACTGAACGGAAGATCAGCAGCCTTGGCTGACCTATATTACGACCCTTGAAAATCAAGATGGAGAAGAGGTCCTTTCGCTATAATATAATATTCATTGATCCTTCCAAATTCAAATTATCATGGGAGGTATAGGGATTAATTATCAGATGCATTCATAAAATGCTATCTCAAATGTGATGTCATAAGTCACTACCAACTTAGGTGCAAGTAAACATCATGATTACAACTTAACCAAATAATAAAATTAATAAATAACGTAGCTGCTACATAACTCATAACAAACAAGACAAAAAAATAAAATAATTGAATAAATTACCAAAAATATCTCACTTCATAAATATTACATGAAAATTATTAGTTACATAAACAAATGTGTGAAATATACACATGTTAATAGGCATGCAAATTATATGTTCAATAGTGATACGTCATTGACAGCCCCAGTAGACTTAACTCGCTGGAAATGTCTCAATAAGGTTTGTGTGAGGACACTAATGTGTACTAAACAAAACATTTTCACAAACCCTCTTTTTCGGTACACGGAATCAGTCCATCGGGTACAAGCACTGGTAACTACATGGTGGTTTCTCTATGCACTCATCACTAAATACAATTAAAGTACACAGTTTAACAATGGGACATAGTAGCACAATCCTCAATCTCTTGACGTGCTTCCATGATAAACTTAGGTACAACTGCATTCCGAACAGGACACTGCAGAAAACGCAACAATCACAGTACCTGAAGAAAAATATATTCCACACCAACTCACGTGGAAACAAACACAAAAAAACTCTGCGACATCCCATTAATAACGAAAGAAAAAACACAATACACAGTTAAACTCAGACTGTTTTTCTCTCAATAACAACACAAAACTATTTACACACATGGAATAATCAACACTAAAATTAATAATAAAACAAAGATGACCCTAAAACAACAATCACGTCAACTATTATGAGTACACAGGAGAAGACAAATTGTTCGACCCAAAAAAATTCTCAAAACAACTTGCGATGACATTTGAAAATCCCGCCGCCTAGATAGTGTGTCCCGTCGTCACAGCGCGCAGCACTGTTTCTCTTACCTCGCTGGAGGCTTGGTTCCCCTTCCTTTCTCCTACCATTGCTCCTACCCCGTCTCCCCTCCTTCAAGTGCGTCCCGATTTTTAATTTAGTGTGCCATTCGCATTCACACCGCCGCTTCTGAATCGACGTCCTCTCTGCCTGCCTAGGGTGAGCCTGCTCAGCTGTCTCTCCGCCATCAACTGGGGTTGCAATGTGAGAGCGATGGGCTCGGCGCTCAAATAATTGTCATTAATAAAGTTCACAGTGTTAATTCTTAGAGTCGGAACGTGTCGGCTTGCTAGTAAATGGTGAGTGGTGGAATTCTGCGCAATAAATATTTTGGGCAAATAGTTTTTCATGGTTTGGCGTAAATGAAGTGCTAACGTAATTTTGAGGGCGTGCTGTAGATTCATAGTGCTTGCTATCTTTCTTCTTTTTGGGCCGCACGGTTTAAATTATTATTACGTAGTTTTTTGGCTTTGGTAGCTGGCGGGAATTCTGCTTATTAATTAGGTGTGTGCCTAGTTTGTTAGGCAGCCCCATTGGTTGCCCCGCATTGATTCATACTAACGCGCTTCCACTACTCATGTGATTGAGTCTTTTTTAATGTGTTTAGTAAACGTTAATTTTTAGAGCGGTACAGCTTCAAAGGGCCGTTATTAGGTTGCCTTGCTGCTTACCTGTTTTAATAGTTTTAAATATGTTCAGTTTATCGCACGTGTCCCTTACTGGGTGATGTTCACCGCGACACGTGTGTACCTATGTGACAAAGTTTGGCGTGCACAGAGAAATATTCCTGTTATGTCATAGCTCGTTAAATAGTGCAGGTACGTACTAGGGTTTTTTAAAATTATTTTTGGTGAAAAGAGTGCTTACATTGAAATATTTATTATTCCTAACGGAATAAGAGCAGGCTCTAATTGAATTTTAAGGTTTTTTTTTGCCATGCCCCTGGGAAATATTTTAGGTATGTTCAGAAACATATACTGCCGTGCTATTAATAAGAATTTGGTTTGATCTCAGAGTGATTAAATATTTTTAGTAAGTCAGTTGTGTCACTTTATGCTCGCCGGGAGGCAGCTCATGTTATTGTTCGAGCGTATAATTTATTGAGACGCCCTATTGTAAGGTAATTGGATTGGACTGTTGTTATAGTGGCAGAATGCCTAATGTTAATTAAATGTATCAGAGTGAGTTTTAAATATTTTTTTTATGAGATCTTGGAAAGGTTTAACGTCTCTTGTGCACTGCGAGTTTACACTTTAATTGCAAATTGTTTCATGATTTTTGCATTTGTACCAAGGTGCTGTGAATAAAATATGTTATGAAATGGAATTGTTTTCATAATTGTGCTTGAGTTATTTTAATTGTACCTGTCAGTACAAAACCTGTTTCGAGTCTGCTGTTTGCTCATTTCTGTGTCTTTTTTTTTTATATTTTTTTTATGTACCTACGTATCATGTGGTTGAGACGTCACGGCTCAACGCGTGTCTTTTGTCTAAAACGCGAGGAACTCGAGGAGCTTCTCTCAGATCTAGATCTCGAAATGGACGGTGGTGTCTCCGTCGTTTAAATGCGGCGCATGGCAGTCCAGCGGTCGAGGCAGAAGAACACGAATGTCGTGGCTCCACAGGCGGTCCGCGAGCAGCTGATGGGGGGGGGGGGGGGCCATTTTACTTCGCCGGTATTTCCCATTTACAAATTATTAATCTCATCTATGGATATAATCAAGACCCTTTACTTCCCTAGAACCTGTCCAAATCTTGTACTTTTTTTTTTATTGCCCTAGGCAAATTGATTGGTATGAACTTGTGTTCGGAAGTAGAGGTGTTAAGGACCTTATCTACCAAGGTCGAGGGTTTTGTGTCGCAACTCTTTACGTGAAGAGTTACAGGATATTTTTGGAGGTTCGTTTGCGGGCTTTAAACAGCTTCGTGAACAAGAAAATTAAAAGTTCGCCAACATCCTACGCAGCTATGCGTTGGCAATGGTTGTTATGCGCGATTATAGCAAGTACCATAATGCGAAATATATTTAACTGTTAGTGTTATTGGTGTGGTTACGGTTATTTCAGTTGTAGCACGGCCTACACCGAACATCTCGTATTGTATTGTTAAGGGTTTTTTTTAACGTCCCCCGGTTGTACGCTTGAAACCTTAGCAGGGGACGACTTGCAGACTAACTTAAAACTTAACTTGAATTAACACCCATGCTTTACCCATTATTTGAACCCAGAGCCTCCCGCACTCCAGATCGGGGGCGCACCAACCAACTGCGCCACGGGAGGCCGACTACACCGAACCTCATGTAATATGCAATTTTTGGAATATAATGAAAGATAAATTGGTTAGTAAACTATAATCAGCCCACCCAAAATGAACACTTATACTTACTTCAAGTAAGATTTTAAAGCTCATACATTATTACTTTTGCAGGTCAAAGTTAATTTATATTTGACATGTATAGTCAATCATCTGCTATAGAATTGCCACTTCCACGTTATATTAACCATAGCTCTAATTTAATTAGTCATTTAAAGGTTAAACCAATGCGATGGAGAAAGGGGATATTCCAACTGCAATGAAGCAGTTGCGTTACAGCTGCAGTTGGCTCAGGAGCCGACGCTAGCGACTCCATTCGATTTCTGCTGCAACTGCTGCTTCTGAAAAAAAAAAAAATAGTTTCTGACGATGGCGACATCATGCGTCGTTTGATTGAACTAATTCTTGCTGTCGCTCTTTGCTGCCATCTAGTACCAAAATTGTTCATTAGCTAAGGAAAAAACATCGAGATTGTCAATCGTTCTAAACGCGAATCGTTTACATTAAAACAACGGTGTGTACCTATAATTAATCACTACTGGTATTAAAAATTCCTGTAAATGAAAAATAGTTGTATATAATACAAGTTGCTAATGGTATTCTGCCTGACGGTACTTTGCCTAACGGCGCATTGCATAATGGTGAATTACCTTATGAGTAGTGGTAGCGTGGCGGTCCGAGATACAGAAGAGGGATAATTTCCTGGACAATCTTTCAACGATAACCCCAATCAATCGTAGTCCCATAAGATTAACCTGGGAAGGATTTCATCTCAATTAAAAACCGCTTAAGCTCAGCAACCCGCAACACCTGCTCCTCAATCTGCTCCTCACTGCTCCTCAACCGCTCCTCATCCTGCTCCACAATCGCTCCATAGCTCAATAGTGCCATATGTTTCGCCTGGGAAGGGTTTCATCTCACTAGCTTCACATCCTCATTCTCATCCACATCCACAATTGGCTCTGCATGATCCACCCCTTCACCTACCGACGCCCCCACACCAACCCTCCCCCATACCCTACCTGAGCTGTGTTGTGATTACTTCTGGAATTAATTGGGCCCCTGCTGCGAGATTCTAGGCTCTCTCCTCCTCCTCCTGTATTTATTCTGAATGCCTGCTACACTATCACCCACCCTCGCCTCTTCTGTCCTGTGATTGCTTAGCCCCTCCCCCAACCCCCTCCACCATACACTCCTTCCCGATGAGGTAGGTTGTATTCAGTTCCAGACTTGCTTGTTAGACAGCACTATTGTAACCATCGGCCACCAGCTTAGTTTGCATAACGGCGGTTTGCCTAAAGGGATTTTGACTAACGTCGTTTTGCCTGACGGCGTTTGGCCTGACGGCGTTTGGCCTGACTGCGTTTTGCCTAAGCGGCGTTTTTCATAACTGCGTTTTGCCTAAGAGTCGTTCTGCCTGACGGCGTTTTGCCTAACGTTAGTCTAAACGCAGTCAGGCAGAACGACGTGTCCCCGACGATGCTCCCTGCTATAAAGCACGGTCTGTTCGTGAGTGATTTGTGAACAGTAGCGTTCCGGAAATGGACTGGCCAGCCCAGATCCCCTACTCAGTCCCAGTGAACATCCCTGTGTTGAACTGCAACGGCGACTGCACGCCACACCCACACATATCTGCTATTCGCAGTAAACTGAGCACTTTTTAAAGTCCTGCTTAAGATCTACCTCCATGCTCATTGCATATTATACCGCCATACGTGAAATTAACACTTTATCCGTGAGGCGTCGGTTAAGCGAAGTTGTGAAATTATTATAAAAGTAGATATTTTACATATTTGTTATTTTTAAACACTTGTATTTACAAAAAAAAAAAAATCAGAAAGTAAAATCGATAATTTCAGTTTTCACAAATATTTACTTAACACTTTTAATTCAACGTTTGGACATTGAACCACTTCCTTTCCGTCGTTAAAAGCTGTTCACGATAAAATGAGCACTTTTGAAATCAACCTTAGAAAAAAGACACTCTCCGTACCTACATATATTTTAACGGGCGCAATGAGTGACGTGTGTTCAGTAAAATTGGTAACGATGGAGGGGAAAGTAGTTCCATATATTAAGGTCGAAAAAGAAGTGTTAAGTAACCATTTGTGGTAACTTAAATTATTATTCTTTTCGCTATCTGTTTTCTTTTTCTTTCTTTTTTTTTTAGTGCATCGAAGTACGAAATTGACCAGATTTGAAGAATATTTTCTTTTCCAATAATTTCACAGTTTCACCTCACCGGCGCATGAATAAAGTGATGAGGCACACGACAATGTTAATTTTACATAAGATGGAAAAATACACAACGTGCATAGAAGTAGATCTTAAGCAGGGCTTTCGAAAGTGCTCATTTTACCGTGAACAGTCGATATCTTAAATTTAATTTATAAGGTGGAGTGAAATGGAGAAGTTTGGGCGGCTCTTAACAGCGAGGTCTTGCGAGCCGATGAGGGTGAAGTGAGGTAAGTATGGAGCAGTGCTGGAATGAAGAGGCGGAAGAAACGGGAGATCCTCGAGGGAACCCGCCAACCAGCGGGATCGTCCGGCACGATTCCCACTAGCAAAAATCCAGGTACCCGACTGGAAATAGAACCCGGTTCGTCTGGGTGAGATTATACATTAAATGGCGGTATTTACAGTACTAATAAGACAGATTATGTAACGTGTCTTAAAACCTAAATTATAACATTCTAATAATAAGAATAACTTTTATTACTCGAACATTATTTGTGCGTAGGGGAAATAATAGATGATGAAATAACTTCACCAAGAAAAGACAAGCATATTTTCCAGTCCACGGATTTAGAATGTGGTGAGTCGACACGTGCGCTAAAGCGTTATATCATTGCTGTGAAGTAGCCGTCAGTTGTTATTCGATACTAAAATTTTCAGTCGTGTTCTTACGTCATAGATCACGTTACTATTGGCATGAAGAAGTTTAAAGGTATTTGCGCCAACACTGAGCTACTACGCAGACTCATCACTTATCTGAAGGCTGTTCACGGTAAAGGAAACAATCTTGAAAGCCCTGCTGAAGATCTACTTGTATGCACGTTGTTTATTCTTCCGCCATATGTACAATTAACATTGTCATGGGCCTCATCACTTTATCCATGCGTCGATAAAATAAAACAGTTACATTATTAGATTAGAAAAATTAATATTTTACAAATCTGCTCATTTTTACACTTAGATGCATTTAAAAATTATATAAACAAAATAAATAATTTAAGTGATCACAAAATTTTACCTAACACTTTTTATTCGACGTTGAGACATATAACTACTTTCCCTTCATCCCCACGAACCTTACAGTCAGTACACCCGTTAAAATATATGCAGGTAGGAGCAGTTACTTTTTATAAGGTTTATTTCAAAAGTGCTCACTTTATTGTGAACAGACTTTAACATGTTTTCACTCTACGGCTGGACCACTCACCTCACATTCTTATGAGGATATGTTCATTAGCTGAGCGTAGGATTTAAAAAAATCGGCATTTTCAGGGTAAACAAGATAAGTCTTAAGCGTTTATTCGTAAAAACAACGTAACTTTTATTTTCTTTAGCCCTCTTTAAATATTTTGGATTAGACATAGCACATTTATGGAGTAATAGCACACATTTTGATTTGAATATTGAGATACACGTGAATTAATATGATTATAAACAATTCTCATAACAATTACGGCAAAAGTGCCTTGTCGAGACAGAAGCCCTTAATCGGATGCAACACATTTCTAAAGCTTACAATAGTCACAAAATAATAACTTAAACTAACAATTTATAATATTTCAAATTTTTTAATGGAAAAGTTACCTTATCACCCCAATCATAACGCTGTTTTGTTTTATTAACTATTAACTTTGTGTTAACTTCTCTATACCATACATAACAAATATTATTTGTTGGTGTTTATTTAAACTTCTCTACTGGACTTGCAAAGATCAGGTATGTATTGTCCTCACATTTGATTTCTTTGGCGCAACATATATTGTCATGTTTATATTTTTTTTCTACGACACGGTTCTGATAAGAGATTTAAGTTATAAATACAAGGTGAACAAACATACGTTAGCAAGTTTTAGCAGGTACAAATGTATGAAGTTTTAGATTCTAATATCGTCACACACTAGACAAATGATCCGAGAGGCAATGACGAGATTCTTATAAATTATGTTAGTAGACAACACATCCCCCAGGATTATATTAAAATGATTACCATAATGAGTATTTAATGCTCAGTTCTTCTTGGCCAAACAACCTCAGCGTATAAGAGAGTAACATAATATCTGTATCATCAATAACAACCTCGAAAACCACAGATGATAAAGAAATGTCTTTGAAAGTTTAGGTAATTTGTTTAGCGCTACACTTATAGAGTAAAAAGAGAATTTCACAATAGTTCATAACAAATTTATATTTGTACAGTAATAGCCTACAATCGGTTTAGGTATATATAATTTATTTCTATCTAGTTATATCAGGAACAAGCAACTGTTTTTTAACATCTTACTTTTCAGAAAGATGTTAATGAAGTCTTTACTGCAACATTATCTGATTCAGAAAAAAATGCGAACAGCATAATATATAAACTGTTTAACTTTTAGTTTACTATAGCTTGTACTTACTGGAAACACAGATTTCAAAGTGGTGAGGCACAACAGTATGGAAACGTACGCTATTATCTGTTGGTTGGACTGTACTAGAAATAAACGTATTTGCTTTTATATTTAATTTTTGAGTACGGGAAACAGCGAGTTCAAGAGATGAAGTTCGAAGTGGCTAAACCGTTATCATGACCATCACGAAGGACGAGGACACACGACGTTCTTACGATAAACTCTAATGGATGCTAGTGCAACAAATTCAAAAAATAAAAACTTTGTTTGACGTAACAAGCAGGCAGGCAGGCAGAGCTCGTGTCGTGGAGCGGGAAGTGAGGCAGGCTCAGGCGGGGCCTTCGTCAACGAGGTCGGGCCCGATGTCGATCGTCCTGACGCGGCTGCTGTCACGTGGCACCAGCTCCAGCCGCTCCGGCTCCGCGTCCGGCATGATGATGCACATGAAGCTCTTGCCGGAGGCGGCGTCGCGCGGGTACATGGTGACGGGGGCGAAGCGCTCCGTCGCGCCCTCCACGTAGGCGCACAGACGCTTGTAGACGTCGGGGAAGTGGCGACGCAGGCTGACGCCGCGCTGCCGCAGCTGCCGTTGGATGTTGGTGAAGCTGATCTCCCTAGCGCGCCGCGGCGACATGCGGCCGTGGCAGCCGGGCAGCGACGTCAGGATGAGCGTCTCCGGGTCGTCCATGTCGCGCGTGATGCTGGGCGCCGGGGGCGGAGGAGGCGGCGGCGCCACCAGCGAGCGGCAGAGGCGCAGCTTGGCGCAGCGCGACACCAGCTGGCGCTCCCACTTGACGGCGCCCGTCGCTGGAACCTCGCTCACCACGCACACCGCCACGTACATGACGAAGCGCGTGCCCGGGTTGTACGCCTTGCACTGGCGCACCAGCTCGGCGTACAGGTCGGGCCCCATCTCGTCGGGCAGCAGGTCGGCCCAGCGCACGAAGGTGGGCTCGCCGAGGTCAGGGACGCCGCGCGCCACGAACCGCTCCGCCGCCTCGGGGCTCGAGAAGAAGCTCTTGACGGCGCCACGACCCTGCGCGAGGTATCCGCGTCGCGCCAGCAGCGACAGCTGGCGTAGGGAGGCGGCGTCCTCCTTGGCGGCGGCCAGCACCTGGCGACACAGCGCGCCCACGCGCGAGTGCAGACAAGTACGTCGGTGGCGGTCCCAGTGAGCGCGCCGACACTCGCGCGAGCAGTACATGTGCGAGCAGTTGTGGCACGTCTTGTAGGAGCGCCGCGCCTCGGAGGCGGGAGCCGACCTGCTGCACTTGGAGTAGCGGCAACGCACCAGCGGCTCGCCGCCGCCACCGTCCACGCTGGCCGCCACGTCGAAGGACACGCGGCGGCCGCCTCCAGTCCTGGGTCGCGGGCCAGGGTCGCTGCCCTCGCTGCGCCGCCGTAGTGTGTCCGCCACGTAGTAGGGAGGCGGCGCCGCCGCTTGTTCCACCTCACTAGCTGACCCTGCAACCATCAACCAGACCTTACTCACTGCTGTCGCCTACTGCTACGTGCTCCATCCACCGTTACTTCCAACTTTCCTGAAGCCCTGCTAAAGTTATACTTTCCTTATAGGCTGTTCACGGTAAAAATGAGCACTTTTGAAAGCTCTGCTTAACATCTACTTGTATGCACGTTTTGTATTATTACACCATATGTAAAATTAACTTTTTCATAGGCCTGATCACTTTATTCCTGCGTCGGTCAAGTGAAACTGGATTATTATTAGAAAAGTTAATATTGTCCATATCTGCCCATTTTTACACATTCAATAAATTAAAAGAAAACAAACAGAAAGCGAGATAAATAATTTAGGTTATCACAAATGGTTACCTAACACTTTTTTTCAACGTTAATATATGGAACTACTCTCCCCTCCATCGTTACCAACTTTACTGGACACATGGCACTCGTTGCGCCCGTTAAAATATAATCGGTTAGGGCAGTGACTTTTTTCTAAGGTTGATTTAAAAAGTGCTCACATTATAGTGAACAGCGTTACAAGACATTACCAACACACCTACTTTCTCCCTGTATTTATTAGTTTTTTATAAGAAATGAAAAATTATAATTAATATATTAAATATACGTAAATGTTAATTTCAACCAAATGCAAGATACTTATATTTTAACACAAGTATAACACGCTTTTAATACATTACATGTTTAGGAATCTACTAAACGCATCATGCACGGGGTAATTTCAAAAGTTTGATTCAAAAAGTGTGAAGAAACAGTGGACAGACTATACAACTGTGTGCCCTTATTTCTAGTGAAATTCAAGCCTGAAGAAACACAAAATACGACTCCCTGATTTAAAAAGGTTGTTGGAAAGGACGTTCTACATTTCCACTTCACCTCCGTCACACACACACGAAACATAGCGTCCGCTTTTGTTGCCTTTTTCAATGTTTGATTTTTCCTCTATCTTGTCTCGAGCGTTCGGGGCAACCCTGCTCGTGGTATCAACAACCAGTACTGAGTTATGCATCGCATATGTACGCACAGAATAATTAGTTACCATGAGGCGTTTGGTTATAATGAGCTCCGAGAAACTGAAAATAGGAGTTCTATTTTCGAGTGTTATATGAGGGCGGCTTTCGGACCATCGATGGTTCGAACTCGTAGTTAGACGTGAGTAACGCCATAACGCTCATTGCCATCAAGGGACGGCCATTTGAAAGATATTAAAAAGTTGGCCTTCCGGTCAAAAGTATTTGGATTAAAACTTCATAAAGATTACACATTTTTTCCCCCTCAGGTAACATACAAAACAATCAGCACAAATGAAAAATTAAAATATATCAATAGTTTTTTATTTATAATCCAGTTGAATAATTAGTAACTATTTACAAAATGAGTATCCGTATTTGGCGAAGTGAAAGAGAGCGCAGCTCATTTTTTATCGAGTTTCATGAGGTGCAGTAACACATGCATTGTTTGTTTTAAACTTTGTTAAAACGATGACAAAGTTATCTTAAGGTATGTTCTGACAATTTAAGACAGTGTTCAGAAATACAATTTTTTTTTTCATCCTAAACTGCACGACCTAGACATATTTATCACCTGAACATATTCCGCAAAACAGCTTTGGCATACAGATGAAGTAGTTCACATTTTATGTCGAACGGAGACTTGAAATAGTCTCAATACAACCCAACACCAACATATATCTGTATTTATACGTCATAGTTTTTCATTTTATAAAATACCATCTGAACACTGCCATTATGCTACGGAATAACAAAACTAAACGGGATAAGTTTCAACATTTCAAGACAAGAGCGAACACATTTTTGATCTCTTTCACAAATTGTTGAAGATGACACAAATTGTCGGAACACTTTATTTTCATCACTGACTACTTTTGATCAAATGAACATCGTGTACAGCAAATTCACTTTTTTTTTTTTCAGATGATTGTACTATTTGTGACTCATGTAAGTAAAAATAAACAATTTATCAAACTGTTCAAACCACACATTCAAATTATTTTAAATGATAAATAAATAATACATTTCTCCTCATAACCATCTTCCTTCGCTATCGAAATCAGTATGTTAGATTTTAAAAGGCCATATCTTCCATTTATTGTTTAAATTATATAAATAGACCTACTGGCGGTAGTCCATTTACAAAAGCACCTTTCCTTTGAAGTTCATCGATGCTGGCTTGGAAAAAAGCCATAAAATAATTATGGAATTATTATTATTTTTTAATTATTAATAACATACGGTCAATTTTAATAATGACAAGAAGAAGTATTCCAGGGCTTCTAATATTATTCGTCAAATGAATAAAATGTTAAGTGATTTTTTTTATATTTTTCGTCAAACGCGTCAAATGTTTAGTGGTTTAATATTTTTCATCGAATACATCAAATATTTAGTGGTTTATTTTATCAAGCGCATGGCAAGTATAGGCGTTTATGTAATGTTTTATCCACGTTTCTATGCATGGCGAATCTCATACATGAATTTTTCAAAGTCGCTGACATTTCTATTAAGTCGGATTTGATTTTTGCATGATTGATGGTAAAGACTGTAATGCCATGACGTCATGTTCATCCCCCAGGCGTGTTGCCAAGGCTGGACAACGCCCAATGAAATGAATGATATAATGGCCATTTCGAGAAAAGGAGTAAAAAAGAGAAATTTATTTTCTTCGGTCTGTCACCCCTTCATTCGTGGATAAGGCTGTTTGAATGCATACTCCACATTTCATACTCTCCTAGACATAGAAACATGGCATGAAAGCAGCTCAGGCAATAAAGAAAGGGCATTAATAAGAAAAACAGTTCAGGAGAGGTTCAGAAGTGAGTTAGGACTTTCAGTTGAAAGTTGTTTTTATTTTTATTTAACGTTTAGGGGTTATACTCGAATGTATAAATTGTGAAAAACGAATAAACTCAGAGAAGTTTGAGCGGTTCTGTAAAGAAACCGAGCAGCTGTACTTCCAAAATTATAGTTAGTATCCAAAGCCGGTAGGCCTCCCCAAAATTTTATTTCATGGGAGATACATAATCGAAGAGTGCATCCTGCCTGTGGGGTAATGTTCTGAAAAATCCCAAGAAGTGATGAATAAGCATAACAGGTCAGAGAACGTTTCAAGAGGAAGGCGTCCAGAGTAGATACAAGCACGGGCCTGTTGAATATAACACTTGTTACATCAGACCTCCACTCAGCAAGTTTACAGTTTATTCAAAAATAAAAAATGGTGATTTAATCAAGAAATGCAACTTCTATTAGAAATGGATACGTCAAGAGCAGGACAAGATTCCGCCAACTCACTCGAGGGCTCATCAAATGGCGACAATGGCTTGAATGATAGTGACTATAGTCCATCCACGGTTACTTTCAACTTTTCTGAAGCCCTGTTTAAGTTCTACTTCCAGGATATTCCTCCGCCTCATATAAACAAAGCTTATTTGAGTATAGGGAACTACACCAAAGGGATAAAGCACTGCATTCGTACGCACATAGTTTAATAATATTTAGGATGAGAACTATTTCTTACTAGGTATTGTCAACACACCTATTTTCTTCCCGTTGTTACTCGTGTTATTTATAAATTAAATATTATAATTTATACATATCATATAAGTAAATATTTCGTTTACCCAAAAATATGATACTTTTAGGTTAACACGAGTATAAAACGCTAGTGATACGTAATATATTTAGGAAAAACCGAGCGAATGATGTTTGGGGTGATTTTTCAAAGATTTAATTCAAAAATTGTGAAAAATATACAAATTAACTATAGTTGTTTTTAATACAAAAACCTTGTTAGGATAAATCTCTTAGCTTCAATATATCTTTTGTTTCGTAGTATTTCTTACTACGTATTGCCAACATACCTATTTTATTCTCGTTGGTAAAATTAGCACTTAATCAAAGACCTGCTTAAGATCTACTTGTATGCACGTTGTGTAGTCTTCCGCCTTATGTAAAATTAGCATTGGTGTTGGCTTCATCACCTTATTCATGCATCGGTCAAGTGGAATTCTGAGGTTATTAGGAAAATAAATTATTTTACAAATCTGGTCATTTTTGCATTTCGAAGCAGCAAATTGAACCAGAAAACGAAAGAAATAATTTAAAATATCAAAAATTGTTACGCAAAACTTTTTATTCGACTGTAAGATACGCAGCTACTTTCCATCCATCGTTACCAACTTTCTTGGGCGCATGTCCCTCAGTGCGCCCGTTAAAATATATGCAGGCAGGGTCAGTGACTTTTTCCTTAGGTGGATTTCAAAATTGCTCGCTTTATCCTGAACAGTCTTTATATATACATATGTCCTAACACAAATTTTGTCACAACGGGAATTTAATTATAGGCACAGTAATTGTGAAGCGATATTGCAAGACACTAAAATCTCAACATACCAGATGTTCCTTAAATTTTCATTTCATCTAAATACAGTACAATAAGATATTGTTTTGTATTTACGTATTTTACTTGTATTAGTCAAGCATGGCCTTAAAATTTTGAGCGAGTATTTTTACACGGTCAATAAGAATTTCTCCCACCTGGATTGCGGGAATGGCACTCTGTGAGACGCCTGCAGCATCTAGCGTTCTGGTGTGACAAGTGCTGGCGCTTGCAAAACTGGAACACGCCCAACTCTCTTGTGTTGACGATTGCCTAGTAAAACAGGCTCACAAGTTCCTCAAAAACGGCGGAGTTTACAAGTAATTACACAGGCGCCCGCTTTCATTAAATTTTAACACGTTGATTGAAAATCCGTCATCAAAACTTTAATTACGCTACCTAGTCACGAGAATAAATACAAAGCAATAGCGATAGGATTTACGGTGATTGAAGACCTCTGTTTGAATACACTTTATTCAGGCGATGAGCGCTCTATATTCAACACTGAATGTAATGTCTACAGTAAACTAGGAGCTTAGGAAAAAAAAAATGCTCTGTCCATAGGAATCGTTTTAGACCATGTGCTGTAAGAGTTTTAAAGTGCTCATTTTAACGTGTACAGCCTATCTCATAATGTACCTGCAGCTGAATTTCATTCATCCTGAATACGTACTTTGCGTTTTACTGTAAAAACTAAGACGATATTGGGATAAATTCAAAATGAAAATGTTTAAAAATTATATTCTCGTGTAAAAAACCATTAATTTTTTACGTCTTTGAAAATAATAATTACAGAGACAATAGTAACTACAAATAATGTGCTAATTATACATAGCTGCACGTTAATAATATTAATGAGTTCTAATTTAGCCTTCTCATGAGACTTGAACTGTCAGACGATGTCCAAAGCTTTGTTGATACGGCAATTATTGAAGATATTTTCTGTCGTTATGAACGGAAACCCCTAACAGATAATGTTATACACGTATAGTTGTGTCATGCTGAGGTTTTCTATCCTTCTCTTGCGTGTATTTGTTTGAGTACAAAAAAGTCAAAGTGGGTATTTTTTAAAATAATTTCAAGATCAAAAACTTCTGTGGAAAAAAAATGTTATGTGGTCAAAGGTTGTGTTATACAATTAATACGAACACTATACGGCCCTCAATCGCCGAACGCATCTTGAAAAGTAAGTGGGGCATTTCGTTTGCATTATACAACTACTGTAAGACCTTGAAAATAAAGTTGACGGGTGAGCTGCTACAGCCATCAAAATGAACGCACAACGCAGCTTAGTGATGTTGAACGGGTCGTGACTAACTGAAAACCATAGGGTTGGTCAATTCATCCGTAATTCTCTTCAGGCACGTTTCAGATACCCAGCGCAACAAAGGATAATGACATATTGGTGAAGTAGAAAAGTAACTGAGTTATAGAACACCAACTGAGACCTGTAAAATCAAAAAAATTGACCGACTGTGACCGTTGAAACCTTCATTGTGTGGAGAAGTTAGTTGAAAAGGATTCATTACAAACTTTAGCCAAAGACTTTCGATCGCGTTGATAAATGATCGTACCATCCGTGGTGAGGTGATTAACCTTGGATTACGTGGATGAGCTGCCACCCGTAAAGTATGGCGAATGCCTGGAACGAATTGCTTATAGAAATATGTTGTTCCCATTGCGAAATTAGGATCTATGGTACGATGGTGTTATTAGTGGCAAGCCTTGGTTCAAACGGTTGTAATGTCTGGATCTATGAATGCCAAGACCTATGGAGCAATTTGGAAGTTCAGTGCTGTTACCCGCATTTGTGGAAACAATGCAGAAGTGGCCCGTTCCATTTTCAACCCGACAATTAATCCGTCCATAAAGAAAAATCTTTAACTGGGTGGACCGAGGAGGTGGGATTGAATGAATTCTAACGGCATACCCAGTAACCTGAGCTCGACCTCGGAGAATACTTTTAGGATGAGTTTGGAGCGCCCATTGACATCCAGACCAAATAGCCCAAAGAATGTCACAGAGCGGTTTATCATGCTGAGGTAGTAGTGGTACCAAAATTCCTACATAAACATGCCACAAGTACGTGAATAATGCAGACATCATACAAGAACCTAATCAGTGCATGAATACGGATGTCCACTGATCAACGCCACATAAGGTACAATCAACCTTACTATAGGCTATTAACGGTAAAGTGAGCACTTTTTTAAGCCCTCTCATTTGGAATAATAGTCAATGAATACAATTCATTCTAACCTTATGCTGGATTTACAATAACCCGACAGTACGATAAAATAGTCCCGACACCAACGAGAATTTTTCATCAGCCAATGAGGAGCAAGGTCACCCCGACAAACGCAGCCCCGACCAAAGTAGATTCTATTTTTACTTTCGTCGGGCGTCGGACCGGTCGGCCTAGCTTGGCAGTATAAAAAAAACATTAACATAACCTTACAAAACAAAATGTGTTCGATTTCACTATTGTGGTAAAATTCACATTAAACATATGTTTTTTTTTACGTGTACATCCTGGTTATCTTATAACAGAAAGCTAATGAATTGACGAAAATAAATATTCGTGGAAAAATTTACTGCTCCAAAATTTCAGAAATACTTGGTTGAAAAAGTTATCAAAACAAAACAGTGTGCAATGATGTGTGATTTCTCCACACTCCATAACATGTAACTGGCCAGAATTTTCCGAAAGCCACGCAACACTTGTCGGAAGGAAACTGTGGGGGTATTGTAATTAGTAAATTAATTTTAGTGGCGAATATGGTCGGGCTGCAACGTCGTGTCTGACTGTCGGGACGAGCTCGTCGTGGCATTGTAAATCCAGCTTTAGACGTTAACTTTCGAGTCCGGTGGAATATTATATACTGTGTTTATTACTCATATGGCAATATTTATATTAAAAAGCGGCGGAAGAATAAAAAAAAATGGCTGATAGGAAAAAAACTAGCTAGGGCCTCAAAAGTGCTCACTTTACCGTGAACAGCCTATACAGAAGTACACGCCAGTTCTTTGCATTCCGCACTGAGATAATGGGACGTTTGATGGATTTGCCAGCGACCTTGGCGCTCCATTCCTGCCGAGCCTCAAAAACTTAAAAATAGCTTCAGGTAGGCGGGCGGTTTCCACGGCGCTCTGGAAAACTATCAATAGAACAGCTTCCCGACTAACACGTGCCCGCTTGTTACTATATTTTCTCTGGGATTATACCCTTGGTTATTTATCTACATGGCAGAAACGATACTATATGCTGTTCACTGTAAAATAAGCGCTTTCGAAAGCCTTGCTGAATATCTACTTGTATGCACGTTGTGTATTCTTCCGACATATTTAAAATTAACACTGCTACAGGTCCATCACTTTATTCATACGTCGGTCAATTGAAATTGCGAAATTATTCGAAAAGTACATATTTAACAAATTCGCAATTTTTTTTTCTAATATGCGATTGAAAAACCTTAAAAGTAAATTTAATTGTTTTAGTTATCAAAGGTGTTTACATAACACTTACCCCAACGTTAACACATGGGACTGCTTTCTCTCTGTCGGTAAAGGCTGTTCACAATAAAGTGAGCACTTTAGAAATGAACCTTGGAAAAAGTCACTGCCCCTGCATGCATATATTTTAATGGGCGCACTGAGTGATATTCGCCCAGTAAAGTTGGTAATGATGGATGGGAAGTAGTTCCATATCTTAACGTCTAATAAAAGGTGTTAGGTAACAATTTGTGATAACTGAAATTAATTCTTTCACTCTCTGTTTTTTTAATGAATAGAAGTTTAAAAATGAGCAGATTTGTAAAAGTATTTACTTTCTCAATGATGTCACGGTTTCATTTGGCCAACGCATGAATAAAGTGATGAGGTCCATAACAATGTTAATTTTACATAAGGCGGAGAAAAACACAACGGGTTTACAAGTAGATCTTAAGCAGGGCTTTCAAAAGTCTTCATTTTACCGCGAACAGCCTATAGCTGGAATGGTTGCATGCTAGCTGAACAGCATACAATGGCATGACAACGAACAAACGGTATAATTTGTGTCGTCAAAGTAATTCAGAGATCTGTTTTGATGCCGTGTTCCTGAGAAAAATGCCAGAAAATTTGCCCTCTACTCTCATAAACTCGACAAATTAACTTAAATGTTTAAACAAAATGCGTAGTTATCGACATTATGTACACCAATTTTTTCGCTAACAATTAGATAAAACCCTTTCTCCCAAATTAATATTTATATAGGCTGTTCACGGTAAAGTGAGCACTTAAGGGTGCCCTAGTTATTTTTTCCTCTCAGCCATTTCTTTACACTAACCATATATTTTTTAATCAATATTGCCATGTAAATAATAAACACTGTGTGTATTTTCTACCGCACTTGGATGTCAACGTCTATGTCTAATATAAAATATATTTATTGACTAGTATTCCAAATGAGAGGGTTTTCAAAGGTGCTCACTTTACAGTGAACAGCCTATATGTGTCATACCTCATGATCCTTACATGCTTCTTTGAGGAAGAGTTTAAGTAATTGACGATACATTCAAACCGTTACGCTATTTGAGTGAGAAACTCAGCTTTACCGTGAGCCTACATGAAATATCATGCAGGAACCAGCACGAACAATATGATGAGCAGGATGGGACCGCAAACAAAACCACGGCATTATAAGTCCATGGCGGGTGAAAGAAAATGAGATGAATGTAGTTACTATTTTAGAATAACTTTACATCCGAGGTGATTAACCACAGTCGAGTAATGAATATATAAACTTACAGAAAACTTACGTTTACAAGTCGAGTCTGGTTGAAAGCGAAACCAAATACCGCTTTAAAAACTAGCATGGATATAAACCCAAACTGAAACGAAAATTTTCGCAATTAAATTTACTTGAACGATATGCTCGACAGGTTATGATATCATTATTGCAACTTTCCCGTAGAAGAAATAACCACGGAGTTTTTACGCGGTGAAATTTTAGGACGAACGACACACAAGAAAGTGTGCGCCTGCAGCTGCTTGTGGCTAACAGCTAGAAAATTAGTTTTAAAAATCATTGATTTGTATACGTTAACGACATATATGTTTTGTCTGTTTATTTTTGAGAATCCTTTGAATGCTATGCTTTCTTCCTGGGAATACGCTTTCTACTGACCAGCGACTTTGAAAAATTCATGCATAAGATTCGCCATGCATAGAAACGTGGATAAAACATTACATAAACGTCTATCCTTGCCATGCGCTTGATAAGATTATAAAAACTTCTAAATATTGGATGCATCTGACGAAATGTATGAAATCACTAAAAATTTGACGCGATTGACGGAAAATATATAAACCACGAAACTTAAACGGTTCGGAAATTACCGCCAACTATGCTTATAAGTAAGCATGGGCCATATTTGACCCCTGCGGGCGGCAGTGTTACACGAGATCCGATCGTTCGCTACGCCTTGATGCCCCATCGCCGCCACCGGCGCTGGCCGCCGAAATGGTCGACATCCTCAGCTCGTCGACAATTCTCCACCATATTGTTAGTCAGTGGTGCTCGTGATCCAAGATGGCGGTCCTGAGTGCTGTCATGGAATATCTCCTCCGCCTCCAAAATGAGTCAAACGCCACAATGTGGGATCGGCCCTGGATTATCCACATCAGGACACAAAATATGGCGGCCGCGATGATTGCCAACATGGCCGCCCGCGGTGAGAAAAAATTTGGGAAATTATGAGGGGAAAAAAAGGGAAAAAATGATGTTTTTGTATGCGAAATCGACCATTTTGGACAGGAAGCAGGAGAAAAAGGGAAATTCTAGCTCCTCGGCTCCTCAGCCCGACGGCAGGTAAAGTGCTAATTGAGCTCCTCGGGTCCTCTGCCACACACCAGGTGCGCCAGAACCGCCTTTTTTTATACGGCTCAGGTGCATAAAAAAACAGAAAGCGAAAGTTCCCTCCATCGTTACCAACTTTATTGTGCGGATGTCATTTAATGCAGCCGTTAAAATATATGTAGGTAGGAGCAGCGAATTATTTCTAATGTTGATTTCAAAAGAGCACGCCTTATCATGGACAACTTTTATGAATTTATTATAGCTGTACTCCTCTGTGGTTCGGGTGCTCTATTACGTCCAGACGCAGGGCACAGACCGCACAACTAAATTTCTTTGGGCACGCCCACTTCACCGACACGCGAAGGATAGCATTTGGCTTGTTCGGCACATGCGCGCACGCTCCTGTGCGGCAAAACACGTCCACGCTGACGTACACACTCGCTCGACTCGTGCGGGCAAAATTACGTTCGATGGATAGAAAGTAGTTCCATGTCTTAAAGTAGAATAAAAAGTGTTAGGTTATAATTTTTGATAACTTTTTTTTTTTTTTTTTTTTTAAATACGCATCAAAGTGTGAAAATAAGCGGATTTGTAAAATATTTACTTTTCTAATAATTTCACAGTTTCGCTTCCCCGATGCATGAATAAAGTGCTGAGACCCATGGCAATGTTAATTTTACATAAGGCGCCGACCTCCCGGGGCGCAGTTGGTTGGTGCGCCACCGATCTGGGAGTGCGGGAGGCTCTGGGTTCGAATGCCGGGCAAGGCATGGGTGTTAATTTAAATTAGGTTATAAGTTAGTATGTAAACCGTCCCCTGCTAAGCTTTCCAGCATAAAACCGGGGGACATTAACAATACAATTTACATAAGGCAGAAGAATACACAATGTGCATACAAGTATATCTTAAGAAGTGCTTGTTTGACCGTGAACAGCCTATACTTCGCGAAGGGACAGGCGGAGAGCAGCAGACGTGGCGTGGGAAACTTACACGGTCCTCCTACCTGCGAGGTCTGCGCGCAGATCGCCGCAGGAGCGACGGGCGGGGTGCGGCGGAGGCGGCGGCAACTGGCGGGGGCGGCAGGTGAGCGGGCTGGCGGCGGCGCCGGGGCTGGGGGAGCGCGAGGCGGGCGGCAGCCCCAGCAGCGAGTCCAGAACGTCGTCGAGCGTGGTGGAGCCCGGACTGGGCCTGTGCGCCTCCTCCTCGAGCCCTGCAACACCGCGCCCTCCGCCCTCCATATCCCTCACTGTGCTGGGGCCACTCTCTCCCTCTCTCTGCACTGCATTCCCGGCAGGCTTTGCCAACCACACCGATTTTTTGGTATACCTACCAAAACCGGTCTTTGTCTACCGAAATAATTTAGTTTCTTTCTACCAAGTTTTTTAATGCACTTAAATAATAATAAGTTGCAAAGAAATCCATAAATAAGCATCTAGTGGGGTGCAATTTTCACCAGTAAGTTTAAGTTTGTGAAAAAGTTTTATTTTCGGTGTCATCTTGTAGGTTAGGATGTTAGGATCTGTACTACATTTTTGGTCCGAGTGTACAAAGATTTACCTTCAGGGGTACCTGTGTAAAAGGGAAGGGGGATTAAGGTGGGTCAACACTCTGAAAACACATAAACAATACATGTAGGGTATCAAATGAAAGGTAAAATTACTCTGAACTCTTCAAAATGACATTTGTTAAAAAAAAAAAAATAATAAATAAATAAACATTGGATACAGTCATTTCAGGCAACTTTGTACCAGGTAGGATGACTTTGTTCTACATACCGTATTTGATTTGAAATGAATACTCTAAGATTCCTTGCAGATTATTATGTTCTTTAAAAATGGGTGAAATTATGATTCTTTATTTGAACTGAAGCTGTATAGCACAACGTCACTTTTGAATGGAATAAAGCCACCTGAAATGACAATATCGAAAGAAATGTATGTGCATATGTGACCATTGATCTGGTATTTGTTTTTCTAAATTACTAACAATCTGTGTTTTTTTTTTTTTTTTTTTTTTTTTTTTTCAGATGAATGAAATGGTGACAGAGAAAACTAATTGCGAACCCTGTATTATTTGTCAAAAACAAAATACAGAGGAAATTGTCTGTCCCCTTGATAACCCAGTTGCTGTGCGTAGAGAGGAAGCATACAAAGACATAATCAACCTAGCTCACCAAGTGAGAGAAGTTGAAACTTCACCACATCCAAGCTTAGAACTACCAGATGAACAGTGTATGAAGACACACAGTGTATCCTGGCACAAATCATTTCGTCATCTATACAAGGTTTGAGCTCTTGACCATGCAAAACGGCATCAACTAGCACCTCCTCCAAAAAAAAAACCAAAACGAACTGCTACATATAGTTCTGGATGTTTGTTCATAAGTATGAGCAAATAATATTCATGTTCATACGGGCACATCGAGAGAGAAATTTTCAGGCTCATGGTCAATACTCTCCAAAGGCTTGTTCCTTTATTCTTTGCCATGGATCACCACAACTATGCTCGTTGGGTTCCTGTCTTCATTAGAGACCTACAAACACTCCCAGAAATAATCCAAGTACAGTTTGAAGCAGGAAATTGGGTAGTAACAAGAAGAAGTCATCGTTTCTCATCAATACCAACTGATCACGCACATGAGCAAGCCAACCCTGCTGGAACTGTAACAGGCAACTCACAGTTACGTTTGCAAGAAATGACTGCATTTTTGCAGTTATTTCACAAAAATTACTGCTCTTTTGGAGTTATGCTGCAATTCCAGAGTTGGCAGCTTTACTTTCACAATCTATAACTGCAAGATTGTGGCTGTTAACTATGAAATTACTATTACCTAACTTTATTATCGGAACTGTTAACTGTGTGGCCACAGGTAACAACAATTTTATGGCTATTGACTGTGAAAGGACAGTTGTTTAACTACGATTCTGAAGCTCCTGACTGTAGACTTCAGTCACACAAGGCAACTGTCAAACAGTGGTTGTTGGCTGAAAAACAGCAGTTAAATATCTGACCTACTGAAGTTGTCAACTGAGCAACAACTGTAAGACTACAGTCACCCAACTGTGGTTTGACAGTTGGTAACAATAATAGGTACTGCAGTTATTCCAGCTGTGTTTCTGCAGTTGACAACTGTAAGACTACAGTCACCCAACTGCGCTTTCACAGTCAACTGCACTAATATTACTGTCTCCATCTTTAGCTTAATAGTTGTCAACTATAGAGTTACAGTTGTCCAACTTTGATACTGCAGTTGACAGCTGCAAAACTGCTGTTGCATAACTGTCATTTTATATGCTATTTTGCACCATTGACTGTGAACCACTGTGACTGAGTAACTGTGAAATGAAAGTGACTTTTCCAGCAGGGAATAAAAGAGTAAAATCAGTTGGTGGTGTGATTAGGCTCACAGTCACCTGCATTATTTAAGCGCTGGATTGCAACTGGACCAGAGGTTAACCGTATGATAGCACAATTTACAAATGTGTATTATGATGCTGGCAGTGAAGAACGACCACATCAGGAGGAAGGATTCACATCTCAAATTCGCTTTCAGAGACATATCACAGACCTGTTAGATGTTCTGCTAAACAGAGGAAATCCATTTGAGGAAAACAATACGGACTTGGTAACATTAGACAACAAAGTATGTATCAATGAGTCGGCAACAGCATCTGTCCATAATATGGAATGTACGGGACAAAATCAGTATGACAACTTTCGAAGAGATATCCTTTGCTCAAATAAAGTACCTTTGACAACATGAATAAGAAAAATAATATTATGGTTTTCAATAAGAATAAAAAAACCACAACAGCAGCAGTAACAAAGAAAATTCAGCACTTAAGGTAACATGCAGATTTGTTTGGTCAAGCATTTGTTGTGCTTGATAGCCGCAGTGGAAATTTGGAAGAATTTTTTTGCCATGAATCATCATCATTTCCACCTGCACTATCTTGTTCTGATGGATCTGTAAACTCCTGTTGTAAGTCATATTTGTTATCATGTATTAATGAAGCTACAGAAACTTCTACACATACTGTCCATGAAGAGTTTGTAGCACATAACTTGTATGGAGCCATCATTATTGATGGTGGTGCCCTAATTCATTCACTTCCGGGAACAAGCATCAAAGGCAGAAAGAGTGGATTTGGTTTGGGACCAGTATCGTGAAATGACAATCAAAGCGTTCACAGGGGAGAAAAGACATAATGGTACAAGACAGCGTGCCTCTCGTCTCGCTAAAGTACAAGGAAAATGGCATGAATTTTTTACACACTAAGAAAATAACTCTTCTCATCCTATCAATTGAACTTTTGCAAGTCGACTTTCCAGATGGGAAATTAGTCTATATCACATCACATGACCTAGTCTTTTCAGCAGGACAGGGTCCTCCTATGAGACAATGCAATCATGAAGAAGAAGGCAATTAGTATTGGTTCATCTTCGCACTCAACAACTACCGACTTCAGATGGTGTATACTGGGGATACAGATGTTGTAATACTTTTGAGTAATTTTCATCACATGCTGAAAGTAAACCCTTTGGCAGATATCTGGATTGCTTTCAAAGCAGGGAAGCAACACAAATGATCAACCTCAATATCATTGTGACAAGCTTAGACGAGACAACATGCAAAGCCATGGCTCATTTCCATGCATTCGCTGTATCAGACAGCACTTCTTTTAAATTCAAAGGGAAAATATACTGCTCCAAAGTAAAGGATGCAGTCCCATCCCTGATGGAAGAATTTTCTAATTCTGCAGACACCCATAATCGTATATCACGAAAGCTGAGAGACGTAGCTATGTAGTTTGCCTGTAGTCTTTACACAAGAGAACCAATTTCTGATACCTGCAACACTGACCACATTCGAATGCAGCTGTTGTGTCGAAATGACTCGGGATGTGGAGAGAATACCCCCCATGAGTGATGCATTTGACCAGCATCTGAAAAGAAGCATGTATCAAGCAAGTGTTTGGACCACAGCTCATGAGCAAATGACACCTGTCAAAGATCCAAGAAACCATGGCTGGATGGCAAAAGATTGCAAGCTTGTGCCTATATGGACAACGTTGCCTCTTGCTAAAGACATTTTTGACCTTAACACAAAATGCAAATGTGCAAAGGAATGTGTAACATGCAAATGCATGAAAGCAAAACTGAAATGCACTAGAATGTAACAGTGCAAACGTGGAACATGAAACTGCTAAAATAAGTTAATATGCAGAATGCAAGCATTCTCACAATATTAACTGACTTAAACTGCATTATTCATAAAACTTATTTAGTAGACATATTTTTATTAATGTTCCACTTACTTTTTAGTGATATTCTGTAGTTGTATATATTTTAACTGAAATTTCATGTAAAGTGTTTACCTTTTAACATATTCATGCAATGCTTTTTTTTTTTTTTTTATTGGTGCTTATACCCTTGTATTATTATATTCTGCAAACAAACAGTAATACAAATTTGACCGTTTTTAAGGCCCTCTAGCCACCTTTATGTTAGCGTTTCAAAACAATTATAACGTTGAAGATTGGACGGATTTTACCTTTCAATTCATACCACTCGTCCCCCCCCCCCCCCCACCCACAATGCACCAAAATACGTGTATTGGTAAACAAATGCCATATTGAAGCTCAGATTTATTTTACGTTTCATTTGAAACCCCCACATGAATTGCCTGTATGTTTTCAGAATGTTTATCCCCCCTTAATTCCCCCCCTTTTGTTTCACAAGGGTTGCCCCCGAGGGCAAATTGTTGTACACTGGGACCAAAAATGTAGTACACACCATAAGCTACAAGATGATGCCAAAAATTAAACTTTTGCATGAACTTGAACTGAAATGGTAATTTTATTAAGTCGCAGTACTCCCCTAATCAGGCAAGCTATAAATCTAGGTGTAGTTACAGAAGAATATTGCAAGCAACCACCTTGTAGAGTTGTTTTAACCATATTTTGATTTGTAAAGTTTCTTTCTTATGTAGTAAACAAATATGAAAAGTAACGGGAGTATGGCAGTAGTTCAAATTACACAATAATTTTCAGTGTTTTAAATTAGAAAAAAATATGGTGTAAGAACGGCCATCAACGAACTTGCACACGTGTAATTGAAAAAAAGTGCAAATGCATTGATATTAAGCGTACATGAGATTACAAAAATAATAATAAATACAAATATTTCAAATTTTAAAGCAATAAGTGACTACTCATTTCGTAAGTTTGCATAACCATTACCATTATAAATAATATATCCAGTCGTGTCGCTCACATGCACACGCACACGTACACATGCACACGTACACATGCACACAGGAGAGAGAGATATATATATATATATATTTATTTATACTACCGAAATCTACTGTTTTTCTCAGCAAAATATATCCATTTCTTTTTCGACAGGGTTGGCATCACTGAATGTAAGGAATAACTGGAATGGACATGGACAGGCTGGGGATGTAGCCGGCTGGAAGCGAAGAACGAATCTAAACAGAAAACAGGAGCGTATTTTTAGGGAACACAGCCACTGTCTCTTTCAGACCCGATCAGTGTACGTCTGGTGTGTTACAATGATCATTTCCTGTAATGTATATGGCTGTACAAATTGTTGGGATTCGAAACCAATGGTGTCGCTTTTCAAAGGTACAAACTCAAATATTATTTTAGTTTTATTTCCACCTTGTGACAGACATAACTGCCAATATTATTTATTACAGTTGGTCTAACCTGCATTCAGTCGAAACGTGGCCGATGTTGCCATAGTCCAGTAGGTTTCGCCAGAGTACTCTTCCCCTATCACAACATTAAGTCACTGCTCCATCTTCACTCTAGATAACAATATTGGTGCTAAAGCCCTCACATTTCAAGCAGCAAGCATATATTTCTTATTTACCTCTACCTCCAAGAATACTGTTTCAGCGGCAAAGACGGGCAATCCATAAGCCAGGTGAAGCAGCTGCTGCGCAGTGAGGGTAACAATTTTGTACTTCAATTGATATAGCACATGTTTGCAAAGTTACATAACACAAACATATTACAATTTATTATAGGGTTTTATGTAATGCTAAGAGTGGAGTAGAGAGATTTGGGCACCTCTTTAGATCTTGAGAATCAATGAGGGTGAACAGAGATGAGTGTGGAGCAGCATCTGAATGTGAAGGCAGGGGAAATAGGAGATCCCCAAGAAAACCTGCTGACCGATGGCATTGTGCAGCACGATTCACACATGCGAAAATACAAAAGCAACCCCGCCAGGAATCAAACCCGGTTCGCCTAGGTGGGAGGTGAGTAGCCTTACCACTACGCACCGTGGTCCCTATAATGCTAAGAGAAAGTGCTATGCAATAGTACTTTTCTGTAGTTAATGCACTTTAGCTCCATACGCACTTCTTTGATTCACATCATTCCCACTGTACTACTCTGAGAGTCCTTGTCTGCAATGTTCAGTAGCTACCAAAGGCCTCCCTGGTTGTGCTTTGCCAGCCTAGCAGTTCAGGCTCCATCCCCAGCAGATCCATTTCATATTCCTGCATTAGGGGTATGAGGTTGGCATCAATGGCTAGTGGTTCTTCTTGGGAAGCTTCTTTCCCTTGCATGTACATGCCATCATTTCCCATTGTAGTGTTTCTTCAACATTTTCCTGCAGGCCCCACCCAAAGTGCTATTCACCAGTGTAGCAGACGTCATTCCCACACAAGACTGCACCTCTCCACACACATATTAATTAGTCCATTACTAACTTGTCTCAAGTCCATGCCCAGTTTTTTAAATCAATGGAAACAATAATGGATTAACTTAAAAGTGGTGTTCATAAAAATCATAATGTATGTGCAAAGGCATGTGAATTGAAAATGTTCGTACTGTGTAAGACATACCTGGTTTTAGACCTGAAAAACAAAATATGATACCAGAATATCAAGAAAGCCCTATACAAAAAGAGCATTGTTGTATAAATTTTGCAGGCAACTTCTAACAAACCACTATCTACACAAAAACATCTTGCGACAGTTTTTAAAAATATTTACCTTTAAAAAACAAGATATAATCAAAATTCTTTCCCCTTCATAGATGAGTTCTCACCACAGCCAGCCAAAGTGTCACCCCAGAATACTCACTTAATAAGCATCCCCATTTTCCATTTTTTTTGTGATCCTTGTACATATAATTTAATTTACGATGGGATAATACATTTTTATGTAGGTTGGTTTTTACTGTAATTTTTGTATTGTTTAATATAAAAATACTATTTATTTCACTCATACAGTACATTGGTGCATAAGAATGCATACAAATATATAATATTGAGCCCATTCTACTTCTGTGCAGATTTTAAAAGAAAGCATAAACATAGTACATTAATTATTTTAATAACTGAATAAATATGTTTCTATTGATTTTGATGTTTTTTGGTTAAACTAGAGACTTTATGCTTAAAAAGTATATATTTTTTTTTTGGCTAAACAAATTAAATGCTTCAATAATAACTCTTTTTGAACCTTCAAATTTCTGATTTAGACTGAGAGAAACCCTTTGCTTTATTACCAGTACTTCATTTGTAGGTATCTGTCATGATATTTCCTTCTCCAGTTTCCCTATAAAGAAACTTTCATGCACTACTATGCCTTGCATTTTGCACTTTCTTTATCTTGGCCCTCACCATGTCTATGGCGTTCATTAAATTCCATAAAATAAATGAATGAAAGGAAAGACAAAATTACAAGGGAATAAGCAATTAAGCATCCTCATACTTCCTCACATCTTCCTAGCTGGTCCTTTCTTCCTTTTTTAAAAGTACTTTCATCATTGTTTTATTTCCCTGCTGAAAAATGTTGTCTTTTTGGTATTTACTTTTCTCTGTCGCTTAGGTTGTTGCCCATCTAGCCTGTGCTTTTAGGAGCTCTGACTTTCATGAAAATAATAATTGAATGTTTTTTTTTTTTTTTGCGAGAGTGGCGATGTCTTCTTTAGTCTTTCAGCATAACAGTTAATCACAAAACTCATGCATTTAACACATGTTACTTTTTCTATACAGTGAATGAAAAGATTTGGACGACTCTTTAACAGCAAGGTCTTGAGAGCCAATGAGGCTGATTGAGGTGAGTATGGAACAGCATTGGAATGAAAGGGCAGGAAAACGAGAGATCCCAAAGTAAACCCGCCGACCAACGGCATCGTGTGGCACAATTCCCACATGCGAAAATTGGGAGTGACCGGCCTGGGATTTAACCCGGATCGCCTTGGGGGGAGGCGAGCAGACTAACTGCTCAGCCACCGGGGCCCCTCAATACAGTGAAGATAAAGCAGTGTTAATAATAGTCAGGAAGAGAAATCCCATGATTTAACAAGCATGACCAGAACAGATGAAAGAACATACTACATATTTTATTTTCCCAAGCATATCAAAAAATTATGCTTAATTAACACATATGCTAATCACATTGAGCAGGTTTAGCAGACCCCATGTCAAGATTTTCTGCACCGGATGTAGTTTATTCGGTAGCACAATTTACATTCACATGGGTGTGATTATAAGCACCTCAAACACAGTTTAGCAGCACCTGTAATTGGATAGGCTGCATATTTGTTTTAAACAGAAATAAAGTTATTATTCTGATAGCACAGGTTGAAAAGAAAGGTAAAGCGTATGAATCTATGTCTATGAATGGGTTAAACCCAGCTCAACTACATCATCTGACTTGAACTAGTTACTGTACATGGTGTAGCTACTTGACCTTGTCCCCAAGCCAGGCAAAGAAAGAAAATTAGATCCTGTCAAAGAAGGCATGACAACCCCAGAGAAAAATTAAGGCGATGATGACAGTTTTATCTGAGCACCACAGAGTAGTTGATCACAAATATGCTTAACTTACCTGATCTCTGCCACCTATGACATGCTGTTCAATGTAACAATACATAACTCAGATAGAGTCACGACTGGCAGATATCATGGCAATGCACTGACCCAAGCATTGTGTTTGAAGATATTTTGGTTAAACACAGCACTTCACAGTTTCGGAACACCTCTTACTCCCCTCATATGATGCGTGAATTTTGTCTTTTTATAAACTCAATATGCAAATCATAGAAGCGATATCTTAAAACAATGTGAAATTAGTTGTGATTTGATGAATCATATGATGAAAATTCATTCGGAAGATGAAGCATTACCGGGAGATTTATATAACTCAGAAAGGGGACTGTATTGTATCAAATACATAAAATATTGTTTTCCAGCCATATAACAAATACTTTTTAATTAGACTTCACAGAAAAGATGCAGCACTTTGTATGGCTTTCAGTTCCAAATGATGTCAATGAAGAGAGCCTTCCTGAGCTGGACAGGAGGGAAATTTTTGTTACAGACTTAAAAAAATGTGTTCAACACAGTAGGTAGTGAAGTAGAAAAAAAATTGGTTACATCTGATTTAAATACCAATGTGTTGGTCAATTCTAAGTGCTGATTATAATTTGACTACACTTAAAAGCTCTAAAACTCCAAGTAACCAAGCAATGGTTGACAATTGACTAAAGAAAAAAAGAGGGGTACATTACACAAGTCACATCAACCTTAAAAAAATTTACAATATACAACTCTTTTCAATTGTTTCTCAGAAAATAAATATATGTTTTAATTGAAGCTAAACAGTTTATAAAGTTGGTTATCAGTGCTTTAAATTGTTTACATTGGCATCTGATTCCAAAATTTGTAAGTACATAAAAACATAGTGACAGTCACCTGATGTAAACATGTTTATTGAGAAAGAAGGCGATGTCTACTATTGTTTCGTAACATGCCTTGTTATAAAATTAAAAGGTTGACAAGCAGGTAGTTAACATTCTAACATACTATGTGTTACACACTGATGCCGGCTAAGAGCCAGAGGCAGTCAGACCATGGCGGCACTCACCGCTAACATAACATGTGGTGGTAAACACGTAGTGCAGTCCCGCTGCACGGACTCTCCCAAAACGGAATAGTACTTGTTTTTCAGTGTGCTATGTATTTCTTTCAGGGTCCAAAAATGTTTGCAAAGTGTAATATATTTATTTTCAGGGTTTATGTAATGTTGTGATGTTCAAATTCAAAGTGCGCGCGCACCGAAGAACAGGACAATGATATTCAGGCTAAGACGCATTTCAAAAGACAATCAATTAATAAGAGAAATTCAGTATTAAAAATCTATTTGTGAAAATGTATAAAAATACTTTTTGTGCCACTTAATTTCAATACATTAATATTTTACTTGGCGTGATTAGCACTTCCGCTTGTGTGAACCCCATAGGCAGCTATGGTAGGTCTGCACAACCCTTGCTTCTGGGCAGTCATTCTAGGAGAGCTGGCGAGGTAAGACGCTGTCACATATGCACTTCATACTTTTGCACTGATGTAGATTTCCATAGCTTCACTTTAGTATACCGGTCAACCTTAGCTTCGCATACGTTTTGCCAGACATCCCCAGCATAATATTTTGCAGCCCTTCTGGCTTTTTGAACTTAAACGAGATGAGAGGAGATAATGTCTGAGAGGCCACCCTGCCTGTGTAACTTGTGTATCAGGTGCTATTTGCACATGTTTAGGGCTTTTCATTGTAATTTCTGCTTAATTAAGGCAAGCAATCAAAAGGGTAATATTTGCATGTAATTATTTTTCCGGATTTTGTCATATTTAATTGTGTTACTGCCACATCGCCCACGGCCACGTGGTTAGCTACCACCAAGTCCGTATCTGCGCCATCGCCGCACTTAGAGAGCTAATTCTTGTTCCTTCTTGTATGACTTAATTGATCTCAGGGTAATATTATGTATTATTTTCATTCAGGGTTCATGTATTTTGATGTTTGATGCTTTTATGTATGACCAGACGGTCATTACCTGTGTTTGTATTTTCCTGCCATCCGGCGTGCTACGAGCTTCTGTATGCTTGTGGATTAACAGGAACATTTTTCTGAATACCATCATCATTTTGGCAGTCAATTGTTGCCAAATTTAACGTAAAATAATGTGTTTGCCACATGCACACGTGGTCCGCTAAGAACTTCATCCAGCGGCATCTGCGCCATCTAATACTGTTTTCACGCATCTGCACGTTTATTTTGCTTGTTCATGTCATGCCCCATGTTCATCCAGTGATATTTATGTATTTTTGTACAGCGTTATTATTTTCTGTCCTAACCTGTTATGTGTATTGATAGTCGCCACACAACACGTGGTTATGGGACGAGTCCCAATGAGTAGGCATTACAGGCAAAGATAAGCCCGTGGTAGTGTTTATGTTCATACTCCGTGTCCCATCTCTGAGTAAAATCTACAGTCCATCACAGCGGCTGTAGACTCCTTGCCTTGTGGAGACTGTGTTATCACGCACTGCAGAGGATCACCCATCTAGGAGTGCGCAAGTTAAGTAACTTGCTGGAGGAATCGCCCACTGGAACTGGCTAGTCACGTCAGAGTTGTTAACCGTGGAATTCATTCTTGGCACAATGTAACTTTCATAAATAAAAACAATCTTACCAGTGTAAAATTATGTATTCATGTAGCATTGAAACCCAGATTTCTCAAAGTGTTTTAAAGTGCATTGTTTAGTATTGAAAGTGTTTTGGTACATATGCATGGGTGAGACAAACACACAGAAACCACAACATCTCTGAGATCCCCAAGTCCTAAAGTGCGGTGCGTAGGAACCACCGCTGGCGCCCATCTACAAAGTAAAATGTTTATCGTAATCATCTCATGTCTCACCCGACAGCATCAATACCATATTATTGTAATCTGTCTTTAAAATACCACGAAAGTTGTCTCCTAGTGGTTAGTGGTAGTGAAACTTATACTTACAACTTAGATCATTTTGTGGAAGCATTAAAAGAGCAAAGGTAATAAATAAACGTCCAATAAAAATATTCCTCTTCACCAAATTTTCTTTCTTACTAAGCTAGTGATATAATTATGCAAACATTACATTTTTATGACAATGTTACAAAGACTGATTCCACAGAAATTTGTATTATAGATTACGAAGAGGAGAAATCAAATACCATTCGAGTAATGAGCTATCAGTTATGTAACAACATTTTAACACACACAAAAACTGTATCATCAAAACGTGTTAACTGAAGCAAACAAAAT
Organism: Dryococelus australis; assembly: GCA_029891345.1. Lineage (NCBI taxonomy): Eukaryota > Metazoa > Arthropoda > Insecta > Phasmatodea > Phasmatidae > Dryococelus > Dryococelus australis. The sequence goes on from CM056999.1 coordinate 61,453,832, forward strand.
CTCATTTCTAATCTTGATAGCAAATTACCAACAATTGTGTAGAAACTAAACGTTAGTTGTAGTTTATGCACCTTTATGATTAGATTACATGTCTTTTTTAATAATGAAAAATATACAGTTAGTGAATTGGGAGCAATACAATCTTTAAAAAGCTGAAACTATTTTATATGCTTCAAATCTGACAGTCATTCATACAATACAAAATAATGGAACAGACAAACTTGTTTTGTTATACATTAGTCACAGTTTTGTTAGTAATGAAGTCATGTTGGTTACTAACTGAGAAACCAAGTATCAAAGTGAATTACAGACTCTTTTAACAAAAAGCCTCCAGAATGGAAAAAAAAATCAAACATTCAGAGATTATTTAGTTTAAGTTGGTCATGCTGTTAGTAGGTTGCAGTGTGACCAACTTACCAACCTCTGGATCCCGCTCATTTGCATCAATATCGAGTCAAAGGTCGCGTGACTGCAACACAGTAAGCAGTAATGTTCATTACGAACATCTTGTCTCTATACATTGCCTACCAAAGGATGGTGATGAAGGAATTACTTTCTAGCTGACTTAGGTTCTAATTATCGCCTTGCTGCTGATGGTGCTCAGCAGAATGTGTAGCAAGTCTTAAACACCAAAAAAAAAAATCTTATATTGTATTTTTAGTTAACAGTTAATGATGCCATTCTAGAAGACATAAAACATTTGGGCAATACTTTCCTCTGTGAAATGGTGCAAATAAATATGTTTCCAAAATAGAAAATTAGCATCATAGAACTCTGAACACATGTTCAATTATAATCAGCATTATCATGAGACATATTAGCATACTGTATGGATATATAAAGAAGATAAATATTAGAAGTGTCCACATAAATGTCACATACTAATTTTTGCACCTAAAGTTCTGTTCGATTACCTCAAACAGGTGAAAGCAATTCAAGAAGCCAATGTGATATTTCAAGAACTGTTTAAAAAATAATTCCAATTTTGCTCTGCTCACCAATGAAACTCTCATTCAAAAGGAGTTGAAGCAACAACATGTAAAGTAGCTTATGCATGTATGTAGGTATAGTTCTGTCTAATTATATCTAATTTTAAATAATGAAGGAATATACCGGTAGTAATAAACAAATTCTATTTAGTAAACTGTACACATGTTATCTGCAGCCACTTAAGGTAATTTGATTTCTTGTCTAATAAAGTTATAGTTAGGCAATATAAAAATAAAAAAGTATAATGCTCACAAAATTTAGTTGTATTGCTACATATTTAGCATTATTAACCTGTGTCAAGGGTTGATGCCCTTCCCAAAGAAGGCAGCCTTTAGGTGCACCTCTAAAGACATTTTTGTTCCTTTTATAAATTTGCATTTAGTATGATTAGAACCTAAATCATATGTTGCACGAAAGATACAGAAAAGTCTATAAAACATAAACGAAGATGTATAAAGTACCAGAAATACAATATATCAATGTATCTTGGTGAACAAAAATAATCTGGGTGCCCATTTACCCTCATTCTAGCACCTTTTATTAAATTTAGGGAGGGGTTAAAGTAAGTTGTCATACACCACTTTTGTTTTTCATTTGAACATGGTGGGATGTGGACTATGTGAAGCAGGTTGGCATAAAAGTCACATCTTGTTCTTGTATATGCCATAACTGTAAATGTACTGCTGAGTCCAGTGATATAGACTGTTCACGGTAAAATGAGCACTTTTGAAAGCCCTGTTAAGATCTACTTGAATGCAGGTTGTGTATTCCTCCACCTTATGTAAAATTAACATTGCCATGGGCCTCATCACTTTATTCATGCTTCGGTTAAGTGAAAAGGTAGTATTATTAGGAAAGTAAACACTTTACAAATCGACTCATTTTTATACTTTGATGCAAAAAAAAAGAAGAAATAATTTGAGTTATCACCAGTGGTTACTTAACATTTTAAAATCAATATTAAGATATGAAACTACTGTCCATCCATCGTTACCAACTTTATTGGGCTAATGTCACTTTGTGCGCCCATCAGAATATATGCATGCAGAGGCAGTGACTTTTTTAAAGGTTCATTTATAAAGTGTTCACTTTATCGTGAACAGCCTTTACCTGCCTTCCCCACTTGCTCATCTCTTACATTACGATTGTTATAACACTGTCTTATGGTCCACCAAAGAAGTTCAGCATTTAGTCACTCTATATTATCATATTTTGCACATTAATCTAAATTAGATACTTTTTTGTTTTCAGGTTCCACAGATAATATTTTCCACATTTATTTCCGTTTGTAAATCACAAATGCTACTGGATCTGAGATCACAGACGACAGTGTAGGCCTGGCATCAATGCACCGCTTTAGCTTACCCTCTTAAAGATTAGCTGCATGTGCTGGGTGTGTATCATAAGGCTTCTGTAGGCTGTTCACAGAAAAGTGAGCACTTCTGAAATCAACCGCTGAAAAATGTCAGTCTCTACCTGCATTTATTTCAACGGGTACACTGACTGGTATGCGCCCAGTAAAGTTGGTAACGATGGAGAGAAAGTAGTTCCACGTCTTAACGCCGAGTTAAAATTGCTCGGTAAACATTAGTGAATACTTAAATGATTTCTTTGGCTGTTTGTTTTTTTAATGCACATAAATAAAAGAACCACCAAATTTGTAAAACATTTACTTTTATAATATTTTTACAGTTTCAATTGACCGATGCATGAACAAATTTATCAGGCCCGTGGCAATGTTAATTTTACATATGGTGGAAGAAAACAAAATATGGCTACAAGTAGAGCTTACGCAGGGATTTCAGAAGTGCTCAGATTACCGTGAACAGTATTTATAATTCTTGCTGCAAGGTATTTTGCCACTGGGCATCATAATTCGACAGAATAATGTTGATGTTAACGTTCAACAAAAAATTTAGTAACTTGTGTAAAATATTGTCACACCCAACTATATAAACAAATAAAATACCAAACTGGCTCTGGTAATGATTATATTGCTTGTGGTACAAAGTTTTGCATTTTGGCAATCAACTTCTAAAAAAAAGTAATTTTCTTTTATTATTACCTATATTTCATCTTCAGTGCTTCCGATAAGACAATGTCAACTCATGTACTGTTTTACCCCAAAATAAATATTAATTTGACAACCAAAATTAGTTACTTTTTCAATTATTTATGGAATTTGGCATTAGAAACATTATGTAATAAATGGCTACAATCAGAATTCTTATGGAATGTTCTAAGTAATATCTCTAATAAAGAAACATGTATATAGCAGCTAATCGGTACATCTACCCATTTTCGAAAAAAAGAAGAAAAAAAATCCAAAATTTGAGGTTGAAATTTGTGCTTCCAAGTCATTCTTAGGCCTCTAATTAATCTCTTACTGAATATAGCGCTATCAAAATAAAATAATTATGATGTAGACACTTTATTCATGATGTGTATTTAGCAGCTATTATGGTAGGTCTTCCCATTTTCAAAAAAAAAAATCCAAAATTTGACGAGTGCCACAAAATTTGTGCTTCTAAGTCATTCTTAGGCCTGTAATTAATTTCATACAGATTATCGTGCTATTAAAATATTATAATTATAATGTAGATGTTTTATTTATAATGTGTACAGAGAGGCTATTTAGGTAGGTCTTCCCATTTTCGAAAAACTATTTCCAAATTTTGAGGCACGCTTAGAAATTTGTGCTTCCAAGTCATTCTTATATAGGCCGTTCAAGGTAAAGTAAGCACTTTTGAAGCCCTACTTACTTTTTTCTTTCACCCAATTTATATCCTTCCACCACTTGTTAATGTGAACCCTGTCACGTGAGTAATAAACACAGTGTATACATTCACCATACCCAAAACCAAAAGTCCGAGGCCACAATGAAATGTGTTTATTGGCTATTATATTTGATGAAACAGCTTCAGAAAGTGCTCACTTTACCATGAACGGCCTATACCTATAATTAATCTCCCATGGGATATAGCACTATCAAAAAAATATAATTATGATGTAAACACTTTATTCATAACGTTTATATAGCAGCTATTTGGTAAGTCTTCACATTTTCGAAAAAGGCCTAAGAATGACTTAGAAGCACAAATTTCGAGGCATGTCCCAAATTTTGGAAATCTTTCCTGTCAAATACCAAACTTCTGCACCACTCCAAGTTCGAGGAACTACTGTCCCAAAACAAAATCCCTTCACATGGAATATAATGTTCCTTAATTAAAAAAGTTTAATGCAAAACAGAAAGAATTAGCATTAGTATACAAAATTTTAAAAAAATATTTAAGGGGAGTATTCATACTCAGATTTTATTACATCAACTGTATTTCTTTAAAAGGTTTATATACACTTGGATTTTAAGTGTTCTTGTTAAAGTGTAACAGATAATATTAGCACAAGTAATCAAATTAAAAAAAAAAGGGAAGTATGCATACTTAACTTTTATTACATTGATACTGGTTATATTTTTTTAAGCGTACTTGTGGAAGTGTAACATACAATCTTAGCACAAATGTTCAAAAAATAAAAAAAAAATTTTTTTTCCAAATGTTAGTATTTACTATATTTTGAAGTGTAGTTGTGAAGTGAGTCTGAGATTCGAATCTAACTTGACTCCAGTGTCCCTTGGCTATTGATTTTACACTCGGTAAAATGATATTATTCTTGAAACCAAGTACAGTGTTAATACTGCTATATGTACTTTTTTTCTCATTCTGTAATCTTGAGATATACATATGTAAAATTGACAATTCCATAAGAATAATGACTTAATTCATGCATAAGTCAAGTGAAGTTATATTTTTAGAAACCTGAATATGTTGCTAATATGCCACTTGTACTCTGTGTACAAAGCAGAAAAGCACATACTTGAATTGCTATACATCTAGTCATTACACTCTCAATATAACTTCAAGTATTAGAACTATTTTTCATAATTTGCTGCCAACTTGACTGGGAACCTGCATGTTGGTGTATACAGTAGTGCGCATGCAGTTACCAGGTAGTGCTATTATTTTTAAAAGGTTATCAAAACTGCCAACTTTACCTTGAACAGTCTGTAAGTGTGCGGTTTGATCATAACGCACATTGCCCCACCCCTCAAGTAGCTCTCTCCATAATGGGCCTCTTGATCTGTCACTTCCAGTTAGGTAAGCTTTCTAACCACTTATACTTTGGACATGGTGGAAAGTGGGCAATCAGATTTCACAATATTCCACTAACCTGCCATGAAATATCGCTTGTAGTACTTTTGTGCCGAAACCCTCAATGTTCAATAATTCTGCTACACTGTTACGTAATTTAAAATGTATTTCTGTTTTAATAGGTCTGCACATCTAAAAACTGGTTAATCAAAATTTATTTTTATAACTTTGAGAAATGTGTTTGTAATCTTGTCACCGTACACCGTTGGAACATTATTAATAGTGACAATAACAAGCATACAGCTGATAAATTAACTAAACATGATACACATACAATGTGACATAAAGAAGTAAAACTCCTGAGTATGTAGGAAAGTCTCTTCTTAAGAGTCTCTTATAATTGTAACCTGCGAGACCAGTCCATCTTCATTGTAAACTTGTATTTTAAAAGTAAAATTTACGATGTAATAGATGGTGTAGGTGTTACATTTGGTACATATAGGTGTATTATGACAGTGAAAGATCTGCTATGGATGTAGGTTAAACTGGTGGTTTTGGGTGATTCAATAACTACACTATGATGTAATAGATGGTGTAGGTGTTACATTTGGTACATATAGGTGTATTATGACAGTGAAAGCTCTGCTATGGGTGTAGGTTAAACTGGTGGTTTTGGGTGATTCAATAACTACACTACCAATTTTTTAAATTACTTCTGCTGCTCTACTTCCTTGACAGCTGTAATATATTTATTTCACGTATAAGTATACATTTCACTACACCACTTACATGCTGTGCAAATCATTACATTACCGTCCAGCTCATTGCTGCCAACTTGCATAATCAGCTATTTCCTTCATATCCTACAATTCACCCCCTTATAAATCTTGGAAGGAGGGTCCCGTTTTATTGTGTGTGTGTGTGTGTGTGGGGGGGGGGGGGTGAACTCCTTTCGCGTGCAGGTACCTCCTGCCTTTCATACTCCCTTTGGTGTTGACCATACTGTCTGTCAGAAAACCTTTGAAATCAGGTGAAGGAGCTCTCCGCTCTGTATCTGCAGTGTGTTTTTTTTTTTTTTTTTTACCTGCACTAAGCTATCACCCCAAACCTCCCTGGCACATTCAAGTGTTGGCTTGCAGTGGTCTCACAAATATCAGTTTCTCTCTTTCTCTCTCTATGTGGTGATACAATACTCTTGTAATTGTTTTTCAGCTTTAATGTCACAATCTTTTATGAAAATTTGCCCAAACCACCATTGAACAGTTGGGAGAACTTTTTTAAAAAAACCTCTTCCTAATGCATGAAGATAAGATTTAGGACTCAGTACCAATCCCTGCCTAATAAATGAGTTCCACCATTAGGCACTACACATAATGGTAGGTTTTTGTATGAGCTACCATACTTAGCCTCTACTGTTATAGTACCACGGTTGCAACTTGCTACCTGTATATGAGAGTAGTCTGACATTTGTGTTTTGGATAATACGATTTGAGAAGTGTTAACTGTAGATAACATATAATATTGCTGAAATAGCTGCCCCTGTGTCCACTTACATTTCAACCACTATGGTTCAAGTTGCACTTTTACTAACCATTGCTGTACATCAATACTATTGATGTAGAATAGATTTAACTACATGTCTTTATGGTTATCTTGCTCTGGACGGTTGTCTTGCTCATCAACTTGGAAATCTCTAGCAATTTGCTGCATAACACTGCCTTGTGGGTTATGCAGATGACATATTAAACATAGGTGACACATTTTGTTGCAGTTACGACATTAGTACCATCTAAACCTGCATGGGGAAGCAAAGTGGCTAGGTTTACCACTGCAAAAACATACTGCATCCTTGTCTTTCATACTTTTGTTAGTAAGCAGCACTATTTGTGGCTGCCTGGTTACTTGCCATGACTATTTCAGAAGACAAAGCAATTTTCATAGCTTGTCAAACATTTTACTTTCCAGATGTAAAACCTGCCTAATGTCCTTGTTGCAGATCCCTACAACAAATCGATTACATAGCACTTGATCAAGAAATGTCCCAAAATTGCAGCGAAACGTTCATTTCCGCAGACCCGCAACAAACTGTACAATGGACTCTTGTGCTTGATTGTAAACGTTGGTGAAATTTATGCCGAACTGCAATCACCAATGGCACAGGGGAAAAATACGTCTATAGGATGGAGATTAGTTCTGAATATGATTTGATGGCCGGTTTAACAGGCTTGCATAAATCACGTAGCAGCTAGTATGTTACTTTTTTTACAGACAAAATCAAAATGGCTTTCCTCTCCTTGAGTTCGTCGTCATCATCGCTGATGTCGTTTGCAATAAAATATTGTTCCAAGCATTCACCATACAAGTTCCAGTCCTCTTCGCCAGCTTCAAATTTTTCTAATGCGATTTTCGCCATCCCCGTTGCCAATTGAAGTATCTTGTTTTCACCTATATATAAACATTTCAATACACCACTCGGTTGCTGTACAAATATTTATATTACCATCCAAAGAATTGCTGCCAACTCGCACCATCAACTATTCCCTTCCAATTTTTACAAAAGCCTTCACTAAAATTTCCAAAGCTGGTCAAGATTTTCACTCTTAATCAATGTGGCATCCTATTTGTTCTGCATTGTGCCTACTTAAATGTAAGTGTTTGAGACGAATTTCTTTCCAGAAACTAACTGTCGGGGATTAGGAACTTGGATAAATGTTACCAGAAATTTTGATAGCTTGAGCCCCAGCACAATACTTTCTAATATCTAGATTTCTCGTTAATAATATCTTTACCAGGTGATAACCTCAATAACAGTTATATCCCCAGCTTTTCATGCTTGTTGCAAATTCTGAGCCATGTTAATTGCTTTGATTGACTTGTGAAAAAAATTTCTCTATGATAAAATACATGATTAGTCATAAAAGCTCTTCCATTTCCGACAATAGGACCAGGACTGACTACACCTTGTGTACTGAAACAAAATTTATTGCCTCGAATGTTATACTAAATATACTCAATATTCTTTGATCCCAACTAACTTTTCTTACGGTGGTTTATCCCTTTTAATTTTCCATCCCTATTTGAGGTATATCACAATGTGGTTTCACATTCTCAATTTCACAATCATTAGGTTAAAATATAATTCAAAAGCTTAGCTTTATTTGTGTAGAAATGTAGGCTACCTTCTATAACTTCAATACCCAGCCATCAACTTAGTTGTAGATGGTGAACATTCAATAAAATTAGGGGTGTGGAGGAAGAGATTTTGCAGTTTTATATTGTACAAACTTTTACACGAAAATCAAGTTTGTCAAAGTACTTACACATCATAGCAATAAACATTATTTATTCCTTTTCCCCTATCTACTACGACCAGCCTACAAGCCAAAAGGTAAATGCAGACACTGTTTCATGAAACATTAAGGTTAAAAGAAGAATCACAGGAATAAAGGCAAAGCCAAATACTGTATGGCCATCATGATTTACTGTGGCAGAAACCTAGCTGTAGTTCCACAATTTTGAACAAGAAAGAGAAAAACACATTTTTAAACTTGTTCTAAACATTCAGTGGAATGCAACAAAAGAAAATGGTTTACAAAAAATTTTTAAAATTTACCTTAATCATAAAGCAAATCAATGCTATTATTATGCACATGAAAACTGGTACAGAAGTGGGAAACAAATAATTCTGTTCCAGCCGTGATACAATACATTTAGAAAGAAATTTATGCATACAGGAAAAGGAGTAAAATGATAACAAAAAAAGCACGCAACATAAACAAAAAATTAAACTTTATTTACACATAGCAAGCTTTTCATATTAACAACTCAATGTTATGTCACATGAAAAAAACTATAGCACATAAATTCAAAGTGTAACACAATTGCAATTCAGTGCATTGCTAAGGAATTATGTTAATTAAAAAAATAATTTCCTATTTTTACTCTAAAAAGCAAAATTATAAACTCCACATATAAAAAGGTAGCTGAAAACAATAATCACTACACTGTGACTACAAAATCTATTTTAACACAATATTTTTGAACCCCACATGCACAAACAAACAAACTCATAACAAAGGGATTATAAAGTATTCTAGTCTGCTGCACTTTCATACTCTTTAGAAAAAAAGTCTAGGCTCTGTACAAATTTTTACAATCACAAACTGTAAACATGCATCATTACTGCGCACCAAACAAAATAATTATACATAAAAAAATATTTTTACAACTCTTCATGCAACTGATAATTGAGGGGAATAATAAATTATGTTTAGTGATACATGATAAAAATGATACATGATGAACAAATAAATTAAGTAACACACTAAAATCTAAAAAAAATTTAAAAAAATTTATTTTGAAATAAAACAATACTAAATTAATTAAAATTCTCAACAGTTTTATCATTTATTTACCATACACACAGCATCAAACTAAATAGGCCTATTTATTAAAGTAGGTACTTCAAATTTTATTTATATGCTGTGGCAAAGAAAACTTAACAAAATGTCAAATTTAACACACACAGTGTATACGGTCATCTCAGTTACATTATTTTCAATACATATTTTAGAAATCAGCAATGTTACTGTGCATAAATACATGCAAACACAATGCTGCATCTACAACTTAACTAAAATCTTACATTCAGGTGTAACAACTACTACAGAGGATAATAGTTAAGAAAGAATACAAAAATGTGGTTTGCATAACCCAAGACAACAAAAGTGTAATGTATGTTGATGTTTGATAAACATACCAGTGACATGGTGCCAGAGCAAATTAATTGAAGTAATAAACAAAAAGACTTATGGATGTTTTCAAAATTCTAATCACCTACCATCAGGCTACAGAGTACATTGGTGACAGACATATTACAGAAAAGTAAGATGGAACTCTGAAAATAATGGAACAGAGACAGCAATTTCACAAACAGAGAATGAGAAGTTATATTTCCAAGAATAATAAATGTCATCAGATTCCTGTCAACAAACAATGTTTTAGATGGAAAACTAAAATTGAAACATACACTTGAATCTAAAGTGAGATACAACAATATATCTGAATACCAGGTAATGAACCCAATGAAGTAAGCCTTTGTGTACGAATGATACAACATGATTCAGCATCAAGGAAAGAGGAATTAGTGGGAAACAGTCATGTGTTTACATGTTCAATAAGTACTTTATTATTTTGTACAGTTAGTAAAATGGCATTAGAACAGTATCACTTTCTCCCCATCTTGCATAACTCACTGTAATAAGCAAGGGCACATGTTTGATATGAGTTCTGTGCCATGGACTATCTCCTCACCAGAATGGTGATTTACAGTAATGGAGACGCAAGCACTTCCACTGCATGATATCGTAAAACCTACACCGTTACTTCAGATGCTCACCTGGTCAACTTATGTGTCCGACTTTATTATTCGGTCGCAATGAGGCCTGAATGTGGAGGTCAAGATTACATTAAATATTGCAGTACTTTCCTGAACAATACACCACATTCCAAAATTACGTAACGTAAGGAACAGTAATGTAACTGTTCAAGTAGAACATACTGACCAAGTAATGCAAAGAACTAAGTACAGTAATGCAATTTAAAATCACCTCTTAAGTACCAGTAACCAAGTTTAAATAATGTAGTTTACATAACATGCTTTAAATCATGTAGTTTAAGTAACTAAATATAATTTATTAAGTAACAGAGTACGGCATAATCATGTATATTAATTCACACAGTTCATTAAGTATCATTTTGAACAGTGTTGTAAAAATGTGGTGCAAAAAACTACACTATTTCACAGTATCTAGTTAGCAGAGTTTTGACAATGTGAGCTCACTATTCAACACTATTTGAGCTGAGGGTGATGCTCAGAGAAATCAAACTATTAGTTTTCAAATACAGACATAATAGACAGGCACAATAAATTTTGTACGGCCTGTTTTAATAATGAGTTTTATTTAATAATCAATGAAGTAATCTTTCATTGCTATGAAGTATGTCAACACTTATTACATATCTGTTGCAGATAAGTTGTACTAGGTCAATTATGTGTTTTTCATTAACGTTTTTCTAGAACAGAGAGATGTAACAAATCTCCTTGAGGTTTATACAAACCGTAATCAATTGCTTTTCAGCAATTACTACAGATGTTTCACTAGCAGACAGGTGGGTCTCTCATGAAATACTATGTCTCAGATAATATGCTGAATACATAGAAATTCCACAAAACAATTGTATTCTCTATTCAACTGAATTAGAAGAAACTTTTCAACTAAATACAGCTCAATTATTTTAACAACCAGGTATATAAAAAGTTTAATTATTTTTACTGACATGATACTTTTTCAGTCACAAAATAATTGTAATGTGCAATACAAGCGAGAACCACCCCTGCTAACCTCTTGTTTCGTGAGAGAACATCAGACATTCTTTATGCCAATGCCTTATAGGTAATCTATTTTGATGGGGATAATGTAAGTGTAATAGGGAAACAAAGACAATGAGAAGATCATACACCACAATGCAAAATAGAAGACCCAAGACCAAAGCAGTGATTGAACTTACTAACAGTTGGAACACTACCTTGCTCATCTAAATAAGGGATTAATACTAGAAATGCATGTTTGATTCTCATTGGTCATCTCTATCCAGAATGTTTTGAGTAACATACCTTCCTTCTGAACAGAAGTAAATGAAGGCAGTCTGTTTTGAAATGAAATAACTTATGAAGAAACACAGACAAACCTTCAGAGAGTTTTGAAAGTACACTTGACACACAGCAAAAATTGAGTAAGTAAGGTTAGTGATCAGGGGAAAGGAGGTCTGCAACTGCAAGTATCAAGCAGTAAAGGATGTGGCTGGCAGGTTGGATTATTGGACTAAATGCGTGAGCGAAAGACATTATAAATGATGGCAACAGATACACTGAGCACGCCCTTCTTCACAATTTTCAGTGTAAAGGAAATCGTAATTTGTATGTGAAGTAGTTTAATATTTAATAGAAAGAATTTAAATAAAAAGTTTTTTCTGAAATTAAATATAATGTTTTTACAAAACTATACGTATTACTCGCTCTTACCACTTGCCACTTCTTGTCAACATATTCATCAGAACATTCTTATACCTTATACTTGACATAATACTTTGTGAGAACAATGTGTTTGCGTGTGTGTGTGTGTGTGTATGTATGTGGAAATGTCCTCAATTTATTCACAATTCTGCAGATATGCATTGTATTTGCATTACAGAACAACATTGCCAATTTTTAAACTAAAAATTTAAGCACAGGCAAAATTTTATTCGTACCTATAAATGTTTATATCAAAACTTTGCCAAATGGTATTAATCTTGCAATTTTTAGTATCAAAACTGATTTCAAATTTCAGGTTATATATGCTTTCAAAACAGTAAAATCGTTCACACAAACATCATTCTTCCAGCCATAACTAACACACATCCTAAAGTTAATGTCAAGCATTAGGCAATTTTTAGAACAAAATAGCATTTTTTGTATCACATCAAACAAAACACTTATTCACCACATCTCAAAACAACCATATATACACAAAATTTATAAAAATAAGAGTTTCCTGGGAAAATCGTATTTTCTTTTATTTCCATCAAACTTAACACCTGAATTACATAGACCAAGTTTAAATTATGTACGATTGCCATTTCTCCACAAGTTTATGTACGACAGTATGTATTCACATATTAAATGCAAGGAAATATTATTGTACATGAAAATGGATATTAATGAAACATAACATCCAAGTAAAACTTAGCCACCTATCAGCTAAATATGCTATGACATCCCTATCATAAGTTCTATGTACTGCAGTGCTAATTTTTTAAATTTCTCTGAATGTTTTGCACTTGTAAGACAGTTACTTGTGCTAAAACAATTATTTGAACTAAGAGTGAACTAATAAATTATTTTTCTGTAAGTTCCATGCGATGATATTACTTCCCATGCATAAAACACTTCAAATACTTACACTTCAATTTTGTGGAACGTCACCAAAAACAAAATCTTATGCCTGCATCATTGCAAATATCAAGACATTTGAATACTGTGCTGGATTCATTAATAAAACAGGTTATGATTAACTGATGAGGTATGTAAAATAAGTGTGTTTTACACAACCTCAACAGTCACATGAAGAAAGTACTTCAGGATCACAGAACCAAGATCACTTCAACTGGTAGGTGGCTCCCTCAATGGTGCAATACTGGACAAAGTGGATGTGTGTGCAACCTTACGGACACTGTCTCATGTCAACAAGTACTCACCGTTGAGCTGCCGCTGCTGTCTGCTCAGGGGTCGAGTCTTGTCGAGGTCGAGGTACAGCTCTCCCCCACCCCCCATCTTCCCCACCCCATCCAGGTGCCTGTCCAGGGCGTCCAGCGTCTCAACATCTGCCCCGGGCAGGGTGGAGGGTGTCTCCGGAGAGTCAAGGGGCCGCGTACCCACGAAGGAGCTCTCCAGCCAGCAGAGGCGACCACTGCCACGTGGACTGTTGGAGCGTAGCGACAGGGAAGACTGGTCACCCCACTGGCCACTTTCCAGTCCCAACTTCTCGCCCGAACCGTCTTTCGCATTCGACACGTAATGCACTATAGCAGAGGTCACCTCCTTGATTGAAGTTCGCACTTCCGACAAGTTTGGAACCTGCTGAGCCTGCAACACATTTATCAATTGACTCCTTCCCGAACAATATCAAATTATCTACTCAGTCAAATATGCACCCTGTATGGAAATATTAAATGATTAGGGAATAAGCATCTAGGTGTCAAACTGGATAATCTTTGGAGATAAGAACACTAAAATTCATGTAAACATATGTCCACATGGCTGGAAGCAAGGGCGGAAACTGAATGTCAACTCAATTTTTAGTTTCGCACCCTAAAAACTTTGAAGCATCCACAGCCATTGAATGTTTAATTTTTTTCCAATTTACTGATTTCCTTACAATTCAACTAGTCATTTTTGAGCAAAGGTATTTCTGAAACTTTGAAAAGCTGCTGTTTAGTATTTGTATGCATGCGCAAGCAGTCAAAGTTTTGTAAGCACTTTCCTGATGCTTTAAGGGTTAGTCTACACTTGTCTGGGGACATCTCACTGCTGACTGGTGCATGTGATCCTCTAATGTCACAGCTTGTGAATCCCATTGTCCCAAGGTTCTACTTGCCAAGATCATTCATGCTTGAACTTCAACTTATGTCTGTGTGTGTGTCCAAAGATGTTGGAAGAAGAAGGAGGAGGAGGAGAAGGAGAAGAAATTGGTTTGCTTTGTTTACATTTTAGTGCACGCAAACTATAAAGGTCAATAATGCTGTATTGTTATAGAGGTATGTCATATTCATCAATGACATTCAAATCCATCATGAAACTTATGCTGCTGCAGTGAAAATTAAAATTATATTAAATAAAACAATTACATAAAATTATAACTTAAACATCAAACTACATTTCCATCAACACAAAAACAATACAACAATTTATTGTCATGCAGAATTAGGAGACTGGCATGCCAAATTTAGTGCACTCTAGTGCCAGTGTCTGAAAGCTTTGCTTCCAATGTCATAATTGTAGACGCATACGTTGGGAAATGTGTCCGTGTCGAGGTTCATGTAAATAGTTTGTCCATGGAACATTGGGCAGCAGACAAGCTATTGTGGATAAGACTTAAGGCTCCCATCTACAAGGATGTATTTTGCATGTCAAAGACTAGGAGTGCTATAGGCAACTCAGGTACTTGCATCAAATGCAGCATCAACTCTCTGTGCGAAGCACTGAACTGAAACTTTTAGGAATAATCCTGCCATTTAATGTGACAAAATAATACATGTAAGGTGTACTACACAATTTTTAACTACTTAAAAAACATCCTGTACTGAAGATTTTAGCCGTAGAAATTATTGCGAAAAAACATGTTTTAACCACAGCCACTGTCAAACAATGTACATTATGAAAAGAGAAAACAGAATCTAAACTTCAGACATAAACAGTTTCCTGAATACTAATACTCAAAAATAATAAGTAGTTTTTGAATAGTTGAATAGAACAATTTTTACTGAAGCTCTTCTCATTGTCTGGCAGCCTAAATAAAGGCTGTTCACGATAAAGTGAGCACTTTTGAAATCAATCTTACAAAAAAGTCACTACCTCTGCATGCATATATTTTAATGGGCGCACTGAGTGACATTCACCCAGTAAAGTTGATAATGATGGCTGGATAGTAGTTCCATTTCTTAACGTCGAATAAAAAGTGTCAGGTAACCATTTATGATAACTTAAAATTATTTCTTTCGCTTTCTGTTTTTTTTTTATGCATTGAAGTATAAAAATTAGTAGATTTTTTAAGTATTTACTTTCTTAACAATTTCACAGTTTCATTTGACCGACTGACGAATAAAGTGATGAGACCCATAGCAATGTTAATTTTACATAGAACTTTTAATCAAGGCTTTCAAAAGTGATAATTTTACCATGAACAGCCTATAGCAGCGTTATTGCTAAAGCTTATTTTCTGATCAGGCAAAAAAAGTCACATTTGACAACTGGTAACAGTCAACTGCAACAGAAAATGGTAATTCTGGTTTGCAAGATGATATAAGTTCTTGCTGTAGGCATCGTTGCCAGGAGTCTCTCACAGACAAGAGGGGCCACAGTGGTGTAGTGGTCGGACTACACACCTTCCAGCAAGGTGAACACAGTTTGATTCCCAGAAGGATCACCCCAATTTAGTATGTGAAAAACGTAGGTGGATGTTGCCATTGGCCAGTGGGTTTACTCGTTGGGGCACTCCCATTTCCCCCACCCTTGCATTCCACTGCTGCTCCATCCTCACCTCTAGTACTCAAGACCTCATTCCTCACTGTCAGGGGCATCAAAAAATAGAGGGGGAGGGAAGAGAGAGGTATATTCTCCCCCTGTCCTGTTTCATTAGGGGATGCCAAAATACGTCAATGTAGATTAAATTTCATATTGGTACTTAATGGATAATTACTGAAAATGTAGATAAATAATCAAATTAAATATTAATGTTTATATTGGTATGAGTATTCTGTGTCAAAATATGTTATTAGAAAGTTAAGTGTGTGTAAAAATAGCCGTAATTAATTTCAAAACTAAATTTTGCAGGGACGTATTTTGCAGTACCAGGAATACAAAATTCTTTACAAGACCCGACCCACTGCCCCTTCTCCATTATTAAACAAAAATGGATGCCCCTGCTCACTTTTAAGTGCCAATTAAAACCTCACACATCAACATTCTTACCTCTCACAGACAATGTTACCAGGATGTGTATGAATGTATGATAATAAATTCCGTAATTTTAGGATTTAAATTAAATACAGTGGTATTATTTTAATAGTACATCTTTTTTTTAATGTTTATTCATTCTATGCATTTATTTTTTACATAACAAATGGGTTCATGGGCTTAAGTCTGGGAGGTAGGAGAAGGGGTTACAATTCTACTTAATCCCCTCCTGGTTATGATTCTGAACTTTAGTCACAAGCATTTAAAAAAAATTAAATCTGTTTTTTCAGTTAACTGAAGCAGTATTTAAATTAATCCAAGTAAATCTTTTGCATTCTGTAAAACAGATTATCAGTATTGCATTATAATTACAGGTAAACAAAAAGTATTGTAATGGTGAAAACTGTCAGAAATGACTGTTGAAGGGAAAAATAGTGTGATGCTGGCATGCTGTGACTCACATGTCTCCTGTCCTCCTCAGAGGGCTCCTTGTCGGGTGTGCTGGCAGTGCTGGGCGCAGTGGTCTGCTGTGCTGGCAGCAGCCCCGCGGCCAGTCGCTCCGCCGGCGTGCGTGGCCGCGACAGCCTCTCCTGGGAGCGCCAGCCCAGGTACGGCTGCCGGTAGTTGAAGGAGGAGCGGGTGGAACCACAGGGGGAAGTGCTTGTCGAGGTGGCAGTGCTGTTGAGGCGACTGGTGCTCCAACGCGTGAACACGTGGGGTGTAGGGCTGGGGCTCAGCAGCTGGCCTGCGGAAAAGTAGTTACAGTGTCTTTACCAACAGTGTAGCTTACAGCTTTTATTCCATCTCTAATGACTTTGCTGTTGACAAGACTAAGCCCCATCTACCTACCTGCCTTACAAATACTTATCTACAGTAGAATCTCAGAAACTTGACCTAATGTGAACTATGAAGGTGTCGAGTTAGTTAAATGCTGAGTTTTATATAATTAAGGTGAATATGTAATTAAGAACTTATTACTTGAAGCACATCAAAATCAAACATAATTTGCTATCAGGTATTAACACAAAATACAAAATAAATTATGAAAAATATTACATAACTTTAAATACAAAGTTTTGACCATAAAATATAAAGAAATTCAAACAATATTATTTTAACAATAATGTGAATAGTTAAACTTACAGTATTTTCTTGTTCAAAATTGTATTACAAGAATTGTAAAAGAAGTCCCTTTTAGTTCTTTTGTGAGAAAACAGACTTGAATGATAATGCATGCAATTTGGTCCTTACAGCCTGTACAGTTGTAGAGTTTTACGGAATGTCACGTCACCGAGAGTCAAGTTTCATAGGTTCTACTGTATCATGAAACTGAACGTTTGCTTTCATTAACAAGTGCCTACCTACCTACAGCCCTTTAACATCGGGAGGCAAAGAAGCAAAATAGCATTACATGTAATACTGACATGTGTATCAAATGCTATAATTTTTTCTACAATTGTAATGTACTACAAATATTTTTGTTGTGACACAAAATAATACATTATAAAAAGTGTGACAATGGTGAAAAAGTAGTTTTCGAAAATTTATGCAAGCAACTATCAAAATATTTAATGTATATCTTTTTTCACACAAATTTCAAAAGTGAACAAAATAATGCATTAAGGTGACAGATCAAAATAACTATCAATGTCACCCTAATGTTATGAAGACATTTATTTGGAAATTTTTAATGTGGTTCAACCATACTTGAATTTTAATTTTCTGTTAAAATTTAAAGTCGAAATAGCTCAAAGTTAAACCCAAGTAAGCCAAGTGTCGAACGAAGATGGAAAATGCCTCTCCTTTGACTTCAGTATATACATTAGCTGAAACCAAACTTTGTGTTAAAATAACTTCTTAAACTTTGTACAAATTAAATATGTTAAGTTAAAAGTCTCTTATTTATGCTAAATAAATATGAAGAATATAATTTTTAAAATTATTAGCTATTTTTATCAAGTTATCATTGCTATGTCACAAAACATATCCTCAAAATTTAGAATAAATGTTTGTCTCTTGAACAGCTTAAATAGCCTACATACTTTCCCAGTTTCCCATCCAATGAATTCCTGACTATTGTTTCCTCACATACAGAGATTATTGAACACTTTTGAAGACCAAAAGAGTGAACATCACTTGAATGAAGCTAGCACAATATGTGCAAGTGGTACGTGCACTTAGTTACCTAGAAAGGTAACACTATAGTGTATTAAAAAACTTCACGAACTCATGGTGGATGGGTACTACTACCTTGTGTCTACTCAGTGGTGAGCGTATTATTTTACTACCAGCTGTGGCTGAATGGGCTGATCAATTCATCACACAATGTGAAACACAATTATATATGATCAAATACAAAAATGTACACACATTTCAGGTTTGGGTATCTATCACACATGAAGATATGACAAAATACCACCTTTTCGTTTTCTGTAAAAAGAGAGAGATTTTCTAACAAATGTTATGTAAACAATCCTTTATTTATTTTAGCGATATCTTTGGGAGTCCTTTAAATTATTTCACACAACCTGTGAACACTATCAGACTTATCATAACAATATCATTAATGCCAAAGTTTGTATGTTTGTTTGTTACTCAATCACGTCATAACGGCTCAATGGATTTGGATAAAATTTGGTATATGGTAGATTATATTCTATATTAATTAGCACATATGGTACTTTTCATCCCGAAAAAATGAACAGTTCCTTAGGGAATATATAAAATACTAGCTGTTACCCGTGGCTTCACCGGCGTGCAAAATTAAGGTTTGATTTCTGCATGTGGGTGAAGCTGTGGGTAACAGCTAGTAGTTTAATATTTCTTGAATAGTTCATGTAAGCTGAGGAAATGTAAACTTCTTTAAGACATGATTCAATAAGTCAGATTTTTGTCAGTTTTTGTTTTTACACGCTTTAATGAATATGGAGAATCTACCATTAAAATTAGATCCTATTTATTTCATTAGGTTGTAGCTGAAAGGTTTTTTTTTCACTTGCAATATACTATGCACATGTCAATTTAATCCCAACATTTGTGAGTCTGAACTGAGTTCATTTGGTGGCCATCTTTTCATTAGTAATAAAATCTTTCAATAATGTATGTTTTCTCTTGAGACCTAAGAATCTTACATGAAATGTTATTCAAAGGCATAATATTACTAAATCCTTTAGAAAAGGGTATGGAAATTTTATATTATCTATTATCTTAACTATTAATAAGGCTAAGAATCTTTCGAATATTTAATGGTACTGCTATGAAATCCAAACAATATCCTTGCTAATTAATTAAATTACCAGGAAATGTGTGAAGTTAATTCTTAACCACTGTCTGCATATAATAAGAAATTACCTAAAAAGCTAGAGCAGAAAGTGTTATTTGCATTTTTTTCATTAAATAATGCACTACTACTGTCTATGATAATACGTAAAGTCCATTACTTCCTCTCTGTTTTTTCCTTCATATTTATTGTAATTAACAAATAAATTATAAGTAAAATTTAAATTTAATGAAAAATAAGATACTTTGATAAGATACATTTATGTTAACATACGTTGCAATAATTGACATATTTAGGAAATTTTAAAGGTTTAAATCAAAAATTGTGAAGAAACTGTGAATAGACTATAAATACCAGATCAACCACTTGAACATCAGTAGATTTTTTTTCCATTTAAGAGTCTTAATAAGTTTACTTGCTACTTGCAAATTCTGGTGTGAAAAAAATAGATCTACAAGGTTATGAAAAATCAGTATTTTTCAATGTGTTTACAACTTAAACAATGTTGCCATTTACATACCAAATAAGTTTTGACTCACGAAAAATCTTGTATTAAGTTTCAAACAAACCCCCACACTTGTGGTTTTGTACATAAAATATAAAATGTAAGATACTGCATTATTATTAGCCTACTGATTGCTGTCTGTAACTGTCAAGGAAGAAAAGCCTGTAGTGGTGGTGGACTACTCACCATTCACCAAGGTTAACCAGGTTCGATTCCTGGCAGGGACAACCTGATTTTCGCATGTGGGAAATGTGTATAGAACATTGGCTGCAGGGGGGTTTTCTTGGAGCACTTCCATTTCCCTCATCCTTGCATTCTGCTGCTACTCCATCTCCACCTCATCAGGTGCTGACCAAATCATCTCAACTTAACACAAGCAAGAAAATACTTCGTCAACCCTACAAATTACTAGAAAATATATGCAATTTCTCACTTGTACTGGTGTAAAATGAAAAATGAACACCACTAAAGCGGTAATTTAGAAACACCATATGTGCATGGGGCACTGATATAGAGGGTAGTACGTGTAATGATTAACAGTGCTGTGCCGTGGACAGCCCAATACAACTGTAGCTGACTCGGCAAAAGAGAAGTCTGGTGTTTCAAGTATTGGCCTGTGTGTAGTAGGCATTGTAGACATGCCACAACGGCATAGACAACCACACTTCGTGCAATTAACGGACTTTGAAAGAGGTCATGTTGTGAACCTGAGGGAGGTTCGATGGTCCTTCTGAAGAATTACTCCACGCATAGGACGTGAAGTGTCTGCTGTGCATCATTGCACTCGTCAACCTGGTTCCAGACAGCAGCTGCATACGGATTCCTGCCTGGACCGCCGCATCTGACGAGCAGCAATTGCTGATCGCACAGCGACTGCCGTACAGATTAGGGCTACTGTTGCACCCAATGTGTCAGCTAGGACCATCACCAACCATTTGCTGGACGCTGAGCTACGATCAAGGGTGCCACTCGCCAGGATTCCTCTCACACCTCATCAAAGTGCAGCCTGCCTCGGATGTGAATGATGCAACTGGTGGGATGAATGGCATGGAGATGTGTTTAGTGATGAGAGCAGATTCTGCCTTGGCGCCAGTAACGGTCGTTTGGGAATGCGGCGTCGACCAGGACAGCGGCAACAACCAGAGGTATACGGCAGAGGCATACAGGACCAATTTCTGGCACCATGGTCTGGGGAGCAAGAACCTATAATGACCGTACGCCTCTGATGTTTGTTGAAGGAACATTGAACATTGAACACTACATCCAGAACATCATTCACCCCATTTTGTTGCCATTCTTACAAAGTCAAGGAGATGTCATCTTCCAGCAGGACAATGCCCGTGCACACACGTCTCATGTTACCCAACATACTCTCGAAGTTTTTAATCTATTCCCCTGGCTAGCACGATCACCCGACCTGTCCCCCATCTAACATGCATGGAACATGATAGGACAGCATTTGGTACGGTCTGCAAAACACGCAACAAACCTCCAACAGTTGCAACAACAGGTGAAATGAGCGTGGAACACTATTCCCCACGGTGACATCTGACACCTTTATGGTCATCTCTATGTACGACTGCAGGACTGCATCATTGCAAAGGAAGCTACACAAGATATTGACGTTGTTCAAGACACTCTGTAGCCTCTGTCTACACTGTAAAAAAAATGGTAAAATTACCTGACAAGTGTAAGTTAATATTCCCAAACTTGTGGGGGAAACACAGTTTCCTTACATTTAAGGTCAAATTACCGCACTATGGAGTAAAATTCATGTACATGGTAGTGAAAAATCCCATACATGGATGGGAAAATTACCTTACGACGTGTGGAAACCCTAGTCGCTTTGTAACTATTTGATAATTGTATAATATATATTTTCTAGGTTAAAATTAATTTTTATTGTCTAGTCATACAAGCTGTCCAACATGGCTCTTTATACGTAAGGTATAATTACTGCACTCTGGAGTAAAGTTCACGTACATAGCGGTGGAAAATCCCATACATGGATGGGAAAATTACATTACGACGTGTGCATCTCTTCAGCATTGTCTCAACAACTATGATGTGGGAGGATGGGCAAAAGAGAAAAACCTTTAACACACTAATATTTACTTACATTGTCATGTAATGTTGTGGTGTAATGGATAATGCGTTGGCTTATCGTGAAAGAGGTCCATGGTTCGTGACCACCCTCTGGCAAGCGGTAGGATTTTAGAATTAATATTTCAGTAACTATTCATCAGAGGATATAGGTAATAAAAAAACTTAATAGTACTAATACCCAGTGTAGTTTTTTTATGTAATTTTTTTATACAATATGGTTAATATTACCTTACTTGTATGGGATTTTTCCCCCACTTTTGTCAGGTACTTTTCCCGTATGAATAGGGAATAGTACCTTACTTGTAATGTAAATTTACTCCACATTTGACAGGTAATTTTACCTTACATGTCATGTAGAGGTAATTAGCTTCCCTTACATGTAAGGGAATTTTACCTCAAATTTTTTTTATACTGCATAGGTGTACAACCCTGTGATCATTATCAAATATGCTGTACAACCTGTATAATTATTCAATAGAACCTTCATTCATATGTAACCATTGCATCCGGGCGATCATTTTTCACTTTCCACTAGTGTATTATTTAAACAAATTGTTTTCACAAGTATTGATGTTGTTCAGGAGCAAAAATCCTTCCTTTGCAATCAAGTATTTAAACTTACCTTGTAACCAAGCTAGTATTGCAACTAGGAGTGTCCCACATCACTGTAGAATGTGTAACTTGCAAAGTGCATTGGTGCTTCTAAAGATTACAGTTGAAAATACACAGCACACACAGTAAATACTTAAACAAATGATCAAAGAAGCAAGTTTTCCATAGAGTATTATTTAATGGACATTGACTGAAAACAACTAAAAGCAATATGCATTAAGCAGTACAATTGGGAGTAGTTTTGTGAAAACTAAATAGGAAAGTACAGAGGTAGGGCTTAGCAGCTCATCAACAGCGAGGTCATTAGAGATGGAGCAAGTTGTTCAGAGAAACCCAGGGAGGGGAAGGAACAGGCCTGCACTGAGGAACCATCCCAGCATTCAACTGGGCTTATTTTGAGAAACTATGGGCAACCAAAATCAGGTTATCCAGACTGGGAATTGAGCCTGTATCCTTACGAATGTGAGTCCAGTTGTTTACCACTGTGCCACCTTGCTAGATATGGTAACCGTAAAATTAAAAAGCACAGATTTTTAGTTTCCCAGAACGAAGCAACACGCTCACAGTGACGAGTTTTCCAGCTGGGACCCATAGGTGCCCGTTATCCCCGGACATAACATGAAATGAGGCCGTAGGATGGAGTGGCATTGGAATGCAAGAGCGGGGTAAATGGGAGTACCCCGAGAAAACCCGCCGGCAAGCGGCATCGTCCAGCATGATTCCCACATGCGAAAAATCGGGAGTGAACCCGCCCGGGGATCATACCCGGAACGCCGTGGTGAGTGGCGAGCACCCTAGCCACTGTGCCACCGCTGCCCCGCACTTTCATTAAGACTCTGACATGTTTATTTGATGGTGTTGGTACTCACTGGTGGGGCTGCGAGGAGCTGCGGACTGGGTAGAGCCCAGGCTGGACAGGGAAGTGGTCTTGGAACTGAGGCCAGGCCAGCCCTCGCGGTGCTCCCGATGCTGTCCCCTCAGCCAGCCCTCAGGTGTGCGCGCTACGTTTGAGTTCTTGTACCAGTCCGGGACATTGAGCTTCTGGAGAGAGCGCTGCACTCGGAGCTGGTGCTCCGACATCACCCGCTCCCCCTTCTGCAGCTCGTTCTCGGGGGGCTGCAACCATACCATTCCCTCCATTCAATACACTGTGTGTTGTCCATTCGTGATTATCGCTAACTCTCCTGAACCCTTGCAGAAGTTCTACTTCCAGGATATTCCTCTGCCTCATGCAAACAAAGCACCTAAAAATTACACCAACGAGACAGTGCACCGCATTCGTGCGCATTCTGCATGAGAACTATTCCTTAATATAAGTTATTCATGATAAAGTGAGCACTTTTGAAAGCCCTCTTATTTAGAATAAGTGACAATAAATATATTTTATTTTAGCTTTAGACGTTAACTTACGAGTGTAGTGGAATAGATATACTGTGTTTATTACTTATATGGCAATATATATTTAAAAAGGTGATTAAAGGATAAAATATGGCTGAAACGAAAAAGTAACTAGAGCCTTAAATGTGCTCACTTCATTGCAAACAGCCTATAGATATTACTAACATTCCAATTTCTCCCCATTTTTATTCATGTTATAAATAAAATATAATTTATAGACAAAATATAAGTCAAAGATTTATTTAACCAAAACTAAAATACTTTTATGTTAAGAGAAGTATAAAACGCTTGTCATAAATAAAAACAACCACACACATCGTACATAGAGTGATTTTTCAAAGGTTTTCAAAGTTTTGATTCAAAAAATGTGAAGAAACACAAATAGACTATAATGCAACTACGACATATTAAACACTTGTCTTGTTCACATCTACAATGTTAAGCATGGCTCACAATTAAAAGCATGACACTAACCATAGAATATAGGTGGTGTGCACAAGAAATGAGTAGGCATACTATAATTACGAACCTACTGACTCACAACTGCACAAAACGGTTGTGTGCTTGAGAAGTCTTGAAATAGTGTATAAGAGGAATGGTTATATTTAATTTCTTATACAGGTGCATGGGGCAACATGCCAATCAGAACTGGGTAGTACATTTTTGACAAAATTGTTTGTTTTAATTGAAGGACTATAGTTACACTGCACACAGTAAGAAATTTTGTGAGACGTAAATTTAAAGGAAATAACAGGTAACATTATACAAGAAGGTATTTTACAGCTTATCCACGTATTTATGACTGCAAAGCAAAAATGCAACTCTTTTAATTCAGTGTCTATTTTCAGCACAATTATGTTGCTAAAATTCTTTTTATGTATGTTAATATAGCCAAAACATTGAAATATTATTTACCAACACTGCCAACTGAAGTCAGACTCTCAGCAAAATTTCATTAGTTAAAATATTACCTAAGTATTTAATTGTGAATAAATGTTGAACAAGGTTTCTGGTTGTGAGAATGTTCTACTGTTATGTGCCTATGTTTTTTCATTGTGAAACCACCCTTATGATTGGTGATCTTATTACTAAAACTATAATGATTTACTTAACCCTTTCAGACCCACTTTAATTTATGGTTTCAAGTGTTGCAAACAAAATATTGTATGATGCGTGATGTACTTAAGTTGACACAACACTGAAGGCTATATGTTTGGCTACAGTTATATGAACCAATTATTTCTTAGACCAGTAAGATGGTTTGCGAATCATTTACCCACAAGTAAGATCATTGGTCACAGAGCTTATGTGCAGTACAGACTAAAAATACCTACACAAATGTAATGTACATAGATGTGTACACCAGATCTGGATGGGTTAATATACTTTCATTCTTATAAACAAACATGCATTTACAGTCATACATCTTATTGTGTACATCAAGCAGATCAGGAATCTCATTCTTTTTTTTAAATTACAGCAGACCATGTCTCTTCTCCAAAAATCTATTACAGGAAAACTTGCAAACTTACTTTTTTTCAGCCAGATGCATGGAAACGAGTTGAAAAGGCGAAAGTATTGTAACACAGAACCTACACGATATTTAATCTACGAATTATCCATTAAGTGGAGATCCCTGGTAGAAAAACTCCACATTCACTTAATTTCCCTAATCATATGTCACTTATCTTTCCAATAGACAAATATCTTCCAAACAGACAAATACATAATTTTTTATACCTAATCCTATTTAATTTATGTGTATTGCACATACTGCCCGGAAATCGTAAAAAAAAAAAATTACTTAACAACCAACTGTGTTATTTACACTTGCTGACATGCTTCTGTGAAAATGAAACTGACAACAATCAACTTGAAAGAACATAAAATTGAAGTCTGTGTCAAAATCTCATACACCTATTCCAAACAGAAATTAACATATTTTTAACCCCGCCCTAAGCCTTGTCAATGTAAAGTAGAACTAAACCATGCACTGTATTAAGTGCATCCTTGTGTAACACCCCTTTGCAAAGCAACTCCATGTACAAGAGACTAAGTTTTCAAGAAGATGTAAATTTATTATCGCTTGAATTCTATAAAAATTGTTGTTTGCTATGGTTTTCAAATAATTTTGGGGAGTCATTCTTTTGATAATGTGTAATTATTTGTAATTAATATTGTTCTGACTTGATGAAACTTGGCTGAAGTCGAAATCAAAGATGTATGATTTAAGCGGTTTTCACACTAGAGCGTTGTGATGCATCGCGTCGAGCATCAGCCAATCAGAGCCTTGATGCTAACGTTGAGCGTCGAGAACGTTGCACGAGCAACGAACATTAGTTTTGATGCTCGTCACCAGCGTCTGGGAATAAGAAGAATAACATTTCTGTACTTCATAATAAACTAGCGAGAAACTGAGATAAAGAATTGAAAACATACATAAACGGTTTGCAGATATACTAATCTGAATCCAAATTATAGCAATTTTACCCACCTTTAGGAAAATAAATGTATGTTTTCCGATGCCTGAAGAGTCGTTCATTTTCTAAAACATCATTTTGAATTTTAATATAATACTTTTATAAAAGAAAAGCGTATATTAATAAAAAATAACAATTTTGCTAACTAAATGGCAAAAAACATTACTGCATTTAATTCGTTTTTAGTATTTCATTGCAAACTTCCTTGCAGGAATACAGATAGCAGCACGGTCTGTGTCGCCGGTGGCCGGTGTCAGAACATTGTTCCATTGTGAAGACGCATTTCGCCGCTCTATTATGAAAACCGCTTAAATGAGCACAGACCAGATACCAGTTTGTGCAACCTCTGCAATGTGCCACCAATAGAAACCAAATGGTGTGGCGGGTCTTTTGATGTGGGCGTACCCATTCGCTGATTGGCAGTGAGTCGGTTGTAGAGGCTCTATAAAAAGGGCAGGCAAAGAGCAGATGTGAACAAAGGAATGTCGAACAAGGGCGGCCATATTTATTGAACTCGAGGCAGCATAGCCAAGAGGACTAACGTAATAGCATTTGTGATGAGTATAAGAGACAGTTTCACATTATGCTACCAACTAATTTTTAAGGAATCATTATTCTCACACAATTACAGACAGAACTGTCCAGATGATTAAGGTGGATAAATCCCCTACATTTTTAGTTCATATGTTTCTTACTGCAGTTATTCTTTCAGATGTAATATTTAGAATAAATTAATTTTGTTACACAATATGCAATTATTTATAGTCTTTTATCTTGTGGGATAAAAAATTATAAATAAATATAAATTTTCCTATGATTCATTCACGGTTACTTCGCACTTTTCTGAAGCCCTGCTGAAGTTCTACTTCCAGGGTATTCCTCCGCCTCGTGCAAACTAAGCTTAACCAAGTCTGGAAGATTACACCAGAAGGACAACGCACCGAATTTGTGTGGACTCAGTTGTAATAATATTTTCCATGAGAACTATTTCTTACTAGGTGCTACCAGCACAAGTGTTTTCTCACTGTTTTTTTTTCTTTCATATTTATTATAAAAATAATCTAGTTAAACTACAGTTTTAATGAAAAATAAGATACTTTTATGTTAAAAAAAGGTATATAACGCTTGTGATAAATTACATGTTTAGGAAATAACTAAACACGTCAGACATGGGGTCATTTTTCAAAAGTTTGATTCGAAAAGTGTGAAGAAACTGTGAATAGACTGTATTACAGTTAGAGATGTTTAAACGTATACGCTGTTTATGATTATTTGAGCACTTTTGAAATGAACCTTCAAAAATGTCACCGCCCTTACCTGCATATATTATTACACGCAAAATTACTGGCATGCATCCAGTCAAGTTGGACTCAACGAAGGGAAAGTAGTTCCATTTCTTAACATTAAATAAAAAGTGTTAAACATTTAAGTATACTAAAATGATTTCTTTTGCTTTGTTTTTAATGCATATAGTGTAAGAAGGAGCCGATTGATAAAATATCTACTCATGCTAACAATTTTACTGTTTCACTTAACCGACGCATGAATAAAGTGATAATGCCCTTTAATTTTACATATGGTGGAAGAATGCATAATGTGCATGCAAATATACCTTAAGCAGGGATTTCAAAAGTGCTCAGTTTATTTTGAACAGCATATAGCAAAGATAAACAATGTGAATTTGAAATTAACTGGTATGCCTTTAAAAAAATGGGGTGTGGCTGTATTGGGGACACGGCCGTTTGTTTTGCATGAATACGTCTACGTTGACGCGCTCGGACGCTTTGATGTTTTTTTTTACGTTACCGGCACCGCTTCACTCGATCATAAGTGGTTTTATGGGTATCATTGGATTGCTTTTGAGATGCTCTTTCTAACCGTATATACGATTTCTGTATTTCGACTTGGCTTTTTGACGAGTACAGGCCGACATTGCGTTAAGTTTTCTTTATTTTATTTATTTTTACATTAAACATATACAATGTCACCATAACCACGCCACACAAATGTTTTTACACGCGTAATCGATTGATCTTGACGAGAGCTATCGATCGAAAATTAAACGAGCATCGTAGCTTCTCCTAGTCAAAAGTTAAACTACGCGGATGTTATGAGACGCGGCGGGCGAAACAAAATCGAAATCCCCCCCCCCCCTTTTTCCCCTATACTTCGCAGTCCTCACTCATCGTAACATATTCTTTGATCCTTTGGCAATCGAGTGGTGTAATTGAATTTTGAAAGTAGACGATAGATTCGGAGCTGCGATGCCAAACAGTATATCCCGATTTTGTTACCATCGGATTTTCTGGATTGCCTCCCACTATGGTTGCAAATTTAAAGGCGTATTCACGTCAAAAAACGACCTAATGACTCTGGGAACAAAGTTGAGGAAAAATATAAACGAATAGAAGACTGATGAGACGTGCAGTGAAAAGTAAACTGCGACGAGGTAACACTACTCGGGATAAAGAGGCGGCCGAACCCCGCCTTGACGAGGCCGCAGCTGGCAAAAGGAAGCGGTGGGACAGCATGTCGGGCAAGCGACAAGCAGGCCTGGTCGTCGCGAGCGGGGTCTCTGTATCGATCACCGGCCCGCGGAGGATGCCGTAGTGGCGCCGGCGGCCTCTCGTCGATTAGGCAACTCGCCAAAGAGGCAGCGTCGTCTTTCTCTCGACGGCAGACACGCAAACAAGTCTGGTCTCCCTCCGCCAAACTTCGCAGCCGCCAACTCGCGCAGAAACGGTCGCCGGTAATATTTTCCCCCGGCCGGCGCGTTCCATTTTCCTCTTTGATATCCCGGAGGAACTTCGTCGTCTGCGGGAGACTACAGGAACAGCACACTGCACTGGGATGACGCCAGCGCACTCGTAAGTTCGCTTCTCGCGAGACTTCCAAACTGCACCACGCAGTAAACACGTGCACAAAGATGAGAATATGATTTTCTAACTACCCTAATACTAAGTGTCAAGTGTATCCCGAAAGTATGAGGGGTGCTAATTGAGTCTCAGGGCGAACCCATTACGCATGCAAGAAAGGGAAATCATGCAAGGAGACATGCATCGCGGCAGAGAGGGATTGGGCAACCACGGCAGCAATTGTAAGAAGAGACTGGGAAAAAACAGGCAAAGACATCGTAAAAACCCAGCCGACAGGAAAGAAATCGAAATTATTGCATGCATCATGAAATAGAAATGGTACGGGAGAAAGAAGGTTGGACATCATCCTTCATTATTGGTAGAGATGAATAAACTAGTAGCGAAATGAACACTGTTGTTGTCTGGGAATTGCGCTGATTTAACCAGAGTGATGCTTGCACAACACTCTGGCGAGGGAAGTGGCGCTATTGTGCCTCTTCCCTCGCGTGACGATTCCTTTTATGCGGGCGTACTCATTCTCTGATTGGTTGCGCCAGTCTCTGGGAACGGGTCTTGTGCCCGATTGGTTATTGCATGTCTGAAAAAGGCTTCTTATTGGCTGGGCTGTCAACCCGCAGGTTAGTAACCAAACGGTGACTGGCGAACGACGGTCGGAACATTTTACTGGCTAGTGTAGGGATGTTGAGAAAATATCGATATATTGAAGTGACGATAAAAAAAATTACTGTGTTTACTTTGGCAATATGCCCCAAATACAGGCACCGATCTCTCTGCAATTACTCGTGTGCTCAATATGTAATATTCCAAGCTATTGTACGATGATCGAGTACTGTAATACAAAAAATATCGGATTACGATTTACCAAAAATCGATCAATTTTCTTTCTATATATCGTTTCGTAAAACGATACTTTTATACATAACCGATATAAATAATATCGATATTTTCCCCATATAAACATCCCTAGGCCGTTTCGATCGCGTGTGCAGCTGGAGTTCGCGGTATAAGCTGTTGTTTCATCTCTGCATTCTTAAGAACTCTTTGACTGCACCATGGGCTCGCTGGCGGTTAAAGTCTGTTCACGATTAAGTGACTACT
Source organism: Dryococelus australis (assembly GCA_029891345.1). NCBI lineage: Eukaryota > Metazoa > Arthropoda > Insecta > Phasmatodea > Phasmatidae > Dryococelus > Dryococelus australis. The sequence goes on from CM056999.1 coordinate 61,484,600, forward strand.
TTTAAAATCAACCTTACAAAAATGTCACTGCCCCTACCTGACTATATTTTAACGGGTGCAGTGAGTCACATGCACCCAGTAAAGCTGATAACGATGGATGGGAAATAGTTCCGTATCTTAACGTCGAATAAAAAGTGTTAGGCAACCATTTCTGATGACTTAAATTATTTATTTCTCTTTCTGGATTTTTTAATGCATCGAAGTGTAAAACTGAGCAGATTTGTTAAACATTTACTTTTCTAATAATTCCACAGTTTCACTTGGCCGACGCTTGAATAACGTGATGAAGCCCATGGCAATGTTAATCTTACATAAGGCGGTAGAATACACCGCGTGCATTCAAGTATATCTTAAGCAGGGCTTTCAAAATTATATATGATTTCTGTATTTCGACTTGGCTTTTTGATGAGTACAAGCCAAAACAGTGTTAAGTTTTCTTAACTTTTCACATTAATCTCATACAATTTCTCCATAACCATGCCACACAAAAATTTTTATAAACGCAATCGATTGATGTTGACGAGAACTGTAGATTGAAACTTAAACGAGCGTCGTAGCTTCTCCTAGTCAGAAGTTATACTACGCGGAAGTTATGAGACGCGACGAAACGAACTCAAAATTACGCCACCCCCCCCCCCCCTTTCCACGCGCGATGTTTCACAGTCCTCACTCCACGTAACATATTCTTGGAACCTTTGGCAAACGATAGGGACAGGTGTTTTTCGCGAAAAGATTTTAAGACCAGATATTCTACAAAACACTTCAGTTTATATGTACTTTCGTGGTTGGATGGTTTTAAATGTCACGTGCCTCAAGTGTCTGTCCACGAATCATGGACGTTCGGTATCGTAGTACTTTATTACGAATGGCCCAGTCAAATAATAACATGTCACCTCATGTAGACACGCGGCCAATAACCAAAGTAAGTTGTGGTTGTGGTCGTAGTATATTGAAGTCTAGTATGGCCATAAATATGTTCGCGAAAAGCGACTGTACGTAGCAATCGAGTAGTGTAAATTAATTTTGAATGTAGACGATAGATTCGGAGCTGCAATTCCAAACTGAATCCCTCGATTTTGTTATCATAGCATTTTCTGGATTGCCTCCAACTATGGTTGTATATTTAAAAGACGTATTCGCGTTAAAAGAGTGAATAAACCGCGAACAGACAGTAGCTGCAATGTGCGGCTGTTACCTTCTCCCAGGAGGACAGTTGCTGATACCTTCGGACGAGCTCGCGGTACCTCGCCTGGTTCCTCATGACACCGGCCGTTGACTGACTGCTGGCTGACTGGGGCGGGCTAATTGAGGCGGACGTGTTCGCGGCTCTCCGCCGAAATGTCGCAACGACATTAACACCCATCCTCCTAAGGCTCAGGGGCACCTTCAAAACAACAGCCACGGGCGAGCCATTCCCGCCGCCCACCCGCGCACAATACCTACCGCCAATTAGGGGCAGCGCCCCGGCGCACCTGCTCGCGTCAGCCTTCCAGTTCCCGGCCACAGTCACGTGACCTCTAGGGGACGACGCAGCGGGTCACCGCCTACCTCGACCCCAACATCACTGCCCGCTCCTCCACATGGCGCGCGCCTTTCACATTTATATAAGCTGTTCACGGTAAAGTGAGCTCTTTGAAATCAACCTTTGAAATATGTCATTGCCCCTACCTGCGTATATTTTGACGGGCGTAGTTTGAGGCCCTAGTTACATTTTCCTTTTAACCATTTTTTATCTTTTAAGCGCCCTTTTAAATAAATATTGCAATGTAAGAAATTAAACACAGTGTGTATATTCTACCACAAACTGAAATTAACGTCTAAGGCTAAAATAAAATATATTTACTGACTATTATTTCAGATGAGAGGGCTTTCAAAAGTACTAACTTTACCGTGAATAGCCTATACGTGCAGGTATTAACGAAGCACTTTTAAATTCGGCAGAAAAGTTCCCTTCATGTTTTAACAATCAACTAATAAGAGTATATTTTTAATGAAAAATGTTAACGTAAGACCATCATATGAATTACTCTCGTTGTATATAATGAAATAATTGCAACACTGTTTACAAATACTTGTCATAATCGATTTACTGCACATCAATTTCAGCCACACTAATAATTCTTATAACTGAATATATATATTAACTTTAGTACCGATCACAATTATTACGACTGCCCTACTTGGTGGAGGCTTTCTTGCAAATTGAGTATTCTGATGCAACCCCCCCCCCCCCAACCCCTCGCCACTCCCAAAAAAAAAAAACAAATACGTTTAAATTTCTATTAACAATAAATTATTATTATTTAATTTTTTTAACAAATAACTAAATTTTAGTCACGTCCTGCCGTAAAGCACCTGTCACACGGTCAAATTTTTTCCGTCAAACTGTTTCCAATAAGTTTGCTCAAATAAAGTTGGACAGTTATAACGTCATCGAAACGTCATAAACGCCGCCATATTTGTCTGGGAAAGTTGTACGGCTTCAGTTTCGTTCCAACATTAGAAGATTGAACCGATACTAAAAATTTATTTGATGTTTGACGGTTTCAGCCAATCAGAATCGTGCACGACAAAGATGGACGTCACGAAACTTTAAAATAACGAACTATTGCTGGAAACGAAGTAGGTAATGAAGACAATTAATTTATGTAGAAGCTGTTTGGGCATGAATGCTATTTTAAGTGAATATTACACACAATATTACGAACTCAGAGGCATTCGATTTCATTGTGCAGGAAACATGTCTGATAAATAAAATTTGAATTTAGAAAAAAAAGTGAAAATAAATTACAACATTCGTTACATTTCTTCCTTGAATTGACTGCATTGAAACACAACAGCATAGTCTCACTTTGAAAATAATTGTTAAATAAATATTCAGATTAGATCGTTCCAAAAATAAATAAATTTGATAGTGTAACACATTTAAAAACACATTCAAGATTATTTAATAAAATTTGTTGGAAGGAAAAATTTGATGGCCGTATTTTGTCTTCAAAATGTTATTGGCAAATGTAGTTGAAGGAGAAACTTTGACAGTGTGAGCGTAGCTGCGGCGATGGAAAATAGCTTAGATAATATTCGCGCGTATCTCGTTCCCTCGCAATTTTAAGCTTTGACTACAGGGTTTTAAAGCACCAATCGGTTCAGGAACGATACAGCCTTGTCCCTATAGTTTAAAACCCTGTTTTACAGAAGAATAAATATCGTAAACAACTATTTTTGCTGACTTCCATACGTGCCAACGGCCACATTCATGTTTCAATAGCCAAATTTATAACTTTTCAACAAAATTACGACTTTCATTTCTGCCCTGAAAAAAAAATGTACACTCAGATATTCCATGCTTAAAAAAAAAAAATTAGAATACACACACCTATAGGCTGTTCACGGTAAAGCGAGCACTTTTTAAGGCCCCTGCAATAGGTATTAACCCCTTATAAATATACCTTATTGCAGTCTCAGACGTTAACATTTCAGAGTGAAGAAATGTATACACTGTGTTTATTAGTCATATTACAACGTTCACATTAAAAATTGGCAGAAAGGTAGAAAGTAATTGTAATGAAAAATTTTGCAAGGCCTTAAGAAGTGTCTCACTTTACCGTGAACAGCCTGTAGCAGGGCTGCTTAAGCGTTGTCTCTTGTCTGATATAATTTTTTTTTAATAGACATGAAAATCTGTCTTTAAAAAGCGCGAGTGACCTACATACCGCCACGTCAACAGGGGAAGGGAGGGCGACAACTTCGGGTGCCGCAATGTCGCGACTCTCCCATGAATCTTCTCCAGTTCCAGGACGTGAACGCGAACGCGAACATGTTTGAAAAGTAACCGGCGGAATGGCCGGAACTGACGTAGGGAGGAATCCTTCGGGGCCAATACGCAGAGACCTGCAAAATTCGCGTTATTTTTTTTGCGTCAAGCTAAAATTCACAGTACTGTATATACTCGAGCCGGCGTCGTTTCGTGATTGGACACATGGTTGTGGAGCGTTCAATTATTGGCGCAGTTACCAGGGGCGTGTCAAATAAAGACTGGTCCAATGAAAAACGTATTGCAAAGAAAACGTGTTTAAAGTTTAACATGTCCTCAAATAATAACAATTGGTCGTCACAATCGTAATAGTTTTATATTATATAGAAACACACGCATAATATATATGTATAATTTCTCCTGCAATCATTTGTGTTTTAAAAAATACTCCCCAAGGAAGCATTATTATGTAGCCTACGTATTAATAGCATTCCGTTCAGAGCGCTGTTACCAATTAGCTGAAAACGTCCACTGTAAAAACTCTTTCTTTGCTGCATCACATGATTTGTTTCCGCAAAAAAAAAAAAGGAGTTGTTTAAATATGCGTCCAACGGCTGTTAAACTGAAAGTATTCTACATAGGAGCTCAGTTACACGTGGTTTTTTGTAGCATCCTGGATAGTAAAGGAACCGTAAGGTAAGTGGCAATTTTCCGTAACCATACTGGAAAATTAATTAATTAATAAGTCATCGATAATTTTTTATCTTATTTGTCTCACTGTGGAATAACCTGTCCTATTACAACTTGAAACTAAGGTACAAGATGAAAAAAAAAATCACAAGTAAGAATCTTTTCAATAAGTCTAAATAATTTTTCCTACAATAAATACCTTAAGTAATCGATTTGTGACGTAAATTTCCAAAGTGTGAATTTTACCGCCCAATAATGTGAACATCCAGTCTGTTGGTACATGATTCAAGCCCACTGCGAGAACGAGGTATTGTCTTTTGCTGAATGCGACGTAAACCGGAAGTTCAACTTTTTTTTCCGGAGGGGCGGAATTGGGATAGCGAGCGAGAAAAGTTTTCTAAAATATTTTCTTTTTCAATAATTTCCCCGTTTCACTTGACCGACGCACGAATAAAGTAATGAGGCTCGTGACAATGTTAATTTTCATAAGGCGGAATAATACACAACGTGCATACAGATAGATTTCAAGCAGGGATTTCAAAAGTGCTCATTTTATCATGAATAGCTTATAATAACAAGATTGAATTGCTCTGTAATAAGTTTTGAAGGCAGCAGAAACTAAACTTCAAGACTCGCATCAGAACGTGGTCTGTTCTGTTATGTTATCGAAGTTGTTGTTGCGAGAAGTCGTTCTCTTGTGTCTTCTGCCTCATGAACTTTGTTTCAAATGTACTATCACTAGAGACGATTATTTATCACGGGAAATGTTGACGGCTGCTTATATCCAACCTACTGTACTGACGTTAACAGTCTTCTTCCTCATTGCCTGTCATGCACATACGACGCTGCTATCCAATTTTATTGCCCAATGAGTACTCTGATACTCTAAAGAACGTTTGTAATTTGTCTGCAAATAATCAAGCCGAATCAAAATATCATCCATCCAATAATATGAAAGGATTGAGCAGTCAATGTGTTTTTGAAAATATGTTGAATTGAAATTTTTTTTGTCTCTTTTTTTTTTTGTGTATCCCCAACACGATCACGATTGACAGTTATGTCAGCATTATTATCTACTTTTAATTATATAATATATTCACAGTCACTTCCAAATTTTCTGAAGCCCTGCTAAAGTTCTACTTCCAGAATATTCATCCACCTCATACAAACAAAACTTAACCAAGTCTAGAGAATTACACAAAAAGGTCAATGCACCGCATTCGTGTGCACTCAGTTTAATAGTATTTTGTATAAGAACTATTTATTACTACACATTACATTACCAACACACCTATTTTTTCTCTGTTTTTATTTGTAGTAATTATAAATGAAACATTATAGTTTATAAAAAAAGAAATTAATTTAATTAAAAATAAGGTGAATCTTTTATGTTAACATAAGTGTAAATCAGTTGAGGTAAATTGCATATTTAGGACAAAACCTAACACGTCATTCATGGGGTGATTTTTCAAAGGTTTGATTCAAAAAATGCGAAGAAACAGCGAATATTACACGATAACAAGAACCTTTCTGCCTCACACAGAAGCAGGCACGCTTACTTCACTGAATTACTTTCATTACTAACAGGCTCACTGTCAGTATATTACCGAGTTGAAAGTGACCCAATATTCACGGAACTTAAATTTCCGCGACCAAATTTGGCCCTCGGTTTACGCCGACTGTAAGTAAGCACGCGGCAAGGCGCCATGTAAAATAAATACGGCCGTGGCACAAATATAAACGAACGACATGTTTTCTTAAGATTCGAAAACATTCATTCGCAGAACGCTCCAAAATGCTTTCCTTGTTTTCCTGTAAGGACCTTGGACTTGTGTCTGAAATCGTGGTTTTCGAGGAGTTTTACTACTTTACGCCACTGCTTAAAATCTAAGTGGTATTATTTTTAAATGAACAAAGACCAACTTCAGTCCTCGGCTTCAAAAACTTGACGGAGCGACCTTGCTTATTTTCGGAGAAATTACAACAGCCGTGACGGCGGTCCGGAGTGGAGTAAAGTTACGAGCGTCTAGAGAGTAGAGGAAAGAAAGAGAACAGGCGAGGAGAGAGTGAGAAATAGGGAGGAAGAGGGAGAGGAGCAGGCGGTAATTACTGCACGTAGGCGCTACAATGGAGACATGGTAGAGTGAAGAGTTCATTAGGTGACGACAATGCGAATCAACCGAGCGCAAGGAAAGAGTTTACTGTTTATAGCAAACAGGAGCCCGTGGCGGTGTGGCATCAGCACAAGCCAAGAGGGAAAACTAAACCATTTTATAGTCATTTTACTAACTAACGCTTAAGTTTACAAACCACTAGTCGAAACTGATGATTTTGAATCAAACCTTTGAAAAATCACCCCATGTGTCGTGACGTGTTTTGTTGTTTTGTAGGGGCGGGAGACAAGAGAGAAAATAAAGGAGACAGGAAGGAATCTGAGAAAACCCCAAGAGATAGAACTGGTGAAAGAATCAGGAGGGAATGAGAGAGCATGAAAAAAAATAACATCGTAATGTTAGAGCGCGAGAAAAAGAAGAAAGATTCAAGAGCATGAAGAGGATGGAAGGAATGATAGAGCAGGAGGGAAAAACGGGAAATGCCGAGGGAGGAAACGTAAATCCAAGATGACCGCCATTGGCGAGGAATGACAGAGCAGGAGGTTTCAGCGTGACATCAAACAAGATGGCCGCAGCGTGTCCCCGATCCCCGCCAGGACGCCAGGTGACGGATAACCGTAATTTTATAACCACTAATCGACCCCAAGAATAATGTAACATAATCTGATCATTCATAATTTCTAACTGTACAGCAGGATTTTGCTGGCTACAGAATTTACCCTAAACATTTACGATAATTCATCTAGCCGAGATAAAGTTATGGCTTCGACAAGTGCTACACAGTTAAGAATTGCAACTTTCTTTTACGCATTACGTGCGACCAGCTTATCAGCTTTTAATGCGAGATAATCTGTGGCAAGTCAAGTCTGTGACGCATTCAAGGTTGTCACACTCGAGACCTACACTCACAATCTGAATGCGAAACTCTGTTTCAAACTGTGAGTTAAAGGCCAACTCTTCATGTGCAGCCGTCGATCACAGACGCGCCTCTCACTACACCACATATCGACCGTCTGAATACAACCTCAGATGTACAGGTTATTGGAAAATACACAAGCCGTGCCTGCAATCCAACTTCAATTTTAAAAAAATATTTCTCTAAGTAAATTACAAATGTTTACTTGCCTCAGGATCCATTTCCATACAGTAACACATCTGGTCACAGTTTTCGCATAATTGGCTATCAAAACTGTAATTCTAATTATTTCGCTATGTGGAAATATCAAAACTAAATTATGCAGAGCAGAGATAATAGTCATCCCTGGCGGCCGTCCGGACAGAAACACAAAAACAAACACAAAAGTAAACACGAAAGTTGTTCAACTTAGCGAACTGAAAAATTGTGCATTCTAAATTCGAATCAGTGGAAAACCCCTGATTCGCAGTGAAAATGGCTCCAGTTAGAATAGTGGGGGGGAAAAAACACTGATAGTTTCAATGGAAAGATTCCGCTGATTGAATAAGTGATGTGAAAAATTTCACTGATTCTAAGTCGAGTCATTTTCACTGCGAATCAGTGTTTTTCCACTAATTCTAATTTAGAGTAATGGATTAAAATTTTACTGCACTGGTTAACTCGAGACATGTGTAAGATTCTTCTATGAAATTATTTTTTTACGAGTGTAAATTAATAGCAAATTGAGCATTTTACAAACAAGAAATACACGAATGCTGTCTTTCGATTTACTTTGCCATTGTTTCATTTAAGTAAAGGCTTTAATTTTTCTTATTCCTCCATTACAAAAATTAAAGTCTGTGACTAAGATAATTATGCAAAAATTAAAACCAAAGCACAGTTCTCTTATACGAAAATTACATGAATTATCTATACGTAGTATAAAACAAAAGTCGCCCGGCCGCATGTGTTTTGTGTATTCGGGTAAGTCTTCTAAACTACTTGATGGGTTTTGATGCGGTTTTCACCATCACTTAGAGAATTTCTCGAGGAAGGGTTTAGGTATAATACATTAATATTTAATGTAAGGATAGCAGAAAAATGTTGACGTTTTCTAATCAAGTCGGAAAAAGCCGCTTTTCGGGCGCTTACATGGCTTACGCTGACTAAACAATAAGAGATACACCAACTTAATGTACTACAGAATTGTAGAGCTCAAAAAGGCCTACAAAAAAGTCCGCGACAACATATGTTTATCTTTTAAGGATGACCCACCCACAGTAACCACTTTTGTCTTTTAAAGTTCACTTACGAAGATTTTGTGTACAACACAGTATTAATCCTATGTTAGTTACCTTAAGCATTTGCTGTAAACCTAAACAATACCATATCTGTAAAATACACCCAAGAGAGTCCGGAGGAAAGGGGTCGCTAGTAATACCATGCATCGACTGTGTTTCACATAAATAAAAAATAATGAGCTAAAATGTATCCTACGCGCTTAGTGACTTCAAAAATATAGCAAGACGGCCTGGCAGACATACGTGGTGGAGCGCCAGCTCACAATGCGAACTGTCTTGTCGAATTCTGGGTGAGACGCGAATGGGTCTGCCGTTGCCACGTTTAAATACACATTCAAAGCATGCAAGCTATCCTTGACCCGCATATCATCTAGAGCGGTGGCGTGTTTTTTTAACAGCAATAAAACCATTTTTCGTGCCTACAAAATTAAGTACCTTCTGAATAAAGTGACCGTAAGTAGAGGCTGTTCATGGTAAAATGAGCATTTTGGAAAGCCCTGCTTAAGATATACTTGTATGCACGTTGTGTATTCTTCCGCCTTATGTAAAATTAACATTGCCATGGGCCTCATCGCTTTATTCATACGTCGGTCAAGTGAAACTGTGATATCATTAGAAAAATTAATATCTTACAAATCTGTTTATATTTTTACACTTTGATGAATTCAAAAAAATTTAAGCATAAGAAATAATTTAAGTTATCACCAATAGTAACCTAACACCTTTTATTAGACGTTAACATTTGAAACCAGTTTCCATCCAACGTTACCAACTTTACTGGACGCATGTCACTCAGTGCTCCCGTTAAAATACATGCAGGCAGAAACAGTGACTTTTTTCGAAGCTTGATTTCGAAAGTGCTCACTTTGTCGTGAACAGCCTTTAGTTTACTTACGCAAGAGCCGTACGAGCCACGCGATATGCGTTCATTCTCAGAAAAGGAGTATAATTAAATACGTGGTTCGAGTTTTCAGACCTGCGAACAAATCTCGTCAGTAGTCTGTGGTTCCTCCAAACAAGCAGCCGAGTTCCGACTGCCGGAAATGATGTCTTATCGGACCCCGTACCCCTACCCGTCCCTTTCCTAAATGTTTTGGAGAGCATATATTTGTCATGCACGTCTTTCCGTAACGACCCTACCTCAACAGATAAAATGAGTTTATCAATGCCAACGTTTTCTTCGCAACAAAGAAATTAGAACTAACTGCCAGTCATATGGCGGATCATCTACAGAAATCCTCTTGCATGAACGGCTGCCTTACAACATGCAAATATATTTGCTGCTAAAGGATTTTCACGAATAAAGTGAGCACTTTAGAAATTAACCTTAGAAAAAATTACTGCTCCTGTATGCATACATTTTAATGGGAGCACTGAGCGACATTCGCCCAGTGAAGTTGGTAACGATGGATGGAAAGTAGTTCCATATCTTAACTTCGAATAAAAAGTGTTAGGTGACCATTTGTGATAACTTAACATTATTTTTTCGCTTTCTGGTTTTTTTATGCAACGAAATGAAGAAATGAGCGGATTTGTAGAGTATTTACTGTCTTGATAATTTCACAGTTTTATTTGACCGACGCATGAATAAAGTGATGAGGCCCATGTCAAGGTTAATTTTACATAAGGCGGAAGAATATACAACGTGCCTACACGTAGCTCTTAAGCAGGGCTTTGAAAAGAGCTCACATTACCGTGAACAGCTCATAAACGAATGTTATTACGTTATGACGCTTCTCTCCCATAAGCGTGATGTGGCTTCGTAGGATATAACTTCCCAGCACGAAGTAGCACGATGGACGTGTTGCGAACACGAAGGGCGTCGGATGGGTGCACGCCCTTCGTGGGGACGACTGGTTAAATATGCACCAATGAGCTACTAGGACACAGAGACCGGTGCACAATCCCGCGCGATGCACCGACACTTCGGCGGAGGATAGAGATCCGCGTCTGTGAGCAAGAAAGCGAGAGCGGATCGCATAAAGCACTCACGACCGCTCAACTGTACACTCACGACGGGCAACTAAGGAACACAAAATCCCCTCGGTTCTGTTTACAACATCCACACACCACAATAGAAGCATATCGTTGTTGGAAAGGTCTTCGTGTTCAAATTTAACCCGTTCCGTCCCGATTTAATTTTCCGAGCTCGAGTACTGCAATCATTGAGTGTAATAATTTTATGGGCGTGGCTGTACTTGAGAGTCGAGCGTGTTTCTTGGTAAATGTTGTTCACGGTAAAGTGAGCACTTTTGAAAGCCCTGCTTAAGATATACTTGTATGCACATTCCGTATACTTCCGCCATATGTAAAATTAACATTGCCATGGGATATATTACTTTATTCATGCGTCGGTCAAGTGAAACTGTGAAATTTTAAGAAAAGTACATAGTTAACAATTTTGCTATATTCTTACTCTTATATGCATTAAAAATACAGAAAGTAAAACAAATAATTTGAATATTCTTGAATGTTTTCCTAATACTTTCAATTTAACGTTAAGAAATGGAACTACTTTCTCTCCGTCGTTACCAACCTTACAGGGAGCATGTTAGTCAGTGTGCCGTTAAAATAGAAGGTGGTAGGGGCAGTGGCATTTTTCATAGGTAGAGCCCCGAGTATTTCGCGGATTGAGTTGGCAGCAAGCTAGGCTGGACGACCCTCTATACACTCGAAACAATATCGTTTGCTTATTGGTTGCTGTGATAAAGTGAGGCCTCTGTACAGGATTGTAAAATACTCACTGACACTACTACTTCGTACTTATTACTGGCTCACAGTTAAATGGGGCGTTTCTAAATACCCGTCGTCCAATCACAACAGTAGGGGAAAAGAACAACTGTTTGGAGCCTACCTCGCCTCCGAATGAATTGGGGAAATACTCGTGGCTCTATTCATAGGTTGATTTCAAAAGTGCCCGCTTTACCGTGAACAGCCTATACCAGTGAACAGCATGGCCGAGTGTTCAGTGTAATCAACATAAATCATCATAAATGATAGACACGCAAGCTTTCGCAAGTCTGTTCACTCGCTTGCAAGACGCTCGAAATACCGGTCACTGATACCTTGTAGCACGCACAGCACCGGCCATCAGTATAATCACGGCCGTAGAAGACAGTTCTTGACACTAGCTTGAAATGTTGACGCCCTAATTGACCCATTTAGTTCATGAACCCAGCCGCAGAGCGCTGCTATTGAAGTAGTGCTGTTGACAAGGCTAACATAGGGAGGGGAATTGCAATTTTTTTCTTAAAATGGAGGAATGACATTCATACCTCTATGGTGTTATCCCTAACCAGAAATGTTAACAACACTAGTTTACTTGCAGCGCTTTGCGGCTACTGCATGAACTAAATCAGTCAATAAGGGGGTCAATTCGCTAACATTATTAGATAGGCGAGTGTCTAGACCTGAATTCTACGGCTGTGAGTATAATCATGTGCAATATGTCCTCCATCATATTTAATGCAAGCCTCGCACTCAGTTCGACGGCGGCAGAAGGCATTTTTTTCTTTTGAATACGAAAGAAGACGACTTATACCAACTGTGCTTTATCATGTTTGTGGTTACTTAAGGGAACCACCACATTAACTGTTTCGACACTTGGCGAATTCCCGTAACGAAAACACTACGTTCAAAAGATTAGTTGTGAAACGCGTACAGGCTGTTTCAGACCAAATGGTACAAACGTCGTGAGGGGATTCTCTATGCAAAATGGGACCAAAAAGGTAGTACGACTTATAGGCCAAAGTGATTACTGAGGGAGCTACGCTCCCTTAATGCATCAAGTTTGGGAATACTTTTCTGGACATAAGTAAGAAACTACGCGATATTAAACAACAAAATTTAGGATAGCATTAATGTGAACGAAACTGTTGAATATGTGCATTTTTGTTTGGTAATATCGTCCCTAGCATTAGTAAAATTGGGCGTGGCATCAGTGCAATGTTCGAAATTTGTAACCATGCATATCAATCGATATTTTTCGACATATTAATAATTCTCATGTACTGATTAACATAAATGTTGCCTTTGTGCAAAATTCTCAAACCATCGGTTCTCTTTGAAATTATCACTATTGTCAAGTGTTGAGTTAAAATGCCTTGCATCTATGCAACATGTGATCATAAGCTTAACGGTTTGTCTATCGCGCGGGCGAAGTACAAAATTAAATAATCCAGTGCACTGTTGTTGAGTCGGCATTTAGGCCATATATAGTTTCAATCACACATTCAACGAGTGACAATTGTAAAATTACAGCATTTATCATTCGCCTAAATGTCGACTCAACAAAAATGGAAATTTCAAAGAGAATCTATGGTCTGACAGGTTTGCACAAAGCCAACCTTTCATGTTAATCTAACATGATAGTTATTAATCTGTCGAAAAATATCGATTAATATTCATTTTTACAAAATTTCGAACTTTACACTAATGCCAGAGGGGTGATATATCAAACAAAAATGCACGCATTCAACAGCTTCGTTCACATTAATGCTATACCAAATTTTGTTATTTAATATCGCGTAGTTTCTTATTCAAGTCCATAAAAGCATTCCCAAATCTCAGGCTATAAGTCGTATTACGTTTTTCGTCCCATTTTGCATTGAGAATCACCTCCGACGTTTGTACCATTTGGTCTGAAACAACCTGCAAGTGCCAGAAAAAAATAATAACATTTTATAGGCTGCCGCATTTTGCTTTTCGCTGTGTGTTTATTTCACTTCTCCACGCACGAACTCAGCAGTTGTGCCAACAAATGTCTGTTAATGGCCCACTGTGTTAGAGGATGCGGGCATCTTCAAGTACGCCTATAACATGAGTGATTCCAGTAGGTACTGCATATCAGCCAATCATGAGCAGTCAAGTATTTTATGCTGGAGCAGTACTTCCAGCCTCACGATACATTTGGAGGTATTTTTCATTGTGTGCTCATGTTTTACTGGTCTAAGGAATACCATTAAATAGACGGGTGTGCGAGGTTTTATACGAGAACAAATGACATACGGGCACGGTGATGAAAATGTTACGTACAGAAGCGAAATTGCAAGTCTATTCTTCTGATGCGAACCTACTCGGTCTTCTGGCTCCGCCAAACTTTAGTATATACTGTTCACGAAAAAATGAGCACTTTTGAAAACCCTACTTAAGATCTACTTGTATGCACGTTGTGTCTTCTTTCGCCTTGTGTACAATTAACATTGCCACGGGCCTCAGCACTTTATTCATGCGTCGGTCAAGCAAAACTGTAAAATTATTAGTAAAGTAAATATTTTAAAAATCTACTCATTTTTACACTTCTATGCATTAAAAGAGCAGAAAGCGAAAGAAATAATTTAAGTTATCACAAATGGTTACCTAACACCGTTTATTCGGTGTTAAGAATTGAAACTACTTTCCATCCTTCGCTACCTACTTTACTGTGCGCATGTCACTCATTGCGCCCGTTAAAATATATGCAAGTAGGGCCAGGGACTTTTTTCTAAGGTTGCCTTCAACAGTGCTCACTTTATCATGAACAGGCTTTAACAAGCAGTGTTTCTCATTGGCCACTGCGTGTTGTGAAAGATACCCTAATGAGTGAGTCTCCGCCTGACAAGAAACCTACCTACATGCGACGATTTTTCTGTGGCTTTCTTCCATTCTGCTGGCATTTGCAACTCGACGCGTGTTTCTTTTAGCGGCGCCACTTTATGTTCTTCCTGATGTCTGGATATTTTTACGTCGAAATCTCGAGTCCACACGAGTGCTGCCAACACACAATAGGTACACCGTATGTTTGAACTTAAAACGGTCGCGTTTCGAGTTTGATTCTTTGGTTTATTCCTCGCACATGTTTAATTCCCAAGACAACTTTGTGACCAAAGTGGATGTACTGTTCTAATTTATCGAAGTTGATGCCAGGCAGGCAGTTATAATGTTATGCAATAAAAAGAAATTATACTCGTGTAAAGAATGGTTCAAGAAATTCATAATTCTGACTCTCCCAAGACAATATATTTATTCATTATTATTCTGCTTCAGATGATTCTCAGAATTTCATCAAAAATGCAAGTATTCATACATATAATACCTGACATAATAATATTGGTCCTGAAGTCAAAATCATTCTGCTTCATAAGTGACTGCCTTACGCATGACACAACAGCATTTTTCACCTTCCAAAAACCATTATTACAACACATAAAAAGCGAACTACCGCGCTTGAAACATACAATTTACGTCAGTAATGGCAGTGCAGCACAGTATGAAAACTATAAAAAACTTCATTAACTTATGTTTTCATCAATAAGATCATGGCCTATCAGCTGAGTTGAACTTCTTTGCCACCAGCCATGGCAAACATGTGTACGATGGTGTCGGTGATACAATCAAACGACTAGCTACGAGAGCCAGTCTTCAGAGAACAGTTGATGGGCACATATAAACTCGCAGGACTTATTCAAATTTGCTTCAGAAAATATAAAAGGAATTGAAGTTTTTTACACATATGTGGTAGAAATGGAGTCTAATGAGGAATTTCTAAATGAACGCTATGCAAATGCAAGATCCATTCCAGGTATTAGAGAAAATGATTACTTCAAACCTTTAAACGAAACAACTTTGTTAGTAAAACGAGTTTCAATTTCTGAAAAATCTTTTGAAGCTGTTGTTGGTGTATAGAACAGGGAAGAACTGATGGCTATTCCGCCAAAGAAATATTGTGCGGTTAATTCTGACCAAAAGTGGTGGTTAGGCAAAAATCCTTGAAGTTTCTGATGTTGAAAGAGATGCTAAAGTTTAATTTTGGCACCCTTGTGGCCCTTCATCGACATTTTATTGGCCAGTTCCCTCATCAACATCTACATCTGACAGGACACGTGCATTAGAAGATGACGTTCAGAAAATTATCGAGGAAATGGTGGAAACTGTAACGAAGTAGTAAGCAGTGTGTTAACAAACCTGCAAACAAGAGTGACACTGTGTGTATTTAGCCTACTTATGGTAAGATAGTCTGCCAAAATAATGTGATAATTGCATTTGGCATATTTTGTAGTAGCGTTCATTTATTTAAACAATTATTTTCTTTCAGAGGAGGATTAGGTAATATATGGGTATGATTACCTAATTATTAAACAAAAATTGTTTATTAAAAACCATACAAAACACCCTTTTGATATTTTAACAGCAGTAACCTTATGATAATCTCTTCGAGGTGCAAAATGGCTTATGTTTGTTTTGCA
Organism: Dryococelus australis; assembly: GCA_029891345.1. Taxonomy (NCBI): domain Eukaryota; kingdom Metazoa; phylum Arthropoda; class Insecta; order Phasmatodea; family Phasmatidae; genus Dryococelus; species Dryococelus australis. Next base: position 61,500,577 of record CM056999.1, read on the forward strand.
TGCTTACTGGAATTTTGTTTCGAAGGAGTTTGCAACTTCTCTATCTTAATTAAGAAAGTAAAAAATATTGCCTTCCAATTGCAACATGAACGAACCTGATGCCTTGAAAATTGAAGAAGTTATAGTGATTTCAGTGTACTAATGCACGTTATCGAAGAACATTTGCCTATAGCAAATATATTGTGTGTATCATATCCCAAAAAACGTATCTTGCACATTACATGTTATAAGTCACATTTAAGTCTTGATTGTAAATTCTGGTACCCTATCAGAATTCACAATTATATTTAAATCAATTTGTTTGCAAACAGGCAGTAAACAACAAAAACACGCCGTTTTAAAGTGTCGACTTTCGCTCGACGTCTCATTCGATACTCTCGAATCTCGCTTGTCAAAAATCGATTCAGCTGCAACTACCGCAATCGATTTCTCCAAACAAAGACGTTTTCACTAGTGCACATGGTTGATATTACGTTTCTTTATGATATTTACGCTAATATTTACCATTTTTCGCACTGTCAAGAATCTGATAATGTGTTGAACTACTATCGTTACAGCATTTATCGAAAAATTAAGAATTTTAAAGGGCCTTGTAAAAAAATAAGACTTTAAAGGACCATGCAAGAAAATAAGGACTTTTAAGGGCTCTTAGAATCTAGTATAGCAATTAAGAACTTTTAAAGGACTTCTAAGGACCGTAAGAACCCTGTTGCAGCTATATTATATTATGACAGCGGCAAACACAAATTTTTCTGCAAATACTTAAAGTACTAATTAGGTATTCAGTGATATTTTTTTTTAAATGTGTACTGTTCAGTTCGTACGTAAAGTTAACCTTGGTAGAAATTTCATATATTTTTTCCCAGCACCTAAATCATTTTTTCTCACTTATAGGTCACGCCCGTTTTCAATAAATTGTTTGAAATAAAATGTTATACATATGTGATAAAATACGGTAAATTGGAGAAGTCCAGCATTACTTTCAGGAAAATTTGTATTCCCAAGCAATTGAAATACAAAAACTATTATTTTTGTGGTTGTGAATTTATTAGTTTGGGCAAAACAAAGGTTAAAACATAGCTGTTAGAATCAACATTACATTACTTCATGCACTGTTATATTAAAAATCATACTTGTTGTCTTCTTGTTAAAAATTTTTACTGTCTATCACATGCACACACACACGTAGTCTGTTGTTACATTGCCAAACCCCACATGCAAAATCAGTTTCATTGCAGTTTAGTAAAGAATTTACTCCAATTCCAGTAACCAGAATTACTGGTTTGTAACACTCCATACTGTAAACCAGATAATGACCATGTACTTCTCAGTTGGCCGTTCTATATTCAACAGTTAATATTTCAGAACAGGTCTGTGAGAACAAATCATCATTGAAGTACACAAGTATAGATACACTCAAATATCGACAAAATCAACCCTTGGAATAACGATTCTTTCAAAGTAAATCAGGGCGTCTACTTGATGATGCATAAATAAAATTTTGGAACTTTTTCATATACAGTGTAAACTTAATCCATTGAACACAGATGGATTGAAATGCAATGTCCACAGAAAATTTTCAGTGGTCCCAACCAAATTCCTATGTAAAATAAAAAAGTAAATTTTTGCACATCTAAAAATTCATTTTTTCTCCATTTATCAAACAAAACCTTCTGTAACATCGCTGAAAACACATGCTCCGATCATTAATCAAAGAAGTATTAACAAATATGTATAAGTATCAACTGTATTCACCCCAGCATACAGTCTGTATACAGTTCTTAATGTGCACATGCACAAGTAATACTAATAGATTGGACAGATAAAATAAATTTTCAACACACATAGTTTTCGTTTACTACTCACTGCCCTGCACTAAGTCCTATTTATGTAATTTACAACTTCCGAAACAACCTGTTGTTGATTTCGTCACAATGTGGCACTTAACCCGTACTTTGTAACAAAAACTAACAAATAATAATATACATATCAGACTACACGTCATTAGAATCACCTGTGTTTATCGAGGCAAGCAAAATCGTGAAATTTTCGCCAAAAATAATTTATTTCCGCGAACTTGACTAATATTCGTAAGACTGCCAAATAATCACGAAAATAACATATTTTTCCATATAATTGATGTACGTGAAATATTGTTAAGACGTTTCAGAAAAAATACTGACAAATGTGTTATTATTAAGCAGGAAAACTCCTTAAACGGGTAAAATTATGTACTTGTAATAGACAATAGTGTAAACTTTTTAAAGATTATTAAGAAGGAAGACTTCTTAACAGAAAACTTCTTAAGAGGGTTTTACTATTATAATAGAGTCGATTACCACACATTTGTGCGATAAATATCGTGAGAATTTCTATATACATATAGCAAATATGGATACCATACAATTCATAAGCACTCAGTCTGACTGAAAGTAGCTAATCAACGTTTTGTAACTTAATTGTCACCCGGCAGCCCGGCCAGTGAGGAACCTTTCACAGAACGCAGTAGCCAATGAAGGCAACTATCTGAGAGCTTCGCGTAGCCAATCAGAGAATGACTACGCACACGTTAAAGTCCCCGCCTACTTCGCACTTAAACTGCGTTACAGTGTGTTTGGAAAACTCTTTTTTCCACGAAATTATTGAACTGGCGACCAGTGTGCTGATATACGAAGAGAACACATACTTCAGACAAGGGCTGTCGAGTGCCTTCAAGACGTCACGCACATCACAAACACAATTTCAGAGCACTCTGAAATGGCTAAAAACTGCTCTTTCAAAGTACTGTATCTCAAAATATACACTTCAGGCATAGGCTATTCACGGTAAAATAAGCACTTTTGAAAGACCCGCTTGAGATGTACTTGTATGCACGTTGTGTGTTCTTTTGCCTTATGTACAGTAAGATTAACATTTTCACGGGCCTCATCACTTTATTCATGCGTCGGTCAAGTGAAACTGTGAAATTATTAGAAAAATTAATATTTTGCAATACTCATTTTTACACTTCGATTCATTAGCAAAAAAAAAAAAATAAAGAGAAATAAATAGTTTAAATTATCAGAAATGGTTAACTAACACTTTTTATTCGACGTTAAGAAACGGACCTACTTCCCATCCATCGTTACCAACTTAAATGAACGCATATCACTCAGGGCGTCTGTTAAAATGAATGCAGATAGAGGCAGTGACGTTTTCTAAGGTTGATTTTAAATGTTCTCACATCACCGTGAACAGCCTTTACAAACAAAACTACTCAACGGTCCTGCATTGAACCTTCTTACAGACTTTCCACCAATAAAATTAAAGAGTCAGCGCTCCAAAGACCCACAGGTGCACACTGTGCGACGAGAACACTGCGCGCCAGCTCAGAGCCTAGCGCTTATAGGCTGTTCACGGTAAAGTGAGCATTTCTAAGGCCCTTACAAATTTTTCCTTTCACCCAATTTCCATCTTCCTGCTGCTTTTTAATATAAACATTGCGATGTGACCAATAAACACCGTGTATACATTTCACCAGCATCAAAATTTAATACCTGAGGCTGCAATAAAATATATTTATTACCGGTTAGTGCCTGTTGGGAGGGTCTTAAAAAGGCTCAGTCTATCGTGAACAGCCTATAGCAGCGATGGCTGGCGCGCTTGAGGCGCGTGGCAATGTCGACCTTTATCACTCCCTTTCTTCTCGGCCACGAACGCGGGGAAAAAAAACGCCAGACGGGCGCCATTATAAGTATGTCTACATAACCATTGTGCGGGTGGGGCGCGCGTTGCGAAAAACGCGACCTCGCAGACGCTCGCGCCGTCCATTGAGTGCGGATTTGTCGCGGGGAGCAGGTGTAGACCGCAGTGTGCTGCCGGGGCTGGAAATAGCCGCCTCCTCGTGTTTACCCACGTCTCACACACGCACGCACACAGCTGGCACATCCTGCCCCCCTCCCCCTTACTCTTACATCACACGTGCTTCGCCTTCTTCGCCAGCTCTCTGCCCCGGCTGTAACTGCCGACACCCACCACCAACTCACTGCCATATGCGTCGTAGGTGGGTAGCTAAACAGCCCCCCCCCCCCTAACAGCTTATATGTAGACACATATTATTCACCACTCACTAACCTCACTAACTCTATCTTCGCGAACTAACAAAACACCCTACTTTCGCCAGCCCTAATCCAATGAAAGGAATTACTTTTATCCTCCGCGACTGTCGCAAATATTCTCTCAGGCCCTCTCCGCTTTGCCTGGTTTGCTATGCCCTACCAGCTAGATCATTCTTCTTTCGGGGTGTGTCCATGGCTACAACTGCAGCCATGGTACCAGACAACCCTGCTAAGCCGCGATGCATGCACCCATTTTTAATCATTCAACCCGACCTAAGGCGTGTAGGGTTTGCTCTGAGACGCAGCCCATTCTCCAACCGACTAAGCCACTAACATGCATGCCGGAGGGCACACAGAACTGTGAAGGTACTCACGCTGGCGTAGCAGGATTTGGGGGCTCGCCATAAAAAAAAAACCGTTATTATTTGGCATCAGGCTGAACTTCACAGTGCTGTATATACCGGAGCCGGCGTCACTTCTCCATTGGCTGCTTCATAGATGTGAAGCCACGCCCTTTATGACTGAACTGCACGTGATTGGGGCACATAACTGTGAAGTGTTCATTTATTGGCGCAGAGTTACCCAAGGCGAGTTAAATCCAAAGTAAAACTTATTGCCAAGGTACATGTGTTTTAAGTTCAATGTATCTCCAAATACTAACGCGAATTTTGCAGGTCTCTACTTATAAGGCTGACGGCGAGCGAGAAAATTGCATTATTATTTCTGCGTAAAGATAGTCATATTCCCAGTATGAGCAACTGTTGAATTTGGGACTTTAGTCCATTCACAGTTACGTCCAACGTTTCCGAAGCCGTGCCAAAGTTCTGCTTCCACGATATTGCTCCGCCTCATGAAACCAAAGCTTTAACCGAGTCCATAAGCTGTTCACGGTAAAGTGAGCACTTCTGGGGCCCTATTCACTTTTTCCTTTCAGCCATATTTGGATCTTTAAATATATTTTGAAATAAATATTGTCATGTACGTAATAAACGCAGTGTGTATATTCCACCACACTTGGAAGTTAACGTATATGGCTAAAATAGAATATATTTAAGGACTATTTTTCCCAAATGAGAGGACTTTCAAAAGTGCTCACTTTACCGTGAATAGCCTATAGAAATTTACACTGCAGAGACTACGCACCGCATTCGAGCGCACTAAGTGTAATATTATTTAGCATAAGAACTATTCCTTACTAGCCACTGCCAACACACACATATTTTATTTCTGTTATTATTCATATAAAAAAATTAAATATAATTTATAGATAAAATGTAATTAAACGTTAAATTCAACCAAATATAAGCTACTTTTATAACAATACGAGTATCAAACGCTTGTGTTACCTACATGACACACTTAGGAAACAATCAAAAAGTTGTACAAGGGATGATTTTTCAAATGTTCGATAAAAAAAATTGCGAATATAGTGTGGATAGACTGTATTGTTTTCATATTGTTTGTACCGACGCTCCAATTCGTGGAATGTTGACTCTCACTTCAATAGACATCTTCGACAGCGACGTCATTGCCGTCGAATAGAAAGTTGCTGAACCAATGTGTGTGTGTGTGGGGGGGGGGGGGAGGGCCGAACCAACACCTCCTCTAGGGGATGTTGGCCGAACCCGTATCGCCTCGGTGGGAAACCGTTACGGCAGTCACGCCACCATAGCAACAGTTGTGTTAGTTTTTTTTTTCTCTCATTTTTATCCAAGTTTTTCGATTTGTTTTGCCTTAAAATTATTTTGAGTGCAATTACTTGTTTCTTACGTATAGCTAGCTACACATACATGCATACATAAACGTTATTTTTTATTTTTCTCCATTCCATTGCTGATATATCTGCTTCATCACCTTCCCCCTCCCCAACCAACAATAGCATTAATTTTTTTTTTTTTTCCCCAGCTGCTTCTAATACCAAAACTTAAGGTTTTTGCAGTCAGGTTTATCCACTTCAAGTTATACACGCCCCGGTTCTGGACTTAACTGCTCGAATAGTAAACTTAAAAACTATACCGAACAAAAAAAAAAGCACTAATACTCTTTCCTTTCTCGGGATTCGAATAAAGAACCCTGTAAGCCCAAGACTTACGTCACAACTAATTATTCCACGAATGTCAGCAAGGTTTCTGTCAGAGTTATATTAGGATGCGATCAAGTATGGAGATTTAGTGACTTCCTCTCAAAAAAGTTGGCAACTTTTTTAGAGGAAGTGTCTAAATTGCCATACGAAAGTCTACGGATTGGAATCTTAGTCTATTTTACATAAGATTTAGTATGTATATAATATATACATGTGTGTGTATATATATATATGTATGTATGTGTATATATAAAATTATATATATATATATATATATAAAAATTGGAAAGTCATTAATAATTGTTCGTTATATGTTTACACCCGTGTGTTTTAATTACTGCTGTCAGAAATTTAAACATATAACAATTAAAAGCAAAATATCCCGTCAGAAATGTTTAAATAACACATTCGCTGGACTTACATTCAATGGACATAACTCTCAAGCTGTATAAATACATAATTTAAAATCTTTTCTACCATAGGCGTTCCCCAAATTTGCTTTCATATTCGGACAAAAGTCAGTGTACAGAGGCGTATCCATAACCAGATAATTGCATGCAATAAAGCATCTGATATGCGTTTCAAGGTCACGCAGTATTTTTGAAGCCGCGCATAACATTTTCCTGTTAACGAACAATCCTGAAGGCAGACAAGAGCAGCAATTTATTTATGGGGGGAGGGGGCATCTTTCAGTCTCCATCGAATCTTCAGCTTTGTCACCAGATCTGTACAGAAATCACTAACTTCGAACTGCCGCTAGTATGAAATGTTGCCACCAGACCGCCTTCTGAAATCACACGATCTGGTGACAAAATCATCAGGTTGGCAACTTTGCGTACCGTCGCCCGATCTTGGGAGCAAGTTTCCCATCCTCTCATATTAAGCTGTCACTTCGATGGTTTTCATGGTATGCGTGATTATTTTCCACTTTCATAACGTTGCAACGTGAAATTCTGCATAGTCAGCGATGTGCAATGCTAGGTGCCTCACACAATCGACAAAGTAGAGGAAGCATGTCACTATAGGCTATTCGCGGTAAAGTGAGCACTTTTGAAATCAACTTTTGAGAAATATCACTACCCTTACCTCCATATATTTTAAAGGCACTGTTAATGGCATGATCCCAGTAAAGTTAGTGATGATGGAGAGAAAGTAGTTCCATATTTCAACGTCAAATTAATAAGTTAGGTAAACAAATGTATATTTCGAGACACGTTGTTTGTTTTCTGTTTTTTTTTTACGCGTAAAAGTGTAAAAGTTTAAAAATGTGTAAAATATTTATACATATCATAATTTCGCAGTTTCATTTAACCGAAGCATGAATAAAGTGACAAGGTCCATGGTAATGTTGATTTGACATATGGTGGTAAATTACACAATACTTATACAAGTAGATCTTAAGCAGGGCTTTCGAAAGTGCTCTGTTTATCTTGAACAGCCTTGATATGCTCCGATCATTGAAGTTAAAACAGCATACATAGAAGTGCGTAGCATGAGAGACAATAATAATTTCACCTTTCGTTTATTTGGTCTCGCTATACTTCGCTCGCCTGAGTTTGTGCTGAGTGATGAGAGCAAGTAGGGTCGATTTTCGCACGCGTATCAAACCATACAGCCCACCGTCGTCTCCGCGCCCTGAATTTCAGATTAGCAGTGCTGGCGGGGGGAGGGGGCGAGTCTTTTGTCTTAGAACCTTATTTCGTCCGTCTGTGGGGCGGGGAGCAGATGCGGTATCCGGCCTTCCCTTCCTTTACACACCTGTATCTGTGAAGGGGCAGGATCTGTCTCTCGTCTCAACTGCCTTCACCTGTCTCGCCAGCAAGCTACTGGAAGAAATATTCAGTCAGTGGCCTGGCTTACATCTGGAGGGGGGAGGAACCAGATAACCGGGGAGGAGGTACCAGATAACCCGGGGGGGGGGGCAATTATTGCCCTACCTGAGTGTGTTTAGCGAGAGAGAGAGTTAGTGCGAACAAAAATATTTTAATTGGAGAGTAGTTTTCACATCCTATAGAAGACGGGCATGAGAATTAAAGATGGTCGCCTACAGCAGACGATGGTGATGAGGGAACGTCCAAAATGGAGGATGTGAACATCAAGAGAGAGAAAATAAAGTACACCAGGATGAATATGAAAAACTCTAAGGCATACAACAGACGAGAGAGAGGATGGGTCGTGGAAGAAAGAGGACGGAAGGAATAAATGCCATAGCATGAGAAATAATAAGAAGAATGCAAGAGCATGAAGAGATTGGAAGGAATGATAGAGCAGAAGGAAAGAAACTGAAATCCAAGATGGTCACAACTGGCGAGGAATGGCAGAGAAGAAGGTTTCGGCGTCACGTCATCCAAGATGGCCACCGTGTCACCCTACCAGGACGCCAGGTGTCCCAGACCTCTTCATTTCATTCTACTAGCCGGCTACCGCGCGGCGATGTAGTTCGTCAGCAACTGTCTGTTCTGTTGCAACATCTCCACCATCGCACAAAGTAACAGAGTTACTTTACGTTACTTTATGTCGTAGTCACGTAAACACAATGTCCAAAAACTTGTATGAGGCAAGCAAGCAAGCTGTCCTACGAAATTTTACTTGCACAATCTGGAAACAAAGTATGCCGGATGGAAGATTTGCTAAGTACTGTTACAAGATGCCAGAGGGGCGTACCCGAGTTCGTAATGGATGGAGGTCTTAATAAAAATAAAAGAACTAAATTCGAATTTTAAATGTATTCACACAGCTATTTTTAAAGCATTAAATTATCTATCTTCCCTTTTACTCTTTTTATTTCTCAGTGAGCACAATATTTAATGTCCATCTCAACTCTAATTAAAGTCCTTCTCAGTGTGTATGTTTGGTTATAGTCAATTATCTCATACTCATATTTAACATATGTTCAGTCTATACGCTGCCATAATTTGAAATGTCTTACACTTACGCATCCAGTCTAATAGTCCAGCCTGCCCCAGTCGCACTCTTAAATGCACCGATGCTCGCAGTCGCAGATGTTCCTCCCGCTGGTCACATCTGTCGCCACTCGCTCTCCTGGCTTGTCGTCTATCGCGTAAGGTTGCACAATCGCCCAGACTCCCGACTCTCATAAACTTATTTTTCAATTGTAGAATGGTCAGTTGAAGTATGATTGCCTTACTACGCAAAGTGTTCCGGGTTCGACTCTCGTAAACCTTACTTGTTTTTGCTTTCTTTTTTTTTACATTCTAATCATCTACAGGCTATTTTTTTAATTCGTTTAACTCATTTGCCGACCTCCCGTGGCGCAGTCCGTTGGTGCGCCACCGATCTGGGGTGCGGGAGGCTCTGGGTTCGAATCCCGGGTAAGGTATAGGTGTTAATTTAAGTTAGGTTATAAGTTCGTCTGTAAGCCGTAAGCCGTCCCCTGCTAAGCTTTCGAGCATAAAACCGGGGGACGTTAAAAAGCCCTTTACAAACAACAATTTAACACATTTTAGTCAGAGCTTTTCCAAAACACTAAGTAAATTATATAATTATATATATATATATATATATTCCGTCAACAGTGCTGCGACTTTTGCAAATGTAATAAGGCGGTATTTCGTCACATATATATTTTTTCAGCTGTGAGTCAAGCAGGCGTTGTGGCCGCGGGTGCGAATATCGAGGCGTTCTATTTATCTGGCAGGGGCAATTTTCAGACCCGTGGTAACAATACCACATTATGAAAACGTAGGAAAAATAATAGGAATAGGTGCTAAGACCTTGCAAGAGTTCCGAACTCTGCAGTAAAGTAACGAAGGTTCGGCAGAGCATGAAGTAACAAGCAGAGACATGAACTATCAACAGGTAGATTGTACGCTACACGTTAATGTCCCAATAACATGCGCTCTACGAGTCCACGCCTAGAGCCGCGCCATACGTAATCGATAACAGCGACTGCCTCCTCGATTCTTTATCAGGACTGTGGGGATCCCTGCGGCTCAAGGGCCACGTACACGCAATACATAATGTTATTGGCTGGTCACGGTAATATGAGCAATTTTTAAATGAACCTTTGAAAAAAAAGTCACTGCTCTATAGGCTGTTCACGATTAAAGTGAGCACTTTTTAAGGCCCTCCCAACAGGCATTAGCCACAAATAAATATATCTTATTGCAGCCTCAGGCATTAAGATCTGGGGGTTGGGGAATGTATACACTGTGTTTATTGGTCAAATTGCGATGTATATATTAAAAAGTAGCAGGAAAATGTAAATTAGATGAAAAGAAAAATTTATAAGGGCCTTAAGAAGTGCTCACTTTACCGTGAACGGACTATACCTGCATAACGGGCACACTGTTTGGCACTGGGAGTCTGGAAAAGTTGGTAACAACGAAGGGAAAGTATTTCCAAAATTTAATGTTGAATTAAAAATTGTTAGGTTAACATTTGTGAATGAATAAATGATTTCTCTTGCCTTCCATTTATTTTTAATGCAGAGAAGTGCAAGAATTAACGGATTTGTAAAATAATAAATTCCACAATAATTTCACAATTGTACTTGACCGGCGCATAAGTAAAGTGAGCAAGCCCTTGGCAATATTAATTTCCATATGGCGGTAGAATACATAATGTGCATTCAAGTAGATAAGCAAGGCTTTCAAGTGCTCAGTTTAACGTGAACAGCCTTTACTCCATTAGAAAAAATCGCAAGAAGATAATGTCGAGTAACCGTGGTTACCATGCATTAAGATGCAAATTTAGTAATCGTTAGACTTGCGCCCAGTGTTAACGATTAAAAAAATAGTTAAAAAAAACGACCATGTGGAATCGTGGCGAGCCCCTGTACAACAACAAAAAAAAAGTAGATCCTCAACAATTGCCGAATTTGCAGGAAAAAAACGACATGTGAACCTGAGGAAGGAAACTGCACAGCGCAAAATGACTTAAGATGAATCACAGACGTGATTCGTCGGCATCCGATCAAGATAAGGTAACATCGTTGCGTCGTACAAGTACGAATGAGCGAGTGGCGGACCGATCCGCTCAAGTCCAGCATTTGTGCCCCACTCCCGATTGACAGTTTTTAACACATACTTTTGACTGTTACAGGTCTGGGCCACACATGTTTTGTTGAGAGTACTAATCAAGTTCATCCGGTAGTTATGTTGCTGTCTAGATGCGTGTGAGTAGGCCTAGTGCGCGTATTTGATAAGCTACTAGCGTAAAATAGTATTCTGTCCTGTTTATAATAGCGTGACCATAAGGAGAGTTCATATTTTTTACTAGAAATATCTGAACGTGTCGCTCCACGGTTAACGAGTACTTATTTCTGCTTCTCTTCTTTAGCCGTATACAGTTATACACAATCATTACAGACATGCTAAATTAACGTTATTATTTGGCATCAGGCTGAGCTTCGCAGTGCTGTATATATCGGATCCGGCGTCATTTCTCCATTGGCTGCTTCACAGATGTGAAGCCACGCCCTTTCTGACTGAACTGCACGTGATTGGGGCACACAACTGTGAAGTATTCAGTTACTGGCGCTGAGTTACCCAAGACGAGTCAAATACAGTATAGTCCAATGGAAAACTTATTTCCAAGGTACATGTGTTTAAAGTTCAACGCGTCTCCAAATAATAACGCGAATTTTGCAAGTCTCTGACAATCATCTCTGAACCGACTGTTAGAGAAGTGGAGCACTGTTGAGCCAAGTATTGAAAGTTAGCATTCGCAGGGCAGGAACATTCGTATGTGTAACGAAATGATCGCAGAAACGTAATGATATTGTTTCAAGTTAGACCCTGGTGTAAGAGTGAAGGCCCGAAAATTTCGCGGGTTCATTTCTAGACAAGTTGGGATTCACACACACGTACGTCCATGCTACGTTTGTAATTGGTCGACGTGTTGTTTTGACACCTCCTGGATATAAATGAGCCAATAACAAACATGCAATTAATTGTGCGCCCAACCACCGCCTTTTAATACCACGGCAATCGACCAATAAACAGTTGATATCTGTATGAAAGTATATAAGACTGTGAAGCCTAGCCTACAGGTCAGCGAACTCGCGAACTTCTCGGGGTCTCTACGTAAGCGACCAGACCGGAGCGATAGCTCGTGTTCGACCGGGTCGGTACTACATTATTTCCAGGCCAATAAAATCTGGGAGGACCCGTCCTTAATTCTCTGTGTAAACCCGTACTACACAAATGTGAAACCAGTGCGGTATAAGAATTTTTGCCTGATTTTACTAACGCGTCTTTGGTTACGTCATGTATCATGCATTCGCACGCAATTTTCGCTGAGAAACCTGTTTTGCAGCATTCTGAAGCAATTGCAAAATCCTGTACTTTTCCCCCAAGCCAAATGAGCGTAACCAGAATGACGAAATGCATCTACCAAGAGGTTTTATGCGTGTCACTTGTTACATGGGTTGCAGCATTGTTTTTTTTTTTTTTTTTAATAACGGGTTATGGTGGCTGTTTATGAACTATAACAAAAAGTATAGGCCATTACAAATTTTCTGAAGCACTGCTAAAGTTCTTCTTCCAGCAAATCCCTCCGCCTCATGCAAATAACGCATAACCCAGTATAGAAAATTACACCAAATTCACAACGCACCTGATTCGTGCGCACTCAATGTAATATTATTTTGAATAATAACTATTTCTTACTAGACGTTACCAAGATACTTATTTTCTCCCCGTTTTTTATTCCTATTAATTATAAATGAAATATTATACTTACTTTATTGATAGAATACAAGTAAAAGTACAATTTAACTATTAAAAAAACCACTTTCATGTTACAGATGTTTAAAACGCCTCTAGGTGATTTTTCAAAGGTTTGATTGAAGAAATTCGAAGAAACCGCGATTAGACTATAAAAATAATTTTTCAGCCTTATACGCAGTCCAAGATCCCTGTTATTGGAATGGCCCGACATGGAACATGCAAAATATTCTATTTTTCTCCCTGGCTTATGTTCGCGACGATGAAAGACGTGTGTTGAAGCCTTCCTCCTTCCCTCTGGAATCCGCGGCAAGGTTGTCACCATCTCCTGACGACCCGCGGCTAAGCCCGCCGGCACAAGACGATAATTACAACTCCTTGGCAGACCGCAGCGCGCCAACCTTCGCCTCGAGTCTGTGTGAGTAAGGCCCAACACCCGAGGGATATTGGAATATTCTGCACGCGCGCCGTGTGACGTCATCGCGCTCGGCATTCGCTCCGCTGGCTGGGCCGATCATTACCGAGCGCCGCCGAGCGGCCGTGACGTCACACCGCGCGCCATCGACCAGTCGTCTCGCGCCGGTCCGTCTACCCCACGTGTCCTCGACGTATCTCGAGCCCCCCCCCCCCCCCTTTTTCTACCCTAAAACCAAAACCAACTCTCTTACGCCTCTGTCACGCTGTCCATTTTTTTTTTCCTCAAACTGCTTCCAATAAGTTTGATCACGTAAAGTTGGGACTGTTATGAGGTCATCGATAAGTAGAGACCTGAAAAATTCGCGAGTTCAATGACCAGCAGGTTAGACTCTACAGTCTTATGTACAAATATGCCGATATCAACTGCACATTGGTTGTTTGCTGTCACAGTGGAATGCGACGATTGGGTTATTGCTCTCCAGGAGGTGTCGGACACCGTGTGGACCAATGGCTAACGTTGTATAAACACACGTGATTTGAATTCTAGCTTGTCCCAAAAGGAATCCGCGAATTATTTAGGTTTCTATCGATACGTCATAAATGCCGCACATTTTGCTGAGAAAGTTCCTTCAGTTTCCATCAAACATTTGAAGATTGGACCAGTTCAAAAATTTCTTTGATGTTTGACGGATTCAGTCAATCAAAATCGTGCACGACAAAAATGGATGTCGAGAAACTTTAAAATAACGAACTATTGCTGTAAACGAAGTAAATTGTGAAGATAATTAATTTACGTAAAAGCTGTTTGGGCATGAATACTATTTTAAGTGAATATTACACACAATATTACGAACTCAGAGGCATTAAATTTCATTGTGCAGGTAACATCTCTGATAAATAAACTTTGAATTTAGTAAAGAAGGAAAAATAATTTACTACATTCCTTACATTTCTTCCTGTAATGGACTGCACGGAAAAACAAAAGCAATATCGAATTAAAAAATTATTTTTAATGATAGTTCAAATTAGATTCTCCCAATAAAAAAGAATTACAATGTGAGACTTTTTAAACACATTCAAGATTGTTTGATATAATACGTTGTAAGGAAAAATATGATGGCCGTATTTTGCCTTCAAATTTTACTGTCAAATATAGTTGAAGGCGGAAATTTGACCGCGTGACAGGGGCTTTAAAAAAAAAGGGAAAAAAATGCGCGATGAAGGATGATTCGGCACGTTCGCCTGCTAGCTGCGCGCAGCTAATCCTTAATTAGAGCAGCGCGAGATGGCAGGCCATTAGTATGGGTCTCGCCTCGGGGAGGGTTAGTGTGCCAGGGGAGCAGTTCCTCCCTGCACCCCGTACTGGTTGACTCAGGCACCAGTCAGGCAAAGGCTGTTCACGGTCAAATGAGCACTTATGAATGCCCTGCATAAGATCTACTTGTATGTTCTTCCGTCGTATGTAAAATTAACACTCGTTGTCCGCGTCACTTTATTCGGGCGTCCATCAAGTGAAGCTGTGAAATCATTAGAAAAGTAAATATTTCGCAAATCTGCTCTTTTTACACTTCGCTATATTACAAAAGTACAAAGCGAAATAAATAATTTAAGTTGTTAAAAATGGTTACATAACTCTTTTAATTTGACGTTAAGATATGGAACTATTTTCCATCTATCGTTACCAACTTTATTGGGCGTACGTTACTCAAGGTGCCCGTTATAATATATGCAGGCAGGTGCAGTGACGTTTTCCTAAGGTTCATTTCAAAAGTGCTCACTTTTTCGTGAACCGCCTTTAGTCCACATCACACCTTTTAGAGACCCGCTTTCATGTGTCGCAAGTAAGAAATCTTTCTATGTCCTTATACAGAAATTATTCGTTTTAGTGTCACATCAGAAGAGTCAGGGTCATTACTGATAATGTTTTACTATAGTTAAGCATTGCATTTTATGTTTCTGTGCAAATATTTGTACCTGTTTGTTAACAAATGTTTCCTGGTTGTCATTAGAAGGTGAGAATGAATTACTATATAAAATTCTGTATTAAGCTAATTGTTGTATAAATATGCGTTATGTGTTCATTTATTATGCTCGCAATGATGCGCAAAGTAATTAGCTAAGCTTATATTGTCGAACTGTCCAATAAAGCCTCCTAAATTTAAATCAGAAAGAGATAAATTAAAAAATTAATATGGCGGGTGATATGGGCTCTTAAGTGGACACGGCTAAAGTAAAACAAAGTCTACGGGCGTAGCCAGAGAGGGGTTGGGAAATATCGGGTCATATCTCCCCTCCCCCCGAAAAAATGAAAATAAAATATTCGAAAATAAAACGTCGAAAAAATATAATTACAACTTTTTTATTTTATTTTTTATATATATGAAATGTGTGATCCCTTGAACATGAAGGATGTTAATAGCATTTTGTGGTTCCTTATTTGTATATTGATTGTAAACCAAATTTTTTGAACAAAACAGAAGTAAAGTGATGTCTCAAATTTTTTCACATATGAGAAATTTGCAATACCCCTTGAACACGAAGGAGGTTTATAGTATTCTGTAGTTCCGTCTCTGTATATTAGCCCATTGGACACAGACAAATATGGCATCGTGCCCAGACAGAAGGTGGCCATTTAGAATGTTCTAGAGCGCACGCGCAAATCTGTTTGTTAACGTATAAAACAGAGAGCATCTGGTACACATGCGACGCTAGTGCTTACCTAGTGGCGAAAATTTTTGGCTGCCAAACTTTTAACATTGCTTCCCAACCTGAGTAAAGGCTGTTCACAATAAAGTGAACACATGAAATCAACCTTAGAAAAAAGTCACTGATCCTAACTTCATATATTTTAACGGGCGCACTGAGTGAAATATGCCCAGCAAAATTGGTAACGATGGATGGAAAGTAGTTCCATATATTAACGTCGAATAATGAATCTTAGGTAACCATTTGTGATCATTTAAATTATTTCTTTAGCTTTCTGGTTTTTTAATGCATCGAAGTATAAAAATTGCCAGATTTGTAAAATATTTTCTTTTTCAACAATTTCACAGTTTCTCCTGACCGACGCATGAATAAAGTGATGAGGTCCATGGCATGTTAATTTTACATAAGGCGGAAAAATGCACAACGTGCATGAACGTAGATCTTAGGCAGGGCATTCAAAAGTGCTCGTTTTACCGTGAACGGCGTATACGACCTAACCTCGACCTAACGAAGACCTAATCTCGACGACGCGCGATCCTAATACAAGAGGACAAAGTGTCGACTTGTGTTGAAGTCTCGGGACGCAGTGGAACCTCTGAAAGCTTGCGAGCTGCCACCACCAGGGGCGCCGCTTGCCGGTTTCTGCCACGTCGCGACCTAGTCCTCCAGAATGTCAAGGCCGAGTGCGAGGTCCGCCAAGACGAAGAGGCGCGTGTCGAGTGCGTGGGCAGTGACCCTGAGCTGTAATTAGCCGCGCTGCATGCACGGCGAGGTTACAGCTGCCACTAGTCCCTGCACTCTAAACGCCCGCCATTGCGCGAAACTTCCAAACAACACAGTATTAAGTGGATTAAGTAGCTGCGCGTCCAAGGTCAAGGAGCTAGGGAGCGATACGGGCGACACTCACACGCACGCCTAGCGCCTCATCGTTCCTACGTGCAAGGCGTGCAGTGTTTCCTTCGTGACGCTGCACCGTGTAAATTAGATATATAACAGTGGGGTTTTATTACACGCGATGAAAGCCCACAGATAAAACTACGCCCGTATCTTTGTACTTTTCTTTTGCCGCTTAAGGAAATTGCATACACAAGTTAAATGCTATATTTGACCATTTTACGAATTCTTTTCTCCAAGAATACGCTTAGTACGGGGAAGAAAAGAAACCCATAGATAATCGTTTTTTTTTTTTTTTTTTTTTGTCTTTTCTGACGAAAAGTCGTATGTGCAGAACATTTATTTACAGAGATACGTGTATTCGCGCAAACAACTATTTCACAAAAGTGCGGGGTCCATCCCACTCTTAACGACGGATTAGAAAGTGTGGCTGTAAATCGCTCGGCTGGGAAACAGACGGACGGACGGAATACAGACGGACCCGACGGGCTATTGTACATACCGCCTTAGTTCTCACTTGTTATGAGTGACTAGCTAGCTATGGGCTGGTCACAGTTAAAGACTATATCTCATCCGCCATGATGAATATCCCACTAACGTGCCATATTATTTTTTTCTTTTCATTGAAATAACTAAATATTTTTTTATTACAGCGCATTTACAGTTTACAAATGTCTTCAAATGTGGCCACCGAATTTTATCCACGCGTTATCTGGTAATTTTGAAACGGGAAGAATTGACCGATAATTTAAAATTTGTGAAATTTTTACAAACTTAAATAGGTTACAAATATGCCGTTTTCAACCCTTTCGTGCTTAAAATAAATATATATTTCACTGAACAAATTTAGCCTTCACAAATTTAAAACATTACTCTTTTAATGTGAACTTAAGACATGAACAGCATTTTCTGCTTGGCTGCCAACTTTACAAAGTGCATACCAGCTAGTGTTTACGCTAAAACATATGCAGTTACGGCAGAGATTTTTTCCCATGCGTTGATTGAAAAAACGCTTCGTTAACAGTGAACGAATTATGACAGTTAAGAACGAAATAAAAGTACCACAATAGATATTATTTTTTCCCTTTCAACTGAGCTTCGGTAAAAAATACGAAATGTGTTGTTCCCAAACATTTGTGTAATGCGCTGATACTATTCTACGTTGTACATTTTTATACTTTACATATTTGCCGCAGTGTACGATACTACTCCCCAATAAGGACCCAAGTGTTATTTGCGTGCATCATGCGCCCTACAAATTTTTTTGACATGTTTAAGGGCACTTCCTACCGGCTGGTAACTGCGAAATATATAGAGGAAGTCCCGTGTTAAGGAAATTTCATCTCAGTGCGTTAATTTTGCATTCTTCGCGAATTTTTTTGGAGAAAATCCCTACTAGCATATATTTTCAATATACCTAGATAAGCTGTATATGTACTTTCCTGTAAACATAAATTTAGAAAATTCCTTGCAAACAGGTTATACATATTATGGAAACATCTACGCTGTTTGGAACTTCTCCTAAAAAATTCATGAAGAATACAGTGTGTTTGAAACGCCAGCCTTTAAAATTAACGCACTGAGGCGAAATTTCCTTAACATGGTATTCCCTATTTTTAATTTCGCAGCTGCCAGCCGGTAGGCAGGGCCCTTAAGAATGTAATGGACCCCGCATTTTCTGTGAAATAGTTGTTTGCGCGAATACACGTATCCCAGCAAATAAATGTCCTGCAAATACGACTTATCAGGAAAGATACAAAAACAATTATGTATGCCCCCTTTTTTTTTACTTTTGTCATATCCAGTGTATTCTTGTCGAAAAAAAATCGTGAATATGGTTCAATATCGCATTTTTAAAGCTTGCCTATAGGCTGTTCGTGATAAAGTGAGCACTTTTAAGGCCCTTCCAAAGAGCATTGAGCACTAATAAATATGGCTTATTGGAGTCTCGGGCGTTAACTTTTTGGAGAGGTGAAATGCATACACCATATTTATTAGTAACATGGCAATGTTTATATTAAAAAGTTGAGGAATGATAGAATTGGCTGAAATGGAAAAATTTAGCAGGGCCTTATAAAGTGCTCACTTTACCATGAATAGCCTATACGCAGTTTCCTTAAGCGGCATGAAAAAAAAAGTACAAAGATACGGGCGTAGTTTAATCTGTGGTCTTTTATCGCGTGTAACAAAACACCTATATTACAGATCTAGATAGCACAGCACAGCGTTGCAACGGAAACACTGCACGCCTTGCGCGTAGGAGCTATGAGGCGCTACGTATGCGTGTTAGTGTCGCCCGTATCGCTCCCTCGCTTCTTGACCTATGACAAAGGGGGGGGGGGGGGTGTCAACTCACTATTAAGGGAAAGAAAACTCTTTTTACTGTCTCTTGTTTCGTACTGACGTTTCTCGTACAAACCCGGGAGTGTATTGTACAGCAACAGGCGCTGACTAACATCTCTCGCCGCTATATTTTGCGTATTTACTAGTGTGAACACAGCCGTACTATGAAACTGTGGGAGTAAGCGAATGGGAGAATACACTGACACAATTTCGCAGATTTTTTGTTTAACGAAAATGCTGAAACTGAAATTTATTTTTATACGACTGTTCCGTTAAAGTTTTCGTGTCTTTCATTAAAATAGAGTTATAAAAAATTCTCAGATTCAAAACTTAATATAAGTCTAGGTTTTAAGTAAGTCCTTAAGAAGCTTCGCCAGTATTGCCACCCACAACAAAATTAAAGCGCAGCCACTAGTTTACAGCATTTTGAATTTACAGATAAAACAGTCATATATTTACGTATTTTCGAAGAGTTACTTTACACAAAAAAACAATAGACTAGTTTTGCCTGTCTTGCTGTTATGCAAGTTTCGTGTTGTAATCTCTCGTCGAAAATATACATATATAGCTGATACCATAGCATTACTGTTAAACATTCATAGAACGTTCCTTACAAAATACAAAACGGAACCATCAAAGTGAAAAATCAATCAAAATAATACCTAAAGAGCGGAAGAAAAGAAATACAATGTACAACAACACACGGTATAACAATATCACGGCAACGTATACACAGTAAGTGGGTGGTAACTCTGAATCACTCTGAACACGTATTTATTTCGTTAGCTAAGATGGCACAACTAAACACTGTCATGCTAGTATTTTCTATTGTGCATGTAAGATTTTTTTTCTCCGTCAGTTTATCGAAATTTCAACAGCTAAATAAAAATGCAGACAGCGAAGAAGTATCAGTATCAGTAAGCTCGGTAAAGTACATGTTGATATCTGAACATTGCACCTTCAGTTATCTGAAGTTTTAGAGCAGAACAAGCAACTACCTAGAAAAGTTACACTTGCTTGAAGCTACTGATTTTTCTTTGACCATGTTGTTTTTGCTAAATGTTATTTTTTCCGCCATCCGACCAGAACCAAGAACCGAGACAAAATACAGAGGGCACAGCATTCGGTCATACGCTATCTCAGGCTACGTGGCTGAGAAGTGTTATTCACTGCAACGGTCAAAACGTTCACTGTAAAAAATTTCCGTATATTTACGGAATGTTTTACGGAAATGTACAGTAAATATATGGAAATGCAATCCGTACTCATGAAAAACGTAATTAAGTCCGTAGATACAAAATGCGGAAAGTTTCCGTGTTTCCTATAGCTTCGGGTTTCGGGGACGAACAATGCCGAATCTACACGAAGCTTTCTTAGCCACTGTAGCGCTGAAGTGAAGTTAGCTTCGAATCCTAGCTCCAGTTAAGGTTATCCACGCCACTAGGGTCTATTCTTTCAAAAATAAAAAAAGTAGCATCAGATGCCTGTAACATTTAGCAACAATTAAAATCCACTAACTAAAAAAAAAAAAAAAAAGTTGCTTCTGTGGTAGTATCATAAATACATAAGTTATACGGCAGACGATATGTGAGAGTTGTGGTTCAGTGGTTAGAGTCGTGGGCTTGTAGCTTTTGACTCGGGTTCAAATTTTGCTCAAGTATAAAATATTTTAACTTTTTAAAATGTTTTTTATATGCACAGTAGAACACCAATTTAACGAAAAAAAATTTTTTTTTCATTATCTATTTGTATTTTTAACTGGAAGTACACCAAACTAACCATGAAATTAACGAAGGCTTTTCGCGAAATTTACGGAAAGTCCGTTTTTGAAAATCAATGCGTTCGTTATTTTACGGCGAGTTTACGGACACCTCTGGATAAATTTTTACCACCACTTTTCCGTAAAAATTAAGGAAAAATTTTTTACAGTGTGATCGCTCGTCGTAGTGTGTGTAAATAGGAGGCTGCGGTGGCGCAACGGTTAGCGTGCTCAAATCCCGCCAAGGCGAACCGTTTGGGCTCTATTCCCCGGCTGGGTCGCTCCCGGATTTCCACACGTAGGAATTGTGTCGGACGATGCCGCTGGTCGGCAGGTTATCTCAGGGCTTTCCCGTTTCCCCCGTCCTTGCATTCCGGCGGAGCTGCATACTCTGTTTCGCGCCTACTCTCAGAGGGGAGACAAATCTTATTCGCTATTCTCACGAGAAGATCCTGTGAGGCAGAATTTCACCTCGATATGTCTGTATATAACGTTTCAAATACGTAATCTGGTATATAAAACGAGGAGCGTGAATAATGTTTAAGATCTACTTATATACACACTGCGTTACCTTTCCGCTTTTTGCAAAATTAACATTGCCACGGGCTTCATCACTTTAGTTTAAATGCGTCGGTCAAGTGAAACTGTGAAATTATTAGAAAAGTAAGTATTTTACAAATCTGCTCATTTTTACACTTCGATGCATTAAAAAAACAGTAGTCGATAGAAATAACTTCAGTTACCACAAATTGTCACCTAGCACATTTTATTCGACGTTAAGATATGGAACTACTTTCCCTCCATCATTACCAACATTACTGGGCGTATGTCACTCATTGCGCCCGTTAAAATATATGCAGGTACGAGCCATGACTTTTCACAAATGTTGAGTTCAAAAGCGCTCACTTTATCGTGAACATCCTTTCGTTGGATGTCTACGTATTAAGCAACTGCTATCTACTCCTCTACTCTTGTGACAAAGCTAGTGCCATCGCACCGACAGTACTTGGCTGAAGGATAGGAATAACATACCAAACACGGCTTCAAGGTGACGAAGCACAGCCATGTTTGCAGAAACTCTGCTTAGTCTCAAGTGTGTTATATATATATAATATATCCTACTTCACATTTCCGTCGACTGCTTGTTCGCGGTGAACCAATTTGCCTGCTACGGCACAGTAATTCTATTCGCTAGCTCATCTCCGGCAGATACCTGCTTCGATTCGTTTTTGGTACTGTTCCGGAGAGTAGGCAATAGTTTCGCGCCACTGTATTCACTGAGTGTTCAGAGCAAAGCATTAGCAACAACCACACATACGGTTCGCCCCTTCGGTTTTTCATATGGACTCTTTCATGTTATAGATAACACCTCCAACAACAAACAAAATGAATACAGTTGCTAAAATTCTATTTCGTTGGCATATGCTGTTCACGGTAAAATGAGCACTTATGAAAGCATTGTTTAAGACCTATTTCTATGTGCATTGTGTATTCTTACACCATGTGTTCAATTAACATTACCATGGGGCTGATCATCACTTTATTTGTGCATCGGTCAAGGGAAATTGTAGAATTTTTAGAAAAGTAAATATTTTACAAATATGTTTATTCTTCCACTCATTTATGCATTAAAAGAACAAACAGTAAAATAAAATATTTCTGTATTTACAAATGTTTAATTAACACTTGTAATTTAACGTTAACACACGGAACCACTTTCTCTCCATCGTTGCCAACTTTACTGGGCGCGCGATAGTGTGGCTGTTAAAATACATATATGTAAGAAGGGGCAGTGACATTTTTCAAAGGTTGATTTCAAAAGTGCTCACTTTATCTTGAACAGTTCTTACATACGTTTAACAACCGCATCAGTCAGAAGTACACTGCGTTTTAAACATTTGCATTCGAAAAACGTCAACTAGTTTTGTCCCATACAGTATAGAAAAAAAACACGCACACGCACACGCTATCTCTATCCCTCCCCCTCTATATATATGCCCCTCTATCTCTATCTATCTGTATATCTATCTACCTCTATCTCTCTATCTATCTCTATATATCTATATCTCTATCTGTCTCTATATATCTATATCTATCTATCTGTATATATCTATCATCTCTATCTCTCTATCTATCTCTATATTTCTATGTATCTATATATCTATCTATCATCTCTATCTCTCTATCTATCTCTATATATCTATCTCTCTATATATCTATCTATCATCTCTATCTCTCTATATATCTATATCTCTATATATCCAGTTCTCTATCTATCCATCTCTATATATATCCATCTATCTCTTTATATATCTATCTCTCTATCTATATATATCTGTATATATATATATATATATATATATATATCAGGAATTAAATAACAATAGAACCAAACGGTACGTAGCTTTATTTAGCACTGTGACAGGGATTGATGAATCACAACGGAAACAAGTCTGTGAAGTATTTACGCAAAGTTAAGTTGCTACGCCGTATCGAACCAACTTACTGGAGATCACAGTCTCGATTGTAACGCACATTTACGATAAAAACTGTTGCACTGTTACTTGTTTTAAACGAGGCCTCGCTCAAGAAAACCACTTTACCAACAAACATAAATAGTGCAGAGTGTCCCCTACTAAACACATTAGTTTCTTCGTCTTCGTATTACTGTTGTATAAAGAGAGAGAAAACAAGTGAACTAGACAGTGAATAATTTCTACACGCTTCTGCTGTATAGCGGGATCGATTTATTAGAGTAACTGGAACAATGTGAATAGTGTGCTTACTACACTGTTTGTGGAAAATGGTAACAAGGCAACTATCGCGCTTATACAATACAGGAATTAAAACGCCAGCAGAGGACGTTTATTTAACACGGTTATTCAGGGTTTTGACAGAAGAACTGAAGAAGAAGGCATAATAAGAACAAAGATTCGCTTAGAGTGTGGCTGTAAACTGTATAAAAAAAACACCCACCTCAAATGTGTAGATATGTTCAAAAAGATTTTCTTGGCGATAACTCAGCATAAGGGAAAACAGTGCTTAACTGTTACCTGACAAACCAGTGGTAATGATTTTTTACGGGAACACAATTCAAATTCACACTGTTTTAAAAGAGGTGACACTTCTATCGCCCAGAACAATAGAACGGCTACATGCACAGACTTGCTAAACATAATTTTGGGAGAGAAAATAAAAAGGGGGGAGGGGTGCGGATTTATTTTACAATGTGCGAGAGTTATACAAAACTGTGAATGAAACATTTGTTCTGGTCCCCCCCCCCCCCATTAAAGTAGTATATCCATTATTTAATTATTTATGTCTATAATTTTTTAATCCAGTACTCAAAACGTCGATTTTTTCCTACGTTAACGAAATAATGGTTTAGCCCATTTTTTTGTGCAACCATTCGAAAAAAATAAAAGTTAGTACGGACGCCGTAAAGTTACACACGCGACCGTAGAATATAATGCACTAATGGCAATTTGCTTACCCTGCGTTCAGCCAGTAAGAAAACAGGACAATCCTCGGCCACCTATGCTATTTTCTATTCCTCGGCCACCTATGCTATTTTCTATCAGCTAGCTGTCAGCAACTGCAGGTTTCTTTCACAGGTAATTTCACTCGGCAGTCATCACTACCCACAGAACACGCACTGGTCTTCCAAGTGGCCTCCTTCCTCTTGTGTTTCCACTCCAGTCCTAATCATATTACGTCCCCCTCGACGGCCAGGCTTAATGCAACGAGAAGGAAATGTGGTTGTAGGAACCACATTTCCGTACCCACAACTCATAGCGACACGAGTCGGAGTGGTTGTTGGTACCATATACCATAATTAACGTAGACAGTAATTCCCACAGAACTCTGTGTAGTGGTCTTGTCTGCGACTGTATATGCAATTATAGACTGTTCACGGTAAAATGAGCACTTTTGAAAGCCCTGCTTAAGAACTACTTGTATACACGTTGTGTGTTCTTTCGCCTTATGTAAAATTAGCATTGCCATGGGCCTCATCACTTTATTCTGCGTCGGTCAAGTGAAACTGTGAAATTATTTAAAAAGTAAATATTGTACAGCATAGAGCGAGAAAAATCATTTAAGTTATCACAAATGGTTACCTGACATTTTTTATTCGACGTTATGGAACTATTTTCCTTTCCATCTTTACCAACTTTACTGGACACATGTCACTCATTGCGCCCGTTAAAATACATGCAGGTAGGGGCAGTGAATTTTTGGTACGGTTGATTTCAAAAGTATTCACTTTATCGTGGACAGCCTCTATCATAGTTATTACAGCAGGGCATTTCGTTTCTCCAACAGAACAGGTAGTTTCTTCTAGAAAACTAGTTCAAAATATTCGGTTTGTAGCCTCAAAAAACTACGACTGTAATAAACGAACAGAACATTTTGTTGCCGGTACAAAAGTCTGGTTGCTGCCGCCATTGAACTTGATTAAAAAACTGTTCTGTTGTTAATTCTCTGCTGACTTTTGTCAGCGGGTTCCGTTCCGGGTTCTGTATTTATAACTACTTGCATTTCTCATTTTATCCAACGCCGACTTCATTTTCGTACCGTGCACCCAGCATATCCTATCAAACCACATTACTCTGAGTATGTTAACGAATATTAGGCAAGCTGATTTCCTCTGCGCGTCCATATTTCGCTGTATTCACCCTTGCGCACACTTGATAAAACTTCTGCACACGAAAACCACGTGAAAATGTACAGATTATCATTGCTCATTTTATGTATAATTTTAATATTAACATCTTGCCCGATATCATTTACAGCCGCTTTCTACACATTGCTTAATGTTGTACTGAAAATAAAGACTACATATTTATGTTTAAAAAAAAAATAGCTATACCGTGACTGAGTTTCCTTCACGCATGTAATATACTTTCCGTTATTAATTCTAATGGAGACGACTTACAAATGGCATTTTACTATATTTTACTATTTTATGAACGAATAATATCGCGTTTACATATGTATTTCAAATGAATAACTCAACAATAACAAATGAATAATACAACAAACAACACGAACATCTAAGGTTAAACAAAAGTCGTTTTCACACGTCGGTGGCCGACCTGCCGATAAAATTCGAGCAGTTGTATCCCCCATTTAAGCCACACAGAAAAATCCACACACCTTTTTCTGAACCTGAATGCATTAACACTTAAAAGAACTAAGTACACGCTTTTGCTTGGTTTCAATAAAGCATTTGTTAGCTTTAAGGGGAATGGTGCACGCATAATTATATAACTTTTGTCATAACTTGCTTAACAGAGGATTTTCCTACAATGTTGGCTCGACAAGACGTAAATGTAAATTCTGAGCTCCTTCTTGAATTTTTACGAATTCACTTTGTTCGTTATTTTCGGAGCACTGATTGAAGGTAAGAAAACATTTTTTTTTTTCTCTTTTCTTCCCCACAAGTGCTCCGAAAATGACAGCAGTAAATATCTAACAACGTAAAAAGGCGTTGAAAATTATTATTTGCGAAAATTATTGTCGAGCTAAAAATTTCGACGAACCATTTGGTTCGTCGAAAATCGGGTAAGTATACTGCTTTCATGCACCATTCCTCTCAACACGACTGTTTACTCCACAGTAAAATTATATGCCGTTCACGGTAAAGTGAGCACTTTTTGAAGCTGTTTCATCAGTCATAATAACCAATAAATACATTTCATTGTGGCCTCGGACTTTTGGTTTTGGGTATGGTGAATGTATACACCGTGTTTATTACTCACATGCCAGGGTTTTAATTAACAAGTGGTGGAAGGAAATAAATTGGTTGAAAGAAAAAAGTAACCAGGGCTTCAAAAGTGCTCACTTTATCGTGAAGGCATGTAATGAACATTAACATTGAAAATCTATCGACACATTTTGTGAAATATATTGGTAAAGCATACTTGGGATAGGACACTACATGAAGCACTAACGTTGAAAGTACAGCTGAACCAATGCTGGCGTGTTCAAGTCATGAATCCTTTGCGGACTGTAAAGGAGGGCCGAAGGGGGGGGGGGGATATGAAATATCCACTCCCTACAACGCCACATGGAGTGAATAGGATACAGAGGTGAAAGAGCCGCTTATTTCTGCGAACTTTGGTCGCACAATCCAGAAAACAAGCCTCACTCACAGCAACATGATGGAGTGTCGTGCCGCCTAATTTACTTTTGATTTGCGTTTCCCAAAGGGTGATTTTCCTTTGTTTGGAGGAAAAGCCGCAAATTTCCCAGACACCAGCATAACATGTATTAATATTTAGCATCCACTGCAATTCTTGCAGAAGAAGAAACGCAGCACTATTATGTCAGGGTAATTGTAAGCCTGCAAACTTTTTGTACACGAAAGTAGCAAAGTGGCTTCTTTTCAGCAGTAATGAAAATCCGGTCAACGGCGTCTACCAAAAGTTTACTAGGGTGGTCAAAAACTTCACATTAACAACAATTTACGCGGCGATACCACCGTATACTAAAAAACGAAATTTGCCTCAATTTCTAATGTTGGGTATTTTGTTCATACATATTTTTTGTTTTAGGTGTTGCTTTTAATAATATATCACAGTCTATGGGCGCATCACAAAGCTGACCCCAAAACGCCTTCCAAAGATCCATACACGAGAAGAGAGTCTCTGATAAGGGGGGGGGGGGCACTGCACCGGATGAAGAAACAGTGGTAGCATTCATGTGACAAGTAGCCAGGGGGAACTACTTTACACCCCAGACAGCGCCTCTCGTAAGGCGACAAGACTTACACGGGTCCCTGAGAATACTTGGTTCAAGGCCAGACATGAGACAACTTAAAGCGATCTGTCATGTTTTATGCCTCTCTGCTTGTCTTGAATTATCTGGCTTTCAACCACGTCCCCAGATAAGATAAGATTACATGATACCGCAAGCAACTAGCGTTCGAAAGTTCCTGGAATAAAGCGAGCTAATAGGAAGAGAGGTAGTTGAAACGCCCTATTCCGGGAACGGCAGTGTGTTACGTTCTCATCTAGCTTCTAGGCTCTCCAAAGGCGATATTACACGATACCAGATTCCGTAAAACATTGTGAAAGGTCCACCATAGCAACGGTATACGGGCTAGTATGGCGCCCGTCATGGCATTTCCCGCCTTGTCGGGCCAGCTTTCGTACCTGGCCAATCACATTGCAGTTTCAAAGCGGGGACCCTCCCCGTGGCTACTACTTGAAACGAGTTGATGAAGAAACTGAAAAGGACGCCTCCATCTTAATTTACATCCGTAAGGTTTAAATTCTTTCAGACAGATTTAATATACGACGACGAATAATATTGGTTATGACTACTTTTAATTACTATTTTAAACCGTTAGGAATACTTAAAAACATAACTTATTGTATGAAAAATTAATTCAAAGTCTTCATCATATTCAAAGTATATAAACTCGACATCTGTTGTGTGAACTGGTAGAACAGTGGTAAAGTCGCGGCGTACGTTATACGCTTGAACATTTGTGTACAAGTTCAAAACTCCGCCAGGCCCAAACTTATTTTGTTATTAAATTTTACATGCTGATAATATCCCGGTACGTAAAGAAAAACTATATTTTGCAACCGGTCAGTAATTTTCATCAAAATTAAAAATAACACACTCGTACACAAGTGACTTCACGTCATTTTCAAGAAAATGCATGAAACTATACTAGAACGCAATAAATTTATGTAAAAGGCGAACAGAAGTATATAGCAATATTAGGATGTACTTGGATTTTATAGGCCTACGCAAGTTACTAACTGGTAGCAGTTCTACGAATGAGGTTCATATTTACTACAAACCACACACTGCGCACTCACCGAGGGTGCCAGATGCTAGTACGCGAACTGCTGTCGTGTAATATGAATCTTCCATGGCGGCTCATATACCGGCTGGTTTACCGGCTCGTGCACCAGGGCTTGTAGAAGCTTGTACAAGAACAAAGTACGGCTGCAGGTATCGTGTAATATAGGCTTAATGGGGGACAAAGCGTGGCCAGTGCTAAACAGGAGTCCCCGACGCACAAACGGTGACAGGGGCCCACTCATCTGCCTCGGATCCTCAGTCTTCGTCGTCAGAGTAGGACCAATGATAGACGAGCACAGATTTGTAACCATGGAGTATCGCTAGAGTTACCTGTTTTTTCGCGAAAAGATGTGCGCGAAGACTAGACTTCAATATCCTATGCGCAAACTTGCATATTTCGTTTGACTACTGGCCGCTTGCCTTTGTGTTACGACAGCCTGTTACATGGGTGAGCCAGTCAGAGCTAAGTTTCTCCGATACTGGCCATCCGTGATTCGCCGGCAGAACAGACAAAACGCGTAACAATTCAAATGATCCAATCACGAAAGTGGTTCTGAACTAAAGTGCGTTGGAACACAACTTGTCCTGAAATCGTTTCGTGAAAAACAGGTGCCCCTAAAGTATCGCCTATATCGCGCACAATACGATGTACAACCGTGGTTTCAACTTCCTTCTCTAGTTTCTTGTTCATTCAGTTACAATTACAACATGACCAACGCACATGTACCTTTTCTTCTTTCCCCGCGGAAAATTTATGTTTTTAAACTATGCTTATTAAGGAAACAAAATCATACCATGGACAGGAAACATAACTTAATTCAACATTCTCCATTTTAGTTGGGGCATTAATTATACCGGGTGAGTCGCCCGCGCCTATTTTTCCGTATCTATGCAACCCGCACACAATAATACCCATCTAAAAAACATCAAACGTAGCAGAACACCACGTGCGAGTTGATTCGTTGTCAGTATAGTAAGCGGTGAACTCATGGTGTTGTGTTATGTCAGCAATGCGTTGAGGAGCAGTCACTTTTTTAAAGAACGCACATCCGTTTATTGTAATGAAACGATTATTGCGATGTTTACCGAATACATTGGTAAATGACGATTGCGTCCTTAGTAACACACATCTGCCTCGCTTCGAGCCACTGTGTTTCTTCATGTGACATACAAATACAGTGACCGCTCACTGTATCGACGAAATGAAATCAACGCGCACGTGCTGTTTTGTAACGATTCTCTATTTTCTCGCCTCTAATTGGTGCGGGCTGACAATGACGTCGAATGTTCAGCTGACAGACGAGGCGCCGTAACGAGTACGTACATACGTACACGCACGGGACTCGACCTACACAAGAGACGATTACGTTACAGAGGAGGAGATGTTTTGTAGAAGGGTAGTACTGTTTGCGGGTTGCATAAGTACGGAAAATAGTCGCAGGCGACTCACCCGGTATGATGATCCATTAGATTTCAAGGCACTGACTTGACACCAATATATAGTTTTGCAGTGTATGACAGTTTGAAACTTGTTCCATTTCGCAACTAGCGATAACAAATAATTGCTTTTTCAGGAAAGAGCTGTCAAACACTAACAATTTCACAAATTCTACCTAAACTTCGCAAAACCAACCTGACACTGAAGTTGCAGAAAAACTGCAAACAAACAGTACCCCTTTCTTCCGCCTTAATGCTACGAAACACAAGAATAAATTTAACATAGAACAACTACACACTAATACAAGTATACCAAAACTTAACTGGAGAAAATTCTGCTCTGATATGGATAGAAAAATGTACTCGAAAGGATCTGAATATGGTCTAGACATCTTAGGGTGGTCTTGACATCCTAGGGTGGTCCAGGCATCTTTGGATCCAAAGTTACGAGAGCAACAATCCATTATTATACTTCTTAATACAGCTGAAATTTTTATTTTATTAGTAACCGTAACGAATAACACATAAAAAATGTCAAACTGTGGCAAGGAATCGTTGATTCCGAAAGTGTCCGTTGGCGACTTCGGACTCATATGTTGCCTTCAGCCTGACGAAGAAGAAATGCATTTCGGATTAACACATTCAAGTTATCAGCCTTCAATCATAAAATGTGCAAAGGTCAATGTTTGTTTACGCATTCCATTGCACGTGATATTTGCTTTCGACCGAGTGATAAATTTATCTAAGTACAGTCTTGAAAGGAAACAGCACTACTTTAACATGCTAAATAACGCATGCTAAAACTCAAACTACAACATGAGAGGTAGTGCTGTATTGAATTTCGTATGGGAAGGCAGCATTTGCCCTCTTACTAATGACGTGTGCAATTTTGATTAAATTATACGAAACAATGTCAGTGTGGAACGAAAACCTTGTTTGCTGAATTATTTTTTTCTACCATGAAGTTCAACTGAAGCTGTGGTGTATAGGCTATTCTGAGTAAAGTGAGCACTGTTGAACTCTCTCTCATTTGGCATAATAGTGTATATATATATATCATATATCATATATATCCATGTGTGTGTGTGTGTGAAAGCCACAGACGTTAATTTCCGAGTGCGGTGGAATATACACACAGTTTATTACTTACATGACAATATTTATTTTAAAAGGTGGTTATAGAATTTGATAAATCGCTGAAAAGGAAACGTAACTAGGGCCTCAAAAGTGCTGACCACTTTACCGTGAACAACCTATAAAATGACTTTCTTCACTCCGAAAATTTCGCCAGTTCATATGACGGCCAGGCTAAACCCGGCAGTTTTGTACACGCTGCAACCACTGCCATTTGTTCACGATCTGGTGCCTTCACGATGAGCGCTACTAGATGACACGTGATAAGCTCCGTCTCTTTCTGCATGTGTATTACTGGTTCACAGTCCGATAGGCTGTTCACGGTAAAATGAGCACTTTTGGAAGCCCAGCATAAGATATGCTAGTATGCACGCTGTGTATTCCTCCATCTTATATAACATTGGTATTATCATGGGCTTCATCACTTTACTCATGCGTCCGTCAAGTGAAACTCTGAAATTATTAGAAAAATAAATATTTTACAAATCTGGTCATTTTCAATTTTTGAAGTATAATAAAGAACAGAAAGCGAAATAAATAATTTAAATTATCACAAATGGTTACCTAACTCGTTTTATTCGACTTTAAGATATGGCACTACTTTGCCTCCATCGTTACCAACCTTACCGGGTGCATGTCACTCAGGACGCCCGTTAAAATATTGCAGGTAGGGTCAGTGACTTTTTCTAAGGTTGATTGCAAAAGTGCTCACTTTTTTGTTAACTGCCTTTATAAGGGTGTTGTCCACGAGAGAAGTTTATCATTCTATATAATTTGTATCACAGACTGTTCAACATGTACACGATATCTGTGACTACTTTTTCCTCAGATAAAAAAATGTTCGGATCACATGGTTTTTGCAAAATGGCATGACAAAGTCAACGTTTAACTGTTTTTGGAATGCGCTGATAAAATAAACCAAACGACTTACAGAAAAATTAACAAGGGCAACTAAAAGGCATTGTCTTAATTTACTGTAAAGGTGTACTTAGTAAAAATTATTTTACGAAAATTCAGAGGCACCCACGAAACAAAAATATGCAAGAATTTCCTTATTTTCAGCAATTTTTGGAAATTGCAAAACCATTATAGACGGCTGAAGTACCTCTTGGCATTTTCCTTCACTTTAGATTATCTCATTCGTGTATGTAAGTTAGTTTGTTATTTGTACATTTCTAAAACAGTAAAACTGTGATTTTGAGATGTATTAATGCAAAAACTATGCTCAAAAATGTTTTATTTTTTTCCAAGGAAATAGTAATCACTGATAGTGTGTAAAACATGAACAATATGTGGTACAACTATGAATTAACAAATTTTTATGGCCACCGCCATAAATGGCGGTCTCTTCGGAAACGCGACCTACTGCTGATAGTGAGTGAGTGAAGAGATTTGGGCCGCTCTTAACCGCGAGGTCTTGAGAGCCGATGAAGTGATTGAGGGGTGTATGTAGCGGCGTCTGAATAAAGGGCCGAGGGAAACGGGAGATCCCCGAGAAAACCCGCCGACCAATGACATCGTCCGGCACGATTCCCACCCACCTGCGAAAATCTGGTGACCCGGCCGGGGATTCAACCCAGTTCACCTTGGTGGGAGGCGAGCAGGCTAACCGCTCAGCCACCGTGGCTCCCTACTGCTGGTAGCGTCCAGGTATACCACTAGCGTCTACAGAGAATGTGTAAGTGTGAGGAGGAGGGGCTGTGGTGATGTGGTTCGTGCTCAGACCACTCCCTTCCAAAACGGCGAACTGGGTTCGATTCCCTGCGGGGTCAAAACCGGGTTTTGACACGTGGGTAGCGTAGGCGGGCGTTGTGTTTCCTCGAGATGCTCCAACCCCCCCCCCCCCCCTTTACCAAATCACTACCCTCCATCACAGCTGTATCTCCCATCGGCGCTGAGGGCACACCTGTCAGACGCCGCCGTAACTCACGGCAACATACGCAAAAACCACCCTCCGAACACCGCAGTCGCTACGATGGCAGTTACACGTCCGGCTTGCGCTAAGCTTGGCGAGCAGTTCACTGCGAGGCCACGTGATACTCCTACGTCTACTGCACGTCCTTCATACCACACTTTTACGATGGCCCTGGGCGTCAGTTTATAGTCTTCCGTGCGCTGACGGATTGTAATAAAAACTAAGAACGACTTTTACTGAATATTCGCGCAGCGTTTCACAAGTTAAGAATACAAGTTCTCCATTTTGAGGCTCAC
Source organism: Dryococelus australis (assembly GCA_029891345.1). NCBI lineage: Eukaryota > Metazoa > Arthropoda > Insecta > Phasmatodea > Phasmatidae > Dryococelus > Dryococelus australis. The sequence goes on from CM056999.1 coordinate 61,534,168, forward strand.
ATTATTACTAGAGACCTGCAAAATTTGCGTAATTTTTTGGTACCATGCTAGACTCTTCTTCACTATAGTACTTCAGCGCAATTCGTGATTCTATTGGTTACTGACAATTTTGCTGCGTCAGTAATGAGTGCATGTTTCACTGGCTATAGGCTGCTCAATCGTTGAGCCTTTTCTATTGGATGAAAGCGTCCCTGTGGAGAAAAACCTACAACTTACTCGAAGGAAAGGTACAGTCAGACCGCCTGCCCAACCACAGTATGTTCATCCAAGGCGAACTCGAGTTAGCGTTCACCTGGGAGTTTCAAACATATCTTTAGAGGGGCCGCTGTAGTGTGGTGGTCAGACGACTCGCCTCTTAGCCCCAGCGAACAGGGGACCGAATCCTGGCGGGGTTGCTCATGTGGTAAATGTGACAGACGTTGCCGTCAGTAGGCAGTTTTGATCGGGACCCCTCGCCACTGAATTCCGTCGCTGATCCACCTCAATCTCATCTCATTTCGTCTTCATTGGCGCTAAAGAGATCAGCTGTTTAGCGCCGTCCAAATCTGCCACTTCAGACACTTCTTAGCGGCAGCGATGCATCGCTTTCATAGCTTTCAAAAAATCGATCGCAACGCACACAGTGGTAAAAACTTTGGACTCGCATTCTGGAGGGTCTGGGTTCGAAACCCGGTCCGGCCATCCTGATTTACCATGGCTTTCAGAAATCACTCCAGGCGAACACTGGGATGATTCCTTACTCGAGGCCATAGCCGATTCCTTCTCTCTCTTCCACGCTTCTCTCAGCAGCTTGCTCCGTCTCTTATTGACCTCGTCTACGAGACGTTAAGTCCTACTACCTATCTACCAACCTGGGATGTGAACTGTACTATAATTATACTATTTATACTATAATTTACAGCTTTGTACGATGTAGGCCTACTATAGCACATCCATTATAGTACGCAAAAATACCATAATTTAAAATGAGCCCAAGATAGTATCATGATGCTCATTATACACAATTACACGTATTCCATACGTCAACATAGCGAGTATACGCCCAAGAAGACGCTAACATAAAGGTTTTATAAACATATTTCTATATAAATAATAATAGAAACGCCTAATACGTTGGGTACTAAAGTAGCATTTTTTATATCATCTTCAGTTGAATATGATCTAATTTTGAGTTGTAGAACATTTTAAAATAGAAAGCGGAAGTTATTCATACAAAATACGGAACATAATAAAAATTAAACGGCTGCCAAAATAATTATTGTAAACGTACTATAATTTTGTACTAAATACTACGATATTCACAGACTTTGTACTAATTTTATAACTGCCAGTGTTCATATCCCTGCTACCAACGCAGTCCAATGTCATTCCCTGCTAGGCGAAATAAAACGTCCTGCATAAATCCTGGTTCACATGTACGCCGATCCCACCGAACAGACAGAGCGGTAAACTAGAACAGCCAATCAGAAGCCGCCCTCGGTCTCAGAATGGAAAACGAGGACGGCTTCTGATTGGCTGTTCTAGTTTTCCGCTCTGTCAGTTCGGCGTGATCGGCGTACATGTGAACCAGGCATAACTTGTGGTAAACGTAGTGCGGCGTGAACCAGGGCGCGAACAAGGTTCCTGGCTATAAAGGCGAACCGCATAGCATGGTGCACGTGGAAGAGTGAGTTGGCCCCACACAACTGTGACCAGATACTGAAGTGAAGAGAATCGGGGGGGGGGGGGGGGGCTCCTAACAGCGAGGTACCATTCATTGAGGAGGAATCGCTAGTATAGGCTGTTCACGGTAAAATGAGCATTTTTGAAAGCTCTGCTTCAGATCTACTTGTATGCACGTTGTGTATTCTTCCGTCTTATGTAAAATTAACATTGCCAAGAGCCTCATCACTTTGTTCATGAGTCTGTCAAGTGAAAGTGTAAAATTACTTTAAAAAAAAAAAAGGAAGTATTTTATAAATATGCTCTTTTTTACACACTGGTGCATTAAAAAAACAGATACCGAAAGAAATAATTAAAATGTTCACAAATGTTTACCTAGCGCATTTTTATTCCACGTTAAGTTATGCCATTCTGTGCGCCCGTTAAAAATATATGAAGGTAGGGGCAGTGACTTTTATCTAAGGTTCATTTCAAAAGTGCTCACTATATCGTGAACAGCCATTAATAAATTTCAAACACCTCGAGGTAAGGTTAATTATACTCAGGTTAAGAAGATCAATGTTATAAGTTTGGCAACCAGAAATTTTCGCCGCTAGATAAGCGCTAGTGTCGCATGTGTAACAAACTTTCCTTTATTTTCTATGTTAAAAAAAAGGATCACTGCGATAATCAAACAGAGATCGAATATGTGTAATTAATGAGTGTGAATTAAGTGTATGTAACCAATAGAGACACTTTGATAATTACATTAATAAGAAACGAGATAGACATTAAATATTGCGCTCTGTGAAAATAGCAACAGCAAATAGTGGAGATAGCTTGTTTAATGTTGTAAATAATACCGGTGTGAATAAATTAAAAATCAAATTTTGTTATTTTATTATTATTTAGACCTCCATCCCTCACGAACCTGGATGCACCCTTATGGCGCCGTGTAACAGAATTTTTTCCTTTCCGCTGAGGAAACTGTGCACTATATATTATATAACCCATTCACTGTTTCTTCACACTTTTCTGAATCCCTGCTAAAGTTCTACTTCCAGGATAAATCTCCGCTTTATGAAACCAAAGATTAACTAAGTCTAGAAGATTACACAAAAGGACAACGCACAGAATTGGTGCGCACTCGGTTGTAATGCATCAGAACTATTTCTTACGAGGCGTTACCAACTCACATGTTTATTATAAATGAAATGTTATAGTTTATAAATAAAATATAGGCAAAACTTCAATTTAACGAAAAATAAGTTATTTTTATGTTAACAGAGGTGTAAAACGCTTGTGATGCATTGCATATTTAGGAAATAACTAAACACGTCTTACATGGGGTGATTTTTCAAAAGGTTTGATTCAAGAAGTGTGAAGGAACAGCAAATAGACTATAAACATTTTGTTAATGCATTGTTCTCTGTAAATACGTCCAATGAGATGAAAGTAATTAGTTAGGGAGAGTTGGGAGTAACCGGAAAAAAGACGCTGTCGATAAGACACTGGCCGGACAACAGCCTCCAGTCAACACCGAGCACTGCAGTCGCTACACGCCGCAGGAATGCCAACTATGCAATACACGCCAGCAGCAAAACAGGTTGCAATACCGTCACGAGCAGAGCACGCGACAAGACGTCTAACAAGCCATGGGACCAGCTGTACCGCAGCTAGCACATTCTTGCTATCTGTCTTCCGGGGATATCACGACAACATCGTTATATATACAGGTCTTCGCTCCTGCACTCTCTTTGCAGCATGGTGTCTTGGACTACAATGAACTGTACAAATTTACGAGACGAGAAATAACACAAACGAATCCCATTTTCACAAAATACTTGCACCCATAGTTGGCATAACAATTTTAACCTTTGCCCTTACGTGTTTTTTTTTTCTGGATTCCAAAGACCTACAGGTCCCAAATAATACCTTTGGCATCGATTTATATTCTACGCGCTTATAACTCACCGCATAAGAAAATCACTAATAGCAAAACCACACATACAGCAATAGTTGACACAATGTTTAAGTTTTCAAAAAAAAAAAAAAAAAAAAAAAAAAATGTTGCTTGTTTTTTTAATAATAACGTACAAAACCACAAAATAAGTACATATATAAAAATAATTGTTTTAAGATTTATTGGAGTTTACTATGTAGAACTCTGTAACAACAAAGTAAAAAAAAAAACTTAATTTTAACAGAATTTATTTTGAAAGGCCACGCAAAAAAATTGTTAATTTTTTTTTTAATATATGTAAATTTTAATATTATATAGTTGTAAATAGTACTATTTTGATAATTTTTAGACACTTATTTGTGTATATTTACTGATTTAATCGTTTATATCCGAAATATTTTGCAAAAATTTGGCAAATTTAAAATCGAAAACTATACATTGTTATTGTGGTACATGATGGTTACCGGCATTCAAATATCTTGACAATAACTCTAACCCTATCAAAATATATCAAACAGTTCAGATGTCTGCGCTGAGAGAGAGCACTTCCCGTAGCACTTCCGACACAGCAGGTGTTCCACGACATAAGCTCCACACAGCGTTTGTAAGGTGTTGTCGTTGACTCCAGTGCATACTGCATTACGTCGCTAAACATTCCTGCCTGTGGATTTTCACCGAATTCGCACATAATTACCGTCAGACATGTCACTGTGCATGAATTTACTTTGGGAAGGCCCCCAAGCCACGTCATTACTTAACATACCAAACTCAAATGGAACCTCAGAGCTTTAGTCTAGGGCAGGCTGTAATGCAAAATGAAATAACAACATTCCACATAAGTATGTATTCTAAACTGGAAGAATTTCCCGAACGTATCGTTAATGAGGATTAAAGGTCAACGAAAGCACACGTGAAATACAGTAAAGTATAGGTGTGCTACTTTTACAGCGAATGTCATCAGTCGTCACAAAATTGAAAGCTGGACGGTATGCCTGAAAGTGATAGAAAAAATTACGCTAAATAACTGAAAACTGTTCTTTTTTTTTTTTTTTTAATTAATTAATGAATCTATTCAGGGGAAAAGCTATGTTCTAAAATAAATTCTTGGGGAAGGCGTAGGGGAGTGATCGACCTTATAAACGCGAGCGCAACACAAACCAGCTGTCTCATTCCTTTCGAAATACGTATTTGTTCTCGAAATAGAACTGCCAGTGTCAAAAGCTTGAAATAAAATATCATTACACAAATTTCACAAAGAAAATAAAGTACTCTGGTAATTTCACGATCATAACCGCAGCAAAAGAACATTTACATGGAAAAAATCTAATCATAACAGGAGCCAAAGTGGCTGAGCGGTTAGCCTGCTCGCCTCCAACCAAGGCGATCCGGCTTCAATCCTCGGCCGGGTCACTCCGGATTTTCGCATGTGGGAATCGTGCCGGACGATGCCGTTGGTCGGCGGGTTTTTCTCGGCGATTTCCCGTTTCCCCCGCCCTTTCATTCCGGCGCTGCTCAAATCACCCTCATCGGCTCTTAAGACCATGATCTTAAGAGCCGTCCAAATCTCTTCGATCACTCTAATCATGAACCCCTTCTAGGCTAAACATTTATATTATTTGAGCCCAGCAAATGGCTAAAGAAATGCGACGGCAAACAATTTCCTGTACACAACACGCATGTAGTACATGTTTTGTATCAAGGCAATTCGGAACAGTTTAATTGAGACGTACATAAAATGTTCAACATGTAGCTGGTACGGAGAGATGGGTAGCGACTATGTGGGGAAAATGTCTACGTGTTCTGGCGGCGAGGCGTAGTCCTAAAAAACTGCCCGCCATTAAAACCAGCGCTCATGGGGCAGTTAGACAAATGATACAAGGCGGACACACAATTAGGGTGGCTTATTGGCCTCAGCGGGGTCAGAGTAAAAACCGGAACTAACGAAAATTCGTCCTCAGGGTGTACGCTTGCAACAAACATACGAAATTTGGCCAGTCCACATTTCAGTTGGATCGTGTAACGACTGCCACATTACTACCCGTATATCACGTTCATTTCATCCACAATTTTTTTTTTTTTAATCTGGTGATCCACTGAAGACATGTGAATAAAAAATTTATTTTACAAATATAACCGTGGGTTGCTAATTAAATTCAATGGCACATACCGTCTCAAATGTAAGCACCAAGGAAAAAATGTCTACAGTGCCTATTAATTATTAATTTACACAAAAGTGTTCAAAGATTTTAAATTACATTCCAGGCGTACGGAATGCCAAATACAAGAATGGAATAAAAATTTTACAGAGGCTCCTCAAAGGCCTCTCAACCGTCATCCTTAACGACAAAAAAAGCTGTCAACATTTAAATTAGTTCTATTCGAAAGTCCTTAATTCATACTTGCAATTACTCAACCGAAATTGTGTCGAGACAGACAAACGTGGGACATTAAATTAAATGTTTTATTACTGAGGCGGACGCTGTACATTAATTATTCAACATATGTCGATTAATTCATTACCAACGCTGCCAGAAAGCTTATGAAGCCGCACACTCTTGAGGGCTAAAGACACCACACAAATTACTTGCTAAGCCACAGCTGTGTGTAATACACAAGAAAAATCGCTCATTTAAAAAGTAAGCAAGACTTCTTTAGAGTAATAAAGGCACCAAGGTCAAAACCTTACACTTTTAAAAACACTTTCTTTGCTGCAACACATATTTTGTTGCGGTAAAAAAATTGCATAGCTAAAAATTAACCACTAAAATGTAGGATTGCACACAAACAAAATTAGATCCTCCCAGTAAAAATATTTGACAGTGTGACACATGTTCGAACAAATTTAAGATTATTTAATAAAATTTGCGGTGGTCGTTTTTGTCCTCAAATTTTGTCGTCAAATATAGATGAAAGTAAAAATTTTAAAAGTGTGACAGGGACTTTAAGTCTTCCCTTGGAATTGCAGCAAGGTTTCGTTAGTGTAAACAAAACAGCCTCAAAGAAATGTTTTTCTTTTCTATACCAGCGTGTGAGCCACTAGGCTCACACGCTTTGTTCCACCCGCTATTGGACGAACCGTACGCAAACTTCCTATTCAGGTCCATGCGACGTCGTCTTTTGGCCCGGAGGTTCCAACATACTGAGTTTCAATAACCGTTAAACTACATCACGCCTTACACGAATAGCGTGGAAACAGAAAATAATAAACACCCCGTTTACGGAAGTCAACAAATGTTAGAATTTTTCTGTAAATTGTAGGTTTGATATTTATTTTTAAATAAAACTTTTCGTTATACACTGGCAGAAAATGAAAAATGAACACCACTAAAGCGGTGATGTAGAAACACCATATGTGAATGGTGCACAGACAGAGGGCAGTACATGCAATAATTAACAGTGCTGTGCTGTGGACATAGTAGGAACCACGTACTAGTAATAACACCGCTGAGCCCAATACAACTGTAGTTGACTTGATGAAAGAGTAGTCTGGTGTTCCAAGCATCGGCCCGTGTGTATGAAGCATTACAGACATGCCACAACGGCACAGACGACCACACTTCGTGCAATAAATGGACTTTGGAATAAGTCGTTTTGTGGGCACCAGGGGGGGGGGGCTTAATGGTCCTTGAGAAGAATTTCCCCACGCGTAGGACATGAAGTGTCTGCTGTGCATCATTGGTGGGGCCGGTGGTACTACGATGGTGCACATGCTCGTCAACCTGGTTCCGGACGGCAGCGGCATACGGACTCTCGCCTGGACCGCCGCATCAGACGAGCAGCCATTGCTGATCGCACGGCGACCGCCGCACAGATTAGGGCCACTGTTGCACCCTCGAGTCTCGGGGAAACCTACAAGTGTCATGAAAAGGAAGGAGTAGCATGGGGTGACCTTCGAGCCCGCGACAAGAGTTTTCCTTGTCGACTGGTCTCGGTGGGAAAGGACTCGTGCAGGCGGTGGGTTGGAATATCGCGCCGGCGCGGCGTTGTCTTTGACAAGACACGATAAACATCATTGAGAACATTATAACACCAGACCAACCCCTTGGGGTATTCAGAGCCTGTGATAGGCAGATAGCGGGCCACCACCTCTCAAGACTCCATGAAGCCTAAAGCAAATCTTGAGACATTATTACAATTCATATCACATACTTCAGTGATGACTAAGGGCTGGGGACTGTAGCAATAATAAACGTATGTTATTTATGTTATGTTGCACCCCGGGTGTCTGCTAGGACCATCACCATCAGTTAGCTGGACGCTGGGCTACGACCAAGGGTGCGGCCCGTCCAGGCTTCCTCTCACACCTCAACAAAACGCAGCCCGCCTCGGATGGTGTCGCGAACAACTCAACTGGAGGGATGAATGGCGCGGAGGTGTTTGGTGATGAGAGCAGATTCTGCCTTGGCGCCAGTGACGGACGTTCGCGAGTGCGGCGTCGAACAGGAGAGCGGCAACAACCAAGGTGTATAAGACGGCGACATACAGCATCAACTCCTGGCACCATGGTCTGGGGAGCAATAGCTTACGAAGACTGTGCGCCTCTAGTGTTTTTCAGGGTACACTGAGCAGTGAACGCTACATCCAGAACATCGTCCAGCCCATTTTGTTGCCGTTCCCACAACGCCAAGGAGATGTCCCTTCCAGCAGATCAATGACCATGCACAAACGTCTCGTGTTACGTGAAGCGCTCTCGAAGGTGTTCGTCAATTCCCCTTGCCAGCACAATCACCCCACTTGTTCCCCATTGAACATGTGTAGAACATGATGGGACGGCGTTTGGTGCAGTCTGCAATACCTGCAAGAAACCTCCTCCACCAATTGCAACAGGGAGAGTTAACATGGAACACTATTTTTCAGATTACATCCGACATCTTTTATGTGCGTCTCTACTAACGACTGCAGGACTGCATCGTCACTAAAGAAGATACTGACATTCGTGTTCAAAACATCCTGTAGCCTCTGTCCATAGGTGTACGACCCTGTGATCATTATCATATACAGGGTGCTACCTGTATAATTGTTCAATTAAACCTTCATTGATGTGGGACAATTGCATCCGGGTGTTCATTTCCCATTTTCCACCAGTGTAGTTGGGCCATATTTAGTAATACATATTGCTGCTTTCAACACGTACTTCTCCTCCATTCTGAACGAAGCCATTCGTAGACCCCGTCTAATGGTAAAAAAAAAAAAAACATTTTTACCGGGATTTTAATAAGAACAAATTTTACTTGAGCCTGAGCACATGTAAAATTTTCCCGAGACTAGAAAAGACGCCATTAGTAGGCCACTCCTGACGGGATTGTTAATCTGCAATTTTAAAAAAGACTTGACATTACACCAAGCCGCAGGAGAGCTCTGCCGCAACAATATCGATGTAAGGAAAAAGGGGCATAGAAAAAGGTACACGACAAATGACAGGCCTGGCGAGAAAGCCGAGCCGATAAAGGTTTGAGGCTCGCCCATCTAGCTACGTAAAACCAAATACAATACATTTACGAGCCGGAGATACAGTTCCGGCACGTGAACAATATGCACGTAGGAAAATACTTGAAGTGTTTCTAGAAATAGGAAACTTACGCGTACTGGGCTTCGTGTTTTAGCCTTTTTGTAGTGTTTTTCTAACAGGTGTTTAATATTTAAATGCCCTAAAACCTGAGATCGAAAAGGCACAGTTAAATATAAGGAAAGGCTGTTCACGGTAAAATGAGAACTTCTGAAATCAACCATCGAAAATTGTCACTGCTCCACTTGCATATATTTAAACGGGCCCACTGACTGGACTGGCATGCACCCTGTAAAGTTGGTATCGACGGAGCCCCAAGTAGATCCATGTTTTATCGTTGAATCAAAAGTGCTACGGAAATATTTGTGAATGCTGAAATGATTTCTTCGCTCTCTGGGTTTATTATTATTATTAAATATAAGTGTATGAATGAACAAATTTGTGAAATATTTACTTTCATAAAAATTTCTCAGTGTCATTTGACCGACGCAAGAACGTAAATTTTACATAATATGGTGGGAAATACGCAATGTGTACGCAAGTATATCGGAATCAGGGCTTTCAAAAGTTCTCAGTTTATCGTGAACAGTCTATAAACTCCAATACTGGCTTGTGAATTACCTCCAGAAATGACAAGTCACGTGCTCAGGCGGCAACGTGCACATGTTTACGTTTGGTTTACCAAGGCTCATGACTTTAAATAAAAACAAATAATTTAGCTTAACTTTACATGACTATCAGTTTGCTTCAAAACAAGGCCAGAGGAGCTGCAGTAACGTTTCACAGCAAGTATTTATGAAATAACATGCGGCCCTTAGCGTAAATAACCATGGTTTTTACAAATAATAGCGGCAAAAAAGTTGTTCGATCATTGGATATAGAGAATACTAGGTATAAGGAGCGAAGCCATAAACATTTTCTATGGGTTTTAAGAGCTACTCTCCTGGGCCAAAACAGGTAGTTCTAAAATCTCTTCCACTTTCCCATGGCGTTATCGTGCGGCGAGCTAAATAACAACGCTAACCATCGCTGTTATTTTTTCTAACAAACTCAGGGGACATTCCAATGTGTATCTACCGCAACAGTTCAGCGAACCGTTCTGTGAATGGAGCTCCGGAGTGGACGGAAGGTGACTGCACCCATGCTAACACAGGTGCATCGACGAAAACGAATGGAACTGCTCTCGACAGTACCGCAACTGGACCGCTGCTGATCAACGACGGGTAGCCTTCTCCGACGAGTCACCTATTCAGCTGCATAGAACGGATGGACGTCAGTGTGTCCGGCGAGAAACGTAGGAGAACCGACACCCTGCATCCATTGCTGGACGAACACAAGGCGGTGGGGGGGCAGTGTTATGGTCTGGGGAGTGTTCTCTTGGTATTCTCTAGGTCCCATCGTCCGTGTGGAAGGCACTCTTGATCGATTTGGTTATGAATCCATCCTCGGCGATCACGTCCACCCGTACATGAGGATTGTCTTTCCTCGGGAGGATGGGATCTTCCAGCACGATAGTGCGCCTTGCCACACGGAAGTGTCCGCACGTGGCTGGAAGAGCACGATCAAGACTTCAAAGTCCTTCCTTGGCCCCCAAACAGCCCCGATCTCAATCCAAATGAACACCTGTTTGACCATTTCGATAGTCGTGTTCGTCGTCTGTCTTCTCCGCCACGCACCCTTCAACAGTTGTGGGATGCACTGCAGATAGCATGGCTCCAGATACACTGGGATACCTATCAGCACCTGACTGAGTCACTGCTGGCTCGTTTATCTGCAATCCGTGCTGCGAAGGGCGGTTACTCTACATACTAGTAGATGGTCATAATAATGTGATTCGACTGTGTATAGATCCGTGCAATTCACACTTAATGTAAGTATAGGCTGTTCACGGTAAAGTGAGCACTTTTGAGGCCCTAGTTACTTTTTACTTTCAGTCATATTTCATAATTTAACAACATTTTAAAATAATTATTGGCATTTAAGTACAAACATAGTGTGTATATTTCACCGCACTCGGAAGATAACGTCTAAGGCAAAAATAAATTATATTTATTGACTATCATTCCAAACGGAAGGGGTTTCAAAAGTGCTCACTTTATCGTTAATAGCCTATACGTATAAAAGCAAGGCTCAGTTGCTACAAACTTTCTATTTTACGTCCATATGTACGTGCTACTAAACATGAAACTAATCAAAATGGTTTATATACAAACGTATTAATTTATTGTTCAACTAATAGTACAAACGTAAAATCATAAATGTCCGAAATTCTTTTTACTTAGGCCTTTTTTTTTTTTTTTTCCAAAACTGCACATTGTATTACACTTAGCCGCAAAAACAAAAAAAGGAAATAATTTCGTCTCGCAAAGTTGTTTTCTTTTTGTGTATGTGAATGCCTAACAACTGCATACCTACGTATGTAACGAAAAGGTCGTGAATCCACCACGAGTTACCTGGCTTGCCGCACGACGGCGCCACGAGTAAGCTGAAATGATAGAGAAATACGTTACGTCGAGCATAGTAGGGCTCTGTGAACGATACAGAGGAGGGACTCGGGTGCCCCGTGCCTACGGATGGCGGCAGCTTGTCGAGGGTCGCCGGATGTGAAGGATTACTGACGGCTTGGCCGATATTGGCCGACTATCTGCGCTAGCTGATAATGCTAAGGCACGCAGATACAACACCGTGCTGTCGCGTGGGGACTTCCAGTCACGCAGCCGAGAAACATACTTCCTTCTACAGCAGGCTCGCTGTTTAAGAAGTCTCCCCGGTTATAGGCTAGGCTGTTCACGGTAAAATGAGCACTTTTGAAGGCCGTGCTTCAGATCTACTAGTATACACGGTGTGTATTCTTCCGCCTCTTGTAAGATTAACGTTGTCATGGGCCTCATAACTTTATTCATGCGTCGGTCGAATGAAACTGTGGAATTCTTGAGAAAGTAAATACTTTACAAATCTGCTCATTATTACACTTAGATGAATTTAAAAAAAAACAGGAAGCGAAATAAATAATTTTAAGTTATCACAAATGGTTACCAAACTCTGTTCATTCGACGTTAAGATATGGAACTACTTTCCATCCATCGTAACCAACTTTACTAGGCGAATGCCACTCAGTGCGCCCATTAAAAATATGCATGTATGGGCAGTGACTTTTTTTCTAAAAAGTGTTAGATAACCATTTGTTTTACCTTAAAATTATTTCTTTCGTTTTCTTTTTTTAATGCATCGAGGTGTAAAACTGAGTATATTTTTAAAGTATTTACTTTCTTAATAATTGCACAGTTTCATTTGACCGACGCATGGACAAAGTGATGAGGCCCATGGCAATGTTAATTTTATATAAGGCGGAAGAATATGCAACGTGCATACAAGTAGATCTTAAGCAGGGCTTTCAGAAGCGCTCATTTTACCGTGAAAAGCCTGTATCTGTACGAATAGTAGCAGTAGAGATTTTGGGTGGGGCCCTGAGAGCCGATGAGGGCGAAGCGAGGTGAATATGGAGCAGCATCGGAATGCAAAGGCTGGAGAAACGGAGGATCCCCGAGAAAACCCGCCGACCAACGGCATCGGCACTCCCATCTTATCAGATAAAAACGTGACTTGTGAAAGTGTTTAAAAACACCTGTAGGATTTGCTACCAGGTATTATGAGTGTGGTTTAGGCTTGTGGTTCCAGTAAAAGCACAAAGTTGTTGCCATTGTGTCCGAATATTAAAGTGATTCTGTGTGTATGCAGTGCCGTACGTAATCAAAAATTACGTGATGTATTGACGTACTATAGCGGTTTCTTGTTTGAGGAAATTCGCTCACTAGGTAGGTATTATCTTTGTTACACGTAGCCTATGTATTTGTAAAGAATTTTCAAGTGTCCGAATATTAATGTGAGTCACAGTATCTACTCTGTGGCGAGGTTTTGCACACTTTAACATACCTGGCTTTTTTTTTTTTTTTTTACGGAAAACTCAAATGCCGGCCTGAAGTTACAAGAAAAGTTCAAAAACAGGACATGTGCGGGGGAAAAAACCGGGCGGTTGGTAGGCCTAGTTGAAGGGTCCAGCGCGACGGAAGAATCCTGCTTGCGATAGTAAAGGCTGTTCACGATAAAGTGAGCACTTTATCGTGAACGTCTTATCTTTCCACGTCTCAACGTTTAATTAAAAGTGTTCGATAAACATTTGCCAATACTACAATAATTAATTTTTCTCGCCGATTTTTTAATATGTGTATTTAAGTGTACGGGTTATAAACTTTGTAAACTATTTACTTTCAAAATAATTTTACATTTCCGCGTTACTGGCGCAAGAATAAAGCGTTCAGGTCTACGGCAATGTTGATTATACATGTGGCGGAAGGATACACAAAGTACTTACAAGTAGATCTTAATCAGGGCTTTCAAAAGTGCTCATTTTGCCGTGAACAACCTATGCTAGACCGTCTCTATCGGCCTGTCCTTGGAGTGGAGGCGGCGCGAGGACTCACCGGGCTGTAGAAGACATCGTCGGCCTCGGTGTCGGAGACGCAGCTCCTGTGCGACGGCGAGACCGTCTCCTCCTCCGACTCGTTCTCGCCGAGGGACCAGTTGCGGGGCCTGCCGCTGCCGGGCCGCTGGTAGTAGTACGTGTTGACGGAGCCAGGCATGTCGCTGCACTGAAGCTATCAGCTATCAGACGAGCGAGCGAGCGAGCGTGGTCCCGCGGGCTTGCTTGCTCGCCTTCAGCGCCGCCGCCGGCAGTCGCGACAACTGCGCTCGGGTTACACGTCCACTCGGCGCGGCGTGCCACACGACACTGGCTGGCCCCCGTCCGTTCGCGGTCATTCACAACTTTGCTGAAGCCCGGTTCAAGTCTACTTACAGCACATTTCTCCGCCTCGTGCAAACAAAGCTTAACCGAGCATACAAAATTACACCAAAGGGAGAACGCACCGTATTCGTGCGCACACAGCTGTAATAATATTTCGCATAAGAGCTATTTCTTTCTACAGACTGTTCACGATAAAGTGAGCACTTTTGAAATCAACCTTAGAAAAGAGTTACTGGCCCTGCCTGCATATAGTTTAACGGGCACACTGAGTGACATGCTCTATGTAGAAAGTTGGTAACGATGGATAGAAAGTAGTTCCATATCTTAACATCTAGGAAAACGTGTTAGGTAACCATTTGTGATAACTTAAGTTATTTCTTTTTCTTTTAGTTTTTTTTTTACGCATCGAATTGTAAAAATGACCATGTTGGTAAAATATTTCCTTTTCTAATGATTTAAGATTTTCACTTGACCGACGCATGAATAAAATGATGAGGCCCATGGCAATGTTAATTTTACATAAGTCGGAAAAATACACAATGTGCAAACAAATAGACCTTGAGCAGGGTTTTCAATGTGCTAATTTTATTGTGAACAGGCTATAAGCATTACCAGCACACGTATGTTCTCTCCGTTTTCATTCATATGAATTATTAATGAAATATTTTAATTTATAGATAGAATACAAATAAAAGTTCAGTTCAATCAAAAATAAGCTACTTTTATGTTATCACATGTATCGAACGCTTGTGATACCCGGCATACTTAGGAAACAACCAAAAACCTCATAGAGGCCGCAGTGGCTGAGCGGTTTGACTGCTAGCCTTCCACCAAGGCTAACAGGGTTCAATTCCCGGCCGAGCCTTCCCGGAATTTCGCAAGTGAGACTCGTGCCGGACGATACCGCTGGTCGGCGAGTTTTCTCTGGGTTCTCCCGTTTCCCCCCCAGCCCCTGCATTCAGGCGCTGCTCCATGCTCGCCTCATTTCGCCCTCGTCGGCTCTCAAGGCTTCGTTGTTGAAGAGCCGCCCAAATCTCTCAACTCAAGGGGGGAAAAAAAAACGTCGTACATGGGGTGATTTTTCAAAGGTTTGATTTCAAAAAGTGTGTAGAAACTACGAATGGGCACACGCCTTCTTCCTCACGTCGATCACACTTCGGGCGTTTCGGCAACCGACGAGCCCGGAACAATGGAGCCGATGTGCTTCCACGTTGCCACATCCCTTCTCACTTTCGCAAGCCGCATTCTTCCGTCGCGATTATCCCTTAAACTAGGCTTACCAACCGCATATGTCCTGTTTTTGAACATTTCTAGTAACTTCAAGCCGGCATTTGATTTTTTCCCGTAAAAAAAAGTCAGGCATTTTAAAAATAAAGTGTGCAAGACCTCACCCCAAAGTAGATACTATAACACATATTAATATTTGGACACATAAAAATTCTTTAAACAGATACCTGTAACAAAAATATCTTCCTAATGAACAAGGTTTCACAACCAATAGTTCATTTTAAAAAAAAAAACCTCTATAAAACGTCAATAGATCACGTAATTGTTGACTATGCACGCCACTGCATACACACGGAATCACTTTAATAGTCGGACACAATGGCAACAACTGTGTAGTTTTACTGGAACCACACGCCTAAACCACGCTCATAATACCAGGTAGCATATCCTCTTTGGTCAATAACCACGTGTAAACATTTTGGCATACTTGCACACAGCGTATTGTTCAGCGTTCGGAGACAGTTGCGAATACTCGCGCTGCAATGCGGAGTTAACTGTAGCTATAGGCTGGTCACGCTAAAGTAAGCACTTTCGAAGTCCTAGTTACCGTTTACTTCCAGCCATTTTTAAACCGTCAACCGCCTTTTTAAAAAAATAAATATTGTCATGTGCGTAATAAACACGGTGTGTGTATTCCAACGCACTCGGAAGTTAACGACTAAGGCTGCAATAAAAGATATTTATTAACTATTATTCCAAGTGAGAGGGCTTTCAAAAGTGCTCACTTTACTGTGAATGTCCTATAAACATACGCCATACCATAGGCCGATAGCCCGGCACAAACACTCCAGAAACTGTGTCACGAGAACAATAAAGGATGTAGTAACAAAGCAATGAATCCGCTATAGCATATTAATGCTATCGTGTATTGTTTCGAGTTTGAACTGAAATTGATGTAACTGCACTGAATGGATATATTGCCCGTGACCTTCCAAACAAAAAGTAAGTTAGTTTAAGGCCATGTTCGAATTGACACTTTCAAATAACGAAACGGTTACGTGATCGATTTTTATCTGCAAAATCGATTAGGCCTACTTATCTTTGTAATTTGTTTTTTTTTATTTTTTTGCATTGAGTCAACTACGAAACTTCCTAATAACCAAATATACATTAGCAAGATCGCAGTGATGTTATTTTTCCTAATTCAAATATTAAGTAAGAATAAAACCGGAGCTATTCTAATGAACGAATGAATATCACACTTGTTATAACTACTTAGTAAAATAAATTATTAAAATCATCATTAAATATGTATAATTGGTTAATAAGTGTAACACTTATATATTTATTTCATTTTAATTATGTTTTATGTTAAACAGTGATTTCAACATGGTGTAATAAAGATGCGCCTTTTATCTTTAAAAACTGTACTTTTCTTTAATTTAAAATAACTATTTACCATGTTATGTATCGTAAACAGCAGCATCGCAAGCTGAAAAAGGTTATCAGTCGCGGTATTCTAATTAAAACCTTGCAAAATTCAAAACGTAAATTACAAAAAACTAAAACCTAACTGATTGAAACACGGCCAAAGTTTCTGGATGTACGACAATGAAACCTTAAATACGTTGATGATAGCGTGTTTTTTTTTAATTATGAGCAACAATAAAAATATAACGGATGGAATACAGGATGCCCCTTAAAGTTACGTCCTAACTACAGCTCATTATTTATAAATACTTATTCATATACTTGAAATATTTTTACTTTAAATATTTTGTAAGTCCCAAAGAAAGAAAAAAGGATTTGCCTAGCCTTCCATGTTTTTGTTCACGCAGGAATTTTCTGTTTGTAGGTTTCCGAATTCCCGACGCATTTTTTTTATATTAATCTAACTAAATTGTATCGTAAAATAAGTGTGTAGTTTCGAATTGTTGGCGTTACTTTAAAGGTTACGAATTAAAATAAATTTTTTTTTTTTTTTAATTGTGTTACCCAGCACGATTTGAACGCAGAAACACTTGTTAACATCTCTACACTTCGACCGCACTACTACGAGCGACATTCGTGCACGCGTTTATGTATTACGTCTATATATAAGCAATATTTATTTTAACACACGCTGTTCAATTTACCAGTTTGTAGTTTTAATGGAAGCTTCTCAGATTGGCAACGAAGGTAAGAAATACAATTGCGCCTGCATTTTATATTTCATTCCGAAGAAGACGAAACCGAATCAATTAGGAACACTGGACACATTGCAATAAACCCTGACTCACGTATGTATATAAAATGGCGAACTTGGAGTCCAACTGCCCACGCCAGGGGCAGTTGGACTCCAAGTGCTTGGTTGTTTCGTAAATACGCTACGTATCACAAAATTGTTCTAATTGTGTTAAAAAATAAAGTAACTCATTTCTTATTAAACTAGAATATTACTTACATTTTGCCTCTACATTGAAACAGTTTACATGTGTGATTGGTATAAATAAAAGCAGGGAGAATATAGACACGATGGTGATACCTAGTAAGAAATAGTTCTAAATTCAAACTATTATTACACTGAGTGCACACGAATACGGTGCGTTGTCCCTTTCGTGTAATTTTCTAGACTCGGTTATGCTTTGTTTGCACACGACGGAGGAATATACTAAAAATAGAACTTTAACAGGGCTTCAGAAAAGTTTGAAGTAATCGCGAATGGAGTATACATGGGTAATATATACATTGTTTAAAGCGAATACAATGTGATTCGGAGTCCGCAATAAACTGAACTCAGCAGAATAAGTAAGGATTTGGCATAGGGAAATTTTCCACCGCTAGGTGCGCAGTGTTCCAAAGAGGTCACTTTAATTAAAATTTTAAACTACGAGAATAATAAATGAGAAAGATTTTACTTAGTTAAGTAGTTATTTCATATTTGATTTATTATTATTGAATTATTTTTATTTTTTAACATAGAAAATGGAAAATAAATCCGGTAAACATGCGACACAAGCGCTTACCTAGTTGCGAAAATATTTTAGTTAGCAAACTAAAAGCACTGAGCTTCCAACCTGAGCAGACGGCGACAGAAACCGAATGGTAGCGAACATTGCCGAGCGCCGCCGGTTGATGAGGTCGATCCCTGGCCTCCCCCGCCTGCGCTCCAGATGACTTCTCTTATCTGGCCGCCCTCTTACCCTAGATGGCGATATCTCACGGAGGTGTTCGTCGCCGAGGACAATGGGGGGGTTCATCGACTGTGACGGGCGCGGCGTCCTCACAGAGCAGCGACGTCCTACCTACCCCTGGCTGTCGCTCTCCTCGCCCTATTGATTCTGCCACGCTACTATAGTCGGTTCACGACTAGAACAGACTTTTGAACAACACCTTAGTCGTCAACTGCATGCATCGTTACTACAAACAGTGACTGGCGCGGGTACAGTTAGTTTGGCAGCACGGAGAGAGAATATAGTTTGAATGTTTTAACGTATTTTTTAAATATATTGCTTAAAAATGGGAGTAGGAAAAATTCCTAGGAAGTCTGCTCCTGTCGTGAACGGACTATACGACACTCAACTTAACGCTCCTTGAAACTTACATTTCATATCTTCACCTAGCAGCTGCAACCCCCCCCCCCCCCCCTTCGCCTCCTACACACATCCCTCCTCCACATCTACCAAAAACCCACACACACAATGTTCAACACAGGGAATTGTCCAAAGAATTTATTTATATGCTGTTCACGGTAAAATGAGCACTTCTGAAAGCCCTGCTTAAGAAATTAACATTGCCATGGGCCTCATCACTTCATCCATGCGTCGGTCAACTGAAACTGTGGAATTATTAAGAAAGTAAACAGTTTACAAATCTGCTCATTTTTACACTTCGATGCATTAAAAAAACAGAAAGCGAGAGAAAAAAATGTAAGCAATTACAAATGATTACCTAACACTTTTTATTTGACGTTTATATAAGGAACTACTTTCACCTCTATCGTTACCAGCTTTACTGTGCACATGTCACTCATTGCGCCCGTTTAAATATACGCAGGCAGGGGCAGTGACTTTTTCTAGAGTTGATTTCAAAAGTGCTCACTTTATCGTGAACAGCCTTTAACAGAAACACTTAGAAGCACTTACATGATTAAGGGGCCTCAAGGTCAAGTCCGGCGAAAGCAGCTCGGACGGATTAGCTTTCGTAATGGTTTTCCCGAGAAAAATTTAGGCAGAGGAACTAACGCGCTTTAACACGGAGCACATTACTATAGGCAACACTACAATGGTGCATTATAATCTTCACCTGAATGAAGAACTATTGTTGGACAATAAGGTCTACCAAGGGATGCACGGCAAAGCAATGCCTATCAAGTGAAATGTGAATCGTGCAGTACACAATAGAAATGAGGAGGTTGTTATTACGTCTCCTTCACCTCCCCCTCTATTTTTTTCTCAAGTTACTTGAACGCCAGAGTATTTCCGAAAGGCCTATTCACGATACGATGAATACGAACTCACCGTACCATAATTAAACGTCGTCGAACCTATAACCCTCAGCTATGGCATGCCGTTTTTTGAGATACATGTGTCCGTAAAACAGCGGAGAAAAAAAAATCCTTTGGTTTAGTTTATTTCTAAGTTTGAAATGTGAAAATAATTTCTACGTAATAACCAAGATGAAGGGCCAATTCGACAACACTGCAGTAAAATTGCGGCATAATGGTCGCAGTTCCACCATTGGCTGGCGAGTAGTAACGAGAGCGAAAGGTATACTATAATCAATCGGCTGTAGCGCTCGGCTGTGCGAGCACCACACAGCGCCTGTACTATACACGTACACACTCAGCAGTGCCGTGCATTTGGTTGCCTACACCAGCGCCCACAGGGGTCCGCGAGACGTGAAACACACACGCGGCAACTTCAAGACTGACTCATTATCATTATGTATACACACACGCGAGAAATTCACTCAACTGGTAGTTTACTGAGATACTGAGCTTGGTAGATTTTCATTTGTAATGTGGAACAGCCCTTTTGTAAATACAATAAATTAACTTGCGACCGACTGCACTTGTCAACTTATTGTGAAACCAAAGTTCACAAGTTATTAGTGAAAGTATACAATTGTCAAATTGGTAAACATTGTAAAACGGGCCCCATGTAACTAGAGTATCCTTCAATTACTTTCTGCAAAATAATTTTGTACGTCAGTAACGAATTAGTTAAAAACAGTATTTAATTCAAGGAGCACAGCACAAAACACACCAGGAAAAAAAGGGATTCTTCAATATGACGCTCACTTCTTCATTTATGTACAAAACTTTCACAAGGTTACAGGCTGATGGTTTTCCAGTAAAAAGGTTGCTATCAAACACATATTCACACTTACTAGTGTACACAACCATTCTAGCTGTCGATACAAAACGCAAAGGACCGTAATGTTCTACGAAATACTGCACATATTAACATGGATATGGAATCATCTGCAAGTAATTTATCAACTTCTATCAGCTTTATTTTAAAGTGGGTGGAAATTTCAAAGCCTCAGAGGTTGGGAATAAATTCCATATAATTGATTAATACCCGCATCATAAAACAGCAAAGAGTTATGAGAACCATAGGAAAGAGTGTTTTCACTGCAAATAATATAAACGCCTATCCAGAGATAAATTGTAACGCAGAAATGTGCAAATTAATGTGGCTTTAACACGAACATGCTATTAATTTCTAAAAGAAAACGGTTTCCTGAATGCCATGTAAACAGTGATGATAAACATATTACGTGAATTACGTGGTAACAAGTTGTCACCCAAATCGGCCTATGTAACGCTAAAATGTATGCGAAAGCTACTGCCATTTTACCAGTATTCTTAAGCGGAACTGAGGGGCCGCGGAGGTGCAGTGGTTAGACTACTCGCCTCCCACCAAGGCGAACCGGGTTTGATTCCCGGCGGGGTCACTCCGGGATTTTTGCATGTGGGAATCGTGCCGGCATGTGGGAATCGTGCCGGACGATGCCGATGGCCGGCGGGTTTTCTCGTGGATCTCCCATTTCCCCAGCCCTTTCATTCCGTCGCTGCTCCATACCGCCCTCGCTTCACCCTCATCGGCTCTCAAGATCTTGATGTTAAGAGCTACCCAAATACCTTCAGTTACTAGCTCACTTGAACGGAATCCTCTGTTGGTTCTGTCGGTCGGTCACAAATGCTACGTACATGGATGCACTGCTAGATTCTATCCTCGTCAACCAGAGTAGTTTGGGGAAATGTTCAAAAGGGATATTCGCTATGGCAAACCACTCATACACTACTGTGGTGTTAGGAACATTGAGTAGAGTGATCTGAGGAGGGGATGGAGAAAGTTTATAACAGGTATTTCTCTGAGCTAGTATTTTGTTGTAGCAAATTCGCTATAGCAATTAGCTTTTCCGTGTGTTGTGCCTGCTTGCAAAAAAAATAACTCTCCAAAACCGGTTACAATACACAACAACAAATATAATATTTATAGACGTATATAAACAAGAGGAATAATTTATCTCTAGTAACGGAACATGTTTAATAACATATTATATACGCCGTTATATTTTTAAAAAATGTATTAAAACCTGTGTGACATTTACCTATTTGAGATACTCTTAAATTTTTTGGGAAATCTCGATACCAGATTTCACAGCGTTAAACTCTTTTGAGTAACTACAACAAGCAACAGCATGCCGCGTATAGGCTGTTCACGATAAACTGAGCACTTCTGAAATCAACTGTTGAAAATCGTCACTGTCACTACCTGCATATGTATTTTATTGGGCACACCGCCTGACATGCTCCCAGTAAAGTTGGTAACGAAGGAGTGAAAGTAGTTCCATGTCACCACGTTAAATTAAAAGTCTCAGGTAAACAGTTGTGAATACTGAAATTATTTTCTTTTACTTTCGGTGTTTTAATGTACATAAGTGTTACAATTAGCGAAGTTGAGAGAAAAATTTTTTTTCTGACAATTTTTCAGTTTTACTCGACCGACGCATGAATGAAGTGATGAGGTCCAGGGCGGTATTAATTTTACATATAGTGGAACAATACACTACATACATACAAGTAGATATTAAGCAGGGCTCTCAAAAGTGCTCCGTTTACCCTGAACAGCCTATAGCATTCTTTATCTTTATCAATACTTCACGGATACCTATCTTCATATATTGTACTGAAAATATGCTATGTAAAATCTCTTCGATGTAGCTAGAGTGCTAAACATGTTTGTGGTTGTGTTCTTTCACGAGTTATATAACTCTGCTAACTAGCGCAATCGAGAATGATTTATTTGTTGTTGGGTCAAAATTTATTTTTATATACGTGAATCAGAAGCATCACAAAAACGCATAATGATAAAAAAACTCACAAAAAACAATTTAACTGGGCGCAGCGAATCTTTGTTCTTGAGTTCACAGAGAGTAAGCTCGATTATTTAAATCGCAAAACGCATTATTCCAAACGCATACGACGACAAACGAAAATGAGTGTTGATGTCGATGATGCTGTGCCGAACATATGACTAAAGGCTGTTCAAGGTAAAGTGAGAACTTTTTAAGGCCCTTCTGAATTTTTCCTTTCATCCAATTTCCACCTTCCTGTTGCTTTTTAATATAAAGATTGCAATGTGATCAATAAACACAGTGTATATATTTCACCCGCTTCAAAATTGAATGCCTGAGGCTGCAACAAGATATATTTATTAGTGATTAATGCCTGTTGGGAGGGCCTTAAAAAGTGCTCACTTTAACGTGAACAGCCTATAAATTAAAAGTTCCGCTAACTTTTTATGGGTTGCATCTCATTGAAAAGCACGTTACAAGATTCCGACTAATATCCAGACGATCTTTGGTTAAAATCTAGTGAAAAACACACAAGATGCCAGCTAGAATATGGAATATTCTCTTCGCGGATTTGCTTCTTACAGGTACTTCAGTAAAGACCGAAGTAGGGAGTAGGTACAGCTCATTCGTAGTAGCTTCACACTTTTTGAATCAAACCTTTAGAAAATCACCCCCACCTATGGTGTGTTTAATTGTTTCCTAGATGTATCGTGTGTCACAAACGTTTTACACTCTTGTTAAGGTATAAACGTACTTTTACATGTATTATACCTATAAAGTATCATATTTGATCTATAATAAATATTAATAAAAATGAAGAGAAAGAAGGTATGTTGCTATTGCCTAGAAAGAAATAGTTGTCGCGCAAAGTTTATTATACTGAGGGCGCACAAATGCAGAGCTTTGTTACTTTGGTGTAATTTTCTACACTTAGTTAAGCTTAGCTTGCACGAGGCGGAGGAATACCCTGGAAGTAGAATTCATCAGGTCTTCAGAAAAGTGTGGAGTAACCGTGAATGGAATATATAGGGTTATCGCTTAAAGTGCCACCAGTTTACGCAGAGCCTTCCGAGTAGTAGCGATGGCACACTTTTTTTCTAAACTACCTTATTCTAAGTGTTATGTGAAGTTAAGGCCCGAAGGTAGGGCGGAATTTTATTGCGTCTCAGGGCTAACCCCTTACGCCTACTAGGAAGGAAAATCATGTAAGGAGACATGCATCGCGGCAAAGAGGGATAGGGTAGCCATGACCTGCACTTTGGGGCCATGACTAGCTCCCTGAGTGTACTTAGAGCTAGTCTTAACTATGAAGAGCAAGGGAAAAACCGCCAAGCGAGACGTAAAAACCCTTGCGACAGAGAAGTAGAAAATTCAAAATTAGTTCATACATTAAATTTAATTGAATGCTACAGGAGACAGAGTGTTTGGGAACATGCTCTTGGTTAGTAGAGTATAAAAGACTAGTAGAGAGGGGCACTTTATGCGCGTGTCAGTGTAGCCCTTATCACACACGCGCAAACGCGAGAAAACCTCGCAGGCAGGCGACCGCCTTATTGGCTCTGTAGATCCACCATTGTGGTTACACACGGAAATCCTCCAACCGGTGCGAGGCATACTAAAGTAAATAAAAATTTCATAGCACACGAAGAAACTAGAGAACTGTGATCAGAAAGCAGAATGAGAAACTGATAGAGTTACTATTAGGGTCAGGGTAGCGTGCCCCAAGATTTGTGTGTAATTCTCCGAACGGGGTTGGCTTGCCTTAACAATTTAAGGAATGGAGGAGCGCCGTATCACGGCAGATATTTTTACCAGCGGAGAGGCCTATCTAGGCCAAGGCAGCAGTGGCGGTGGGTGGCATGATGTAAGACAGTCGTAGGGGAGTCGCCCGCGATACACAGCGATGACTCAGAAGGATGAACTAGGTTGGCGTACATCTGTGTTGCTAACTCCAGTATAGCAACACTGTTTGTGATACAATTTTAGTCACTGTAGTATATGCTTTTCATAGTAAAGTGAGCACTTTTTAAGGCCCTTTCAAAAGCCATTAAGCACTAATAAATAGATACATTGTAGCACCAGACGTTAACTTTCTGGAGTGGTGAAATGTATACGCTGTGTTCATTAGTCTGATATAGCAATGTATACATTAAAAAGTACAGGAAGATATAAATCCGATGGTAAGATAAATCCAGCAGTGCCTTAAAAAGTGCTCACTTTATCGTGAATCGCCTATATGTATAAACCAATTCTACGTTGAAGTATTATAATTTAGCTTCAGGGAAGTTTTCAAAATGAAATGCATTGTTACATTAAAAATATACCAACAAGGGGGGAATTTTGAGGTCAATGATACCAACAGAATAACGAGAGGCGATATCGAAAACTTGCCATTGATCACTGGAACGGAAAGAAAAACGGAATGGAGTATCTTTGTTAATTCGTGGTGGAAGTTACTAGACAACTCTCAAACTTGTCACACACACACACACACACACACACACACACACACACACACACACACACACACACACATATATATATATATATGGACTGTTTGCGGTAAAATGAGCACTTTTGAAAGCCCTGCTTAAGATCTACTTGTATGGGCCTTGTGTATTCGTCCACCTTGTGCGAAATTAACATTGTCATAGGCCTAGTCACTTTATTCATTAAAAAAAACCGAAATTAAATGAAATAGTTTGAACTATCACAAATGGTTACCTGACGCTTTTTATTCGACAGTAAGATATGGAAGTACTTTCCATTCATCGTTACCAACTTTACTGGGCGCATGTCACACAGTTCGCCCGTAGATAGAGATAGTGACTTTTTTCTAAGGTTGATTTCAAAAGTGCTCACTTTATCGTGAACAGCCTTTACGATTGTAGTTTTTGTGCCGCAATCGGCTCGGTAGCAAAGGCAAGAAATCAAAATGCCTAAGGTAAAAACTATTAAATTAATATTCACATCGGCCGTCACAAATTATTTTCATTACCATGTTATAATTGTGATTTTTCAAACTTCAAATGTTTTGAAGTACTTATATTAAAATCGTATGTTGATCTTATTGTCAGACTGAAGTGTTTAAGTAAAATGTTTTGCCGCAGTATAATTTTATACAAATACCCTTAAAAGTAGTATACTGTTGGGAGATCTGTGGTATTGCACCTCCACACTAGTTGGCAACACTGGTGTGCATGCACACGCACAAGCAAAGAGGTCTTCACCCGATATCGGCGCTCGTTGCGCGACTCGACGATTCGCAATGCGGCAAAAATCTTTCTGAAATCGTTAACACCGGGAACTGGGATGCAAGTGTTTCCACTGATAACAAGTATATCACAACCTCCCTACACTTTCTTCTCTCTTTCTTAAGTCGTGACATAAACAAACCCACGTGAGCCGTGCTGGATTTACAATACCACGACGAAGTCGTCTCGACAGTCAGACACGACGTTACAGTCCGACCATTCCCACCACCTTCAACAATGTTTACAGTACACCGACAGTTTCCTTCCGACAAGTGTTGCGTGGCTTTCGGTAAATCCTAGAATGGCCAGTAATTTACTATGGAGGGTGAATAAATCGTAAATAAATCATATGTACACTATTTTGTTTTGATAACTATGTATAAGAAGTATCTTTGGATTTTGGAGCAGTTATTTTTCCACGTGTGTGTGTGTCATAATAATATATAATATATATATATATATATATATATATATATATATATATATATATATAATATTAATATATATATAATATATATTATGTATGTGTGTGTGTGTATTGTGTGTGTGTGTGTGTGTGTGTGTGGGCGCGCGCGCGCATGTGTAAATTCATTAGCTTTCTGTTACAAGTTAACCAGGCTGCACACGTAAATAACGTATGTTTAATGTGAAATTTACCACAGTAGTAAAATCCGCGCACGGCATTTTGATTTTGTAAGGTTATGTTTATGTTTTTTTCTACTGCAAAGCGAGGCGAGGCAGAGCGGTCCGATGCCCGACGAAAATAGAAATAGAATCTACTTTTGTCGGACTGTCAGGGCTGCGATTTTGTCGGGGTGACCTTGCTCCTGATTAGCTGATAGAAAAATTTCGTCGGTGTCAGGGCTGTTTCGTCGGACTGTCGGGTTATGTAAATCCAGCTTCAGTCTTTTGTGATTAACAGCCAACCTTCGCACTGTATCAGAACTCATTTGAAAGCAGCAAGTAGTTCGCATTTTAGGCCATGTGCGAAATGGCAGATTTTGTTGACAAAATGATCACGTGATAGCGATTTTGTATACAAAAATGGTGACGTACTTAGTAATTTCGTATTTTGTACCTAGCGGATGTTAGCAAAAATACAAAATGACAAAACCAGCGCCATGTTGGATTTGACATTCAAAAGACTTGCGAATGCGCAATTAAAAAGGTTTTTTAAAACAAATAATTGTTCATAAAAAACATTAGGCATGTTTTAAAAAAAGGAAGTAATTGTTGTGCTTTGTTTATATATTATTTCACCACAATTTTTTTTGAAGTCGTTATTGCACGATTTATTATTTTCTTATTTATTAACATATTCGTCGCATTCCAGTGATGACTGTAGAAATATTACGTCTGTTTTAAGCACTCAATTTAGATAAAAATAATTTTCACTGTTAATGTAAGAAATGCGTTGCCGCGAGTGCAAAACAACTGACTCTCGACAATGACCGAATTGAAACTTACGAAATGGCAAATTACAGAATAACGAATTTGTCATTTCAAACACGGCCTTAGTGAACTTATCGGATGAACTCCCGCTACATTAAAATACAACTACGATGTTGCTTAGCAGCAATCTTGACAACAATAATGATGATGTGAGGTCTATTTTGATGAGAAAATATCCATAGCAACATATCAATATAGCTCCCGCAGTTACCAATACTTTTATTTTTTTAGCGGCGGAAGTTTGTCTGTGTTAGTTAACATCGCGGCTAAAGAAAGGGAGAGACCAGTATAGCGAGGTAATGTGCTTGCAGAAAGGTATGTGCTAGTATGCACACTTCATCGAGGTTCCTCGTTTCTGCACTAATACGGTAAAGTAAAACGTCTGCTGGTTGAAGAGCACGCACACTCCAGACCTTAAACATCAGCTATAGTTTACTTGGCAAAATAATTTCTTAAAATAAAATGGCAACTTGAAAAAAAAACTTTAAATAAAGGCAGCAGAGTTTTCTTCGGAAGTTTGAACAGACATTGGGGCTCTGATAAACTACACGATAATAAAGTTAGCTAGAATTAAGTTTGTTTTATTATAAAGCACGTAGTTTGAATGACTAGTCTTCTTAACTTCATCACTTTCGTTTACCTGTCACTTTTTTAAGTCACACACAACACTACTCCAGAAATGTGACATAGAGACGATAAACGAAATAAAGTACAAGCGTAGAATTTTAAACTTGGCACGTAGCACCATTTTAATACAAAACACTACCCGTTTTTCTACAGATCCCTTAAACCAATCTTCAAGACTGCGCGTGGGGCCACGGTGGCTGAGCGATTAGCACGCTCGCCTCCCACCAAGGCGAACCGGACTCAATACCAGGCCGGGTCACCGGATTTTCGCAAGTGGGAATCGCGCCGGACGATGCCGTGGGACGGCGGGTTTTCTCGGGGATCTCACGTTTCCCCCGCCTCATCCGCTCTGAAGAAATCGATGTTAACAGCCGCCCAAATCTCTTCACTCTCTCAAGACTGCGCGCCAAGGCAAACAAGACTAGTGACATTTTCACCCTTTCATCCGCATTTGGCACAGTTGGCAGCGCAAAGTAAGGCTGAAATCAGCTTTAGCACCTGTTACGATAATGAATCAAGATTAACTCTGTTGCTGTCATCTATAAATTATTTTCTAGAAAATAAGGACTCCTATAGAGGTCTCGTGTATAGTTCCAATACTTTTAAAGATTTCTATGCTTCTTTAATTTGTTTCTGTAGACTAAAGGCTGTTCACTATAAAGTGAGCACTTTTGAAATCAACCACAGAAAAATGTCACTACCCTTGCCTGCATATATTTTAACGGGTGTACTGAGTGACATGTGCCCAGTAAAGTTGGTAACGATGGATGGAAAGTAGTTCCAAATGTTAACGTTGATTTAAAAGTGTAAGGAAACCATTTGTTATAATCTAAATTATTTCTTACGTTTTATGTTGTTTTTCTCTCTCTCTCTCTCTCTCTCTCTCTCTCTCTCTCTCTCTCTCTCTCTCTCTCTCTCTCTCTGCGTGTAAGAAGTAGCATATTTATAAAATGTTTGCATGTTTGCTTTTCTAATAACTTCACAGTTTCACTTGACCGACGCATGAATAAAGTGAAGAGGTCCATGGCACTGTTAAGTTTGCATAAGGCGGAAGAATATACAGAGTGCATACAAGTAGATCTTAAGCAGGGCTTTCAAAAGTGCTCATTTTACCGTATACAACCTATAAATTATAAATCATTAATAGATACGGTTCATCGCGGCAAAAACTGACTGTTTGCAAGGATCCAACGTACTGTACACATGTCCGACAATTTTCTTTTCTTATTGGCTGTCATGCATATATGAACCTACTGCCCTATTTTACTGAGCCAACGAGGATTCTGATACTATATGGCAGAACGTTTGTGATTGATACGTAAGCAACTTGGCCGAGTCAAGACGTTGTTCATCCACAATTATAAAAGAATAAAATTGTTAGTGAAAATATGTTGACTCAAAAAATTATCGCGGTTTTACATTATCTTTAATTATTAACAGTAATCGAACGCAAGAAAATAAAAAAGCTCGGGGCAAATGTCATGCTCTGCAGTGCGAAAAATGCAATGTTCTTGGCCACATAAACAAACACTGTTCGAAAAGACGAGAATTTTTTTAACGATATCCTCTATACAAGTTGTTCCGCCCTGGTTCTTGTCATCTGGTATACAAACCCGCTGCCCGAAAATAACTGCGAACATCTGTCGACAACCCAATGAAGAACGAAAAAGGAAATGTTAAGAGTGAAATGGACCCCCGTGAGAACACCGCGTCCAAGGTCAAGAAGCGAGGAAGCGATACGGGCGACACTAACACGCACGCCTAGCACCTCATCGCTCCTACCTGCAAGGCGTGCAGTGTTTCCGTCCTAACACTTTACTGTGCAAATTAGACCTATAACAGTGGTGTTTTATTACACGCGATGAAAGACCACAGACTAATCTACGCCCCATTTTATACTTATCTCTTGCCGCTTAAGGAAACTGCATAGGCAAGCTTTAAAAATGCGATACTTGACCATTTCCGCGAATTTTTTCTCCAAGAATACACTTCATATGACAAAAGTAAAAAAATAGGGACATAGATAATTTTTTTTTATCTTATATGAAAAAAAAAGTCGTATTTGCAGACTATAGTACATTCACGACTGGAACAGACTTATAAAAATCAACCTTAAAAAAACACCCTAGTTATGCATACAGCTAATGGCTAGTGTGTTTTTTTCACGGATTGATTTTCATAAGTCTGTTCCAGTCGTGAATAGACTATATTTACTGAGACACGCGTATTCGCGCAAACAACTATTTCACATAAAATGCGGGGGGGTCCATCCCACCCTTAAGAAACTGGCGGGCAGCCGTAAGTAACGAAAGGGCGATAAACAAATCCGTTTCTTTAACATGCTCCTTTAGCTGTTGTACACCCTCGACACGATAAGCGTGTCAGAGCGATAGCTCCATGGATGGAGTTGCTGGTCGTAGGAGGAGGATACTAGAAGACTGCAGCAGGGTTTATCATGGCCTGGGCTGTTACCAGGCGATGTTGCGGCTCCGGCTGTGCCAAGAGGCCCCGAGGGTGAAATTGGGCCCGAGAAGCGAGCACTTCCACCCACCCTCCAACCACTGCTGCTGCGGCCTGCGCCATCACACATACTGGAGCAGGCAGCTCGCGCAAGTAACAATTGTGATATAGCTTGTTCACGGTAAAGTGAGCACTTTTGAAAGCCCTGCTTAAGTTCTGCTTGTGTGCACATTAGGTATTATTGCGCATTATGTAAAATTAGCATTGCCACGGGCCTCATCACTTTATTCACGCGTCGGTCAAGTGAAACTGTGAAATTATTAGAAAAGTATATATGTTACAAAACTCCTCATTTTTACACTTTGATGCATTAAAGGAAACAGAAAATGAAAGAAATAATTTAAGTTATCACTAGAGACCTGCAAAATTCGTGTTAGATTTTGGCGTCAGGCTAAAATTCACAATACTGTATTATACTCGAGCCGGAGTCGTTTCTCCATTGGCTGCTGCCTTGACGTTAAGTCACTCCCTTTCTAAGTAAACTGCGCTTGATTGGGGCACATGGTTGTGGAGCGTTCATTTATTGGCGCACAGTTACCAGGGGCGTGTCAAATAAAGACTGGTCCAATAAAAACACCCATTGCAAAGAAAATGTGTTTAAAGTTTTACATGTCCTCAAATAATAACGCGAATTCTGCAGGTCTCTAGTTAGCACATATGGTTACCTGAAATATTTATTCCACGTTAAAATACGGAACTACTTTCCATCCAACGTTACCAATTTTACTGGGCGCATGTCACTCAGTGCGCCCGTTAAAATATGCGCAGGCAGGGGCAGGGGCAGTGACTTTTTTCTGAGGTTGATTTCAAAAGTGCTCACGTTATCGTGATCAGCCTTTACCCCGGGGGACGGCGAAGGACCCAGCCGCGCCAGACCTCACCCACTCCCGAGGAAGCGAGTGTAAAGCCCCTGTCACACTCACATTGTTCCGCCAAACTGCTTCCAATAAGTTTGGTCAAATAAAGCTTGACAGTTGTGACGTCATTGAAACGTCATTAACGTCGCCATATTTGTCTGAGAAATTTGGATGGCTTCACTTTGCAGCGAACATTTGAAAATTGGACCGGTTCTACAATTTATTTAATGTTTGACGGGCTCAGCCAATTAGAATCGGGCACGACAGAAATGGACGTCAAGAAACTTTGAAATAACGAATAATCGCTGGAAACGAAGTAGGTTATGGAGATAATTAATTTATTTTAGAAGCTGGATGGGCAAGAATGCCGTTTCAAATTAATATTGCACATGACATTAAGAACTCGGCACTGTGCAGAAAAATTTCTGACAAATAACGTCTGAATTTAGTAAAGAAGTGCATAATATCACAACATTCGTCACATTTCTTCCTTTAATTGACTCCATTGAAACATAGCAGTAGCACCTCACTTTGGAAATGATTGTAAAATAAAATTTCAGATTAGATCCTTCAAGAAAAAAATAAATTTGACAGTGTGACACGTTTTCAGACACATTCGAGATTAATGGATAAAAAATTTTGAAAGGAAAAATCTATATATTTCCTCTTCGCATTGTATTCGTTTGCTATTTAATTAATTTAAGATGAGCTTTGCTTAATACACCGAGATAAAGATTGCCCTACAATAAAATAACAGACACTCCATATAACTAAGGCACCTTTTTTCGCGAAACGACTTCAGGACAAGTTGTATTCCAACGCACTTTAGTTCAGAACCACTTTCGTGATTGGATCATTTGAATTGTTACGCGTCTTATCTGTCTGCCAGCGAATCACGGAGGGTCAGTATCGGAGAAACTTAACTCTGACTGGCTCACTTATGTAACAGACTGTAGTAACACAAAGGCAAGCGGCCAATAGTCAAACAAATCTGGTAAGTGTGCACATAGGATATTGAAGTTTTGCCTCCACGCAAATCTTTTTGCGATAAACAGGTGGCTCTAGATATTTTGCATGAGAACTATTTCTTACTAAGCGCTACCAACACACAAGTTTTCTCACTATTTTTATTCATATTTATTATAAACTAATTATTACAGTTTATAGATAAAATACCTGTACAACTTCAATTTAACGAAAAATATGATACTTCCACGTTAAGGGAGGTATAAAACACTTGTGATACATGGTATACTTTGAAAATAACTACACATGTCATGCATGGGGTGATTTTGCAAAGGTTTGATTTTAAAAATGTGGAGAAACCGCAAATAGACTATACTTACAGAAATGAAAAATTCGCGAGTTCAATTACCTTTAGGTTAGACTCTACAGTCTTACGTACAAATATGCCGATGTTAACTGTACATTTGTTGTCTGCTGCCACAGTGGAAGACGACGATTGGGCCAGCTTTATACAGGAGGTGTTATATATGTCATATAAACAGACGTGTTTTGAATTCTAGCTTGTCCCAAAATGAATTCGCGAATTTTTCAAGTCTCTGACTATACTCCGTGACTAAGAGATAGGGTTGGTACGTGGAGGTGTACGAGGCAGAAGAAGGGGGGGGGGGAGGGCGGCTCTTGGTTATCCCCCGACTGCGCGAGCGAGACAGCAGGAATGCAGCAGCGTTGCCACCCGCCGCAGCATCTGGAGCACATCTCCCGCGATGCCTTGTGGACCGCGGCCAAAATACCGCACGTAGTCCGCATACACACACACACACACTCACACGCACACATGCTAGATAACCGAACTGCCTCGAGCTTCCTCCCAAGTCGAGAGTCATATTTACGACTTTCCTTACCGCAGCCAACGTTCTCCGTGTTTCCCTGCACGCACAATCCGTTCCTTACTTCAACTCTCTTTTTACTTATGATTAACCCTTCCAGACCACAGTGGCGTGTAGTGAGTTTTCTTTACAGATTAAACAATTTCTACTAAAGGCTGTTCACGATAAAGTAAACACTTTTGAAATCAACCTTAGAAAAAAGTTACTGCTCACGCCTGCATATACTTCAACGGGCGCATTGTGTGGCATGCGCACGGTAAAGTTGGTAATGATAGATGAAAAGTAGTTCCTATCTTACCGTCGATTAAAAAGTGTTACGTAACAATTTCTGATAATTTAAAGTATTTATTTCGGTTTCTGTTCTTTTGATGCAGCAGATGTGTAAAAATTAGCAGAGTTATAACATGTTTACTTTTCTAATAATTTCACAGTTTCACTCGACTGACGCATGAATAAAGTGACCCGTGGTAATGTTAATTTTACATAAGGCGGAAGAGTACACAACGTTCCTACAAGTAAATCTTGATGCAGGGCTTTCAAAAGTGCTCATTTTACCGTGAATAGCCTATAACAAACGCAACTTCCAACTTTGCTTACCCTCCACATGTATTTGCCATTTCATAATACCTAACATTAGTTATAAAAACGGAAACGAAATGAATGTAACAATAATTAAACTGAATATCGTTTGGAGAGCGTATTACAAATTATAAGAAAACTCCCGTTTTGCTGAACACTTTCATCCCCTTTCCAAGGAAAAATGTAGGACTGGAGGACGCAAACAGAACGACTGCTTACCCTGCCGAAGGAACGCAAGCAACAACACGCCACACCTCGAGCGAGTTCGATTCATCGCTTGTCGCTCCCGTTTGTGGAAATAGATACTAGATAGCAGCACTATGCGTGTACAGTGCGGGAGTTACGAAAACTGTTTCTCGAATTGGAAACGGGAAACTCACAACTAAATGTGTTTAAAGTTAAGGCGAAAACTAAAAATAGTCAAACATTTCCATTTTCCAATACGTATAGGGTAGGCATTGCTTGCCTTGCGTTTATGGAATAAACGCCATTTTTTCAGACCTACTTTAATGTACCATTTCAGGTGTTGCAAACAAAAAACTGTTATGATTCATGCTGTACTTACAGACACAACAATTGTTTCGGTGTCACAGTCAATGAGCTGTACGCTATATGTTCAGCTACAGTAATATAAACCAATTATGAACTATACTAATAAGAAGGTTTGCGAATCAATTACCCACATGAAAGACCATTGGTCATTGAGCATCGCAGTGTGCAGTACACAGAAAAAATTATCCACACGTGCATTAATATACACAATTGTGTACGCTGGGTCTGAATGGGTTAACGCATGGGCATACTCGTTAACTATTTTTATACAAAATCTAGTACTGAGATTTCTTCCTACGACCACATAAACCATAAGGCGTGCTTGACGAAAGGGCGAATGAAATAACCCACTTAACTAAATATTTTCTTACAGAGAACAATTCCACCATACAAAATCTATCTAGAGATTTCATTTTTGCCCGTTTAGAGCTTTAAAAACATCCGCAAAAAATAATTAACATAGTAGAATAAAATAAATTACATATACTGTTCATAATACAGACAAAACCCTACAGCTAAAACTAATATTTTTATTCAGGAAGGAAAAAAATATGACAAATGTAACCTAAGGCCTAAGGGACAGCAAAATTATGAAAATACGTATTTTATGCATTAGTTTCAGTTAATTTTTTTTCAGATGAGTAAGCAGATATCCTTTGAATAGAAAAACGATGCTACAAGAGAGCAAGTAGAATAAATTAATAATAATTAGTGTTTTTTTTTTTCGAGTCTACAAATTTTAATTTACCAGCAATTTTCAGGATGTCAAAAATTTTACAAAAAACTCGGTTGCAATGTGGACAAAGATGGACAAAGTGTTCTTTGTCTGAAAATGGTAACGTGAAAAATGGCCGAGACACGCACAAAAACATTTAACATGCAAAAACGCTATCCTTTCACTCGGCTGGTACCCACACCAAGCAGCTGCGTTAGTAATGCCACAGCACGAAATACCAGAAGGTGTCTGGCCTGTTGAACATTATTTCCGTAGTTACGGTGCTGGAAGGAATAATATACCATCAATGCAAATTACTACCCGTCTCACCCGTCAGTCACCCTTCCGTCCGTCAGTTGAAAGCGACTCACAGCAATCCGTCGACCATTGATCCTTCTGTCCAGCAAAATTTCAGTGTGACAACTTAACAGCGCGATATTTCTTTCGTAGGAGGTATATTTTGGCTAGAAATACATTTTCAAGAGAGAAACATTTTGGGGAAATAATTTTTCTACATGATAAAAATTTCTACTCAATTACTGTTTACGTTTTACATTCCGGAATTTAACACCAAGATATATATATATATATATATATATATATATATATATATATATATATATATATATATATATATATATAACACACACACACACACACACACACACACACACACACATAGCCAGCGCCTTGCATTTTATTTCAAAGTGCGTATTCGCGTCTACGGAATGTCGTCGGAAGGCGGTGGCCCATCCGTCGGTCCGTCGAAAGTTAAAGTTTGAGATATATTTGACGGATTGACGGGTAGAAAAAAAAGTTGTCTTGCGATTGGTAGATCACGTAACCGCCGAACGAACGGACGGACGACTAACGGATGAAAGGGATGGTTGTGAGTCCACCTTAAGGCCCCCGTCTAGCTGGCGCATGAACCGCGGTGCAGCGTGCTTGAAAAACTCATTTTTCTACAAAACTGATAGGCGTGCGCCCAATGTCCCGGTCTGCGAAAAGAACACACACTTACATGAGGGCTATTGGGGTACTTTTGTTCACTTGCGTGATTTCATTTTCGCAATCGTGTTGTCTTTTCTTTTGGTTTGCTTTTGCCATCTGTCTTGTTTTGTAACACCAACTTGTTCATCCTACTTTTTGTCGTTTTAATTATATATATATAATATATATTATATTATTTTCTAATGACAAGGAAACCGATTTTCCTGTTGTGTTGTAGGAGATTTTTCTTTTGTTTTTTTTATCTTGCCGAGTTTTGTGTGTGTGATTTTTATTTAGTCTCATGGTCAGCAAGCGACACAGTCCAACAATACCAACATAATATCATGAACTCGCTGTTGCCATTAAACTTCAAAGATAAAAAGGCTGATTTCGCAATGTTTTGTAAGAAACAGTCTTGACTTGGACAAACGTTTCAGTAAGATGCTCCATTTGTGTGAGGTTACTGAAAGGAAAGTGTTGCTCAGACTCATTCCACGCGATGAACAGGAATTCGGACAACTTTTGGCGATATGGTCATTAATTGCTGAAAAGTCAGTGAGATACATCTGCTTGAAAATATAAGATTCCGTTACCAGTACTTGACATTTTCCGTTTTGTTCGCTTCTTTTGTAGACAACGTACACAGTAGTAAACGACTAATTATAACTACGAATGACATTAAATTACGCCACTGACATTACACATTACAAGCACTAAAACATGACTCATTTCCATTTTTCATGCATTCGTCGTTTTACTTAAATCGTTATTTTCGCATCGTTATTGACAAAAAAAATTCGCTTATCGTTACGGATATTTGGATCTTTTTTTTTTCTTCGCACACGCACGGAAGTGCAGTATCGAGGAAACCGGAACTGAAAAAAGTTGCTTGTGAGTACAGACAAGAATAAACTAAGATAACTTCGAAAATTAGAAATCATAAGTCTTCGAGATTAACGAGACAAGGAGTAAGCTTCGCAGCCAAAGAAGTCGGAACTACTTTCTTTACTAAAAAAGTAACAACTTTACAAACGGCTATTTCTTTTATTTGTATACCGCAAAAATAAACAGAGAACGCACTTATATATTTTCTAAATTTGTAAAGCCTCTCAATGTAACTCAAGGAACTTTTATAGCCTACAAAGATCTGAAATTCGTCCAACAATCTGTCGGAGTAGATGCAATAGAACACAGCTTCGCAGTTCTCATGATATATTCGGAGATAATATTCTAGAAGACAAATTCTCATTCCTTAATAATGTGACATAAGAGGTTTCAAACACCCCGTCTTCCTACTACCCGTGCCTTTTACTTTCGTTCGAGAGGGTAGCAATTTTCTAAAATGCCTACACTTCAAGCCAAAAAGCTAAAGCTTTCGAAACGGAGTTGCCGGGGAAGTTTTTACAAACTTCTGTATCTCCTGAGCGAAGGCTGTAGCTACAGGCGAATATATATATATATATATATATATATATATATATATATATATATATATATATATATATATATATATGACACACACACGTACAGTTGATACACAAGGTGCTGTTTGCTTTATTCGTTAGTAATGTGCAAGTTTCGTGAGACAAAGTTGTAGTATGCAATTAAGAGGACTATGTAGCCGCACGTCCAAGGTCAAGAAGCGAGGGAACGATACGGGCGACACTAATACGCACGCCCAGCGCCTCAGCGCTCCTATTCGCAAAACATGCAGTGTTTCCGTCCTAGCGCTTTACTGTGTAAACTAGATCTGTAACTGTGGGGTTTTATTACACGCGATGAAAGTACACAGATCAAACTACCTGCGTATAGTCGTACTCTTCTCTTACCGCTTAAAGTAACTTCATAGGGAAGCTTTAAAAATGCGATATTTGACCATTTTCACGATTTTTTTCCCTCCATTAACACACTTAATATGATAAAAGTAAAAAGACAGCGACATATATGATAGTTTTTTTTAAATCCTTTCTGGCAAAACTTCGTATTTACAGAACATTTATTTACCGAGACGCGCGTTTAGCCGCAAACGAGTTCACAGAAAACGTTTCAGTGCATAGGACCCTTAAAATACAACGAGGATAATGCGTACTGTTACGTTTGCGGCATATCAAGCGAGGCCAGGCCAGGCTGGAATACGGCCAATGGTTGTTTTATATCAACTATAATAACAGACAACGGGGACAGTGGCAAAAAGTACAGTGTTCTACATAAGCTAGCAGAAAATTTGGGTCTGGCTGACACAGTGATGTTGCGGCAACTCCTTCAGCAATCACAACACTAACTCCGCCCAGGCTGCTAGGGAGAGCCAATGGGAGTTGAGGATTTCGATGAAGGTGGACGTGGACGAGAAGTATGGTGGTCAGGACAACAGTGGGCCAGGGTGTCAGTCGGCGGCGGTCCACCGAGGTCAGCGGTCACCGAGCGGCGATTGGGGGTGAGTCTCGACCAGCTAGGGTGAGAGAGCTAGTCCGAACCCCTAACCTTTTACACATATCCACAACTCTCCCAAAGCTAACCCCCTTCTAACCTCATCACAATAGTTTATGTTGTTACTTAACTTCACTAAAGGGTATTTATATTTGATAACTGGAGATTATTTCATAGCCCTTTAATTCCACGACCTGATCAACCGCAATTGTGATTATAAGAGTATATACCACTTAGGAGGTATATGAATAATCAGCATATACCACTTAGCAGTACGCCGGGGAAATAAATTTGTAGCTATCGCAAAATTTTTTATCTGGGTAAAAAATCGAATATTAACTCTCAACAAAAACATGTTATAAGAATTATATTTAATTATATTAACGGAAGCACTATAAAATGGTTAGTGCTGAACTTGAAAACCTGGCTAGCAGGAACGTCTACTGTTTCGGAATCAATGACAACATTTTAAATTTAATATTTATCTATGATCAATAATCGTAGAGCTCTTTTAAAAAACAAAATAAACAAACTTTCACTACCACCCTGTCTCTAATTGGCTGAACTTTCAACTTTGTACGGAACTTTTCATTGAAAAGTGAGCACGACCAATTACCAAATATTTTATGAAAACGACAAGTAGATGGCCAAATCTTTTATTGAACCATCCATACAAGCGTCCATGCAGGCTTGCATTGAATCTTCGCAGGAATCTTCCATTGTGGCATATGGGGCTTTCTATTTACATTCCTACGGGTCTACTGATTTTATTCATTCGCCAGTCAAGCGAAAATCTTACATTGTAGAAAACTAATTTTTTACTAATATGCCAGTTCGTACTGTAATGATTGTAGGGGGCCGCGGTGGCTGAGCGGTTAGACTGCACCAAGGCGAACCGGGTTCAATCCCCGGCCATGTCACTCTGGATTTTCGCAAGTGGATATCGTGCCGGACAGTGCCGCTGGTCGGCGGGTTTTCTCGGAGATCTCCCGTTTCCTTCGCCCTTGCATTCCGACGCTGCTCCATGCTCACCTCATTCCACCCTCAATGGCTCTCAAGACCTCGTTGTTGAGAGCTGCCCAAATCTCTTCAATGAACTCAACTCTAAAAAAAAGAATGCCAACTTAGTTGCCGTATATTTTAACGTTTCTCTCGCAACACAAACGTCAAGACTATGAATAATTTCACTTAATTCCCTACGAACTTATCTACGGGCCAGCTTATAAGCTGTGCATGGTAAGTGAGCACTTTTTAAGGCCCTCCCAACAGGCATTAACCTATCTAGACATAGTAAGTCGCTCGGCCGCGTGTGTCTATGTTTTCAGCCAAGGCTTCTAAACTACTTGATGGATTTTGATGTGGTTTTCACCATCACTTAGAGAATTTCTTGAGAAATGTTTAGATGTATAATACATTAATATTTAATGTAAGGATAGTAGAGAAATGTCGACGTTTTATAATCAAGTCGGAAAACGCCGCTTTTCGGGCGCTTGTGGCTTACACTGACTAAACCATAAGAGATATACACTGACTAAACCATAAGAGATAAGCCACATCAATGTACTACAGAATTGTAGATCTCAAAAGGTCTACAAAAAGTCCACGATAGCATGTTTTTTACACCAGTGTGAATAAAGTGATGAGGTCACTGGCTATGTTAAGTTTACATAATGCGGACAGATACACAACGTGTATACAAGTAGATCTAAAACAGGGTTTTCAAGTGCTCATTTTACCGTGAATAGCATATACCGCATTCTGTTCAACATTTCGACATTATAACTGATAACTATTTCTTCGCAAAAAAATGAACTCATAGTGTTTGGATAAATAAATGTCAAAATCATGAATTTACTTTTTTTAGAAATGTAAAATAATACAAACAAACTTATGTACACAAATTAGATCATTCACACTGAAAGAAGATTCCAAGAGCTACTTATACGCGTCTATAAAATCGTATTAGGGAATATTTTTACAATATCAAAAAATTACTGAAGATAAGGACATTCTAGCATGTATTTTATTTGTACCTGATATCCCCGATTTCTTTTGCAAAATAAGCCTTGCTAAGTGTACTAATTAATGAAAACAAGAACATTCATTTACACTAGTTAAATTTGTGCAAATTACAAAAAGATAATTTTAAAATTTGACATGCCAATTTGCAAAAACCATGCGATATAAAAAAATCCAAGGAAAACCCCTACTAGTTGAAGAATGTGTAATACATAGGGGCACCAGTTTCTTGCAAAAATATTCCAGGACAAGTTGTGTTCCAACGCACTTTAGTTCAGAACCACTTTCGTGATTGGATCATTTGAATTGATACGCGTCTTATCTATCTACCGGCGAATCACGGATGGTCAGTATCGGAGAAACTTAATTCTGACTGGCTCACTCATGCAACAGGCTGTCGTAACACAAAGGCAAGCGGCCAATAGTCAAACGAAGCCTGCAAGTGTGCGCATAGGATATTGAAGTCTAGCCTCCGCGTAGCCTAAATCTTTTAGCGAGTAACAGGTGGCCCTGGTAATACAGAAATAAATAGAGACCTGAGAAATTCAAGGATTCATTTTGGGACAATCCAGAATTCAAAACACGAGTGTCTATATCTCTTTAGCCATTGGTACACACGGTTTTTGACACCTCCTGGATAAGACTTGCCCAATCGTCGCCTTCAACTGTGACAGCAGACAACCAATGCACAGTTGACATTGGCATAATTGTACATATAGTCTGTTCACGGTAAAGTGAGAACTTTTTAAGGCCCTCCCAACAAGCATTAACCACTTATAAATATATCTTATTGCAGCCTCAGGCATTAAATTTTGTTGGTGGTGAAATGTATACACTGTGTTTATTGGTCACATTGCAATGTTTATATTAAATATCAGCAGGAAGATGGAAATTTGATGAAAGGAAAAATTTTTACAGGGCCTTAAAAAGTGCTCACTTTACCGTGAACAGCCTATAACAATGCAGAGTCAAGCCTGCAGGTCATTCAATTCGTGAATTTTTCAGATCTCTAGATATAAAATACGCTGAAAGACAGTCATTCGCGTGACATAAGTGCGGGGCGGCGAGGGCGATGGTGAAGAATCCCGCGCGAGCGGCTGGCTGCAGGACGTGGCACGTGACTAGGGGGGGGGGGGGAGGATATGGGGATGGAGCAGGGGGGAGGAGTGGCAGTCTTGAATTAGACCTCTGCCGCCGGCGGTCCAGCACCGCCCTCCACTCTGCGGAGCACGATGTGGGTCTAGGGCGCTGGCAGTCTCCGCCGTCCCGCGATTGTCCAGCACGCGCGTACACACGACGCCACAGAATACATGAGAATACAGAGCTGATACAGCTATTGCGGCACTGGCCAGCGGCGCGCCGCAGAGCCCTCCGTCAATCAACGCTCGGCAACTTGCTTGCCCACTGAGAAAAATGTTTTGTTGAATCAAACAAGATTTGTTTGGTGCAACCAAATTATTTGTTTGTATAAGGGCAGTAAAATATTTTGTTGCTGAAACCAAATAATTATGTTCTCATTTGGTTAACCCAAACTGTAAGATTTGGTTGGTACAACTAAATATTTGTTTGGCTACACGTACATTAAACAGTTTGGGCCGATATAAAAACATTTTACAAGTTCGACCAAGTTTCGAACCTAGATCACTACATTCGAGCGCTACGCCTTAGTAATCTCAGTTAATGTGACAACTGATGACGGCAGAAAGCTTTTAAATAGATATAGTGCAAATATTGGACAACATGTGCAAACAAATATTTCAAGTTTTACAGCTTTACTTGTCAGTTTCTTGTTGCATTGTGTTATTAATGTGTTTATACGATTGTAAAGCATCAATGGATGCACTAACAAACACGGTTACTATCCTAATTGCCACAAACTTTACAAACAAACTCTCGAGCTGTATTTTCGAACGAAGGCAGTAAAATGAGTGGCCAAAAAAATATATACAGTTGATTCAACAAAATATTTAGTTGACAGTCTTAACTTTTTTTGACCCAACACAGAGATTTTGTTTATTCAAGCATATATTTTGTTGGACGAACAAAAGTAATTTTGTTGCTTTCCAAATTTTGTTTGCTCAACAATATGTATATTTTGTCAGGGCAACTAAATATATATTTGGCCCTATACAACAAATATTTTGTTCGATTTTCTCTCAGACCGGCCGGTAGCCCAGGAGCCCAGCCAATACGGGATCTTTCACAGAAAGGCATCATCCAGAGCCTCTGTACTTAGGTGCCTATCCCGTGACAAAACGTCGCCTCGTCGCAGAGTATTTAACAATACAGAGGTGAAATATCTGCTTGTTCCGCGAACTCCGGCCGCACGCGCCACCAAAATGGCGCCGCTAGCCAGGAAAATTTGTCGGATAGCGCGCGCCGTTCGCCAATCAGCGTCTGGTAACTTACTCGCCTGCCAGGAGACCAGCCAATAAAGAAACCTTTAGCTGGACGCAGTAGCCAATTAGACGCAAGAGCCGTCCCCAAAGTCTAGCGCAACCAATCAAGGAATGGGAAGCGCCAAGCCATTTCTTGTTCCAATTGGCTGGTTCAGTTTACTAAATAGCACGTGACCTGAATTAGCATACTAAAAGTGTGATGTATTTGTTAATTAGCTTTTATTTTTCACTACATTGTAACAAAACTTACTAAATATTTCTTCAACAAATACCAAACCGCCAACATATTGGTTTTGAACTTGTTACAGCAAAGAAAACTGCAGAAATCGCTTCATACTATATATTTGAATGTGAATTCACATAACCGAATATGCCTACATAGTAAATAATTATGTACATAAATTGCAATGACGCATTCTGGCTTGAAACCACGTAAGTGATGCCCTGTTAACTATTACTTAGCTCGACAGATAGTACGTAACGTCTGCAGTAAACAAGTGACTGTCACAACTAATTGAACCATACTAAGTAACTATAATTACTAAATTGTCAATCGCAACATGGCCGTAGTTTCGATCCACTGTCGATTCCGTGCACATAAGAAACGTCCACATATAATCACAGGGTTACATAGAAAACCAGAGACGAAACAATCTTCTCGACAGCCGACAGTCCAGTCAATAGCGAACAATCCGCGCCACATACAGTGGCTAATAAGACACGAGGCCTTTTCACAGAGCCTCGTGCAGCCAATCAGAAAGAACAGTAAGGTCCGCATCACAAAACGAACCACCACACCATTTGGTCTCTGAATACTAATCTACTCTGTGAAATAATATGTACATTAAAAGCGTGGTTCTATTAACGTATATGTTCAATCAATCGTACGGCTATAAATTAACTTTATTTTCGTGTAGTAGTGATATATGTATAACATATAAATAACTTATTTAACCCATTCAGACCAAGTGCACACATTTGTGTAAATTACGCATGTGTAGGTAATTTTTGGTACCTATGTAAGGCACACTGCGAAGCTCAAGGACCAATGATCTTACATATGGGTAAATTATTCGCCAATCGTCTTATTGTTCTAGTTCAT
Source organism: Dryococelus australis (assembly GCA_029891345.1). Lineage (NCBI taxonomy): Eukaryota > Metazoa > Arthropoda > Insecta > Phasmatodea > Phasmatidae > Dryococelus > Dryococelus australis. The sequence continues at coordinate 61,578,002 of CM056999.1, forward strand.
AATTGGTTGATACTATAGTAGCCGAAAATATATCGTGCATCTCATTGACTATGACAACGAAAGAAGTGTTGTGTCGACTTAAGTACAGCAGGCATCATAAAATTTTGTTTGCAACACCTGAAAGGGTAAATTTAAGTGGGGTCTGAAATAGTTAGGACGTATTTTTTAGGGGGGGGGGGGAGGAATTTAATACGTACAATTTTTTTTCGTCTAAAAACTTTAAATAATTATAATTAACTGTTTTTTTCCTACTAATTTTATAGGTTGAATACCATATGCACGACGTTAAACTTCGTCACTTCATACTCATCTACACATGGTGGATGCTTCCTACACGACACGTACGAGATCAGCATGAACCATGTCGTACAGAATACATAAATACTTGCTTCAGTACACGTAGATTACTTACAGGTCTCTCATCCGAACAGCCAAACGCGATTATTTTTCCTTCCTAACAAAACTGCAATGGCACAGTTGGTCTCGCTGTTACAGCGCGCGTCGCCAGCCCGACCCGATCTCTGAACAAGCACGACACACACAGAGCAGAGATGACAGTGTCTGTGGAGATTCGTTTCATCTGATTGTACGTACTCCGTCGCTGATTGGTTTCGCACTGCTATAGGGAGAATCAAGTGTCTGGTCGCGCCGTGCTGTGTGTGTGTGTGTGTGTGTGTGTGCGCGCGCGCGCTCGCCTTTGTGTTGATTCAGCTGACGCCTGGCTCTTAGAAAAGGTACGATGGTATGCAACAGTTATTTGTTTGCCCCGCCACACACGGTGGCGTGTGGTGAACTGTTGCAAGGTAAGCTGGCGTTAGCTCCGTGCTGTACCCTGTTGCTTGCTAGCTTACACTTCCACCACTAAAACATAGCTCGGCAGAAAATACGTCTTCGAAAAACAAACTACTGAAAGTTTTGTCTCGTTTGGAAAGAGGGGCTGATCGGTTAGCCTGCTCGCCTCCCACCACGGCGAACCGGTTAAATCCCCGGCCGCGTGACTCCCGGATTTTCACATGTGGGAATCGTGCAGGACGATGCCGCTGGTCGGCGGGTTTTCTCGGGGATCTACCGTTCCCCCCGGCCTTTTCATTCCGGGGCTGCTCCATACTCACCTCAATCGCCCTCATCAGCTCTCAATACCTCGCTGTTAAGAGCCGCCCAAATCTCTTCACTCTTCACTTACTCGCATGGAAAGAAAAGCTGTTATACGGAGCGCTCGGGCGTGAAACGTGTCAAAGCAGCGATGTGGGTTTCGTTACGTCGTTGGAGAGACAAAGTCGCGGGCCCCTAAGCGGAGCTCGTAAAGAAACTCTCCGCACAAAGATCGGGCGGCAGGATCAGATTTACGCTCGGCGTAAACGACTCTCGGAAACCGGATGTTTGTACGACGAGAAGGAGACAAGCAGAGGGCGGGACCGCGGAGAGAGACCGTGCTGCCTATGTAAGCAGTCCGCGAAGTCAACTGCTGGAGCTGCGCTATACCGCGTCCTAGGGATGGGCGGTATATAACTTACCAGTTCAAATAACACTGTTCCCATATGATAATTGTTACGTGAGGAACATGTTCCACAGAAAACCCTGTTAAAAAAACAACGGGCCGGGATAACATGAATATTTTTGAATGCATTTCTGGTTCTGGGGTAGAAATGTATTGTAAAGGCTGTTCGCGATAATGTGAGCACTTTTGAAATCACATTAGAAAAAAGTCACTTCCCCTACCTGCATATATTTTAACGGGCGCCCTAAGTGACATACGCCTAGTGAAGTTGGTAATGATGGATGGGAAATAGTTCCGTTACTTAATGTATACAAAGTGTAAAGTAACCTTTTCTGATAATTCTAATTATTTTTTTCGCTTCTTGTTTTTTTTATGCACCGAAGTGTAAAACTAGGCAGATTTGTAAAATATTTAATTTTCTAATAATTCACAGTTCCACTTGACGGACGCATGAATAAAGTGGCCAGACCCATGACAATGTTAATCTTGCATAAGGCGGAAGAACACGCAACGTGCATACAAGTAGATCTTAAGTAGGGCTTTCAAAAGTGCACGTTTTATCGTGAACTGCCTATAACAGAAGTTATAGTAATGAATAAGTCTGCGAAAAAATATCTTCATGGATGCACTACAAGAAAATAGCCTTCAAGCAAATCACAAAGCTTGCAACTGAAGATGGATCCGATGCTTTTATTATTGACTTATCAGAGACCCAGTAATATAATACTGAATAACGGGAAATGGGAAGTTACATAGTGGGTGTTCTTTGCTGTTAACTCTGCGCTTGAACACGATAACAGGCGGATTCGTAGTTCCGAACGAGCCAGTTACTCGTTCTCGTTGTCGCTTGTTATAAAAAAAAATAACGTGACCGGGACATGTTATCTACTCGGAACTGGAACGTTGGAACCTGTTACACGAACATAACGCCTTCGCCCATCCCTAAAGCGTCCCACTCTTAGATGGCAGTGCAGTGTGAAGGGCGCGCACTGTTGCCAGATTACTTCAGCTTTGCGACGTAACTAGCAGGCTGAGTAACAAATGGGTGGCGAAGGAAATGGCCTGTTTAAGAGAATTTTATCTCTTTATGTCTCTGACAACTCTTTGAGAGAATCCAAGCGGCTACTTTGAAACTGAAACCTGTGAGAAACCCTGTCATTGTGATTGGAATATGCGCACGCAAAGTAGATTGTTTTTTTTTTTCGAGACGTTATCAAGCAACAGCACATGTTAACGACAGAAATCGTGTATTGGGAGAGAATGAATGTCCATTACACCCGCACACTGCAATCTAAGAGTGAGACAAACTATTTTTTTTTATAGAAGCGAAGACTGCCGCAGCCTACATTTAAGGTTACGCCACGTCCAAAACAGTACACCCACTGCAAAGCGTGCTGTCATAGAGTAGCCTACGTTAAGCGCACAGAGACGAGTGAGTGAAGAGCTGCGGGCCGGGCAATCAATGGCGAACGGTGATCCAACATTTCGCTGGCCAGTAACACGTGAAGTAAAATAACGAACTTTGCTTTACCCTTACTTAAAACAAATAAGTAAATGAAATAAAAAGAAAATCTAGCCAACGAAGCTGTAGTTCAAGGAACTGATCGTTAACAGTAGTTATTTATTTCTCTACAGTAAATTTTAATAAGTAGAGCCCTTATTTTTGTATGCGTGAGGTGCACATGTCGGATTTATTATTCTATTTATCTTACTGAATTTACCACGCAGCGTTAGCTTGTAAGTTTAGCGGTATGGCTTAGTACTGCTATTTTCCTCGTAAATGCAACGCTCCAGGCAAAAAAAAAAAGTCGCAACGTTTCGGTGTTAACTGCATGTCTTGTTAGGACATAAATTACAGTTGTACGGTTACAAATACGAGCGTTTTAAAACAGCACGCCTGCCAACATACAGGAAACCAGTAAAATGAATTTACGACGTGTCCGCTATTCGCGCTCATTACTTCAAATTTGGCTAAATCTGGGTGGGGAAACACAGTTTTTATAATTTGATACTACACTACATGTTTCATGGCGTCAGCACGTCCATCTTCTATACAGATTTCAGTGAATGACTCTAGCTTCTGCACAGGACTATTACCACTCTATCAACTTACAATTGTTTGTGTAATCGTTTATGCTCACGCAACCACAACGCACAATACCGACGCAGCGGCACCAGTAAAATCGTTTACTAATGATGTCTGCTCATCGACTGACACAAGCATAAGTGCAAACATGTAGTGAGCACCTAAACAAGAACGTATGAAAATTTCCGGCTCTCCAAAACAATTATTTTTAAACAAAGATTGTTGTATATTTTTTACAGTCATGCGCGAGTAAAAAAGCTACGATATCTTTGAAAAAAAAATACCGTGTTTCAATTTTAAAGAGGCTGGAAAGACAAATTTACTGTATCACAACGAGCTCAGAGGGATATTTTTAACAGGGCTTGGAACATAAATTAACTGCTAATGGCGTCAATTGGAGTCCACAGGATTTGGGAAGCCAACATAAAATAACTGAGAAAAGGTAATCGTACATAGCTGATTCTGTCGAATCTGTGAAGTATATATTTTGTCACGTTGGTGCATTTATTTTGCATCATGTCTTACCTCACAGTGATTCATAAATGTTTCCAGCGGGAGAAACAACTCGGCAGAAATACGCCCATAAAACTGTACAAAGTATTAACCTCTAAATGCGTTAATTAATGTTCCGCGCGCTCTTACAAGCTGCTGTTCCCAAGCCACCTCAGGAGCCGCGGTGGTTAGACTACTCGCCTTCCATCTGAGCGAACCGAGTTCTATTCCCGACGGGGTCGCTGCCACATTTTTGTCCGCGGGAATCGTCCCGCATGATGCCACTGGTTGGCGGGTTTTCTCGGGGTATCCAGTTCCCCCACCCATGCATTCCGGCATTGCTACACACTCACCTCACTTCACGCTCATCGGCTCTCCAAGACCTCGATGTCAAGAGCCGGTCGCATTTCTTCACTCCACTCCACCCCCGAGCCGACCCCTTCATCACCCGCATGTCGTGACGCGCTACAGCCAAGTCACAGAACAGCTAAGCATACAGAGGTAACAATCTCTTGGCGGGTCCTTTAATATAGGAGTACCCACTTTTTGACTAGACAACGGGATGAGTCTGGAGTATGATTGGCTACTGTGCGCTGCGAAACATTCCCTACTGGCTGGACTGCCAGGCGCTGACTGGCCAACGGTATTCCGACAGGTTGCTGCGCCCAGCGCCGCAATTTTCCTGGCATGTGCAGCCGTAGTTCGCGGTATAAACCTTCAAGTCCCACTTTAATTTATGATTGCAGGTGTTGCACTTGAGAAAAAAAATTGCTGCGTGCTGCATTAAAGCCGACAGAGCACTTGTTAAACTACCACAACTAGTGGAACCAACCTTCCGTTCCCTTACGTACACACTTATGTATAGTCCATTCACGGCTACTTCAACTTTTTTTAAATCCCTGTGAAAGATCCACTTCCGGGATATTCCTCCGCCTCATGCAAACAAAGCTTAACCAAATCTAGAAAATTACGCCAGAGAGACAACGTGCCGCATTAGTGTGCACTCTCTTTAATAATATTTTGCACAAAAACAATTTCTTACTTGGCATTACCAACACACCGTTTTTATTCATATTAATTATACATTAAATATTATAATTTATAGACGAAATATAAATAGCAGTTTAATTTAACCAGAAATGAGAGACGTTTACGTTAACAGAAGTATGAAACGCATGCGATGCGTGACATATTTAGGAAAGAACAAAACACGTCATGCATGGGGTTATTTTTCAAAGGTTTGATTCAAAAAGTGTGAAGAAACCGCGAATAGACTATACAGTCCATTCACGGTTTCTTCGGCATTTTTGAATCAAACCTTTGAAAAATCTCTCCATGTTTGACGTGTTTAGTTATTTCCTAAACTAGTCATATTATAAGCCCGTGACCGTGTTTTCAGTGGGTCACGACGTACCTAGAATAGTATTAAAGTGAAAAAAACGTAATAATGCATAGCGATATGTAGATAATAACGCAATTAATTCAACATAGAAGTAAGACTGATATTGCATTACCTTCATATCTCTATGCAATAATACAAAACTTTCATAGGAAAAAATAATTAATAAATGAGTTTTTAGGGCCAAAGGTCATGATTGCGTAACCTGATCTTGCTGAAATTTGAACTTGGCCTGTATTAAACCCCGAGGATTCGTTCTGAAAAATTTGAAGAACTTTTGTTGAGTTTTAAGGGACTTAGAGGTATTAAAGACGGACAGAGATCGTCTACTTATATAATATGACACGCCCTGTATCACAAGCGTTTTATACTTGTGTTCGTAAAAGTTACTTTTTTTGCTTACTGTTAAATCAAAATGTTATTAATCCCGAGTAGTGTGTGACGCTCGAGAGTGATGGTTGAAGCAAGTGGCCAGGATGCACTCGGGCGGGGCGAGTTTGCCGGGTGCTCGTCCCAGAATAACACGTAGGCCGCGGCAGGCTCCAGGCTACAGCTGTTCCCCCCCCCCCCCCCAACCCGAACACGAACAATCCAAAAACCCTTCGTGCACACGACGCGCTACCATCGCTCGTAATACAAATTAGTCAAAACGTTACAAGTTAAGGCCACTGTCTACCGGCTGGCAGCTGCGAAATTCGAATAGGAAATCCCATTGTAACCCGTTCAGTCTCTAATTAATTTACGAGATCAAGTGTTGCGATCGTTAATTTTTTTTTATCTGAACTGTACCTGTACCGAGTGTTGATACTCGCAACCTGTGAGCAAGGTACCTCGAGTTCACTGGAACCCGCATTAACCATTCACAAATAAGAGCTGCATAAACTTCCAACAAATCAAATTGTTCACATGTGCAACATGTCCTCGAGCATGAACACGGGGACTAAACGGGTTAAGGAAGTTTCGCCTCGGTGCGTTAATTTTAAAGACAGGCGTTTCAAACAAACCGTATTTTTTACGAATTCTTTTAGGAGACGATTCCTACTAGAGTATACGTACGTCAGCGGTCGAACACAAGAAGAATCCAGGACGGCTGACTAGGCGTCGAGTGCCCGCTGCGTGACTTGTCGGCCCCCGGACCGCCCTACTTTGAATTTTGTACGATCGTTACACGACAGTGTTCGTAAGCCACTGCTATCAATTCCTCCCGCTTACAGCCCGATGGATTGCTTGGGCAGTTTTCTTGCCGACGTGGAAACTAACTTGCGATTTAACTTTCCTGCAACTATTTCTGAACAACTTCGTCTCAGTGAATACTGGATAATCACTAACTCCGTCATTCACCATTGATGCGCGTCTCTTCGACTTGGTGGGGGAAAAAAAGAACAGAAAAAGGACTAGTAGATAACAAATATTTACGACACAACCACCAGCGTACCTTACACTGTTTAAGTACACACATAGAAAAAAGTTTGTTTGAACTAACTACATATGCAGGGTTGCAAACAATTATTTCCCTCTGTTACCAAATATATCTGTCGGTCAAGGAAACCAACCAACGAAAACATACACGTGAACCGACTTTCGTCAGAATAACAAATTGGACTTCAAATTGTTTTCTTACGTTAAATATTATTGTTCAGTTTAAATATTATTGTTCGGTTTCAAATACCCAAATATATGTATTAACACTTATAACTTTTCCACTATATGCGACTCGTAAATTCTGCGCTTAAACCAAAAAAGTTTTTTTTTTTTTTTTAATAAACATTGCACTCCACGCCCACCCCCGCCCCCTACGAATGAGTTTTTCATTCTTCAGTTGTGTATAGTGAGCAAGGTGGTAATATTTAAAATAAAGAACACTGATACAAAATCGACCATTATGATTAAACACTACAAAACATTCTAACTTGACTGCAACATTTGAGGAAACTGAAATAAAAGTTTCCAAAAAAAATCTGTCAATCGTCCTGGAGCTGATAGTTTCATTCCTGTGCAAGGCGTATCAGAAAAGCCGAACAGCTCATTTAACAGATTTACTGACGCAGCTAGATTATTTACACACTTTGCAAACTTTCGCACGCCAAGCAGTAAAATTGCTACAAATCATTCAAAAAGGGCTAATTCAATGCGAGTTTTATTTTATGAAGAAACTGTACCTGAAATAGACAAATTAAGATTTAACGTACTCGGGAAAAAGTATCGTTAAATTCCTTTCGAGAACTGATCATGCGGAAATAGTCATTAAACTATACTGAGTGGCATGAGTCATTTTAAAAAATCTTACTATAAGCCGTTCACAGTAAACTCAGCATTTTTAAAGCCATGATTACGACCTACTTGTATGTACATTGTGTATTCTTCCGCCAAATCACTTTGTTCCTGAGTCGCTCAAGGGAACTGACGCATTATTAGAAATATTAATATTTTACATTTCTGCTTAAAGAAAAGAAATTAATTCCTGTATTCAAACCAATTTACCTAACGCTTTCAATTCACTACTAAGCAATGACACTATTTATTTCCCCTCCGTTGTTACCAACTTTACTGGGCGCATATACCAGTCACCGTGCCCGTTAAAATATATATTAAGTAAGGGCAGCGACCTTTTTCAAAGGTTGATTTAAAAAGTGCTCATTTAAACGTGAGCAGACTATACCACTAAATCCAGCTTATAATCACAGTAGTCACTGCTATCAGTAAGAACAAATAATTTCATATCTTAGGATCAGAAAAAATGTTACTGTTGTAACAGTAGTTATTTCATTTCTTATCGTTACGTTTCTGGCTGAATTACAACCATCCTTTTTAACCAACTCTGACTTAAAATTTTATTCAAATAACTGCAACAGTCAACGGTATATCGTGATCTACGAAGAACTAGCTAAAGAAAATATTCCGTACGTGTTCCGCACAATCACCATTATTAACAAAAATTGCGAATTACTTTTTGTTTTCACTTTTTACACTTTCTATGCACTTAGATATTCAGATGATTGTTCCATAGCTTCTTTAAAAAAAAAACGTAAATAAATTTTTACCAGTTCTCAAGACACAATTAAATTATTTCATACAAGTATCGTGGAAAGTCTGTAAAAAAATTTATTTTGCCTATCTTTCATATTCCGATACAGACTCGAACAAGCACATACACGCAAAAAAATTAGGCTAAATATTTCAGATATAACAGAAATTGATTCTTATGATTTGTACACTCGCGAAAACTTGCTATACACGAAAGCAGTCCGACTTCTTCAAATACCGTACCCGCTTTGCAACGCAACGCTGATGCGATACACATTTGCCAACTTAAAAGTTGCTACAAGAAAAACATGATTACTTGGTTCCCACCTTCAAAGGGCTGCAAAGGAATCAGTGCCCAAAGAACACTAAATTTTTTTGTCACTGGCTTTCAAGGACTATTGGTTACACCGAGTTCACACATACGGATGGAACCATTCATAAGTATAAGCATATGCTGGTAGTTCAAACACGTGACCATCAGATGTACATACACAAGCGAGACACCCAAATACTAACACATGCTTTATAATAACTGTTTAACACACACACACACACACACATATATATATGCACACACACACATACATACATATATACACACACACCAGTCTTTCGTGAAATTTTCAGTAATAAAGTTATGACTTTGGTGATCAGATGACAGAAAATATTTTGTATTACTGCAAGTTTTATTATTTTTAAATTTTATTTCAAATATTTACATGTGTGTGTATGGGTTCTTACAAGTGTGTATTTTTCTACTAAGGCAATGCTAATTAATCAAGTTTGCGTTTTCCTTAATTATCTTGTTCAGTTATAAAAAATATTTTTGGAATTTTGAAATTCATTCAATATAATCTTTGTCGGCCACTTCAAGTCGTACTTTGTCCCGTAGTCCCTAGCCAAAAACCACTCACCTTATGGGCGAAATTTTCAGCGCTGAGAATGAGAATCATCTCCTTTAAAAGTCATATTGTTTGCATCTATCAAATGCTATCAGCAATTTACTGAATTCTAGTCTAAGAAAAGTTATTTTTCTATTGCTATATACATGTTATTGTTATATAATGTATATATTTTATATATAAATACATATTATCTTTTTTTATATAGAAGTGTGACAGGTTCACAAAACAATTTCTGAGCATTCGCTAAAATTTTTGTTATTACAGAAATCTTTTTAGCACCATTCCAGAAAAAAATACTGTGAGGTTAAAACCAAGGTTTTATATCGTGTCATCTATTCAATAAAAATTTAATTTTTAAAACAGCTCATTTAATGTAAAAATTTTGTTTGCATATACAATATTTTTTAAGTAAATTTTTAGTTCAAAGATGCGTATTTTTAAAATAAGCTTTATGTAATTAAATTGTTAGAAACGTGTGGTTTTCATAACAATTTTTAATGTAAATTGCGGTCTTCATTCGATATAAGTTTTCTTAATAATATGACCCTATCGATAAGATAGAGGATCGGATAACTAAGTGCGGATGTAGGAAGAGTAAAAATGAACAGGGAAGCCATCCATGCAGTGCGGGAACTGCAGCGCTTGCACTACTGGATTGCGCAGTGCTGTTTGTCGGGGACGAGCGACGGCGCCGAGCAGTGCTATAAAAAGCCACGGCGACTGCCGCCGACAGGCGAGTGTGGGACGAGTTTATAATGCTAAAGTAACTTTGGTTTTGGCACGAGGGGGGCGAGTGGATAACAGTTCACCCGTCCACGTGACTCACAGAAGATTTGGGGGGGGGGGGAACACTGCCAACGCCTCCAGAAGAGCGACTATTACATGATAAGGGGGGGGGGGGGGTGTGGACCACGAACCTCCAGTCAAGCCGAGGGAAGAAAAACTCTGTTGGAAAGCAGACCTAAACAACAGCCTAACTATAACCTGCATGCGAGGCCGTAACACTGAGTCACTGCTTCTGCGCGTGCGCGGCCTTGCAACAGCTGCGGCGGCCCTGCCTATAGTCTATTCACGGTTTCTTCTGACAGTTTTTAATCAAACCTTTGAAAAATCTCCCCATGTATGACGTGTTTAGTTTAGTCACAAGCGTTTTATACTTATGTTCATAAAAAGTTCTTCTTTTACTGTTAAATTTATATGTTATTCATATTTTGTATATTAATTATAATGCTTCACTTATAAATAATTTGAATTAAAAACAGGGATAAAATAGGTATGTTGGTAGCGCCTTGTGAGAAATAGTTCTTATACAACATACTGTTACAACTGAGTGCGCACGAGTGTGGTGCGTCGTCCTCTGGCGTAATTTTCCAGGCTTAGTTAAGCTTAGTTTGTGCGAGGCGGAGTATCCTGGAAGTAGAATTTCAGCAGGGCTTCAGAAAAGGCTGAAGTAACCGTGAATGGATTACACCCTTCTTCGCGCACCTACGCGCTTTGTTCGCTCCGTAGTACAGTGATCACTCTAGCTGCGCAAAACCAGACTCCCTGCCCCAGCATCGAACTGCTTTTCTGCCAATACGACTATTATTAACGACGTGGAGAGGATTCGAGGTTAGAACACTGTTAAGAAAACAAGTTCTTTGGATGTCTGTATACTTCCTCTAGCCAATTCGTAACGCAGTTAGATTACATTCAAACTGGTAGAAGAATTTCATCCACATAAACAATTATTCACTTTATGTTGGCCGACAAAGCACATTTCACCATCCTGCATTTTATTTTTACTTTGATAGTGGCCTGCATTTTCTGGGCAAAATTATTAACTGCATCGTTTATGTACAGCTATTCCATACCAAAAACGCATTTGAGAGAGTAAGAACCATAAAGAAGATGACACTACTTGATAAACAGTTTCAAGCGTAAAATTCAAGAAAATTTCCCGAGATATGAAATACAACTCGTGAAGACCACAGATACAAAGAATACTGCGTTGCCACCATCCAAATAAAAATATGTAACCAAGCGCATGTTTCGACAATATCTAAACAGAAAAACTACACAACCGTTTATTGTATATTCACGCGATGCACAGGTACACTCTAAGAAATTATTCGGAAGTTTACCTTGCCAGAGCATATGCTTAGTGAGAAAGCAGAAATGGTAATGTTTTCCTCTATACATTCATTGTAGCGTTTCTACATTTCTTCAAGAAACAGTCAAATGCGTTGGGAAATTCCCAACTTTGTGAAGTAGCACAGCTAAACATCTCTATATCTGCAGCTTGATGTGTGGTATTATTACCGTACAGTGTATAGGTTAAAAACTTCCATTACAGTTTAGGAAGTTTACCAGAAAAATTTTTACAGTGTAATAAATATTCTGTTAAAATATGCAACTTTTTTTTTTTTTTTTTACGCCGAAGTTGTGAGAGCGTGGAGCCACGACTTCGGGTATCTTCGGCGAGGATTCGTTTTCTCTACTCGAGTTGCCAGGACGTGTTCCGCAAGTGACGAGCTGTCGTTCTCTCCATCAAGGTCCGGCAGCTATCGTCGCTCGTCTGTCGACACGGCGACACAGCTGCACTCTGCGCGGCACGCGCCACAAGTTGTGCTATGAACAGGACAGTTCGGCACATGATGTTCCCGAGCACTTGCCCGAGGAATGGAGAGCGCATGAACCCCCATCCCCCCCCCCCCCAACGAGATCTTTTTCCCCCGCTCGAGGCACAGCCATACGGGCGTCGTCAGCAAGCGCGCCCAGCGCCCCATCATTCATACACGCAAGGCGCTTATAGGCTGTTCACGGTCAAATGAGCACTTTTGAAAGCCCTGTTTAAGATCTACTTGTATACACCTTGTGTATTTTCCTGCCTTATGTAAAATTAACATTGCCATGGGCTTCGTCACTTTATTCATACTTCGGCCAAATGAAACTGTGAAATTATTAAAAAAGTAAATACTTAACAAATCTGCTCATTTTTACACTTCGATGCATTAAAAAAAACAGAAAGCGAAGAAATAATTTCAAGTTTATCACAAATGGTTACCGAACACTTTTAATTTGAAATTAAGATATGAAACTACTTACCCTCCGTCGTTACCCACTTTGCTGAGCGAATGTCACTCAATACACCCATTAATATATATGCAGGTAAGGAGCAGCGACTTTTTTCTAAGGTTAGTTTCTAAAGTGCTCACTTTATCGTGAACAGCCTTTAACGGGCCTGCCTACCAAGCCAACAGTCGCGAACTTCAAATGGGGAATAAATGTTTAACGAAAGTCCTTCTCATTGCATCAATGTTAAAGATAACTGTTTCAAACAAAAAAATGTTGATGTGATTTACTCAGAGAATATTGCTACGTACAATTAATTTTTGGAAAAAAAAAAGAAAAGAAAAAAGAAAAAAAAAATATTTATCCATCTATTTTTGTTATATGTAAATTTCAATATTTAGATTTTATATATAAAAAAACATTTTAAACAAAAAAATGGCAAAATATTTTAACGTAGCATAATTCCTTCAGAAATTTCACGTAGAATAATTTTTGTTTGAAATAGTTATCTTTAAAATTTGCTCAATGAGAAGGGACTTCGTTTAACATTGAATCCCCAATTGAAATTCGCGGCTGCCGGCTTGGTAAACAGGCCCGTTAAGACTGGGTTACAATTGGCATATACCTAAAGCTCCTGTCATACTATCAAATTTTTGCCTTCAACTATATTTGACAATATAATTTCAGGACAAAATACGGCCATCAATTTTTTTTTATCTTCCACCAAATTTTATCAAATAATCTCGAATGTGTTTGAAAATGTGTCAAACTGTCAAAGTTTTTTATTTGGAGAATATAATTTGAAATATTATTTAAAAATTAGTTTCATAGTGAGCTATTTCTTTTCGTTTTTCCATGCGGTGTATTACAGGAAGAAATGTAAGTAATATTGTAATTTATTTTCGTTTCGTTACTAAATTTTAATTTTATTTATAAGATATGTTTCCTGCATAATGAAATTAATGCATCTAAGTTCGTAATATTATATGCAATATTCACTTAAAATAGTATTCGTGCCCAGACAGCTTCTACATAAATTAATTATCTTCATAACTTACTTCGTTTCCAGAAATTGTTCATTATTTTAAGTTTCTTGGCGTCCATTTTTGTCGTGCACGATTCTGATTGGCTGAGACCATCAAACATCAAATAAATTTTAGAACCGGTCCAATTTTCAAATGTTAGATGGAAAATGGCGCCATCCAACTTTCCCAAACAAAAATGGCTGCGTTTATGACGATTCGATGAAGTCATAACTGTCCAACTTTATTTGACCAAACTTATTGGAAGCAGTTTAACGGGAGAATTTGACAGTGTGACAGGGGCTTAACACATTCACAGTTATAGCGATAAGCACACACAAAACACAACACAAGCACAGTGGCATGGCTACAATTGATATAACGATGATAATAATATTAGTTTGTTTATGTTGCTATATTTGTACCACATAATTTAAATTCTGCATAGTTGGTACCGGTTTTTTTTTTTTGTAAAAATAAATCTTTTCAGCTGATCTGAGACGTTATTAAAATGAGAAATTATTTTCATTTCAATGTTTTATAATAACGTTATCAAAAAAAGGTACAAAACTTCCATAGTTGCGATCATCCAAAAAATAAACACTTCCCGAGGAATGAAGTCAAAATATACACATTCTTGATTCACAAATAAGTCTTTAAATTGATAACGTAGCAAAAGTGTCGGGGCTTCTGATTGGTTGCATACTGACGCACAGCGATAGTAACAAGTAAAGTTAAACCAAGTTGAACCCGCCTTGCTAGTATCGCTGTGCTTAGGTAAGTGCTTATCGTTATGCGCGATGGTAGCCGCGCTAACTGAAAACAAGCAGTTTAACTCTTATGAGTATATTGTGTTTTATTAGTGATGTGCTTATAGCAATTGCAGCCCGGCCTTCAGGGCCTGTTCTACAATGCACGGAAACGTAAGAAAACGGACTCGGAAAAGCAAGCGGAACAAGTCGACGACTCGGGATGAATTTTAACCATTCGACAATACGAAGGAACGTACAGTGCACTTGTTTATTGTAACAGAAATGATAATCGCCACTACAAATCGAAGCACCAGTTGTGTACACCACAATGGCCACGAAAACGAATACTCGATTCCTATTAGCTACACGGATTCACGGACACGGAATAGTTGGGAGATGCCCAGGTTTCTTACGTGTATCCGTACGTTATCCGCGTCCGCATGCTTCTCATTGTAGATTGGAACGGAGTGAGTTACGCGTCCGCTTCCGTGATCCGTATCCGTGTCCGTGTCGTTGTAGAACGCGCCTAACAGGCGTGGTTGGGTCATTTGAATTGTTACGTGTCTTATCTGTCTGCCGGCGAATCACGGATTGACAGTATCGGAGAAACTTGATTCAGATTGGCTCACTCATTTAACAGGCTTTCGTAACACAAAGGCAAGAGTCCAATAGTCAAAAGAAGCCTGCAACTGTGCGCATAGGATATTGCAGTCCAGCCTCCGCGTAAATATTTTCGCGAAAAACGGGTGACCCTGCTTATGTTAAATTGCTTGCCCCATTATTATTATTATATGATATATTTAGCCTACAGGCATTTATACAATAAACGAAAACATATCTCCAGATTTTGTTACTTAATAGAATTTTCTAAAGTAACATGTAGGGATAGGAATATTTCGCGAATTCATTTCGAGACAAGATAGACGTCAAACACATATATAGTGAAGTCACCTCCGCAATTAGATCACAGTTTATTAGACCCGCCCTGCAAGCCTCTGAGCCAATACTAGACTTGCAAAAAAATACCTTGCGAATCCCATAAATGCCATGAGTGGGACAAGAGCCAATAAACACACAGTTGAGGCTCCAGTATGCAGACGACTGAGGAGTCTAGCCTACAGGTCATTGAACTCACGAAATTTTCCTATCTGTAGTAATATGTTCACAGTAAGAGGGAACTTGGAGAGAGGGGCATAATATTAAAGTAAAGTTTGGTATAATAACAATGTTTGATATGTGGATATTTCCTCGACTGTGGGGACAAGAAATCAGCGCCTATACACACGAAGTCATGCTACAAAAGGAAGGTAACAGCAGCTAACAGTCAGTTGCTTCAATTTTCTTGTAGCGTGTCCCCCACGCCATTTATGTGAATATGAAAGCAAATTAGCCTAGAGGCTTACACTGGTTTACGAACAATTATGTCTGCCCGCGCAATTAATCATATTGGCTAACGACATCGTTAGCAACAGAAACTCACTAACGTTCTTCTGCATCGGATAACCTTTTCCGAAAATCGTCTACTTCACTACGACGGCTGTGTCAGCGTGAACGGGCAACCAAGCAAGCAATGTACTCGAGTTTTAAGTCACAGGGCGAATAAGAATACAGAGGCGAAACAACGTCGTATTCCGCGAACTCCATCCACACATTCTTACAAAATGGCGTCACTGACCCGCAGCGTGTAGGAACACCGTTCGGCAATCAGCTATTGGTAATTTGAACGCCAGCAGGCAACCCAGCCAGTAGGAGCATGCAGTAGCCAACCAGACACAAGGCTAGTTTACACAACCTTGCGCAGCCAATCAGCGGACGGGAAGTGAAACGCCATGCAATTTCGCCTCTGTGTACTCATATAGTGTAGGTATGGTTAAGAGTTGATAGATACATCTGTGGGCTTTCATCACATGTAATGAAGTCCCACTCTGTCAAAAGGCTGTTCACGAAAAAATGAGCACTTTTGAAAGCCCTGCTTACTAACTACTTGTATGTACTACATTGTGTATTCTTTCGCCTTATGTAAAATTAACATTGCCATGGGACTCATCACTTTATTCGTACGTCGATCGAGTAAAACTAATAAATTATTATGAAAGTAATTTTACACTGTGCTAATTTTTGCACTTTGATGCATTAAAAAAAAAAAAAAGTGAAAGTATTGACTTAAGTTTTCACAGATGGTAATTAAATTCTTTTTATCCGACATTATGATAAGTAACTACTTTCCATTCCCGCCACCAACATTACTGGGCGAATGCCACTCGGTGCGCCCGTTAAAATATATGCCGGAAGGGGGGGGGGGGGCGATTTTTCTAAGGCTCATTTCTAAAGTTCTCATTTTATTGTGAACAACCCATAAAAATCTAATTTGCAGACGATGGCGTGACGACGGAAGCATTGCAAGCCGCCGGTTCAGCGCTTTGCACGTAAGAGTGACGGAGCACTCGTCGCGCGTGTTATTTTCGCCCCTATCGCTGTGCCTCAAAAAAAAAATTGGGACTCGTGTACTAAGGCCATTTCACACGGCGATCAGGTATATATTTTATTTTTTAAATTAAAAAATCACTTCATTTGGCTTTCAATAAATTGCATCAAATAAACTTTCAAGTCTCCACATGACAATTTAGCACAAAATTTATTATTTAAACTACAGCAAGTTTTCTTAATTTTACTATACATTTTCTTTAAAAAGAAATGCGTCCTTACATAGTTACAACTTAAAATGTGTGCACAAAACTCTATTATTAGGAGATTAGTTGCATAAAAATTATCAGAATGTCTGTTATCGGCTACTGAAAATGTTGGATTTAAGAAAATATAGAACATGTTCAAAACGAAAATCTTGAAGAAAAACGAGACGTTCAAGAAACTGGAACAAAAATGGCCCCACTTACGAGGTTTCGTATGACGTCAAGGAGCATTCAATGAATTGAAGGCAATTTTAAGAACAAATTTGATCGTGTGAAAGGGCGTTTACAGGAGGATAGGAATCCCAAGGCCAATGGCCTGCTCTTACCGGCGGCGTGTGCTTGCACCGACAAACTGCCCCCCCCCCCCCCCCCGGCTCAGACCGTGCAGCCGGCATAAGCTTCTTACACAATAGAAAACTTTAGCATTTGACTTTTATACATTTCCTTTCCTCCGATGACACCACCAATGCACAATATAATTGTAAAGTCAGAGTTCAGAAAATTGAACATCGGCTCTGCGAACTTCGTAAAAATGCGTATCTTGCTGTGTAAAAAAATTATGATACTATCCACGAATGCATTTTACGTGCCGTTTTTAAAAATAGGCTTAAAAAGTATATTAAAAGTTTATTTCAAAACAAAAAAAAAACTAATTCGTTTACTTGATTAAATATGTCAAGTCATATATTTCCTGTTCACATTATAATTGTTTGCCGTTTATTTAATTTAAGACGAGCTTTGTTTAATATACCGAGATTAGAATCGCCCTACAATAAAATATCGCACTTTCCACATAACCTCTGTTAGATTTTCGGCAAAATGACTACTGACTTTGACTTTAAATTTCAATTTTTCGAAATCGTAAAGTCAAGAGTGCTTGACTTTACCTTCGACAGTTCCATTGTGTCAAGTTCCAGAAGTAGAGGCCTGAAGAATTCGCGAGTTAATTTCGCAACATGCCGGAATTCAAAACACGTGTGTTTAAATAACTTCAGCCATTGGCCGACACTATGTTTGACACCTCCTAGAGAACGCTGGTCCAATCGTCGCCTTCCACTGTGACAGCAGACAACCAATGTGCAGTTAATATCGGCATATTTGTACATCAAACTATAAAGTCTAGCTTGCAGGTCATTGAACTCGCGAATTTTTCAGGTCTCTATAAGTAGGGATAGGAAAATTTCGCGAGTTCAATAACCTGTAGGCTATTATCCACCCTACTGTGTATACTCCAGTCTTAGCTGTGTGTTCATTGGCTGTTGCCCCAGAGAGTAGCCAGTGTTTCTTTGCAAGTCTACTATTGGCTCACAGGCGTCCTGGGCGTTTCTAACGAGCTATGGTCCAATTATCAAGGCGACTTCTGTGTACATGTGTTGGACGTCTATCTTGTCCTGAAATGAATTCGCGAAATTTTCCTATCCTTATCTATAAGTAGAGGCACGAGTATTTCGCGAATTCATTCGGAGGCGAGGTAGACTCCAAACACTGGTTCTTTTCTCCTATTGTTGCGATTGGACTACAGTTCTTCAGACACGCCCCGTTTAACCGTGAACCAATAATAAGCATGAAGCAGTAGTGTGAGTGAGCTTTCAACAGTCCTGTAAGAAGTCCACACTTGATCGCAGCAACCAGTAAGCAAGCGATAGTTTCTCGAGTGTGTAAAGGACTGTAAAGCCTAGCCTGCTCACACAACAACCCGCGAAATACTCGTGGCTTTATCTACAAGAAACAACATGTCGGAAAGCAAACATAAAGTCAAATTGTAAAGTCAAGTGTTAAAAAGTTTTCAATTGTGTAGGCCTATAGTTGGCGCAGGCGGGTGGCTCGTTAGTGCCAGCTGATCGGTCAAATACGCCGGTGGGTGCTCTATTCTCGTGTTCCGCACGTGGCAGCCCCCCCCCCCCCCCCCGCCCAAGGGCTGGCGCCGCAGCGCACTGCCCTTTGACATTTACCGCAGGCCGCGCCACTCCAACCCCTGGGTTTCGTCTCGGCCGACGTCTGTCTCATCAGCCCGGGGCCTCGCCGACTGCGGCTACTCGTCGGAAAAATTGGAACACACCGCTCACCCGGGCGATGGATGCGGCTGACAGCGAAATTTACAAGGCGCCACGCTCCTTAAATATGACGTAGGCTCTTCCCTGTTACTTCCAACTTTTCTGAAGCCCTACTTCCAGGATATTTCCCCGAATCATACACAGAAAGCTTCGGAAATTTCACCAGAGGGGCAACGCACCGCATTCTTTCGTGCGCATTCAGTGTAATAATATTTTGCATAAGAACTATTTATTACTAGATATCACCAACACACTTTTTTCTCCCTGCTACTATTCATATTGATTATAAATATAATATTATAATTTATGTAGAAATATAAATAAAGATTCTATTTAACCAAAAAAAAAAAAGGTATACTTTAATGTTAACACAAATAAGCCTATAAAACGCTTGTGATACATAACATATTTAGCAAACAACCAAACTGTTATGCTTGAGCCTTATGGGTTATACATATACTAATGAGGGGAAACACTAATGGAGAACACAATATTAATTCACTCCGTCATTTTATTTAAAACCTTTAAGAGATTATACTGTTACAATGTTGATAAAACACGGTACATTTATACTTGAATACCTTAAATTGCGCCAGGGGAGCGTGTTACGTTATGTTACTCTAATACTACATTTATTTACGTATTATCTAGCAAGCTATTGCCACACATCTAAGAGTTCATCTATCCTCTGCTGGAGCGGCATTTCCTTAGCGTTGCCTAAGACTGATTGATATATCGACTACGGAGGGCGAAACCCCATCTGCTGGTCCAGCTTGTCCCGTCGTCTGCTTGATGTGTTAAGACCCGGCTTTAACTCTTCCCCGGCCTTAGATATACATGCCGTTTACAAATTATTCCGTTTGTTTGCAACTGCTCGTCTGTTACCGCGCTCTCTTTAGATGTGTGCTGGTGTGTTCAGGCAAGCGCCACCGAAAGGGCTTCCCCACACCGTAAAAAAACGCATCGTTAATGGGGTGTTTTTTCAAAGGTTTGAATCAAAAAGGTTGAAAAAACCGCAAATGAACTAGACGCACGTTGTGTGTTCTTCCCTCATATGTAAAGTTAATACTGCCATGGACTTGATCACTTTATTCATGCGACGGTCTAGTGGAACTGTGAAATTATTAGAAAAGTTGGTATACCTGACCATTAAAAAAACGAAAGGCAAACGAAATCATTTCAGTCTACATAAATCTGTACGTTAACACTTTGAACGTTACGACATGGAACTACTTCCCTCCGTTGCTACCAACTTTATTGGGCGCAGCCAGACGTCTTACCCGTTAAAACATATGCATGTGTGTAGGAATAGCGAGATTTTTCAATGACAATGAATGAGTTCAAAAGTGCTCGATTAACCGCCTACGTCTAGATATGCTGATATCTGTTGTCAGTTGCTATAGTCGAATAGTCGACTCTCCCACGCTCAAAGAATAAAAAATATATATAAAGGCTGTTCACGGTAAAGTGAGCACTTTTGAAATCAACCTATGAAAAATGCCACTGTCCCTACCTGCGTATATTTTAACGGCCATACCGATTGCCACGCGCCCAATAAAGTTGGCAATGACGGAGAGAAAGAAGTTCCAAGAGTCACAACGTTAAATTACGAATTTTAAGTAGATATTTTTTAATGCTCATATATATATATATATATATATATATATATATAATATATATATATATATATATATATATATATATATGAGCATTAAAAAATATCTACTTAAAATTCGTAATTTAACGTTGTGACTCTTGGAACTTCTTATATATATATATATATATATATATATATATATATATATATATGTTTTTGTAATGCATGTAAGTGTAAAAATAAAAATATTTGTAAAATACTTACCTTAAAAAAATTACAATTGCCCTTGAACGACGCACGAATAAAGTGATCGGGCCCATGGTAAAATTTATTGTACATACGTACGGTGGAGGAATAAACAATATCCATACAAGTAGATCTTAAGCGGGGCTTTCAGAAGTGCTCATTTTACAGTGAACAACCTATAGTGTCGTTGGCCCGCCGTGCGCCGGTGGGCCGGGAGGCGGCAGGTCAGTGTAATGTTTGGAATGACAGGCAAGTGATAGGCCGGTGGCCACGTATCAGTTACAAAATAAAGCGAGCCGGCACGACAACCTATTTTTCGGAGCACGTTGCTGACCCTGGTAGTATTGATTTCCGCGTTTATCTGAAGAATGCTCTGGATTACTGACCTCGTTCTCTCAGCGCGACTCGGGGTTCGTCGAACCTTCCAGATGTCCAGTGAACAGCCTATAACATGTTTTATCTAACTTATTGTAACCAAATCATTATGTAACTGGTTTGATTTTATCCTGTTAAAAACATGTAAAATAAGCCTGCTATTTATATCCTATATACATAGTATATAGTTTGACAATACCTATAATATAATTGTATGTGTTCTGATGGCTGCAAAAAAATAAAATTAATAAAACAATTTTATTAATAAAATTATTGGACCACCAGGTCACCATTATTGCAGGTAGTGATGAAAAGACTACGCCTTGCATAGAGGCAATGAGGCATTTTGCTTACTTTCTTGTGTCACAAAATACAAAACAAATTCAACCTAAAAGGCATCTACGTAACCCCTGCAAAGCTCGCCGTGCTTAAAAACATAACCCCACTGGCATGGAAATCACTGATTAACTCGCAACAAAAGATAAAGGTTATATTTATTATTGCGTAAAATATTTATTATTTTAGAAGCGAACATTAAATTATATACTCTACTCGCAGCATTTTGAGTTACTAGGTGCAAGGCTGCTTCAAAAGGTTAATATCCTGAGTTCCGTTAGTTTTTCGGCCAGTAAATTCCCAGGAATTTACTGATTCATTAACTGAGAAATGGCACATGTAAACCAACTGCACTGCACGGGGAAAAAATATTAATAAAGACCTTGGAGGTTTGCATTGTCCATCTTTCTCCCGTCTCGTTAGTTTCGCTGATGTCGCCGGCAAAAATTAACGAGGGCTATTTCTGTAGTAATCGATTCCTGCGGGGGTAAACCGAAAAAAGGGACGCGGCTAACACCCTTCCACCGCCGCCGCCTCACTTATGCACGCGTCAGATGTCCTTCCTGTTGGCAGGCCTCGTGCGTGAAATTGGGGCACAAACAGGCGTGCGTAAATTTGCCGGAGACACACAGGGCTCGTGCTGACGTCACTATGCCGATGATGGCGGAGCCGTACGACGGACAGGGCAACGATGCTTCATAGGTCCGTACGACAATAGCGCGATTAAACGCCCTGGCAAATATTATTATTATTATTATTATTATTGAAATTTACAACATCGCGACACGTGAACAGCATTTTGTGATACAGTATTAAAGGCTGCTCACGATAAAGTGAGCACTTCTGAAACCAACCTAATAAAAATGTCACTGCCCATGCCTGCATATAGGTATTTCAACGGGCGCACTGAGTGGCATGCGCCTGGTAAAGTTGGTAACGATGGAAAGTAGTTCCATATCTTAACGTCGAATAAAATTCGTTAGGTAACCATTTGTAATAATAAAAATTATTTATTCCGCTTTCTGTTTTTTTAATGCATCAGTATGTAAAAATTTGCAGATTTATAAAATGTTTACTTCTATAATAATTTCACAGTTTCAATTGGCCGACGCATGAATAAAGTGATAACGTCCGTGGTAATGTTAATTTTACATAATGCGGAAGAATACACAAGGTGTAGACAGGTATATCTTAAGCAGGGCTTTCAAAAGTGCTCACTTTACCGTGAACCGCCTTTACATAAAAATATTCCTCATAAGTAACGAAAATGTCGGAACTACCAGCGGTCTATTCTCGAGACGACCAATAAACAAAACAGAAATACCATGGAACGAAAAACATTATTTATTAATATTGTATACGTATGTAATGTACTTATATGTAACGCAAACGTAACGCCTCCGCAGCGTAGTTTACCTGGTTCTAGACCAGCTTCCGGAATGAGGGAGCTCTAGTCCGAAAAAACGGTAACACATAAATAAACGTTTTTGAAGAATATTTTGGGGTTATGGTAGTACATAAATAGCTCCCATTTGGGATAAAAGTGAATATAAGGGAGAAGGGATGTGTTATCGCGCTTTAATAAGCGCCACAAATTCTGTTCCGCCTATTACGCCACACTACGCATAAATACTCCGCATTGGAGTAGGAAAAAATTCAGGCGAGAGAGAGAGAGAGAGAGAGAGAGAGAGAGAGAGAGAGAATCTGGCCCTACGTCGTAGAATGAACATGTGGTAAAGTGCGCATCACGTGGTAGCTACGATCCCCGAGTCCCCGGACAGCTTTTCTTACTAGACAGTTGTCAAAACAACGTAGACTCCACTAACGTTAACACACTGTTAACTTCTTATTCTAAGTGCTTTGATATGGTAGCACTTAACGTTTGATTACGTTGTAACCCAATCAAGTTAGGCATAATGTTATTATTATTTTCTTTTGTAAAAGCGAGCATTTGTTGTAAAAACAGATATAAACAAACGCAACATCGTAGTTTAAAAATAAAACAAGGGATTTTGACAGTTCTTAACGTAATTCTTGAGTCGTCGTTGGAGACGCGTAGAGGACGAAAATCGGTTCACATGATCTTTAGTCTGTGCCCTAGGCAAAGGCTGTTCACTATAAAGTGATCACTTTTGAAAACAACCATGGAAAAAAGTTACTGCCCCTTCCTGCATGTATTATAAAGGGGGCACTGAGTGGCATGCGCCCAGTAAAGTTGGTAACGATGGATTGAAAATCGTTCCATGACTTAACATCGAATTAAAAGTGTTAGGTAACCATTTGTAACAACTTAAATGATTTCTATCGCTTTGTATGTACATTTTTAATGTATCAAAGTGTAAAGAAAGAGCAGATTTGTGAAATATTGACTTTTCTAATAATTTCGAAGTTTTACTTGACCGACGTATGAATAAAGTGATGAGGCCCATGGCAGTGTTAATTCTACATAAGGCGGAAGAATACGCATCGTGCATAAAAGTAGATCTTAAGCAGGGATTTTAAAAGTGCTCACTTTACCGTGAACGGCCTTTAACAAGCCCGACTGTTTGTCGAAGGTTGCCGCGTAAACAGATTCACCACAGAGTAGTCTACTTTCGAGCAATACAGAAGTGAAACAGCCGTTTATCCAGCGAACTCCAGCAACACGCCACCAAAGCGGCAGCGGCACTGGCCGGCAACATTTGCGGAAAGCCGTTAGCTAATCGCCGCCTGGTAACTTACTAGTGCGGGCGGCAGCTCAGCCAATAAGGTAACGTGTCTCGACACACAGTAGCCAATCTGACACACGGCTCCCTCCACAGCCTCGCGAGAGGCTGCGGTGGGCTAGGGATGATGCGATACTACTGATATGATACTGGTATCGATACTTTCCTTTCGATACCATGTGTTTCGGAATCGATACATTTATTTTGATACTTTTACCAGTATCATAATCAGTACATGATTCGATATAGATATTTTTTTTTTTACGGAATAACTTCTAGCTGTTAATTTTGAACCCTTTTAATCCAAGTGAGACAAAAATATAAAGATGTATTTTCTTCCATAAAATAATAATTCGAAAAGCAGTACACATCAGTATTTTACTTGTCCTCAAATTAGAACGATGTCCAAATATAACTAATAGTAAAAAATGCTGCGCACTGTATTTTTTCAAAACAGATATGCAAAAAAAATACAAATTCTGTAGAGACCTCGAAACCACAGAACGATCTAAGTATTGGATTATTAAAAATATAATTATACATAAAATATAAAAAATATTTAATAATAAATAGACGACTGAAAACTGAAAATAAAAAAAAAATACTAATACTGGCATGATACCAGTATCAATACTTTTTTTGTGATATCGGTATCGAAATTAGTATCGATACGATTATTTCGATTCCTCTTTCGATCCCAGTATCGATACTTTCATGGGCGATGGCGCAGTAGTCGGACTACCCACCTCCCACCAAGGCGGACTGGGTTTTGAATCCCGACACGGTCACCCGGATTCTCGCTCAAGTGAAACGTGACGGACGTTGGTCTGCTGGTTTTCAGTAACTGATCCGTCTTCACCTTATTTCTACCTCATTACCGCTCAAGATCGGTTGTGTTCGATTTCAGTGCAATGCGCCCTTGAGCACTTGCCCTTGATGACATCATGAGAAATATTCCTTAGTGAATTCGGACGCTTGCGTTCGTTTCCACCTCGAGTTTCATTATATCGAAATTCACTCTATGGGAGTTTCGTTTGTCTTTGTGGCGTCAGCAATTGTTTTCCGCGTCCGTGCAGAGTTTTAAACACAAACAAATGAAATATTTGAAGCAGTTGCGCATAGGAAAACATATAGAGCTCGAGAAGGACAAATTGCTCGTGCCCTTGACTTGAATGGGACATTCTAGGGTGCATAATGTGCTCTCGCTGTGAACGTCACATCCGGGATGCACTTTCCGAGGGCACGAAGCTAGGTAAGGGCCGTTATCCAACATCGCAGGGCTCCGCGCGAACACTCAAGTAGCGGTACGCTCAGATCAAAGGAACTGACGCCTTATTTAATATATGTATAGGTATAGGCTGTTCACGATAAACTGAGCACTTTTGGGGCCCCAGTTACTTTTTCCTTTCAGCCATTTTTTATCCTTCTGCCACTTTTTAAAATAAATATTGCCATGTATTTAATAAACACAGTGCATATATTCCACCGCACTTGGAAGTTAACGTCTAAGGGTAGAATAAAATATACGTACTGACTATTATTCCAAATGTTAGGGCTTTCAAAAGTGCTCACTTTACCGTGAATAGTCTATAACTAGGGGCACCTGTTTTCGGTGAAAAGATTTCAGGACAAGTTGTGTACCAACGCACTTTAGTTAAGGACCATTTTCGTGATTGGATCATTTGAATTGTTATGCGTCTTATATATCTGGCGGCGAATCACGGATGGTCATTATCTGAGAAACTTAACTCTGACTGGCTCACTCATGTAACAGGCTGTCGTAACACAAAGGCAAGCGGCCAATAGTCAAACGAAGCCTGCAAGTGTGCGCATAGGATATTGAAGTCTAGCCTCCGCGTAAATATTTTTGCTAAAAAAAAGGTGGCCCTAGCTATAACTAGACACCTGAAGAATTTGCGAGTTCAATGACCTGCAGACTAGACTCTACAGTCGTATGTACACATCTGCCGATGTGAACTCTGTATTGGTTGTCTGTTGTCACAGTGGATGGCGACGACGACTAGACCAGCCTTCTCCAGGAAGCGTCAAACGCCCCGTGTGGACCAATGGTTAAAATTATACAAACACATGTGTTTTGAATTTCAGCTTGTCCCAAAATGAATCCGCGAGTTCTTCAGGTTTCTACATATAATGGGCCGCTGTGCGGACTCACCATGCCGACGAAGGGCCAGAGGCGACAAGCCGAGGGCGAAGGACGCGGGCGGCCCGCAGGAAGTCGACTGGCTAGAAGCGTCCCTCCTCCAGGGACTTCACACCTCACCTATTCTCCCCTCCCCCTCCCCCTCAACACTAGACCCTCACCCACACCTCCAACTCCACCTAGCGCCATCTGTCGATCCCTTCCCGACCTTCCTCCTTGAGGGACAGGGGCGTCCGCCCTGCAGTCGCACATCCTGCCGCCCGTTTCCGCGTTCCGAGACAGAGAAGCGCGGGGGCAATAAGGGTGATACCGCCACGCGCGTCAAGTGCGCCGTCGCCACTAAGCGTGAGGCTCCGAACTGACTTGCAGTGTTCTCGTCGCACTCCGTGTAAACGCTGTTCACGATAAAGTGAGCACTTGAGAAATGAACCTTAGAAAAAAGTCACTGCCCCTGCATGCTTATATCTTAACGGGCGCACTGAGTGACATACGCCCAGTAGGTATGGTTGGTAACGAGGAATGGAAAGTAAAGTCGGTTCACGACTCGAACAGACTTCTAACAACACCTTAGTTGTCAGCTGCATGCATCGTCACTACAAACAATGACTGGCGCAGGTACAGTTAGTTTGGTAGCACGAAGAGAGAATATAGTTTGAATGTTTTAACGGATTTTTTAAATATATTTCTTTAAAATGGGAGTAGGAAAGATTCCGAGAAAGTCTGTTCCAGTCGTAAACGGTCTATAGTTCCATATTTTAACGTCGAATAAAAAGTGTTAGGTAACCATTTTTGATCATTTAAATTATGAATCTTGCTTTCTGTTTTTATAATGCATCGAATTGTCAAAATGAGCAGTTTTTCAAAAGATTTTCTTTTGTAATAATTTCATAGTTACACTTGACCGACACATGAATTAAGTGACGGGGCCCATGGCAATGTTAATTTTGCATAATGCGGAAAAATACACAATGCGCATACAAGTAGATCTTAAGCAGGGCTTTCAAAAGTGCCCAATTTACTGTGAACAGCCTGTACCCATGCGTCAGTCTGATTTTAAAAACGTATTCACGTAAAAAAAAAACGAACGTCAAGTTGCTGGTGCTGCTGTGGTAGGTTGGTCTCAGCGGAGAGCGCAAGAGATGGAAAAATGACTAGCGTATTTTGTAACTGAGCAGTTAAGACGATAATTTACTGACTATTGTAAGCATGAATAAACGATATTGACATACTTTCACCCAGTAGCCACGATAAGTGGGGCTATGAATTGGAGAGAGAGATACAGACAGACAGATGTGTATAAAGGGCGGAATTTTTGAGCACCGGAAGGAGACAACCTCTAGCATGATTGATTGAAGTTAAGCACAGGGTTCCAGAAGATAGCCTGACGTAAATGTCTATGGTCACGACCAGACGGCTTGGTAAAGTCCCAGCAGCATATGATTAACGTTTTGGTGAACAGGAAAATTGTCCTCTAGGGGAAATACTTACATTCATTAGAATAACTATTCAGGTAGCTTTGTGTTGAGACCAAGGGGGCCAGGTTTCCGATGTGGGCAAAGCCTAGAGACAATATTGAAATAATTAAGGTGCAAGACAGTCACATAAAATTGTAGATTTCGCTGTGTAATTTCCCCAAACAAAATATTGCGATTATCACGAAAACGGTCTACAGTCAGGCATTGTTTGCAAGTCGTCTTGTTGGGTTACTGAATGACCGTTAATGCTAAGACGCTTCATTATAACTAGAGCCATGCAAAATTCGCGTTATTATTTGACATCAGGCTGAACTTGACAGTACTGTATATACCGGAGCCGGCGTCATTTCTCCGTGTGCTGCTTCACAGATATGAAGCCACGCCCTTTCTGACTGAACTGCAAGTGATTGGGGCACACAATTGTGAAGTGTTCATTTATTGGCGTAGAGTTACCCAAAGCGGGTCAAATAAAGTATAGTACAACGAAAAACTTAATGCCAAGGTAATTTTGTTTAAAGTTCAACGTGTCACCAAATAATAACGTGCATTTTGCAGGTCTCTAATTGTAGCCAATTTTTTCTTGTTTTAATATTTAGTAAAGCTACTAGAAATAATATAGCTATTTTAAATTTTCGATGCCTACAATTTAATTATTATTGTATTTATATTGGGGTGTGGGGCTAGCTACTCAGTTTAATTACTGGTTCATGTCTGATGTGTTACAGAATAAGTGAAATCGTGGTTGTTTCTGTGTGCAAGTCCAGAAGCTAGCACCGATCAGGATATCGCCTGTCCTTGTTGATTGCTATTGGTTCAGCAGACACACAGACTATTTTATAATCAGCTGCTCCTTGAGCCATGGAGTAATATCTTTTACAACATCTGAAATGAAAAATTAATATGTATCATAAGGGGTTAATATTAGACACGAAGTTATGAGGTTGTGCGATTTTGAAGGCCGGCGGCGTCCTAGAAACGTTTTAGTGTTCTATTCCCCAGGTCTAGGCATACTCATTTTATAAAATTCTGTACCACGGAAATATTGATGTGCTATGTTCTGACATGACCGAATTATATGCCAAACTGGATTCTAGCTTACTATTTTTTTCTTTTAAGTAACTTTCCCTGGAATATTTTTTTAATGTCATATGTTGGTAATGTTGGTAAGTTCTCGTTATGGTCAAGGTTTCCTTGCGGTATCTTGTGTATATTTGCGGTATTAAAGACCTCCAAAATTATTTACGTACATAAGTACTTGAGGCAGTCTCTACTCAACACGGTCAAAACTTCCCCAAAGATATATTTTCGAATGTCTCTCCCTCCTCCATTCTTTTCCCTACCACGACTTCCTATTCTTAAGTGCCGCTCTGTTAATTCATTCTAGAGCATTCCTTGAATTAAGAAGGCCCATTAAAGTCGAGTTGATCTGCTTCGTAACAATTATCGACGCTGAATGAACTCTTTGATTCACGACTCGTAAAGTTCACCCCCAAGTGCAGGCGAAAATGACACAGAGCGACCGTTAAGGCCGATAATCACACGCGCGACTAATGTTCTGTCGCCTCTCCTAGCAAGGCGCTGAGCAGATATTCCATCGTACTACGTATAGAACTAATACTTGGCTCAGTAATTTTATTGAAGAAAAAATTGTAGCAAAGTTGAATGCGGTTACCGTTTCGTACAAGCGCCTGCATTTTATTACAGTTTGTATAAGGTCGAGTAAGCTCTTCACAAAAAATCTTTTGAAAAACATTCCTGCAAGTGACCGCAATATTTTAACATAAACACTGGGTAGAGGACACGAATAGCGTGAAGTAACACAAATCAACTTTCTACTGCAGTCGTCAAATACCAGTTATAGGTTTACTTCTACTTAATGAAATTTAATACAAAATTTAAAATCATATACTTTAAAGATTTTATAACAGCGACAGGTTTTACAAGGGTTGCAGAGTTATTCAGTAATATCATGCAATCATGCATTTTAAATATCCGAAAATGTCTGCATATTTTCGACGAGCAGTTGCCCTCGAACTTTTGTAACATGCAAATTTCACTGTAAAGTGACCACTTTTGAAAGCCCTCTCATTAGGAATAATAGCAAATAAATAATTTTTTTTTTTTTACTTAGACGTTAAACTTCCGAGTGCGGTGGATTATACACTCTGTGTTTATTACTTGCATGGCAATATTTATTTTAAAAAGGTGGTAAAAATGGCTAAAGAAAAAAAGTAACTAAGACATCAAAAGTGCTCACTTTACAGTGAAAAGCTATAACAAGCTCCACTGATCCCGTCTTAAATTATGACGTTACATAGTGCCGCACAATTTTCACGTTGAGTTTTATTAATGTATTTTTTTTCGTACGTACAACTACGATAAGCATGCGATTCTGCAAAAAAAAAAAAACTACGTCAGCTTATATTTCTCTTTTAAAAAATTGTTGTTGCAGCATCTACAAATTCAAAGACGTTTAACAAAATATGGCAAATTTATATTTTGCGTATTTGATGACCTTAAAGATACTGACTGCGAAAAGTGGCGCTCAGGCCTCTCCTGTTTGCCAATGGCGGCCTTTAGAGATTGAAAAGCGTTTATGCATAAATAATTTAACAAGCGATGCTCGACTACCCGTTTAGAGATTTGTCAGTTCCTCGGAGTTTCCCAAAGTTTAAATTCGCCTTGCGGCAATTCATCTTCGCGACCGAATCATTTGCATGTGTCGGTGCTGCCATCCTGGTGCAGAGAGACACGGTAGATAACAAATGGTCGAACACTCTGAGGACTTTCGGCAAACGGTAAGAAATCAACGTGCGATATTTTAGCAGAAAATTTCCGACCTAAGTTCGTTTTTTTAACCATCGCTCTTTAAGGGGCGCCGTCTAGCTAAATGTATTTTGCGTGTCCGAGGCCTAGAAGTCTAGGAGCTCTAGTGGCGACCAAGGTATGTGCATCAAGTGTTTGGTCGCCTTTACGCACAAGCCTTTACCAGACGTGCAGTCTTTCCCCTGTCGTCCCGCCTCATTGGACATTCTATGATAACCCCATAATTTTATGGTGTATGATAAAGACAAAGGTGTGCTGCATGTCCTTATGATATGTTTAAGTATCTTTACCGGAAGAGTCATGCCTGAAAGTGATTGTGAAACACTCGCATTAGCTCTTTTTCAGTTTAAAAAATAACAAAATGGTCTGAATCAGGTCATAAAATGCAAAACCGTCAATAACTTATAAAAATATAAAATGTAGCAAATAATATATTAACTAAAAATTAGATTTATTAGATACAATTTGCATTCACTTGAGTAATTCAATACAGTGCACTTTCTGGGGAATCAAGAGCATATATAAAGCACAGCAACTGACCCTATTCGCCCGATGTTAATGGTGAACAGGGTCACCAAATAGGGTGAATCGGGTAAGCAGCAAGCACTGGAAAATATTCACAAAAATTAAATCATATTTCTTAATATTTTTTAATACTAGCTCCTGTTCATTTAAAAAAGTTGTTTGACCATCCCTCTTTCTTGTTCAGCAGCACTATCACACCACGACCACAGCGCCGCTGAAGGCAAGAAAGTGGAACACCATACATCTTAGCTGCTGTCCGTTTACTGAGAACGACTGTTTGTTATTCACGGCATACACTGTATTTGGCATATTCTCTTCACTCTAAGTTTGCAATGTTTTCTGTTTGTAGTTGCCCGTCTCTTAACAAAACAAAAAATACCACCAAAGTATTTCACACAATAAATTGCATTTAAATTGATAACCCTATTGACTCTAAGAACAACGTCCCGATTCACGCGATCGACACTTCACGTTCAAAAAAATTAAGTTGGCGATAATGATTACAACTGACGATGAAACTAAAGTAGGTTATAGTACGTTAATGTGTATGTTACTTCCGTGCATGATTCGTCGTGCTTGAATATTGAAATTGGTATTATTTATGTGTGATATAAAATAACGAAAATAAGAAATCAGTGAAATACCTGCACGTGTGACTTTTTACCTCCACAAAAGAGCGAAGAACTGAAAAACAGTTGCACGCGTCACTTTGCAAACATGTTCAGCCCAACCCTACAATTGAGATTTTCAATGCTAGATAGCAGCCCTATCCAATCTCCTCTTCGTTTACTTGAAAAATCGCGAAATACACGAACGACCCGATTCAGCCACTGATCCGATTCAGGACGTTTTGCCTTCTTGGAAACGAAAATATAAAATGAAGACTAATATTCGGACACGAAACATTTTTAAAATGCTATTCGTAAATGGACACCGATATTAAAAAATACAATCAAAACATTCATTCCAACTTTAATTTATGGCTTCTGATGTTGCAAAAAAGAAAAAAATTATGCGGGCTGGCAAATAATTTGTTTCGTTATCACACCCAATAAGCTATAGGGCCTATGCTTAGTGAGTGAGTGAAAATATTTGTGCAGCTTTTAACAGCGAGGTCTTCAAAGCCGACGAGGGTGAAGTGAGATGAGTATGGAACAGTACTGCAATTAGGGGGGCGGGAAACGGGAGATCCCCGAGAAAACCCGCCGACCAGCGCCATCGTCCGGCACGATTCTACCGTTGCGAAAATCCGGGTGCGACCCAGTTGGGAATCGAACCCGGCGTGATTAGGTGGGAGGCTGGTTTCCTGATCATTACACCACTGGGGAACTCTTCTAATTGACGAATATTGTTAAATTGAGTGCCAATACATACGGTACTTTAAACTCTTCTGGTGTAAATTTCTAGACTCAATTAAGACTCGACTTTACCTATAATGCAGAAATTCGTCGTTTTCGTGTCATAATTTCAGATTCAGAGGTATTACTGTAAAGTTCTGATTATAGAGAATTTACAATTTACTAACTGTTCAATACTTTTGCATACAATTTTCACTGTGTGCTATTTCCTGCTTGCAAAAAGGTAGAAACTAACTGATAAATTATAAGCTAGCAGACACAACGCAATGAAAATTGCGCACAAAAATATCAACCTCGTAAATTGTAAACTGTTTACAATCGTACATTGCCAGTAATTATTCCGAATCTGAAATTATGGCACAAAAACGAAGAATTATGGTAAAAGAGAAGAAACCAGGCCTTGAGCTTCATCTGCACGAGGCGGAGGGATATCCTGAAAGTAGAACTTTGGCAGGACTTCAGAAAAGTTGGAAGTATGGGCTTTTAACGGTAAAATGAGCACTTTTAAAAGCCCTGGTTTGGATCTACTTAAATGCACGTTATGTATTCTTCCGCCTTATGTAGAATTAACATTGCCATGGGCCTCGTCACTTTATTCATGTGTCGGTCAAGCGAAATAGTGAAATTACTAGAATAGTAAATATTGTACGAATTCGCTCATTTTTACAGTTGGATGCATTAAAAAATACAGAAAGCGAGAGAAATAATTTAAATTACAGCAAATGGTTACCTAACACTTTCTTTGGACGTTAATACATGGAACTACTTTCCCCTCCATTATTACCAACTTTACCGGACACATGTCACTCACTGCGTCCGTTAAAATATATGCATGTACTGGCAGTGACTTTTTTATGAGGTTGATTTCAAAAGTGCTCACTTTATCCTGAACAGCCTTTAACAGTGAATGAGATGTGCAGTAACGCAACATGTAGACAGTTAGTTGTGTACAGTGAGAATCGCAGCCAGACAGACAGGACTGGAGACGCAACTGCGTCACGGAGAGAGATGCGAAGACACGGGCCAGTGTTGGGCACCCCTGAGAGGTCACGCACTCGCGTACACGTGCATTAAACGCCTCATTGCCATGCCGGGAGTGGGCGGCGAGCTGGAGGAGAACAACGGAGGACGCGCGGACACGCGTCAACGTGAGCTTGCAAAACAACGTTCCCCTTGGCACGCAGCCGCACCACCGTGACAACACAGCACAACGTTCCCCGCGACCACGACGCTGCGCGGAGGTCCGCGCATCAAGAAAATTCTTCCGGTTGACAGGTCATACTTCCAAGAACGTGTACTCCTGTGCTCTTCTTATGATTGGCGAGC
Organism: Dryococelus australis; assembly: GCA_029891345.1. Classification (NCBI taxonomy): domain Eukaryota; kingdom Metazoa; phylum Arthropoda; class Insecta; order Phasmatodea; family Phasmatidae; genus Dryococelus; species Dryococelus australis. Next base: position 61,611,908 of record CM056999.1, read on the forward strand.
CCTGAGCGGCTCTGTGGCCAGTAATAAACAGGAAGAAATGTCGTGAACGTACCACTAGCAGACGAATAATAAACAGTCATCGCCAAAACATGTAAAGAACAGAGAATTCTAGCAGGGATAGAGGAAGCCCTGGGCTGTTGCCAAAAAAAAAAAAAATCCCCAAATGTCAACTTACGAACCTCAAGCACTGCGTTAAACTGCGTACAGCGGCTTCCATACTACGAATTTCGTTTGGTCACCACCCAGTCAATATTTTTATACATAATATACAGGAAAGTTGTATTTTAGGCCGGCCCTGTACTCTTCGAGGTTCGAACAACAGTGAAGTTGCCAGAAATGTCTCGAGGTTACCGTGAGGAGGGGATGTTACACTGATTGAAGGGAGGCAGGTTAAACAGGCAACAACGGTACTGGCATTCATGTAGATTAGAACAAATACTAGCAGAAAAATTACTTCACTGTACAATAAATTGCGCCATAGTTTACAGCTATTGCATATTTTTATTACAATTAAATGATTGCTAATAATTTTAATAATAATTGTAGACAACCCCAGGAACCCCCCCCCCTCCCCCCCCCACACACACACACACCTCCCATCAATGGATCCACCTTTAATGCCCAATAATCTTCCCTGTAACTGATTCGCAAACCATTCTACAGCTCTGAGTAATACGGCTGGTTCATATCACCGTCTCCGAACAGGTCGTTGGCTGCGATAGCGATGACAATCTCTGAAACCATAAAATAAAGTGGGTCTGGAAAGGTTTACCCAAACCAGGAAGCCACTCTATGGGAGTGGCTAACGGAACAGGCGATACCAGGATCTGATTCCTGGTGGAGCCACGCCCGGAGTTTTGCAAGTGGCAAACGTGCGTGGGGAGTGCCGTTGGCCGATGGGTTTTCTCGGAGTGCTCCTGTTACTTCACGTACGCATTTCGTCCAGCTCATTTCAATTCGCACTTCCGGGATGATAGACACCGCCTCGAACGCTGGTCGTTCGTCCCGCCCTACACTACATCTCTCGTAAGCATTACATTATTAAAAGCAGAACTAATCTTACTACTAAAAACAATTATCATGATAATAGTTAATAAAATAACCTCAGTAGAAAATACAATGGAACAAATCCTTCAGAACATTAATAATAAGAATTGGCATTTCACCTTTTCACTTCTGAGTGCCTCCAAAATAAATGAAACAAATTTGTAGTTTTAAAAAATTATAAAACTGTAGAAACAATATTGTAACAAATGGTCAGGACAGCAAAATCTAGTAGGTAATAATTTATATTTTTATTCTTTTTCTAAGTCTACTACCGAATGCGGGTCAAATATGCTCGCAACAATCGGATACATTGGGTGGCTATTCGTAGAGCGAAACATAAGCTGACAACAGAGTTCAATATTCTTTGTAAGGTTATTTATTGTTCGGTATATATTCTAGGTCCTGAACTGCTTTGACCCCACGTTGATCGAGCCTATGATACAGTATTTAAAAGGAACAGAAAATACGTTTTAAAAATGGAGTAAAATATTTGTGGAAGTTCCATTTAAACCAGAATTAGGTGCTTTTACGTTGACAGAAGTATGAAACGCTTGTGTTGCACAGCGTATTTAGGAAACAACCAAACATGTCACATTTGGGATGATTTTTCGAAGGTTTGATCCAAAGCGTGTGAAGAAACTGTGAAGAGACTGTGAGAGTCGTTCGTCGGGAGAATGCAGAGCTGGAGGTAACGACAGTTCTACGAACGCAAGCTACGTACTGGGCTTCAAGCTCACTGTGTCCAGCGTGTCACGTCACCTACAGCCCATTCACGGTGAAATGAGCAGTCAAAATACCTGCTTGAGATCTACTTGTATGCACGTTGTGTATCCTCCCGCCTAAGGTAAAATTAACATTGCCATGGGCCGCATCGCTTTATTTATGTGTCGATCAAGTGAAACTGTGAAATTATCACGGAAGTAAATATTTTACAAATCTGCTCATTTTTGCACTTTGATGCATTAAAAAAAAAACAGAAAGCTAAAGAAATAATTTAAGTAATCGCAAATGGTTACCAACACTTTTTATTCGACGTTAAGATATGGAACTACTTTCCATTCATCGTTACCAACTTTACTGGGCACATCCGTTTATTGTAATGAAACAGATTATTGCAATGTTTACCGAATACATTGGTAAATGACGATTGCGTCCTTAGTAACACACATCTGCCTCGCTTCGAGCCACTGTGTTTCTTCATGTGACATACAAAAACAGTGACCGCTCACTGTATCGACGAAATGAAATCAAAGCGCACGTGCTGTTTTGTAGTGATTCTCTATTTTCTCGCCTCTAATTGGTGCAGGCTAACAATGACGTCGAATGTTCAGCTGACAGACGAGGCGCCGTAACGAGTACGTACATACGTACACGGCACGGGACTCGACATACACAAGAGACGATTATGTTACAGAGGAGGAGATGTTTTGTAGATTGGGTAATACTGTGTGCGGGTTGCATATGTAGGGAAAAATAGGCGCGGGCGACTCACCCAGTGTAAATTATATTTTATTTATAATTAATATGAATAAAAACAGAGAGAAAATACGTGTGTTGGTAATTCCTGTTATAGGCCGTTCACGGTAAAATGAACACTTTTGAAAACCCTGCTTAAGATCTACTTGTATACAAGTTGCGTATTCTTCCGCCTCATGTAAAATTAACACTGGATAGGGCCTTATCACTTTGGCCATACGCCGAGCCAACGACGAAACTGTAAAATTATTAAGATAAGTTAATATTTTACAAACAAGGTCATTTTTACGCTTCGATGTATAAAAAAATAATAGAAGGCGAAAGACAAAAATTTAAGTTATCACAAATGGTTACCTAACTCTTGTTATTCGACGTTAATATATGGAAACACTTTCCACCCATCGTTACCAACTTTACTGTGCGCATTTTACTCGGTGCGCCCGTTGGAATACGATGCAGGCAGGATCAGTGACGTTTTTTCTAAGGTTGATATCAAAAGTGCTCACTTTATCTTGAAGAACCTTTAAAAAATAGTTCTTGTGCAAAATATTGCTACGCTAAGCGCGCACGAACGCGGTGCGTTGCCCTTCTGGTGTAGTTTTATGGACATAGTTAAGGTTCCCATCTAGCTGGCGCTTGAACTGCGTTACAGAGAGCTAGAGATTCACGTTTTTCTACGAAACTATTAAACGTGAGTCCAGTATGCTGATCTACGAAGAGAACACACACAACAGACGAGGGATGTTGAATGCTTTCATGACGTCACGCACGTTAGAAACATCATTTTTGAGTACTTCATAATGGCTAAAAGCGACTTTTTGAAAGCGTTGTTTGTATCTCAAAATACACGCGTCAGATTCACACAAACTACTCCAGCGCCCTGCATTGTACCTTCCGACAGATTTTCCACCAATTAAATAATACAATCACCACTTAAAGCCGCATAGGAACACCCGGTGCGACGAGAACACTGCACGTCAGTTCAGAGCCTTGCGCTTAGTGGCGATGGCGCAATTGATGCGCGTGGTAGTGTCGCCTCTATCGCTCCTGCGCCTCTCGCACTGAAAGAAAAGATTTGTTAGTGGCTACAAAAACTGATTGGTTGATGATTTCCACGGCGAAATATTGTTGCTGGTAAAAAAAAAAAAAAAAAGATTGTGTTGCCCAATAACACGTAGACTGACAAGTATCAACGCAATTTAGTGCTCAATAACATATTTGTTTATTACGTCTAACAATAAATTTATTGGCTGCAGCCAGAATGTATAGTTGGCAGCAATTGCTTTAATGTCATCCAAATAACAAAATTTTACTGCGACTGCAAAACTACATCCGTTATTACGCGCGTGCACTCTGGCTGGCATATACGAAGTGGCCACCTTCTGTCTGGCCACGACGCCATATTTATCCGTGTTCGTCTCTTTGCATCACGTTATAAACTAATTCATGGAGGACATTCTTAATAACATCGTTTATCATTTCTTTCTTCTAAATAAGTAAATTTTACACTAAATGATTCCAGAAAATTAACTTTCCACGGGACCGCGGTGGCTGAGCGGTTAGTCTGCTCGCCTCCCACCAAGGCGAACCGGGTTCAATCCCCAGTCGGGTCACCGGATTTTCGCAAGTGGGAATCGTGCCGGACGATGCAATTGGTCGGCGGGTTTTCTCGGATATCTCCCGTTTCCCCCGTCTTTTCATTCCGGCGCTATTCCATACCTCAGTCACCCTCATAGGGCTTACAATCGCGTTATTTGAAGTTAGTGCCTGTGTAAACACCAACACAGACATTTTACCACTAGAACTAATGGTTTTATGGAATTGATCGGTTTTGAGTCAAAACTACGGGTGTTTTGTATCTCACACATACTGATTTAACCTACATATATTTCAGGTGCTGATTTAATAACTTACTAGAACGATTGGAAACATCTAATCAGTTTTGTTTGCACTGCTTGTGCAAGATTTATTATATTATGTTGGTCACACATGGAGGTAAAGTAAATATTTAAAATACAGAGCTAACACAAACAGCACAGGTATATACTATTTAATTATTGCCGAAAACAGCATAAGGCAACTAAATGATGTTAGTCAAGTAATTTCAAAACTTCGTTCTAGAACCTCTCAAGAATAATGTAAGCTGAAGCTGTAAACATACTATAAAATGCTACCCGGCTATATGTGTGTGTATATATATATATATATATATATATATATATATATATATATATATATATATATAAACTACTTCAATGAAGCGTGTTTATCACAAAATGATCATTAAAAACTATTATTTTTGTTTTATTATACTAGGTGATTATTTTTCGTGATGCGTGTCTGCTGTTGGTATTAATCCAGGCACCTACCACCCACCCACCAGCCCTGAAAAAGACTTCAAAATAAGAAGATCGTTACAACATGGAAGTGTCCGCTCTTGTCTCCTTGCTTACTCTGTGGCCCCGCACAGCATAAGGCGATGACGGCGGCTGGTGGGCCCCGCGAAGCAGGCAGTTACGTCAGCCCCCGGGGGCCGCGATACCTGGGGCGGGTGCCAGCACTTGCGACACACGCTTCCCCGCCCTCGTCAAGGCGACGACGTTCCACGCCTACCAACATCAACATCGCACACGGCCCGAGGGAATTACTCGCCTTGCCGCGGCGCGCGTACCCCCGGCCATAGAGTAAATAAGGCGTATACCAGAGTGGCAACAGCAATGTTACTGATCGGTCGCTAATTTTTTTTTTCGGCCCTCTCCACGCATACCAACGTAGTCGGCGCAACTACTGTATTACTTCGAACTACGATGTTGGCGCTACTGAGTACTTGCAGCGCTCCTGGGGGATATACCTTGAACTTCTTAAAACTGCAGTACAAATATTATTATAATCACACGTACCGTTCAATATCTTTATGAAATTTGAACACTTGTGGACCACCTTCAACAGTGGAATAAAATTAATTATGGGTGGGATCAGAAGATTACGATGTTCTGCCAAGAAATGCAACGCATCTCAGAAATTCAAACGTATCCTGTCGTTACGCTTTCGTCAACAACAACAACAATATGGCCAGGCAAAGTAATAAAAATTAAGGGGCAAAAAAAATGTTTGCGTAAATCTATGAGAATGAATAATTTTTTAAAAAATGTATAAAATACTTAAACTCTCGCAGTATAACAACTACGAAATAATTTGTAATTGCTTTAATGGGCATCAAAATATTTCACTATAATGAAGGTATGCGTGGAGAGGGCGTGAAAAAATAAGCGACCCGTTGTTCCCTATCCTGTGAACACGCCCTGCCACCGACGACATGGAACAACGCACGGTCCCTAGGGCAACCTGTTTTTCGCAAAGAGATTTACGTGAACAATTGCAGGCTTCGTTTCACTATTGGCCGCTTGCCTTTGTATTAGGATAGCCTGTTACATGAGTGAGCCAATCAGAATTAAGTTGCTCCGATACTGACCATCTGTGATTCGCCGGCAGGTAGATAAGACACGTAACAATTCAAATGATCCAGTCACGAAAATGGTTCTGAACTAAAGTGCGTTGGAACACAACTTGTCTTGAATTCTTTTGCAGAAAAACAGGTGCCCCTAACAATACCAAATTAGTCTTCCAGAAAAAAAAGTGAATGTCCCGACAACGTAACCCAATGATTTTCCAACCTTTTGGCCTGAATGCGTATTTAAGGGCACCGCCTAGCTGGCGCATGGCTAGAGATAGGAAAATTTCGCGAATTCATTTCGGGACAAGACAGGCGTCAAACATATATAAAGTAAGGTCACCTTTGCAATTGGATCACAGTTTATAAGGCACGCCACGAGCGCTTCTGAGCCAATAGCAGACTTGCAAGGAAACAAGCAGCGAATCACATGCTGCCAGGTGTGTGGTAACACTGGCTACTCTCTGGGGAAACAGGCAATGAACCGACACGTAAGGCTCCAGCATACATTGGACTGTGGAGACTAGCCTACAGGTTATTGAAATAGCGAAATTTTCCTATCTCTACGCATGACATACGTTGCGTACGTTTTTGTAGAATACACGTGATTCTAAAACGGCTGGACATTTTGCTGGCGTTCCTGTTAAAGATAGATATGTAGGCAACCGGGGACTTTTTTAAGCAGGAGATACGTGCTTTTTCCCATAGGCTGTATAGCCTGTTTCCTGGAAAGATCAGAAACTGTATACTTAAAAAAGAATGACCAAAAAACTAATTTTCATATTTGCCTCGATACAAGGGCTTGAGAGTTTTTATTGACTACAAAATACCGAACTTCATGAACATGTATTTCCATATACCTAGTGGCACCTGTTTTTCGCGAAACGATTTCAGGACAAGTTGTGTTCCAACGCACTTTAGTTCAGAACCACTTTCGTGATTGGATCATTTGAATCGTTACGCGTCTTATCTATCTGCCGGCGAATCACGGATAGTCAGTGTCGGGGAAACTTAATTCTGATTGGCTCACTCATGTAACAGGGTGTCGTAACACAAATGCAAGCGGCCAATAGCGAAACGAAGCCTGCAAGTATGCGCATAGGATATTGAAGTCTTGCCTCCGTGCACATCTTTTTGCGAAAAACAGGTGGCTCTATACCTATAGCAAATTTTCACTGCTTTCAAACCAAGCAACAGCCTAAACAAACATTTCGTCAACAAAACACATGTTTTAAGTTCTCAGTTCAAGTCCAAGAATTTTTTTGGGTTTGAAAATGGTTAAATATGGCGTTTTTAGAATAAGTTTAAACAGTTAAATTTTTTTATACAGATACTAGAGTTGTCTTTGGACACGCATAATATGCAAGTCATAAATATGTAGGATCACCGCTTTGGGGCACCTTGAATACCGTTGCACATTGTTTTAAATCCTCGTTTTTTTTTTTTTTTTTATACAGATGTACAAAAATAAAACACACTTCAGACGAAGTGCGTGAAAAACATGTGTTGTTGCGGCTCGTGATTGGCTACGACCAGAGCATATGTAATAAAATGACGGTTAAACCTACTCTGCTCATATTGAAGAAACCATTAGAATAAACAAGTATGTTTTAGAAACCGCTGTCACTGCTGCTTTAGTCTATTCGCGGTAAATCGAGCACTTTTAAAAGCCCTGCTTGAGATCTACTTGTACGCGCGTTGTGTATTCTTCCGACTTATATGAAGTTAACTTACCTTGGCTTCATCACTTTATTCATGTGTCGGCCAAGTAAAACTGTAAAATTGTTGTTAGAAAAGGAGAGTTTCAGAAATCAGCTCATGTTTACACTTCGGTGCATTAGAAAAAACAGAAGGCGAAAGAAATACTTTACATCATTATAAATAGTTACCCAACACTTTTTATTCGCCGTTAATATATGGAACTACTTTCCTTGCATCGTTACCAACTTCACTCAGTGCGCTCGTTAAAATATATGCAGGCAGGGGCAGTGAAATTTTTCTGGGGTTGATTTCAAAAGTGCTCATTTTATCGTGCTTTTACGTGCATGTATTTTAATGGTCACGTTGACTGCCATGCTCCCAGTAAAGTAGTTCCATGTCTTGGCATTGAATTATAAGTGTTACATAAACGTTTGTGAATACTGAAATGATTTTTTTTTTTTCGCACACAACTGTAAGAATCAGAAAATTTGCAAGATATTTACTTTTGTAATTACTTCACAGTTTCACTTGACCGACGCATGCATATAGTGATTAGGCCCTTCGAAAAAGTTAATTTTACATATCACTGAAGAATACATAATGTGCGTACAAAGGACTTTCGAAAGTGCTCAATTTACCATGAACAACCAATAGAAAATAATCACTTGTAGTCTTTATTTGCAGTGCCCTTCACACTTTTTGAGTACAACCTTTGAAAATTCAACCCCATATATGTATGGAATGTTTCGGTGTTTCCTAAGTATGTCATGTGACACAAGCATTTTATGTTTGTTGACATTTAAAAAAATCTGATTTGTGGTTAAACAGAACATTTACTTATTATTACGTTTCATTTTTAATATGAATAATAACCGAGGGAAAATAAGATTGTTGGTAATGGATAGTAAGAAATAGTTCTCGGGCAAAATATTATTAACCCATTCAGACCCAATGTACACAATTGTGTACATTAGGCACGTGTAGGAAATTTTTTGCCTGAGCTGTACACTCCCAAGCTCAATGACCAATGATCTTAGCTGTGGGTATATTATTCGCAACCCGTCTTAATGGTCTAGGACATTATTGGTTCATATAACTGTAGCCGAACATATAGCCTACAGTTCATTGGCTGTGGCAACGAAACAAGTGTTGTGTCGACGTAAGTACAGCGCGAATCATAAAACTTTTTGATTGCAACAACTGAAACCGTAGGTTACAGGGGGTCTGAAAGGGTTAAACTGAGTGTTCATAAATGCGGTGCGTTTACCCTTTGATGTAAGTTTCTAGATTTGTTTGCATCAGGCGAGAAAATAGCGTGAAAGTAGAAGTCTAGCAGAGCTTCAGAAAAATTGGAAGTAACCATGAGTTGACTATACAAGAATTCTGCTCTCCACGAACATTTTTGTTTCTGTGAAGCATAAAGGTTTCACAAAAAAATATATAATTATGACTATTAATTTTACTGTAAAGTATACGAAAATTCGAAGATAAAAATCGTAATACTTGATAAGAATACTATGAAGATATATGTAAAGGCCGAATCGCACATTTTTACTCCTACAAATGCTGGTATACCCTGAATTTATAAGACAATGGTTGACATCAAACTCAGAGAAATACTTGACCCTTCGCATTCCTATGAAAAGAGAATATTTAAGTGTTGGGGATAAAGGAATCTTGCGTAGTCTTGATGTTTACAACCACAGAAGCATCGTTGATTACGTGATCAAGAAAACCTTTATAACATAAACTTTACATAACAGCTACAAGACGTTTAAAGTCTGAACTAAATACTAGAATACGTTATCATCTTCAAATCGTTTTGCGAATCTAGCAGTAAAATATACTTAAGTACATTACTAATAAGAGAAACAGAATCTTTCAAGAAGTATTAGAAAAGCTTCCTAAGTTAAAGGAAATCTGACAAAATTTTATTATTCGTCTTCCAAATGCTATTTGATCAATTTCCAAATAACAGTGGCATATTGATGTTAATCAGCAATATTATTTATCATGGTAAATTAAAATCATATGGTACTACAGCAACGCGGTTTATTGTTACGAACGTAACGAACTTTTGGCAAGTCTCAGTAATCAGGGCACATCGTGTTTGATTATCAATTATCGGTTACTCGTAACATAGATTATGTAAGGGAGAATGTCGCTAATGAATATTTAACGTACAATGAGGTGTTAATCGGAAACCGCACAACTATGAGTTTCTGAACATCAGTGTTTAGCACATATTTCCAGGGCACTCCCTAGAATAGGCTACATAATTTTTTACGTACACCAGCGATGCATTGCACCCTAGCCTCCTTCCCTCTGCCACCTTGTTTCCATATTAATTGTTTTCCAAAAGTCGACACTTAGAACTAACTTGAACATATAGCTGAAGTGTTTACTACGTTTTCGAAAACATCACAGGTGACAACTTGTAAACAGTCTAATGAAAACAAAACAACAGCATTTCGTAATACTGGCGAAGAAAAAAACTAACGCAATGATTAACAATCGCAATCTTCTTTGCCAAAAGGATTAACTATTTCCCTCAGCGGTTACAACTTTAACATAGAAACAGTTTTATTTTTCCTGATGACTGATCCAATGAACCTGCTTAACCCGGCACTTTTTCTCCACTCCATTGCCCACTTCCTCTTGCTGACTCTGGCTATTGAACGAATCTATTTTTGATACGCCTCCATGTAACGCGGAACTGCGGAAGTTTGAAGAGCCTGTACAAATGTAAGTACCCACCGTTTCCGATCGACTGTCTCTCTGTCCGAAAGTTACCAAGCCGTTAACTTAGAGCCATGTTGGACACTGTAGTCCATTCCCTGTTACTCCCAACTTTCCTCAAGCCCCGCTGAAGTTCTACTTCCAGGATATTCCTCCGCATCATGCAAACAAAGCTTTACCGAGTCTATAGAATTACACCAAAGGGACAACGCACCGCATTCGTGCGCACTCGGTGTAATAATATTCTGTATATGAACTATTTCTTACAGACATAACCAGCACACCTATTTTCTCACTGTTTTATTCATATTAGTTTTAAATGAAATATTATAATTTATAAACAAAATATAAATAAAACATCAATTTAACAAAAAATAAGGTACTTTTGTGTTAACATAAGTATGAAACGCTTGTGATACATGACATATATAAGAAACAACCAGATACGTCATAGCTGGGGAGATTTTTCAAACATTTGGTTCAAAGAGTGCTAATAAACCGCCAATAGACAATTATGCAATAGCGCGAAAAATAAGAATGCATTACTTAAGTGCTGTTTGGCAGCAAGCATAGCGACAGCGACGTGCAAATGCATTTCTCCGAAGAGTGGAAAAAAATTTTTTTTTTTTTAAATTATATATATAGTTATTTCATGTTTTTGCCGTTCAGTACTATCAGAAACCAAAATTGAGCGAGGCAAGTCGCAAGCACGGTTTCATTTATATGTCAATAAGTTCAATAGGAAGCGTAGTTCGTTTTGCAATATCGTCGTGCTGCATTAGTTTTTTTTTTTTTTTTTTTTTCCCCCACATTAACCCATTCAGACCTAGTGTACACAATTGTATACATACGCACGTGCAGGTAATTTTTGGTCTGCACTGAACACTGCGAAGCTCAATGTCCAATGATCTTACCTGTGGGTAAACGATTCGCAAACCGTCTTACTGGTCTAGGTCATAATTGGTTCATATAACTGTAGCCGAACATATAGCTAGAGACCTGAAGAAATCGGGGATTCATTTTGGGACCAGCTACAATTCAAACACGCGTGTTTTACAAACTTAAGCCTTGTCACACGGTGCTTGACACAGAGAACCTGACCTTAATTTCGTCGCTTCACTGAGACAGCTACAATGTGCAGTTGATATCGGTATATTTGTACATAGACTGTAGTATCATAGCCTGCAATCGAATTTCATGATTTTTCAGGTCTTTACGTATAGCCTACAGCTCGTTGGTTGTGACAACGAAACAAGTTTTGCGTCGACTTAATACAGCACGCATCATAAATTTTGTTGTTGCACACTTGAAACTGTAAATAAAATGGCCTGAAAGGTTTAATTTATGGTTTCTAGTGTCGCGAATAACAAATTTTCTTATTCGGGCAATGAATTTGGTTCGTTATCACAGCCACAGCTGGTATTCGGTGATCAATTATATGAACCAGACTTAACGTAAAGCAGTAGTATGGTTTACGTATCAGTTGCCCTCAGGGAAGATCATGAGCTCGCAGTATGTACAGTACCAGTCAAATATAACCTTCCTGCGGAACACGTAGACGAATAAGCTTACATTACAATGTCGGTATAGTTTAGAATTTTCTTCCTCCTCGCAGAATTACATACGCCATCCACAGCAAAACACCTCAACTGTTCATGATTAAAGTACTGTACATATTATTACATTTCAGCACAAACTAAACTTTAAAACATCAAATCATTACAGTTTCAAACAATGACATTTAATTTACTCATAAAAAAAAGTTTGGAACCACCGACCTAGCAGACACGAAAAAAAAAAAAGTACATATTTAGGACTACATATTCCGTATAGTATTATTTTAAATACTTACATTTTTCTAGGCGAAACAGAACTATCCGGATCGTTTTTCTTCAGTTTTGGGGACAGTTACAGATAATTAGGAAACTCAGGTGGTTGCACACTTTGTATAATGATTGAAGGTACTGATAATTACACAATATAACATAGTTGCTGGGGTTGACTCCGTAGCCACCTGCGCAACGTAACTGATTTTTGTTGCTTTGAAAAAAAAAATATATTGCTTGATTTCCTTGGAGACTCAGGATAGTGGAGTTTATTTCTGGCCCCATAAGACAAAAATGGAACAAGAAGTAAACTAGAGTTTGACTGCAAAGAAGGGGTTAAGGAACAGCAGCAACTTAAAGTATGGCAAGCAGTGGCGAATCAAGGAATTCGTTGAGAGGGCTAGTTGAGGAGTAGGTCACTGTTTATTACATTTTAACTAAGTACTTGAGAATAAGTATAAGGTTTTAGTACGTAGTGGATAATGGGATGTAAACAGTTTTTTTAACATTTCCTGTTACTTTACTAAGTGTACACTGAGAAAAATGTTTTGTTGAATTAAACAAGATTTGTCTGGTGCAGCCAAATTATTTGATTGTATAGGGGCGATGCAATATTTTGTTGCAGAAATCAAACTAATTTGTTGTTTTCATTTGGTTGCCCCAAACTGGAAGTTTGGGTTGGTGCAACTAAAGATTTGTTTGGCTACGCGAACATTAAACAGTTTGGGCCGATATAAAAAAAATTCACAAGTACGACCTAGTTTCGAACCCAGTTCACCTGCGTCCGAGCGCTACATCTTAGTAATCTCAAGTAATGTGATAACTGATAGTACCGGAAAGCTTTTAAATAGATATAATGCAGTTATTGGGCAACGTGTGCAAACAAATATTTCAAGTTTTACAGCTTTACTTGTCAGTTTCTTGTTACGTTGTTTTATTAATGTGTTTATACGATTGTTAAGCATCAATAGATGCATTAACAAACACGGTTACTATCCTAACTGTGATCAAATATACAAGCAAACTCTCGAGCTGTATTTTCGAACGAAGGCAGTGAACTGAGTGGAAACACAAATATATACAGTCGAGTCAACACAATATTCAGTTGACAGTCTAATTGTTTTTGGCCCAACACACAGATTTTGTTTATTCAAACATACATTTTGTTAGACGAACGAAAGTAATTTTGTTGCTTTTCAAATTTTGTTTGCTCAACAATATATTTTGTTAGGGCAACTAAATATATATTTGACCCTATACAAACAAATATTTTGTTCGATTTTCTCTCAGTGTATAGATTAATACTGCGTTATTGACAATGCACTACTTTCAAAGAATTATCTGGAGCTCGAGCCACCTTGAATCCGCCACTGATAGATAGCTAACTAATTACAGAACATAAATGATCACGTCCTTACACCTAGGTGATCATGCGGAGCAGACATGCATGTTCTAATGGCAGGGCACGATACGTACCGTCTTGAAGGTGTCTCCGCACATGCACACGGTTACTATGGGTACAGGATTATCCCAGCACACAATGCTCGACATGTCTCGCCGTCTCTCTCTCCCTCTCTCTATCTCTCCCTCTACTCCATGCTGACGCAGCGTGGAACACAGACAGCTACAGCGCTCCAGTGTCACAGCCTGAGCAGCCGCCTGTCCTGGTGCGAGAGTCCGCCGAGGTAGCCATGGTGCACGTCACCAGGACATTCTGTGCCACGGGGCGGGGCCAGTGTTGTGAGGGGGCCGCAGTCTGATCCAGCCGTGGACTAAGGATGAGGTAGACCGATCTCGCTGGCTGCGCACAACCAATATCCGTGCCCCAACATTGAACTGCTTTACTGCCAACACGTCTAGCAAAAATGGCGTGGAATGGGTTTCAGGTTAGAACACTATTCAGTAAACAAGTGCTTTTGGGATGTTTCTATTCTTCCTCTAACCAATTTGTAATGCTTTTTGATTAAATTAAAACTAGTAAAAGTATTTTATTAATATTATCGTGCTTGTTATTTGAAAATTAATATGTAAACAAACACGTTCATAACTGTTGACCATGTGACTTTGACAGTTGTGTAGGATTGGGGTAGGTCAATGTTGGGTACATGCGCAGAAGACGAATAAGCTGTCTACCTAATTTTTAGTCAATGGTTCTAGCCAACGGGCAGACCTGCCTCTCGTCCGCCAACACACCAACACCAGTAGCAAGTAGCGTGTTGTAATATACGAGTACTAACTTACAACGATCACATCTACGACATTTGATGGAAAATGTGTACGTGAATCAAACTCAGAAATTTGTTGAACTCTCACAATTACCGAGATCAATTACAAAGAGGGGGGGGGGGACACTAGGTAAAAAAAAAAAACATTTTTTACCCTTGGTTAATTTTTACCCTTGGTTGTTTTTCTCGTAATATGCTGTGGTACTGTACACCATATTTCTGAGTAAAATTGAACTTACATAACTTTCCAAAATTATGATCATTACCTACCCCGGATTCGAACTCTTAAGGGGGAGAGTTGGACGCCATCTTGGATTTATATATTTTTGCCATCCCTTAAGTTTGAAATTAATTTTTGAAACTATAACTTTGTTAGGGAATACAACATTATTTTATTTCATTCTAGAGACTATTGTTTGACTTCTTGCACTACTATCATTTCTGTAGTCATTACAAGAAGTTGATCAATAATTTACTCCCGTTTATTCAATCTGGTAAACAAATAAAAGTACTCCATTGATAATACAGTTACTCAATCATCTGAGTGATATACCATGCCTTATCAGAGAATAAATTTCAGTCATGAACGCTAGCAAAATTTTATGACTCAAAAACTTGCAACCCCACAATGATTTTAACCTCTCCCTCCTGACAACTAGCTCCTTAATCGGAGTCTTAAATTTGTCAGTGGATATCAGCGTCGGTAAGACAGAACACTGCAGCAGCTGTATTGCAGGGAAGTGAACAGTAAAGACGAAACGGAAGTCCAAGTACGGATTTTTACATACACAGGAAACGAGACAGTCATTGCTGATGGCTTGTGGTTTTTCTCGGGGTGCCTCAAGTCCTTGCATTCACGCATTCCTAAACTCAAATCATCGCAGGCTGCATCACGGAAGGTTTGTACACCTTTGGGCGTTACTGCATCCATAAACCTACACACACGAATCGTTCGCTGCACACTTTAAGATATTTCTGTGAAGACGGCATGCATGCATAAGAATTTACGTACTCCCGAAAATTGTGTAATGAACTGCAAGCCGCTTGCCATGAATTCGGTAATTTTATATAGGCATATCTTCCGAAGTCATAAACATTCACACACACACACACACTAACATGGATTAACCGCAAGTATTATATCGACATTGTACTTAAGTAGTTTGTTATATTTCTAAGAAGTTAAAATTTTCATTTAACTCCAACCTTCTGAAGTGTGACTCAACGAAACGCTATTTATTGACATTAATGATTGATGTATGTCTCGATGCCCACCCACCATGCAAAATAATTATATGTGTAGGCCAATATGTGCAGTGGCCTTTTAGCATTTTTATTGTAATAAGTTTTATTTCACACGGGTATGTCCAACCTTGTGGTTATAATAAACTCCCGCCCACTTGGCAGCCAAATGATCAAATCCTGAGCCATACAATGGATGGCTTTCGATCCAGGATTTAAGTTACAACAAACACCCACGACAACACGGAACTAACCTGCACCTACAGTGAAAAGATAATTAGGAGGCGCACATTCTCTTCGAGAAAGCAAACGCCAGAAGGAATTAAAGGTATCGCATCTCAGTCTGCTGGCAGAGAAACATGTGCCTGAGAGTGATAGACGACTGTCTCCATTGTACGGCGCTGAAAGAGAATCAGGACGGCACGTCATTGGGAGGATGGGAGAGGGAGTGGCGACAATGTACAGAGGCACAGAGTGGTTATTCTCGCCCCCCCCCCCCCCCATTTTCCACTTAAAACCCTTTCCCTCTTCCATCGCCCCTATTACGCTACATTTTTTTTTATGACAACGGTGATGCTGCGACGACATTACGAATGAAACCGAGATTTTTAAAATAATATCCCATTGCAAGTAGGTAGAGATTTGCACCAGTAATGAGATTAACAAGGTAGAATAAAACAAAGTAATATCCAACTTGTACAATACCACTTATCGCATCTTAAATATGATAAAAAATCATTCTTCCCAATTTATATCAGTAAATAGGTACAAGAAAAAGAGGGAGCTGATCAGCATTAAGTGATTGGGTTTTTTTTTCGCGTGGTACAGGGGAAAAGGTATTCCTCATAGCCGGGTAATACGTTTGGAGAAAACACTATACAGTGGGCGTTTATGAAAACACAACGACGCGCCCTGTGATAAACTAACTCGCCCCTGCAGTTAATGTAACAACACACCTTAATTGATACAAAGATTTGTGTCAGGCACTCGGGATGAGGTAACTTATCCTGTAAAACTAAGTCATTCCAAAAAATAACTTTCGTGTGCTCGAGTACAGGTGAGGTACGGATTCAGGAATTAATCATCTGCTATCCTTTTCATGAGCATAGCTCGTGTTTGATGGTGTCTGTGTGAAGGTGATGTTAGTAACCAGGGAATGAACTATCGCGTGAATATACACAACCGAAAATGTCGTAGATAACGTCAAGTTCCGTAACGTATGCTCGATTAGAGGCATCACTGAGTCTGGAGACGAGTTGTGCACGATTACGTATCCTTGATACTTAATTAATATGTTGCGCATACGATATAGATCACATGGTATGTGAGTTAGTTGGCGGAAGTTAATTAGAAGCATAGAAACTTGGGCTCCCATATTTTGAAATTTTCGGCTTTTCGGTGCTGTATTTTGAAAACTATAATCATTTGACTAAAAATATTTACTTTTATGTGGTCCATATATAAATATTTTTCAGATAATGAAATAAAAAATTGTAGTGAAATATGGCCTTAACTGCTAGGAAAGATATGCCATGAAGTTCAACGAACTTGCATGTTTTTGTGACTTTAAGACAGTGACACTGTCGAAGTGCAAAAACGAAAGACCAATTGGCATTTTATTCGAGGCATTTCGCCACTTTCTGAGATTTCGTTCGGTACCGCAAAAAAGTTAGCTTATCGTTTTTACATTGATCATATACACTATTGGCAAGACAGCACCTTTTATGTTCCAGATTGCGCCAAGTGTCCCGTATGTCTGTATACGCATATTAGGCAAACAAAATTGTTGTGGCTGCACTCCAAACAATTAAGTTATCCATGCAAATTTGTACGACAAAAGCTAACTTCAGGACTTGGGCATTATTCGAAATGAAATGCTGTTTTGGAGGCTTCTCCTACTTTTATTTCGACCAAGTGAAGGATCGGAGGTGTGTAGGTAGTGCGTTTGTTCACGCTGTGGTATACACGCGCACTGATGTGCCATAAAAACTAGAATAGACAAGCCTCCGCGAACTAAACAGCAGTAACGTCACTATACGCATTAAACTTTGCGTCCGCCAGCTATAATCCATTCACGGATACTTTACACTTTCCTCGAGCCCTGCTAAAGTTATACTTCCAGGATATTCCTCCGCCTCGTGTAAACAAAGCCTAACAAAGTCTATATAATTACACCAAAGGACAACGCACCGAATTTCTGCGCACTCACTTGTAGTAATACTTTGCAAAAGCAATCTTTCTTTCTAGGCGCTACTAACACACATTTGTTCTTACGGTTTTTATTCATATTTATTATAAATGGAATATTATAATTTATAAATAAAATATAGAAAAAACTTACATTTAACGAGAAAAAAAATACATATGTTAAAAGAGGTATGCAACGATTGTGATCCATGGCATACTAAGGAAATAACTAAACACGTTATACATGGGGAGATTTTTCAAAGGTTTTATTGAAAGTGCGAAGAAACCGCGAATAGACTATAGTGTAAATATATTATGCAAAAATATTTGTGGAAGCTCACGGAGATGCTTGCTGCTTGCACGCACCCCTTGAGGAATGGGTCACAGCATCTCGGCGAAGTTCGGATTCTCACGTTCGACTGGAGGTTATACACCTCGACTGCAATAACCGTAGTACACTCTGAATCTGAACCATAGATTTCAATCACTAGAATTATTTCACGGAATCTACAGATAATGAGCTGTCATCTACTAGTGAATCAGTTAAACTCACTCAAGTTGCATTGCCAGGCCGGTGCCATTACTATGCGTAATCAATAGCAATCACTGTTTGAACAGAGAATACCAGCGACTACAATGATCGGTAGAATTCTACTGAGTAAGTGGAGCAGTTCCAATAAATCTGCAGTAAAATTCGCTAATTTGGAGAGCAGTTTCAACTGTTTCGAGTTTCGAGTGCAGAAACATGGAACGAACACTGTAAAAAAAAAAAAAAATTGCTATTTTTACTGAGAAATTGTTTGTAATTTTACAAATGATTGTAAAAGTACAAAGATTTATCTTGTAAAACTACACGTGTGTAAAACTACAAAGGCCGTGTTTGTAAAAGACCTTAAGAAATGTTTGTACTATACTGACCTCTTCTATCCACAAGCTTCAGCAAAATGGCGACACTCAACAACGTAAAACCATATATAGCTGTTTGTGCAAAAAGTATGGGTGATGTAAGTGTAATTACGTGTAAAATTAATGTATTGCGAGTTTGATTAACGTAAAACCCTTTTAACAACTCAAATAATCATAATATAAAAAGACAATTTCAATCAAACGTGACCGTAATACTTATTAACTGTTAATTTTTCCTAGCTACACAAAACTCTTTAAAGAAATTAAATTAATGTATTAATTTTAATCAAATAACTTCCTCCATATTTTGTAGGTACTTACAACTTTTACTTATTGGACAAATAAATACTAAGCTCGTAAGACAACTTGGTCTGTTAAGATTGCGGGTTAATAATGCAAGGGGTGTAGGTTCTAATTCCCGCACTGGCAAAGTGTTAAATTTTTTTGTTCGTAAATTATAATTATATTATATATATTCGCTGTTGTAGGCTGTTCACGATAAAATAAGCACTTTCGAAAGCCCTGCGTAAGATCTACTTGGTTGCACGTTGTGTATTCTTGCGCCTTATATAAAACTAACATTGCCATAGGCCTCATCACTTTATTCATACTTCGGTCAAGTGAAGCTGTGAAATTATTAGACAAATAGATATTTTATAAATTTGATAATTTTTACACGTCTGATGGATTAAAAAACCAGAAACCGAAATAAATAACTTAAATTATCACAAATGGTTACCTAACACTTCGACGTTAAGATATGGAACTACTTTCCATCTATAGTTACCAACTTTACCGGGCACATGTCACTAAATGCTCCCGTTGAAGCACATGCAGGCATGGGCATTGATTTTTTTCTCAAGTTGAATTCAAAAGTGCTCACTTTATCGCGAACAGCCTTTATTAATCAATCACTTATCAATAATGTAAGTTGTAATACAATGCTATCATCTGTAATATTACAAATATATGCTTTGGAGATTTTACAAGAAAACTGTTCGTACTTTACGAGAAAATTTTTAGAGTGTACGGCAGCGAGGTGGTCGTCGAAAAAATAAAACTGTATGAAAGCGACGGGTCGGCTGTTGAGATTGTTTCCAAGTGAAAGGCGTGCAACGCCATCAAGTAGCATCGTAATAGTCAACGCTGGGGCCTTGGCGTGAGATCCTTGCCAAGTGCCCTGCTTGATATGGGCCACAGGGTCGAGCCGACAACCAACCCGACCGTCATTTCTAACCGCACGACACAGGAATTTGCGCCGAAAAGTCGTAGCCTGGTCTCACGAGTCACGTATCTCACCTGTTCAAGCCACAGTAAGAAATTTAAAGGCTGTTCACGATAAAGCGAGCACTTTTGAAATCAACTTTAGAAAAAAGTCACTGTCCCTACCTGCATATATTTTAACGGGCAAACTAAGTGACATGCGCCCAGTAAAGTTGGTAACGACGAATGGAAAGTAGTTCCATATCTAAACGTCGAACAAAAAGTGTCAGGTAATCAGTTAGGATAACTTAAATTATTTCTTTCACTTTCTGTTTTTTTTAATGCATCTAAGTGTAAAAATGAACAGATTTACAAAACATTTTGTTTTGTAATAGTTTCACAGTTGCACTTGACCGACGCATGACTGAAGTGACGAGGCACATGGCAATGTTAATTTCGCATAAGGCGGAATAATACACAATTTGCATAAGTAGATCTTTTAAGCAGGGCTTTCAAAATTGATCATGTTACAGTAAACAGCCTACAGAAGCAGTGACATTTTCTAAGGCTGATTTCAAAAGTGCTCATTTTATCGTGAACGGCCTCGACCCTCTGATGACAGCTCATGCCAGTCGGTTTACTCGACATCCTCTTAACTTTACTGTCCCGCAACCAACCCTGTCTAGTCTTAAAATAGCCCGTCACCGCTTCAACTAACTAGTTGCGTGACAAGATCCGTACAAGAAGCATACCAGCAATAACACGACCAAAACCCACGTCTCCTTCAATTGCACTCATTTTTCCAGAAAGTGAAGAAATGTTAGCTGTAAAACAAGTCCTCACTTCCACAAACTGCAAACTTTACTTGTAATCCTTTTAAAAACTAACAAGGAAGAAGGAAATTCTTAAGTACTTTGGTCACGACTCTACCAACACACTGGATGCAAGGGCGCAAACCGAGGTGTGTTTTGTGGCAGGTTTTCGGGAATCGAACAAACTACACGCGGAACGCAGATTAGTGCGAGGACTTTTGGGCACATGACACATTGCAATAGAAACTTGTAAGGATAAAATGTGTGAAAGGTGAGATCACACACACGCCCTTTGTGACTGTGTAGACTGGTTCGAGATGATTGTTTAACCTTTAGAAATACCTCTCAGATACACGTAACTCAGCACTGAAGGGAATGTCGTACGACTATATCAGACAAATTCTGACGAGGGACTAACAGGCACAAATGTTTTCAAGAATTAATAATGCTTGAAACAGGGAACTTTTTTCACATTTAAATTTGGCGGGGGGGGGGGGGGGGATCATAGCCCTATAAGTTAACTGAGGTACAAAGCTTTAAAAAATATTTTAGTTTATTTTATTTCCTTATAATTTTATCTTTAACGTGTCGATTCCTCCTGCACGGCCATTAACTGATGACTACTAAAATATTCCCACAGAGCATTTCAAATGTAAAAAACCAAGTCGTGGTCCTTTAAACTGCAGCGGTATGTGAAATAAAGAGTAGACTATTTCAAAATATATTTCAATATTACAATGCCTGTCTCACCTAAGACTTACTAACGGAAAAAAAGATTACGAAATTTACAAGCGAAAGAAAACTATCACTTGAAAACCTTGCTTTTGTAGAGATATTGGTTGTGACATTAGTCTATATACTGCATACATCTAAAAAGAAGGGGGATAGAAACTTTGATGCACATACCTTTATTATCATTGAATTCTAAATATCGCTACTGGTTCTTCTGTTTCAATTTTCGATCAATACCGTTAACGAAACTTGACTTCTCATTTTACTGGCTACCGTTCATGAAAGTCAGAACATTATGAAGGGGGCGCAACACTTCCGATTTTCACAACATACGGTAATAAGTATATGATTAGCATTTTGTTGTTATATGTACCATTTAGTGTAGTTTTGACCATTATACTGCAGGCTATATAATTATAAACTTCATTTTTTTTCTCGCGGATATTTTTTCATCATTTTTTGTCGAAAAAATAGGAAAACCATGGGAATAGAATTTTTGAAAATATACGTAATACTATATGAAACCACGAGAGTTTAACATCAACAAATTTTTTCCGTACGTAAAATAGCATGTGTGCGATTGTCTATAAGTGTTTGCAGCCTACATACGATACCACAGCGTTTCCCGAACTTTTTTTCTTGTGACCCGGTTATTTTTAGGATTCTTTTTCGTGGCCCACTAAATATGTGTATGTTAAATAAATCATTATAGGGATGTCAATATAATTATCATGTACTTAAATAATTACTTATAATGTATTATATGACATTATTACAAAAAATAATTGCAAAAATTAAATTAAATTAAGATTGAATTATTACTGAGAAGTATGAAGCTGTTTCTTGCGACCCGGCAATATTTTTTTGTAGCCCGGTATCGTGTCGCGACCCACCATCTGAGAAACACAGTGCTAAAGGCTATTAACGGAAAAACGAGCACTTTTGAAAACCCTGTTTAAGATATACTTGTGCGCACATTGTGTATTATGCCGCCTTATGTAAAATTAACACTGTCATGGGCCTCATCACTTTATTTGTGCGTCGATCAAATGAAACTTTGAAATTATCAAAAAGTAAATATTTCACAAATATGCTCTTTTTTTTACACTTGGATACATTAAAAAAGGTACAAAAACGAAAGAAATATTTTAAGTTATTACAAATGGTTACCTAACACATTTAATCGTACGTTATGGGGACTATGTAGCTGCGCGTCCAATGTCAAGAAGCAGGGAGCGATAAGGGCGACAGTCACACGCACGCCTAGCGCCTCATCGCTCCTACGCGCAAGGTGTGAAGTGTTTCCGCAGTGACACTGTACTGTGCTAATTATATCTGTAGCATATGGGTTTTATTACACGCGATGAAAGCCCACAGATTAAACTACGTCCGTATGTTTGTACATTTCTCTTGCCACTTGATAGGAAACTGCATAGACAAGTTTTAAAAATGCGATATTTGACCATTTTCACGCTTTTTTTCTCTCCGAGAATACACTCAAAATGACAAAAGTTATATATATATATATATATATATATATATATATATATATATATATATATATATATATATATATATATATCTTTTCTGGCCATAAGTCATATTTCCAGAACTTTTATTTATCGAGATACACGTTTACGCGCAAACGATTGCACAGAAAACGTTTCAGTACATAGGACACTTACCAAGTTTACTGGGCGAATGTCACTCAATGCGCCCGTTAAAATATATGCAGACATGAGGCAGCGATTTTTTTCTAAGGTTGAGTTGAAAAGTGCTGACTTTATCGTGAACAGCCTTTACCGGATGCAGACGGAAGGTGCCTGGCGGGAAGTGTCTTGTCTGGTGCCGGCAGGAGATGCTACTTTCTACTGCGAAGTGGCGTGGAAACGCGAGGAGCCGCGGTCGGAACGCCGAGTGAATTCTGACCCAGCGACAGCGGATCACGGAAGTTGGCGTGCAAGGCGGGCGAGCTCAGGGCAGCGTTGTGCTACTACAGCTCGCCTCCCGCACGATAGGTCGCGGCACGGCAATGTCATAGCCGCTCCTCAAGGGCAATGCTACGAGCCACCGACTTCCACGTGGAATGAGTAGTCGAGTAGACCACGTTTGCACACCCCTCGCCGAGTCCATTATCACGCGAATCGGATCACTAATCAACGTGGCATGCCTTCTTTAATAGCCTTTCCGTGCACAACTCAGCGACGTGTGTACGCAAGGAAGAAAATGACATCGAGGAAGGTGACTGCGGTACTGTGGAGAAAATGAAGCAGCGCCGTAGGGGGTACAAAAACTGATACGGTAGGGTACAGAAAGGAATGCATTGGGGAAAAGTAAATGTGTACGATGGGGAAAAGGAAGGAGTACAACGGAGAAAAAGAAATGGGCACGAAAGGGAAAAATATAAGTTCTTTAAGACTGTGCTGTTCACGATAAAATGAGCACTTTGGAAATTACCCTTAGAAAAAAGTCACTGCCCCTGCATGCATGCATTTTAATGGGCGCACTGTGTGACATTCGCCCATTAAAGTTGGTAACGATGGATGGAAAGTAGAACATATCTTAACGTCGAATAAGAAGTATTAGGTAACCGTCTGTGATAACTGGAAATTATTTCTTTCGCTTTCTGTTTTTTTTTTTTTTAACAAGTGTAAAAATAAGCAGTTAAGCAGAGTATTTACTTTCTTAATAATTACACAGTTTCATTCGACCGACGCATGAATAAAGTGATGAAGCACTTGGTAATGTTAATTTTACACAAGGCGGAAGAATACCGAACGTGCATACAGGTAGATCTTAAGCAAGGCTTTCAAAAGTGCTCATTTTAATGTGAACAGCCTATGTAACGATTTGATTGGATTTTTTCCATTGCCGACCATGAGACTAAATAAAGATCTCGCACACATACATACAGACGAAAAAAAACTTTTACAACACCACGGACAGATAACGAGGCAAAACAAATTCATTGTCAGTGCGGCCGTATGTACATAGGGGAAACAGGCCGGCCACTGTCCACCCGTGTCAAGGAACAAAAAAGTAACACTTAACAAGGGGAAACTGAAAAATCAAAACTAGTTGAACACGCCTGGTCAAATAATCGTAAGATTCTACGGCAAAATTATGTACCCATAGCCAAAAAGCATAATAACAAAAAAAGAAAAATCAAAGAATCGGCTTTCATCAACTGCTATAGTAATATCATACAAGAGAGCATATCATGAAAGGGAATATGGCTACCAATAAAGTACCTACAACCCATAGGATGCCTCTCGACCCAATCAGCAAGCACTCTTCCAAGCACCACCAATCGGATACTACCTGCCCTCCTATTGGTGCGCTCGGAAGAGTGCCAGAATCGTATATATAATCCCTATTTTTCCCTCAGTCTACGAGTGTCCTTCCAGTGTCTCACCCAAAGAAAGGAACAGATCTTAGGCCCCAAAAAGTCGTGACGACTTATTATTTTTTGTGTTATTTTCGTCGCTTTGTGTCTTCTCTGTTGGTTTATCTATTATTTTCTCTGGTTATTTTAGTGGTTCCTGTGTTATCCGTAGGGATTGATTTATTTGGTTTTATAATCTGACATGGAATACTTTTCCTGATTTGTATTTCATTGTGGTTTTTGTCCTATTTTTGTGTGTGTTTTGAGTTTTATTGTTCAGCAGTGTCCACTGACGCTGTGTTTTTTTTTTTTTAATTTTTTTTTTTTTTTTTTTTTTTTCCCACTGTTGTGTTCATTCCTGTGGTGTTTCCTTTTCGTCACCGCGTTGTTTTTTTGTTTGGTTGCTTTCGTTGACTGTCCTGTTTTGTAATAATAAGTTGTTCGTCTATTTTTTTTTCATTTTAATTATATACATATTTATTATTTATTGATGATAAAACAGATTTTCCTAATTATCTGTCAGTGGTGTTGTAAAAGGGTTTTTCGTCTTTTGTCTTGCTGAGCTGTATATGTGTGCGAGATTTTTGTTCAATCTCATGGTCGGTAATGGATACAATCAAATCAAACAATTCTAATAACATGAACTCATGACTGCCATTGAACGTCAAAGGGAAAAGTATTAGGAGTACAGTAGGGAAAAGGAAATGGTCACGGTGGGGAAATGGATGAAGAGCAGTGATGGAAATAAATGGGTACGATGCATAAAAGGAAGGAGTATGGAGGGGAAAAGGAAATAGGTGTGATGGCGAGAAGGATGTAGTACAGTAGGGGAAAAATCTCTCTGCCTGTAATTACACATATTTTAAAACAAACACAGAAAAACATAAATAAAATAATGCTGGCAATGAACTAGGAAAAAGAGCTACATGTCGGGAAGTCATACACGAGTGTAGATTAATACTTAATGGGTGCGATGGGGAAAATGAAGGTGTACAGTGAGGAAAAAGGAATGGACACGATGGGGAAAAGGAAGAAGTACAGCGTGCAAAATGAAATTGGTACGGCGCGGAAGAGGAAGTATGTGATATGGTGGAGAAAAGGAAAAGGGCAGAATGGCGAAAAGGAAGGCGTACAGTGAGGACAAGTTAATGGATAAGATGGGGAGAATAAAACGTATGATGGGAAAAGGAAAGGGGCGAAATGAGGTAGAAGATTAGAATAATGGCGGCCGAAAAAGTATGATAGAGGAGGAGGTTTGAGGGGCGAGGAAATGGTTCAAGCAGGAAAATGGTATAATGAGAAGTAAAGGAACCAACGAATAGGGAGGAATATTATTGAATAAAAAAATGGGGATGTGATGTATAAAGGAGAGTGATGGGGTGAAATAAGGATGGGAAGCGAGGAATGTTGAAAGAATGGGATGTGAAAGGGAAAGAAAGAGCGTGACACGAAGAGGAAACAGTGATAAACAAGAACGAAAGAGTAAGGAGAAATGAGAGTGCGAAGAGAAGTTTCAAGTGGAAGCAGGAAGGAGAACGGAAGGTTTGAGGAGAAATGAAAGGGTTGGAAGCAAGAAAATGGGAGTTTGTGAACGAAAAAGTGATAAGGGATATCGTGTAAGGAGATTTAAATAAGTATGATGAGCGCAAAGTGAGTTATGAGGTTACAGATGGGGGAATGAGACATGGTGGCAGGGAATAAATGAACTTATTACCTCCCAATTTTTTCTTGAGCAGTGTGTCTTGGTACTATTTTGACAGTTGTGAAAATAGTTACGTTTTGTGTGCATGCTCTTTACATAAGTATATGCATGTTAACGTACCAACAGTTGGCAACAGCATGAGCATCGCAATGCTGTAATTATGCCAGCTAGGTGTACAACATGTAATATGAAAAAATCATACTTAATTTGCATACCTACATGCGAGGTGTTTTCAGATTACATTACTACATATATGTCTTGGGGGCTCAACGGACAACTCTACTGCTTGACGGGAAAACAACCGAACTATTTTTAACGTACTCGTAACCTCAACATTCATTCAAAGGAAGCAATGTTGACATCATAGACTACTAGACGTACAAAGATACGTGTAATATTTTGTGATATAAAAGTTAAACATCCGCAGATCTTATTCAGCTATACGTATCACAATATTTGTAAACGAAATATCTACATTTAATTGCATTTCACAATGCTTTGGAGGTCGCTGACTTCAGAAATGGTGACACGAAATACCAGTTAGAGAAAAAAATAAGTCTAAATCTTGCGGTAGCCTTTATAGGAACCCTGCAAATCTACGGTCTCTGAACAAAACCAATTTTCTACTTGGGGACAAGACTTGCTTAATACTGATAGGTTTTTATATTCACATAATTTAACGGTAAGGACGTTAATATAGGTCGATCCATCAATATTAATGGAACAGTTCGAAAACTTATATGCCAACAACCATTTAACACAAGAAATTTTAAAATGTTACTATTTCCAAATAGACGCTATTTTTTCTACAACCATAAGGTAAAATATTTATTTTGATAATGGCAGTATATAAAAGTTACTTATAAAATATGCTGTCTGTGAAAGTTATAAAAAATGGTAAAATGCTTACCCAGTTAAGGAAAAGTCATCCATTGGAATTTTATTTTATTATAAATGGAACAACTCAAATGGTAAATCTGAGCAACTTGACCATGAAAATAATAGTTTTTTATTATTAAAATTAAATAATATATATTGTGAATATATTTCCCTTGAAGTTATACGAGTTTTATTTAATGTTTTTAAATAAGAACTCAGAGAACCGACATTAGGATGTGTCAGATGACATGAGTTTATAACTGTAGGTATTATATTATCTGATGAACAATATAAACTCAACTGTGTTAAGTTTTGTTTCTTACATCATGCACAATACTGTCTCTAAGTACAACACGCTGTCACCCCAACCAGGAAAAAAAAATTCCTAACAAATAAACATTTGGTATTTCAATATTAATTTCAATACTACTTATAACGTATGTAAACGTTAGCACATTCGAATTTAAAGTTGTAAATATCACAATTTTTATTTGATTGCTACAATCGCAATCACTGTCTGTATGAATACAGTATTAACAGTTCAAACTTCAATTATGACGAAAAATAATTGTAATAATTTCTGTTAAAACTACCACAGTACCTGCAGGAATATAGGAACATGTAGAAAAAAATGTAGAATGTGTAGTTTCTAAGAAAATTTTCCTCAGCTTTCTATCATGTATGTTGATCCCTAATGGTAAATTATTTAATTGCTCCTCAATCAGGTCTGGAGTGATTTCAGTTCAAGCAGATGGGAATCTAAGAAGATTGAACTACAGTGTAGAAGGCTCAAGTGAAAGCCATTGAGGTCTAAAATACAGAATTCCTGAAGCATGAGGGGAAAATTTGCAAAATTTAAACATTCAAAAGTAAGTTTTTAAGAACCAATGACATCTATCGGCCTTGTAGTGCGTTATTTACCGTTGGAGATTGTTGTTTGCCGTTAACATACTTTATGTTACTACTGAAGAAAATGGATAACTATCTTTAACAGGGAGCCCAACTATGAAATCTTGTTGGAACTTAGCGAGTACTATAATAATAATAGTGGGGTATAATTACATCTAAACATGTCCTATTGCTCTTTTGAGATCTGATTTCCCGCTATATGTACGCCTTTGCTTCGAGTAGCAAAATCTAGGTACACGGGCTTACAGCGCATGAAACTACACACTCCATCCTTGGGACTGTAAAAACAATTGTCTTCAGGCAATGAATGTGCTCAGCACAGCTCGATATTCAGTGTCCCTTCAGAAACCTGAGCGGACGATAGACTCGACAGGTTGCTTTAGGCGCTGGGAAGGCACTTTACTTTATTGGACGCTGTTTTGCCTAGCACAGAACCGTTAATCTACGGCAAGCCCAGTGAAAACGACTACACTCGTAATGTAAAGAAGGTAAAGGGGAGGCCATTGGAAGGGTAAGCTAATGCACTACAGCACAAACTATTATCCCACCATCTAACCACACTGTTAGGTTTCACATCACATTCAAATCTAAGATTTATTAATACATAAATCATGGCCCTAAAAAAAACTATTCATTATCCATACATGCCGTTTTCACAAAGATGATTTTTAAAAAAGGCTTAAATTGCTAAGTTGTAGTTACTAAATTTGTCTACAAGGAGAATTTTTCGGTAGGCAAAGTATACCGACACCAGTTTTTATAAAAATCATAACTCACGTACTTCTACGGTGTATGACAGGTCCGCACAACATGCATACCCAAAGGAATATATTTCACCTTTGTGACTAATTCATATGTAAACAGAACGTCTGCAAAGGTTACGCACATAGCAGATTCATCGGTAACCACCAACATCGCACTTGCTGTAATTTAGGCAACAAACTTTGCGACATTAACGGTAAGATATATTCGCGCAAAAAACCGAAGTGCCAACCGTTTAACGTACAGGTTATGACATTCGCCGACTCAACTGAAAAGAGTGCTACCATTATGGGAGATATAGGCTACTCACGGTAAATTGAGCACTTTTGAAAGCCCTCTCATTTTAAATAACAGCCAATATTTATATTTTATTGTAGCCTTAGACGTTAACTTCAGAGTGCAGTGAAATATACATACTGTGTTTGTTACTTACATGGCCATATATATTTTAAAAGGTTGTGAAAGGAGAAAATATTAATGAAAGAAAATAATAACTAGGGCCTCAAAAGTGCTCACTTTACAGTGAACTGTCTATAATAGAATTATCCAGGCGTGAAAAACGGTCCGAACTTGAAGACAAGATCAGAGCATATGTTGTATCGGCCATGAAGCATGCCAGCGTAATGCCTACTCTCACCTGAGCCAGTTGCCAAGCGCACAGCACAGTGATCATTCCCCAGTTCCGATTGGCTACAGCACCAGGTCTAAACCGTGGAAGCGAGCACGCGAGCTGCGGAACTACGTCGAGAAATTCAGGGCGTAACTAGGTCCACCCTCTGCGGCGCGACGGCCAAGGGCATGCCCGCTGACGAACGGCCCCGCCATGTTGGCCCTGCATCGTTGGTTGCAACAGTTGGGATAGGTCGCAGCCCTCCCCCCACCACTCCATCCTTTTTCCCCTCCCACCGCGGGCACAGCGACAATGCAGGTCAATTATCACTATAGGTAAGTCAAGTTTACAAAAAACTTTCTGTTTTAGAATTCAAGCAAGCGGGACACTTACATTCTAACTTTTTAGCTAGAGATAAAAATAGCTATTTCCCCCCCCCCCCCCCTTTTTATCAGCCAATTTTTATCCTTACGCTGCTTTTTCAAATAAATATTGTCATGGAAGTAATACACATAGTGTATTATATTTCACCGGACTCGAAAAGTTAACGTCTAAGGCTACAATAGAATATATTTACTGACTAATTCCAAATGAGAGGGCTTCAAAAAGTGCTCACTTCAACGTGAATTGCAATGTGAGTACCACGTGGAACAAAGTTGAATATAAAAACAAAACCAAGCACCGCGGCAGCTGTCGGCCAATAAACAATTCGCGAAATATACGTACCTGTAGCAGAAGGGAGGGAGGAGCCCAATTCACACGTCGGTAAAAGTCAATCCGGGCGCATATCCCAGGAGCGTGTGGCTCCGAAACACGTCCCCGGCAAGAATCAGTGACGTCACGACACGGACACGCGGAGACGCACCTGAAGCCGGACAGGGTACATACCCCTCCTGTTTCATAGACAACACCCGGTTCTAGTGGTGTTGCAGGGTAAAATATCGCCAGACATCCGAATAGCTACTTCACATGTCATCGCAAAAAAAAAAAAAAACCTCCGGGTAGTTATACTTTACCTACCAATAAAATCTCTTTTTTGGGAAACTGAGCAAGCTGTCATGAAAAAAAAACTTGCTATACATAAAAGACAACAACATGTGTGCTTAACCTCACTATCTTACGTACACTCATGCATAGGTATAAACTACTCATCAACTGCTTGCTGCCATAGAGGAAGACTGTGATTGGGCATGCATTTTATAGCACGCTTATCATCTCTGCACGAGGCGGCGTCAACTAATGCCTGGACCAGCTGCAAAGTAGCATAAAGGTACGAAGTTTTCCGATTCCAACTTGTCCCGAAATTAAAACGCGAATTCCCCAGGCCTCTAGTGTATATAAAACATACTAATATATATATATATATATATATATATATATATATATATATATATATATATATATATATAATAAAAATTATTCTGTGATGGTTGTTGCAGTGTGTTGGCGAGCAACAGGTGCGGCCGCCTTACAGACTATATACTGGCGCTCCGTCGTCGGAAGCTGTGAGGCGCACACATCACATGCTGGAAGAGAACTTACCGGGGTTCAACACGTTAGAGCGAGGGCAGTGAAACGAATGAGGCTGGGATGGATACGCTCGAGGGGAAGGGGACGTACTGGAGCAGTGAGCGAGTAGGCGATGTGGGACCCGGAGCGCGTGGCGCGGCTGCCCGGAGTGGACTCCGGGAGTGGCGGGGCGCGCTCGACTCCGGGAGCGCGACTGCCGGAGAGACCCGCGCACGCAGTGACGGAGGGGAAATAGGGATGGTTGAGGGGGGGTGGCGCTGCCCTCGGCCCGGCCGCGGCGCCGGTCAATACGGGAGAGAGGCGCGCCTCAGCGCCGCACTGCACTATAGCACGGCGCGCAGTGGCGTCGCGAGCCCGTCTTGCGAGGGGTGCGGCCTCTCTGCCTGCGTGCACCAACCCCCCTTCCTCTTAACCACTTAACATAATATCATGGGTATAGTCGTTCACGTTTGACATGTTGCAGCATAAAAAATGTATTCCTTTGTAACACCTTAGACGAAAAATCAATGTGTACGTTAAGGGGTTGAGAGGCTCGGATTTCACCCCTTTAGCAGAATTTTTTCCTTTTCTCGTCATAAATTCGTATAGGCTGTTCACGGTAAAGTGAGCACTTCTCAGGCCCTCTCAACAGGCATCAACCAATAATAAATGTATTTTGTTACAGCCTCAGGCGTTTACTTTTGATAGTGGTAAAATGCCCATACTGTGGTTATTAGGCACAAGGCAATGTTTATGCTGTAGAGTGCCGGAAATATAGAAATTAGCTGAAAGTAAGAACTTAGCAGGGCCTTAAAATGTGCTCACTTCACCGTGAGCAGCATATATTAACAGTACACGTTTAATTATAATTTACATTTAACCAGTTGTTTAATATTTTTGTGCGTAATTTATATTGTACTTGTTGTAAAACGTAGTAAATTTATTGACGATATAGAAATATGTTCTCGACTTTTCACGACAAGCAGATAAAACACAACATTACGCACAAAAATATTACAAAACTCATAAAATCCAAATTTTCTATAATCGTGCATTGTCAGTAATTACTGTGAATCCGAAATTATGAAGCGAAAACAAAGGACAGTGCCTACCGGCTGGCAGCTGCGACATTTCAATAACTAGTCCCACGTTAAGGAAATTTCGCCTCAGTGCGATCATTTAAAAGATGGCGTTCCAAACAAAATTTGTCCATCACGAATTTTTTAGGAGTAGTTCCCTTCAGCGGAGATGTTTCCTGTTTCGAAAGAATTTTAAAAATTTACGTTTTACAAATGAAAACTACATTATTGCCCACTTATATTGAAAATATACGCACGTTAAAAATACATTTTGTTTGGAATGCTTATGGCTGTTTCCGAATACTGGCCTAATGGATCCCTTAAGGTAAGGGATCCATAGAAAGTGCACTCTAGTGGATGCGGCCATATTGGCTTAGTTTCCGAATTCTCACAAGGGATGCCGATGCCTCTCCTCGCGCGTCCAATACCAAGGGATGCGACAGTCGCATCCACACATCCCTTAACTACGGAATTCGTTCGTAATTTGTTTATATTATTGTTTACACCGATTTCGCGCGTGTGGGTGGGGCTGTGTGGATGCTTTTAGTTGTCAATTAAAATTGATGAAAACCATTTTTTTCTTCTAACAGTGCATAAATAGGACTCCAACATAATCGCAAAAAAACAAAATGCTGTTCAAAACACTGACCACTTGAGCAATCAACTTCGTTATACACATATATCATTTCAACAAATGCATTTGTAATTTGTATATGCTCATCAAACATAAAATGTCCTATTTGCAAGCAATCTCGATTTCTATTTGCAGCCATCGCCAAGCAGAAAATAAAACCTCAAACCTAACAAGATTTTCATCTGTAGTAAATTGTTAACATTTCACCGAGATCCCATAGATTATACAAATAAAGATACGACTTCAAAGTAGTAAAAAGTGTGTTAAACCTAGCGCTACTTAAGCGCGCTCTTGCTGTAGCAGAATTCGGATGTTATCCATCCCTTCAAGGCAGCCATTTCCACAGTGGATGCATGTACGAAGAGACGTAGGGATGCGTGAGCAATGGACGCATCCACTGAATTCGGAAACAGCCTATACTTAACGCACCGAGGCGGAAATTTCCTCAACATAGGATTCCTACTCACATTCTGCAGCTGCCAGACGGTAGGCGATGAGGTGAGTGCCCTTAACACACCGGCCGACTACTGGAGGTGAAACTGTCGCTTGAACCGCCAACTACAGCCTGCACACGCCGCCAAAATGGCGCCGCTGGCCAGCTGAATGTCAGTGACATACCAGCGTCTGATGAACTACTCGCCAGCCGGCTGCCCAGCCGATATAGCAGCACGCAGTAGCCAATCAGACACGAGGCCCTCTCCCAGAGCTTCGCGCAGCCTATTACAGAATGGGTACACCCACATGAAAGGAACCGCCAAGTATTTTTTCTATAGGCTATTCACGGTAAAGTGAGCACTTTTTAAGGCCCTCATCAGGCATTAACCATCACTAAATAAATTTTATTGCTCCTTCCGCTGTCAAATTTTGGGAGTGGTGAAATGTATACTCTGTGTTTATTAATCACATACCAATGTTTATATTAAAAAGCGGCAGAAAGATAGAAATTGGCTGAAACAAAAAATTTAGCAGGCCATTAAAAAGTGCTCACTTTACCGTGAATGGGCTATATGTGTACTTATCAGCTATGTACCACATCAGCCATGTTCCGTTACCTGCGTAAATACACTTGCTACAATACTCCTGCCATGTTTTTCTCTTACTCAAAACACGTCGACATAAACTAATTTTCCTATGTATTCCGTCTATAACGTTAAGTCTTTACGGAGTTTATAATCTTATGTATCATGGTTGATATACGTTCACGAGTCTTCTTAAGGACCATTTATGCCTCTTCATTATAATATTGCATTTGCTACTGCTATTCGGTTTATAAATAGTCTGGATGATTTGGAACATTGTGTAAATGTTTCCCAACTACCATCTGCCTGCGTTCTTTTACATTTATCATCGTTATGATCTTCTGGATCACGATAATATTTATCCACGCTCATCTGACGGCGATAGTGGCGAATGGCTTTGGTGCGACTTCCAACACGCTGCCAGAACGAATCCAAACCCTGCATGACCTGGCGTCAGAGAGAACCTCTGACTGGACCGCCCCAAGTCAGTCCGTGGCATTCCTTCCTTCCCATGACACTTGCGGGGTTCCCGAAAGACACATTGCCCGCGCCGGTTTGGGTCGAGCCCCAAGGGCTCACACACACGTAGCTCTCGTCCATTACCACAAACATCTGAATTACTCCACACTGAAATTCATGTTTGGGCCCCGACGATCTGGCTGTTAAGGAGTCGACCAGCCCACCGCCAAGACCTAAACCATAATGGCTGCCCTTGAGCCACGGAGAGTCTGGGATGAAGATAGCCCTTTTGATAAACCAGGCAATGGGTACGCCCTGGACTTTCCTCGTGTTTGTTCTGATGAAGTCATCCAGCGCAATCACTCGGAGGCGTGTGTTCCCTTGATCTAGCTGAGACTTATGGACTTGCGCATAACTAGCCCTTTCCGCAACTACGAATCTGCTCGGTGTATTATACTGGGACTTCCAGTAGCCCCAGTTCTCAGACCAGCATCTTTCTCTCTCTCTCTGCAAGGTGTGTCACTGGCTCGTGTAACCCCGATGCAGAAGCTTCATCCCGAAGTTTCGGACACTCTTGCAGGGATTGCAGGACCACCTCATGCGCACCACAGGCCAGATGCCAGGGAACTCTCTATATCGACACATGTTGAGGGAAGAGGATTTGCCCCATATCAGATCACGACAGCCGGGTACTTTAAGCCCTTACATAGACCTAATAGAAGACTTTACCATCTTACTCTACATTGCATATCGTTTGAAGAAACCGCCGATACACAGCACAATTGTAAAGTCAAAGTTAAGACAATTAAAAATCGGTTCTGCAATATTTGTAAAAACGTGTCTCTATCATTATATATTTTCAATGCATTTTATGTACCTGTTTTTAAAATAGACCTAAGTATTTATATTAAAATTGCATCTCAAAATTAAAACACTCACTTGTTTACTCTATTCACATTTCCTCCTCACAATGCATTCGCTTGCCATTTCTTTCATACGATACAATAAACAAATATTCATTCCACATAACCTACTTTAAGATTCTCGGCAAAATGGCTGCTTGACCTTGACTTTAAATACCAACTTCTCGAAATCGCGAAGTCAAGAGTGCTTGACTTAATCTTTGACAGTTTCATTATGCCAAGCTCTTTAGGAAACAACACGTCGGCCAGCA
This sequence comes from Dryococelus australis, assembly GCA_029891345.1. NCBI lineage: Eukaryota > Metazoa > Arthropoda > Insecta > Phasmatodea > Phasmatidae > Dryococelus > Dryococelus australis. The sequence continues at coordinate 61,647,576 of CM056999.1, forward strand.
AACGTAAAATAAAATGCTAAAGTTTTCAATTGCGTAAGAGCCTTCGTCCTCGTGGGCTGCACAAGGGCATGTATGCATGTGTGTAGGTAGGACTTGCCGTCTCGCCGACAGCAAGGTCATTAGAGACGGAGCCTGCACAAGGAAACGGAACTACAGACTAAAGAAGAGGTTTTCTGCGCATGCCCCCAGCAATGACTCGCCCATCGCCAACACGACTACCAAGGCGATCCGGGTTCAATACCCGGCTGGGTCACCGTGGGAATCGTGCCGAACGATGCCGTCAATCGGCGGGTTTTCTCGGAGATCTCCCGTTTCCCCCGCCCTTTCATTCCGGCGCTGCTCCATACTCACCTCAATAAACCTCATCGGCTCTGAAAACCTCACTGTTAAGAGCCACCCAAATCTCTTCACTCTTTACTCACTCGCCAACACTACTGTCGACACTGGTGAGTGTGTTTGTTTACAATGAAATTATAAACAAGTCCACGCTTTTATACGAATAAAGTACTCTGACCAACTTAAAAATATATTCTAGATGTATTAAAACTAGGTATGCGGAAGTGGACAAATATCTCAAAACACCTACATATAGGTTGTTCACGTTAAAATGAGCACTTTTAAAAGCCTTGCTTAAGATCTGGTTTTGTACAAGTTATGTACTCGTCCACCTTATGTAAAATTAACATTGCCGTGGTATCGTCTCTTTATTCACGATTCATGCTGCATCGGTCAAGTGAGACTGTGAATTATTAGAAAAGTAAATATTTTACAAATCTGCTAAATTAAACACTTCGATTTATTAGAAAAATACAGAAGCGAAAGAAATAATTTAATTTGTCACAAATGGTTACCTAAAACTTTTCATTCGACGTTAAGATACGAAACTGCGTTTCCTCCATCATTACCAACTTTACTGGGTGCATGTCCTTTGGTGCTCCCGATAAAATATACGCAGGCTAGGGCAGTAACTTTTTTCTAACGTTGATGTCAAAAGTGCTCGCTTTATCGTGAAAAGCCTTTACGTAAACAGTGTTCTAACTTCAGATCCTTTCCACGGTTTTTGCTGATACTGACATTGGCAAAAAATACAGTCAATACTGGAACACAGAGTATATGTACTGCGCAGCTCACATGACCACTCTACCCACTTTTCCCTCTGCGTAGAAATCTCCTGCGACGTTCTCGTTCCACGACTAAGCACGTGTTTGACTGCACAAGGGAACAGAACAACCGCGCTCTTGTTCCGTCATGTTGGTTGAAAATGAAGATTGAGACACGCGCAGAAGACGAATAACCTGTCTACCTCATCTTTAGTCTACGTGCTTAACAACGTTCATTACTGCCTGGTCATCAACCACCTGGTTGATTCCGCCCCAACCAATTGTCTTTTATTGCGTTAAAGTATTTACAACCAAACGTGTATTTTTATGCGGTTATAAGGAAAAATACTTTTTTATGCAGGAAAATTGTTTTTAGGCTGTAGTGTTCTTCCAATAGCTAGTAATAGTTCTCGGAAGTTTTAATATGCGGCATGTGAAAAGAGGATATTTTAAAACGCCGTATAGCCTAGCCGGTGTGGTGAGCTTACCCCTTGCGCCGATGAAGGCTGCAACCACGCACTACATGTCTGTTGGGCGGTCCACCCATCCTGCAGGATGCCGAATGTCGTCTCTATTCCATACGTCGCATCGTTATCCACGGGACGTCCATAGACACCCGAACTAGAGGAATATGATTGGCGACGAACTACTTGGTACTGACTTGGGGTTCAGATACAGGTCGAGACACTCCGTAAGAGTTGGTCTCGAACCATCGCACAAGACCGGATCCGGCAAAACATTTCCTGTGAAATCGTTGTTTGAGCGGATACACGCATCTGGGTAAATAAATGTTCTGGAAATTAACACTTTTTGCCGGAAAAGTTAAAAAAAAAAAAAATTATTAATGACTTTATGTTGTTACTCATATTATATTAACTGTATTAAAACCCATACAAGGACTCCCTAGACCTAGGTCGTTTTTCTGTATTGCAGTTTATTTCGCAGATAGCTCAGCTAAAATACTTAAAACTCGGCAGTACCTACTGTAGTATTTTTGAAATAGTATATCGCTTGCATACCGCGTCGCGGCAACACATCATCAGACGGAAAAGAACTATTTACTTGGCGACTTACTACCCCTCAGAACCACATCGACGACTGCAGTTAGTCCCTTGATATGAGAATTTGTGCGAGGGTGAAAGGGAATAGGTTGGCCTTATTGCGCGCTGCAGAATCGCCCCCGCGAATGAGAGCTTGGGCTAAGCTTCTCCACATAGATCGCAGCACTTTCCTAGGCAAGGCACAAATTTATGTTACTAAACCGTCACTTTGACAGTCGGTTCTTGTTGTAAGCGAGCGACCAAGAAACCACCAAACAAAAACGTGGGAATTAAACTGTGAAAAACATTTCCGTACTTTACGGAAAATACAAGCCGATTTGTCGTGGTAAACAATGAGAAAAATTAGCGGAGAAATTACAATAGAATAGTTCTTTAATCACCTTTCATGGTTTCAGAAGCCGAACTTCGGCACCATGTTAGAATATTCTGTATGTTTAATGCTGTTCTAGTTGTTGCATGGACAATAGAATTAGTCTCGACAGTCTAATGAAGTAACTATCGTACATCAGAACACAGTAGTATGGTGTAGGAGTTAAATAAACATATTTAAAGTCCAGGTAAAATTAACTAATAATACATTTATAGATATCCATTTTCTCGACAAAGATCGTCCCTAAATAACTGAAGCAAAGGAGAGGTTCAGCGTTTTACGGGAAACAAAAAGGGGGGCGGGAGGGGGTAGGCGAGGCACTGAGCTTTTTTTGTTTAATAATTACGAAACGCCTTTAATTACCTTTCCTAAACATTTCCGCTCAATTACACAAAATGTTTAACAGTACCGAAAGCGACAAAACTATAATAATTAAAAACTGGTGTTCACCAAGTATAACGTGTAAGGTAGCTTAAATATACCTTTTTTTCCAAATGATCTTTTGGCACTACCATTTATTTCATAAACTCAAATAAATCAAGAAGACTGTTTAGTTTACACTTCCCCACAACACAAAGGTTCTGATTCAATTTAAACTGGTTAAAATACGGATCCCATAGTGATCACTTGATGAAATTTGAATTCTACAACAAGGATTCGTTACAATAATGTTTGATAACTTCAGATATCTTTATTTCAAATCGTTAGCTGCACGAACACGTAACTATTTAATGGCTTTAAAATATCAACTTCCCCTCCCCAATCCACATTTCTAGAAAAAAAAAGTAGATATAAACACACGAGAACTTGCTTTGCTTGCTGTTATTTGCTTAAATTATGGTAAAATAAGGACTACAGGAAGTGCTCTGTGCGTACTTTGGCAGACGTTGAGAAAGGAGTCTGAAGTTTGGACAGATGCCACACATCTATGCCAAATAATTCGTATTGCTTACCACAGTTTTCTCGTTAGAATTAATTATTTAACGCCGTTATATGTTTATTTAGCTAAGGAGCCAAACTTCACTAACATTTATAATACTATCGTATGGACGCACTATGGAAAAATATTAATTACTTTATATTTGCTCAAAAAATCGTTAAGTTCGTACGTGACGTTATTTTAAGCTAAATAAATTTATATTCTATGCGATTATACTTCATCACATGTCAAAATCATAAGTTTACTGCTTTTGGTTAACACAAAAAAAAATGAAAACCAATTCACTTACAGGAATTAGTTAATTTATATTGGAAAATAATGTAATAGACGAACTCAAAACACTAGAGCCACAAATATATATATATAATATATATATAGTTTATCATTAAATATACGGACGATTTTGCATATGATTAATCTGAGAGTGCCAGTGTATTTTTGTAAAATAACTAAATGTGTATTAAAATTAGTTAAGACAATGCATGTTTACCATTTTTCATTTTTTGTATATATAATTGGTTTAATTTATTTTTGTGGCCCAAAACAGTACAGTTGTGACCTTGATATGAAATTGCATGTAACGTCTACAGTTTTAATAGCAATTTAGAAGCGTGTGAGTGTGTGTGTATGTGTATGTATACAGAAACAAAAACATACATAATACTCGCGCTTTTGCTTTCGGACAGGCTTAAAAGTGCAAACATAAGAGCTCCATTATTTAATTTCCAATTACTATTAATTTTCATTCAAGATAATACGTTTCCCATAACTTTGCGAACATAAATGGCGAAGTGATATGTATCACAAATGGATAATATCAAAATCCATTTAATATAGCGTAACATATCAATTTCGATCAACCCACTTCAACTGTACGTTGAATTTTCTCGGGCCATCTGTCTACAGCTGTCTAGTTTTGTTGCTCTGAAACTTTTTAAACTGCAGAATAATGCCAACAAACAAAAATCGAAAAGGATATTTTCTATTTTTTTTTATTCGCAAATGAATAACAATATACTTCACCCGAACTGAAAGAAATGTCCCCCTTCCCCCCCCCCCCCCCAACCATTTTTTTGTGGTTCCTTTTTTCCCAAATTTCTTTCAAGCACTGTCCAACTTGCAGACACTTTAATTACCACAGAGAGGAACCACGCCATTAATCGTACCAACTTGGAGAAATGACTGTTTTTACACTCCAGTGGCGCGCCGTTTGATACAGAGCCAACAGACTGCAACATGTCTCGGACAACTTGACTTTCGTAGTCGCGGTTGTTTGCCAAACTGCTGAATGTAGATACCGCTCATCATTCCGATTATTAGTCAAATCAATATTAAAACGTACTATAGACAGAAATATCACTTGTGCACGGGCACACGTTTTCGCTGGTCGAACACGCAATATCCTCGGAGTTGGACGCTATATAACTCCACAAGTTAGAACGGGAATTTTCTGTTATAGGCTGTTCGTGGTAAAGTGAGCACCTTTAGAAGCCCTCTCTTTCGGAATCATAGTCAATAAATATATTTTATTTTAGCCTTAGGCGTTAACTTTAGAGTTTAGTGGAATATGCAAACTATGTCAAAGAATAAGCAATAACTGAAAGGAAAAAGTAACTAGGGCCTCAAAAGTGCTCACTTTACCGTGAACAGTCAATAAAAAATATTTTTAAAAAATATCCAAGTGCGATGCCCCTGTAATGAACGGCTACGGAAATATTTCTCACTTAATTTCCTTATTCGATACCAAAGACTCGACATCTTTCATTTAACTGAATATTTATTACTTGGCGCAGTTTAAATGTACTTTTTTTTTCTCCATAGCGAACTACCTACTCATAATTACAATATACCGTGGGCTGAAACCATTCAAATTTGAGACACGCACGTCCTGCCCCTTTGTTGCGTCCTCTGGCATAGAGGGCGCCACAAATTATACCGACTGCTAACTAATTCGATAAGCGTAGACTAACACGTTGGTGTCAAATTATACACATAACAATTGTTACTACACCTAAAATAATAGGCAATCAACATAACTACATTAAAATCTTCTAATGACGTGCGTGTTACAACTGTGTTAAACATTTCGCAATCTTTTCCACGGTAATCTGTCATTATCACTTCATACCACCTCACAATAACTGAAACGAATTAGAATCAATTACGACTGCTTGCACATTATTTGTTCGGACATAATAAAAATTATTATTATTATTATTGACATTACTGTTATTGTCATTATTATTATTATTGACATTATTATTATTAGTATTATTATTATAAATTCCTTGTCCCTTTTAGCTAGCAGACCTCCTGGACTTTTCTCTTAGTTTGTTTTAAAAGTTATTCTTTCAATATTTATTTTCCATTAAAGAGAAAAGTTAGCGGGTAATTTTCATAAAAAAAGGCCAGGTAGGTTTTCTATTATTATTACGGAAGTAACTGCAATGTATAGCCTACCGCCGGCGGCGTAAATGAAGTAGTTTTATAGTACAAAAATGAGCACCAAAAGATCCTTTATGCATCCCTATTTATAGGCTGTTCGCGTTAAAGTGAGCACTTTTGAGACCCAAGTTAATTTTTTCTTTCAGCCATTTTTTATCCTTTAACCACCTTTGTAAATAAATATTCCCACGTAAGTAAAACACAGTGTTCACTCTAAATTCGAATCACTGGAAAACCACTGATTTGCAGTGAAAATGGCTCTACTTAGAATCAGCGAAATTTTTCACATCACTAATTCACTCAGTGTAATTTTTCCACTGAAACAATCAGTTTTTTTTCTCCACTGATTCTAAGTGGAGCCATTTTCACTGCGAACCAGTGGTTTTACACTGATTCAAATTTGGAGTGTGTATATTCAACCGCACTTAGAAGTTTACGTTTAAGGCTACAATAAGATATATTTACTGACAATTATTTCAAACGAGAGGGTTAAAAGTGCTCATTTTACCAAGAATAACCTATATTTTACAATACGAGACGTGAGGTGGACAGATAACACCGGAGGGAAAAACTGAACAAGCTGTACGATTTACCTAACAGGATATTAGGTTTCAGACTCTTCGGGTAAGTCTAAGTCTATTGGTCCCAGTAAAAAGGCTTCCTTCCGAACATATGTCCCATACCCAATTTCGAAATGTCTTTACCGCCTGCAATAAAGAATTTATTACGTTTCAAAATACCGAAATTATAAAGTTTAAGTAGCATTTAAAAAATATATATATTGTTTTCATTGTTTTATTAGGAGTTACTACATCGCGTTGTAGATCTTATCTGAACAGCTAGTTCCGTGACATATAAAGCACCGCCTCAGCCTGTGCTGAGAGCATAAGGTCACCAAGTACTGTCGAAGTGCCAATGCTATGAAAGCGTGACAAATTTTTTTGAAGGGTTTGGATTTATGGAATATTCTCGGTAAGCTAATGACACGTGTTCACGAGATCGCTGCTAATGTGGATGCCTGGCTAGGACAATGCGCAAACATTAGGAATACAAATGTTGAGGAGGGTGACCCTTGCATCAAAATTAATGTAAGCTGTTCACGGTAAAGTGAGCAGTTTTGAAGTCCTAGTTGCTTTTTTCTTTGAACCATTTTTTATCCTTTAACTACCTTTTAAACAAGTATTGCCATATAAGTAACAAATACAGTGTGTAGATTCCAGCGCACTCGGAAGTTAACGCCAAATGCTAAAATAAAATATATTTATTGAATATTAATCCAAATGAGGGGGCTTTCAAAAATGCTCAATTTATCGTGAATAGCCTATACCAACTATTTTTAACGTATACAATTTCTGGAAATGTTTTTACTCCAATTCAGTTTTTTTTTTTTTGCAATATTTGTCATTTATATTGCAAAATGATCACCGACACGTTTTTCCCTCATATAACCCATCATTAGTAAACATCCATTAAATAAAGGGCTGCAATGATGTCCGTGCTCCATCTTTCCGGCCACAGTTTAAAACCAGTTGTAGACTAAGCTAAAAACAGGTATAATCACGAGGTAAGAGCATACTTTACAGTACTGTATACAACAACTACACACGGCTACATAACATTTGCAGGAGGAAATAACGATTCACTAGCTGCCTACACAACTGAGTTATACACGCCAACTGCCTGTTCCACGAACACTATTTGTTTGCTAGTTTCCATTTGAGAAAAATATTACGCAGCACCAATGTACCTTACATTGATCTCCAAAGAAACTACAATGTGTGACCAAGACAGACACACCAGTACTGCAAGATATATTTCTCACGAGGGAAACACACACATTAGCTTGATACTTGGCGAACATGGTTAACTACTGTACGGAGGATTGAAGATGAAAGTGTCGTCATACCATTGCGAACTGCTTATCCCGAGTTTTTACGTGCGATATTCAGCCACTCGCACGGTCTTCATTTGACGGCCTTGGCGCCTTTGCCGGCTAGTTTCGACGACACTCGAGCGAGTCGTTCTGAACCCGTAATGGTAGCAGGGGGGGAAACGGAGTCGAGCAGGGGGAGAGGGGGTTGAGGGAGGGGACATACGTCACCAGTGGTGTCCTAGTTTCCGCCACAAGATTACGTCAGTCGTCTGGCTTCGAGCGTTTTGAGAACCAGTTCAAACACCTCGCTGCCATCCTTCGCTCGAAATCTTAAAATACTCGAGATGGCTACATTCCGCGGCGTCAGCCTGCCAGGTGCGTCCATGTATGACGTCAGAGAGATAATGCTGTATTCGGAGGGAATACTGGTGTCACTCAAGTGACTTATTCCGCTTTTGCAGTAACATTTCCGTTACGGAAAGCGACCAGAGAACACTTTTAAAACATATCACTTAAAACACCTTTCATAAACAATTCCAGAAGGTACCTAAAACGCGCGTTCAAAGTAAATACCAACATAAATATCCACATTCACACCAGCTAAAATACTATGAAAATATATCCCAAAAAAAAAACGATTAAGTTACACGTTGAGGTCGTTTCTCGATTGTAATTCAGAATTTTTTTAATATTAGTAATTTCTCGATCGTCTTAAGGCAATTTTACTTTAGTAGTCTGTGAGAACAGAAAAAAGTTGTTGTTGGGTTTTTTACATTCCGCCAAGCCAACACTGCACCTGCAAGAGAGAGAGGCTGAAAACATGCGAGTTTCGCAAGAAGACTATAAGCACATGCGCCTACGTGACTGGCGGTTTAATATCGAGGCTAAATATGATCACTCCCCCAACGCCTTCGCCACATCTCATTCGCCTTATTCCCCAGACCCACCTGCGAAACAAGAATTATCCCTTTAAAACTGTGACGGCCCGTTATAAAGTCATTGTTTTAGCATCAGTCAGCAGACTTTACCCCACTACTGGTGCATAATCATCATCGCGAGCATCAACAGTATCACGGCAGTGAATTTCTACACGGACGCCGATGAAAACTTAAGTTTATTATATTTATTTACTGCATGTACGCTTTACAAAGAAACGCAAAATACAACATGCTCAGATGAACTATTTGCGTTATATCTGACGGTATTTGTGTCAATTTATGAACAGCGTTTGATGGTAGCTGTCGGACTTGCCTTCTTGAACCCGACACCAGTAGGCTACAAAACAGTTATTTATCCGAGCAAGTAAGAATCTTCTGTCCCCAGACAAAATGGAGAACAACACTCTACACGCAGCACACTCCCGTTAAAATTCTGTTGAATAATTAAGTAATAATAACAAAAATCCAATCTTGCAATACACGCACGACGAAAGGAATGATACTCGTTTCATCTGCGTAAATACTTGTTCGACAGACGGGAAATACCAGTTTCACAACCACAGACTAGTGAACTGAAATTCAGGGTTTACCTGACGCTGCTCGTCTGTAGTTGTGATCTCCATCAGGGCTGATGGCCTGATCACTGCGGTTGGTATACACGATCACTGATGAAAAATTCCAGCGTTGGTAGGTAGGGCCCACACCTGATATGTTGTAAACGGAATCCGCCACCAGGCGCAAGCCTCGGCCAAGTTGTGATCGTGTATCGTGTTACCAAAGTCGCACGCACGGCTGCTCGTATCACGTGTTACTTCATCGAGCCGGAGTACAAGACGTGATTTTTCAAGGCACGGCATAATATAACTGCCACGAATCGAGTGAAAAACCGCCTAAAGAAATACAATTACGTGCAAATTCGGAGCAAGTCATTCTTTCGGTTTTCTCGCATCACTCGTGCAAAAACCGTGCATCATTTTTTGCTACGATATTCTGAAACAATGTCATTAGCAACAATCTTGTAGACAGACGCGCATGACTAAAAATTGTAAATTAAATAAATATTCACAGCCTCATGTAATTTATTATGGTGCAAAACTGCAATTACGCGGGGAAAAAGCTTTTGTTCATTCAACAACACGATTGAAAAGATTTGAAAATCAAATGCAGTCACTTCACAACCAACATTTCGTAAGAGGCTGAAAACATGCGAGCTTCGCAAGAAGACTATAAGCACATGCGCCTACGTGACTGGCGGTTTAATATCGAGGCTAAATATGATCACTCCCCAACGCCTCCGCCACATCTCATTCGCCTTATTCCCCAGACGCGCCTGCGAAACAAGAATTATCCCTTTAAAACACTGAGTAGGAAGTTGGCATATTGAGGATATAAGCCTACATCAAGTTAATTGCATACAACTCCTACAAGTTATGGGTGACTTTGTGAAATCGGGTACGCCATTCGAAAACTACAAACATTTTTACATCATTACGTAATGAACAGATGAAAGACATAAAATAAATCATAACCTTTAAAACTTACATTAACATGTAAATGTGGTGCATTTCATGTGGATATAAGATTATATTATTATTAATAACTTACCATAAGGTTAATACAATAATGGTTTGTATGCATGGTCAACGTAACAGCTGAATTAAGAACAAACAAAAATTAGCCCTGAAGTGTCTTCTGAACAATATGTGCTTCACAGAGCAATTTTTTTAACTATGTTTCGTGCACAAAAGTTTAAAAAAATCTTTTTAATGCCACGGTTTTGCTACCAATGAAATTTTGGTGGCTAAAATAAAATGCTAGGCAGTTTTTTTCTTAAAAATTTGCCTCCCGAGTTCTCTCTTCAATAATTATTTTTAAGCAATTACCAACAACTTAAAGCGCCCAGCGAATTTACACATTGCTCGAACTATTAACTTTTTCACTTGTTTGATTTTCAAGTGTACGAAACTTATCATTATTATTACCGTTAAAGTGATTTCACAACACATATATATATATATTTCACATCTGAGCAACAAAATTTTAATATTTTAACACATTCTGTTGCAAAACACACATTACATTTAGGCCTTTGAACGTGGAGATTGCCACGTCGAACAGTGGACATGGGCAGTTACAAATTAAAAATAAAACTTTATTCACTCAAAATTATGATTTATCAGGCACAGTTTAGTAACACGCACAGATTTAAGTAGGCATCAGGTAGGCACACGAAAATCTCAGAAGTTTATTAATCCAAAAATACATACAATAACACACATTTTGTAAGTTGTCTGTGCAAGATTACTGACTCAGAATAAACGTTATTCTCCATGTACATCTCAGAGTTTATATAAAAAAAACACAGCAAGTGCACCAACCACCAAAAAAGAAAGAACATAAGCACAGCCGGCATGTGTTGAGAGAACCGCTTCCGGTAGCAGAGGCGAGACAGCTGGCGCCGCATGCTAGTCAGCACTCTGGATGTTGCAGGTGGCGTTCGCGTGCCGCTGAGCGACACGCCACTCGACAGATATAGGCTATTCGCGGTAAAGTGAGCACTTTTCAAAACCCTCTCATTTGGAATAATAGTCAATAAATTAATTTTATTTTAGCCTAAGACGTGAACTTCAGAGTGCGGTGGAATATGCACACTGTTATCACTACTTACACGGCAACATTTGTTTTAAAAAGATATTAAAGAATAAAAATATGGCTGAAAGGAAAAAAGTAACTAATGCCTCAAAAGTGCTCACTTTACCGTTAACAGCCTATACGAGCGAAATGCCCAATCATAAAGGACTTTATTATTTTTAACAAATGGCGTGCGATCATTACGGTTACGTTATCGGACTGCGTTATTCCGGAGGTTACACTGCCAGGTGCAAAGAGGAGTTCGGGATCATAGCGTGGTCAATTTACACACGAACTTGGATACTGAATATGCAACAGACTCCAAGGAATTGGAAACACTGCTCGCGCGGAAACCACGTAGCGACTGTTAATTACGTCATTTTGACTCGCGCAGGTATCGCATTGCAATTCCAAGTTTAATTTTACAAGGCGTTTGAAAAGTGATTTATAATTGAATACGAGCGATACACGTCCCAATTACTGTGTAACGAGATATCGCCCTAATGACAACACAGTTCAACCAGCTAGGTAAACCAGAACTCAAAATTAATTGAAAACGCTTCATTTCCCAGGTTCAGGACACTCGAGAGGGGAAAATGAGAATGAAAAGCAAGGGATGAAAATCATAGCCATATTAGTTCGCCCTTGGGGCGAAGTGCATGCTCTTGCGGGCACGGGACTCGAACCTGCACACGTGACGGAGCGCTGTCCGGGCGCAGTTCCAGTGAGGGTAGTGAGGGTGTCGGCCAGGCGCACGATATAAAAGGTCGCTGGGGGCTGGCGACCCCCCTCCCCCGCCCTTCACTCTGCTGGCACCACAACTCGAGGGCACACCGACGCCGGAGGTCGGCGCGAGCTACTCGAGGACAACACTGCAGGGCGAACTGACGTCTTGGAGAGACGTGTCCAGATCGGCCAATCACACCACGACAACACAACACGAGGCGAAGGAGCTCCGGTCGTGTCGTTAATTACTAGCGGTAAGGAGATATTCGGTTCTGGGTGCAGGATAGATCCGGAAACAATATCACGAGCAGCGAACCCTAGAGGCCCCCAATCAAGAGCCTTAATATTCTATAGCGTAATTGCAACTTGAAAGAGTCGAGTTTTCTATTATTGTTGAGAATTTCAATCTAGTATTCATTCAGTATTTGTTTGCTAATGTATTTGAGATCATTTATTGAATGAGAAGGAGTAATTAAAAAATTAGTAGTTTTTTGTAATTGCCTTGTGTCATTGAACCATCTAGAGTTATACCCCCAGAGTACAGATTACGTTAAGAGGATTAGCCTCAGATAGTCTAAACTTGTGTAACAGTAATAACGACACAGTAGGCATCCAAGTAAAACCGTTACAATGCGTAGAAGGAAGCACCGCAATCACGTCGAGGTTATTAAAAAATATTTAACAATATCTTTAATGTAAAATTATTTACGCCATCAAAGCCAAGTATGAGTTTTACCATTCACTCTAGGAAATTATTCGGAAATATCCCACATCAACGTATACGAATACTGGGAATGTACGAATGGTAAAGTATTTTCCCATACATCCATGATCGCTTTTCCATATTTGCTCAGGAAACACTGAAAGGCGTAGAAATGTTCCCCGATTGTGCGCAGTAGCTATGTATTTTAAACATTCCAATATTTGCAGCCTGATGTGTGGTATTATTTCCACACTACCCCATACACTATTTTTTTTTACAGTGTAGAATGGGAAAGTACGCAGGTTAAATTACGTGGCGATTCCTTCCGTATGGCCGTACACCCGTTCGCGGTTTTTTGACACTTATTGCGGACACGCGTATCTCTGTACACAAATGTTCTGCAAATACGACTTCTTGTCGGAAAAGACTAAAAAACGTTTTATCTATGCCCCTATTTTTTTTTTACTCTAGTCGTATTAAGTGTATTCTTGGAGAAAATTATCGTGAAAATGGTCAAATATCGCATTTTTAAAGCTTGCCTGTATAGGTTCCTTAAGCAGCAAGAGAAAAGTTCAAATATACGGGCGTAGTTTAATATGTGGGTTTTAATAGCGTGTAATTAAACCCCAATGTTACACATATAAGTTGGACAGTACAGCGTTACGACGGAAACTGCGCGCCATGCGCGTAGGAGCGATGAGGCACTGGGCGTGCGAGTAGCTGTCGCCCGTATCGCTCCCTCGCTTCTTGGCCTTGGATACGGGGGGTCCGTCCCACTCTTAAAAAATGTTTCTTGAGTCTGTGTAGTGTAAACTCCACCGCGCATGAAATAGGTCGTGTACGCAGCGTTCGCACAAAATGTATTTACTGTGCTACGAAAGCGCTAACCCAGCGCAGTAAGATCCGCTTAGTGGCCACAGCCCGACTGCCGACTAGGGGTCATAAAGAAGAGTTAAGTACGCTGCTGACCTAATGGCCGGTCCTTACCCGGCGCTCTTCATCGCAATGACCGCTCTAATGTGGTCACGGAGATGCTAGGGCAAGCGTTTAGGTCACATTGGAGCCGACACGGCCGCCTACATACCAGGTCACGACGTTTCAAACTCCTTCGTCGACGTGGCGGCTTTCACACAGCTGGTCGGTCCTCTCATTCCACTACATGGCCACACTTCTCACCCCATCCTACTTTTCTGTCAGGCGCTACTTGTGTGCACACCTTGTGTATTCTTCCGCCTCATAGGGGTATAAGCACAATTGTAAAGGAGAGAGAGATTCATTCTAATTCCATTTTACATCGGGGCGACTGAAAAGTATCCATTCTGAATGGTTACCATTCCGGAAATTTTGCGTCAATACTTGGGCAGAAAAATCCGGAATGGCAACTATTCACATTTTATTAGCAAAGCGTTGCGTTACAGAATCCTGAAAAGCAGCCATTGTAGGAATGGTTACCATTCCAGATTTTTGAACCGACATTCACATCCCAAATATCCTGAAAAGTGCCCACAGTCGGAATGTTTACAATTCTGGTATGTGTGTTTTTTAGTTGTCATCCACAAAAGTTTGAAAACTGTCCACTGCCTGAATGGTAACCATTCAGGACTCAAGTGTGAAAATATGTTGACAATATTACAGTAACATTACAAATAGTACAAAAATATGATAAATTGCAAAACACACACATTATTTCTCAATGCAAATAGACTACGCGCGGCAATCATTTATGGGAAAACTCCAAGCTCCGCTGACGCGTTTGGCTGTTTCCTGAGAAAATCGAGGAACGCCTATGAATGCATAGGGGAAAAGACTTACCATTCCCGCTTTCTCACTAAGCGTATACACCGGTATAGACTGTTCACGATAAAATGAGCACTTTGGATAGCCCTGCTTAAGGCCGGGAACACACGGCACCGGAACACGCCCGGGGACAGGTCATGTCCCAAAATTGTTTTGATGGGTGTCACGGGCCCGGTCCATTTCAGGCAGTTCGTGCAGCGTCATGGACGAAGAGAGGCGTAAATTAGTAATTGTTGGTTTGCTACGATATCCGAAGAAAGAACGACTCTATAATTAATTTCAAGTGAAAGACAATTGTTGTCCAGTTGTAAATTTAAATGAGTTCATTTAAATGTGTTATGCGTAGCCATTTATACATAGTTTTCGAGAATGAAAACAACAGCTACCATTGTAATAATGTTTATATGTTTTTCAATGCATTTAATTAAGAAAGGAATTAACAGTCAAAGCCTACATTTAAGTTAAAATATTTCCACTGCAGGCATAATAAGCTGTATTTAAAAGAAGCATTTGTGTTAAACTGATATTCAACGTATAACAGTTATAAATCAATATGTTGTAGTCAGGCCCGCCAAGAGAGGGGGGGGGGGTAAGGGGATGCAATTCTCAGGGCCCGGGTCCCCCAGGGGGGAGGGGCTGTGTCGGGCCCGACTTACAAATGTTTATTTATAAAATGAAGTATTACGTAAAAATCTAATTTCGACACTCAGAATGTATTACCATTTTTGCAAGGATGACAACTATTTATGTTGTAAATTGTTAATTTAAGGGGAAGAGGGGCCCACAGCACGCATTGCTCAGGGGTCCTCAATTTCTTTTGTTGGGCATGGTTGTAGTACATCTACACTATTACAGCTACACTATTTCATATTTGAGCATGTTATTTTTTCCACCTATTTGTAAAAGGAAAGCGAATAAATTGGTTTATTAATGTAGGTCTGCTTGCCATTCCCTTTGTGATTAAATTTACGTAATTGCAAATATTATACCTAATATTTTCCATTAAATTTACGTATTTGCAAATATTATACATCGTACGTTTTCAAATTGAACATACTAGAATATTACAGTAAACATTAGTGAAACTTGAACAAAAAATACAAATTACATAAAATTTTTCAGGTAATTAATTTGTTTTCGAAATTGGCAAAGATGTGACCAGCTGGATATTTTCACATGAAAAATTAAATCTTAGAACTTCTGTACCAATAATTGCTAAGCCCTTAAATAGGCTGCTCATCGTGAAGCCGGCACTTTTGAAGCAGTAGTTATTGTTTCCTTTCAGCCATCTTTTATCCTTTAACCAACTTTAAAAATAAATATTGCCATGTAAGTAATGAACACAGCATGTATATTCCACTGCACTCGGAAGTTAACGTCTATAGCTAAAATTAAAAAAAAATATTTTTGCTATTATTTTTATGTGAGGGCTTTCAAAAGTTCTCGCTTTATAGTAAGTAGCTACGTACATTTGTATGGCATTCGTATGTTTTTTTTAGGAGAAATAAAGGATTGCACAAAATTACTATTATTACTCATTTTACAATGAAAAGGCGCTTTAAAAACGAATAATATTAGTCGTATACCAGATCTGCATTTAGAGTTAATTTCAAACTTAACATAGTAAAACTCCATTGCGGCAACCTCGATCATTGTAAACTTCACTCGATTTGTCCTAGATTTCAGGATTTTCCTGAACGCTGGCAATTAACAGTTCAATCAATATTATTTCGTTCATTGTTGTCAAGTCGACAGCGCCCGGCGGACAGAGCGGGCCCACTCCGTACCCATGTGTGTTGCCCAGTATGCCACAATGGTCCGCTAGAGTGTGTCCGGGCCAGTCACGGGCCGGGCCCGTCCAGCAGTAGTGAACCCGACGGGCGGTCCGCTACCCTCAAACGGGCCCGTTCGAGCCTTTCAACGTGCCGGGCCTGGCCCGCGCCCGTATGTGCTGTCCAATGTCTCTCAATGTATCATCAAACTGGACGGGCCGAACCCGGCCCGTGGATTTTGCCGTGTGTTCCCCGCCTAAGATCTACTTGTATACCCGTTCTAAATTTTTCTTTTCATCCAATTTCCATCTTCCTGTTGCTTTTTAATATAAACATTACAATGTGACCAATAAACACAGTGTAAACATTTCACCGACCTCAAAATTTAATGCCTGAGGCTGCAATAAGATATATTTATCAGTGGTTAATGTATCTTGGGAGGGCCTTAAAAAGTGCTCACTTTACCGCGAACAGCCTATATTCTTCTGCCTTATGTAAATTTAACACTGCCATGGGCCTTATCACTTTATTCATGCGTCGGTCGAGTGAAACTGTGAAATTATTACCAAAAAGTAAATATTTTACAAATTTGCTCATTTTGACACTTCGCTGCAAAAAAAAAACATAAAGCGAAAGAAATAATTTCAGTTATTACAAATGGTTTCCTAGCACTCTTTATTCAACGTTAAGATATGGGACTAGTTTCCCTCCGACGTTACCAACTTTAATGGGAGCATGTCACTCAGGGCGCCCATTAAAATATATGCAGGCAGGGGCAGTAACTTTTTTTTTTAGGTTGATTTCAAAAGTGCTCACTTTATCGTGAAAAATTTGTTAAGAGTGTACTGGCGTAGAGAGCGCAGGAGTCCTGTGTAGATGGCGAAGAGTAATTTTTCGAGAGGTTGGCCTTGGCCAGGCTGCAGCACCCGAGATGCGGGGTGACTCACGAACAGGCTGCTAGTCGGCATCCCGCCAGAGGAACACCGCGCTATGATGAATATACATGACACATGGCGAGCAACAGGGACAGCTGCATGCTTCGCTCGCGCCACACGCCGACGCCAAACCACGTCCCAGAACACGACTCTCCACCGACTTTGGGTAACACTTCACATCAGCGAACCTTGAGTGGAGCGATTTGGGCGGAGGAGGATGGACTAAAACATTTACTGTGAAATTGTTGTTTGCGCGAAAATGCGTATCTCGGAAATGTTCTTCAAATACGACTTTTTGTCAGAAAGATATTAAAAAACCGCTATCTATCCCCCTGTTTGTTTACTTTTGTCATATTAAGTGTATTCTTGGAGAACACAATTCGTGAAAATGGTCAAATATCGCATTTTTAAAGCTTGCCTATGATGTTTCCTTAAGCAGCAAGAGAAAAGTACACAGATGCGGGCGTAGTTTAATCTATGGTCTATCATCGCGTGTAATAAACCCACTGTTACAGATCTGATTTGCACAGTACAGCGTCACGACGGAAACACTGCACGCCTTGCGCGTAGGAGTGTGATGAGGCACTAGGCGTGCGTGTTAGTGTCGCCCGTGTCGCTCCCTCGCTTCTTGGATGCTGAGTTTCCATAGGAGTCCATCCCACTCTTTACGTCGAGGTCTTGAGAGCCGATGTGGATGGAGCAAGGCGAGCATGGGGAAACGGGAGATCCCGAGAAAACCCGCCGACCAGCGGCATCGTCCGCCATTACTCCCACATGCGAAAAGCCGGGAGCGACCCCACCGCGTATTTTTTTTCCGGGTCGAACGAGTATGTGGGTTCTCTCAGAGTGCTCCTATATTTTTCTACATATAAATTTTATGGTGGAAGTTGTTTTGTGGGCACAAGCTAGGCTCTTTACTGTGAAAAGAATCGCATTTATATAGAAAAATTACAATTGTTCTGCTACCGCTTTGGAAGCGCTCTCTCAGTCATACCACGAAAATGAATTGCGAATACGAAGTCTTGCCTTTGACCTCAACGATCATACAGCCGCGACCTACATCATTGCCAACTGGTTGTCGCCAGTGGCGATTCTGTGATCGAGTTTTCGCCTATGGTCAAAATGCTCGTCGGCATGAGAGAACGGCCTGTACAAAGAGTCCTTTTCACGCGATAAAGCATTACGACATTTGGTTCCATGCAGTTTCTGAAAGGCGATACATTGAAAGAACATACCGTGATCTGCAAGGATTCATTCATCCACTGGGAGTCATCAAGTGTTGGTGGCAATACCTCTTGCTGCATCAATGGGTACTGATTCGATAGGTGATTATGATGAGACAGTTAATGCTAAAGACGAAATGAGTGCAGTAGAGTCGGTTTGCGCAGAATGTAAACTTGAAGTCGACAAACTTCAAAATAAACGGTCGTCGGCTCTAAATAATGATAAGCGCACAACTCCTGCTATAAAGAAAAGCAAATTTAATATTGAGGATGAAACAGGAAGTGAAGACGATCATGAAGACAGCACAGGTGAAAATGAACATGAAGACAGTGATAATGTTGATGGTAATCTTCTCGAAACGAAGAAGGCAGAAGACGCCGAGAATACAGGCTACCTATTTCCTGAAGACCCGAATGAACTCGTTGATAAACTCAAATATTTTATTGACCTTCAAAAATGTGGGTATTTCTCGCGCATTGTTAAGATATCTTCGATTATTAGTAAACTGAAGAATCGGGAATATATCGCATGATGTGATGAACTGCTTTGTTCTGAAAATGTAATTACTAAATAACAATAAATTATTATAATAAAATAATTGTTTTTTTTTCTCTTTATTTTTGTGTGTCGTGTTCTTTTACCCCTCGCAACTTTAAAGTGGTGCTACGAGCACTCGACTATTAACGTAAAGGTCTGCATATAGAATGATAATAAAGACTTTAGTAAAAAAAATGCATACAAAACATTAATTCTGTTGACATTTACAAATTTGGAGATAGCTGGCGAACGAATGAGATTTATTATATATATATATATATATATAATATATATATATATATATATATATATATGGGTGGAGGACGAACCGAAGGATCGATCGAAGAATTGGGATTGGTCGGAGGATTGGCATGGGTTGCTGATTTCTGTGCTAATTGCGGTGCCGATTGATGGAAATATTGCGAGATTGATCAAAAGATTGATGAACAAACAAGTTTTTAATTCATTTTTTTAACTTTTCAAATTTTTTTCTTACAATTTTTGGGTTTTTTAGTTTCATTTCTCATACAATTCCTTCTGCTTCTCTAACATACTTATTGTCAGTGGTGTAAACAGTCGATTGAGAGTCTGTTTTAGATAAGATTTTTGTGAGCGTGTGCAGGAGGAGGGCTATGGTTTGATCTGAAGTATTATGTCATACTCGGGCCGTTTAAAGTGAATTAATTCTATACGGCGAACGAATGAAAGGAGGGGAATATTTTTGAGGAATGTTTCGCAACTAGTCGGTTGGCCTGGTCAGTTGGCTTGGTAAGTTAGTATGGCCCTTTGGTATGGTTAGCCGTGGTAGAAAGATTATGCGCAAATTTTGCGAAGATTTTGTGCGAAGAGGTTAGCTACGAAACTGATTTCAACAATTTTCTATTGAAAAAAGAACTTAAATTAAACTTCCTTCATAAATGAGGGACTGCGTGTGTGCGTATAGTTTCGTTATAATTTTAGATGGTTGAGGCTATTTGCCCAAGTTTTACGTACTTTGGTCCAACACCCGAAAATACCTTCATTTCTTTCTCTCTCCAACCAGCTAATTTTCCCAGAAATACCAGTTCAATACAGCATGCATTGTGCGAACCGTGAGCTGATTTTTTTTTGCAAACGTGACTAATAAATCGGTTTCTTTTGTTCGCGTGGTAAAAAAAAATGCGAAATTCAGGGCATCTTAGGATATACTGTTGATGGATGATATGTGTTCTGATCAATGTTTCTACAGCACGTACCAGAGCTCAGCCAGGCCTTACTTTACGGGGTAAAGCAAGGGTTGCAATAATCACATTCAATGGACTTGAGTAATACTATCGTGCTTTCTGAGCCATGGGCGTCCTTAACTAAACTATCTTAAAACAAAAGTGTATAATCTATTGCAGTATCTTGACACATTTTAAATCAAACCTTTGAAAAATCACGTGTTTCGTTCTTCCCTAAATAAAACACATCACAAGCATTTTGTACTGCAGTTTTTAGTAGGATTAAAATATTAGTAAAATATGAATATAAATTATGTTTTAAATTTATAATTTATATGAATAGAAACAGAAAACATAGTTGTGTTGGTAATGCCTAGTAAGACATGGCTCACATACAAAATATTATTCAACTGAGTTGGCCAGAATGCGTGTCCCCTTAGAGTAATTTTCAAGACAAAGTTTGTGCGAGGCGTAGGAATCGTGAGAAAGTATAACATTAGCAGAGCTTCAGAAAGTTGAAAGTAACTGTAAATTGACTATATGAAAATGTAGGCTTGTTGATTATATACAGTCGAACCTCCCTAATTTCAACCGGCCGTAATATTTAATGAATTACAAATATTTTCACAACAACAAACACACCGTGTCATGAAGTGTTTTGTCTGTGCAATCAGACCAGTTCAACATGTGCCCCACGAGTTACACGGAGCATCTCGAGCCGAATTTACAGTTCCCGTCAGGTTGCATGTAGTATGCGTGGGGTTACCGTCGCAAGAGCATCTGTGATCCTTCCACGAAACTGTTCCATAGTTGTCACTTTGGTGGCATACACCTTGTCTTTAACATACTCCATAGGAAGAAATCCACGGGTGTGATGTCAGGTGACAGGGGAGGCCAGGTAACTAGGCCACCTCTCCCAATCTATCTTTGTGGGAATTCCTCATCCAATCTGTTCCGGACCTCCAAATGCCAGTGTGGAGGTGCTCCATCCTGCTGGAAGAGAAGGTATGGGTGTCGGTGCCGAATCTGAGGGAGCACAAACTGTTCCAACATATCCAGATATGTGATACCAGTGACAGTTTGATCGCCAAAGAAGAAAAGTTATATTACTTCATCCACCATTAAGCCACACCAAACGTTGACCTTGGGGCTGTAGCGCTGATACTCAGTGACTTCTCGAGGAAGTTCGGAACCCCAAATGCAAACGTTGTGTCAATTCACTCGTCCAGATAAGTGGAATGTTGCTTCGTCTGAAAAGAGAACCTTGCCGAAAAAGTGTTGTCATTCTCGATGTGCTCCATAATGTCTAGGGCAAATGCTGTTCGCTGGGGCTTTTCGTTGGGTTTCGCCTCATGTAACAATTGCACTTTGTATGGAAACAGCTTGAGATGCTTCTGAAGCACATCGTGGACTGTTGATTTCGGGAGAGTAAGCTCGCGAGACGCCCTTCGAATGGAGTTCTTAGGACTTCTCACAAATGCATCTGCAGTGCGGTGAACATGTTCTTCCGATGTTCGTGATCGGCACGGTCACCTTCCTATTCATTCGTCATTTCAAATTTACACACCTAAGCTACCATCTACCACGCCACATATATTGGTCGTACAAATTTATGAGTTTTTTTTTAATAGGGTGGTTCGATTCGGACATCCTATATGTATATGAATATGTGTATATGTATATGTGTGTATACATTATATATATATATATAGCTGAAAACAGTATTGAGTTACAGTATTCTCAGTATAGGCAGCAGAAAAGGTTATTTACACATAAATTACTGGTCCAGCTGCAAGAGAAGTATTTTTTACTGTGCAGGTTTTTACCTGCATGCTGAATTTTGTAATTGTTTGGTCGTAACAATTGCCCCGCTAAAAACAGATCACTGCGCACAGCAAGCTGCTGGCTGTCGCGAGTGCGACAGCCGAGGTCATGCATGCATGCATGTGTGTGTGTTGGAGAAGGCCGGGGAGGGGGGGATCCGAGGGAGAGAGTGCACGTCGAAAATAGCAGGGATAGTCAAGTATATTCGTGGCGTTGCGTGATGCGAGAGGCTGTGTGCTACCGAGCTTAGTCATCACGAAAATGAGATGGGATATGGGAGGGTGTTAATCATTTTAAACCAAAACACTAACGGAAAGCATGAAGATTGGTAAAGTAATCTTTCAACGGCCGTACAGGCCCAAGGATCACGTTGTTTCAGTGGCGTTTATTCCATAGACGCAAGGTAAACAATGCTTACCCTATATATCTTGGAAATGTTTGACCCTTTATAGTTTTCGCCTTAACTTAAAACATAGTTAAATCTCAATTTCCTGTTTCCGATTCGAGAAACAGAGTTTTCGTAACTCCAGTACTGTACGCACATAGTGCTGCTATCTAGTATCTATTTACACAAACGGGAGCGAACTAGAACTCGCAAGCAACAACACGCGACCGCGTTCCTTCGGCAGAGTAAGCAGTCGTTCTGTTTGCGTCCTCCAACCCGACGTTTTTCTTGGAAAGTGGACGAAAGTGTTCGGGAAAACGGAGTCTTCTTATAATTTGTAATATGCTCTCTAAATAATATTCAGTTTAATTAATGTTACATTCGTTTCATGTCCGTTTTTATAATTAATGTTAGGTATTATGAAACGGTAAATACTTGTGGAGGGTAAGCAAAGTTGGAAGTTGCGTTTGTAAGAAGAAATTGCTTACCTTGTAAAAAAAACTTACTACACGCCACTGCGTTGTTGAAAATATGGCGGAATAAGTAATCGAGTGAGAGAGGGAAGAAATTAACGTTATCTTGCCGTATCAGGTCAAACGTTGAACGGTTGCCTTCGCAATATCACAGTTTTCAGAGTCGGTGCTCAAATGAGGACTAGGTCTCTATTACAATACGGCCACATGCGCCTTAGATGATTCTACAGGAGCTAGGTTATCAAACACACACACACACTCTCTTTCTCTCTCTCTCTCTCTCTCTCTCTCTCTCTATCTATCTATCTATCTATCTATCTATCTCTCTATACAAGCACCTCCCCTCCCCCCACACTCACACACACACGATCTACGCTAAAAATAAAAGGAGAGTCGGTATGCTCGTGGGACCACGATGGCTGAGCGGTTAGCCTGCTCGCCACCCACCAAGGCGAACCGGGTTCTATCCCCGGCCACGGGTCACTCCGGATTTTCGCAAGTAGTAAACGTGCCAGATGATGCCGCTGGTCCGTGGGTTTCCTCGGGGATCTCCCGTTTCCCCCACCTTTTCATTCCGCGCTGCTCCACACTCACTTCAATTCCTCCTCATCGGCTCTCCAGACCGTGCTGTTAAGATCCGCCCAAATATTTTCACTCTCGCTAAGCTACAAAGGGCGGAGGGGGCGGCGGCATAGACACCGTAAAAATCCCAATGAAAAAACCCTCGGTCACAGACTGCCGGCGGGAGACAGCTTTGATTAACATTAACATTCACGGACTTAGCATACTAAAATACACGAAACAAAAAAAATCGAGATCAATGCCCTGCCACGCTGTTCCCATACAACCGGTCTAGGAATTGTTGTTACACACACGGAACGTCGTATTGGTGAGAAATATGACAGGCTGCGGCCGACGCCGACCAGATATCGCTAACAAAGCCAGTGGAGGATACGATAGCGCTTGCGTCATCACGGACTGTTTTTATACGAGCAGAGCGGGCGCGGTGAACCACATGTTTCTCAGCTGGCTGAACTCAACTGTGGCAGCACGGAGCAGCGGCACTGCACTTAAGACATTTCAGCCTGGATACGACAGCGAATTGACGCAGCCCGTAGGACTGTTTTACGTAACCTGCCACTGGCGAGCCACATGTCTCCGCGCTAGTATACCGTGAAAGAAGCAGCTGCCACAGTGGGCAGTGCCAGAAATTACAAAATAACCCGCCGCGACATGCCATATGTTGACTCGATACTCACAGTTAGCTACTTCGAACACTATGGCAGCGCGGCACAGCGAAGCGTACACATTCACGACGTAAATTTGAAACGAAAACCTAAGTGTGAGAAATTATTAGCCCTACTCTCAAGCTCTGTGCATAAGCAAATGTAACGATTTATTGTGACGTGAATAAGTCTTTAAATTTGCAACCATAGTGAGAGGCAATCCAGAAAATCCGATGATAGCAAAATCGGGGGATACAGTTTGGCATTGCAGCTCCGAATCCATTGTCTACATTCAAAATTCAATTACACAACTCGATTGCCAAATGATCAAATAATGTGTTACGTTGAGTGAGGACTGTGAAGCATCACGCGGCTGGAGTTGAAAAAAAGGGGGGGGGGGGGCAATTTTGAGTTCGTTTCGTCGCGCCTCATAACTTCAGCGTAGTATAACTTTTGACTAGGAGAAGCTACGACGCTCGTTTAGGTTTCAATCGACAGCTCTCGTCAAGATCAATCCATCGCGTGTATAAAGACGTTTAATGCAAAAAATTAGGAAAACCTAACACAATTTCAGCCTACACTTGCCAAAAAGTCAAGTCGAAATTAATACAGCCAGGCCCAATTTTTCAGTATTTTTTTTTTTTTTTTTATTTAATTACGAAGTTTTCTGATTTCTCCAGGTAACAGACTATACATTAATGTTACAAAAGGCTTCGATAGCAAAGAATTACGTACTTTTCTGTTCAAAAAAGTCCCCGGTGGTATCTTTAACACGAATGCAAAAAAAATCATTTCATTAACATGTATTTCTCTATACCAAATTCACAATCAGACGACAACCGTAAGGTGGCCGCCTGGATGGCGCCGGTGTGCAGAGCTCCAGCAGAAAGCGTTTTATTAAAAAACCGTCCAACGTTTCTGAGTGAAATCTGCTTACGAACAGCATTTAAGAAACATTACGCGTACGTATGCGTTTTTCAGTTCCTCCATTTCTTTGTAAAGCATGTTTTTGTGATAGTGAAAATGGCTCAAACGGTGTTTTCACG
This sequence comes from Dryococelus australis, assembly GCA_029891345.1. Taxonomy (NCBI): domain Eukaryota; kingdom Metazoa; phylum Arthropoda; class Insecta; order Phasmatodea; family Phasmatidae; genus Dryococelus; species Dryococelus australis. Next base: position 61,672,784 of record CM056999.1, read on the forward strand.
GTCAAAACATTTCAAAACATTAATAGGTACGTGCACCAAACCTCTATTTTTATTGTTACGTCATAAAATGGTAGGGCCGCCGCTGAAAGTCTCATAGAGGCGCGTTATCGACGGCAAGACTGCACGCCAGTTTAGTGCTTTGCGCGTAGAGGCGACAGGAGAGTTGATAACGCAATTCTCGGTCCCCCTAGCGAGTCCACGCTTTCAGGCCTCAGATGTGCACAATTACTTCAACCAGGCGGCTACCTTAACCATAAATCATTCTCGCAACACCACACAAGAAGAACGACTGTTTAGAGTGACATTTAACTAAAACATGAATATTGAATTGTAAATTTACTCTCATTATTTGTGGACGGTGTTAATAGCTACAGCGTGTGGACTCGAAAAACTATGATCGTCGCCAACACGAGCCAGCCACATACCTGGGATGCAATAGCTATTCCAAGGAAAAGGTCAGTAGTAATTCACATCCTACGGCCTGAAAACATGGAAATTTGTACGAACAAACTCGACGAAAAAAATTAATAGATCATTCGTTTTGTTATAAAAAAAAAAAAAAAACAACAACGAAATCGCAGTAAACTTGCGTCCTTAAAGGTTTCATCTTGCAATTACTCAAATGGTTACAGGTGTTATTTTAAAAGAGGCCGCGTGAGATGTTTTATCGTTGCACACACATTTTGCTAACCGTGGCTAATACAAAGGCTCTTAGGATATTTTTCTAACAAAACTTAAGAGTATTATTATTCACAATCTTGCCAGCAGGGATTTCTGCTACCGATTTTTCCAGCATACTGTCTTGCGTTGCAATTCCTTGGTTTTACTTATAATGGCTTCCAAAATCATGCATACTCCAATTAACGTGTTTAGCTCTGCTCTTAACTGGGTGCGTATTCTCTGGTGGCCACACTTCCAGCAAGGGCGATATAGAATGCGTTGGAAGTTGACATTAAAACTCCTTACTAACCACCGCGAAACGCAACTGGTTAAATTACAGTAAACCACGCAATGATAGTATCAGCCAATCGCCGGAAATGTCTTATAATACCTCATTTTTGCCGTGCGTATTCTGACTCTAATTGTTCTTTGTAATCACCAAAAAAGATCCGCGGCTGAATTTTTTAGTTATTTGTTTTCACTCATCAAGTCGGCAATAATAACCATGCAGGTAGTCGCTGGTTCGTAAATATTGTATTTTACGCTCATAAAAGAAAATATCTGTCTGAATTTGTTGGTTTCTATTGAAAACATATTCGATTCCCTCTTTTTACATATCAATATTATTATCAACACCGTCGTTATCTTCCTCATAACAATCTTCTCAGACAATAAACTGTTGCGAATTCTAGAAACCCGCATTCAGTATACTATTCACTGCACACATTAAGCATACATATGTATGTACTGTATCGTTATTTCTGATCCTCTTCTATTTCCTGAGGAATTCTCATATTTACTTTCAAACCGTGATGATAGACGCATTTGTAAATAATCAACGACTGACTTCAACCACCAAAAGTGGAAGGGTTACAGAAAAATATTCAGGGTGCACGTGTGAAGTGTTAAAGGCTGTTCACGATAAAGTGAGCACTTCAGAAATGAACCTTAGAAAAAAGTCACTGCTCCTACCTGCATATATTTTAACGGGCGCACTGAGTGACATTCGCCCAGTAAAGTTGATAACGATAACTGGAAAGTAGTTCCATATTTTAGCGTCGAATATAAAGTGTTGGATAACCATTTCCGATCGTTTAAATTATTTCTTTCGCTTTATGTATTTTTTTAATAAATCAAAGTTTAACATTCCGCAGATTTGTAAAATATTTACTTTTCTAATAAATCCACAGTTTCACTTGACCGGCGCATGGATAAAGTGATGACATCCATGGCAATGTAAATTTTACATAAGGCGGAGAAATACACAATGTGCATATAAGAAGATCATAAGCAGGGCTTTCAAAAGTGTTCATTTTAGCGTGAACAGCCTTTAGTAACCTTCGTTTGTTACAAGAACCTATTGGTATCCCAATGGGAAATTTCATTGTAAATTTTTGTAATATATCCCGGTGAGTTCTCACCGATACGTGCATTTTGGAAGAACGTAACGACACATCTTCGAACTGTTGTACCTACACATATATCGGCGAATTAAAAATAGATTCACAGGTCTCAAGTTTCTCTACGCGTATACACAGATTGTATACACTTTTAAGGGCATAAAAAGAATCACGCACCTTTAATTTTCAAAGAAACATTCTCACAGGATTTCCAAACTGAAAGAACTTTTGGACGAACACGTGTCAGCAAGAAATGTGTTTCAAAATTAACCTAAGGATCAAACTCACGATATGTAAATTAGTGTATAGGCTGTTCGCGGTAAAATGAGCACTTTTAAGGCCCTAGTTACTTTTTCCTTTCAATCTTTTTTATCTTTTAACCACCTTTTTAAAATCAACATTGCTATGTGAGCAATAAACACAGTATGTATAATCCACCGCACTCTGAAGTTAACGTCTAACACTAAAATATAATATAATTATTGACTGTTATTACAAATGAGATGGCTTTCAAAAGTGCTCACTTTATTGTGAATAGCCTATATCAGTGAGCTGGTACACAGTGCCGGGAACAGACTGTATACGAAGTTTCGTCATGTGGTGTGTATATGTGTATGTGGTTCGCACAGCGCAGTTCACTGGCGAGTTGAATGAACAGATAAGGGACGCCACAGCACGCGCTGGACAAAGGAAGTGACGTCAGGCGTGCGCAGCGGAAGCGCCGTCGGCCACGCTAATATCAATCCGGTCCATCTGCGAAATTTCACAGAGCGCTGCGTGGCTGGACGCTACGTTGCGCATCCCCCACGAGCCACTTAACTACCCGACGATCGCCACCACGCACGTGTTAACGGGGTAGTAAGTCTTCCGTCTTGGATTTTTTTTTACAAATATTCATAATCAAAATTCATGACTAGATATTAAAAATAAACTGTTAACATGGCATACCAGACAACTTAGCAAAAATTGTTGATATGCGTATAAAGGCTGTTTGTTCACAATAAAGTGAGCACTTTTGAAATCAACCTTATAAAAAAGTCACTATCCCTAACTGCATATAATTTAACGGGCGAACTGAGTGACATTAGCCCAGTAACGTTGGTAACGATGAATGGAGAGTAGTTTCCATATCTCAACGTCGAATAAAAAGTGTCAGGTAAGAGTTCGTGATAACGTAAATTATTCCTTTCACTGTCTTTTTTTTAATGCATCCAAGTTTAAAAATTAACAGATTTGCAAAACATTTTCTATTGTTATAATTTCACAGTTGCACTTAACCGACGCATAAATAAAGTGACGAGGCCAATGTCAATGATAATGTTGCATAAGGCGGAAGAATACACTATATGTGCGCCATTGGTAGCAAGAACATCTAAACGGTCTTCAATTACCCGCCATGTGATGCTCAGCATAACTTTGAAAACAGACGCGACTGCATCTGTTATCCTCCCATCAGTGTCCTGACATCGAGCACACGTGTAGCATAGACCTTGTCTTTAACATAACTCCAGAAGAAAAAATTGGGTTTGGCTGTGTTGGGGACACGGCCGTTTGTTTTGCGTGAATACGTCTACGTTGACGCGCTCGGACGCCTTGGTGTTTATTTTATGTTCCCGGCACCGCTTCACTCAATCATATGGAGTTTTTTTTTTATGAGTATCACTGGAATGCTTTTGAGATGCTCTTTCCAACCGCATACGTTTTCTGTATTTCGACTAGGCTTTTTGACAAGTATAGGCCGAAATTCTGTTAAGTTTTCTTAATTTTTTATATTAAACTCAAACAATTTCACCATAATCACACCACACAAACGTTTTTATACACGCAATCGATTGATCTGACGAGAGCTGTCGGTTGAAATTCAAACAAGTGCCGTAGCTTCTCCTAGTCACAAGTTATACTACGCGGAAGTTATGAGACGCGGCGAAACGAACTCAACAACCCCCCCCCCCCCCCCCCCGGGCACAATCGGCCACGCGATGCTTCGCAGTTCTCACTCAACGTAACATATTATATTATTTGATCCTTTGGTAATCGAGCGGTGTAATTGAATTTTGAAAGTAGACGATAGATTCCGAGCTGCAATGCCAAAACTGTATCTCCCGATTTTGTTATCATCGGATTTCCTGGATTGCCTCCCATTATGGTTGCAATTATGGTTGCAAATTTAAAGACGTATTCACGTCAAAAATCGAGTGGGGTAATGTTCGGTGATGATGGTGGTCAGGATGGTTGACCATCACGTCCATTCCGACGATCGAGAAATGTTGCACTTAGAAGTGCACGAACGGTTAATACCCTGTGAGGATCTTGTTGGAACCCCCAGTGTTGAAACTCTTCTAGCTGAGGTGCTGCATTCAGTTCCAACATGTCTAGGTACACACTGGCTAGTATTGTGGCCTCAGCAAAATATAAGGGTCCGATGACTGGTATGCATGGGGCTGCACCAAAAATTAACTATTGGACTATCTCTCTCGTGTTCAATAGCAGTATGAGGTTGTTCGGACCCCCATATGGTAACGTTGTGCCTATTCAGTTTGCTGGAGGTGTGAAACGTTGACTTATCTGAGAGACACACACGTTGCAGATATGCATTATCGTAAGCAATGCGACGCAACATATCACTTGCAAAAAAGCATTGCTTTAAGGATGGTCAGTCAGTAGCAAGGTTTGCATGATATGAACTTTGCACGCGTACAAATTAACTCTTTTTTTTCAAGATGTTGTGCATAGTTGAAAGTGGAGTATAGGCTGTTCACAGTAAAGTGAGCACTTTTTAAGGCCCTCCCAAAAGGCATTAGCCACTAATAAATATATTTTATTGCAGTCTCAGACGTTAACTTTTGAGAGTGATGAAATGTATACACTGTGTTTATTAGTCATATTGCAATGTTTACATTAAGAAGTGGCAGAAAAGTGGAAATCAATTTAAAGGAAAATTTCAGCAAGGCCTTAAAAAGTGCTCACTTTACCGTGAATAGCGTATACATGCAGCACGACGTGTTGATATGTAGAGGCTTCACTTAAATGCTCACCGCACTTTGTCAGCAATGTCTTCGTTGACAGATGGGCGACCCATTCATGTACAGGGCCCCTCACTCCTCGTCTCCTTAAACGTCGCATACCAAGCTGTTATTCTTTTATGATCAGGTGGTGGTCGGCTATACCGTCTTTGGAAATTGCGTTGAACTGTCGCCGGTGACCTTATCTCGTGATACCTTAACACACATTGGGCATTTTCCTGCTTTGAAGCCATAGCGCCTCTTAACTACTCCTTATTCAACTACCACCTAACACACAACAAGAAAAATACTTAATGAGATATTGTACATTTTGGTGAAAACCGCACTTTGATAACTTGTGTAGTTTTTGTGTTATTGATTTTTTGTATTGAGGGAAAGATTATATGGACTCTCTGTATATCCATGTTTTTCAATGTGGGACTGAAACTATTAAAAATTTAGATAATATTTGCTTATGGTTACAAATGTGAAACGAATCATGTAAGGAAAATAAGTTGACTTTAGAAATAACTCTCAAGATGTCCCCTGCGCCTCGACAAGCTTAGTTTTTAAGTATGAATCTGGAACATACGTTACGGAGGAATATACTTAAATCCAAGTTGGCTGGGATACTTTAAACGTATGTAATCCGGACATATTTTCCGAACATTCGCTGTCTGCTTATAGGCCTTCACTTGTACATAAATTTCTAAAACCGTCTAATCGTTAGTCTGAGATTTATTAATGAGAAAACTATGCGCTCGGAAAAAAATTGCGAGGAAAGAGTAATTAAAGGCTGTTCACGATAAAGTGATCAATTTTGAACTCAACCTTATAAAAAAATTCACTGCTCCTACTTGCATATATTTTACCGGTTGCACTGAGTGACATGCGCCCAGTAGAGTTGGTCACGATAGAGGGAAAGTAGTTCCATATAACTACGTCGAATAAAAAGTGTTAGGTAACCATTTGTAACGACTTAAATTATTTATTTCGCTTTCTGTTTTTCTAAATGCATCTAAATGCAATAAAGTGATGAGGCACATGACAATGTAAATTTTACATAAAGCGTAAGACTACACAACGTGCATACAAGTATATCTTAAGCAGGGCTTTCAAAAGTGCTCATTTTACCGTGAACAGACTATACTGAAAATGTCTAAAAGTTCAACATAATGTGTAACAAATATAAGACAGCAACAAATTTTTACGTGGCCAACAACTTTACGAGCAGGCTGAGGTGTCAAATATATGTTCAATTCAATGAAATAGTTTAGTATGCGTGTCCCCCAGCTTTTCAAAAACGCTTCTACGTATTCTTAGGCGTTTAAGAAACTCACCTAGCCGGGCAGAAAATGAGTACAGGAAATTTGATTACTCGTTAATACGTCTCTCACATGTGTGTTTTTTTTTTTTTTTACAGGAAGAGCAACAAATAACAGTACTATAAATGATTCTTTCAGTGTCGTTACTTCTCTCTGAAATCAATTTATCTTAAATGTTCAAACTTATGATGTAACCAGCAACTGGCGCGCGATAACGGAGCCCTCGTTTTACTTTCGCAGAAACTGGAAGGCGCCAATTTTCCCTCTGTGTCTCTATTCCTCACTAGCGCAACGATCACACTTGGAACACGCTTAGCTCTGTGCGCTGATGGAAATCTGGATTTCAATGACGCACCATTTAGTTTATTTCGGATGCAAAATTTAAGACCTACTGAGACCGTAGTACAGTCTACTCGCGGTATAATTTTAGCAGGGCTTCAGATAAGTTGGAAGCAACTGTGAATGGACTATATAAGGCGCTATTTGCTTTCGATGCCAAAAGAGTTGAGACGTTTGTTCGACGCTTAACAGCGGGGTCTTGAGCGCCGGTAAGTCAAGTGACGTGATGATGGAGCAGCTGCGGAATGCGAGGGCGAGGGAAATGGGAGAGCCCCGAGAAAACCCACCCACCAGCGGCATCGTCCAGCATGTTTCCCACATGTGAGAATACGCGAGCGACCCCGCCGGGAATCGAATCCGGTTCCCCTAGGTGAAAGGCGAGTAGTCTGATAGTCAATACCTATAGGCTGTTCACGGTAAAGTGAGCACTTTTGAGGACCCGGTTACACTTTCCTTTCGGGCATTTTTTTATCCTTTAAAGTCCTTTTTAAAATAAATATTGCCATTTAAGTAATAAACACAGCGTGTATATTTATTGACTATTATTTCAAATAGGAGGGCTTTCAAAATTGCTCACTTTACTGTGAATGGCCATTAGTTGGGTACATGGGTGCTTTCGGGAATTTTCTTTATGTGTGTGTGTATATATATATATAGCGCTAGAAAAACCAAATAAACCAATATAGCTTGGGAAGGTTGAAGGTTCCCCTTGAGGACGTGTTACGATGTAAAACATGTACGTTCTTTATGGCACTGTTCATGGTCACCGTATACATAAACAGTCCTGAACCACACTATAACAATGAACCATGCAATAAATAATACCAATTTAATTTCGATACATAGAAGTTCTTGACATACACGTTCTTCATCGTAAACCGATCGTTACCCTCAAGTAGTGTGATTGTGGTTGAGCACGAGAAGAGTAGAGCCACTAGGCGCGGCCAAGTGTTCCCCAGCACGTTCGCTCGATACGTACAGTTTACACGAAGCCCACGCGATCAAGGCCACATCCCCGGGCCTTTCACCTCCTGTCCGTGCCGCCTAGCACGCAGCTGGGACCTTCCGCCACGCGCCAGTCGTAAATATAAGGCAGGGCTGGGCAGGGCGCACCTTACCAGCTGCGCGATACCCAATTTATTTGCGTGTCGCGACATTAAGGGCCCTGCCTACCGTCTCGCAGCTGCGAATTCTAAACATGAAATTCCCCATGGTAAAGGCTGTTCACGATAAAGTGAGCACTTTTGAAATCAACCTTAAGAAAAAGTCCCTGCCTCTACCTGCATATATTTTAAGGGTGCAGTGAGTGACATGCGTCCAGTAAAGTTGGTAACGATGGAGGGGAAAGTATTTCCATATATTAACGTCGATTAAAAAGTGTAAGGTAACCATTTGTGATAACTTATATTATTTCTCTCGCTTTCTGTTACATATAAGTGTAAAAATGAGCAGGTTTGTACAATATTTACTTTTATAATAATTATACAGGTTCACTTGACCGACGTATGAATAAAATGATGAGGCCCATAGCAATGCTAATTTTACATAAGGCAGAACACACAACGTGTATTCAAGTAGATCCTAAGCAGGCCTTTCAAAAGCGATCATTTGATCGTGAACTGCCTATAAGAAAACTTCGTCTCGGTGCGTTAGTTTAAAAAAAGATAGGCGTTTCAAACGAAATGTATTCTTCACGAAGTTTTTATAAGTTCCTTACAGCGGAGATGTTTCCGTAACAAGTGTAGCCTGTTTGCAAAGAATTTTTTAAACTTATGTTTTACAAAAAAAAAAAAATTACATACACTGCCTATACCTACCTCTATTCAAAATATACTGTCGTAGGGATCTTCTCCTAAAAAATAATCATGAAGAGTATATTTTGTTTGAAACGCCTATCTTTAAAGTTGACAAACTGACGCGAAATTTCCTTAACATGGGATTTCCTATTAGAATTTCGCAACTGCCAGCCCGTTTTGCCTTCCATCGGAACCGACAAAGGTACGTGGCTTGGACTGAGATCAGCACATACACGGGACCGAAAAATTTCGCGTTTTTAATTTAGGACAAACTATACTTCAAAAGAACGTACAGTACATTTGTGTTAGTTTTTCAGAAGGATGACAGTTTATTAGACACTAGCTGGAAGATTCAGCTTGCAGAAAAAAATTAAGACCTAATCACGATACACCTGGTCAGGGATAGAGGAAAAAGCCAACAGACAAGTGGCTGAGGCTCGAGTACTCAAAGTTACCCTGAACTTTAGGTATAGGCTGTTCACGGCAAAGTGAGCACTTTTGAGGCCCTAGTTACTGTTTCCTTTCAGCCATTTTGTAGATCCTCTAATCGCCTTTTTTAAATAAATATATTCATGTAAGTAATAAACACAGTTTGTATATTCCACTGCACTCGGGAGTTAACGTCTGAGATTAAAATTAAATATATTTATTTAATATTTCTCCAAATGAGAGGACTTTCGAAAGCGAATGGCCTACAACAAACTTTGAGCGATTATTCGTTATAGAAAATGAAGTAGGCTACATAATATGGCCTATGATAAAAGTGGTTGCTAAAGGAGTCACGCGCCATTGAAATCGGGATTAAAATGAGCTGCTTGCAAAGTGTCAGAAACTACGTGAGATGAAACGACAAATTCGTGAATCGTGTTAGCCTGATTTGATGTTCGCTATCTGCGAACATTAGGGTTACCTAACAGTTTTAATTTGACGTTAAGATATGAACTATTTTCCACCTATCGTTACCAACTTTACTGGACGTATCACGCCAAGTGCACCCGTTATAATATATGCAGGCAGGGGCAGTGACTTTTTTCTAAGGTTGATTTCAAAAGTGTTCACTTTATCGTGAAAAGTCTTTACAAAAATACATAGCAGTACGTCATTTTTTCATCACGAATAGTAGCACAGAGTTTGTATACGGAGTTCAGGCGTGTATGAGCCAGCCTTTCGCCAGGCGCTTTTCAGTTCTACAATTTTACTTTGTAATAGGGGCCACGGTGGCTGAGCGATTAGCACGCTCGCCTCCCACCAAGGCGAACCGGGCTCAATACCCGGCCGAGTCACCGAATTTTCGCAAGTGGGAATTGTGCCGGACGATGCCGTTGGTCGGCGCGTTTTCTCGGGGATCTCCCGTTTCCCTCGCCCCTCAATTCCGACGCCACTCCATATTCACTTCAATCACCCTTATCGGCTCTCGAGACCTCGCTATTAAGAGCCGTCATGCATACAAACGGCATAGTGCCTTCCATCAGCAAATGTATTAGGTATACAGTAAACTGAAATAGTATATATTTGAGCGACACGATTATCGAGATATACCTCACGTCGGAATGGTAACCTTATGTATGCCGCAACCACACCACATCGAGTGCGGTGTGTGTTGTCAACCTGCTAGGAACAACTGCAAAACTGTATTCCTCAAAAGTTAGTAAGGATTTGGCGAATAAAGTTATATAGGGCTATATAATTCTTACAAATGGGTTAGTTATACGGCACAAAACAAGGGTGACAGCACTGATAATCTTCAGTAAGCTATTTGATCACATCATTAAATTTAGCGGTGCTTGTGTATCTTCGTTCAGTTACACATTATTAACACTTAAACACACCCAGTGCCCCATCTTAAATACAATCTGTAATAATTGCAATAAACAAGTCGTTCTGGGACAACTTAATATGTGTGCATCACTTTACATACCTGTAGTAACATGTTTGAAAAAAAAAATTTTTCATGATGAACCTGCGGCCGAAATTTTCGATTCCAACTCATATTTACTCTCCTTCGACGCCGATTCTTGAGAGAATACACACAGAAGCGACTTTCAATAATCACCACATCTGCCAGCACTGCTATAGATATGGGCGCCTGTTTTTTCATGTACTTTAATTATTATCTTAGTTCTTATCGTTATTTCACATCTCGTCAACAGACGTTCTCGTGAAAAAAAAAAGTACTGAATTTTTGTATGACCACGTAAATGAACACCCTGGATTGTATATCAGGTTAAGTATTTAAAGGGCATTTTATTGGCATACGGTAAACATGGCTTTCCGTCGGCATACAGCTGACGAAAAATAAACGTTGCTAAGGGAAGTGAGGCTATCCGGGGCAGTTCGGACCGATACTGTAGCGCTAAGTGAGAACACAGAGACCAGCGCAGCTTGTGTTACTGCAGTGATGGACTCGCTTCTAAATTGTCTCGAATACCTCTAAATGCTGTTCTCGGTAAAACTGAGCGCTTTTGGGAGTCCTGCTAAGATATAATTGTAAGCACATTGTGTATTCTTAAGGTTCGGCCTCACACGCCATGTTGAATTATTGGTTCTAGCTTATTTCAGTTGTATACCGGTACTTATTATAAAACTGCTACTATACAATCATGACAATATACGTTACGCTGAAGTACGAACATAAATTCTGAAAATTCGTTAAGTAGCCATGCCGTATTTTTTCGAGAATTATGAACAAATTAATGCAATTTTACTAACACCATATCACATATGGATCAAGTTTGACGACTAAATTTGAAAGGGATTGTCAATTGTGATAATGCTATAGTAATAAATATTTGGTTATTTTATTGAAAAGGACGTTATGACATGTAAATGGAAAATTCAACATGGCGGGTAAGGCCGAGCCTTAAAGACTGTTCACGATAAAGTGAGTACTTTTGAAATCAACCTCAGAAAGAAGTCGCTGCCCGGCATATATTTTAACGGCCGCACTGAGTAACATACGCCCAGTAAAGTTGGTAGTAATGGATAGAAAGTAGTTCCCTATCTTAACATTGAATAGAAACTGTGAGGTAACCATTTGTCATAACCTAAATAATTTCTTCCGCTTTGTTTTCTTAATGCATCGAAGTGTAAAAATGACCCCATTTTGAATATATTTACTTTTCTAATAATTCAACAGTCTCGCCCGACCGACGCATGAATAGTGACGAGGCCCATGACTATGCTAATTTTACATACGGCGGAAGAACACACAACGTGCATACAAGAAGATCTTAATCAGGGCTTTCAAAAGTGCTCATTTTACCGTGAACAGTCTATAAACCATACATAAAATTAACATTGCCATGGGCCTCGTCACTTTATTCATGTGTCGGTCAAGCATAATTGTGAAATTATTATAGAAGTAAATACTTTCCAAGTACGCTATTTCTTATACTTACATGCATTACAAATACAGAGAAAAAAAGTAAATCATTTCAGTACAAGCCATTCAAGGTTACTTCACACTTTTCTGAAGCTCAGCTAAAGGTCTACTTCCAAGAAATTCCTGCGCCTCGTGCAAACTAAGCTTAACTAAGTCTGGGAAATTACACCAAATAGCAAGGCACCACATTCGTGCGTACTCAGCTCTAATACTATTTTTGAACGAGAACTAATTCTTACTAGGCGTTACCAACACACATGTTTTCTCACTGTTTTAAACTCATATTAATCATAAGTGTAATATTACAATTTATAGATAAAATATGAATAACATTTAAATTCAATAAATTAAAAAAATTATAAATTTATGAACACAAGTATAAAACGCTTGTGATACATGGTATAGGCCTATTTAGGAAATAACTATACACGACATACACGGTATAATTTTTTAAAGGTTTGATTCAAAAAATAGTGAAGAAACCGCAAATATACAATATTCACACGAATGCGGTGCCTTGTCTCTTTGGTGTAACTTCGTAGACTCGGTTAAGCTTTGCGTGAGGCGAAGAAATATACCGGAAGTATAACTTCAGCAGATATTCAGAAAAGTTGGAAGTAACAAGGAACACACTGTGTACCTACACAAGGTCCGAGCGGGCTAAGGAAAACGTAAGTAGACAAATGTTGCCACTGCGACAGAGCTAAATTCCTCATCCATCATCGCCTCGGCGCTAGAAATTATGGTTGAGGAAATTGCCGAGCCAGGGAGGGAAATTCGCCGAGGGGATGGAGGCGTGTAATGAGTACGAGTCGACGAGTAGCCGCCAACAGGAAGAAGCGGGGCAGAGCAGCGGCTGCGGTTCGTTTAAACATGGCGCTGAGATGGCGGTGTACCCCCCCCCCCCCCCACCCGGCCCTTTCCACTAGTGAGGACCGCCCGTCTTCGCGGCTTCCGGAGAATCCGTCACCGCGGCCCACGCAGGTATACCACCCACTCGCCTCCCAGCCAGGGGGCGAATCCAAGGTGAAGGGGTAGCTGACGGGACTTGACTCCCTCCCTTGGAGTTTCATTTTACACTGGATAAAATGGGATTATTCTTGAAAACAAAGAAGATTCGATCACGATAATGTGAGCACTTTTGAAATTAACCTTAGAAAAAAGAGTCACTGCTCCCACCTGAATATATTTTGACGGGCGCACTGCGTGACATGCGCCCAGTAAAGTTGGTAACGTTGGAGGGAAAGTAGTTCCATATCTTAACGTCGAACAAAAAGTGTTAGGTAACCATTTGTGATAACTTAAGTTATATATTTCGCTTTCTGGGTTTTTTTATTCATCGAAGTGTGAAAATTAGAAAATTTGTACAATATTTGCTTTTCTAATAATTTCTCAGTTTCACTCGACCAACGCATGAATCAAGTGATAAGGCCCATGGCAGTGTAAATTTTACATGAGGCCGAACAATACACAACGAGCATACACGTAGATCTTAAGCAGGGCTATCAAAAGTTCTCACATTACCGTGAACAGCCTATACTAAAGCATGCACCTAGTATACAAATAGGAAATCTTAGAAAATAATTTAGATAGCATATTCAATAAGTACTGACAGATGTACAAAAACAATTGGGTAGGAGGTAGACCTAATGTACTAGGCGCCATCGTCGCTATACGCAAGGCTTTGAACTGGCATGCAATGTTGTCGTTGGTCTGCGTGTACCTATGGGACTTTATGCGGCAACCCTGTAATTTTATTGGTGTAAACTTTGTAGCAAGGTTCAGAGCATATCCCTCGAGTACTTCTGTGTGTATATAACGTGTATACTTTTAGATACAGCGCTTTCAGAAAGCCGTTTTCAACCACTTTGGAGTCCTTTGAAATGATATTTTTAATGCGCGTGAGGTAACATTAAAATTATTCGACAGGCATAATCTTAAGTATGTACTCTTACGTATTTCAGCGCGTTGGACGCACGTTTAATAATTTCGTAAAAAAAATAGCCTGTATTTCGAACACTCTGTAGTGAAGTCCGAACGCCAGGCAGGGCCCTTAATGGGTCGTCGCTGGCCCCAGCCCTGACCCTGCGACCAGTTTACAAGCTGTTCGCGGTAAAGTGAGCACTTTCAAGAGTTCTGCCTAAGATCTACTATTCTCCTCATTTTCAGTCACTCCGCCGCTTTAAAAATGTTCTACAAAGTATAAAGCAAAGTCGCCCGGCCGCGTGTGTGTTGTATATTCGACTACGACTTCTAAACTACTAAATGGATTTAGATGCGGTTTTAGCCATCATTTAGAGATTTTTTTGGGGAATATTTAGGTATACAATGCATTAATATTTAATGTAAGGACAGTAGAGAAATGTCAACGTTTTATAATCAAGTCGGAAAAAGCCGCTTTTTGAGCGCTTACGTGGCTTACGCTGAATAAACCACAAGAGACACTCCAGATTACTGTACTACAGATGTGTAGATCTCAAAAACGTATACAAAAATGTCCACGACAGTTATGTTTATCTTTTAAGGATGACCCACAGTAACCATTTTCGTCTTTTTTAAAAATAGGGGTTAACTTACGAAGACTTTATGTGCAACACAGTATTAATCCTTTGTTAGTTACCTTAAACATTTAGTGTATATACTTGCTGTAAACCTAAACAACGCCATGTTTGTAAATCTCACCCGAGCGAGGCCGGCGCGGATCGCTAGTTATGTATAAAGTAAAAAAAAAAAACACGATCTGTCATAAGCTCAAGCATAACAACCGCAAAATAGCGTCAATATTTGGAACTATTTTAATTGATTCATTGCCAACTTAACTTGGAGCCTGCATGCTAGTGTAATGCAATTAACGGACTGTAACATCTTTTTTTCAAAGGTTGATTTCAAGTGCTCACTTGATGAACAGCCGATACCATCTCGGTATGAGCAGAGTTCAGCCGAGCTCAGAAGGATCATTTCACGGAAAGGTTAACCTTTTTACTCAGAACTGAAATTAAACATCTCCCAACGCCAGATTGTCTCACAGTGAGAGATTCTCCGCCAAGATCCAAGAACTTATAATAATTATTAGCAGTTATCATATTCTCGAAATTTATATATACAATTTAAAAAAAAACACGTTAATGGACTATGGAAGACGAAGCAAAAAATAAGCATGAAGCTAGGTGTTATAAACGAAATGCGATTTCTCGCCATAATATGTCATTTCACGGTTTTGTCTGCTAACGAATCAGGTCGAGGATTTCACAAGGTTGGACTTTTTGTGTGTGAAAATGATCGGACGAACGAAAGCGACTTTATAGATAAAAAAATTCCGAACGAACCTTACCTTCGTGGTTTCCTGACTTGGGTCATGAGATTATTCGCCGTTTAGGACCCTGAGGCAGGGCAGCCAACTAACTTTCTTAGTGCCAACCTTATCTCGTCCGCATTGTTAACCTTGCCTCCGGCGGGAAACATTTGGGTGTTTCTCGTTTCAGGTATCAGAGAAACAAATGTCTGGTGCTATTTCAGTGAAATTTGCATGTGACGTTTCAATCGCTTAGTAATTTATAACGGTCGTTCTTTGAACGCATCATCAACACAGCTTACTGGCCAAACAACACGGCCATCTAAATTGAAGCATTTCTGATTTTATCAATAGGCCAACTTGCGTAAATGCCGCTCTCCTTCGTGCCGTCCTCTCATTCAGGCCATGTAAAAATAGATACCACGCTCGACCTATTATCGACACAATCACTAAACGACACTGTTACAAACCTCCCTCTGAGTTTCCATCAGGCAAACTTATTTCAGTTGCGCGTAGGACTGAATGTTAAGTGAAGCAATGGGAAATAATTCACAATACCTTCAGTACTTTTGCTGATGATACTAAAAATAAAAAACTACGTATTATTTTAACCAGCCGACTCCTTGCAGCACAGCATCTCAATTTTCCGGTATGAAACTGTATTTCGGAAATAAAATACTTCTATTTCCTAAAATGTTATTGTTTTCATTAAAATTTTAAAACTACTTTGTCTTAACCATTTATGCTTTTAAATAAACGCCACAAGGCTGCCAAATAAAACGCTCAAATCGAAATAATAGCTTTTACGAAAACTCCTGGCTTAGTGTCAAAATATCTTGACAATTCCCACTCAGATTTAATTTTGTATTATTAAATGAAAACCTTAATTATGGGTTTAAAAACGAACATTGACAAAAGAGTTCTTACTATTAGAGCCTTTAAATAAAGGTAAAACCTACATAAAGAACCACAACAAATACAGGAATTTGTATTTATATGCTACTTTCTGGAATAAATTTGATCTCATAGAATGTGTGGTATTCTTCAGCAGCTAAAATCATTTACTTGTGTTTACTAACTACCTATTTCAATGCCTTATAAGCAGACTAGGTTTGTGATCGAAATTAATAAACATTAAATTGATATCACGAAAGCTGTAACTTCATTGTGACTTGAGCCTCTTGCTCATATAGTGTATCCTTTACTAACATCACCAATCCAAGCCCAATATTAATGTAAAATCAGAACCCATATTTTGTTATGCATACTGTACGATAGTCTACCGAGTATTGTTTAAAAAAAGTCTGCCACTACATGTGACTACATACACGTTTTCTGTTGAGTACTAGTGGAACATACCGTATTTCAAAAATTATTGGCCAGAAACGTTACCCAAATTAAGCCCACAAATATAATTTTACCACGCATGTTTGTTACTTAGGTAGCCACGGTAGTTAACGGCATCGCAAATTCGAATCTCTGTTGAACAACTGCTTTGGGCCTGATTTAGGTTCAGATTGTTTGAACGACAGCGTGGAAGCTGTGAAAGCGACGTACATGAACATGCAGAATATTAAACGACCTTCCTAGAAAAAAAATAATATTTTCTTAATGCCTCGAGGTTACGTCCGGCCATAAGGCGGCGGTATTGCGACGGCGATGGAGCAATACCACGAACTAACTTCGTGTGCGCTCTGTTTCCTCACAATTTTAAGCGTTAACTATTAGGGTTTCAATACAGAGATTTATTCCGAAAAGACACAGCATTGTCGCTATAGGCTGTCCGCGGTAAAATAAACACATTTGAAAGCCCTGCTTAAGATCTGCCTATATGCACGTCGTGTGCTCTTCTGCCTTACGTAAAATTAACATTGCCACGGGCTTCATCACTTTATTCATACGTCGGTTAAGTGAAACTGTGAAATTATTTGGAAAGTAAATATATAACAAATCTGCTCATTTTTATACTTTGGTGCATTAAAAAGTAAACAGAAAGCAAAAGAAATAATTTTTAATAATCGGAAATGGTTACCTAACACTTTTTATTCCACATTAAAATACGAAACTACTTCCCATTCATCGTTACCAACTTTACTGAGCGCATGTCACTTAGAACGCCCGTTTAAATATATGCATGTATAGGCTGTTCACGGTAAAGTAAGCACTTATTAAGGCCCTCCCAACAGGCTTTAACTACTAATAAATATATCTTATTGCAGTATCAAGTATTACATTTTGAGGGTGGTGAAATTATTCACTGTGTTTAATCGTCACATTGCAATGTTTATATTAAAAAGCAGCAAGCAGATGGAAATAGGATGAAAGGGAAAATTCAGAAGGGCCTTAAAAAGTGCTCACTTGACCGTGAACAGCCTATATGGGCAGTGATTTTGTTCTAAGGTTGATTTCAAAAGTGCTCACTTTATCGTGAACAGTCTTTAGGGGTAGGTGACCCCGCACTTTAGAAACACATTCTTAGGTTAGCACACGACACTACATCACACCCGCCTGGGTTCGGTGCAAACTTTCCAAACTAAATTCTTCCGTAAGGGATGGGCATAAAACAGGTTAAGGTAGACGTAAAACAATTGCCTATGGAGCACTGCAACCCGACTAGATAACGTGAAGAATTCATTTTTTAAAAATGAATACAGACACCATGAAAACTGTCAGAAAAGTGCGATTTGTGCTGTGTATGAAAGAAGAATGTATATATTTTGCGACATTATAAAATATTTTACCAAAATATACTTTTCAAATGTACAAAAAATTAATCGATCGGTAGAATCAGCATTTGTAACAAAATTTAAGCGCATTTCCATTCTGGATACTTAAAAAAAAAAAAAAGAATTTACAATAGAATCTTCTTCAAGAAAGATTTTCATAATATTTACTATGATTGCATGTAAGAAAATTGTAACAATAATGTATCATATCAATTTTATAATTAACTTTATTTACGTCAGTTTTAACCATAAATTTTTGCGACAAATGAACGCACATAAAATCAATTACAAAAATTATTTCCTGCCTTATTATTACAAGTTTCTTACATACAATCATAGTATGTATTATGACAATCTTTCTTGAAGAAGATTTTTATTGAAAATTATTCTTCCTGAAGTATTCAGAATGGAAATGTGCTTAAATTTTGTTTTATAATGTTGCAAAATATATACGTTCTTCTTTCATCTACAGCATAAATCGCAACTTTCTGACAATTTACATGGTGTCTGTACTACTTTTTTTATGAGTGCTTCACGTTGCATAGTCGGGTGTAGCATTCCATAGGCAGATGCTTTACTTCAACCTTAACCTAAATCTACACCCTTGACAGCCTTCAGGCGTTAGACAATGTAAGGCACTGCGTCTCACTGGGAAACCATTCATATTCAAGTAACCGACAAATTCGAAAGCTTCGTGTGTGTTTTCCAGGAAGAGCCAGCACTCATTAACGCAGGACTGTGCGATGTTTCAAAATACAACGACACTGAAAATTCAATACAACCAAGAAAAGCATCTAAACTATTTTTGTCAGTAGGCTACAGTAGGCCTCAGGCAGCAGAGCTACGTACATTTTTTTAAAAAGCATTTACACAAATATCAAAATAAGAATTTGATTAGAAATGCTATTTTGTATCCGCGGAAGTTCTTTTTACAATGACTACTGTATATTACGTGAAACGGTAAAAATTGTTGATGCCGTTATCCGACGTAACGATTTACGCAAAAAAAACCCCCAGATTTTCGGTGCTTTTTAAGGGCACGGCATCGATAGTGTTGGGATGTATCGATAGGAAGTTGATGGCGCGCGTATTGCAGAGTCGCAGCACGGCAAGCCAAGCCGACGACGGCGCTACGCACTAGACGCATATATATGTTGCGTGCGGCCTACCTCCCAGGGGCAATCAATAGCGGCGGCCGGCGCCTCGTGCACCGCTCCGACACCACGTGCCGCCACACGACGGCGAGCCACGTCGTCTCACTACACTTCCGCCATAGAGCACTTATACCCAGTTGCACCATCATGGTTCGAAACTTGATCCATGATCGTATCTGAGATCGACACAGAAAACAGTTGTACCATTCGAGTTCAGAACTGGACTGGAGATCGAGTTGCGGTTCGAAATCTCGATTCGAGATCAGCAGCCAGTCAACAAATATAGTTTGAAAATATACCAACAGATAGAACTACGTTCGATTGTTTCCTTGGGAAATTAAAACGACATTATACGTACTTGAATATTATTCAGTACAATTTGTACAAAAATAATTCACTTAAAATAGATCAAACATCGCGCATCTCGTTCTATCTATAGTGAAAAATAAGCCTATTTACATGACGTGATGACGAACCAATAGCAACATTTGTCTCATACTTAATATCGATCTCTCACTTTGGAACCAAGACCGACGAATCGGAGATCCAGAATTATGAAATTTCGTTGGTGCAACACTTTTGCATTGGAATCAAGATCAAGCTGGATCTTGATTCGGAACTAGGATCATTCGATCTCGGATCGGGGAAGGTGATGTGCAACCGGACATTAGCTACAGAGAGGCGGAGAAGTGTCGCCCATTCCGTCAACTCCAAGCGCGCACGCCGCCAAGATGGCGTCGCTAGACAGCGAGACGTTCGCCAAGCAGCACCTGCTCGCCGACTCGCCCGACAGCAGCCCGGAAAATACGGAATCTTCCGCAGCACTTAGTAACCAATAGGAGACTCGCGCGGCCAATCAGAGGAACCCGCAACGCTATCACGTCCCTGTGCAGTGCTCCGCGCAAAGTAGCAATGTCTTCTGGAACACTGTCTCGGAGGATTCAGCGCCGCGTCGCGCCGCGCTATCAAGGTTGAACCGCCGCCAACATTCCCCCCAGATCCCGTGGCGACGCTCCGACTATCTGCAACTGCCGCATCACCTCCCCCCCCCCCCCCCATTCCAAAAGCACTGCGTACATGTGTGGTCCCGCCCCCAAGTCGGCGACATGCTGCCCGTGCAAACAAACAACCCCGCTTCCTACCCCCCGTTCATACACATTTGACAACACGGTCCATTAAACAGAAATTCACTCTTCTCGATTAAATACAATCACTAAACGTTTTCTTAAGTTATTTTATTGCGCAGACACAGGGGAAGACAGTGGTGAACAGGTGTGATTCGAGACTATTACTGGGCATTATTGCATATTCGAGTAGAGTAGATACTCCACGTGATTCGGGGCCGACTATAAAGATGTTACTCGCCTCTGAGATCTACAGTACTATATATGCTATTCTAGGTGCAGTGGACACTTTTTAAGGCCCTCCCAAAAGTCATTAGCCACTAATAAATATATCTTATTGCAGCCTCTGGCGTTAACTTTTCAGAGTGTTGAAATGTGTATCCTGTGTTTATAAGTCACATTGCAATTTAAACATTTAAAAACTGCAGGGAGATAAAATTAGGGGGAAAGAAAAATTTTAAGGGCCTTAAAAAATGTTCACTTTACCGTGAACCGCCTATAGTAAGGTAATATGAAGGCAGGCGAACTAACCTTAATCGCAGCCTGGTTCTCCTTGTCGAGCAGAAACTCCATGGAGCGGGCGCGCGAGTCGGCAACGCCATCCCTGCCCCCGGGCGGCGGCAGCGACAGTGTAAGCGGCTGCGAGCCCGCCCCCAGGTCGGCCAAGGAGCGAGCCTTCTTGCCCGCGGGCACGGAGGCGGCGGCGTCCAGGTCCGTCTCGAGCAGGCCGGGTCGCGCGCCGGACATCTCCGCGGCGACTGAGGAAGCGTCGGGACGCCGGCGAGAGGGCGAGGCGCGCGGCGGCAGGGGCGGCTTGCTCGACACCACCTCCGCCCTCTCCTCCCCGGGACCGTGCAGGGGGATGATGCGCACATCCTCGTACTCGGCGCCGTCGCTCCGGCCCGGCGCCGGCGGCGGCGCCGTCGTGGGCGACTGCTGCCTCTTCTTACCCTTGTCGCGGCTCTTCTTGCCGCCGCCAAGTCGGCGCAGAGAGAAGCGCTGGAAGAAGCCGCCGAAGCGGCCGTGGCTCTTCTTGCTGGAGCTGGAGGCGGTGGAGTCGACGCTGGACTCGCGGCTGCCGCTCTCCGACACGCTACCTCGCGGCTCCATGGCCTCGCGCGCACTGACAGTTCCCTCCATCTCCAGTAGCACGCGCTCCCGCTCCGCCGACCACACTGGCACGCCCACTTGGATCCTCTGCACGACGAGCGGCTGTGCGCCGTCCTCGCCCGCGTAGCTGTCGCGCCAGCTCACGTGATCCACTGTGGGGCTGAAGTGCACCTCCCTGCCACCCGCCATCTCCTCCTCCGCATGTCCCAGCAGCAGGTCCGGGGCGCTGCACGTCACCTCGCCGTCCTGGGCGGCCGCCTCCTCGCACTGCCGCGGCTCGCTCTCGTCTAGCTGCGGCGCGCTCCGCCACTGCCCACCTCCTCCGCTAAAATTAGCGTCATCCCCCTCCCGGACCTCCAAAATTAGCGGCGCCACCGCCGAGACGCTCTTCTCGGCCGACGGCGTCCGCTCCTTGGCGCCGCCGCCGCCGCTGCTGCAGTCCGAGCAGCTCGAGTCGTCCTCGGCGCGCCGACCCTCTTGGTCGCCGAAACCGCTGTCCTCGCTCAGGTTCTCCGCCGAGCGCTGCGGTTGTCCCTGCGGCTGCGGGGCAGGGGTGTCCACCACCGGCTGCTCGGGTACGCGCGGCACTCCTGTACATCCCTGCTGCTGCAGCAAGTTGAGGCTGTCCAGGCTGCGGAAGGAGCGCAGACGCCCCGACGAGCGGAAGCTGCTGGCTCGCGACGACGACCACGAGGACAGGCGCAGGGTGTCGTCCGAGTCCTCGCCGCTGCTGCCGCCAGCCCCAGGCTCCTCGAGGCTGTCGGGCCAACGTGGCGACTCCAGAGAGTCGTAGCTGAAGGAGGAGTTGGCCGACGGCGACAGGGCGTCGTCGCCGAGGAAGGCGTCGCAGGTGGGCGAGGTGCGAAACACGGTCTCGCAGTGCCGCTCCAGGCACTCGAACTGGATGAGGCTGGACGAGCGCGACGACAAAGAGCCGCACTCCTCCATCGCCTCGTCGCCGCCGTCATCGACATCGTCGGGATCGCCAGGGGAGCGTCGACGGCGCTTCTTCGGCACGGCGAGGTCTCGCTCCGAGCCGCTCCAGTTGGCAGGGCACCCTGTCAACAAACCACCATTACATTCACTTCCTTCCATTTCCTGCCAATATCACTCATATAGGCACTGTAAAATTGGCACTTTTGAATTAATAACTATATAATTTTTTTTTTTTTCGCCTTACACATTAACTTCCAGTGCGGTAGAATATTTACACTGTGTTTATTACCTACATGACAATATTTATTTTAAAATGTGGTTAAAGGACAAGAAATGGTTGAAAGAAAAGTAACTAGGTCCTCAAACGTACTCACTTTACCGTGAACAGCCTATAACAAAAATGTCATTACCTAAAATAACAACTGCCTACATACAACGTTATAGAGACAACAGAACAACTCATGACCATTCACAATTCGTACACACATTACTTTTTTTTTTGTTTCAAACAGTAGGCATCTCTCTAATGCATAAGCATGGTACCAAAAATCACTGAAGACGTATCAAAAATAGGGTCTCTGGCAAGGAATGGGTCAATTATATACATATATACTACGTACATTCAACCGATAACTCTCATTTGTGCGGGAAAATACGTCACCAAAACGCATTACGTTTGATAAACGGATGATAAAAAGAGGGGGGGGGGGGTGTTACAGGAACGCAATTGTACTATTCACTAACTTACACGTCTTTCAGTAACTGCTTTAGACCTGATACAACAAAAAGAATCCAGCTTTTGCCGATACTATATCTGCCTCCATTGAGGGTTAATTAATTAATTAAACTTCCCATGTAAGTTTACTACTGAGAAAAAGTAAAGCTGTTTGTTAGGGGGGGGGATGGGAAGGGGAGGGTGCAGAGTAAAATAAAATAAAGTGAACAACTGGGGACCAAGATATATTCAGATGTTTCATGTAACAGTTCGGTAGGCAATCAAGCTGACCGAGTATTATCTTTTCACTGTTTTTATATGCATGTTTGCTGTCACCATGTCTGATTGAATATCATTATATTGGGCCAAAGTGCATGTAAAACGTCAATAACAAAGCTACGACAAAAATCATTTAAAATAAGTTCGGAATGTGTCACAGCCATAATTTTATTCAGTGGTTATCAGCAAACATAACATACTAGAGGAAATGCACCGAAGAACAGCAAGTCAACATCGTCCAATCCAAGCGGGTTTTACAACACAAACTGTTCGTGTGTAGAGGGCACTATGGTCGTAAGTGTATGAGGACTATTGGCCTAGCGTTGAAGCCAAGTGTCTTATCGCAGGACGTCTGAGAACACAAGGGATGTAGTTGGCTACGCGATTCCATTGCGTGTGTATCACAGTGTGTGTGTGCAATGCCTGGAAGACGATAGCGAGTGCCAGTTGAACAGTCCCGTATAGCGGGACTCCCGAGAGGGTGGCTAAACGTTCCGCTGAACTGCCACTCACTTAGGCCGTGATGTGTCAGTGGTACATCGGTGATGGAGAAGATGAAGATAAAGGGTTCCCGCAGTCGCCAAGCCCCACCAGTGCCACCTCGCTGCACTGACGAGCGCCTTGACAGAAGGAGCATTCGGGCCGCCCTTACTGACCGAGCAGCAACCACACGTGCTATCACAGCCGCCGTATCGCCCGATGTGTCTGCACGAACAATAAATAATAGATAATCTAAGTCCTGCACCAACCAAGCGCACTGGGATACGTAAAGTAGATCAAAGGTATGCCATCATACTTAAATATGTGTGCATTTTGTTTGCGAAAGGACAAGCGCGCGGACGCGGCAGGTATGAATGTGAGTAGAATAGAAAACTTTTATTTTCGGACCAGCATGACAGCACAGTTCGTGGTGGATCCTGAAGAAAAAGAGCCGATTTATATATTTGCTTTGTGGGAGTTAACGTAAAGAGTAGAATGCAGTGCGCTAGGTATAACCTGTTTATAGGCATCGGCCACCTGGAAGAGAGGTTTGGAGGAGAGGCCAGCGTCGGAACTTTTTTGAAGGTAGGTTTACGTTCTCGTGTTCCTCTGCCCCGTTTACATTTAACACCTGCTCATCGTCGTGGACTTCTCCGATGGTGCCGGGTGTGGGTGAGGGCGTGTGTGTGTGTGTGTGTGTCGGAGAGGCGAGTGGGAGATCAGTGGTGTTCAGTGATGAGAGTCATCTATACCTTGGAAAAGTGATGGTCGTGTTCGTAGACGTGAAGGTGAACGGGGTAATCCATCGTGTTTTCGCACCCGACATCCAGCCCAGCTCTGGCAACGACCATCGTCAGCTACGCCGAAAAGTACAGAGAGCTTGGGATACCGTACCCCAGAGAAACAGGTTGAGTCCTTTAAAAGAGGCCTCGTGGGACACGTGTGTAACGGAGCGAGGGAATGAGGAAATACAGTCCAGTGTGACAACAAAATACCTAGAGTAGGTGCTGGAAGTGGCCGCCACTGACTCGAGGCAGGTGTGCAGACTACACCAAAAGTTGTGAAATGCACGGCACGGACGAGGGCATGCTGCGGGATGGCATCGATAGCTGTGATAATGTTGGCCTAGAGTTCTTCGAGTATGAGTGGGTTGTTACTGTAGACCTCCCCCTTTAGAGCGCCCCACAAGAAGGAATCACAGACGGATAAATCTGGAGAACGGGGTGGTATAGGTTGGTTTGTTCCGCGGATGATGACACGATCAGGCTGCAACACCGACTCAATGCGCGCGATCGTTGCACGTGCAGTATACGTCGTGGCTCCATCCTGCTGAAAGTAAGCATTGTTGTGCTCATCCTCCGTCAGTTGTTCCGCAAAAACATTGAAAATGTGTTCGATGTAACGAGCCGAGTTCACAGTCTCATGGAAGAACACGTGTCCCACAGGGCCTCTTTTAAAGGACTCGCCCTGTATATTCAGAATTTGTATGACAGGTTACAGGCAAGAATTGCTGCACGTGTCGCTATTCGCAGTTATTACACTTCTTCTTATGGCGTCTGCTGCATGTGCTGCATTTAATGTTCTGGGTGTCCCACGAACTTGATGTTTTGATCAGTTCCACATACCACCTCCTTCTTGTGTACCAACTTTTGGTGTGGACACGTGTATTCCTACGGGATGTTCTTAAATCCATTCCCACTAGTGTAATAAATAGCACGGGAATAAGCTGGACTCTATGACCAGGACTCGGACGTCTCATTTAAAACAGCACTACAACTGGACGTTTCTGCTCGTGGAGACGGAAAATGGGAATACTTAAAAAGTCTCAGCACCACTCGGCAATGTACAAAAACCGACCAAGAAGAACTGACCAGAAGGTCGAGATCTGGCAAATAAGGTAATACAAATTGATCTTTACTTCATGCTGCACAAATTAATCAAGAGCGTAGTGGCGCACAGCGAGCGGTTGCAATGCACATCTGTGATGTATTTGGTCGTTTCTCAGTTTAGCCAGGAAAAAAAAACGTGTTCTGTAGCTGACGTGATGATGCCACGTGTACAATGACTACCTCATCACTCGCTAGTGAGAGATCGCAATACGTTCAGTACACATCAGCTCCAGGGTGGTTTCTGGGGTACAGCCTCCTGTCGTATGCTCCCTAAAGCTGAAGCCACTATAGCCCGACGAACACGACACGATAGACCAACATATAACGTCAGAGGTCGACGGAATTTCATATAGTATATTATTCAGTGTTCACATGATCCCGACGAAATTTGCCCGACAAGTGTGTTGGTTGTTGGAAAATTCTAACAATGCAAGTTATCCTTGTAATATACAATATTTGCTTTTTAAAACTCGCGATAAAGTGAATGATAATTTTACTTTTGACAATATTTGAATTTACACGAGATATAAAAAGTATTTAAAAACGAACCGGAATGTTATTTTGGCGGTAAGTTAGTTTGTTATTTACTACAGCAGGGAAATACGCAAGAAATGTTGTTTTTCTAATCTTGTATTTAGATTTTTGAGCGCCCCGACGAGTCCGACATCGGCAGAAATAGAATCTACTTTTGTCACGCTGTCGGGGCAGCGATTTTGTCGGACTGACAGCATTGGCTGCTACTCAGATACAGTCGGGTCAGGTTCGTAGGGGTATTGTGACTCCAGCTTAAGAGTGTGATTGTGAGCACGCAGCAGTATACCTTCCATGTTAGAAAAAGGTATGTAAAATCACGAAAAAGTACTGGTGACATTGAATTCAGAAATCGTCTTAAAATTGCAGCCACTATTGTTTCTTGTATAAAAGAAAAACTTTCGTAAATTTCGAAGAACTTCGCGAACCTCTCTGTAAATTTGCTCACTGTGAAAAATTTTCTGATAAACTTCCTAAAGTCTAATGGAGGTTTTTAACTTATGCACTGTATAGAAAAAATTCCACACGTCAAGATACACATATAGGAATGTTTAGAATCGTTTCTATACAAAGTTGGGAAATTTCCTACGCATTTGACTGTTTCCTGAGAAAATGTAGGAACACTACAATGAATGTATAGGGCAAGAAATTACCATTCACGCATTCTAAGCGTATACACTGGTGTGGTAAATTTCCGAATAGTTTATTAGAGTCTAGTTTCTATGCATTTCCGGTTTACAAACGGATATTGCGGAAAAGAATTTTATTTTCGTGATAGAGGTGTTTCAGAGTAAGACATTTTTGAAGGCTTGTTTATACTGGAGCGATGTAATTGAAATACTAATAAAAAATACGTGGGTGCCAGACCTAACTCTCGCTTACCTCACTCGTATGGCAATATGTGGTATAAACAAATTACGTGGAGTGAGGTAACGCACATAGTTCTTATCAGTTTCAGGAAAGGTTTGCGCGTTTAACGTGTTATTAATTGTTACATGTGGCTTGTGCCACTTTTTGATAACTGAAAAAAAAAAAAAAAAAAAAAAACGTGTTTATAGGTTCTTCACGATAAAATGAACACTTTTGAAAGCTCTGCTTAAGATATACTTGTATACGCGTTGTGTATTCCTCCGCCTTATGTAAAATTAACAGTGCTATGGGCCTCATCACTTTATTCGTGCGTCGGTCAAATGAAACTGTGAAATTATTAAGAAAGTAAATACTGCCCAAACCTGCTCATTTTTACACTTCGATGCATAAAAAAAACAGAAAGAGAAAGAATTAATTGTAAGTTCTCACAAATTGTTACCCAGCACTTTTTATTCGACGTAAAAATATGGGACTACTTTCCCTCCATCGTTACCAACTTTACTGGGTTACTGGGCGAATGTCACTGAGTGCGCCCATTAAAGTATATACAGGTACACTTTTTTCCTAAGGTTCATTTCTAAAATGCTCACTTTATCGTGAACAGCCTTCAGTGACATGAACGGACTATACAGGACAATTGTTTGGTTTTGGCCACAAAGAACTCTCCATGTATCTTCGGCTTTGCTCGTTTCCGAAACTACGACGGGTTCGATTCCCGGCGGGGTCGCTCC
Source organism: Dryococelus australis (assembly GCA_029891345.1). Taxonomy (NCBI): domain Eukaryota; kingdom Metazoa; phylum Arthropoda; class Insecta; order Phasmatodea; family Phasmatidae; genus Dryococelus; species Dryococelus australis. The sequence goes on from CM056999.1 coordinate 61,700,525, forward strand.
CGGATTTTAGCGTGTGGGAATCGTGCCGGGCGGGTTTTCTCGGTAATCTCCCGTTTCCCCCCGCGCTTTTCATTCCGGGGCTGCTCCATACTCACCTCGATTCACCCTCATCGACTCTCAAGACCTCGAAATTAACAGCCGCCCAAATATCTCCACTAACTCCGGAACTACAGGGATTACGGCGAGGTTCCGTATTTTGTACACTTGATGCCCGTTTGCGTCTTTCGTAATTAAGGGGAATACTCGGTAAAAAATTTCAAATGTCTCAAGGTCAGGCCTGGCCATAAGGAAGCATTCCGTCAAACCCTTCCAATATAGCGACATGCACTGTAGGATGTTATTACACGCGATAAAAGCCAAGGATTAAACTACAGATGCCAATTCGCATACTTTTCTTCTTTCCCTTAATAAAACTGCGCAGGAAAGCCTTAAAAGTACCATTATGAACCATTTTCACTATTTTTTCTCCATTATGAATACATAACATATGATAGAAGTTAAAAAAAGCGCGGTTGTACATACTTTCTTTTTACCTACCCTGGTAACAATTCTGTTTTATAGACCGTTTATGTACTGAGACACGCATATATAGGCTGTTCACGGTAAAGTGAGGCCCTGCCTGCATATATTTTAATGGGCGTACTGATGACATGCGCCCACAGAAGTTCGTAATAATAGATGGAAAATAGTTCCATAACTTAACGTCGAATAAAAAGTGTTTAGTAACCATTTGTGATAACTTAAAGTTATTTATTTCGCCTTCTGTTTTTTTTTTATTCGAAGTGTTAAAATGACCAGATTTGTAACACATTTTCTTTCCTTTTAATTCCACAGTTTCACCTAACCGACGCATGATTAAAGTGATGAGGCCCATGGTAATGTTAATTTTACATAAGGCGGAGGAATACACAACGTACATACAAGTAGCTCTTAAGCAGGGCTTTCAAAAGTGCTCATTTTACAGCGAACAGTTTATACTCACAAACACTACTGTAAAAATTTCCGTCAGTGTAAGGACCTTTTTTTTTTTTAACAGTACTGCAACAGGACATTAGGCCTATCCGTCACTGGCAATAGAATGCCGTTGAGCGAGATCGAAACGGAGGAAAATCCGAACTCCGGAATTCGCGAGTTCAACGAGGCTGCCGGCTATTCTGGGATATCCGTGGCCCCACAGCGACGCATCAAATTCCTACGGGGATCACAGCTCCCCCCCCCCCCCCTCATTTTAACCCCATACGACTTCAGTCTGCATCAGATATGAGCCTCCATCTCGTGCAGCTTCACCTCAGCGCACTGTTTGCCAGAACACACTTATCTCCCAAATATGTCCAACTCGTCAGCTATAGTCTATACGCGGATTCTTCACACATTTTGAATCAAACTTTTGAAATATCACCCAATTCTTAACATTAATTGGTATCGTGGTGTGTAGGCTACATGGCGAATTGGGCGTAGAGTACATCGAAACCACGTGTATCTTACGTGACATATATGTAAATTCATTGGTCCGTATAATATGCACAAGGATCGTATAACGTTACCGGGAGAAAAAAGGGGAGACACAGAATCATCAGTCATTTTATTTGCAGTTTACGCGACTGAGGTAGAGAACGCTTATTCGCAGTCGTGCAGGGATGGTTGTGGACGTTTGTTTATTTACTCCACGAAAATAGCACGTGCTTGAAAGTGTTCCGTCTTGGCCACCCCATAGACGCTGATTAGTTTGTTAAAATCGTCTAGGTCTGAAGTAACGAGCTGTGTGGTTTTGCCGCACCTTCAAGAAACACGAGAAAGTCTGTCTTGCGAAGCCTTGTGCCTGTATCGCGTTTACGAGGTGGGCGGACAGGATCTGCCGTAATGTGCCACGCCGTCACATTCGGTATCGTGTTGCTGAGACGGACGAGTGGGCTCGGCAGAAGAAAGTCAGGCCCAAGTGTCGTATCAAGCTCGAAATACCCACGTCCTTGCGCTTCCCGTTATAATCACGGGGTCGCAGGGTCGACGGACTCAGGTACGCCTGTGAGGTCACCGTCATCTTCGTCCAAGCACGAGCACAGAGTAAATAAACACACGGGGACGAGATGGCGTGACGGTCGCTTTGAACTGGGCGTGCCCATCCTCTGATTGGTTGTGCGAGGCTCTGGGTGAACAGGCCTTGTGTCTGATTGGCTACCGCGTGCTGCTACATGCGCCCTATTCGCTGGGCTACTGGCTGGCGAGGAAGTTACCACGCGCTGATTGGCGAACGGCGTTCCGCCATATTGGTGGTAAGTGCGGCTGGAGTTCGCGGAATAAGTAGCTATTTCAGCTCTGCATTATTATTTTACTCTGTGTCACGTGCGTGCGGTACTGTATTTGTTTCTTACGTCGCCTTGTTTTGTTGAGAAAAAGAAAAACAACTTTTGACTATACAGGCCACCGAACTATATGTTTAAATTCTCTGTCGTGTTGGGTGCGTCGTTTACTGTACCCCTGGATAAAGACGTGTGCTTAACTTTAAATACGATTCTTCAATAAATCCTTGTCGGACGGCGCAGCGGTCGGCAATTTTTCTCGTGGACCCCCCCCCCCCCTTTTTTTTCAATCCGGCGATGCTCCACACTCATGCCAATCACCTTCATCGGCTCTCAAGACCTCGCTCTTAAGAGCAGCCCAAGTCTCTTCACTCACTCATTCAATAAATCGCTGATCATGTAAGTAATTTCTAAGCTACTGCGAATTCAAGGCACTTTCCCCCCACCACAAATAGTACCAAAATTGCTGTACGATCTGTTTTATGAGTGTCGCGCTGAAAGAATCTGAGACAGAAGTCGTGGATAAGTCGACGCCATTCTTCTGAAGCATGCTTCAAAATAACATTTACAGCACAAGAGCAGAACCGCTCTACCGAAATCAAACCCTTACAGCTTTTAATCTAAGACTGTGTTCACTTAAAAATAAATCAGCTGAAGTGGAAATGATAACATTACAAAATTATACTAAACTGTCCGTAGTTCAGCAAATAAAAATGCTTCCAAAAGAGTTGTCAAATAATAGATTGCCCAAACACACACCTTTTTCGGGAGTCCTATATAGTATGAGAAACGAAAATGATAGGCCCTAATTAATCCATTCAAACAATTTTTAATTTATTCACGTGTGGAGCTGCAGACTTCTCTTTTGATGCTCTTGTTTCAAAGACGCGGCTAAAATATTTTTGCAATAAGAGAGTAATGATTTTTATAATACGAAAAATGTTTGAAATAATTAGTAAAACCACAATAAATAACATCCACTAGTAAAAAGAATCTGAAGACAATACGATTTAAAAAAATCCGAGATGATAAATAAAACAGGTTGGCCTTGAGTTGAGGCCGTGCTCCAAGTAGTTTGCTTTTAGTTTTTTGTAGTTTGTATTTTAGATTTTATAAGATTTTAATTTGAACAACACGGCAGTCGCTGTTAAGCATGCAATGCTGCTAGCCCTTTTACAACACGACTTGGCTGACACCGGATATTGAATATGAAATTTAAACTAAAAACACGGGAGTTCTTCAAATGGGATACAACACCACATACAATGTTTGAAACACTGCTTAAAATATAATATCATCACATTAAAACAATAAAGGCATTGAATTGTTAGGAAATAATTATTAAATATTGAAAAAAAAATACATCATGAATACTTCTGTAAATTACTTTAATAATTAATTAGTTATTTTGTTACATTTCACAAAAAAAAAAAAAAACAGAAGGCACAGAACAAGGTTTGAACACTTTCCATTATAAGTAAATAAAAAATTTCTGAATGACTAACAATCATAAATAACACGTAAATTCACACCCGTTAACTGAATATTGAGTACAAGTAACCTTTTAATAATCAAGGGTGCAAATCTAATAAAACACGCATTTAGCTTCAAGCGTCAGCAGAAAAAGAAACAGAATATATAAAAATACACCTTGGCTCCATTTCAACATGAAGTTAAATTACAATTATCCAAAAATTCACTTGACCAAAACAGCTTTTAAATGGCACATTCTTTCTTGACTATAGTATATTGCTTAGCATCCATTTGTTTCTATGAAAAACCACAGAAGGGAGGGTAGCGAATGTTCGCCCATAAGAGCCTCGGTTTCCATAAAACACAATTATTATAAAGCTATTTAAAACAATTACTGTGTGAGGCGGCCGTGTTGCACACGTCAAAGCTCCAGCCGATAAAAAATTATCATAATGAACAAGACGACAATTGGAAATAATTACGCCCTAAAACGATGCAGTCGTGGAAACGTTGAAAACAACAAACATTTAAACGTACTTGGGCGGCAGAGAAAGGACGATCACGACACGTTAAAAAAGGACACACACCAACGCGACACCAAGCCAAAAGACTTCGGAAGGGCGGCCAAAACCAAAATTTAGAAATGGACCGGCACGACTGCACACCCAAGGTACTACACAACCACGCCACACAAATTACACCTTACACTAAGAAAAAGGTTTTGTGGTTTTGTTGAATCAAACAAGATTTGTTTGGTGCAAGCAAATTATTTGTTTGTATAGGGGCAACGAAATATTTTGTTGCTGAAACCAAATTATTTTGTTGTTCGTATTTGGTTGCCCCAAACTGTAAGATTTGGTTGATGCAAGTACAGATTTGTTTGACTATACGTACATTAAACAGTTTGGGCCGATAAAAAAAAATTTTTAAGATTAGTAATATCAGTTAATGTAACAACTGATGATGCCGGAAAGCTTACAAATAGATATACTCCAAATATTGGGCAACATGTGCAAACAAATATTTCAAGTTTTGCAGTTTTACTTGTCAGTTTCTTGTTGCATTGTTTTATTAATGTGTTTATACGATTGTTAAGCATCAACAGATGTACTAACAAACACGATCGAAAGAAACCCTGTTTAATCAGAGACGTTACAATAATTTTATTGTTATTTAGTGTTTGTCTGTGATATTGGAACAATGTTCTTTGTTAGAAACACTTCGCGGTTTGCATCGGCATCGTTGGTAACGTCTAATTGCTATGTTTTTTATGTATACTTCATACTTTATTGCTTTCTTGCGTATATTCCAAACTTTTTATGAGGTTGACAAAACGCAAACGAAAATTACAAAAATACGTCATCGATTTTCGAAACAAAATCGGTCACGTGACCATTCTGTTAGTAAAAAATGTCAACAGCTCGAGTATGTCGGCTTGGTTATTCCATAGACTAAAGACGAGGTAGACAGCTGATTCGAATTCTGCGCGTGTACACAACACTGACCTACGCCGAAGGAACACGGCTGTCAAAGTCACGTGGTCAACAGTGTTGGACACGTTTGTCAATATCTTAATTTTCAAAAGACAAGCAATTTTACAGGATTAAAATACTTTTAAGAATTTGAATTTAATCAAACTGTATTACAAATTTGTCAGGGGAAGTATACATACATCTCAAAGCACTTGTTTACTAAACAGTGTTCCAACATCAAATCCACGCCGTTTTTGCTAGTCGTGTTGACAGGCAGGTAGTTGAACGTTGGGACACGCGAGACTGGATGTGCGCAGCCAGCGCCAGCGAGGTCTTGCTACCTCATCTTTAGTCTACGTGTTATTCTAGCGACATGCATTGCAAACGTTCTATTCCGAGGCGTGGCACGGCAGCGCTGTTGCTCAATCGCACAACGAGCTACGCCGCGCTGGAGGCCGGGACGAGCTCGCCAATGCGTGTTATCCCACCAGCCATCATCAAGCACTGCCTTCTCTGTCCGACCACCGAGAGCACACGCCACACACGTAGATGCTCCCAATGGCGATGTGCTCTCCTACGTCTCCTGAGTGACTCGGCTAGCCGCCATTTATCACATTGTGAATACTAACTTAGGCACTATCCCAATTCCATGTCCATACTTCGCTCCGCCTGTGACGTGACGTCACTAAGTGTATACTAGCACCACCCCAATTTCTAGTATAGTATACACCATAGACTACAGCTGAGGTAGACCGATCTCGCTGGCTGCGCACAACCATTAATCTCCATGTCCCAACAATGAACTGCTTTTTTGTCAATACAGCTAGCAAAAGTGGCGTGGATTGGGTTTGAGGATAGAACACTGTTCAGTAAAAAAGTGCTTTTGAGATGTTTTTATACTTCCTCTAACCAATTTGCAATGCTTTTTGATTAAATTCAAACTGGTAAAAGTATTTTATTCATAAAATAGTGCTTGCCATTTAAAAATTAAGATATAAACAAACACGTTCATCACTGTTGACCATGTGACTTTGACAGTTGTGTTCCTTTGGGGTAGGTCAGTGTTGGGTTCAAGCGCAGAAGACGAATAAGCGGTCTAGTTCAGCTTTAGTCTATAGTATATACAGCATCTGTAATTGCCAAATACACGATCGCCATGTTTGCTTTCAAACGTCGCGTACATAACCTATGATGTGAACTATTTGAGGTTCTATTTACCCGCCGTCTTATTGCTCTGCAACTCAACCACTGTGCAACATTATTTCTGCGTTTATAATAATCTAACTGTTACACGTGACAAAATGCATTATTGATATTTTTTGCAACAACACTAAACAACACGGTAGATATAAACGACACCAAAGACAACCAACATAGAACACAAAATGTTTTATAGCAAAAACCATAGAGTATGGTAGTTCAAAATGACAAAACACGTGTTTACTTTCTAGTAGTTCGTGTTATTTACGCCAGGTTGTGTGACGAGTCAAGTACAGCCAGAAAAAACCCGTCCCAATATTGAGGGTAAATACACACAACGGCAAATACGAATATGTATATACTTAACAAGTATGTACTAATAATAGAGAAACAGCCTTAGGCATGCAGGCAGGGATACATGATCCCCCTTGAATAAGGGGGTGGGGGAGGGGCACTCCGAATTTTCGTAATAGAGGCACAACTTAACATTTGTACCTCCACTCCCCAACTGTCGATGTCCTTTAGTATTGTAACTGTGCAATGAAAGTAATCTTAATTCTAGCATAAGTGGAATATTTCAGCACTGTATTTGCGAACCTGAATTCCAAAGCATGCAAACTCCAAAAACGCCGAAACTGCGATAAGATTCAAAACGTCCTATTCATTCAAATGTGGACGGTGTCATACCACAAAAACATACCAACTCCACTTTTAAACCTGTAAATCTGGCAGTTGAATATAAATATGAATTCCAAATCATGATATATCCATGGAGTTAGCATGGTTTGGTCGTCAAGGTATAGATAGAGTTAGCATGGTAGTGAGTCAGGTGCCACATACCGAAAGCAGTACCCGCTGGTATTACAGTTCTAGCAATAAGTGGTAGCACATACATTGACCACGAGTACTTTTGCATTCATATTCGTGTTTTGATTCTGGAGGTTGGTACAGTTGCCTAGTTAAAAAGCTGATAGCTCGCCTACAACGGCAAACATGTCGAGTTCGGATGAATCAAAATACTATGTCCACGAAAAAAAGAAAGATAAACGAGTCGTCATGGAAAAGAACGTCATAATGTTTCTAGCTTGTGGGGAAACGATAGCAGGGAGGGAGGTTATATTGCAAACCTTCAGTGAGATGGCAAGCAAAGAAATCCAGGCTACATATTTAGCTACGCTTGTCCTACCTACTCCAGTACAACGACGTCGCTCAAAAGATGCTAAAAACTGTAAGTTGAAATGTTCTAGTTACACATATCGACCGAAAGATCCACTGAAGAAGACTGGAGGTGTAATTTGTCAGAAAGTTTCTGCGCTGTGCTCCCCGGACGCACGTTAGTTGACATCTCATCTCATATGCCTCTGCGGTGTGATAATGTATGTGGGTAGGGGGGTGGATGTCGACATAACAACAAGCAACACTACTATAGGTTGTTCGCGGTAAAATGAGCACTTTTGGAAGCCCTGCATAAGATTTACTTGTATAAAAAATGTGTAACATTCCGCCTTATGCAAAATTAACATTGCCATGGGCCTCGTCACTTTATTCATGCGCCGGTCAGGTGCAACTGTAAAATTATTACACAACACAATATTTTGCAAATCTGCTCATGTTTACACTTCGATCCATTAAATTAAAACAGAAAGTGAAACAAATAATTTAAGCTATCACAAATTGTTACCCGATACTTTTTATTCGACGTTCAAATATGGAACTACTTACTTTCCATTCATCGTTACCAACTTTACTGGGCGCATGTCAGTCATTTAGCCCGTTAAACTATATGCAGGTAGGGATAGTGACTTTTTCTAAGGTTGATGTCGAAAGTGCTCACTTTATCGTGAACAGCCTTTACCAACGTGCAACTCAATGCCGCCACACGTTAGATGACCACGGCGGCTATCAGCAATGCATGGGGTGGCATTTGGGTTGGGAACGGCCACATTCAGCTCGCCCTCCCGCTTTAGAGGCCCGTGTAGTACATATGTAAAGCTACTTTTAGTGGCAGATTCACTTTGAAGGTAACATGAAGCGGCTTACGTTAACTTTACGTTATCGTTACGTTAAGGTGTAGATCGCGCAGCAATGCATTCGCATTGAATTAAGAGCGACGTAAAGGTAAATTTTCAACGCTATAAGTTGACCCAACTTCAACATAACATGAAGGTAACGTTTAAGTTTGCCAAATCAAATTCAAGGGATGACACTTTTCTTTTATTTACTATATTCATTTTTATTCCTACCAACTTCATGCCAGTTACAAATTCGTTTGTAAGTACTTGAATGACAAACTGACGATATTCAAAATATCTGAGGGGCCGCGATGGCTGAGCGGTTAGACTGCTCACCTCCCACCAAGTCGAACCGGGTTCAATCTCCGGTCGGATCATTCCCGGATTTTTCCAAGTAGGGATCGTGCCAGACGCTATCACTGGTCAGCGGGTTTTCTCGGGGATCTCCCGTTTCCAGGCGCTGCTCCATTCTCCCCTCATTTCACTCTCATCGGCTCTCAAGACCTCATTGTTAAGAGCCGCCATAATTTCTCAACTAACTCGACTCACAAACTCTGAAACTGAAGAACATATTGGGGTAAAAACTGGTGTCAATTTTTGTGAGAGATGAGGTTATTATTGGCATGTAGAAGCAAATATTTTAAATATTATAACAGCTGCTCATTTGTATGTTTAGTTTTAAATGTACACATGTATACAGTAGGCATTTTATTTTCAAATCCCAGATACAGCGTATTTGGTAGTATAGAACTATAACTTATCGCAGAAGAGTCTTTCTACAGGTACGATTTTATATATTTAAAAAAAAATACATTTTGACATAGAGTAATCGCAAAAGTAATAGAACGAGAGTTATACTAACTTTACTATGAATTGGCCTTTAACGCCTTGTACGTAGAACAAGGCGCTGGGGTGGCGGTTAATTCAGTGTTGCTAAATATGCGTGAAATGGTGGATAATAATCTTGGGGCCGGCAGGTGGCCCGACAGTAGCGCGAACACAGCTTACGCGCCTTCCATATACAGAATGTATCTAAATTCAACCGACAAACTTCGGTTGTAGGTTAATAACAAAAAAAAAATGAATTGAAAACATATACAACCTATGGTCTAAAGTGAATACTCAGGGTGGTACACATCTTTGAAGTTGGACCTGGAACACTTGTTTATTGCAAATATTGGAGATAATATTTAAGATGGAACACCAATTGTCTGGATAATGGTTAACTGAACAAAGATCTTCAAACACCACATCACTTGTCGCTGTCATCAAAGTATTTCATGTAAATAATCACTGTTACTACCGCTATTTCGAACTTACACCCATGTAGCGGTAGCATATTTGGTATTTAAAGTATGGATTATTAATACTCATGTCACAACTAACAAAAATGTGACCTTGTGTAAATACCCTATACCTCACCGTTTTCGAGTAATTCGTGTTCTACTTTCAAAAGAATATTTACCAATATCTGGCAGGTGTGGCATCCACAATACCCAATAACGCAATTTTGTGGTTATTGAAGGGAGGGTAAGATTCCAGAAAGAGTTACATTACAGTGGTACTATAATAAACTATTTCTTCTACTACAACTTCAGAAATGTGTACTTCCCTTAAAATTAATCTTATACCATATGTCATAAATATCTTTTCAACTTATTTTTTCGTGATTAACGTACACCGGAAGTCTGTCGGTCGAATTTAGATACATCCTGTATAGTAGGTTGACGAATAATTTAGCACTTCTTAAATCAACATTCGATTTAAAAAAGTCCTACATGTTAAGGCGATTGCATAACCAGATCTATTTTTGCGTCTCAGGCCCAAAATCATCTAAGGCACTACAAAGACTAGTCATTCTAGCGTTCACTTCAACGCGCGTTTAGTATTGCAGCTTTCAATTCTTTCAAACTTTTCCAAGCTGTGTTACAAACTAATGAACTATAAAATTATGTCAGTTTTAAATTAAACATGTTTAGTTGTTATCTGGTTGGAAACTGGAGTTTAAATTTAAATCCTTACTCATATTAATTTATATAGAATGGAAATTCGCTACGAAAATTCGTAGTTCTTGGCACCCTTCGAAAAGAAACCGTAAATTATATTGACTGGTAACCTTGACCGAGCACATATACACCACCTTTCATCTACGGATTGTGTAGATAATGAAGTCTTCCCCTTAAATGCCCTAGAAATAAATATCATTACTGGAGGGTTCTGTTCTGATCCTGACGTATATTGCTGCACCAATCAAACTATTTATCACAGTAATATAATGTTAATGTTATGGCCGCAAAAATTCCCAACATTCCGTAAAACTTTTTATGCAAAAAAGACGTAGTGCACTGTTGTTCTCAGTAGTGTTCTTCAAAGAGAACCTGGAAAAAATTATGTTACTGAATCTGCTAGCATTCTTATTGTGCAATGTATTCACTTATACGAAATATTGCTCTTTACTTTCAAAAACAAAATTAAATATATAAAAAATTTGATATTCATTGACATCAACACACATACAAACAGATTTCTATATTAATAGAGCAAACAATGAAAAAACAAAATATATGAAGAATTCTGGTACAAAATCCTTTAGTACGCAACCGCAAACCATAAAATCTATATGTAAGTCCCGACATTTTAAAACAAAGTATTTGGAAATCAATACATTATTTTATTATGTAAATTCATTTTCTGGCCATAGTTTCAGATATAAAAAAATTCCGAGTACTGGAGCTCTTATTCGTATAAATGTAGTTGCCTAATTTTCCAGTTTGTGTTATTCTTTTACTTAATTATCATACTGTTCCATTTTACCCAAATGTAATTGATTTCACAACAGCCTATAATAATCCTTATAATTTTAATTAGTGTTTCTATTTGTGCTGAGCTCTTGTGTGTATTATTTGTGTCCAGGCTTCCGCTTGTATTTGTACTATTTGTATTGTTTTTACGAGTTATGTAGCATATAACTGCTCTACAGAACAATAAATAAATAAAATTAAATATATTTAATTACAAGTGCGTAAAATAAATCAATCAATCAATCAACATAGCCAATCTCGCGTTTTTACCCATAGATACAAAAAAATAAAGCGGGTGAAGGGTCAGTGAAGATATTTGGGCGGCTCTTAATAGCGACGTCTTGAGAGCCGATGAGGGTGATTGAAGTGAATATGGAGCGGCGCTGGATGGGGGGGGGGGCAAGGGGAAGCGGGAGATTCCAAAGAAAACCCACCGACCAACGGCATCGCCCCGCATGATTCCCACTTGCGAAAGTCCAGTGACCCGGCCGGGGATTGAACCCGGTCCGCCTTGGTGGGAGGTGAGCGTGCTAACCGCTCAACTACCGCGGCCCCATTTAAGCGGGTGTTTGGCGACCTGGAAAACATGGAAAAGTCGGGAAAAATAAGAAAAATTTGGTGATCAGAGAAAAGTCAAGGAATTCCGTGAGATTGTCAAAATTGTTTTCGCGATATCGTTTTTACTACATGATAATTACTTATTTAACAGAATTTTCCTACCCAAAATTAAGGTGCAGGCTTAAAGCAACACAACTTCATTAGCACAGTTTTGAGTGGGGTAGTAAAAAGGCGGAACTAGCAGTGATCAATTAATATATTTGAGAGTGTAGCTACTTTAATGCATTTGGCCGCAGTAAAATGTAAGTACAAGAAAACTACAACTAACCCTACGTAGGTGTTTCACTCAACATTTCATTTCATTTGTGCACTGACGTTCGGAATAATAAATTTTCAAGTTTTGTAATTTGCGTAAAAATGTAAGGGCGTCCAGTATATTTTAATAATAATTTATAATATAAATATATATATAAATAAAAAATATATAAATAAATATAAATAAATAATAATAAATAATTTAATTATATATATGAATGTTTTCTTGTTTGTCTGGTATGCGTTCTTATACCATTCAACCGATTGCGATGAAACTTTGGCAAGTTGTGCGCACGCCCGCGAAGGTTTCTGAGTTGGTAAAACCATTTTACAATAGGTGGCGCGCGAGTCGTTTCAACAGATGTGTTTATTCTAGCTATTGTCTTACAAAATACAGATGATGAACGAAGATGACGTACCTAATCAAAATATGACAATTTGTTCCGTTTCAGATCTACAATCTACGGGAACAGATCAGGGATTTGATTATTTATTGACATTTATTCTAAACAAAACATTGTTTAATATTACTTTTATAAACAAGACTAATTACTAATTTGTAACTTCACGTTACATTTAACTGCACTATCGTTTGAATCTAGTTGATTTAGAGCACAAAGAATATGTTTTATTCGTCCATCATTTCATACGTTACCTAATCTCCTAATAGCATTATATATAATTTCTAGGTACATTGCCTTGACGAACCCGGTATTTATAGAATAATACATGCATTTATTATATTACTATATCTGATATAGTTTAGCGGCAGTTCGTGTGTGACATAATAAATGGTGTTGATTGTGAATTTGGAATTGTCATCACAAAGCATTTCTTTCGCTGTCAAATCAAATATACCACCCAAACGAAAAGCGATTGGCCGATCTACACCTCAAGCAAAAAGGAAAAAGGCATCACGAGCTTCAGAAACTGACGAGCAACGGGAAGTAAGACTGGAAACCGCTCGAGTACGCGCTGCTCGATTCAGACGAACACTGCACGCTGATTTAGATCTTGGTGCATTCCATTACGATGCAAATTATGATTACAGTCTTCATCCAAGTGGGGTTATTGGAAGAATGGATAAATTATGCGTGTATTGGAGTGCCCTTAAATATATGATATGCCATTCGAGTTCAAACGTTTGCAGTTTCCGGTGCGACTCGCATTTGCAATGACCATCAAACAAGGCACAAAGACAATCGCTACAAGTATGTTGACTAAATTTGGAAAATCGATGCTTCTCACATGGACAGCTATATGTGGCCTGCTCACGCGTCGGAAAACCTTCTGACATATTCGTGTACGCACCAGAAGGAAAAACAAAAAATATTGTGTATCCAAAAGCACTTCAATAAACAGATTACAAACACTTTCTTTCTTTGCGTGACATTGCAATGCATACCGGATACCCGGTAGTATATCAATATTTTGCAATAACGGGCGTTGCTAAAGTATTTAAATAATATGTTCGCTATTGTTGCCTCTATTTTCTTGGAGAATTTTGATTTCTAACTGCAAAACTTGGAAAAGTTAGCTTTTTTAATCCTTATTTGCTGGATATCCTGTGAAATGCTTAGGAGTTAATACAACTGCTGATTTAAGTGCTAGAATAAGTGGTTTGTAGTAGGTACGGTTTTATGAACAAAAGCCAATATTGATTATTAATTACAAATTCGTGTTTTATGGTTTTGATATACAAGAAACTATAACGTCTGTAAATGATCAAGTGACATTTTTCTTAAAATAAGCATGTTAAAATAAGTTTTCCTGAGCAAGGCTTGAACATACATTCGTTAGTACATATTTTTTCGCACCCTACCCACTGAGCTACTATATATATATATATATATATATATATATATATATATATATATATATATAATATATATAATCAGATTTTGTTTTCCACGTTGTAGTTATTATGGCTGCCCTCATTATCTCTGTTCCCAGAATAAAAGTATTGTTAATCAGTTCAAAAACACTATATATTTATACCTTCTGTTATAATAACACAGTGACTACTTCACACGGCCTTAAATTAGACGTAGGTTTCCAATCCACCCGTCTGCAATTCTGCATACAAAGTGCACATCTACTTTCGTCAGGATGAAATCTAAACAACAGACAAGTGGCAACTTAGCTGTTCACACATTTCGGCACAAAACAACCGACCACTATGAACGAAAAATCATCATATCGAGGCAATTCTGCCGAACCATCCGCGTGTCTCCCAACGTTTACTTACCATGGATACTGCGGAAAGCAGAACCTGGAATTTTATCGGCTATTTGTAGCACGCTACCTACCGCACGTTTGGCCAAAAATGAGGGACGATTATACCCCGTCTTTAGTGCCATACGCGTGTCACGCACGTCATCGCCTCTAAGAGCAAGGCTTTTAATAAGTGTTGTGATCGTGTAGCGTGTATACTTCATGGGACTAAGAGGTGACCCTACCATTTCACTGATGGAGAGCCTGTAGCGAAGTTCAATACAGGCTCCTGTCGTAGATTCGCTCGTGTCAGGGTAGCATGATTTAACCCATTCAAACCTAGTATACACAGTTGTGTACATTACGCACGAGCAGATAATTATTGGTCTCTGCTGCACACTGCGAAGCTCAATGACCAATGATCTTACGTGTAAGTCAATTACTCGTAAACCGTCTTACTGCTCTAGGTCATAATTGCTTCATATAACTGTAGCCGAACATAATATAGCCTACAGCTCGTTGATTGTAACAACGAAACAAGTGTTGTGTTGATTGAATTACAGCGCGCATTATACTTTTTTTTTTGTTTGCAACACCTGGAGCAGTGAATTAAAGTGGGTTGAAAGGGTTAATATACAGCACTCTCATAAATCAGTTTTTAACTACACTTGTTTACAAAAAAAATTGATGACCTTGAAGGAATCGCGCGAGAAAAACGAAGGTTGCCATACAGAATCGTCACAGCCCGACATGTGTCCCATTTGCGTTTAATGCGGTTTGCTTCCGCGGACGTTCCACTAAGGGCCATACATGTCCCTCCATTATTCGTAACTACAAGACACCTAATAAGGTCTTAGTAGTAGTGTGAGCATTGCGAGCCACAGAGCCAAGTTCAGTGAACACGCAGCATGTCCCGACGGCAAATTCTACAACCCTTCGTCCAGCTGGATGAATTTGAGAGAGACTGCATCGTCAACCTGCGATAGGAAGGTTGGACGTCTCGGCGCACTGCTCGCCACTTGAACCATTCTGCCTGCACTGTGAGTCGGTGTTGGACGCAGAGGGAACGAGGGTACACACGTATGTTGAGTAGGCTCGGGTAGACCCCGTGAACCACCAGCAGGGAGGATTGTTTCATCGTGCGACAGGCTGTAATCACTTCACGGGCATCGCTGCACACCTTCCAGGGACATATCGCGGGCAGCTGGGGATACGCCTTGAGTACACTAGTACTATACTTAGGTGGCTAACAGAACAGAATCTGTAAGACTCGGCGTCCCTAACGACGTCTATCATTACAACCTGAGCATCGCTGAATATGTGTGACCTTCTGCCGTGAGCATGGCAGCTTGCAGACTTGGCGACGGGCGGTGTTCAGCGACGAAGCCACACTGTAAGAAATTGTTTGCGAATTTACTACACCAGTTTATACGTATAGTGAGAAAACGCGGATGGCAAAGATTTTACCATACACTTATGGTAGCCTTTTACATTTGCTAAAGAGAGAGTCAAATGCCTAGGGACATTTCCAACTTTCTATATTATAATTTCTAAATTCGCAACCTGGTGTATGGTAATTTTCTCGTACAAGATATGGGTTAAAAACTTCCATTGCAGGTTAGGAAGTTTACCAGAATATTTTTTACAGAGCACGTTTTAACTCACTGGCGCGGTGAAACCGCCACAACGTACGGATATGGAGATCAAAGCCGCCACTCGCCGTATTCGAGTCTGGGAGAGATTCCCGTAACGTGACTGTATTCTGCGCCGTTTCCTGACAAAAGACGTATGGTCCGTTCTTTTTTTTCCTGGCAACACTGTAACGGTAACTTCATACCTGCAAATGTTGCAGACCTGACTATAACCACAGTGACAGGCAGGTTCCGTTGGTTTCTTTTCCCAGCAGGACGGAGCATCACAGCACTAGCACTTGCAACTCCGAACATTCCTGAAGAACGAGCTTCCGCATCCATGGATCGGCCGTCAGGGACATGGTGATTTGGCATTACACCTCTGGCCACCACGGTCACCTGATCTCACTGTCTCACTTTGTGTATTTTACATTTGAATTCACGATATATTAAAGTTAAACACTGTAATAACATCTAAAGACTGTTCACGATAAAGTGAGCACTTTAGAAATGAACCTTAGAAAAAAGACACTACCCTTGCATGCATATATTTAAATGGGCGCGCTGAGTGACATTCGCCCAGTATAGTTGGTAACGAAGTATGGAAAGTAGTTCCATATCTTAACGTCGAATAAAAAGTGTTCGGTAACCATTTCTGATAACTTAAAATGATATCTTTCGCGTTCTCTTTTTTTTTAATACATCAAAGTGTTTAAATGAGCAAATTTGTGAATTTTTTTTTACTTTCTTAATAATTTCACATTTTCATTTGACCAAAGCATGAATAAAGTGATGAGACCTATGGTTATGTTAATTTTACATAAGGCGGAGGAATATCCAACATGTATACAAGTATATCTTAAGCAGGGCTTTCAAAAGTGCTCACTTTACCGTGAACAGTCTATACCAAACATATACACCCAGATATGGATGCTGGATGTGTGTATCTATTTGTGTTGATTTAAATAAAGAAAATAATTGGCGAAAAGCACATTTTAGTGTTTTTTTTTACTGCTTGCAAAATACAACTCAGGAAACAAAAATTCCCGTGGACACATCATGGATTAAAACGCCTTAATAAAGCAAATACAAAAAAAAAACTTGATGCTATTCAATTAGGGTTTAAAATGTAAAGTAGTTTTCTATCACACAGGATCGTATCAAGTGAACACGCCAAGTCTTCGCTGTGTAACAATGGGGTTTTCAATGAACGCTTAAATCGTACTGGGATATAACTGAGGTATATTTTTCCCGCAGAAACGCCCAGAAACAGCAAAAAAAAAAAAAAAAGAAGAAAATGCTCTGAATGGGCTTTGCTTAGATAAAATGCTAGCTAATTTCCTCGAAATAATTTACGTATAGTGGAGCGGCATATTTTTTCAATTTTCCTATTCACTGAAAAATCGATTAACGTAATGAGTTTGCATGCAGTTTCAGCGTACGTGACATCGCCCCACGAGTGAGAGCGAACCAGTGCGCCTTCTCCAGCCTGCCCCTCCCCCGCCGCGCAAATAGTGAGGCCCCTCCTATTTCCATTCCCCTCCAAACAAAACCAAACCGCATGGCACTGGTGCGATACGTGCTAACTGGCCGTGTCGATTTGGTTTGTTCTACTATAGTTAATTCAGGTTACATCCATATTTTCTGAAGCCCTGCTAGTAGTAGGAAATGGGGAAGGCTGGTGCAGGATTCCAGGATTCGGAGCCTCGGAGTCAATGGCCATCTAAGTTTCCACAATTTTTTAATTTTTCTTTCAAAATCGCGTATTTTTACCCAAAAATCACATGTTTTTATCCAAAATCACTTCATATATAGACTATGTTACCGAAAATCGATCATTTCCCTTAACAATTCACTTTTTCTTAAACATTTTCCTATTTTGCCCAGCTGCAAAAAAGGACCACCCAAAAAATTTTTCAGTGGGTTCTGCCGCCATCTTGAATTTCCTTTCTTCCCTCAAAATCTACTAAATTTCCCTACGAAATTCCCTTTTCCCTACAAATTTTCCTTTTCCCATAAAAATCAGTTATTTTCTACTTGGAATCTGTCTTTCCCTTAAATGTATCTCTAAAACGTATAATTTAAAAATTATTTAAAACATTCTAAAAATATATATAAATTGTAAAAAAAAAAAAAAAAAAAAAAAACTCTCTAAAATTACAAAAAATTAATAAAAAAAGTTTAAAAATCAAAAAACACTAAAAACATATTACGTTAACGTCATACTCATCCCAGCCTCCTAAACATAAACCCCTACCCTTACCTACCCACCTTATAATTCAACAAAACAAATAAAAACCACAAAAACTCCAGGATAATACATAAAAGTCAACCAGCATAAAACATAACAAGACTACTACCGCCATATTAGATTCATATTACCTCGATCTTGACCCCATGACCTTGAATGACCTTTAAACAAAAAACTCCAGAAAAATACACAAAAGTAAACAAGCATAATACATTACAGACTACTAACACCATATTAGATGCAGACTACCTCGACCTTGACCCCATTATCTTTACTGACCTAAACAAAAAAGCTCCAGAAAACATATATTAAAGTCAAAAAACACAATACGTTACAGACTACTACCACCATATTAGATGCATACGACACTGAACTTGATCCCATGACCTTGAAGACCAAAACTAGAGAAAAATACATAAAAGTCAGCTAGCATAATACATTACAGACTACTACCACCATATGAGATGCAGACTTCCTTGACCTTGACTCCATGACCGTGAATGACATTTAAAGAAAAAACTCCATAAAATGCATAAAAGTCCACCAGCATATTATGTTACAGATTACTACCGTCATATTAGATGCAGACTACCTCGACGTTATTCCTATGACCTTGAATGGCCTTGAAAACTAAAAAGAACTCCAGAAAAAAAAAAGAAGCCAACAAGCTTAATACATTACAGACTACTACCACCACATTAGATGCAGACTACCTCGAACTTAACCCCATGACCTTGAAACGCCTTTAAACAAAAAACTCCAGGAAAAATACATAAAATTCAACTAGTATAATACATTACAGACAACTGCCACCATATTAGACGCATACGACACTGACCTTGATCACATGACCTTGAATGACCTTAAACATAAAATCTCCAGAAAAATACATAAAAGTCAACCAGTATAATACGTAACAGACTACTGCCCCCTATCAGATGCATACGATACTGACATTGACCCCTTGAACGTGAAAACAAAAACTCTAAAAAAAATACATAAAATTCAACGAGGATATTATGTTACAGACTGCTACGTTAATTTCTCGATTTCACCGCCAAGCGAACTGTCGGCACTTATAATTATAGACATTAAAAACCTGCAATTTTAAATTGTATTTTTCACAAAAAAATTCAAATAAGTGGAGTAGCTACATGCAAGATGAAGGACTTTAACTACATGTTTAATTTATTAAATATATTTAAAACTGCAGGCCCGATAGAAGGATACTCTGCACAAAAACAGTTATTTTTTAATAATAATTTTTTATTAATTTTGTAATTATATTTTCAGAAGTAAGCAGATCATCACATCATCTGATATAACCCCGATCCTTAAGTACATCGAGATCGAAACCACCTATTTCACGTACGAGAAATCCCAGTGTTTATGACAGTCAAGCAAATATTAAGTCTTATCATCAAGTTCTTTCGGTTCTTAAATATAGGCCTACATGTAGCCAGTATTCGCAACGTCTTCGACATTATCACTCTCTTCATGTTCTTTATCACTTCCTTTTTTTGTATTCTATATCAAATTTGCTTTTCTTTGTAGGAGGAGTATGCTCATCAGTAATTTGAGCTGACGATTGTTTATTTTGAAGTTCGCCAACTTCACGCGAAATTCTTGCGAGTGTACATTTCACACATATTAACTGTACTGCACTAATTCCGTCTGTAATGTTATTTTGTTGTCCCATCATAAACGCCTGCGGAAACAGTACACATCGAAGTAGCAGTAGGTATTGGCGACATCACTTGCTGGCTCCCAATAGACAAATCTTGCCGATCTCAGTATGTTCCTTCATTGTATCGCCTTGCATGAACTGCATGTGGGCATTGTCGGAATACTTCATCGCGCGAAAAGGACTCTTCGTACAGGCTGTCCTCTCATGCCGACGAAAATTGCAACTTTTACCGAAGGACCTGTCACAGTAACAGCAACGATGCCTTGGTGAAGTCGTCGATGATAGAACTGCTGCAGGTGTACCATCGGAAGAAGTCGATGGTACTTTCGGATCCACGCCTGAAGAAGTCGATGACTATACTGCTGCGGCAGGTACCCAATATGAAGAATTCGATAGCACTGTGCCAACATCAGACGTTGATGGGCCAGCAACCTTTGGCTCCATAATATAGCCCAGTTGCTTACACGGGTTCAGACCGAAGTGTCTTTCATGATAGCCACTGTCAAACTAACATTCCTAACTGGAACACCCGGCTGATTATATACCTACACACAGGTACCATTGCTTCCATGTTAACGCAAGTGTACCAAGCTAATTTTTATAGTTTTTAATTTTAAAAATTGTTTTAAATGTATTTAATAAATTAAACATGTAGTCAAAGTCCTGCATCATGCATGTAGCTATACCATTTATTATAAAAATTATTTTTTTTAATAGGATGGAAAATTGCAGGTTTTTGTATGCCTGCTGCTGACAGCTCGCTTGCCGGTGAAATCGAGAAATTATCGTAGTAGTCTGTAACATATTATGCTTGTTGAATTTTATGTGTTTTTTCTTGAGTTTTTGTTTTTAAGATCATTCAAGGTAATGGGATCAAGGTCAGTGTCGTATGCATCTAATATGGCGGATATTCCTCCCGTCTCGTCAAACAAAGCTTAACTACGTCTAGAAAATTTCCACCAGAGGAAAACGCACCGAATTTGTGCGCACTCTGTTTTAATGATGTTTTGCATGATAACTATTTCTTACGAGGCGCTACCAACACACAAGCTTTCTCGCTGTTTTTATTCGTATTTATTATAAACTATCAAGCCACCGTCGCTTCGCTCAGGTGTTATGGAGTTATTAATTAAAAATATATACTGCGACTACCCGTGACTACCTGCGACTACCCGTGACAACCTGCGACTAACCGTGACAACCTGCGACTACCCGTGACTACTCGTGACTACCTGCGACTACACGTGATTACCCATGACTACCTGCGAATAATGGTTTTGTTATCGTATGCTTAGAAAGCAGCCAAGTAATTCTTTTTGCGCCCGACTTCGTTCACAAATTTTGAAATTTCTCTGGGATTATTTTTTTTAATTAATCATAGCCTGTGGTCGTCTGGAAGTATGTAGCTTTATAATAGTGAAAGAATTATAAGAATCGGCTGTGTAGTTTCCGAGATTACCAGAGACATATAAACAAATAAACACACATTAACTTTTTATAATATTAGTATAGATCATATTACATAATTTATAAATAAAATATATGTAAACTTCAATTTAACGAAAAATAAGATCAGTTTACGTTAACAGAGGTATAAAACGCTTGTGATACATAGCATATTTGGGAAATAACTAAACACGTCATACATGGAATGATTTTTCAAAGGTTTGATTCAAAACATTTGAAGAAAACGCGAATAGATTATATGTATTTACGTTTACGTCCATCACGTTCACTATAAATCTGAAAATTCTTGTTGTTCTCCGCACGGCTGTGTACTGAAACGCTTTTCCCAGTCACTCAAGAAATAAATATATCATTTTAGGCATTGTAACGAACCAATTTTTTGTTCTGAACTGTAGTAGTATCGCCATCTGTTCACGCGTGCTTTATTTTTTTTTACTCGACATTAAGAAGCCATGTAATGTATGAAGAAGCATGTTTAATTCAAGTTATATAAACCAGTATCGGAATAAGATAGAAAAAAGGGGGGTGAAGCAATATTTCAGAAATTTCTTCCGCAAGTAGGCCGTACATAACAGTTTGCGTTCCGTTTTAGAGAATTTGTACCAATACGCAGAGACCTGCAAAATTCGCGTTATTACTTGGAGACATCTGAAACTTGAAACACATGTACCTTTGCAATACGTTTGTCATTGAACCATACTTCATTGTGACATACCCTGGGTGACTCTGCACCAGTAAAGGAAACTTCACAATTGTGTGCCCCAATCATGTGTAGTTCAGTCAGAGAGGGAGGGTCTTCACATATGTGCAGCAGCCAATGGAGAAACGACGTCAGCTGTAGTACATACAGTACTATGAAGTTCAGCCTGACGCCAAAAAATAACGCGAATTTTGCATGTCCCTACCAAAACGCTACTGTGTTTCCTCTGTATCAGCAGGAAAGTTCCAACTGGAAACTCGGCGTGGAAGCGATTTCAGAGAGCAGCAGAAGCTGCAAGTTATTTTCCGGCACGGTGAACTATGAGTGGATCGTTACTTTATTTCTGGAACGATGGGCATACCGACGAGGAAGGAAAGGGTCGACTCTCTCTCCCCAAAATAGTTTTTCATCGGAGAAAAGCCATAGTAATAAACACGTCCGTGCTGTCACAAAGACTCGCTCACTCTCCACTACATTTTCCTTAAGGTGGTAGGTCGCCTGGCTAGGGCGCCGAAGGGTGTGCATGCAGAGCTCCGACTGAAAACGTTTTATTAAAAAAAACCGCCCAACGTGTCTGAGTGAGGTCTGCTTACAAACAGCATTTAAGAAACGTTACGCGTCTATAGATTTTTCAATTCCTTCATTTCTCTCTCAAACATGATTCGGTGATAGTGAAAATGGCTCAAACGGGTATTTTCACGGTCATTTTTATGTATGAAAATTCCGGTACAAAAGGACGCGCATAAATCTATAATTTTATTATTACGTCATAAATGGTAGCTTTGTCATACAGAAAACTATGTATGGATTTTTTCAGTGTGTGGCGTTGTCGAGGAATTAACTGCAGCTAGGGCAACCTGTCTTTCACAAAAAGATTTAGGAAAAAGTTAAGATCAACTTGTTACGTGCAAGCTTGCGAATTTCCTTTCGCTTGTCTGAGTGAGAAAAAAAATTATTCTTTTCGGGCGGAGCCTATTATAATAAAGTTTTCAACTGTTGAAAATATGCTATTCTGTGGAAAAATGTACTAAGTGCAGTGTTCAGCATTCTAATATCGAGAAAGGTACGGATATGTGCTGTTTTGGACTCAATATTAGGTTTGCGCGGAGACTATATTAAACCAATTTTTAAAAATTAATGGTAGTAAACAATTCATTTATGCACCGG
The DNA here is from genome assembly GCA_029891345.1 of Dryococelus australis. NCBI lineage: Eukaryota > Metazoa > Arthropoda > Insecta > Phasmatodea > Phasmatidae > Dryococelus > Dryococelus australis. The sequence continues at coordinate 61,723,770 of CM056999.1, forward strand.
AACACTAATACTGTCAAAAGGATTTATTTTGTGGTGTATTTTTATTCTTCAAGAAGAGCATTATATTCGTAAATTAAATATTTTAATACGTAATTCCTGTAAAGAACTACTCAATGCATTCGCCTTAACAATGCCGTCTTCCCTCAGTTCAGTAATCGATAGGCTATAGTTGGGTATTCAAACGAATATAAATTAACTTGGCTACGTCATTGCGTGTCTCAGAGAAATACATTTGATTTGAAACTCTTCGGATAACAAATAACTTTTTTTTAACTACTTCTGTCCAGATCCTATCAAGTGTTCTTTACCGAAAGACGAATCATCTGGAAAAGAAACTAACTGGGTGGAATCTTAAACAAGTACCTTTATTGTGTAGATTAAAAATTCGCCACTTAACTCCTCTATCATTGAGGCTCCCAACATTACGTTAACGAGCTAAATTACCGGAAAAAAAGTTCTCCCTTCGTTTTTCAACAGTGACTGACGGTACACGTAAAGATTTGATCCAAAATACTTCACTTAAGCATGTCTGGTGTATTTGAACGCAGAATTTGGTCAGTGATACGGCGATGTTAAGTGGCCAGTGCGGATAAAGTGGTCATCAACTGTTACTCCACTGGATAGTGGTGCAGTCTAGTGGCGAGGAATTCAAACACTTTAGAGAGAAGCCATTAGTGTTCTGAAAGCATCTGGGCTGATTGCCTTACAAATTATTGGTTTTATTACAGTTTTTTGTGGTTTTGTTCATGTCTGGTGCAAGGTAAGTAATACAGTTAATCTAAATTCACGATAAAGTGAGCACTTTGGAAATTAACATTAGAAGAAAGTCACTGCTCCTGAACGTATATATTTTAAATCGAGTACTGAGTGACATTTGCCCAGTAAAGTTGGTAACGATGGATGGAAAATAGTTCCATACCTTAACGTCGAATAAAAAGTGTTAGGTTAACCATTTGTGATAACTTAAATTATTTCTTTCACTTTCTGTTTTTTTTTTAATGTATCTAAATGTAAAAATGAGCAAAATTGTATAATATTTACTTTACTAAAATTTTCAGTTTTTCTTGACCGACGCATGAAAAAAGTGATGAGACCCAAGACAATGTTAATTTTACATAAGTTGGAAGAATACATAACGTGCGTACAAGTAGATATTAAGCAGGACTTTCAAAAGTGCTCAGTTTACCGTGAACAGCCTGTAATTTTATCACAGTACGTGACTATAATCCCACTAAAATATTACGATTTAGGTTTGAAACCATGAGTCGTAAAATGTAGCAGAGTACTTAGTTTTTACTCTAAATACGTTTTCTACAGGGCAAAGAGCCAGTTCACTGGTTTGAACTTACGCGTTGCAACACTCACCTCTAGAGAGTGCAATGATTGCAGTCAGGTACAGGAGAAGTAATACTATTCGACGTGAAAAGTAACGCTAGGTACAATACCGTTGTTTCTAGCAGACAACCCGAAGTAATAGGCTAAATGTATTTTCCAAACACTCGGCCATGGACGAAGCGTGTTCGTACTGGTTTTCGTGACTAAACAGAATTAAATTTGATGCCCCAGCTGAAATATGTAGATATTGTATCAAAGGGGAGAAACTGCAAAATGCCTGTCAGAGGGCGACTCTACCCGACATGGCAGTGTAAAGTGGCCACTGGGTAAACAAACATTTAAAATCCAATAAAAGAATAATTACTATCAATACTTAAAAATTAATATGTTTCGTTGTTTCCACAATAAATATATTTAATGGAGGGTGATTTTCTATTTTTTATTTACCAACAGTGGATTATTTAAATATAATTTTAGCTTAGAGTGGCCGCTTTATCCTGCTCTCCGCTACAAATTCCTATCTGTGCGTATTCATATAAAGTATCCTTGCATTGCGATATGCATGTCACATCGCATGCAGCATACTCGACAGCAACGCAGCACTTTTTCCTATTTAGCTTTCCGCGCACGAATTCCTTGGAAAAAGTGGTGTGCGCGATAACAGCACAGAGTAGCAGACAATCTGCGCTACGTTCGCCGTACTCGTTAATATAGGCTGTTCGTGGTAAAATGGACGATTTTGAAAGTCGTGCTTAAGAGCTACATGCATGCACGTTGTGTATTCTTCCGCCTTTTGTAAAATAAACGTTGCCACGGACTTCATCACTTTATTCATGCGTCGGTCAAGTGAAAATGTAAAATATTAGGAAAGGAAAAGTACACAAACCCGCTCATTTTTACACTTTCATGCATTAGAAAAAAAGGAAGTGAAATAGATATTTTAAGTAATTATAAATGGTCACCTAAAACTTTTTATTCGACGTTTAAATATGGAACTACTTTTCCTACATCGTTACCAACTTTACTGGAAACATGTCACTCAGTGCAAGTGATAAAATATATGCAGGTAGGAGCAGTGACTTTTTTCGAAGGTTGATTTCAAGAGTGCTCACTTTATCGTGAACAGCCTTTGGTACCCAAGCAGCACTCTATTGCGATCCATTTAGGTTACCTCAGCTATGTTTATCTTAAGCTATCCACGTTAAAAAAAAAAACCTTATAAATTTATGATTCTCTATTCATACAAAAACTACGCACGAAAAATCTTCTCACATTCAGCTTTTAAGTATCACGGGGCAGGGTAACGGAATTTAAACTAGTGTGGAAGCTACGGGTTTATTTTTTTCCCACAGCCGTTGTAATTAATATAGCCTACCTGTACTAATATTTAGCTGTGCGGCTTCTTATCCTGTTCAATATGCGGAGAGAAGAGGCTGTGGCGGCCTTCAGGCCATAAAACTTGTTACATTTAGCTGTTTCATCTGTAGTTACACGATTTATATTGCATTGTTTGTATTATTTAAATTATTGTCTTTAAGTAAGAGTGATTTATTTATAAAGTAGTGTTCTTCAGTGTTTCAAATTTTGAATGCCATCGCTTCGCTAATGACTCCGACATATTACGTCAAAAAAAAAAAAGGATCGCAAAAAGATTAAACACAGCCAAATCATTCCGATTTTATTATGAAATAACTGACATTAAAAAACTTTAAATACATTTAAAACCAGATACAAGATTATAATACATATCTACGTCTCTGTAAAATAAGAAATATTAATATCTGGAATATTAAAAAAAAAAAAAAAAAATACATAGAAATACTTTCACATTTAAAAAAGACGTAAAACTCAAAATATTAAATTTCAAGGAAATTATGCATATTTTGACATATTTATTTCGTGACGTATTTAAACTCTTGTATTGTACACTAAATTCAATAAAAATACATTATAAACTATTAAATGTGTTTTAAATGTTGTCCAAACAGTTTATTATCGTGTTTTAGAAAGAAAGTAGTCCACAGTAAAGGTATGCTAAGTAAAATATAGTATAGGCTACTAACGGTGAAGTCAGCACTTTTGGAAGCCCTCTCATTTGGAATAATAGTCAATTAATATATTTCATTTTAGCCTTAGATGTTAACTTTCGAGTGCCGTGAAATATTCACGCTGTGTATATTACTGGCGTGGCAATATTTATTTAAAAAGGCAGTTACATAATAAAATAATGGCCGAAAGAAAAAAGTAACTACGGCCTTAAACGTGCTCACTTTACCATGGGCAGACTATAAGACAACACGCAGTGACAAAGTCACCACTTTACAAGATGTATTTAAGCTAAATTTCGAAATTCAAACCACGGCAGCTACGGACTAACAACATAAACACGAAATCCTAATAGTAAAATGTTTGGAAAAATTTATCTAGTATTTTTTAATTGAAATTGAAGTCAGCAAAAGAAGCACCGGAGTCAGCAAATTCTCGCACCTGCGTGGATCATAAGTTGCATACCACGAAGGCGAACGAAACTGACGCGTCATGCAGCGACCGCTTGTATACGCTGTTCATGGTAAAGTGAGCACTTTTTAAGGCCCTCCAAACAGACATTAACTACTAATAAATATATTTAATTGTAGCATCAGATGTTAACTTGTTAGATTAGTGAAATATATACACTGTAGTTATTAGTCACACGGCATTGCTTATATTAAAAAGTGGCAGAAGAAAGAAATTATCGGAAGGCAAAAATTTAGTAGCTCCTTAAAAAGTGCTCCCTTTACCGGGAACAGCCTATACATAAGCCATCATGTAAATACGTGCAGAGCCTACATCGCCAATATTGCAGTTTGCGTGCTGTTGGAAATAACACGCAATCATTTCCGGTAGCTTTTACTCTCAGTTGCTAATAACACGTTGTTCATGTAGTTTGACACACGTGTACTAATCAGCAACCACTAGCGGCGCCCACATACCTCGAGTTTATGGTGTCTGCAGACCGTGAAACATATATAACCTGTTCACGGTCAAATGAACACTTTTGTAAACCCTGCGCAAGATCTACTTGTGTCAACGTTGTGTATTCTTCCGCCTTATGTAAAATTAACATTGCTATGGGCTTCGTCACTTTATACATACGTCGGTCAAGTAAAACTGTGAAATTATTAGGAAGGTAAATATTTAACAAATCTGCTAGTTTTTACACTTCGATGCATTAAGAATAACCATAAAGCGAAGGAAATCATTTGAGTTATGACAAATGGTTACCTAACACTACTTATCCGACGTTAAGATAGGGAACTACTTTTCATTCATCGTTACCAACTTTACTGGGCGAATATCACTCAATGTGCCCATTATATGTATGCATTGGCAATTTGTTTCTAAGGTTCGCTTCAAAACTGCTCACTTTATCGTGAACAGCCTTAAGCAGCAATGTAATGTATGGATGTGTGATATTTCGACTCAACGTTCAAAATGATTTTTTAACACTGATTTCAGTATGGTGTAAAGACTTTGCCAGTTCCTAAAATAAACTAGAATATTTACAATATTGTGATGATGGCATTATTCCGACATGCACGGACGACGATTTCGCACTTTATGAAACTTTTCAAAATTAAAAAGCGTGATATTTACTCTCTGTCAAGTATTCCATTGTTGTACTGCATTATTGGAATATTTGCGATTTATTCGCCAATATTCAATACGTATGCTTTGCACAAACCGTCTATGTCATTGACTGTAGGCTATTCACGATAAAGCGAGCACTTTTTGTAAGGCTCTGCTAATTTTTTTTCTTTCAACGTACTTCTATCTATCCGCCACTTTTTAATACCAGCATTGCCATGTGACTAATAACCACAGTGTATACTTTCACCATTCTCAAGAGTGAACGTCTGAAGCTCCGATAACATATATTAGTTGGTAGTTGATACCTGTTGGGAGGGCCTAAATAAAAGCTCACGTTACCGTGAATAGCCTATAGCATGTATTTAAAAATTATTGGGGGAACAGTATCGCACAGCCCATGGTGCTGGATTACATGGGCAGCGAGGTCCAGCGTTCGCACTGACACTCAGATGTTACTATTGTCTTTCGAAGTTAGAAATTTAAAAAATATTTAAAAAAAAAAAAAAAAAAAAAAAAAAAAACGAGATTGATGTTCGCAAACTGTTGCGTGTCGAAATGAAAACGCTGCGGTGATACGATGGATTAATGTGCAGTCGTAATTTTAAAAAAAAGGTGTTTCGGTATTCTAACATTTCCGGTTAGTTATTATGCTGTTTTCGCACTTTACTAAGAGTTACTTCGGATGGCGAAAGACTATAATTTCGATGCAGGAATGCAGGAATCCCGTAATACTTGGATGCTATTTCACGATCCAATTACTAGACACTAAAGAAAATTCCGCTCGTTTCCGATCTTGATTCGACCCCCCTGCTACAGTGCCTGGCAACAAGAAACGTATTAAGGTCGCCGCCTGGATAGGCCGCCGAACGGTGTGCTTGCTGAGCTCCAGTAGAAAACGTTTTATTAAAACACCCTCTAACGTGTCCTGAGTGATGTCTACATACGAATAGCATTTAAGAAACGTTACGCATCTGTATACGTTTTTCAGTTCCTCCGTTTCTCTCCCAAACATATATTTGTGATAGTGAAAATGGCTCAAACGAGTGTTTTCACGGTCATTTTTAGGTATGAACATTCAGGTACAAATCATTAAAAAAGGGTATAAGGACGCACATAAAAGCCTTAATTTTATTAATACTTCATAAATGGTAACTGAGTCTCCACTGAAGGTCTCGTAGAGGCGCGTTGTCGAGGTCAAGACTGCAGATCAGTTCAGTGCTTTACGCGTAGAGGCGATGAGAGATTTGATGCGCGTATCTAGATCGCCCCCAGCGCTCCCACGCTTTTAGGCCTCATACGTGCAAAATTCCTTCAAACAGGAGGCCACGTTATCTATTTTTTTTTTTTTTTACTTATTAATTAGCCTATATGACAGTTTACCGCCATCCTCTGGTTACAATGATAACGTGAAATTATGGAATAAGTGTAAGAGGGACATACCGACTTCGTTCGTCACGTGTATGACACTGTCAGTGTCGGAGTCGCTGGTGTCTGGCCAGCCAATAGTCCCCGACCTGTCGGATTCACTCTGCAGGTCGTCCGACGTCTCCTCCAATATAGTCTCCAAGAACGCGAACTGCTGCGCTGCCGCGGCATCTGCAAACAACGAACAGAACTACTTACTCAACGCGACACTCGCACCATCTAGTGATTAGTTAACACAACCAAACTCAGCAGGCGAAGCGCTGCCACCTTCCGGACAACAATACAACTACTTGAGGCTAGATGTCACCCTGACTTATCACACAACATTTTTTTTTTTACGCAACGGTATTATAACTTTTCAGAACACACAAGTATTATTTTTAAGTTACTTTGCTGACAGAAATACAAACAAAACTTGACAGAGTATCCGGTAATCCTATTTCGGAGAAGAAGGGTGGTGGTGGTGGTGGTGGGTTAGAACAAAACGAAATTTTTCGAAGAAAAAAAAAAAGGGGGGGATATATATGTAGGCTCAGAGTAAAGTGACCACTTTTGTGGCCCTAGCAACTGTTTCCTTTAGGCCATTTTCAATCCCTTAATCACTTTTTAAATAAATATTCCCATTTAGTAATAAATACAGTATGTATATTCCACCGCAGGCTAAAATTAAGTATATTTATTGACTATTATTTCAAATGAGAGGGCTTCCAAAAGTGCTCACTATACAGTGAACAGCCTATAAGGCCGTGTTCCAATTGACTATTTAGTATTTTAGGGATTTTGTTTTTAGTTGCGTTCAGATCAGACGTTGTCGATAGTCGCTGGTTCAAAAATGGTTGCGATATGGTAATTTTGAATTTTAGAGAGTTCCGCTGCATAGTAAAAACTTAATACTAAACTATCAAATACGCAATCATTTTAGTCGACTAATTCGGGTCACGTGACCTTTTAGTAAAATAATGCCAATTCGAATAGCGCCTCAGTATATAAAAATCTTCAGTTAAAAATATTACTCTACTACCTAAATATTTTAAGTAATTTAAACAAAAATTATTCTTTTAAAATTACTTTTTTTTTTTTTTTTTTTTTTCTATCATGAACTGCATGGCAATGTTTCAATCACTGCACCTTAAGTTTGGTATCGTGAGGCTTGTGTTCAATTTGACCATATTTCGGTATTAATGTTAGTATTTAGTAGCGTTCAAATCGGACGCCATCGATAGTCACTTGTTAGGGGACGGTTGCGATTTGATAATGTGGTATTTTAGTAAGTTTCGTTACATACTAGAAACTATAGACTAAAATACATAGTGCATTAAAAAAAACACATCTTTTAGTTCACTAATTCGAGCCAGATGACCCGAACTGAACGCTACTAAATGGCCAATTAGACCACAATCGAAATGTTTATTTTAAAAAAAAATCACATTTTGAAAATGAGTGTACATATATAAATTTACTTTGACATTTCCTTCTTATTCTATGAATGTAATGTTCAGGGGCCTGGAGGAGTAACGTTTCTGTATATAAAAACTAAATTAAAGTATCTACAAATTATGATGCACAGTAAACATCGCATAAACTCGTAGATATTTTCTGGAATTTCCTCAGTTAAAAATCCATTTTGTTTCGTCGTATCTAGACGCGATTACGGCAGTCGAATGGTATTAATGCGAATAATTAAAGAATGAAAGAAAACGAGTGAACACTTCGTATAAGAGATCGACTATATAAAAAACAGTGTATAGGATTTAGTTAGTCTCCTGGGGATGTTCTTCAGATTGGCACGTAATTTCCGAATAGAACTGTGCAAATAATGTAATCAAAGTAATGACGTGACGTTTGTTTACTTTTAGTTTTCCAAAAGACCAGTCTCTCTCTCTCTCTCTCTCACCACACACACACACACACTCACACACACACACACGCTATTTCTATGCGTATGTGTAGACCATGCGAATCAATTGGAGGGATGCCAGGTAATTTCCCCTCTCATAAATTTCTTTCAGCCTGACTCATGTAAGAAAATAATTACTACACATACGGCCGCAAATGATAAACTGACTGTGTGGAAAATCCAGTTTTCAATGTACCACAAAATTTCCTGTCGCCCCTGATGTATAAGCTGTTCACGGTAAAGTCAGCACTTTTAAGGCTCTAGTTGCTTTTCCCTTATCAGTCATTTAAATCCTTCCATCACTTTTTAAAATAAATATTGCCACGTAAGTAATGAACATAGTGTATATATTTCACTGAACTCGAAAATTAACGTCTAACGCTACAATAAAATATACTTTATTATTCTAAACGAGAGGGCTTCAAAAAGTGCTCACTTTACCGTGCAATAGCCCAACTTAATTTCACGTGAGGGACAGACTGGATACATATAACAATGCAATTTGTTATAATTATCTAGCTTACTCAAAATTATCCGAAGCAGTAGAAGTGGCTTATTGCGCTGATCTACTGTCAAATTTCACATTTCAACAAATAAGTACACACGCCTATTTTTCGCGAAGAGTTTCAGACAAAAGCTTTATTTCACCACACTTTAGCTCAGATCCACTTGTACACTTGTATTAATTAAACTGTTGCCAGTTTTTGTTGTCCACTTAATTGTTATGTGCTATTGGTTTCTGCCTGCGAATCACAGACCATCGGAGCAAATTCATCCTGAATGAACCAGTCCAGAAAAAAAATGTCTTCTCTCGAAGAAATGCGGCCTTAGTAGCCGAAGGAAAACTCCAGGCGTGCACGTAGGGCTACGTCCTGCGTTGAAATATTTATACGCGCAAATATGGCACGTAGTGTTTTTTTCAACTCGTCACGCCTCAAGTCTTTCATCTATAGGCTATTCGCGGTAAAGTGAGCACTTTTGAAAGCCCTCTCATTTGGAATAATAGTCAATAAATATAGTTTATTATAGCCTTAGACGTTAACTTCTGAGTGCGGTGGAATCTGCACACTATGCTAATTGTTTACATAGCAATATTTATTTAAAAAGGTGGTTGAAGTATAAAAAACGGCTGAAATAAAAAAGTAACTAGGGCCTCAAAAGTGCTCACTTTACCGTGAACTGCCTATACTCTATTCGCGGTTTCTTCTCCCGTTTTGACCCAAATCTTTCAAAAATCACCCCATGTATGGCGTTTTTATTTATTTTCTAAATATGCCGTGTATCACATATTAGTCAAACTTCCACCTGGCGTAAAATAAGATACTTTTATGTTGACAGAGGTTTTGTCCTATTTGACGTTAAATGGAATTTTTCCAATATTTATTTATTTATTATAATATTTATCTTATGATAAATATGTATAGAGACAATGAGAAAGCATGTGTGTTGGGAACACCTAGTAAGAAATAGTTCTCATACAAAACATTACTACAACTGAGTGAGCACGAATTCAGTGCGTTGCCTTTTGGTGTAATTTTCTAGACTTATTTAACCTTAATTCGCACGTGGTGGATGAATATCCTGGAAGCAGAACTTAAGCAGGGCTTCAGAAAAGTGTGAAGTAACCGTGAATATAGTTCAAATAATACATAGCTTAGAAGGATATAGCGAGCCAAACATTACAGAAGCGGCAACTCCAAACTAATCAGGATTGATAACACTATAAAAAAGTGTGTTGTGCGGCCTACACTTCATCCATAAGACAGCAGGGACGAATATTGCCATTGACAAAGTCAAATCCGTATATTGGTTAGTCAGTCTAAAGTACGATAGCGGCAGAAAATAGTTCCGAAGGTATTTCGTCATTTTTAAGGTTAAACGTAATGATTTAAATTATTAGTTGTATCCTTTAATGTTCGATGATATTAAAATACCCTGGGTATATGGAGGGCTGATATCAGCTCCCAACGGCCCGGGGAGCAAATACTTTTGTTAGGCAGTCTTTCCTACTTTACACAACTTTTTCAATTCTTTACATGACTCAGAAAAGGAACTTCAAACTCAGAGACCTTGCCCCTTAAGGTACTTGTGTACATTGTTATGTGAATAGCAAAACAATTGCATAAGTTTTGAAGAACATACACACATTTCCAACACAGATTTAAACTGCAGATTAGTAGAAAATAACTTTAAAATAAAATCTCGAACCCAAACCAGCCCCCTGAGATCTTGCCATCTTTCTTGCCCCCCCCCCCCCCTTTTTGTTTCCGATAACTCTTCCTCTTGGTGGGCCTGGGTGCATGCAATAGTAGGTAAATGTAATCTGAGCTCTAAATAATTTTTTTTTTCGAGATAAAAAAGTATTACGAAATCAGTGTTGCGTAAGATGGATAATGCAAAGGGTTGGAGGTGTTCTTATGCATCCCTTCTCGGTTTAACAAAAGATGTTACAACAACGAAGCCTTTTCGTTTCCTTCGGCATGCAGAATTATTATCAGCGTTACGGACACCCGTTTGGAAACAAATCTGTAACTTAAAATACCACTGCATTTCATTCGATTCCACGTTTTTATTTAAGAACATTTGTGTTCATTAATGGTAGGCCTATTCGGCTTCAAAATGTCGAGACCATATTCTCAGACAGAACAAACTATGAAAAAAATTTATATTATAGCTTGTACGTAATGTGTTTTCTTAATACGAAACAAGATTTAAATATAGTACGTCTCAATAACTGCTGCTTTTGCTGTCTTCCAGCCAACATTTCACACTCATCATATCCCATTTCCCTGATTATACGTAATAGTATACGAAAACTCCTCTCGACAATTGTGAATGGATAGCTATCCCATGTTTTACGTGTTGCGTAAAATCAGTATCTGTAGTTGTATGAAGAGGTTATCCATATTTCGTCAAACTATAGGTTACTATAGGTTATGGATGCCACCTGTATATTTCAGGATCACATGAAAGAAATACGGAGATACTGTTAGGCGCTCGTTGCTTCGCATCCCGCTCGAGCGAGTGGAAGTGAAGGACAGCAGTTATATGATAGCGGCGGCAAGTCAATGGAATGTTTTGAATTACAGGCTCGCGCTAAACCAAGAACCACGTATATATTACCAAGAAGCGAGCCGACACTACAATCCGTTTGCGCTGCTGACCTTGATTGTATTCTAAGTTTCTGCGTCTATCTGAGGAATTTTTTAGTGGTTTACTGTCCTATATTCTGTCCGCATGACTCGGGGTGCGTCGAACTTTCCAAGTCAAGGCCAGCAGAGTATAAATAGTGCGCTGGGCCTCCGGGCCGGCAGTTGAGTTGTTGAATGGATGAGTAGCTGAGTTTCAGCGATAGAAGACGAGCGGCGGGAGAAGTGCCCAGCGGAATGGAAATCTGCGACTGCGAGTATCAAGCAGTGAAGAGTGCGGATGGCGGGCTGGACTATTGGAGTAGATGCGTGAGTGAAAGACATTACAGATGATGGCAACAGACAGACTGAAAGACTGATAATGACGAGTATAAGTTAAATGACAATAGCTAAACACAGACATTAAGAAGGACTTGAACTAGAGTTGCAATAGACATTAAATATACTGTAGTGTTCAATTAGAAAGTTAAAAAAAGTGTAAGGGTGAAGATATATAATTTAATGCTGTGAATAATTACTGTGTGAACAAAGTAAAATCAGATTCAGTTATTTTATTTTTAATAAGACCTCCAAACCTTGCGAACTCAGATACACCCTTCAGGCATCTTGTAACAATAAATTCCAACCTACTAGATGTATGTGAGAGATGTCATAATTTGCAGAATTATTCTACGGTCATTTAGAAACCACAGAGAGAGTTTCTAAAAACAGTAGGACAAGAAACGCAAACGATCCGACGACATCGCACGGTCTCCGAGGCTCCGCATATTTGCATCAGTTTTTGCTTCACTTTTGCGTCGACGCGACGACGACGCTGGTACAGAATCACCTTCAAAGCAAAGTCGACGCAAACACGGTTTGCGCACGCAGCAAACTAGCGATGGCGGTACGGAAGAAGCCTGCAGGTGCGAGAACTTCCAAACTTGTTATTCCCTACTTCCTAAAACGCAGTCACCTTTCGAAAAACATACTCTGTTCTCGAGCGCCCGCATCCCGCGCCTAACATTTTATTGGTAAAACATTTTATATTTTAAAAATAAACGTGTTTGAATGTAAGGATTATATCGCGATATAAATATATGTGTGTGTGTGTGTGTGTGTGTGTGTGTGTGTGTGTGTGTGTGTGTGTGTGTGTGTGTGTATATATATATATATATATATATATATATATATATATATATATATATATATATATAGCTCACAATTAAACGAATGCTGGATATTTAAATAATTTTTCTTTGTTTTATAGCGCGAGGCCATGTGCAGCCTAAAGCCCCAGTCATACTGTCAAATTTCTCCGTCAAATTGCTTCCAATAAGTTTGGCCAAATAAAGTTGGACAATTATGACATCATCGATACGTCATAAACGCCGCTATATTTGTCTGAGAAAGTTGGATTGCTTCAGTTTCCATCAAACATTTGAAGGTCGGGCCGGTTCTAAAATTGATTTCATGTTTGGCGGTCTCAGCCAATCAGAATTGTGCACGACAAAACTGGACGTTAGGAAACTTTAAAATTACGAACAATTGCTGGAAACGAAGTAGGTTATGAAGATGATAAATTTATGCAGAAGCTGTGTGGGCATGACTGCTATTTTAAGTGAATATTGCACATAATACAAGATAACAAACACAGAGGCATTACATTTCATTGTGCAGGAAACATCTCCGATAAATAAAAGTCGTATTTGACAAAGAAGCGAAAATAAATTACAACATTACTTACATTTCTTCTTGTAATTGACTGCTTGGAAAAACAAAAGCAATATCTCGCTATAAAAATAATTTAAAAATAATAATTCAAATTTTATTTTCACGGAAAAAAAAATTTGACAGCGTGACACATTTTCAAACATATTCAAAATTATTTAATAAATTTGCTGAAAGGGAAAGTTTACGGCCATATTGTGTCTACAAATTTTATTCTCAAATAAAGTTGGAGCCGAAAATTTGATCGTGCGACAGGGGCTTTAGAACATTGTTAGAACCCCGTCTGTAGTTGAACCGCAGGGATACCGACTGATATAGGCCGTTCACGGTAAAGTGAGCACTTTTTAAGACCCTTCCAAATTTTTCTTTTAAGCCAGTTTTTTTTAATATTTAAGCCATTTTTTATATCAACATTGTCACGTGACTAATAAATACGGTGTATACTTCTACCACTCTCAAAAGTTAATGTCTGAGGCTGCAGTAAAACATATTTATTATCGGTTAATGCGTAATAGGCAGGGCCTTAAAAAGTGCTCACTTTTTCGTGAACAGCCTATAGGCAGAACGACACGATGGAACTAATGAGTGAAAATGTTCAGAGCGAGGTGTCAGTCTCGTCAGGTGTATCGCTAGAGAATGGTTCCGTGCAGGAATGCCACCCGGCTGTTCCAAGCACACCTGCCTCTACACCTGTCGCTACACTCCAAGGGCGAGTTGAGCTGTTAGTCCTCCGACCAGCTAAGCCAGGGACTTGTGAATCGAATTGAAGTTAACATGGGGCTCCTTAAGGTAGAGTTTTACTTTAACTCTGTTCTTTTCTTTTAATTTTTTTAAAATAAATTCGTAGAAAGAACTGTCACTAATATATCGAGTATAAGAACACAATTATATTACAATTGTATATACACTATCTGCCAAAAAGTAATTGGGCACCCGTGAAGATGGGTTCAGTAAGTCAGTTGACTTGTGATTCACGGCCTTCGGCGTAGGACCGCTAGTGTTTGTCCGTGGTAGCATGAACACAGAGGTCTATTGTAACATTCTGGATAGTGAAATGCTCCCAACATTGTGGCGTTTTTACGGAATGGACCCATGTTACTTCCAGGATGACAATGCCAGGTGCCATGTTTCAAGGGCTACTATGCAGTGGTACGCCAACAACAATGTTCGCCGATTGGACTGGCCCGCCCACAGCCCCGACCTCAACCCTATAGAGCATATTTGGGACGAATTGGATCGCCTGGTGAGAGCTCGTCAGGCGCGGCCAAAATTCATTGCTCAACTCATGGAATGGTTGCAAGAGGAATGGCGACGAATCCCCGTGGATGTCCTGCAAACACTCTAGAGAGCATGCCAGACAGGTTGGCTGATGTTATTTATACCCGCAAGAGGTGGTCCTACGAGATTCTAACAGGGTGACAACAACCGAGCAAACATTGTGGATAGGTGCCCAATTACTTTTTGGTAGATAGTGTGTGTGTGTGTGTGTGTGTGTGTGTGTTGTGTGTTATATATATATACACACACACACACATATACATACATATTATATATATTGCTCTTAATGTAAAATTAACATTGTCATGGGTCTCGTCCCGTTATTCATGCGTCGGTCAAGTGGAACTGTGAAATTATTATAAAAAGTAAATATTTACAAATATGCTTACTTTAGAATTCTATGCGTAAGAAAAAATAAAGCGAAAGAAATTATGTAAGCTATCGCACATGGTTACCTAATAATTAATTCGAAAGTATATATAAAAACGCTTCTCATCTTTCCTTAATGCAGGCATAAATGTATGTCTTTTTTTTTTTTTTTTTGTTTATTTCATGCACCCATCGTCGAGCTCTGCTCTCACCATCGTCCGCTGCAGCAACTAACAGTAATGCTTCTTCATGTGACAACATTGTCAGCAAACAAGTACACTCACCGGCGAATTGACAGACATGCGAATCGCTCCGCTTCTGGTGTGGGCGCCTACAGTTCCCGCCAGAACAGTTCCCACCAGTTCCCGCCAGGACAGTTCCCACCAGAACAGTTCCCGCCAGAACAGTTCCCGCCAGGACAGTTCCTGCCAGGACAGTTGCCGCTAGAACAGTTACCGCCAGGACAGTTCCCGTCAGGACAATTACCGCCAGGATAGTTACCGCCACGACAGTTACCGCCACGACAGTTACCGCCAGTACAGTTCCCGTCAGGACAGTTCCCGCCAGGACAATTCCCGCCAGAACAGTTCCCGCCTCATTCCCGGTCCCACGCCTGTTTGGGCGAGCCGTATGAATACGTAACTAGAGTTGCCCCATACGTGGTACTCAAAAAGAGGACATGTTCTGGTCGCTAGCATTAAAAAAGAGGACACTTGCTAGAAAACGGTACGAAGAAAGTGGACACAAAATTTTACCATGGAAAGATACAAAATTAGTATATCATGTCGCAGGTCAGCTGTATATTATAATGTCACAAAATTGTATCCAAAAATCGGTTCTATATAGCTTTTTTTTAACTAATACGAAATATATTTTTTTGCATTCAGATAAATCGATGATCATATTCACTCTGAATATCAAAGTCCATTTCATTTAGTTTGTAGGCACTAAAGAATATTTTGCGAACAAATTATAAGTACTTACACAAAAAACGGTTGCACATTTGCACTGGACGCGCATTTTTTTTTTGTTGGCAGTTAATCACTCTCGCACAGCTCAGGTTCCAATATATTTATATATTATTTCTATAACAATTTTATTAGTTCTTGTAGTTTTCTATTTCCTGGCAATTAATTATGAAATTTGGAGTAGATTAGGCACTCCTCGACTTAGACATGTAAAAAAACAGCCAGGAAAAAAGATAGGAGTGTGTTGATAAAGAATATACATATATATATATATATACACACACACACACACATACATATATATGCAGTACTGTCCAAGTAGTTTGCACTTCTGCATGAAGTTCATTGGCACCGTTACTATATGTTTAACGACATAAAAACTCATAAAGAAGCAAAGCTTCGGTGTCTTTCACTTTCACTGGAAAAGAGGACTTGTAAAACCCGGTACGACAATTTAAAAGGCCTCAAAAAGAGGACATGTCCGGGTGAAAGAGGGACGTCTGGTAACCCTATACGTATGACGAACATAGTGAAGAAATTCCACACTCCCATTGGCCACACGAGTCACGGATACGGAAGAGTTGGGAGTTGACCAGCTTTCTTACGTTCATGTAATTGTAGAGTGGGCGTAATCATGTGTCTGTTCACAAACAAGATATGGTTCAGCTCATTAACTCTGAAAATTTATGTATGTAAATAAAATATGGCCAGCTTTGTAGAGATTATTGGTAAGGAATTCGGAATGTTACAAAACGCGTTTACACGGCGGCAAATAAAATATAGCTTGGGAGTAACAAACCGCCATTAGCGTAATGAATTTGGCTATACATCATTCACTTATGCCTCGTTTAGTCTGCTTGGTATTCATTCCACGAAAATCTTTCCAGTTATATACTGTTCACGGTATAGTGAGCACTTTTGAAAGCCATCTCATTTGGCATAATAGTCAATTTTAACCTTAGACGTTAACTTCCGAGTGTGGTGGAATATACATACTGTGTTTATTACTTGCATAGCAATATCTATTTTTAAAAATTGGTTAAAGGATAACAAAATGTCTGAAAGGAAAAAGTAACTAAGGCCTCAGAAGTGCTCACTTTACCGTGAACAGCCTATAGCAGTGTTTATTTGCCAGCCAGATGCGCGCGCCGGCTACCGAAGGAACATGCTTCACTACAGACGCTTCCTAGAACTCACAGCCTGTCAGTCAGTACTCAATCTGTGTTACAGTGGGCTCTGTTGTCATATACGCAGTGGTGTGTCTCTGGTTGCAGAGATCAGAACAAATAAGGTACTGGTACCACGTTTTTTTTTTTGTCCTAGTTGCTATAAGAAAAGGCAAACTTGACAAACATGAAAACAAATTCGCCGCACCATTGAAACAATTTTTTTCTAGCGGTTAATATGTTTTAGTTACTATTAAAAAATTTGTTTTAAACACACGACACGTGTGTTCGCTTGCATTTAGTTTGAAAATAGTATCCAAAATTGTTTGCAAAACAACTGGAATTTTTTTTTTGTTTGTGCGCAAAGTGGTGTCACTATAGTACTCTTTTTTTTTAGTTCAAACTGCTTTAAAAAAAAAAGATTTGTTCTGTGGTTGATTATTTTGTGTAATGGTCGATGTGTACACATCACTTGATAAACTATATTCGAAAAAATAATTTCACATAATTCTGGATTATGCTGCGAGATTGTTTACATAATCACAATCTTTTCGACTGATGTGGCGGTGTTTGCGCAATACAAAAATGGCGTGACATGGACCAGCTTTAAAAAATAAAGAAACTACAACAAGCATTCACATCAAAACCGAACAAAAACTGTTTACAAACAACAACGCTTACAACGGCCAGGGATTGGTTGATGGTTGGGGGGAGGGGACAACATAATTGCCTAAAGCCTGATCTACATTTAACTCGTAGGTCGTAACAGTTGTAAACGTCGCAGAGATAGTCGTGGTACAGTACGAGTAAATGTCTGGAAATTCTTTGTACAACACTGCTTCACTATTTAACCGAATAAATTCAACACGTTCTCACAATTCAACAAAAAAAAAAGTACGCAAATACGGAGATAAATGGAGCCATTTTTAAGTGCCGCAGGTAATCAGGTATACCATCTCTGACTGTCGCGAAATTGGCCGCTAGATTACTAAGACAGTAAAATCAATACATAAAAATAATTAGTAAGATTCCGTATCTAAAATTACAAAAGACAAGGCCCTACAAGTTATCTTAGAAACAAAAATTTAACAACAGTGTTAAAATTATGTGAAAACCTTACTCGGCGAAGTTATTTTATGCCCTTATCAATTGGAAAACGTAATCAGCCGTGCGCTCTAGTGTTCACCCCCTAATATGTATACCTGGCAGTTTAAAAAAGGTATACATTATGTTTAACACTATTGGTTAAATCTTCGTTTATGCAGTAACTTCTTAGTTTAAAGCGATTGTTTTCATTTATTATCAGTACTGTTTTTGTAACCTTGTGTTGTGGCTCACGACTATCAGAATGGTATTAATGAGACACTTAGAAATGCATGGCGTGTTTCTGGGTGAAGAGTAAAGCGGTGTCTTGTCCAATAAACAATTCATTTATCTTCGCAATTGCACACATTTTTGTTAAATGGCGCAGGATATGCGGGATTTACTCGGTTAAATAGTGTTAAAGGCCGTTCACGGTAAAGTGAGCACCTCTGAAGTAGTTACTTTTTTTCTTTCAACCAATTTATATCCTTCCACCACTTGTTAATGCAAATTCTGCCATTTGAGTAATAAACACAGTGTATACATTCACCATACCCAATACCAAAAATCCGAGGCCACAATGAAGAGTATTTATTGGTTATTATGTCTATTGAAACAGCTTTAAAGTGCTTAATTTACCGTGAACGGCCTATAAAGTGTTGCACTAAGAACTTTTAAGGTTGTAGGAGGATTTAGACAATGCAGTTGTTTTTATCGTTTTTGTCCGAAGCATTGTTTTGGAATTATTTTTAATTATTTTAGTTAAGTTTTGATGCAGTACGCTTGTAAACAGATATTTTTTTAACAGGCTAATGCCACATCGTCTTGCATACCCAGAACAAATGCAACTATATCATTCGACAAGAGTGTGATTACGCAAACAATAATCACATGGCAAAACTCAGAATTAGGTTTACTTTATTTTATGGAACGTAATAGTAGAAATCAAACGAAAATTCAAACTAACGGATTTATACCCAACTGAGTAAGTACGGTTAGGAGTCGGGGGGTTGTTGGAAAGGGGGGTGGAGGGGAGAGCACAGGGTTGCTTCAATTCTTTTTTTAGAATAAAGTCCAAATTGTTTTTCAAACAATTCTGGGTACTACTTTTAAAATTAATTGCATGTGAATGCAAGTGCCCTGTGTGTTTGAAACAAATTATGAATAGTAACAAGGGTCACCACCCTGAGAGAAATTCGAAAAAAAAAAATTTTTTTAATAGCGGCGGAGTTTTTTCACGTTTGCCAAGGGACAAAAAGATCTGAAAATTAAATCGCGTTGACTGTTTAGTCTGTACTAGTACTGTATTTACTCTATCAGTGTAGTATTGTCGAAGATAAATGATAAAATTGATCGGTTTAAATATCTCTATTATAATCCATTCACGATTAGTTCGCACTTTTCTGAAGCCCTGCTGAAGTTTTACTTCCAGGATATTCCTCCGCCTCGTGCAAACTAAGCTCAACTAAGTCTAGTACCAACACACGTGTCTTCTCACTGTTTCTATTCATATTTATTATAAATGGAATATAACTTATACAGAAAATATAGGTGAAACTTAAATTTAACGAGAAATAAGATGTCTTAATGTTAACAGTGGTATAAAACGGTTGTGATACATGGCGTACTTAGGAAATAACTAAACACGTCACACATGGGGTGAGTTCAAAGTTTTGACACAAAAAATGTGAAGAAATCGCGATAGACTATAGTATGAGCAGTAGCACGAAACGTCGCTGGTTTTGTGGATTCGAGTCCTAGTGGTGGCTGTTGGGTTCACCGTTCCTTGGGAACTGTACACTCGGCAAAGAAGTATATTATTTGGTTTGTTCAATTTTAAAAGGGATCTGAACGTTTTGTTTACCACAGACCACTAAGAACACACGAGTGTTAGCACTCACCAACACCTAGCATACAGAGAAAAATTGTGAATCACTTCCTTCAGAATACTGTCCTCCCATTTTCCGACATGCATACAAACAAAGGTAGCTATTTTATGTAACTTAATCACCTTGAAAACATCACTTTCACCTAACCTTACTCGTATGCTAAAAAAAAAGTTACACATTGTAAATTGAAAATAAAATAATGAACAATATATGAGGGCGAATTTTGTTTGGTGGGGTCCACGATTTTGAAGGACGAAAAACGAACAGGGGAATAATTAAATGAACTTAGTTGGAACATTAATTTGCACAGCATTGTAGTAGTCGCAGAGACGAATGTAGGTTTGACTGGCTTGCGAAGGCGTGTCTTATCGCCGGCGCTAGATCGTTACAGCAGTAGGTGGTAAAGGGGGAGGGAGGGGACAGACAGCCCCGTGACGGGTGGTATTTAGGGCAGTCGGTGTGGCAGGACTGCTGCCCGGCGCTGTACGGGCGTCGCCGGCAACAGCAAGCGAGAGAGATCAAGGAGACGACAACCGCCGCAGCCTCCAGCCCTGGACCACCACTGGCTGGAGGCTGCGTCCTGCCTGCAAGAACGGAAATCATCGCCGACTGTCCTCATCAGTGATGAGTAAAATACTGTAGGCTGTTCGCGGTAAATTGAGCACTTTTAAAAGCCATGTTTAAGATCTACTCCTAAGCACGCTGTGTATTTTTCCGTCTTATGTAAAGTTAACACTGCCAAGGGCCTCGTCACTTTATTTATGCGTCAGTCAAGTGAAACTGTGGAATTATTAGAAAAGTAAATATTTTTTTAATATATATTTTTAACATTTAGATGCATTAAAAAAAACAGAAAATGAAATAAATAATTTTCGTTTTAACAAAATGTTTACCCAATACTTTTAATTCTATGTTGAGACGTGGAACTACTTTCCTCTCCATCGTTGCCAACTTTACTGGGTGCATGCCATTCAGTGCGTCCGTTAAAATACATGCAGGTATAGGTTGTTCACTGTAAAGTGAGCACTTTTTAAGGCCCTGCTAAAATTTTTCCTCCCAGTCAATCTACCTTGCCACCACTGTTTATAGTATGAATATACGAATGTGGCTAATAAACACTGTGTATACATTTCACCGCTCTCAAGTGTAAATGTCTGAAGCTGCAATTAAATATATTTATTAGCAGTCAATGCCTGTTGGGAGGGCCTTAAAAAGTACTCACTTTACCGTGAATAGCATATAGGAGCAGTGGCTTTTTCCTCAGATTGATTTCAAAAGTGCTCACTTTATCGGGAATATCCTTAGAAAATTGTAATCGGCCTCTATTACAAAAAAAAACGTTTAAGGCTGTTTGCCTGGTTGGAAAGCACTGAGCATTTGGTATAAGGAAATGCATGTTAATGAAATTCGAGTTTTTGCAGCTAATTTTGAAGACATGCACTTGAAACAAAAGGCTAAGTGTGAGAAATGATATAAGCTCTGCATCGAGGCAAATATAACAATTCGTTTTTCAATAATTTTTGTTTAATTACTAATATTTCCGATTTTTCCAGGAAACAGACTATACATTAATGTTACAAAATGCTTCGATAGCAAAGAAGCGCGTATTTTTCTCCTCAAAAAATGTCCCCTGGTTGTATATCTATGTTCTGCTCTCAAACCAAGTAACAGCCTTAAGGAAATATAATTTACTATAGCTGCATTAGGATTAGTATGCACCCAAGAATTTAAACTGTGATACATTATGCTAAACTCTATTAAAAATGTTTTTTTTTTGTATATGAACCACCAAAAACGTCAAAATACTGACAATTTCCGTAAAAGGGAAGAAACGAAATAATTGTGTCCAGTAGTTAAAAGCATGCCACTCTTGTAGCTCTGCCGTACACGGGTCGATAAAACAAAGTTCTACGGGAAATTCATCCTTCCACAACCTCGTTTACTACCTTATCCGACGTTTGCCTGATCGATATCAAAGGACCAAATTTTACGTAGCTGTGTCAACCCTTCAATCATGGATTTCTTTTTGCAAATCTTCGTAATCAAACGTCAGGACCGGACATTGAAAATCAAACCTTGACATGGCATATAGGACTACTTAAAAGTTTTGACTGTTTCTCAATATTTCCTATGGTTACGGTCACCGATGTGAAACGAACCACGTGATAAATATACGTTGCTTTCGAAATAACTGTCCTGATGTAACTTGTGCCTTGAAAAGCTTGGTTTCAAATACTGAATCGGGTAATTGCGTTTTGGAAGAACACACATCAACACGAGATAGCGGACGGCTCACGTGCAGCACGGGGTCACTTCCGGATTTTCGGACGTGGGGATGCCGCTGGTCGGCGGGTTTCTCGTGGGTCTTCCATTTCCCCCACTTTTTCTTTCCGGCGGTGATCCATACTCACCTCACTTCACTCTCACCGGCTCTCAAGACTCTCTGTTAAGGCTAGGCTTCAGCATGCATGGGCGTATAGGTAATCAAACGCTAAATTCCGAAAATCTCTCAGTCGTTTTTTGTGATAGTATTTTCAACTAAGTTTTTTTTGTTTAAGATCGAACGCATCTACATTTGTAAACCATTCAAATTTTAGTTTAAAAATTTTAAATGCACATTTTAATTATTTATAAAATGTCACAATTTTATAAATAATTAAAACGTACATTTTTAATTAAAAATTTTAATTTGGAAGGTTTACAGATCTAGATGAGTTCAATCTGTAAGAAAAAAATCTTTAGTTGAAAATACTACCACAAAAAACGACTGATAAATCTTTGTCCGGATTTTGCCTTTGATTCCCTGTACGCCCATGCATGGTGAAGACTGGCCTTAACAGCGAGGTCTTGAGAGCCGGTGAGAGTGAACTGAGGTGAGTATGAATCACCGCCGGAACGAAAGGGCGGGGGAAACGGGATACCCACGAGAAAACCCGCCGATCAGCGACATCGTCCGGCACGATTCCCACATGCGAAAATCCGGGAGTGACCCCCGGCCGGGTATCGAACCCGGTTCGCCTTAGTGGGAGTGTAATTATTCTGCCACCGCGGCCCCACCCAACAAATCGTCAACGTCTGTCATGCTTCCCACACGAGAGAGGGGTCGGTGGACGATGGGATCGCGACGAGCGGACGTGTCTCGCTGCAGCCGCTCTTGCCACAGTGGGACAGCGAAAAGAGGCGTGATATCGGCGGGCATGTTTGCGCCCAGAGCACTCATACGCGGAGCGGGTTTGGCACGCACGCAAAGCAAGATCAAGGCGATTAGGGGGGGGGGGGCATATTCACGGGGCGTGCAGGAATGCCAAACGCAGGCCGGGCCGCAGAAGAAAGCGAGTGAGCGTGCGTTCCCCTAGCGGCCTTCGCTGCAGACGCCGCGTCGCGGTGCATTATCCCTCTCCCCCCTTTCACTATCCGCCCTCGAACAATACGCGATTGTCCGCCGCTACGTCTCCACAGGAGAGAGAGAGAGAGACACACACACACACACACACACGGGGATAGCGGCACCTTCTCCTGTTCTCTCTGCTAGTATAGGCTGTTCGCGATAAAGTGGGAACTTTTTAAGGACCTTCCAAAAGGCATTAACCTCTAATAAATATATCTGATTGCAGACTCAAGCATTAAATTTAGGTGTTGGTGAAATGTATATACTGTGTTTATTGGTCACATAACAATGTTTATAATAAAAAGCAGCAGGAAGATGGAAATTGGATGAAAGGAAAAATGTATAAGGGCCTTAAAAAGTATTCACTTTGCCGTGAACAGTCTATAGAAATGTATAAAAAATGCACTTGTTCGTGTGACAGACCATACGTGTGGACAATACTCTCAAGTAATACTGCCTCAAGTAATTTTTTTATATCGCATAGTTTTTGCATTATGCATGTCAAAATCACAATTCTAGTGTTTATGAAAGATACAAATAAAATAAACGAAAACGTTCACAGAAAATTTATCAAGGGTGACGGAAATTTCACGTTTTGATCCATTTTTAGGTCTACTCAGCAAAAATAAATTTTACAAAAAAATTATAAACTGCTACAAATCAAAAATATGCTCAACTTTCCTCATTCTGAGCGATTTTTGACAATTGTAAAAACATTTCTACAGCGTGAATTATCTCACTTCGGTAAGTGAGTTAGCTTTACTATAAATTGTAAGTAATCTGTACAAATTGAACTATATTACTTAAGAATATAAAGTAATGAATTTTCTGGTGACGGGCACCGTTAATGGGGAGTAGAGTGGAACGCCGTTTACGATTGATATGTATTTTTTCATTATTTATACTTGAGACCAAATTTTGTAATATGACTCTCTTAGGTCGTATATAATTCTTTAATAACATTTTACAGAAAACTATCGTTTGACTTCTTGTACTACTATCGTTTCTGTAGCAATTTCCATGAGGTAATCAATAATTAATTCCCATTTATTCCACATGGTAACAAATAATGGTACTTCATTAATATTACAGTTATTCAATCACCTGAGTAATAATAAACTATTCCTTGTGAAAGACTAAATTTCAATAATGTATGCTGGATACATTTTATGACTCACAAACTGGTTTACACCATAATGATTTATCTCTCTTCCTTAGGAAAAATTAATAAAATTTTTCGGGCAAATTTCATACTTTAAAAATTATTTAGAAAACACAAGTGCATAAGCTTAACACTGCAACCCATTATATGGAAATACCAGTAATAACTCCCAAGAATATACGGTCACGAGTAAATTACAAAGTCCCAATTTTCCTTTGGTTTGAGCCATTTTCCTCTTTTATTTTTAATCATCTATTATGAATTATATATAGCATCAAAACAATGGCATCAAAAAGTGGAATCACGATATTTTCTAATAATACTTGCTCTTAAGCTACCCACGAAAGACAGGATCCCTTTTCCACTTACTTGTAAAATATTGTTTGTGAAAATTGCAACACCCAGATAGAATGGCCCAATGAATCCAAACTCGGACAATGTGTATAACAGAGTACCAGCAATAAGTGATTATGATTGCAGAGAGATGTCGTACACGTAGGCCCAGCAGCGCTCTCTCTCTCTCGTGTAACCAGAGAGACCGTGTTACGTCAAGCTCAAGTCAGTGAAGAGCCATCATACGAAGTGAAAGCAGTACCAGTATGCCTCGTCGACGTAAATGGGCGCCATATCAGCTTGTGAGTGAGTTCAGATGCGGCAGTACGTCCAGTCTCCGGGAAACGGGTTTGTCGTACCGAGACATTTCGTCTCGTACAAGGCATGCTGCTGCGACAGTGATGCTTCTTGTGTGGCACCAGTGAATGGAAGAGGGTCGTTGCAGCGACGAGCGGGTACTGAGCCACGCAATGTAACCACAGCACGGTATGAACGCCATCTTGTCCGCATAGCCATAACGGACCGTACAGCCTCGTCCACAGCGTGGGCTCCACATCGGAGCACTGCAATGGGTGTGTGGGCCTGTCTGCGTCGACGGTTCGACGCCGTCTGCTGCGGACTGGGCTGGTGGCACGCATACCATTGCATCGGCTTCCATGGTCCAGAAACCACAAACGCCCCAGACTGCAACAGGCACGTGAACGCCGTCGCTGGCATGCTGAGTGGCAAGATGTAGTGTTATCAGACGAGTCCCGCTTCAACCTGTCCTACAGTGATGGCCGCATACGTGTTAGACACTACCGTGGTGACCGCAATCTGGCAGCCTGCACTGTGGAGCGCCATTGGATACAACATGCGATCTCGACTCCTACGTACTGAGGGCGATCTGAACAGCAACCGCTACATCAGGGAGGTTTTACAGCCCGAGGTACTGCCCCTCCTTCAGGCGACTCCACGTGCCATATTTCAGCAGGACAACACCCGGCCACATGTGGCGAGGAATGTGCAAGCCTTCTTCAATGAACGACGGGTACCACTGCTTCCCTGGCCGGCACGTTCGCCTGATATGTCACCCAGCCAGCATGTCTGGGATATGGTTAGTCGGCGACTTGTTCGTCACGGAGTTCCAGAAAGCACTGTCGATGCTTTGTGGACTCACATACAAACAGCGTGGAGGGAGGTTCCCCAGGAACATATCCAGGTCCTCTTTGATTCCATGCCACAACGTTTGGGGGCTCTGATTTCAGAACGTGGGGGCTTCACACCATACTGAATTATTAAGGACCGAGATCATGAACAGTTCTGTAATCCTAATCAATTGTGTATTGTCATGTACATAATATGTGATTTAAAGTTTAATTAAATCACATGTATCCTTCTTGGTGTTACATTTTTCACAAACGTTAGTGTATTTGGTACTACATTTTGTATTTTTGTTTTTGTTCTCTACTTTTACCGAGGTGATGGAATCACAAGCTCTAACGGCACTCATGCATATCTATAGCACAATATTCAAGATTACTCGTACTGAGATAGGGCCAACACAAACACCCACGCCCCCAGCAGATGGCACAGTACACTAAAGAATAAATTTGTTTTTTTTTTTCTCTGGATTCCCCCCCCCCCCCCAAGTTCCCTTAATCAATGGTGACGTCACAGCGAAGCAATTCTAGTTGATGATATCAACACCACTGACATCAGTCGTTCAGTTATTAAAATATGTTTTAATATATGTGTAAATGTATCGCGTATAAAATAGCCAAGTGTAAGAGAAGGCAACTCGCATTAACTTCGCCAATTAATAAAGCCGTAAATAAATAAAAATTGATCATTCCAGCGGGCTGAAATCATAAACAAGATAGATAACGTAAAAATCGGAAGGTTTCTAAGAAAAATCCGTATTTCCGGACAGTGGTGTAACTATGAGAGGTAAGAAAGGTAATCAATCACCTTAAGAGGCCAGAGTCAGTGGACATATTCAGCTGCACTCACTGGTACCTACAGGCGGAAAAAAATTACATTGTCTCGTAAGGAAAAAATTTCCTCGATGGGCAATACTCAATCAGAAAATTGATCATAATGCATCATTTGTAAGTAAAGTTTTAAAGATTCTACAGATAAATATAGGCTGTGTAGGTTAAACACGAAGAAATAATTAAACATAAATAGTCTATATGTTTGCTATTTACTGTCTAACATGATTGCTCACGGTTGTGCACGCTTTCGCAATTGGACCTAAATTACTAATTTATTTGAAAACTTTATAATGTATTTAAGATGTGACAATTGGTTCATCAAATAAAGTAAATGAGCAAAGACACTGAATCAATGTAAAACCTGTCCCTATCATCAAATTATTTCATGGGGGGAAAATTGCAACTACCATCATTATTTTGCATTTATTTTTGTAATGCGGACTGGTAATCGTGTTTTAATGACGAAATGTTAATCCTACAAACAAATTCCCCCAAGATGTCGACCTTGCAGGCTAGACGAACCCGAAATTCAATAACGAAACGAGGGTTCAAAATGTCTGATGGATAGGCAATATGCCTAACAGTCGGCTTCACATAGTTGCGGTAGAACCAAGGCGCTATACGTACGCGACACAGAACACATGCATACACAAGGGCGAAATTACGTAACTGTTCCTCTTGCTGTGGGCGTACCCATTCTCTGATTGAGTGCGCGATGCTCTGGGAATGGGCCTTGTGTCTGGTTGGTTCCTGCGAGATGCGAAAAATTACCCATCGGCTTGGTATCGGCGGGATAGCGAGTAGGTTACCTTACGCTGATTGGAGAACGGTTTCTCGACATGCCGCCGGCAAGTGACGCCATTTTGCTAGCGTGTGCGGCTGGAGTTCGAGGTACAAGCGGCTGTTTCACCTTTTTATTTCCAACTATACGTATTCACTGCAAAGTTAGCACTTTTTAAGGCCCTCCTAACAAGCATTAACCACTAATATATTGCAGTATCAGACGCTAACTTTTCAGTGTGTTGAAACCTATACACTTTGTTGATTAGTCACATGACAGTGTTTGTATTTAAAAGTGGCGGGAAGATAGCAATTGGATAAAAGGAAAAATTAAGAAAGGCCTTAAAAAGTGCTCACTTTTACGTGAATAGCCTATACTCTGTGGTACTGAAATACTGATGTAGCATACGTAATACGGCGCAACAACAATAACTAGAAGAAACCAGACAAATGTACTGAATGGAGACCGGAGGGTGTGTCAATTCTTATATGGAATAATTACTTATATAGCTACGTGTTTAAACAAATCACTATTAAATTATATTTTGAAATCTGCTGGCTTTTTCACTCACTAGTATAGAGGCCAAAAAATACCTTAAAATTGTTCAAGTTCCTGAAATTGATTGCCGTGTATTTACGATATTTCATGGATTTGCAATATAGTATCAACAAAAATTTTATGAAGATGCCAAATCACTTTAAAAGTAGCTTTTCACTTTTTTTAAACAGAATTATAAGCATTTAATACTTAAATTTTGAACAAATAAATTTCAAAAAGTTACGAGCATAATCTTTTATTTCCGCTGAAGTGTTACTTGAAATATTAGGAACACTATGTATAACTCCTGTTAAGTCTGGCATTTTGTTTATCTGAGATTAGGGTTTGACTTATACCTAGTTTTATTTTAAATTTTACTGTAAAACGTAAAACAGAATTTTGGCCCAACAACTTGAAGAATTTTCTCCAAATTTCTTTATCTTGTATTAATGACATCAACATTTAACTAGAACTGTAGCCAAACATGCTAATTATGCAAAATTTTGAAATTCGTATGGCAGAACATGTAAATTACACATTCCTATAACTTCCGTAATTAAAATTTGTGAATTAATTTACTATTTGGGGCCGCGGTGGTGTAGTGGTTAGACTATTCACTTCCCACATAGGTTAACCGGGTTCGATTCCCGGCGGGGTTGCTCCGGATTTTCGCATGTTGGAATCGTGCCGGACGTTGCCGTTGGTCGGCGGGTTTTCTCGGGGATCTCCCGTTTCCCCAGCTCTTTTATTCCGGCGATGCTCCATACTAACCTCGCTTTACCCTCATCGGCTCTCAAGACCTCGATGTTAAGAGCCACCCAAATTACTTCACTCACTCAAGTGTCCATTATTATATATATATATATATATATATATATATATATATATATATATATAAATTAAAGGCTTTTAACGATAAAGTAAGCACTTTTGAAATTTTCAAATCAACCTTATAAAAAGGTCACTGCCCCTGCCTGCACATATGTAACTGGAGAAATAGGGACATGCACCCAGTAAAGTTGGTATAGGCCATTCACGATAAAGTGAGCACTTTTGATCGAAAGCCCTCTCATTTGGAGTAATAGTCAATAAATATATTTTATTTTAACTTTAGACGTCAATTTCCTAGTGTGTTTGAATATACACACAGTGTTTATTACTTACACGGCAATATTTATTTAAAAAGGTGGCTAAACAATAAAAAATTGCAAAAAGAAAAAAGTAACTAGGGCCTCAAAAGTACTCACTTTACAGTGAACAGCATATAATGATGGATGGTCAATAGTTTTCCGTATCTTAACGTCAAATAAACAGTGTTAAGTAACCATTTGTGCACAGTAACATTATTGTTTTCTTCTCTGTTTTTGTTAATGCGTTTAAGTATAAGAATGAGTAGATTTGTAACATATTATTTACTTTTCTAATAATTCCAGAGTTTCGCCACTTGACCGACGTCTAAATAAAGTGACGAGGCCAATGGCAATGCTAGTTTTACATAAAGTGGAAGAATACACAACGTGCATACAAGTAGTAGTAGTAGTAGTGTGTGTGGTGTGTGTGTGTGTGTGTTTTGTGTGTGTGTGTATATATATATATATATATATATTATATATATATATACACACACACAGAACACACACACATGCACACAAACATTCAACAGACTAACATTTAATGTAATATCACAGACTATAATAAAATGCATTAAAATTATATAAAGCAATTTTGGCACCAGAATGGCCTAAAACGTGTAGCGGAAACAGCGGGCCAGCGACTTACGGCCGGAACTTCCGGCAGTGCAGAACGCGGCACGGAACGCGTGTATAGGCTGGTCACGGTATAGTAAACACTTTTGAAGCCCTAGTTACTTTTTTCTTTTCAGCCATTTTTTTCTATCCTTTAACCGCCTTTTTAAATAAATATTGACATGTAAGTAATAAATACAGTGTGTATATTCCACCGCACTCGGGAGTTAACGTCTTATTGACTGTTACTCCAAATGAAAGTGTATTCAAAAGTGTTCACCTTACCGTGAACAGGCTGTAGTTGACGGACGAGGTTTGACGTTATTACGGAGGGGGCGGGAGTGTTTGTGATGGAGATGAGGCAGGGGCGAGGCCGCAGGATGCGGGTGACGAGAGGTGAAAGTGTCGGGCGGAAACAAAGCCGCGCCGAGGGGGTTAGCGACCTAAATGCACACTTCCTCACCGGGCTACAAGCAGGCGGCCGTTACGAGGAACTAGTTCCCCGCCTTCCGGCAGCGGAAGAGCTCGCGCCGCGGGCACCTCTTTACCACGGCAATTACGCGCTCCGCAAGGGAACAGCCCGCCGCGCGCAGCTTATCTACGTCATTCCGCACTTCGACTGGTGCAAGCGTCGCTACGCCCGTCTCAACGACTATAAGCTATTCACGGTAAAGTGAGCACTTTTGAGCCATAGTTACTTTCTTCTTTCAGCCATCTTTATCCTTTAACCACATTTTTTAAATAAATATTTCCTTATAAGTAATAATCACAGTTGGTATATTCCATCGCACTCGGAGTTAACGTCTAAGGCTAAAATAAAATATATTAATTGACTGTTATTCCAAATGAGAGGGCTTTCAAAAGTGCTCACTTTACCGTGAATAGACTATAAGTTCGTATAGGCTGTTAACGGTAAAATTAGCACTTTTGAAGGCCATGCTTAAGATCTACTTGCATGCACGTTGTGTGTTCTTACGCCTTATGTAAAATTTCCATTGCCATGGGCCTCGTCACTTTATGCATGCGTCGGTCAAGTGACACTGTAAAATTATTAAGAAAGTAAATATTTCACAAAATATGCTAATTTTTACATTTCGATGCATTAAAGAAAACAGGAAGCGAAATAAATGAATTAAGCTATCACTAATGTTTAACTGGCACTTTTTATTCGACGTTAAGATACGGAACTACTTTCCCTCCATCGTTACCAATTTTTACAGGGCTCATGTCACCCAGCGCGCCCGTTAAAATATAAGCAGGTAGGAAGAGTGATTTTTTTATGATGTTGATTTCAAAAGTGCTCACTTTATTATGAACCGCCTTTATCAGCTATTCATAGTTTAAGTGGGCATGTTTGAAAGCCCTGCGCTTATTTTCTTCTTTCAGCCCGTCGCGTCGCGACGTGTCCTTACGCCGCATCTCAAAGTAAACATTGCCACGTGGCTGATCAAAGTCCACAGTATTTATTTACATAACAATACAATCCATACTGTAAATATGTAGGTGCGCGTTAATTTAAGTAACGAATATCTCTTTGTGAACATTGATGTTTGTAGTTTTTACTATTTAGAAATAAAAGGTCTAATCTTTGGAGGTCATTATTCTTGTTTATACTGTCTTATTCCTTGGTTTTGAGAGTCGCAGTCTCATTTTACACCCCCCCCCCCCTCCCCACGGTCATTATATTAGCTCCACGCCATTTAGAACATTCCTCGTTAAATACGTGCAACGTTCGAATTTTCGCCCGCAGGAATAAAACCCTCCGAGATAATCATACGACAAACTATATGTGTTACATCGTCGTTGAAAATTATTAGATAATAATTTAAATACAATTTCCGGGCAGAACCAAGGAAAACGGCGTTCTTATACGCTTTAAAATAAGACGTTATTCTACACACTAAAACTGAAACAGTGAGAATTGAGCCAAATGAGTGAAGAGTTGAGCAACTGATAATCAGTGCCTGAGAACTATTTAATTTAGTAGGTAAATTTCACTGATTTATTGGCGAATCCCACTGAATGTCGAGAATTCCATTGGCATACGTCGCTTGTTCACAGTTCATTAGTATTATTTGCCGGTCGGCACTTGCTCATCAATGACATTCAAGAATGTTATTTCACCGATTGATAACACTCATTCGAGCTTAGAGTGTACAATCCTAACAATATCTGCCAAGATATCAAAACTCCTACTGATTAACAGTGTGTGACTTGTGGCACAAATACTTAACTCCCAAGTTACGCTACAAATTGCCAGTTTTGCTACGATTATGTTACGAATGGCGAAAATAGTGTCGTCACAAAACCTCGGTGGCGGAAACAAATTGATCCAAATTTTTACAGCACACTTCCGCGGTGATACTTATCACAAAATACAAGTTTCGTGAAATTCCTCGCAGATGCATTTTGTTTCTACACGGTCTAACGACACAAAAGTTTAACCTAACTTTCCTTAATGACTACATCTTACCGACAGCGTATTTCGTAAATTTCCATTCGCGCATTTAATGCAGAATCCAATTTTCATTACCTAGATTGACGTTATTCGTGGCAGCTGGGAATGCTTGCTGTTTATGTTAGTTCGAGCGCGTTAAAATATTCAACGAAATGGCAAGGAAGTATGACAACATATTTAACGTAGAGGAATAATGTTCCACGTGTAATATCAAATAATTTCATGGCGGTATTCGTAAAAACTAATGAAATATGCGCCGAGCTATCGACTCGTACACTGTTTTCAACAGTTGCGTAAATAATAAATAACACGCACATCCATAAGTTCCAGAATTGGAATTGTTAAACAATATTGCAAATATAACTAAATGCACTTGACCTAAGTTTCTTCAAGTTGTAAATTATTGTAACTAACTATAATTACAGTTGGGCATACTGGCGAGGTAGGCACATTACGTAAAGCGTTGAAGAATTTCCACGGCCACAAACAACGTCGAAAAACAGCAAAAAGCTAGTACAATATATACCACTTTATTGACGGCCACTATATATATATTATATATACATTTGGAGTTACGAACTGTTACATAAATCACGTTATTCAAGGCTCTCACGAAAGCTGACTAGGCAACGAAATAGGAACTGCCACATAAAAAAAAAAATGGACCCAGTAACTTGAAACGATAAGTCAACCAAGTGTTGCTATGAATTTGTTAGAAATATAAGTTACTGTGTAATTTCTATTCACACGTGCATAAAACAAACAGAAGGGAATGGATTTCGGTTGCCGTTAATGTTTGATTGCTGTGTCTAGTAAAGCGTTAAGATCTGGAACTACTTCTAATTCGATGCCAACTTCAATGTGATTATTGCTGTCGTTGCTTACGTTAAAATGTATGCAGTTACGGGACAATTATTTTCTTTTCAAGGGTTGATTTCGAGAGTGCTCACTTTATCATGAACCACCTATCTGTTTAAGATGACAATAAACACACGTATACGGTTTGGCAGTACTATTTATGAAGCATTAAATATAGTATAAATATTTGAAGTGAAGTGTCTTATAATACTTACGTCAATATGTTGTACCGGGAAAATTTTTTTTTTTTATGTCCACATCGTTTCGATCTGTTTATTGTAAAATCGCTTAAATTCATCCCGATTAGTACTATCGTTCCGTTTACATGTTACTTGTTTTATATGTAGATTATATAATATATTATATATATATATATATATATATATATATATATAAAATATATAAATAATATAGACACACACACACACACATCCGTGCATTGTAGAACGATCCTGAGCATTTTTAAAATCAACATTGGAGAAAAGTCACTGGCCCAACCAGCACTGACTAAAATACTTAAGTCAAAGTTGGCAGTACATATGGAAAAGTATACGCTATTCACGGTAAAGTGAGCACTTTTTGAAGCCCTTTCATTTGGAATAATAGTCAAGAAATATATTTTATATTACCATCAGCTGTTAACTTCCGAGTGCGGTGGAATCTACACAATGTGTTTATTACATAGATGGAAATATTTATTTAAGAAAACTTGTTAAAGGGCAAGAAATGGCTGAAATGAAAAGTACACCAATTAGTTTGTTTTATCTTCCACATTACATTAGTGACACATTTATGTTTCTGAAAATCATGCAGATAAAGCAAGTAACGTTAATATTTACATAAGAGGGAATGATGCAAACTTGGCCGGAAACGTTAGTGAAACAAACATGTATTTTTTATATAGGCTATTCACGATAAAGCGAGCACTTTTTGAAGCCCTTTCACTTGAAATTATAGTCAATAAATATATTTTATGGTAGCCTTAGACGATAAATTTCTGTTCCGGTGAAATATATACACCGTGTTTATTACTAACATGGCAATATTTATTTTTAAAATGGTGTAAGGATAAAAAAAATGCCTGACAGGAAAAAAGTAACCGAGGCCTGATAAGTGCTCACTTTACGGTGAACATCTTATAGAAGCCTCTCCACAATGCACCACGTTGTTAAAGGCTGTTCACAATAAAGTCCGCACTTTTAAAATCAACCATAGCAAAAAGTCACTGCCCCTACCTGCATATATTTTAACGGGCGAACTGAGTGACATGAGCCCAGTAAAGTGGGTAACGATGAATGGAAAGTAGTTCCATATCTTAAAGTCAAATAAAAATGGTTAGGTAACCACTTGTGATAGTTTAAATTATTAATTTCGCTTTGTTTCTTTTAACATCCAAGTGAAAAAATTAGCAGATTTGTAAAATATTTATTTTGCTGATAATTTCACAGTTTCACTTGACCGACACATGAATAAAGCGATGAGGTACATGGCAATGTTAATTATATATAAGGCGGAAGGATACACAATGTGGGTACAAGTAGATCTTTAGCAGGGCTTTCAAAAGTGATCATTTTATCGTGAACATCCTATACAAGAGAAACTGGCAAGTAGGCCTATGCCGATCTCCCCTTATTTCATATTCCTACACTTGTAGCTTTACAAACATCTTTAATCTTCTTTTTTAAGTTACCTGCGAAGTAAAGGAACTCTACTATGGGTGAAATATTGAACCACACTGGACACTTCATTTGGAACAATTTAATTAAATGTTGCTACGCAGAGAAAATTTTCTTACTCTTGCGCGTAAAGAAGACCCTAAAAAATGTAATATTGCAGTGTAATGACAGTAGAAGCAATGATATAGTGTGTAATCTTCCCTACAACTTATAAAACGGTATAATAATTGTTTTAATGAATTTAATTTGATGAATTACAAGTATGCACTAGGCGACATATAATTTCTCTATATAACCTAAATTATTATTTTTTTTACACGACTGAATTTTATTTAATCGATCTATAATATGACAAACAATGCTGGGTTTCTGCATAGTCCTTTCAAAATTACGTTGAAACTGTGCAAATCACAGTACAACAGTTTGTCGTAGTTTTAACTTACGAATGCCTTCATTCCGAAAGAGCACGAAGCGACAAGCCAGCAGACAGACCTGTGGAAGCGGGAGTGAAGTCTGGGACTGCGAGCATTTCTACAGTGAAGGGCGAGACTGACGGACGGGACTACTCAGCTAGATGCGTGAGTGTCTCCTGAGAGGATGGCGGGGTGAGGGTTCAAGGGTGGAGGCAGAGGAATTTTTACTTTTGACATTTTTAAACCATAATGTTTTTTTTATTATAACAAAATATAATTTTAAGCCTCTGTAATTAAAAAATTTTACTTTTTTTTTTTTATATAACGTGACAAATTTTATGTTTCGACTATTTTCCAAATTTATTTTAAATTCTGGTACTAAGACCAGTCATGGCCTTCAACTGGGTTCTGGGGCCATTTTAATATGTTCTGTTCTGTTCTTGAAGACAGTTGGAATGATGACACTAGACAGATTTGATGTGTGTAAATAACGTGTGTGGACTAAGTGACTGTAACCAGCATAGTGGCATTGACAAGGACTTTAATTAAAATTGAAATATACCTACATTAAATATTGTGCTCACTAAGGATAAGAAGAATAATAGTGGATACAGTTAGTTTAATGTAAATTATAGCGAGCGATGTGAATAAATTAAAAATCAGGCTTAGTTGCTTTATAAATCTTTTGGATCTCAATCCCACCCGAACTCGGATAAAGCCTTCTGGCGTCTTTGTAACAGTACATTCACGAGGTCCTGCAACATCTGCAGAATGTGTTCGCAAACATGGCGGCACGACGCCATTTGTAACACAATAAATACTGCTCATACCACTCTCATTGTGTAACCATTTCTAGATCTCGATGACTTCCGACTAGCACTGCAATCCGACACTCCCTTGTGGGTGCTGGTAAAGCTATTTTTTTGAAGATGACTTTAAGAGTGGGATGGACCCCCCGCGGCCAAGATCAAGAAGCGAGGGAGCGATACGGGCGACAGTAATGCGCACGCCTAGTGCCTCGTCGCTCCTACGCGCAAGGCCTGCAGTGTTTCCGGCGTAACGCTGTACTGTGCAAATTAGATCTCTTCTGTTGCACGCGATGAAAGACCACAGATTAAACTACGCCCCCCCCCCCCCCCGGGAGGCGCATAAGGGAACCGCTTCAGCAATCTTTAAAAATGCGATTTGACCATTTACACGACTTTTTTTTATCCAAGAATGCATTTAAAATGATAAAAGTAAAAAAAATAGGGGCATAGATAATTGTTTTTTCTTTTCTGACTTTAAGTCGTATTTGCAGAACATTTATTTACCGAGATACGCGTATTCGCGCAATCAACTATTTCATAAAAAATGTGGGGGTCCATCCCACTCTTAATTTCATGCCAGAAAATTTAAAGTACCGCTGTTTCCTATAATAACATTTACTCTGTGCGTATAACCAACAACCTACTTGCACTGCTTCAATTTACTCGAATAGCGAATTTGGAGTTGTTTCAAAAACACCAATCCTCGCACTCGCTTTCTGACTTTCCAAGTCTAGCTGATGCAGATATTGGGTGTATAGCCGGCCACTCAAAATCCTAGTTCATCGCTACCCCCCCCCCCCCCCCCCGAGACTTTCTCGCTAAAGCAAGGAACTGAATGAAAATAAAGGAGAGGGTGAGTGAAGAGATTTAGGCGGCTCTTAGCAGCGAGGTTTTCAGAGCCGATGAGGGCGCTTGAAGTGAGAGTGGAGCAGCGCCGGAATGGGGGAGTGAGGGAAACGGGAGATCCCCGAGAAGACCCGCCGACCAACGGCATCGTCCGGCACGATTCCCACATGCGAGGGTCCGGTGACCCTGCCGGGGATTGAGCCCGGATCGCCTTGGTGGGAGGCGAGCGAGCTATCCGCTCGGCCACCACGGCCCCTACGTGGTTATATGCTCACCCAGAACACTTACTTATTATTGACGCTTCTTATTTTTACACGCGAATATATGAATAATTTTGTATAACCTACAGCAAGCGGCTATGTACTAACTTGCAAAAATATAAATACCACGAAAAATAGTAACTATGAGGTGCAAAGTTCACTACTGGAATAGCATGTCATTCCCATGTTTTTTTTTTTTTGCTTTGATATTTTTTGCTTAACTCGCAGTTCATTGTTAAGAAAAACTGTACTGAATTAGGTTTTTTTTCTACACACAGAAATACTAAGAAAAAATACGTTACAACGCACGTTACGTAAATATTCTGGGACATACGTAATACAATTTTCCAAACTTTACTACAATTACAGGAACCAAGGATATTGTTTTTTTTTTTTTTTTTTTACGTTTCCACGGCAGTGGCTAAGTAACAACACAAAGAACTTCATCGGCGTTCCGATATCGTGACAATCTACGGATTGATAAGCGCGATTCAGAATGTAGAGTAAAAAAAAAAAAAAGAGGTCGAACGCTAGTGACGTCAAATGATTGTGCGGCGCCGGGTTGGTGATAAAAGACAATCAAACACGACGCTGCATTATCGCTGTCTATTAGGCGTCTCTCGCGTGATCCGGTGGCACTTATCTCGCGAGCAATCACCACGCGGATAATGTGAACCAAGGCCACATCTGTAGCGCGGCCAGTAACAATGTTCCGCAGCAGGCCGGCCTCTTGAGTTCAACGTTCCCCCATCATACCTACTCCACACCTAAGGTCACGACATTGTCGCACGAATTGTTGTTTCTGACCTACCGAGCTTCGAAGTCCTTCACGACCAGTAGTTTTGTTTGATGATCAAATTTATTTGCAAAAATCAAAAATTAACACAGCTATACTACGCGTAATATATATCTGTGGGATTGAGCAACGCCACATGGAAAATAGTCGTTAATCATATTTTCAAGGTCACCCACTGCTATCGGCGAGGTTTCCCCATTATCGTCTCTGCTTTCACTACCACACTGCATAAATTTTTAACATTATTCCGTAGATACTTTGAAACTAATTTACGTTCACAGTACTAAACTTACTGAAGGCGTTTCCCCAACAGTCCGAGAACACAAGTGTGCTTGACCCTGTACTAATTTACGTTCACAGTACTAAACTTACTGAAGGCGTTTCCCCAACCAGTCCGAGAACACAAGTGTGCTTGACCCTGTACTAATTTACGTTCACAGTACTAAACTTACTGAAGGCGTTTCCCCAACCAGTCCGAGAACACAAGTGTACTTGACCCTGTACTAATTTACGTTCACAGTACTAAACTTACTGAAGGCGTTTCCCCAACTAGTGCGTGAACACAAGTGTGCTTGACCCTGTACTAATTTACGTTCACAGTACTAAACTTACTGAAGGCGTTTCCCCAACCAGTGGAGAACACAAGTGTGCTTGACCCTGTACTAATTTACGTTCACAGTACTAAACTTACTGAAGGCGTTTCCCCAACCAGTCCGAGAACACAAGTGTGCTTGACCCTGTACTAATTTACGTTCACAGTACTAAACTTACTGAAGGCGTTTCCCCAACCAGTCCGAGAACACAAGTGTGCTTGACCCTGTACTAATTTACGTTCACAGTACTAAACTTACTGAAGGCGTTTACCCAACCAGTGCGAGAACACAAGTGCGCTTGACCCTGTACTAATTTACGTTCACAGTACTAAACTTACTGAAGGCGTTTCCCCAACCAGTCCGAGAACACAAGTGTGCTTGACCCTGTACTAATTTACGTTCACAGTACTAAACTTACTGAAGGCGTTTCCCCAACCAGTCCGAGAACACAAGTGTGCTTGACCCTTTACTAATTTACGTTCACAGTACTAAACTTACTGAAGGCGTTTCCCCAACCAGTCCGAGAACACAAGTGCGCTTGACCCTGTACTAATTTACGTTCACAGTACTAAACTTACTGAAGGCGTTTCCCCAACCAGTCCGAGAACACAAGTGTGCTTGACCCTGTACTAATTTACGTTCACAGTACTAAACTTACTGAAGGCGTTTCCCCAACTAGTGCGTGAACACAAGTGTGCTTGACCCTGTACTAATTTACGTTCACAGTACTAAACTTACTGAAGGCGTTTCCCCAACCAGTCCGAGAACACAAGTGCGCTTGACCCTGTACTAATTTACGTTCACAGTACTAAACTTACTGAAGGCGTTTACCCAACCAGTCCGAGAACACAAGTGCGCTTGACCCTGTACTAATTTACGTTCACAGTACTAAACTTACTGAAGGCGTTTCCCCAACCAGTCCGAGAACACAAGTGTGCTTGACCCTGTACTAATTTACGTTCACAGTACTAAACTTACTGAAGGCGTTTCCCCAACCAGTCCGAGAACACAAGTGTGCTTGACCCTTTACTAATTTACGTTCACAGTACTAAACTTACTGAAGGCGTTTCCCCAACCAGTCCGAGAACACAAGTGCGCTTGACCCTGTACTAATTTACGTTCACAGTACTAAACTTACTGAAGGCGTTTCCCCAACCAGTCCGAGAACACAAGTGTGCTTGACCCTGTACTAATTTACGTTCACAGTACTAAACTTACTGAAGGCGTTTCCCCAACTAGTGCGTGAACACAAGTGTGCTTGACCCTGTACTAATTTACGTTCACAGTACTAAACTTACTGAAGGCGTTTCCCCAACCAGTCCGAGAACACAAGTGCGCTTGACCCTGTACTAATTTACGTTCACAGTACTAAACTTACTGAAGGCGTTTCCCCAACCAGTCCGAGAACACAAGTGTGCTTGACCCTGTACTAATTTACGTTCACAGTACTAAACTTACTGAAGGCGTTTCCCCAACTAGTGCGTGAACACAAGTGTGCTTGACCCTGTACTAATTTACGTTCACAGTACTAAACTTACTGAAGGCGTTTCCCCAACCAGTCCGAGAACACAAGTGTGCTTGACCCTGTACGTCGCAGCCTGAAGATAGGGCACAACAGATAGCAGTTCCCGAAACGTCTTTGTTCCGAAGTTCTTCGATTATGTTTGTTTTATTTGTGTAAGTAGATAACTAGCCTGTGTCGTCTTCGGTGTGTTGCCTGTTGGTCGTATATAGTTTTTTCTTATACATATTTGGTTTATTAGTTTTGCCGCATTTAACTTGCGGTCCTGTTTTATTTGACTCGATTCCTTCATGGAATTTTCTGTTCTGACTTTGTTCATATATATTCTTGACAACACCATACCTGGCTTGCACCCTGTCGTGTCTGGTAAAACTGCTGTGTTCGAGTGTGTTTCTTTTGTTGTGTTGTCCAATTTTGTTCCTACTTATTTTGTCAGTGTTGTGTTAACTTTTTCAAACAGGGTTCTAGCCTGTGTTGTTTTCTATGTGTTTATCTGTTGGTCGTGTACATAAACATATGTTTTGTATACATATATTTATTTTCTCGTCCATAGGTTACTTGTCTTATTTAAGTATTTTTCTTTGTGTTCAGTCCTGTTTTTCATGACAGACATCTGCATAGTAATAGCGAATGTCCAAAAATCTCCATCTAGTCAGGAGAAATTTGTTTATCAAAAAATATCGTTAGGCTGAAAAACACCGCTCGACCATAAGATACGCGGGTTTGATAAAATTTTAAACAGTATTTATTCGATTCGCTGTTGTTGCAAGTGCGAGAGAACACGCCCACATTCTTGAAAATAGCTGGACACTAACAACCATTCATCGGGACACATTTTGTGCTCTCTGTGGATAAGTGAAAAAAAAAAAAACCATAGCGGACGCTGTACGTAATGGCCGATGAAATTCCCAGTTCTTCGTAGACACATACAGTCATTTTGCTTCTAGCAATTTTACAGCGTATTTTTGCGGAGTGTTGAAAGTCTTTACTTGTAAGTACGGCAGGAAAATTTCACGATTTAAGAGACCTGCAGGGTACTTCACTGTCCTAATTTTGTTATTAACAGCCCCTTTGTCTTCGTGACCTTCGCCTCCATCTCTCGGACGAGTGTAACGCAGTCCTCTTGAGGATGGCATCACTCGTAAAGGCTGTTCACGATAAAGTGAGAACTTTTGAAATCAACCTTTGAAAAAAGTCACGTGCATATATTTTAACGGGCGCACTGAGTGGCACGCACCCAGTCAAGTTGGTAACGATGGATAAGAAGTAGTTCCGTATATTAACGACGTATAAAAAGTGTTAGGTAACCATTTCTGATAACTTAAATTATCTCTTTCGTTTCCTGTTTTGTTTAATGCATCGAAGTGTAAAAATGAGCAGGCTTGTTAAATATTTATTTTTTAAATAGTTTCACAGTTTAACTTAACCGACGCACGAATAAAGTGATAAGGCCCATGGCAATGTTAATTTTACATAAAGCGGAAGAATAATACACAGCGTATATTCAAGTAAATCTTAAGCAGGGCTTTCAAAATAACTCATTTTACCGCGAATAGACTATAACCGCGAAAGGGGAGGCGGGCAGCAGCACACATTCGATAATACTAACACCGGCCGAAATAATACTATAGTCCATTCACGGTTTCTTCGACCATTTTGAATCAAACCTTTGAAATTCTCCCCATATATGACGTGTTTCGTTATTTCCTAAATACGCCCTGTATCACAAGCGTTTTATACTCGTGTTCATAAAAGTTACTTTTTTTCTGTTAAATTGAAATGTTATTCATAATTTATCTATAAATTATAGTGCTTCATTATAAATAATCTGAATAAAAAAAGGGAGCAAATAGTTATGTTGGTAGCGCCTAGTGAGAAATAGTCCTTATACAAAATACTGTTACACTTAGTGCGTACGAATGTGGTGCGTTGTCCCCCTTGTGTAATTCTCCAGGCGTAGTTAAGCTTAGTTTGCACGAGGCGGATGAATATCCTGGAAGTAGAACTTTAGCAGGGCTTCAGAAAAGGCTGATGTAACAGTGAATGGACTATATCGGGACTGCTGCCCCTCCCGTCTCTGG
Source organism: Dryococelus australis (assembly GCA_029891345.1). Lineage (NCBI taxonomy): Eukaryota > Metazoa > Arthropoda > Insecta > Phasmatodea > Phasmatidae > Dryococelus > Dryococelus australis. The sequence continues at coordinate 61,765,903 of CM056999.1, forward strand.
AAGAACAAATGAATTTGAAGTCGTTGCGCGAAAATTCTAGTCACCGCCTCCCTCGGCGCGACTCGAGGTGCGAAGAATCATCTGGGCCAGGTGAGCTCAACTATATAAACCGCGGCGTGCCTCTGTATCGGCAGGGGCCACGGTGGCTGGGCGGTTAGACTTCTCGTCTCCCACCAAGGCGAACCGGGTTCAATTCCCGGCCGGGTCGCTTCCGGATTTTCGCATGTAGGAATCGTGCCGGACGATTCCGCTGGTCGGCGGGTTTTCTCGGAGATATCCCATACTGCTCCCTAATCAATCACCCTCGTCGGCTCTTAAGACCTCGCTGTTACGAGCCGCCCAAATATCTTCACTCCCTCTGTATCTACAGTCTTGTACGGCATCACCAGCAGGGACGTGCGGCTCCAACCGAACGACGGGCGATGGCGCAGTGACCAGTCTGCGAGCATCGAGACTGAAGGGTCGGTTTACGATGAACAACTTGTACATAAATAACGTGTACCTACTTATCAAAGCCTCGAAGAAGCGCGGCGCATTAACCTTCGGGCGGGTGATTTTATTCCCGACGAAGCTGCAGAGGAATACAGGGAAGATGAGGCGAGGCAGGGTTGTGAGTAACGAGGTATGTTACGATCTCTGTCGAACCAGACGCAGCGCCCACTGCTGGCTGCCGCATTCCATGCCGGTGACTCATCCACCAGTAAGGTGAGGCAGGGTGTTGTTCCAGTCCGCTGCCTGCGGTACAGGGACACACAAGCAGCGGAGCGCGCTGCCGTCTGCGGTAAAACCCCCAACAGCTGGTGCAGCGGGCTCTCCAGGCCTCGCTGCCGCCCAACACACTCTTCACTTGGGCCCGGTTGCCCCATCGTGGTTCGAAACTCGATCCGAGATCGGATCTAGGATCGACACAGAAAACTGTTGCACCATTCGAGTTCGAAGCTGGACTGTAGATCGATCATCGAGATGAAGTTCATCTCGAACCGCCGAAATTGGCGGTTCGAAATCTTGATTTGAGATCAGTAGCCATCGTCGATAAATGTAGTTTGAATATACGCCAACAGATAGAACTATGTTCGATTGTTTTCTTGGGAAATTAAAACAACATTATACGCACTCGAATATTATTCAGTAAAATTAGTACAACAATAATTCACTTAAAACAGATTAAAACATCGCACATCTAGTTCTATCTATAGTGAAAAATACGCCTACTTCCATGACGTCATATATTACGAACCAATAGCAAAATTCGTCTCATACTTAATCTCGATCTCTCACTTTGGAACGAATCGGAGATCCCGAATCAAGAAATTTCGTTGGTACAACACTTTTACATTGGAACCAAGATCAAACTGGATCCTGGTTCGAAACTAGGATAGTTCGATCTCGGATTGGGAAATGTTGGTGTAACCAAGCTTAGGCTGTGTCCGAATTGGTCTGAAGTACATACTTGCGCGTACCTGTTCCCGGAAGTGACGCCGTAAGTGCTGTCCCAATTGCAAGTGAAGTATGCAAGTATACAAGTAAACGAAAATGTATACTTATCGCGTACTTGTGGAAAATGTGCCGCCATTTTGAGAAGCAATTCAATTTTTGGTTACAGTTGTTTTTCGTCGTGATTATTTTATTTATGGTTTAATAGGGCAACATTACTACTTCATAGACATTGAGTTTTGAACTGAGTAAATAATTATTTCAAGATTAACCTTTAAAAAAGTCTAAACAATAAATTCCGATTAGACCTGTGTTCCTAACCTACGGAAGCTAAGATGAAAAAAGTAATCCAAATCGCACTTACTGAATTATTTAATACTTGATTTAACCTCTCCGGCAACAATCAAATACTTAGTCGGAATATATGTACATTAAAAGTGGTTAGTTGGCTAATAACAGTTACCGAAGTTAACCTGTCAGAATTCAACAAGTTCGGTGCCAAGGGTAAGTGAAGTATGCAAGGATACAAGTACGCAAGTATATACCTAAAATTCGGACACGGCCTTACAGCTGGTGCAGGAGGGAGATGGTGTTGGATGGCATTTTCGATTTATATATTTTCATTACGGTACTTAATTTTGAGATTAATCTCTGAAAATGTGACTTCGTTAAGGCATATAACATTATTTAATTATGTTTCAGATACAATCACCGTTGCTTCTGTAGTAATTCTCGTAAAGATATCAATCATTAATTCATATTTATTCAATATGGTAAACAAATAACGCTATTGGGAAAACCTACCAAAAAAAACAATAGTGAGTGCTGAAACCATTATAAGGCTGAAAACTTCTTTAAAACACCAAAATTATTTCTGTCCTTCCCCTTCGCGACACGCTCTCGAGATTCCTGCTTACTTTCACTCTGTAAATCCCCTTACGCTACATATACCAATTACTGGAGTCTGAGACCCCACAAATTTTTTTTGTAGAAACTTAAATTTTATAAGATGTATAAACATAACAACAACAAAACAATATCTGCTTCAAAAAATTAACTAAATACATGAATAATTTTACAAATAATTTCATCAGATCATCTACATAAAGATCAAATTTAAGGCAAAGGCCATTGGAAACAAACTCCAATCAAAGCAAATTCCGAAATTAATGAGCACTATCCTCCTGCTGTCGCTACTCTGGATGTACTTTAAAAAAAAATACGTTATCCAGGTTTCGACTTATACTGGTAGGGTACACACACATACATGCATACATTACACACACACATATATACATACATACATATATATGCCAGCTGACGTTAAATTGCTATGGGAATTTCAAAATTATCACGCGTTCATCCTGAGCTACGCTTCATTTTTGCTTTACGAAGAAATTATTAAGGTGGCCGCCTGGTTGAAGAAATTTTGAACGTCTGAGGCCTAAAAGCGTGGGAGCGCTAGGGACAACCGATACATGCACATCAACTCTCTCATCGTCTCTAAGTGCGTAGACCTGAACTGGCGTGCAGTCTTTCCATTGGTAACACCTTTATGAGCCTGTAAGTGGAGATCCTACCATTTTATGAGATAATAACAAAAATAAAGGTTTGATGCACGCCCCTATTCCTTTTTTAAATGTTTTGTGCCAGAATGTTCATACCTTAGAATGACCGTGAAAACACCCGTTTGAGCCATTTTCGAAATCACAAAAACATTCTTTAGAGAGAAATGGAGGAACAGAAAAACATATGAAGACGCGTAACGTTTCTTAAATGTGTTCGTAAGCAGACCTCACTCACATACGTTGGACTTTTTTCTAATAAAACGTTTTACGCTGGAGCTCTACAATTCACTTATTGTTGGTTACATTATCTTCTACATGCATCGATTACTACCGCACTACCATAGAGATGGCCTGTAAACTTTACTGGTCGAACCAAAATTTGTAGCCCGAGCCCGTGATTGGACTCGAACAAGTGACCGCTGGTGTTTCGGTCTGGTGTGATGCCCGTTCACAACGCTTCCGCCAGCTTCGCTGCCGAACTCCGCGTTTTACGTCGCTGTAGGAGCGCACATAAGGGCAACGGGATCCTCTAACCGTGAGCTCCGCGACTCGCTGATCACAAATTACGCGTCACGCCACGCGAGTCTCGAACCATTACCTGTCCGGAATTCCATCTGTGTGAACCTAACGTAAAGGTACATATATCAGAGAAAAATTCCGAATATCAATAGTTGTATATTGATTTCCTTTAAAGATATTTAGGAATTCGCTGCGAATACAAAAAAATTTTATTTTACAATGGATACATACGCATACATCTATCTCACTATAGTCCATTCCCGATTGGAAGCGACTTATGAAAATCAACCTTTGAAAAAACACTCTAGGCATAACATGCCACCTGTGTTTTCAATAACCTGCATTTCACAAATATATAACACTGTGGTTAACTTTAGAGTACTGTATTATTGAATAAATTAACCTTTACCTTAATATGTTCTATAACTTGTAATATTTATTTCTTTTTTTTAATATGAATTAACAACAATGAGTGCAGCGACGTGTTGTCAACGACCAGTAAGAAATAGTTCACTGTTAAAATATTATTTTAACCTCGTTTTTTAGTATACTATTTGTAAATTAAACGGTGCCTATCGAAATATTTAGATATTTAAGTAGCCCCGATGGCAACATATCTCATTTTTACAGTTTAAAATAACAGCGGAAAATATCGTGAGTAGGCCGTAATGGTACGGTATTGTTTTATAGCCCGAGAAAGCAATTGAAAAACTGTCTGCTGGCGAGGCTTGTCGCCCTCTTTCTCTTTCTTCGTCTCTTTCACACTCGGGAAATTTCACTTCGCTAGTAAGCAAATACCTTTATACATGTTTTCAATTTTAGCATATTTCATACTTATTACAGTAAAATAATGATTTTTGAATTTGTAATTTTCAACTGAAAAGAAAATTTAATATTTGGAAACTTATTTTAATATATTAAATATATTGGCCAAGTGAAGTTGGCAGACATGGCGAGCCATGACATGGCGTGTTGCTTTTTGTCAAATGAAACAAAAATTATTCTTACTCCAAAAAATACTTCAAATTACCACATAACGTTTGTAGACGTGTTTGTTAAACATACCTAGGCAAGTTACGATGTTGTGATAAATCTGTGTTTGCGGCAGTAATAAATATACTGTGACGTGTGTTTCGTTAATCATGGCGTCTGTAAAATGGCGTGCCTTTGTACATCGTGGTCGATACGCTGGCCCTGTGTGTGCGTGATTACAAATATTTGATTAGCACTATTTATACGTTTTAAATGTGAACTGTTTTATGACGAGGTTATTTATTTACATCCACGTCTGTTTATTTATCACAACGTTGTACCTTTGCCCTAAGGGGTTTGAAACACAGTCGTGTAACGTAATTTGCCACAATCCCAGAAGAAAAATACTAAACCCAGCCCGATAAATTTCAATAAACCTAATAAACAGTAAGTAGCAATGCATAGAAATATGAGCGGAATAAAAGTTATCGTAGGCTTATTTGTGTGCGTGTTCACCGCTATGTTTTAAAGCTTGTATGACAAAAATGATCACGAGTTGCATGCTTGAATTTAATGCACCTTTTTCACTGGTTGTTCCTTCGTTTTAATATTTATTCTAACTGAGGCTGTCCTTTTAGAGAAATGACCCAACACATATCAATAACAAAATTATAATTACAATAAGTAAAGCCCTTTACATCGCTGTTGTAACAGTGTTAAACACAGTAACGGCAAAATACTAACGTACATTACGTGTAATGTGCTTATGTTGTGGAAAACAAATGTTAATGTAACGTAACCGTAAGGACTATCGTTAATTAAGGCATTTTTAAAACGTCATAAAGCTGACCTAAATAATGTTATAGGCCTAAACTGTGAATATTCGTACGAAATGGTTTTTGAAATAGACCTACAACAGAATTCTTTGAAAAGCTGTAAACAGTAAACAACACATTTGACAGGTACAAAAGTAGAAGTCACATTTCAATGTTTATTTTTAGGTGTAGCGAAAAGTATACGAACTATGTACACACACAATGGAATGTAAACATCGATTTTGACAGTTGCTACATGGAAGTCACATGTCAATGTTTGTTTACATTTGGCGGAAGAATACGAAACAGGCCTGCAAGTAGATATTTAGCAGGGCTCCGAGAAAGTTGCTTCCAATAGGGAATGGACTATATAGGCTGTTCGTGGTAAAAATAGCGCTTTTGAGGACCTAGTACTTTTTATCCCATAAAAATATCTCAAATGTTCCCAAGAGCCGCAGTAGCTCAGTGAGTAGAGAACCCAATAGAGGGGCCGCAGTAGCTGAGTGGGTAGAGAACCCGATAGTGGGGCCGCGCGCGAAGCAGCGGGTAAAAGCTAATAAATAGCCTATATAAGACAAAATCTTAACTATGAAAGAAGCAACTAGATATTATCACCACAGAACAATTAAGGTAATGCTAAAACACATCACTTGCGTACGTGGTTTCCTCATAGGCTGCACACAAAGAAATGAAATATACAACATTCTGGCCGATCGAAGAAACGGAGGTAGATACACACGTTCGCAAATTACTCTGCGAGTGCAGATCTGATGACAACCAAGCCAAATTAGAGCTTTTCTCGTCGCTTCTACGATAACCGTGTTGTATGTTAGTGCAATCTTCTTTACAAATACATTTATAAAGAAAATATTCATCCGGTCTAGGAATACATTCCAAATCACGAATCGATATAGTACTTGAAAAATACGCGAGTGCTCCGATAATAGTGACAAAATATCGAAATTCAAGCGTACATTTACATATCTTAGCGTAACGCATTAAGAGTGGGGATGAACCCCGTGGGAACCCCTCGTCTAAGGTCAAGAAGTGAGGGTGCGATACGGGCGACACTAACACGCACGCCTAGTTACTCATCGCTCCTACGCGCAGGGAGTGCAGTGTTTCCGTCCTAACGCTGTACTGTGCAAATTAAATCTGTAACAGTGGGGTTTTATTGTACGCGATGAAAGACAACAGATTAAACTACGTCTGTATCTTTGTACTTTTCTCTAGCCGCTTGAGGAAACCGCACAGGCAGGCTTTAAAAATGCGATACCTATTTGACCTTTTTCATGTTTTTTTTCTCCAAGAATACACTTGATATGACAAAAGTAAAAAGAAATAGGCATAGCTAATTGTTTTTTATCTTTTTTGACAAAAATTCGTATTTGCAAAATATTTATTTGTCGAGATGAGCGTATTCGCCCAAACAACTCTTTAACAAAAAACGCGGGGGTCCATCCCATTAATAAACACTGTTTGTGTAAACCTAGTTTTAATGCAACTATAATATATTCAATTTGGTCAAAGTATTATATTCGGGTATAAGGGTGGGTCTGTTTAAAATGTAAATATAAACAAACACGTTCACCAGTGTTGGCCTTGTGACACGAAGCCATGCGTAAAAGAGGGAAATCAGTCCAGCTCCTCGCTGAGTGGGCAGGTGAGTATATAGATGATGTGACGGTCCACGTGGTTCGACGAAGAGGCGAGGGCGGAAGCGCGCGCACTCCGGAAGAGAGCAATGGCTGCGGCTGGTGGCGCGGTCTGGCGGCAGTGCGTGTCGACACGCCCACCCGTCAACCTGTTTCCTCAGCGACGCCTCAGATCGTTACCCAGAGCGGCGTGCAGCGCGACTGATCACCCGCGCTCGACGCCAACCTCGGTCGCAGAATACGTAACTACACAGAGGCGAAAAACCGCGGCGGTTCCTCTGTATGTGGGCCTGCCCGTTCGCTGAACCGGCTGTGCGAGCCTCTGAGAACGGATCTTGCTTGCATCTCATTGGCTGTGAAAGGTACCCTGTTCACTAGGCCACCCATAGTCTGATGATGAGGTAGACCGATTATTCATCTTTTGCGCATGAACACAACATTGGCGTACCTCAAAACAAAATGAATGCCAAAGTCACATGATCAACATTGATGAACGTGTTTATGCATATCTTTATAAAAAAAAAAAAAACCCTCTTTATATGAATGAAATACTTTCACCAAGTTTAATTTGATCGAACTGCATTACAAATTGGGTTAGAGAGAGAGAGAGTGTGTACAAACGTCTCAAAGTACTAAACAGTGTTCTAAACTCAAATCATATCCACATTGTTTATGATAGTCATGTTGGCAGTACAGCAGTTCCGATAAATATTACATTTTAGACAAATTTATTAATCACATGGCTGGAGTAACATTAATAAATTGACTGCTTTAGTTTAATTTCACGAACTATAGAAACTGCTCTTATTTAACCTAATTTTGAACTCAAGTTAAAACTAGTGTAAAAGGCAAGTCAAGATGTCAATACATGGCTGGGGCTCGGGAATCGGGGATACGCGTCAGCCATCTTGAATAACGTCACGCCGAAACCTCATGCTCTGTCATTCCGCGCCAATGGCCTCCATATTGGATGACGTCACGAATTCGCCAATGCAAATTTGCCAGTGCTAACTGCGAATATACAAATGAGGTCAATGTTAATTGCGAATATGCTAATATCTCACACATCGATCACCCGCCACCACCATCGATTCCCCCCGGCGCGCCACCAGTTTCGTTTCCCCCACGTCCCGTCAGAGTGCAGCACCATCGCCGATGTTCGCCCACTGCCAGCTGGCGATCGCCGTCTTCACTACCGAAGTCTGCCGCCAGGCACAGAGCTAAAGGCGGACCCCCCCCCCCCCCCAAAAAATCTTGGATCGTCGATTTTTCGCAAAAGCTTCTATTTCAAAAGGGTGTTTTGAAATTTCCCGCACGACATATCCTAAATAACAGCTTCCCAAACTTTATCGAACTGCCACAGCTTCGCTACATTTATTAAATTTTAGCTGATGACTGTCGAGGCGAAACGCGAGACAGTTTTTTGTGAATGTTTGCAAAGGTGACGATATCAACAGTAATCAAGAGATACTGACCTCATACAATGCACTAGGCAATGATATCTGCTCTGTCGTTCCAAAAAAAAAAAAAAAACACGATACAAAGCTGTATTTCCAGAGCATGACAAAAATTCCATAAATCCAAGATGGCGGGTGGGAATCTGCCTTAACCGAAGTCCGAAGTGCAGTGGGCGGGACCCTCGCCTTACGCAAGCCCGTTTCGGCGCAGGTTATCTCAAAAAAATGCAGGAAGCGTGCGGGATCGTTCCAGCGCCCCTTCGGTCGACAATCTAGCACATTGACTTACAGACAACCGCGACACTTACAGTGAACGTACTTGTCTTACGTAATCACACGCGACTATATATTAAATTGACTTCAATAAAGTAGTGACTTTTGACAAATAGCATTTTATTACTCTTATTTGTATCCTTATTATGCCAGTACTTAATACGCAGGATTTGTCAACATCAAAACACAAAATATGGTAGGCCTTAATACAATTTAAAAAAAATTGAAATATAGGCTATTCACGGTATAATGAGCACTTTTTAAAGCCCTTCTTAAGATCTACTTGTATGCACGTTATGTGTCCTTCCGCCTTATGTAAAATTAACATTGCCATGGGTCTCATCACTATATTCGTGCGTAGGTCAAGTGAAACTTTGAAATTATTAGAAAATTAATTATTTTACACTTAAATGCATTAAAAAAACAGAAAGGCACTGAAATAATGTTATTTATCACAATTCGTTACCTACAACATTTTATTCGACGTTGAAGATATGGAACTACTTACCATTTTCGTTACCAACTTTACTGGGCGCATGTCACTTAGTACACCCGTTAAAATATATTCGGGTAGGATTGGTGACTTTTTTCTAAGGTTGATTTCAAAAGTGCTCACTTTATCGTGAACAACTTTTACAATAAATTGTGTACAATTTAGAAATTTTTTTAATGAGTGAAGGAAAATAAAAGTGTAAGTTTTTTGTTTGAAATAAGATATTCTTTTAATGCAATAAATTACTCAGGTCTACACCTTTTCCATGGGAAAATTCCCCGACATTTCCCTAATTTCCAGAGAGAGATAATCTTTTTTCTCTGATCTTTTGCGAAGATTTTTTTTTTTTCTGTAAAGATTGACACCTTTGCATTATAACACACTTTTAAAGGCTGCTCACAGCTGAAAGAGCACTTTTGAAATCAACCTTATAAAAATGTCACTGTCGCTACCTGCACGTATCTTAACGGGTACACGTAGTGGCATGCACCCTGTTAAGTTGGTAAAGAAGGAGGTAAAGTAGTTCCATGTTTTAACTCTGAATTAATAGTTTTATAGGCTGTTCACGGTAAAATGAGCAGTTTTGAACGCCCTGCTTAAAATCTACTTGCACACACGTTGTGTATTCCTCCGCCTTAGGTAAAATTAACATTGCTATGGTCCTCATCACTTTATTCATGCGTCGGTCAGGAGAAACTGTGGAATTATTAGAAAAGTAAATGTGTTACAACCTGTTAATTTATAAACTTCTATGCGTAAAAAAAAAAAAAAAAGAAAGCGAAAGAAATAATTTAAGTTATCACAAATGGTTACCTAACACAGAAAGCAAAAGAAATAATTTAACTTATCACAAAGGTTACCTAACACATTTTATTCGACGTTGAGATGTGGAACTACTTTCCCTCCTGCGTTACCAACTTTACTGGGCGCATTCACTCTGTGCGCTCGTTAAAATATACGCAGGCAGTGGCAGTGACTTTTTTCTAAGGTTTATTTAAAAAGTGCTCACTTTATCGTGAACAGCCTTTAGGTAAACATTTGTGAATACTAAAATGGTTTCTTTTGCTTGCCATTTTTTAAAACAAACTTATTAAGTATTCACTTTCCCAATAATTTCTCAGCTTCATTTGAGCGAAGCATAAATAAAGTAATCAGGCTCATGACAATGTTAACTTCGCATATCGCGGATGAATACACGTTGTGCATACATCTAGCCCTTAGGCAGGGCTTTCGAAAGTGCTCACTTCACCGTGAACAGCCTATACACCAAAATACTTCTCTGATCTTACAAAAATACTGCCTTATATCAATTGCAAAGAAAAATGCCTAGACGTTTTGTTCACAACCACAAAACAATTTTATGCGATTCTAGTAGCGGTTAAAGATTAATGGCAGAACTGCTCAATATAGCATGCATATCACATGAATTACCTGCCATTTAGCTAACTTGTTAGATATTCCCATGACATTTCCTTGCATTTCCCAAATTTCCAGATGAGTAGAAACCACGTTTCTTCCTTCTTAATTTCTCCTACAATTTATTGGCTGATGCCCTCAAGTACACGACACCTAATAAAATTCCGCCATTTCGTACACACATCTGCCTACATGCCGATACGTTCCTGCACGAAACGTAGGCGAAGACCATGAAGAGTTTCTTAAAAATACCTTCTTTCATTCTGATAAGTATACTCTATTCATGGTTACTTCAAATTATTCTGAAGCCCTGCTTAAGTTAAGGTTTGATTCGAAAAGTATGAAGAAACCGCGAGTAGACTATACGTGTTCATTACTTACACGTTTTTCATCGTAAACCGACCTTACAATGTGGTGACAAATAAAACCATCCCATCACGGATGTACATCTCAATTAAACGGTGCAGGGAAATCTCTTAGCGAAAACAGGTGCGCTTGTCTACGCCGTATTTAAAAGCGGGTTTTTCCCACCTAAACCCATGCCTAGGGACAGGTGTATTTCGTGAAAAGATTACAAGACCAGTTATACTGCAAAACACTTCTAACCATATGCACTTTCGCGGTTGGATGATTCTTAATGTCACGTGCCTCAAGTGTCTGTCCACGAATTACGAATGTTCAGTATCGGAGTACTTATTACTATTTGCCCAGTTAAGAGTGCGGTAAATAAATCATTTTGCAAGTACGACTTTTTGTCAGAAAAGATGAAAAAACGATTATATATGCCCCTATTTTTATACTTTTGTCCTATAATGTGTATTCTTCGCAGAAAAAAATTCGTGAAAATGGTCCAATTTCGCATTTTTAAAGCTTACCTACGCAGTTTCCTTAAGCGGCAAGAGAAAAGCACAAAAATACGGGCGTAGTATAATCTGTGAGCTTTCATCGCGTGTAACAAAAACCACACTGTTACAGGTATAATTTGAACAGTACAGCGTTATGTCGGAAACACTGCATGCTTTGCGCCTATTGTCCATTTCATATAAGTGGTCTCAAATTTGACAGGCAATGTGACCAACCTACACACTATGTAAACAATAAATGTTCTCGCACCTACAGTGTTGTATCAGCTGATGAACTGCTGCAGGATCCGTGTTGTAGGTTGGCTTTTTTGATGAAGGTTTTGGAAGAAAATAGTACTTGGAACTAAAAGTCGTAATTTAAAATCTTAGTTATACTTACAACATTTATGGTTTAAATTATGTTTATAAAGTAATATTACATTTTCTTGGCTATTAGTAACGGGACTTAAAAAACACGTTCTGCATTTATGACAGAGTATATCGACACATACGAATAGTAAACGTTTCCAGCCAATGGCTAGCCAAGTTTATGTTTCCAACCCGGTGAAGGCAGTTGTGCGTGCGCTTTTTTCTCATCGTGTTTATTATACAAAATCTTATTGTTGTTGTCGAATATTTAATCGGTAGTTAATTATTTTTATTTGCTTTTTCCAAAATAGTTGGATTGTAAGTACCGTTGTAGTGCGTTTTGTGGAGTGATATTAATATAATAGGCACTCTTAAAAAAGCTCGTTCCGCCATTTTCCTAACCGCCTTCCACAATGAAGTGACACGAATATAATTTCCGTATATAAGTTTAAGTTTGTTTGTATTAGGAAACGTGTGTTGATTTTACCGAGTTATTATTTTTAATAAATTATTTAAAGCTAGTGACCAACAAATGTGATTTTAGTGAAATAAACTCGCAAGGATTCCATAGAAAAACACGTGTTCAAGAGGTTACAACATCAAGATTCGTGTTTTGCAAATGTATTTGTAAACCGTTAATATAATTATTCAATGAACGTGGCCTGAAAAATGCCGCACTTTCCACACTTTTGTAGTGAGTGAATAATATTCGTTTGTCTACACGTAATTCGAGTGTAAGGTTAACTTCGGTCAAAGTGTTGCGTGTGTATATTGATGTATCTGTGCGAATACAACAGCAACGTATGTATCGCGTTTTGTATTTTCATTAAAGTTATAATTTTCGAAGTTAAATAATTCAAATGTAATTTCCATACGAGCAAAATTTTCCACTGCTCCATCAAAACAATATGCAACTCAAAATACCACACACTCATGCCGGAATCACATAGCCCCGACCAACACAGCACGACACGACCAAAAACGCAACCACGACACATTACAATGTGACTATTTGAATTTACAGCACGACCGACACAGCGTTCTCAGCATTTAACCTAACTGTTTAGAAGGCGCTGATAAGCTACGTTAGATTCAAAGGCGGTGAACAAGAGGGAAATTTGTAATAATGGTGACCAAATTGTATCACTAATGCATACAAAAGTAAAATTATTATTTTTAAGAGTTAGATACAGTGGTTTTCAATTAATTTTTCTTTTAAGCTGCGTATTTGCCATTGTAGGGAAAGCTTGCAATACAATTTCATTTTGCAATGTTGTACATTCTGTGCATCGGGCCACACGACACGACGTAGAATAGAAATCATTTCTAATCCAAAATTGCTGGTCGGCCGACAGAATCGGTCGGGTTTGCGACGATCTATCTTGTATTTCATTGGCTGTTGGCCGTCGTGTCGTGCGCGTTAGGGCTATGTGATTCCGGCATCGTAAGAACATCAAAATAATCCTTTCTCACGAAAGACTATAAATTAGAGCACCCCCCCCCCCCCTTTTTTTTTTCTTACATACTTTTTCCTTTTTTCCTCGAAATAAAATAAATATGATACCCTAATTGGGCGCACATTTTATTGCTACGAACATTTGCCTATGTTATTATTGATTGAAACTCTAACTCTCTGGTTCTGGAGGGTTTCAAAATGTAAAGCTTAATGGTCATGCAAACATGTAAGTTGTATCACTTGTATTTTTTTAGAATGTTTTAAAGTTTGTCAAGCTTGTTAGGCAGGGATACTTGTTAGCAAATTAATTCTAAAGTTTTTCCTGTTTTTAAGGGGTGTATTTGAAAGTAACATAATGGCATGTAGAATTTAACGTTGGAGTCTTTCATACACGTTTTGAGCATTTTATTTTTTTTTGCAAATTAAAAGCGCTCATATGTTTTTAGCATACGTTTTTAAGAATATTGTAAGAGTAACGGAATAATAATTCACATAAACAGGATACACATTGGAAAGACAACTTTTCTATATCAAGCAAATTACAACATGTTTATCAAACAAAATTATTTCAATTTAAGCACCCAACGAAGGTGCTCCAACATCATAAAGAAGTGTCTCGTCCATCAGCAGGAACTGTGACATTCCAAAATTTATCGCTAAGGAAATGAACTTTATGATGTCCTCATTCTTGAGTAGGTGGAGAATCTTTTTAGTGTGTAAGTAACATGTTTGTTTGATATATTGTTGCTGTAAGTCACATCTGCTTCTCTAGAGCGCTTTGTAACATCTCTGAACTGAAATACAGTTTTTCATTAGGTACCCGAGAACAAGCTTAAGGCTGTATTCACAATTCTGAGGAGGGAGGTTGTACGACTGAACGTCAGTGTAAATATCAACACTGAGTTTTATTCACAACATGACAATCTGAACACGTAGGTACCTATTTGAGAAAAGTTATTAAAGTATTTTGTATGTAGACCTGCAGTACTTAACATTTGAGTTACTAAATGAGAGTTACTAAAATGACCTAGATTAAGTAACATTTGCTTAAATATTATTATGGGTACCTACATACTTTAACATCCTGAGAATTATAACCACCATAAAAGTATCAGGCTGTACAGAGTTTGTTGTCATATCACACCACAAAGTTGAATTATGTACTTTTAATGCAACAGTAGGCATAGCCTGTATGTAAGAATGTATACTGTCTTTGAAAAGAAGGTATTGGAGGGGGGGAGGGGTGGTACTTCTGTACTTGTGCATCCCTCGAGGGGGGGGGGGTATATTGATATTTGGTGTTCGTGGAAACCATGCTACATTTTTATGTTTACAAGAAGTTTCCTCAGGTAAGTGTGACAAGATTAGTTGTCATTAATATATTTAGAGTGTATTCAAAAACAGTAAAATATATTTTATTCATTTGACAGTCAAAATACAATTTCATTTTCGTGCATCCTGGTTACAAATTTCTTTCAAGGTAAAAAAATTATCAATTTATAGACTTATTACATAGGCTGTTGTTAGTCATTAACGTAAAATATTTATAAACTAAAAAAAAAAAAAAGGATTACTGCCAATCTGTAACTGTTTGAACAGCCCTTCACAGCTTCTAAAAGTCATTTGGGAGGGAGGAGACACATGCAGTTTGTTTACAAAAACAGGCAGTCATATGTTGTTTGTTTCCAAATACTGGCAGTCACATGGTGTTTGTTTGCAGTCACCTTCAATAACAGTTCAGCTGTGACCGAAGTATACATAGCCACCCAGATGCCATTGGCACTACCATCCTAGATCTGTCAAATTTGAGACCACTTATATGAAATTGACTATAGGAGCGATGAGGCGCTATTCGCTGTGAGGCAGCACAGCATTATTTTAGATACATATGTCCCCGACCCCATATGCTACTATAGGCTATATTTAGGATATTATTATAAGTCAATTAGGCTAGCTCAATATGTCTTTTCATCCAGAGGTCCTTACCATCTTTTAATGTTCTAGTAAAAACCAGTAAGAGTCAGCCCTGCTGACACTTACTGGCAGCTCTCTTACTCTCCTTTAATTTTCAGGTTCATAGAAGAGATCGGGGGAAGAGGCCCAATAGCGTCACTTCTCCCACCAGAGAGGCGCCCAAACACCTCTCTGGTTACTGCCGGCATCAAGTGAAGAATAAACAAAGCTCCCGCCCCATCTCTAATAGTCTAGCATGTTTTCCAAATACTCTGTCTCCTGTAGCATTATATTTAATTTAATTTAATTTAATGCAAAAATAATTTTTGAAATTTTTTACTTCTCTGTCGCAAGTGTTTTTACGTCTCTCTTGGCGGTTTTTCCCTTGCTCTTCATAGTTAAGACTAGCTCTAAGTACACTTAGGGAGCTAGTCATGGCCCCAAAATACAGGTCATGGCTGCCCAATCCCTCTTTCCCGCGATGCATGTCTCCTTGCATGATTTTACTTCCTAGTAGGCGTAAGGGGTTAGCCCTGAGACGCAATAAAATCCCGCCCTACCTTCGAGTCGTAACTTCACATAACACTTAGAATAAGGTAGTTTAGAAAAAAAGAGGCGCTAGGCGTGCGTGTTAGTGTCGCCTGTATCGCACCCTCGCTTCTTGACCTTGGACGCGGGGTTCCCACGGGGTCCATCCCATTCTTAAAGAAGAACATGTCTTCTCAAGTAGACACGCCGCCAATAACCGAAGGAAGTTGTGGTCGTGGACGTAGGATATTGAAGTCTAGCGTGGCCGTAAATATTTTCGCGCAAAACAACTGTCCCTAACCTGGACTCCCGAGATCGAAAAAAAAAAAATCTACTATTTTACGTGCGAGGAAACGAAAACAATGGATGGAATGACAAGTTTTCGGCGAGCCGTACAAAACATTTTAACGACCCCCGCATGCGAGTGTCAGGCCGTTTGTAAACAATCCTATGTACGCACAATGGAACACTGGCCCCGCGTCGGCGAACAACTTGCCTGTTCCCGACACACAACCCGGCAGAGTTGCAACACTACCGACGTTTCCATTCGCTCGCGCGGGCAAACACGCCGGTGACGTCAGGATACGTGCAAGTGGCGGGGCTTCGAGTACGTACACTGTATGCAAATGCATACGTGTGTGAGCTGTTCTCTCGAGAGAGCGGACCTCGTCTGCAGTCGTCAATTATACGAGCGGGGCTGGAACCAGCAGTATGCAGACTTTTGCACCTTGTGCATGTATGTGGCCGTGTATACACATACTTACACATACATACATACATATATATATATTTATTTATTTTTATTAATTTATTTATTTATAGGTTCTTCACGATAAAATGTGAACATTTGAGAGCCATGCTTAAGATCTACTTATGTACACGTTGTGTATTCTTCCGCCTTATGTAAAATTATCTTTGCCATGGGATTCATCACTATGTTCATGCTTCGCTCAAGTGAAACTGTTCAATTATTAGAAATGTAAGTATTTTACAAATCACCTCATTTTTACACTTAGATGCATTAAACGAAAAGAAAGCTAAGGAAATAATTTACGTTAGCATAAATGGTTACTTTAACACTTCTTATTAGACGTTAAGATATGGAACTACTTTCCATCCATCATTACCAACTTTACTGCGCGAATGTCACTCAGTGCGTCGGTTAAAATATATGTAGGGAGGTAAGGTTGATTTCAAAGGTGCTAATTTTATCGTGAACAGCCTTTATATTTTACACACACACACACACGCATGCAAATGTATGTTAGCGTATATGACATCGTTGGCTCAAATGACAGCCAATGTTATTTCACATTCCTTATGCGTAGAGACCTGAAAAATTCGCCGTGTTCAATGATCTACACGCTACACTCTACAACCTTATGTACAAATATGCCGATATCATCTCCGAGGTTGTCTGCTGTCACAATAGAAGGCGGCGATTGGGCCAGCGTTCACCAGGATGTGTCAAACACCGTGTGGACCAATGGCTAAAGTTCACATAAACACACGTGTTTTGAATTCTAGCTTGTCCCAAAATTGATCCGAGGATCTTTCACGTCTCTACTTATGCGTAGGGGCAAGAAAACGTTTGCGTTTTAAACGATCTGTAAGCTAGACTCCACGGTCCACGGTAAACTGAGCACTTTTGAAAGCCCTGCTTAAGATTTACTTGTATGCACGTTTGTATTCTTCCGCCTTACGTAAAATTAACACTGCCATGGAGCCCATCACTTTATTCATTCGTCGGTCAAATGAAACTGTGAAATTATTAATAAAGTAAATACAAATCTGCACATTTTTACACTTCCAAGCATTCAAAAAACATAAATTTAAAGAAATAATTTTATGTTATCACAAATAGCTACCTAACACTTTTTATTCGACGTTAAGATATGGAACTACTTCCCATCCATCGTTGCCAACTTTACTGGGCGAATGTCACTCAGTGTGCCCATTAAAATATAAGCATGCAGGGGCAGTGACTTTTTTTTAAGGTTCATTTCTAAAGTGCGCTCTTTATCGTGAACAGCCTTTACAGCTAGATATGTAAGCTGTAGCGTGATTGTAGTTACTAAATACGAATAAACATGTTGCTATTTTATTTATGTTACATTTACCAACTGCCAATCTCCATGAAGGAGTTCGTTATGGGTGAAATTTACTGGAAAAAAAATGGGAATTTAACGTGTAGACCCCTCCCCAATCTTCTTCCGAAAAAGCCCAATGCTGGTAATGCTCATATTCTCTCAAAGTAAACTTTAAGAAACAATTGAATTCAAATTATGTCTCGCTCGCAGTGGTGTAGTTACAAAATGGTCACGCGTAACACGTAAATACGTCACCCTCAGGAGTTGAAGGAAAAAAAAAAAAACACACACACACACACACTTTACCTTACTAAAATTACGGGCTCTTATAGTGCCCCGCCGGAAACCCCACCACTCCATGACAGTGACCTTCAACTCCCCTTCTGGACATTTATTTTTCCCCTGAAATACTGAGCTTTTATTATAGCGTTATACCTGTAATTTTGCTTACCACTTAGCTTTCTTTGGATGAGTTGGATTGGGGAAAGGATCATAATTAAATCAAAATTAGAAGAATGCAAAGCATGAAAAATATCGAATAGTTCTTACACGAAAGAAGTAATCAAGAGCTAAAATACTTATGACGAGAAAATGAAAAGCAAGCTATAGTCACGTGCTCCCACTAGTCAACTATCCATATTTATTTACACGCGATATGCTCAGGCGAGAATATATAATTAATCTCTGTGCGTGGAAACACCGGAGTTATTCAGTATCTTAATAAAATGACAAAGTCAGAAAGGGTGATATTCTTACATATTGACGGTTAAACTGACAATAATACCTGTATATAAAATATATCAGTTGCAACTACATAAATATTGCCTATTTCATTTCAAGAAAATCGCACCTGAAGCTACTTTCGTATTCTTCGCAGTGAAATAAAAGTGCCCCTGTTTCACTTCAAGAGAGGATCCACAATGCCGGTATTTGGAATGCACGTCTTGTCTAGATTTGCACATCGAGAGGCCAGGGGAAAAAAAAAAAAAAAAGCTAAGATAGCTTTATTATCAGTCACACGCTCTGGATAAGATTATCTGTTCCTTATCCTTCCAGGTGAATGGGTAGCGTTCATAAGAGGCGGAACAAGTTGTTCGTACAACAGGGATTCTGGGAAAGAATAGGCCATGGCTTGTAACCTTTCACACCGACTTCAATTTAAGTTTATTGGTGTTGCAAATAAAAAGTTTCTTGCTACGTGCTGTACTTACATCGACACAGCACTTGATTCGTTACTACACGAAATGAGCTGTATGCTTTGGGCTCCGCTACATAGGCAATTCACGGTAAAAACGAACACTTTTGAGAGCCTAGTTACTTTTTCCTTTCATTCATTTTTTTGTCCTCTAACCGTCCTTTTAGATAAATATTGGCATGTAAGTAACACGCACAGTGCATATACTCCACCGCACTTGAAAGTTAACGTCTAAGGCTAAAATAATATATATTTATTGACTGTTATTCACAAATGAGATGACTTTCAAAAGTGCTCACTTTACCGTGAATAGCCTATAGTGATATGAACCATTCATAAAACACATAATGGCAGCACAGTTACCGAGTCACATACCGCGAGCAGGAGTCACTTTTTAAAAGGGCGGGTGACTTTGCGAAACATATTTTATTTGTACTATTATTCAAATTTCCTTCAATTTCCCAGAGATTGTTTCAAAGGTTCAGTGGTTATATTGGCACCACTAAATCTCTGAAACATCCTATCCATGTATGGGGATATTTGAATACAATTTTTTTAGTGTCACAATTGTTATCCCAACTTGTTACAAAATGACCCCCGCTTACAGACAGGGAAGAACTTTGGGCATTGTACAGTGTAAAGTACCAGTTGAAAATAACCTTCCTCTGTTATGTACACAGCTGTGTACACTATGTGTGAATGGGTTAAGAGGCCCGCCTGCCTGCATTTTTCTTCTCCTTTGTTGGCCGAGAAGCGCGGGAGTTAGAGGCGTAAGGGTCACACTGGCACGCACTACTAGTGCGCCATTGCCGCTACGCACAAGGCACTGAACTGGCGTGCAGTGTTCTCGTATTGCTGCGTGTAGACGCCTATAGGACTTTCACACGCGACCCTATCATTTTATTGATGAAAAGTTTGTATAGGCTGTTCACGGTAAAATGAACACTTTTGAAAGCCCTGCTTAAGATCTACTTGTGTAAACGTTGTGTATTATTCCGCCTTATGTAAAATTAACATCGCCATGGGCCTCATCACTTTATTCATGCGCGGATCAAGCGAAACTGTGAAATTATTATAAACGGAAATATTTCAAAACTCTGCTAACTTTTATGCGTCGATGCAAAAAAAAACAGAACACGAAAAAAATAGTTTAAGCTACCACAAATGGTTACCTAACACTTTATATTCGACGTTAAGATACCGAACTATTTTCCACCCATCGTTACCAACCTTACTGGACGTATGTCACTCAGCGTGCCCATTTAAATATATGCAGGCAGGGGCAGTGACTTTTTTCTAAGGTTGATTTCAAAAGTGCTCAATTTATCGTGACCAGCCTTTAAGGACTTATATTTCTTCTGTTAACCTTTATTTTTTCTTTACTTTTAAGTAAAATTTTGCACTCGTAATAAATCTCTCAGATGCCTTCAAATAATTCTGTTCGTTACGGTAGTCAATGGTTTCATCTTGCGTCATTCAGAAATAAACGCGCGATGACACTATTCGGTATCGCAGAGGGCTATGTAGCTGCTCGTTCACGGTCAAGAAGCGAAGGAGCTATACGGGCGACACTAACACGCACTTCTAGCGCCTCATCGCTCCTACGGGCAAGGCGTGCGATGTTTACGTCGTGACGCTGTACTGTGCATATTATATCTGTAACATTGGGAGTTTACTTTACGCGATGAAAGACCACAGATTAAATTACGCCCGTATCTTTGTACTTTTCTCTTGCCCATTAAGGAAACAGCATATATAAGCTCTAAAAATGCGATATTTGACCATTTTTACGATTTTTTTTCTCCAAGAATACATTTAATATGACAAAAGTAAAAAATAGGGGCATAGGTAATTTTTTTTTCCTGACAAAATGTTGTATTTGCAGAACATTTATTTACCGAGATATGGGTATTCGCGCAAACAACTACTTCACAAAAAAAAACGCGCATTGTGTGCGCACTCACTGTAATAGCATTTTGCATAAGAACAATTTATTACTATGCATTACCAACATACCTATTTTCTCTGCTTTTTTTCGTTTAATTATAAACCAAAAATTACAATTTATAAACAAAAAATAAGTAGAAGTCTAATTTAACGAAAAATTAGATACTATTGAGTTAACAGAAGTATAAAAACGCTTGTGATGTATGGCATATTAATGGAACAGTAAAATACGTCCTGCATGGGCTGATTTTTCAAAGGTCTGATCCACAAAGTGCGAAGAAACCACGAGTAAACTCTAGAGGTGCTACCACAGAAACTAGTTCCGTCCACAAAAACATGTTCAAACGTGGCTGTCGACCGAATTGACAGTGAACAAGTTTATGGCGGAATCACATAGCAATCAATTAAATACAAGATAGATCTGACGTAAGCCCGACAATGCTGTCGTACGACCAGCAGTTTCGGATTAGAAATTATTTCTATTCTTCGTTGTGCCGTGCGGCACGACGCACAGAGTGTACAACTTTGCAAAATCAAATTGCATGACAAGTTTTCCCTACAATGGGAAATACGTAGCATAAAAGAAAACAAGTTATGAAAATTACTGTATTTAACTCTTATAAATAATAATTTTACAGTTGTATGCATTAGCTATAAAACTTTGTCACCATAATGTATTCCAAATTTCCCGTCTCCCCACCGCCTTTGAAACTAGCGTAGTTAAACAGCGCCATCTAAATGGATCCCAAAAATTCTAATCGTGTCGCGTACGTAAACACTGTCGGGCTGTGAATTCGAGCAGACACATTGAAAATGGTCGTGGTTGCGGTTTCTGTCGTGGCGTGCTGTGCTCGTCGGGGCTATGTGATTCCCTCGCGTGAGTACGACCTATGTACCCTCGTTCACTGCGGGATTGAAATCACAAAGAAGCGGGTTGGCAGCAAGCCGCGTAAGGCAACGGGGGCAGTCCGGACACTGTTATGTCCGCGGCCAGTCGTTCACGACGCCTGCGGAACTGCTAGAAAGCTGAGTACCAGGACAGACCGGCTGGGAACGTTGTCACGGTCGATTTCATCTAGATGCTCGCTGCATATAAATACTGTACAGTGTATTTCCATGCGGCTCAATTAATACGTGACATTAATCATTGGGAGATAATTTGCAGTATACGCTGGTCACGGTAAAATGAGCACTTTTGAAAGCCCTGCTTAAGCTCTACTTATACACGTTGTGTATTCTTCCGCCGTATGTGAAATTAACATATTGCCATGGGCCTCGTCACATTATTAAGAAAGTAAGTACTTTACAAATCTGCTCATTTTTACACTTCGATGCATTAAAAAACAAAATAGAAAGCGAAAGAAATAATTTCAAGTTATCACGAATGGTTACGTAACACTTTTTATTCGACGTTAAGATATGGAACTACTTTCCATCCATCGTTACCAACTTTACTGGGCGAATGTCACTCAGTGCGCCCATTAAAATATATGCATGCAGGTGCAGTGACTTTTTTCTAAGGTTCATTTCTATTAAAGTGCTCACTATCGTGAACAGCCTTCAAACATGTTGCGATAGATTACGCATTTTTACTATAGGCTCTTCACGATTAACTGAGCACTTTTGAAATCAACCTTTGAAAAATTGCACTGCCCCAACATTCTTATATTATACGGGCACAATGACTGGCGTGCACTTAATAAAGTTGGTAACGACGAGGTGAAAGTAGTTCAATGTCTTAACTTTGAATTAAAATTATTAGATAAACATTTATGTCAATACTAAAATTATTTTATTGTGCTTTATGTTATTTAATGCAAGTAGGCCTATGTGTAAAAATCAGCAAATTTAAACAATTAATTACAGTTTCATTTGACCGACGTATGAATAAAGTGATGATGAAGGCATTGTTAATTGTACTGTACATATGGCGGAAAAGTACACAGTGTGGACACAAGTAGATTTTAAGCAGGGCTTTCAAAAGTGCTCAGTTTACCGTGAACAACCTATACTAGACTATTAAGACAGAAGATAAGAGACTGCGTAGTACAGTGTGATTCACTCGAAAATGAACACTATTGTGTAGATTATAAGGTAGGCATGAAACACGAACTTCCTGGCACCATGAAGGGTATATGCTATTTACGGTAAAATGAGCACTTTTTTGTGGTCCTCTAAATAGGCATTAACCACTAATATAGTATATTTTATTTCAGCCTTATACGTTCGATTTTGAGAGCGGTTATTAGTGTTTATTAGTCACATGGAAATCTTGATGTTATAAAATTGGCGGAAAGATATAAATTGGCCGTAAGGAAAAATTTAGCAGGGCCTTAAAAAGTGCTCACTTTACCGTGAACAACCTACAGGTAGGGCTTCGACATCTCGTCGACAGTTAGGTCATTACAGAAGGAGCTAGTTGCTCCGAGAAGCAGGGAAGTGCCTGTATATAGTCCATTCACAGTTTCTTCGGACGTTTTAACACAAACCTATGAAAAAGCATCCCATGTATTACGTATTTTGTTATTTCCTAAATATGACATGTATCAAGCGTTTTATACCTCTGTAAACACAGGCGTATGTTATTTTTCGTTAAACTGAAGTTTTACCTACTTTATAGTTATACATTATAATATTTATTTTATAGTAAACACGACTGAAACCAGTGAGAAAAATCTGTGTTGGCAGAGCCCAGTAATAAATAGTTCTCATGCAAAATAATATTACAACTGAATGCGCAGGAAAGCGGCACGTTGCCTTCTGGTGCAATTTTTCAGACTTAGTTAAGCTTAGCTTGCACGAGGCGGAGGGATATCTTGGAAGCAGAACTTAAGCAGGGCTTCAGAAAAGTGAGAAGTAACCGTGAATGGATTATATAGGCTATTCACGGTAAAATAAGCACTTTTTAAGACCCTGCTAAATTTTCACTTTCAACCAGTTTCTATTTTCCCGGCTCTTTTTGATGCGAACATCGCCTTGTGACTAATAAACACAGTGTGTACACTTTACCACTGTCAAAATAAACGCCTGAGGTTGCAATAAAATACATTTATTAGTGGTTAATGTCTGTTGAGAGGGTCTTAATAAGTGCTCACTTTAACATGAAAAGCCTATAGTAATGAACCGTCCCATCAATCGCTTGCTGGAGTCATTTTGAAAAACCACGTCAAACCGAAACCATGGTACACTCTATAAAAAAATATTTTGTACTTTTACAAGAAAAATCCTTGGAAACCCAGTTGCCATGAAATTCCTTCGTAAAACTACAAAGAGTTTTCTTGTAACATCTGCAAAAAATGTATTTGTAATATTATAAATGATAGCCTTGTATTACAACTGACATGATTGAGAAGTGTGCAGTACATAAAATATATATTTTTTCTTCTAGAAAACAATTGTGATAAATTAATAACACAGAGTAACCAAAAAAAATTCAAAATATCATTTACGAAAAGAATACGGTAATTTTACACTTTGCCAGCAAGGAGACTAGAGCCCAGACCCTTTGCTTTACTAGTCGACACACTTAACCACAAGACCAACTAGACTTACAAGCTTTATACAGTAAATATTATTATGCAGTATTATACAGTAAATATAGCTACAACCTACAAAATATTAATGACGTTATTTGGTTAAGAAGAATAGGTACATTTATTTCATTTTAAGATTTCTGTTGCTGAGCAATGGTATTTGGACGACTTAATAACGAGGTATTGAGAGCCAATTTAGGAGTTCTGTGCCGCTAAGAAACATCAACAGTTACTGAATAATACGGTAACGTTTTATTGAAATTGCCATTTTATTATGATTATTTGAATTGTTTTAAGCGTTTTGCGTTATTCAAACTTGCAATACATTTATTTTTGCACACAGTTACACTTTACATCAAACATAGTAATTGCCCAAACCGCTCTATACGGTTTTACGTTGTTGAGTGTCCGCCATTTTGCTGAAGCTCGCGGAAACAGGTCAGTATATTACAAACCTTTCTTGAGGTCTATTACAAACACGGCCCTTGTAGTTTTACAACAGAAATCTTTGTACTCTTGTAAAATTACAAAGAATTTCTCAGAAAAAATTATAAATTCTTTTACAGTGTTACCGGACCGGGAATCGAATCTAGGTTATCCCGAACGCGAGTCCGAAGGGCAACTCGATCGGTAGCTTCTTATAAAGGACTTTAAGGCTGTTCATGGTGAAGTGAGCACTTTAGAAATGACCCTTAGAAAAAAGTCACTCATTTTAATGGAAGCACTGAGTACATTCGTCCAGTAAAGTTGGTAACGATGAATGGATAGTAGTTCCATATCTTAACGTCGAATAAAAAGTGTTAGGTAACCATTTGTGATAACTTAAAATTTCTGCTTTCACTTTCTGTTTTTATAATACGTCGAAGTGTAAAAATGAGCAAATTTGTAAAGTAGACCTATTTACTTTCTTAGTAATTGCACAGTTTCATTTGACCGACGCATGAATAAAGTGACGAGGCCCATAGCAATATAATTATTACATTAGGCGGAGGAATACACAACGTGTATACAAGTAGATCTTAAGCAGGGCTTTCAAGTACTCATTTTACTGTGAACAATTTTCTATCGTCCACGGTAGGTTTCACATTAACTTAATTCATTTATGGCTTTGAATTATAATGAATCGTTCAGTTACAAAATTAATCGTCCTGTAAAATAATTAATGAGCAAAGGCTAAAGTTACGCGCCGGATTCACACGCACAAAGAAGTCGAGAAAGTCGGCGTTACGTAATTTCTTGGCGAAAGCAATGATGATGCATAGTTGTTACTCGGGCTCTGACAAAACGATTCGTTGTATTTAGAATGGGATGAACGTCGAGGCCATATTCCGCGCACTTTGTAGAGAATTACTTCCCTGCTTGGTATGCCCTAGATACATAACTTGCTTTCTTTGGCGGATAATACTATAGGAAGACATCCCCGTTGAGAATTATTTGCGATAACGAGTAAACCTTTTATTCCAAGAGAATGGGGGAAAAAAAAAAAAAAAAGTGTAACGGGAAGCAGAGAGATTTGAGTCTGGTTACGACAGCTATAGGCTTTTCACGGTAAAATGAGCACTTTTGAAAGACCTGCTAAGATCAACTTGTATGCACGTTGTGTAAGTATTCTTCCGCTTTGTGTAAAAGTAACATTGCCAGGGCCTCAGCACTTTGATCATGCGTCGGTCAAAAGAAACTGTGACGTTATTAGGAAAGTAAATGTTTTACAAATCTGATAATTTTTTACACTTTTATGCACTAAAGAGCCGAAAGGGAAAGAAATAATTTAAGCTATTACAAATGGTTACCCAACACTTTTTATTCGACGTTAAGATATGGAACTACTTCCCATCCATCGTTGCCAACTTTACGGGGCGCATGTCACTTAGTGCGCCCGTTATATGCAGGCAGACCCAGCGACATTTTTCTTAGGTTCATTTCAAAAGCGCTCACTTTACCGCGAACAGCCTGCACTTGAAATTACATTACTGCATCCTGTGAAGGTGTAAATACAATGTGCGGTGAACAGTTATGTGGAATATTGGAAACAAAAGCCTTTAGTGCAACTGATCGGTCAGGCATCTTATTTTAGCTTCTCTTGTTTGTAATTTCATCACGTCTCATTTCTTTTTCGTTTTTAAATTCATTTTTAGATTTTTTTTTTGTAGTGTCCTAACCCCCTCCCGGCCCGAGTACTGCCTAACTCATTTTTTTCCTTTCGTTGTCTTAGCTCTACGCTGTGTCACTTCCATTTTAAAAGAAAGGCCGGAAACAAGCTGGATTTGTTTTTAATTGTTATTTTATAAGTGTCTATTAGCTACGGGTGCAGCCGTGCGTGTTTGTATATACATAGTTCATGCAATAAACAATATTTAAATTAAGTCGAAATCAAATCAATTATTTCATCCTGCGGTTACAAACTTTTCCATTCGAGAGAGCATGGGTTCGAGAACCCGGTCGAATTTTTTTTTTTTTTTTTTTTTTTTTGGGACGCTGTGCGCTCCCATATGGATTTCCGTTCCTCTTTCCAAGCAAATACCGTTGCAGTGTCTTCATTTGTGTCTTGCACATTTCCTATCCACTAAAGAGCTGACCTGTAACAAGCCAGGTGTTGGCCTGCGCCAAGAGCACCAAAATATACGCTTTTCTGTGACAAACTACCATGTAAACCTACATGTGTAGGCGACGCAATTCCTTAGTAATCTCCAAACACTACTATCCAACGGCAATACTCATAATTTATTCTTGTGGTGGCATGTGAAAGAAATACATGCTCAACGGACGTCAGTGCAAAAAAAAAAAAAATCAAAATATACATATATTGAAGTTTGAAAGGCGATTTGTGTATTCTAAGTAAAAAAATATGCATGTACCCATTGGTTTTAGTAGCAAATAGTGCACGCACGTGCACTTGTTTTGTGGCTATGTCTTTACCTTTTACATGTCTGCAAGTTATGTCCCCTCAAATGCTAACATTTCCTCTGATGCTGTTAATGCTAGTATTTTCAAGTTTGGGGGGGGGGGGGTATACATTCCGGAATGTTGCTGATCTGAAAAATGTATATGGACCTTTCCATTCTTACCAGAAAAAAAAATACCAGAAATGTTATATAAATGAAAATAAGTAACACAGTACAATATAACAAATTAAACTTAAAATACCCAGCTACTGAAAAATTCAGCAACTGCACAAGAAAATATTTTTATTACTTTTTAATTTTTAAAAATGACAGCTCTACTTTTATTGTCGAGCTGGTTACAGATTTACGACATTTATGAATCCTCATAGGAGTACCATTACTAACATGAGCTGCTACCCAGTCAAGTGTTTGGATATCAGGCTTTCCTATTTTGCAACGGAATTTTCCACTTTCATGACATGAGCTGTATCAATTAGCTCTTACAGTCACATTGTAATGAACGTGTTAGTGCGGCAATTCTCAAACCGCGGTCCACGAACCCCAGGGGAACTTTGATCTTACAGTCGGGGATCCGCAAGTGGAACTAATATATTTTACTTTTCATAAACATGCTGTAGTTATGCTGTAAATGTGTAATTTGTTTGCTATTAATGAAGCTGGTTTTACCAGATTTTCTTGTAAACTCAAACAGGAGGTTGTAACTGTTTTCGTGGTGAAAAATAATTAAGTCGTATATAGAAAATATTTTCTCAGCTTGTATTAAAGGAACGTTTGGGGATCCAATAAAATGTCCATTATTTCAAAGGGGTCGTCTACGAAATCACAAAATTTGCGGACTCCTATGTTACCACACCACGGTTAATATTATTAATTATTACTGAAAATATTAATACGCCCTGTTGATATTCGTATTATTATACCTGGGGGCACCTGTTTTTCGCGAGATCATTCCAGTACAAGTTGTGTTCCAACGCACTTTAGTTCGCAACCACTTTAGTGATTGGATCATTTGAATTGTTGCGCATCTTATCTGTCTGCCGGCGAATCACGGATGGTCAATATCGAAGAAACTTAACTCTGACTGGCTCACTCATGTAACACAGGCTGTCGTAACACAAAGACAAGCAGCCAATAGTCAGACGAAGCCTGCAAGTATGCGCATAGGATATTGAAGTCTAGCCTCCGCGTAAATATTTTCGCGAAAATCAGGCGGCCCTAATTCCACTGAATCGTTGCGCAAATATATCTATAATCACATTTTTTTTTCCCCCAATTACAAAGCATAAAAATTGGAGCACTATATATACGGATACGCGAGTTCAATGACCTGTAGGCTAGACTCCTTAGTTCTCCTCAGCTGCGTGTTCAATGGTTATTGCGTTGCCCCACACCTGGCAGTTATGGGATTCGCAAAGTGCTTCCTTGTAAGTCTGCTATTGGCTCAGATGCGTCCAGGGTGGGTGGGTGTAATAAACTGCGATCCAATTGAAAAGTTGATTTCATGTATATGTGTTTGACGCCTATCTTGTCCCGAAATGGATTCGCGAAATTTTCCTATTCCTAATTACAGAGCACGCACGGCCAGCGTTCCCTGCGACTAAATGCGCGCGGGAAAGGACGCCAGGCGAAAAAGCACGCCAAAATCTCTTCACGCGAAATTCTGATGGGTAATGGCGAGGAACGATTTTCTGGGCCTCGCCTGGCGGAACAGGTACAATAATTCGTAAGCCGAGTGAAAGGCTGAGACGAACCGAACCGCAGCTTGCTTGCAGGCATCGCGGGCTGTGAAAAATTATCCGGCCGGCCCGCGGTTTTTTATGCTGCGACAGCTGACTGCACAATCCTCAGTCGTGTCTCACTGAGACAAAAGGAAGTGTCTGTCCTCCCGCCTCGTCTATCACAACCTTGCACAAACCGTCAACAGTCTAGTCGCAAGGTTAGGCCAGCACAGAGGAAACCACCTAGACAAACCTAGACAAAGAACTTCAGCGGTACTTTAAGCATCTCCGCTCTTTTATAGAGCTGCGCTTTGACACACCAGAAGTTGAAACATTCCGTTAAGGATACTATGAACTGAAACGCTTTCTGTGAAATCGTTTACGCGTAAACGCGTGTCTCGGTAAATAATTGTTCTTGGTTTACGAAGTTTTGCCAGAAAAGAAAAAATATCGTCTATGTCGCTATCTTTTTACTTTTACATACTAAGTGTATTAATGGAGAGAGAAAAAAATCATGAAAGTGGTCAAATGTCGCAATTCTAAACTTGCCTATGAAGTTTCTTTAAGTGGCAAGAGAAAAGTGCGACTATACGCAGATAGTCTGATCTGTGTACTTGCATCGCGTGTAATAAACCCCTACAGGTATAGTTTACACAGTAAAGCGCTAGGACGGAAAACTGCACGCCTTCACACTGGGCGTGCGTGTTAGTGTCGCCCGTATCGCTCCCTCGCTTCTTGACCTTGGACGCGCACTTTTGAAATCCACCTTGGAAAAATGTCGCTGCCCCTTCCTGCATTATATTTTAACGGGCACACTGAGTAACATGTGTCCAGCAAAGTTGATAACGATGGATGGAAAGTAGTTCCGTATCGTACAGTCGAATAAAAAGCGCCAGGTAACCATTTGTGATAATTAAAATCATTTCTTTCGCGTTCTCTTTCTTTTTTATTTGCTTCGAAATGAAAAAATTACATTTGTAAAATGATTATTTTTCTAATAATTCCAGAATTTCACTCGAGCAACGCATGAATAAAGTGATGAAGCCCACGACAATGTTGATTCTACATAAGGCGGAAGACTACACAACGTGTATACAAGTAGATCTTAAGCAAAGCTTTCAGAAGTGCGCAATTTACCGTGAACAGCCTACATTATTAAACAGCCTGTGGCAAGGGACGAAGCCACTATCATCTTGCCAACACAGCGCCTCATCACACTCGCGACATGTCAACGTAAAATTACGGAGTAGAACATATTACAATACTTCAAATTAATAATTTAAAACAGGGAAAATACATTTTAAACATAAAATACAGCTTTTTTTCCAGTGGTCTCCCGGGGTGGCGATTCAGGTTCGATGCCCGGCGGCTCACACGCGAATTTCGCACGTGGGATTTTCTGTCGGGTTTTCTCAGGGTTTTCCCGATACCTCGGTCCTTTACATTCCACCCCCGCTCCATCTCATTTTACACTACTGAACGCTCCAAATCTTACAACCATTCCGCGTCCACACCTTAGCAAGACAAGGATAGTAACGACTGAACGCTTGTTTTAAGAACTATGGGAGAATGCATGAACATTTCATTCATACGACATACATTTATTAGAAGTAGAAAACAATACTTCTCTGGCAGTAGAAATATGTCAAAGAGATTGGGAGAGAAAGAGGGAAGAGATTACAATCCAACTTCATTTTCACAACTAGTTATAAAAATGTCAAGGAATGGGGGGGAAAAAAATCCACCATAGTTCCGTTCCGTCGGCTACCGTATGCTGTACCGAATTCTCTGGTTAAAACAAGCAGCACCAATACTACGCCATCATTAGAGACCCGAGAATTTCGCGTGTTCATTTCTAGACAAGTTGGAATTCACACACATGTACGTTCATGTTGGTCGACGTGTTGTTTGACACCTCCTAGAGATAAATGAGCCAATAACAAACATGCAACGAATTGTGCGCCCAACCACCGCTTTTTACTACCACAGCAATCAACCAATAAAGAGTTGATATCTGTTTGAGAGTATGTATGACTGTGAAGTCTAGCCTACAGGTCATTGAACTCGCGAATTTCTCGGGTCTCTAGCCATCATCCATCACACAACCAATCTCACGAACAGTGGCGTGTAGTGAGTTTTTTTTACAGGGTAAGCAATTTCTACTAACAAACGTAACTTCCAACTTTGCTTACCCTCCACATGTATTTACTGTTTTATAACACCTAACATTAGTTATAAAAACGGAAACGAAATTAATGTAATAATAATTAAACTGCTAATATTTAGAGAGCATATTACAAATTATAAGAAAACTCCTGTTTTCCCAACACTTCCATCCACTTTCCAAGGAAAAATGTAGGACTGGCCGACGCAAACTGAACGACTGCTCACCCTGCCGAAGGAATGCGGAGCAGTGTGGCGTGTTGTGCTTCCGAGTTCGATATCGATTTTTCGCTAGTCACGCCCGTTCGTGGAAATGAAAGACTAGATACAGCATTGTGATTGTACAGTACAGGAGTTACGAAAACTCTGTTACTCGAATCGCAAACGGGAAACACAGAATTGTATGTGTTTAAGTTAAGGCGAAAACTATAAAGGGTCAAACATTTCCATTTTCCGATATGTATAGGGTAAGCATTGCTTACCTTGCGTCTATGGAATAAACGCCACTGCTCACTAATTAATTTCTCAGTGTCCCATAGCTGCTGAAACCATGCTCCAAAAGTGTTCCAAAATCTGTTCAGCCGAACGGTATTGCATATTACGGCTGTGTTCGATTCTAGTGCACTGTGCACTTGATCCCTTCTCGTGTAACTAATGAGCCCTTGTTCCCTTCATGAGAAATATTCGTTTTGTGAATTCGGACGTCTCAGCTCGATTCCTCCTCGAGTTTTATTCTTTCGAATTTCACTCTAAGCGAGTTTTAATTGCTTTGTGACGTTAGCAAGAGTTTTCCGCGGATGTGCAAAGTTGTAAACACTAACAAATGAAATATTTCAAACAGTTGCGCTTCGGAAAACTATGTAGGGCTCGAGAAAGGCAAGCGACTTGTGCCCTTGGCTGAAGGGGACATTGTAGGGTGAACATGCACCCTTGCTGTGGATTCGAACAGCGGATGTTGACGTCGAGGCCTCGATGCACTATTCTAGGGAACGAAACCATTTTAAAGTACACCATAATGGCTAAAAACTACTTTGTCAAAGCGCCGTATCTCAAAATATACGCTTCAGATCCACTGAGACTACTCAAGGGCCATGCGCTGAACCTTACTAACTTATAGGCTGTTCACGGCAAAGTGAGCACTTCTGAGGCCCTAGTTAGTCTTCCCTTTCAGTCACGTTTTATTCTTTAACTACCTTTTTAAATAAATATTGCTATGTAAGAAATAAACCCAGTGTGTATATTTTACCACAATTGGAAGTTAAGGTTAAAAAATTATATGTTTATTGACTGTTATTTCAAATAAAATAACAGGGTCACTGCTGGAAGTCCCATTGGTACACGCAGAGCGACTAGAACACTGCACGCTAGTTCAGAGGCTTGCGCTTAGCGGCGATGGCCCACCTGATACAAGTGGCAGTGTCGCCCTTATCGCTCCCGCCTGATAGAACTCAAAAGCGGAAAAAAGAAAAGAAAAAAAAGCTCCAGGTAGGCGAAGCCTTAAAATTCCCCTATGCCTGTGAATGTAAATTCGACCCACGTCGCTGCCATTGAACTCGGAGGAGGAGTGTGTCCCCGTGAGCACTTGGCGCGACACATACAGTAGCGTCGCCTCTGGAGACGTGGAGTTGCCGAGGCGCATGCAAAGCGCCGGCGCGGCGCGGCGCGGCACGGCGCGACGCGCTCTCGCGAGCAGAGAGAAGTGTTCCCTTGGCCCTCGCCAACCCCGGGCGCCGCTGGTCACGTAGAGGGAAAACCGGTTCGGCCGGGTCCGCTCGGCGCGGTGCCTGCCGGACCCGTACACACGCACCGCTTCTCTCCCCTGCCAGCCTCTCGCCGGCACGCTGTAGTGGTGATGGCCAACGAGCCTACAAGTACCCGAGACGTCACTGAAGGCAAAGCACAGGAACGATTTTTTTTTTGCTCGCGCAAATGTGCCAATGTCAAAACAAAACAAAATTGTGTTCACGGGTTGGCACTACTACACGTTAAGTTTTCTGCATAACATTTCCCAAACCGTCTAATTACACCCATTTTTTGATTAAAATGTGTTAAATGTTCATATCTAAGGCTGTGGTTACACGAGTGCTGTTAAACACACTCAAATAAAAACATTCGGTTGCCATGTCTGAACAAGTTTAAAAACAGAACGTGTTTTCACGGTCTCACACCCAAAGCAAAACGAAATCAATAGAAATACTAACTTCAACAAACATGGAACTTAAAAAGTATGATATTTGATTATAATAGCCTCCAACATTTATCACTATTGATTTTTTTAATTGTAATGAAACCTACACTTTTACTGTAACGGCATAGGGTGGGTATTAGTACATTCAACCTTAGATTTAAGTAAATTCAATAAGTGCAGGAATCCCCGACGAATTCAGCAATATGTATTACACTGCTTGTTTATTACAAAGCAGCCAATGACGCAGTAGAGAAGAGAAGTCGTTCGAAACTACTTATGAAAACTGCGATCGGAAACGCGTTCCGAAGGTAATGTAACCTCTTTCAATAGCTGAATTGTTTTTGTGAAGTAGTTCTGCATCCCGTGCAACCGCGGCCTAAAATATGTAGAATTACATCCAAAAATAAACTGCCACTGTGAGCTGTCAAGTGTCAGAACACAACACAAAATCGTTGTTAAAACACTTAAGCTCAAATCAACGACAATGCACGCCTGTACGACAATGTAAAGCTCACATCACCCCAACAAGGTAAAAATAATTGTGGATTAATATAAATATTTCAGTCTCTACAATTGAATCAATAAGTTATTACTATATTTTTATTTTGATTCCGTTCAAAAATATCCATAAAACGATAAGCAGTTTATTTATATTATATCAAATAAGTCAATTAATTTTCCGCTTTTATATTGCCGATATTGGAGTGGGCAATTAGACAAAATCGAATCGGAAATAAATTGAGCGTTCTGTTTACTCCTATCCAGTGTCTAAGGGTTGGTGATGGCCAGAAGTCGAATCTCTCCAGGAACCTAATATACTGTATTGGGATACTTGTAAGAATTGAGGAACTTCCACTTGCGACTCCACTCCGTGCTGGTATTCGTCTATTTGAATACGTGATTTCAATGTTCTTTTTTCCCTCCTGAACGAACTGTTTTCACTCGCATTGTCAAATTTAGAAGACGCAGTTGAAGAGCGGCGATTTCCGAATCCAGACAACTATACAAAAGGCGATAAAATACGAAACAATGTCATAGAAGTCAACAATAGTCACGAAACAGTGTCTTCAATAATGAACAGATTTTAAAACTTTATTTGTAATGTAGGTGAACCACGGCGGGCGAGGAACGAACGACGTTAACATTTGCCTGAAGGTCTCGAGTATACTCGTGGACAAAGAATGTGTGTGAGCGCGAGAACTTATGAATCATTCGGCTAGGCCATTCTGTTAAAAGCATTCGAATACTTTGGCCAACTTTCGAGATATCTCGAGAACTTCAGGAATCGAATTCTTTGCCATTCCGAACTCGAAGACTCTTCACTGCACAGCAGTAGCACCTACGTCAAGCGAAAACCGTCCCGAGCGCCGACCTCACATGCCGACCACAGAATATTCGAGAATACAGACGTGAAACCGCCGCTAATTCCCGAAATACAGCCGAACACGCCAGCAAAACGGCGTCACTTTCCAACGGCCGGCGCCTCGCAACTTATACTTGCTAGCCACCGGCCCAGCCGATAGGAAGTTTTTCGCAGCGCACAGAAGCCAATCAGACTCGAGGTCTCAATCGGAGAAATGTTACGCCCACTTCAGAGGAACCATTCTGCAAACTCGAGCGGCACACGCCAGCAACCCAGCCAATAGGCAGCCTTTCGCAGCAAGCAGTAGCCAATCAAGACAAAATAGCCGTTGCCGGAGCCTCGCGTAGCCGGTTTATAGGCTGTTCACAGTAAAGTGAGCACTGTTGAAAGCCCTCTCATTTGGAATAATAGTCATTGTAGCCTTAGATGTTAACTAACGACTGCGGTGGAATATACACTATGTTTATTACTTACATGGCAATATTTATTTACTTAAAAGGGTGGTCAAAGGATTAAAAAAAAAAAAAACTGTAAGGCAAAAGCATACTAGAGCCTCAAAAGTGGCCAATTTACCGCGAACGGCCTTAACAAATACATACTCCATGATCGGTGTATCGTAACTAGCAAGACCGTCGCCTCGCTGCGAAGGTCGGACTGCAGTGCAAGTACCGCCACCTCGGCTGCAGCGCTGTGCGGTCGCTATGGGCGGACACGCTCCAGTTGCTGCCTCGATTGCTCTCCCAGGCGGTGTTGGCCCGGCACGCCGGGCGCCCGTCGAAGACACCATACAACTACAGGTTGTTCGCGATAAAGTAAGCAATTTTGAAATCAACCTTTAAAAAAACGTCACTGCCCCTACCTGCATACATACAAACGGGCGCCCTAAGTGACATGCGCCCAGTAAGGTTGGTAACGATGGATGGGAAGTAGTTCCGTATCTTAACGTCATATAAAAAGCGTTAGGTAACCATTTGTGATAACTTCAATTATTTCTTTGGCTTTCTGGTATTTTAATGCATGGAAGTGTAAAAATGAGTAGATTAGTTAAATATTTACTTCTTTGATAATTTCACAGTTTCACTTGACCGACGCATGAATAAAGTGACGAGGCCCATGGCAATGTTAATCTTACATAAAGTAGAAGAATACACAACGTGCATGTAAGTAGATCATAAGCGGGGCCTTCAAAAGGGCTCATTTTACCGTGAATTGCCTCTAATATGTGGGAGAGGTTTGGACCGATGAGGGTGAACTGAGTGGGCGAGGGCGGGGATCCGGGGCGACCCGGCCGGGGAATGAATCCGGTTGTCTGTGGTGGGAGGCGAGCAGTCTAACCGCTTAGCCACCGCGGCCCCATGCATGCTGTACACAGCAGTAAACGGCATCCAGTAAGGCGAGTCCCTTACGTGATGGAAGATATCGTTCGTGTTGTTGAAACTATTCCGTCCATAGGCGTGACTAAGACATTTCCGTTAGGAGTAGGGGGGGGGGGGGGGAGCGTGGATAAATTTCATGAAATGCAGCCGAAATGAGAATTTTATATATATACATGTAGTACAAGTGTATATACGTATACACATACGCATACATAATTTTTGAGTAGCATTACAAGTGAGTGAAGAGATTTCGGGCAGCTCTTAACAGCGAGGTCTTGAGAGCCGATAAGGCTGATTGAAGTGAATATGGAGCAGCGCCGGAATGAAGGGGCGGGGTAAACGGGATATCCCCGAGAAAACCCGCCGACCGACGTCATCGTCCGGCACGATTCCCACGCGAAAATCCGGTGACCCGGCCGGGGATTGAACCCGGTTCGCCTTGAGCATTACAAGCATTTTTAATTTTCCTTACCTGCAGTTCACGTGGAAGTCATCAAAAAAAAATTCGTTGAAAGATGTACAGAGACTGGTTGACGTCCAGTATCCTACGCAATGTGGCGCTACATGAGATATGAGTTGTTCCGAGCCCTCTGCCACATATGTCAGTGTATCTCCTATGTCAGTCTATTCCCGGTCAATCTAGCCACAATATACGATATTTCCAGATGAAATGCTCCATTTGGAGACAAGACTCGTTTGAAAATGTCTATTAAGAAAATTACGTTTACTAACATGACTTTAGGCCTACACATATGGTGTACTGGGCAAAGTAGCAAAGAAATGTATTCAAGTAAAAATCTGGCAAAGCAAACATCGGATCGGGAAATTAATCAAATTATGAAATGCCAATTAAATTTGTAGGTTACGCTGTGTCTTGAAAACGTGCACATTACACAATTATTGTTCCGTAAATAAGTGCCACACAAAAATATATTTTTCCATAATTTTTGTCATTAATTTTTAAGTTGTACTATACACAAGTAATTTCCATAAATTTCAAATGGGCGCGACCTCTCGCACAAAGCACCCTTGTTCAAACAAAGGTAGATTGCACTTGTTTGTGAGAGCAAATGTACCGTTAGCGAAACTTTCCGTATCTATTGGATGCCTATATCACCAGGGGAAGGAGACGAAGCCCCCCTGCCCCCTTCTTCCGATCCCGTGCGCACGCCTATGATTCCGTAGTCTCATAAACAGTTACTACAGGTAACGTCGAATACAAGCACATTGGCTCATTTTTATCGGTCCCGACATAATATGTTCACATATTATGATGACAAGGCGTTATACCCTACTCATGTAATCCATCCACGGTTACTTCACACTTTTCTGAAGCCCTACTTGAAGTTATAATTCTATAATATTCCTCCGCCTCGTGCAAACTAAGCTTAACTAATTACACCAGACGACGACAGAATTCGTGCGCACTAAGTTGTAATACTATTTTACATGAGAACTTTTTCTGATTAGGCGCTACCAATGCACACATTTTCGCAATGTTTTTATTCGTCTTTATTTTGAATCAACTACTGTAATTTATCAATAAAATGCAGGTAAAACTTCAATTTAACGAAAAATTAGATAATTTTATGTTAACAGAGGTATAAAACGCTTGTGATACGTGGCATATTTAGGAAATAACTAAACACGTTACACATGGAATGATTTATCAAATGTTTGATTCAGAAAGTGTGAAGAAACAGCGAATAGACTATAATAGCGCAGCACATAAAAACGTTTATTCATCGCAATGCCTAAAATTACATTTTTTAATATGCGTGAAAGAGTTAGAACACACTAGATGGATTCGTTCTTTACGGGGGAAGTATCCTTGCTGTAGTCCATTTCATATAAGTGGTCTCAAATTTGACAGACAATGTGACCAACCTACCCAGTATGTAAACAGTAAATGCTCTCGCTGTTATAGTCCATTCCCGATTGGAAGCTACTTATGAAAATCAACCTTTGAAAAAACACTCTCGGCAAAACATGTCAACCTGTTTTTTCAATAACCTGTATTCCACAAATATATAACACAATGGTTAACTTTAGAGTATTGTATTATTGAATAAATGAAACCTTACCTTAATATATTCTATAACTTGTAATATTTATTTCTTTTTAAATATGAATTAACAACAGCGAGAGCAGCGACGTGTTGGCAACGGGCGGTAAGAAATAGTTCACAGCTAAAATATAATTTTAACCTCGTTTTTTAGTATACTATTTGTAAATTAAACGGTGCCTATTGAAATATTTAGGTAGCCCCGATGGCAGCATGTCTTATTTTTACAGTTTAAAATAACAGCGGAAAATATCGTGAGTAGGCCGTAATGGACGGTGTTGTTTTATCGAGCGAAAGCAACTTTGAAGCAACTGTCTGCTGAGCGAGGCTTGGCTCTCTCTCTCTCTCTCTCTCTCTCCTCTCTCTCTCTCTCTCTCTCTCTCTCTCTCTCTCTCTCTCTTTCTCTGTCTTTGTCTCTTTCACACTCGGGAAGTTCCACTTCGCTAGTACGCAGCAAAAAAGTACCTGTTTTCAATTGTAGCGTATTTCATACTTATTACAGCAAAATAATGATTTTTTAATTTATAATTTACAACTGAAAAGAGATTTCAACGTTTCAATACTTATTTTAATATATTTAGGTATGATGGCGGGGCAGAAACAAAGTGAAGTTGGCAGACGTGGCGAGCCATGACATGGTGTGTTGCTGTTTTACCAAACGAAGCGTGAATTATACTTCGAAAAATACTTCAAATTACCACATCACGTTTGTAGACGTTGTGTTTATTAAATCTACCTAAGCAAGTTACGATGTTGTGATAAATCTGTCTTTCCGCGGCAGTAATAAATATGCTGTTACGATGTGTTTCGTTAACCGTAGCGTGTGAAATAGCGTGGCGTGGCTGTTTGGCGATAGTTACTCTGGATCTATGTGTGCGTGATTTCAAATATTTGATGTGAACTATTAATACGTTGTAGATGTGAACTGTTTTTATGACGAAGTTATTTATTTACATCCACGTATGTTTATTTATCACAACGTTGTACCTTTGCCCGGGGGTTTGAAACACAGTCTTGTAACGTGATTTACCACCAATCCCAACAAAATAACCAAGCCCAGCCCCAATAAAATTCAATAAACCTAATACACAGTAAGTAGCAGTACATATAAATATGAGTTGAATAAAAGTTACGGTAGGCTTATTTGAGTGCATGTTCGCCGCTATATTTTCAGTTACTATAACAAAAAATGAGCGACATGAGTTGCGTGCTTGATTTTAATGTCTCTTTTTCGTTGGACTGGCTATTCCTTCGTTATTCGAATTGAGGCCGTCCTTTTAAAGAAATAACCCAAAACATATCAATAAGAAGAAGTTAAATACTACAGTTCATTACCCTGCAGTTGTAACCGTGTTTAACATAGTCGCGGCAAAATATTAACGTACATTACGTGTAATGTGCTATATTGTGGAAAACAAATATGTTAATGTAACGTAACCGTAAGGAATATCGTTAATTAAGGCATTTTTAAAACGTCATAAAGCTGACCTAAATAATGTTATTGGTCTAAACTATAAATATTCGTACGAAATGGTTTTTGAAATAGACCTAAAACAGAATTCTTTGAAAAGCTGTAAACGGTAAACAATACATTTGACAGGTATAAAAATAGAAGTCACATTTCAATGTTTGTGTTTAGGTGTAGCGTAAGTATACGAACACATGTACACACACAATGGAATGTAAACATTGATTTTGACAGATGCTACATGGCAGTCACACGGCAATGTTTGTTTACATTTGGCGGAATGAAACGAAACAGGCCTGCAAGTAGATATTTAGCAGGGCTCTGAGAAAGTAGCATCCAATGGGGAATGGACAGTATTGTATCAGCTGATGAACTGCTGCAGGATCCGTGTTGTTAGGTTGGCTTTTTTGATGAAGGTTTTGGAAGAAAATAGTACTTGGAACTAAAAGTCGTAATTTAAAATCTTTGTTATACTTACAACATTTATGGTTTAAATTATGTTTATAAAGCAATATTACATTTTCTTGGCTATTAGTAACGGGACTTAAAAAACACGTTCTGCATTTATGACAGAGTATGTCGACACATACGAATAGTAAACGTTTCCAGCCAATGGCTAGCCAAGTTTATGTTTCCAACCCGGTGAAGGCAGTTGTGCGTGCGCTTTTTTTCTCATCGTGTTTATTATACCAATATCTTATTGGTTTTGTCGGAATATTTAATCGGTAGTTAATTATTTTTTTATTCGCTTTTTCCAAACATAGTTGGTTGTAGGTACCGTTGTAATGCGTTTTGTGGAGTGATATGTAATATTAATAGGCACATCGTTAAAAAAGCTCGTTCCGCCATTTTCCTAACCGCCTTCCACAATGAAGTGACACGAATATAATTTCCGTATATAAGTTTAAGTTTGTTTGTATTAGGAAACGTGTGTTGATTTTACCGAGTTATTATTTTTAATAAATTATTTAAAGCTAGTGACCAACAAACGTGATTTTAGTGATTTAAACTCGCAAGGATTTCCATAGAAAAACACGTGTTCAAGAGGTTACGACATCAAGATTGCGTGTTTTGCAAATGTATTTGTAAACCGTTAATATAATTATTCAAATGCACGTGGCCTGAAAAATGCCGCACTTTCCACACTTTTGTAGTGAGTGAATAATATTCGTTTGTCTACAGCGTAAGTTCGAGTGTAAGGTTAACTTCGGTCAAAGTGTGTGCGTGTGTATATTGATGTATCTGTGCGAATACGAACAACAACGTATGTATCGCGTTTTGTATTTTCATTAAAGTTATAATTTTCGAAGTTAAATAATTTAAATGTAATTTCCATACGAGCAAAATTTTCCACTGCTCCATCAAAACAATATGCAACTCAAAATGCCACACATGCAACCCAAAATGCCACACACTTATGCCGGAATCACATAGACCCGACCAACACAGCACGACACGACCAAAACGCAACGACGACACATTTCAATGTGACTATTTGAATTTACAGCACGACCGACACCACACTCTCGGCATTTAACCTAACTATTAAGAAGGTGCTGATAGGCTACGTTAGTCTCAAAGGCGGCAAATAAGAGGGAAATTGTAATACATAATGATGACAAATTGGTATCGCTAATGCATACAAAAGTAAAATTATTATTTTCAAGGATTAGATACGGTAGTTTTCAATTAATTTTTCTTTTAAGCTGCGTATTTACCATTGTAGGGAAAGCTTGGAATACAATTTCATTTTGCAATGTTGTACATTCTGTGCATTGTGCCGCACGACACGACGAAGAATAGAAATCATTTCTAATCCAAAATTGCTTGTCGGAGGACAGAATCGGTCGGGCTTACGACGATCTATCTTGTATTTCATTGGCTGTTGGCCGTCGTGTCGTGCGCGGTAGGACTATGTGATTCCGGTATCGTAAGAACATCAAAATAAACCCGTCTCACGAAAGACGATAAACAAAAGCCCCCCACCCCCCTTTTCTGCTCACTTTTTCCTTTTTCCCTCGAAAAGATGATACCCTAATTGGGCCCACATTTCACTGCTATGGACATTTCTCTGTGCTATTATTGATTGAAACTCTAACACTCTGGTTCTCGAGGGTTTCGAAATGTAAAGCTTACTGGCCATACAAACTTGTAAGACAACTTTTCTATATCAAGTAAATTACAACATGTTTATCAAACAAAATTATTTCAATTTAAGCACCCAACGAAGGTGCTCCAACATCATAAAGAAGTGTCTCGTCCATCAGCAGGAACTGTGACATTCCAAAATTTATCGCTAAGGAAATTAACTTTATGATGTCCTCATTCTTGGGTAGGTGGAGAATCTTTTTAGTGTGTAAGTAACATGTTTGTTTGATATATTGTTGCTGTAAGTCACATCTGCTTCTCTAGAGCGCTTTGTAACATCTCTGAACTGAAATACAGTTTTTCATTAGGTACCCAAGAACAAGCTTAAGGCTGTATTCACAATTCTGAGGAGGGAGGTTGTACGACTGAACGTCAGTGTAAATATCAACACTGAGTTTTATTCACAACATGACAATCTGAACACGTAGGTACCTATTTGAGAAAAGTTATTAAAGTATTTTGTATGTAGACCTGCAGTACTTAACATTTGAGTTACTAAATGAGAGTTATTAAAATGACCTAGATTAAGTAACATTTGCTTAAATATTATTATGGGTACCTACATACTTTAACATCCTGAGACTTATAACCACCATAAAAGTATCAGGCTGTACAGAGTTTGTTGTCATATCACACCACAAAGCTGAATTATGTACTTTTAATGCCATAGTAGGTATAGCCTGTATGTAGGAATGTATACTGTCTTTGAAAAGAAGGTGTGGGAGGATGAGGGGAGGTATTTGTGCATTCTTTGGGGGTAAGGGGGGTCCCTTGGTATTTTGTGTTCGTGGAAACCATGGTAAATTTTTATATTTACAAGAACTTACTTCAGGTAAGTGTAACAAGATTAGTTGTCATTAATATATTTAGAGTGTATTCAAAAACAGTAAAATATCTTATTCATTTAACAGTCAAAATACAATTTCATTTTCGTACATTCTGGTTACAAATTTCTTGCAAGGTAAAAAAGTATCAATTTATAGATTTATTCAATGGGCTGTTATTTCATTTACATAAAATATTTATAAAACTAAAAAAAAAATAGGATTATTGCCAACCTGCAACTGTTTGAACAGCCCTTCACAGCTTCTAAAAGTCATTTAGGAGGAGGCATATGTAGTTTGTTTACAAAAACAGGCCGTCACATGTTG
The DNA here is from genome assembly GCA_029891345.1 of Dryococelus australis. Taxonomy (NCBI): domain Eukaryota; kingdom Metazoa; phylum Arthropoda; class Insecta; order Phasmatodea; family Phasmatidae; genus Dryococelus; species Dryococelus australis. The sequence goes on from CM056999.1 coordinate 61,808,961, forward strand.
TTTGTTTACAAATACTGGTAGTAACATGGTGTTTGTTTGCAAATAGTCACCTTCAATGACAGCTCAGCTGTGGCGAAAGGATACATAGCCAACCAGATGCCATTGGCACTAGTTTCCTAGAACTGTCAAATTTGAGACCACTTATATGAAAGGAACTATATCTTGGATTTACGTATTTTCCTCATTACCTTAATTTTCTGAGTCGATATTTATAAACCAATCAAGTCATGACATAGGGAACATTTTAACAGTTATTTCTAAATCCCGCTTATTTCTCTTACATGATTAGTGTCACATATGTAACCGTAATCGAACATTATCTCATTATTTAATAATTTCAGTCCCACATGGGAAAATACAGGTATATTTGACACCATACAAATTTAAAAAAAAATCGTTACGTAGTCGTCCACGTCATGTCTAGCTTTGATTTTATATTTCCGGTCATGCATTTTCATTACGTATATTTGTAAGAAAATTCGATGATTGAGTGGATACTACCCCCTTAATACAGTAATCTGGAGCGCGCAGGAATCATGTAACGGAAGGTTTATTGGAGAGAGGCGACGAATACGGGAGTGCGATGTCCCCTACGGAACTTCGGTCCGTCAGTGACACGTTACTCCCGTAGTTTGGGAAACGTCTCTCTGTAGTTGGAGATTGGTGGGAAGATCTTATGTCTCCCGTCGAATCACGAATTCCTCGACAGGTCAAGGGGCATGTCTTATCGCAGTCAGCCTATTCATGTCAACTGCCACAAACATAACAACTGTAAGGATACTTCAGAAACTAGAGACGCTCACTAAACACATTTCTCTAAAGGCTGTTCACGATAAAGTGAGCACTTTGGAAATGAACCTTAGAAAAAATCTCTGCCGCTGCACGCATATATTTTAATGGGCGCACTAAGTGACATTTGCGCAGTAGAGTTGGTAAATATGGATGGAAAGTAGCTCCATATCTTGAAGTCGAATAAAAAGTGTTACGTAACCATTTGTGACAGCTTAAAATTATTTTTTTCGCTTTCTGTTTTTTTTATGCATCGAAGTGTAAAAATGAGCAGATTTGTAAAGTATTTACTTTCTTATTAAGTTCAAAGTTTCATTTGACCGACGCATGAATAAAGTTATGAGGCCCATGACAATGTTAATTTTATATAAGGCGGAGGAATACACAACGTGTATACAAGTATAACTTAGCAGGGCTTTCAAAAGAGCTAATTTTACCGTGAACAGCCTATAGCACCATTTCTTGCCCCGTAATGTAATATACAAATATACGGCGAAACAAATAACTTGACCGCGGAAAAGATATTTGCTCACAGAGTTGGCAAGTACCGTTATCTAGCATGTACCTTTCTTGGTACTTTTATATTTGCTTCCAAAAGTTTTGTTTACCCAGTTAACGGGTTTTGCGTCCATTCGGGTCTCAGAGACTCTTCAAAGCTTCATTTACAAGGGTCAAATATTAATATTTACTCCCGCTGCACTGCGCTGGTGAGCTCTGCACCTCTACTTTGGAATCACAATCGTAATTGAAATCACACGCAATAAAATTTCTTAAGTTATTGTCATCAAGCTGCGCAGCTATCTTTTCATTACGCAGCGATGATCGTAGATTTAGAGAGTCGATATCACTGAGCTAATCTCCATTACGACAACAAATAATACTGCCGCATGCATCCGAGCACTAATTTATTTGCTGTGGTAGCGAAACATCCAACTCAACCACAGTGGATTTCTAAATTGCACACGTCCTTAACATTCTTACAGCAAAATCTGGAAGAAAATTCTAAAAATACTTAACACTATAGGCTGTTCACGGTAAAATGAATACTTTTGAAAACCCTGCTTGATATACTTGTGTGTACGTTGTGTATTCTTCCGCCTGATGTAAAATCAACATCGCCATTGGCCTCATCACTTCATTCATACATCGGTCAAGCGAAACTGTGAAATTATTATAAAAGTACAATATTTTACTAATCTCTTAATTTTCGTACGTCGATGAAATTAAAAAAAAACAGCAAACGAAAGAAATAATTTACCTAATCACAAATGGTGATATAAAACTTTTTATTCGACGTTAAGATATGGAACTATTTTCCATCCATCGTTACCAACTTTTCTGGGCGTATAACACTTAGTGTGTTCATTTAAATATATGCAGGCACGGGGCAGTGACTTTTTTCCAAGGTTGTTTTCACTTTATCGTGAGCAGCCTTTAAGAGAGCGTGAATTATAGTATCGTTTTTATTATGAACTATCGCGCTTGCTTTATAGTGAACGCTCAACCATACCTCTTCTAGAATATTCCAGACTCATTTGAAAACTTAATGCAATTTTCAATTAATAATTAATTTTAAAAACAAATTAAACAACTCCGACATTTAGAACATATCTTTTATTCGATAACACTAACTACGCCAACATAAAAAAGTAAATTAAACTGGCGCCGTGCTTTAAAATTCCATTTCAGTTCGTTTGAAATGTACATACATACTGTACACACAGTAGTAGCACTTGAATGTTGCAGTACGCAGTCGCTCATTGCACCACACGCACAACAATTTTACAAACCTAATAAATAACTAACACAGAATTAAAATGTGTTTCTACTCTCAAATTAAGAATAGCAGCATTAATAAATGTACGGGAACAACATAAACGTATAAAACGCAAATGTAAACAAACGACTGACACAAGAAGGTGAACGGAAAATTGAACAGTCTCTAGATGATTCTATCTAGAAGACAAGCCACTTGCAAACAGATTAGCCAGTCACACGATGCAAGCTGACTTGAACAAGAAAGTGAACCACGTGTAACAGGTTCCGCCAAGTAGCCGCTACTACTAGGGAGCGGCACAGAGCACGCGACGACTAATCTGCGTAAATGTTTGAGCAGTTTTTTAAAGTTCCACAGTGTGCGCTAGTGTCACGTCCTGCTTTTGTTCCCGTGTCGACCGCCCGTTGCAGGATCGTTCTGTAATTTTGTAATAGTGGAAGTGGCTCATGTCGCCAATTAAACTTAATCAGCGTGCACTGTCGCTGTACCACATTATTTCGCAAGTGAGATTAGATATCTGTGATAATGCTTGGGTTTCTTACTATCGGGCTGTTCACGGTAAAATAAGCATTTTCGAAAGCCCTGCTTAAGATCTACTTGTGTGCGCGTTGCGTATTCTTCCGCCTTATGGAAAATTAACGTTGCCGTGGGCATCATCACTTTATTCTTGCGTCGGTCAAATGAAACCGTGAAATTATTATAAAAGTAAATATTTTACTAATCTGCTCATTTTTACATTTCGATGTATAGAAAACAGACAACGAAAGAAATTATTAAAGTTATCACAAATGGTTACCTAATACTTTTTATTCGACGTTACGATATGGAACTACTTCCCAACAATCGCTACCAACTTTACTGAGCGCATGTCACTTAGTGCGCCCGTTTAAATTTATGCAGGTAGGGCAGTGACTTTTTTCAAAGGTTCATTTCATAAGTGCTCACTTTATCGTGAACAGCCTTTATCGTTGAATGATGCAGCCATGCTCGCCTTTCTACTATGATGACTATAAGGCACTATAGTATATCAGTGGTTTCTTCACACTTTTAGAATCAAACCTTTGGAAAATCATCGCACGTATGATGTTACAGCTGTTTCCTAAATATGCTATGTATCACAAGCCTTTTAGACTTGTGTTAATATAAAAATACCTTATTTTTGGTTAAATTGAAGTTTTATTTATATTTTATATACAAATTATAACATTTCATATTTATATGAATAAAACCAGTGAGAAAATGTGTGTCAACAATGCCTAGTCAGAAATAGTTCTTATGCAAAGTATAATTAAAGTGAGTGCGTGTCGTATGAATGCAATGTGTTGTCCCTTTGGTGTGATTTTCTAGAGTCGGTTAAGATCTGTTTACACGAGGCGGAGGAATATCTTGGAAAGACAACTTCATCAGGGTTTCAGAAAAGCTTTAAGTAACTGTGATTGGATTATAGCCGCACTGTAGTTATTCGGTATTAAAGACGCATCTAGTATTTTAGTACTTAGTCCACCCGACATGAAAGTTTTAATGATAAATCCAAAGTTCTGCATATACAATCAATGCATTTTTCCTGCCGACGATTTCCAATTGCAGTATTACTGAAAATGCCACGTTTAGTTTTGGATAAATTCCATTTCAGTAAAATTTTTAAGAGTCATTGTCACTAATTATATAGAATTGCGAGGCACGAAAAAAACCGAAAACATAGCTCCTATTACGCTATTATGCATCTCGTATTACATAATAATATGCAGTTTAGCGATTTAGTCACACTTACCTGTGTACCATCGCTTGATACGTGTGACTTTTAGGCAGTTATGCCCAGGCGTCTTGAATTTTTCACTGGGCTCTAGTAAATGGAAGCGGCACATCCTTGTAGCTACTTTTTATCTGCATGTTTTAAATTATCAGAAGTATTGAGTAAATGCTCAATAAAATAAGATGGCATACATGCCAGTATATTTTCAGATAGAATACGATGCGCTTAGTAAACGATTTGATAAAATAATGATACCTGCGACGGCTAAATAAAAAATACGGCCATCACGGGTAAGCCACGATTTGCGATATTTCAGCACAAGTACATGTGAAACACTCATTAGTAGATGGAAAATGGGGGTTCACACGGAAGGATGCAGGACGCGGACCAGCGGACGAGCTGGCGGCCATCATTGATGGCGTCAATTTTCCTTTTTTCCCTTAAATTTCCCTTTTTTTTCCCCTCAAATCACCAGAATTTTCCTCAAAATCAACCAAATTTCCCGCAAAAATGTGTTTTACACAATGCGGCTGGCATTTGCGCAATGCGGTGGGATCCGGTGGAAATCGAGCAAATGCCGACCGGCTTGAGCAATCATTTACAAGCACTTCACGCCCTGTCATTCCATGCCAGCACCATCCAAATTGCGTGAAGAATGTTCGAGATCATTGCCCCGTCAAGCAACTTCATGCACTACTTTGTTACAAGTATATATTCTACAACCTATGTCAAGTACGCATACGCTAAGGCCAGCAATACCAATCATGCACACATATATACTAATTGTACATATACTAATCGCTCTTATACTAATCGCACAAACGTCAATCACCCCGCCATCTTGGATTCCAGCCCACGCCTGCTCTATCCCTTGGTTTTCTGATATTCCCTCTGGTCTACTATTTTCTCTCTCGCCTTCTATAATTCCTTCTTATCTACTACCCCTACCCTCTCTCATGCCTTGTACGCCCTCCATCATAAATTTCCTTGCCTGCCACCAGTCGACTGCTGTAGGCAGCCATCTTTAATTCTCGTCCCTGCCAGAGTGTGCTAAGTTCTACCGTTCGCAGCTAGGAGCACTGGTATCGAAGCTGCCATTGTGTGTGTTGGTTGGTTCACTCGTCGCTTGCAGGGATGCGCTAGCAATGGGGAGGTGAGTTCAAACGGTGGCTGCCAGGAGCGCTGGGAATTATTTTTTGTTGTTTGTGAACTCAAAAAACGCAGAAGGCGTGCGGGATCGTTCCAATCACCCTTCGGTTGCCAGTCCGACACCTAGATCACAAGATTACTGCGACACCTAGGAAAGGAGGATGTTTAATGTCAAATACATACGTAGTCATCCTGGCATTAGGAAAAAATTGGGACAGGCCCCGACTTTAAAATAAAAATCACCATTGCACGGCTAGGCGAAGAACTAAAGTAAATACCCACATCAGCCTACGCACTCCCCAGACAATAAACTTCTCACCGCGAAAAAAGAGGATGTTTAATTTCGATTGCACACGTATGAAAAAAACTGCAGACACCACGCACGCGCGCGCACACACACACGCATCTGTATACGTGTAAAAGTTGTAGATATAAAATAAAAAAATCTATAGCATTAGTATTCATGTCCATGTAAGCGCTGAAAACTACATTCGCATGTACATGCAGCCATATGTACACACACAATTGCACTGCGATGCACATGCGCGGCGGTCAATGTTTAAGCCTCCTTAGATAGAAGCATAGTTGGCTATAATTTCACAACTGTTTAAGATAGACACCAAATTCATAACATAGGCATCACCCCCGACGACGAAAAGGACCGCAGGGCAAGTATGGCCTAAGCCCACTTATAAGCATAGTTGGCTGTTATTTCCAAACTGTTTAAAATAGTCACCAAATTCATAACATAAACATCACCCTCGTCGACGAAAAGGATCGCAGGGCCAGGTATGTCCTAGGGCCACTTATAAGCATAGTTGCCCACCATTTCCCACCCACCGAAGTTATAGGCACCAAATTCATATCATAAACATCGGATAGTATAGATGGAAACGTATTACTCCGTAATGGAATGCGAGTCATACGCCGTATAATTGTTGTTTTACGTGCGGAGGAGAAAAATATGCGAAAGGCATGATCTAGAGGGGGGAAATTATTGTCCCATCACAAATTAGAAAAAACATGCAGTTCTCAGGACTGCTCGTTGATACAATTACCAAAAAATATTTTCCGCACTAAGTATGGAAACATCCTAACGGCATCGAAGTATACGATCTCTCAGCTGAAATTTTCAGGGAGCAGCGTATCAACAAGTCATCGAATCAGCACACGCACTAACACACTGTGTTGTGCAACACAATAGCTGCTGAGAATATTTAAACCAGCTCTGGGAACAATCATTGCTAACGCACGCCAACTCCTGAAGTGTACGGTCGATGTAGGTTTTGTTGCTCCAGCTTGTAAGAGTGCGGTGGTTTTTGCTCCAGCCCATCGTGACAGTTTAAAAATATATTAAACTTTAATTTTCGTATCGATCAAATACTAGGTAGCTAGTGGAAATTTCCACAGGGCCCTGCAATACGTTGGTATGACACTCTGAATGCCCTCTGAATGACATGTTTTGAATTCTTTCAAGAATGACCGAACACAATAAACAGCACAGAGACTAGTCAATACTTTATTTGCTGCCAAAAGTAACTGCACAAAATAACAAAATTGTCCTCGCGAGTCAATGCGTTTCATGCGACATCACGATACGAGCAAAAGATGATATAAATAGAGCCTGCTGGCTGCCGATGGATATGTAAGTATTGCACCACAAACTTGTCTATAAACCTCGCGATTGGGCGCCGTATAGTCGTCTTCAGTGTGAAACATACTGACTTGTCTGGTCAAATGCGTGGTGGGAGGTATGGAGTATTGAACAGGGTAGTCTGTCGTATCCCTACCACCGGCAAACCAAAAAGAATCGTAAAACATATTTTCTCGATTCCTCTGGTATGTGTGGTTTCGCTGCTCGTCTTACTACTGACAACAGGTAGTTATAGGCTGTTCACAGTTAAGTGAGCATTCTAAGGCCCCTTTCACGTGTATAAATCGCTAATAACTGTATTTCATTGCAGCCTCAGACATTAACTTTTTATATAGGTGAAAAGTATACACTATGTTTATTAGTCACATGGCAATGTTTATATTAGCAAGTAGCGGAAAGATAGGAATTTTTGCAAAAGGAAAAAATTTAGCAGGGCCTTAAAAAGTGCTCAATTTACCGTGAACAGCCTATAGAAAAGTGCTAACTTTGCATGTTGTTATGGATTTGTCTTACGGTCATATCCGCACAAAAAAAGGGCTTAGGGGCGTAGCTGAAATGATAGTTAATGGTAGAGCTTTTATGATAACTGAGGGGGTTTATTCATGATATGAGAGAGACACAGAAGATATTATAGGCTCTACTGAAAGGGTTACCGTAACGGGGAGCGACTTAAATGTTATTAAGTTATTAACATTTATTAATTTATGATTATCTCACGCCATTTCTCTTTATATCTAAATCGGACAGTCCCCACCTTAGGGCGTTTGCACACGTACCGACATTTGTCGGACTCCGATCCGACACCGGTGTCGGATCGGAGGTCCAGAGTTTTCACACGCACCGGCATATTATCGGAGCCGGAGGTTAGTTTGAGTTTGGCAGCGTGACGAGCAAGATTTGTGCTACGTTTAATAGAAGATGTTACCTTCTGTATTTATTATACCTCATGCGGAAATATTGGCAGAACGATGAAAGTCGACATTGGGTGCATCCTATTCAAAGTCGACATTGGGTGCATCCTATTCTTGAAGTTTTGCGGAGGGCTCTTTTCACACACTGTTTGAAAAATTGCGGAAGCATGAATCGAAGTTTTACAATTATTTTTGCATGGATACAGTTATAGTACCATCAATTACCCAAAGGGAAGCCACGGTGGCTGAGCGATTAGCAAGCTCGCCTCCCACCAAGGCGAACCGGGTGCAATCCCAGGCCGGACGGTTCATTGGATTTTCGCAAGTGGGATTCGTGCCGCACGATGCCATTGGTCGGCGAGTTTTCTCGGGGATCTCCCGTTTCCCCCGCCCCTTCATTCCGGTGCTGCTCCCTACTCACTTCAGTCACCCTCATCAACTCTCAAGACCTCGCTGTTAAGAGCCACCCACATCTCTTCACTCACACATTTACCTAGTGGAAACGGTTAGGTAACGTCATCAAGCATCAGGATACTACTACGAGAGCACGTGTGCCTCCTAGGGAAATGAAGGCAGTCACAATAAGGTGAGCAAAATCACATTGTGTAAAATAGCAAGGAATGTATTGTTATATTTTGTTACACTAAGAAAATAAACTGTTTTCATAAAACAAAACAAGGTGCGAAATATCAAACACTGCACATGGGCATTACTGAGGCAGTGTGTGACCGTGAGCCTCTAGACATATACATTGAAGCCTATTTCATATCTCATGTAAGAGTTTCCAATACCAATGTACAATGCGATGACAATTCGAACAACTGGAACTTCCTGGTGACTCCAGCGGACCAGGGTGAAAAGGGCGCGGAGATGTTGGTGTTACAGGCATGTGGCAAGCATTCAATGTAGATGATTGGTACTGATCATACTGTATACTCTGTTAGGCATGGAAAAGTGAGCTAGTATGGCTGTGAGTTAAATAAAACTATACTATTGCTAGTCGTACCTATTTTCTGTTGCTGTTTCTTGTCCATTTTGTCAAATCCTTCTTATGGCATTGAGGATACTTCACTCCAGGCCCTCTGCTTCGCCACTTTGTCTTTGTATGCAGCTAAAGTTTTGTCCCGCAAACGTGGCTTGCTCTCAACCAACTCGATTAATGACAATACGTCGTAATTGACTCTATTCATAGCACTTTAACGCAGATTACTTGTTGCACCAACCAACAACACTCGGGTACTGCCACTCTACCACACGCCGCCAGACTGCTAAGTTGTGGCCGGCTCCGACATGTCGGGTGACGTGTGCAAGCTCCCATTACGAAACATTGTTCTCGACAGCGGGACATCGAGCCGACACCCGATCTGTCGAGATCCAGTGTACTGTGCTCTCCGACAGTCAGATGTCGGATCGATAATTATATCCGATCCGACACTGTCGGACACTGCGTGCAAGTCTTCCATTGAAATACATTGATTTTCATGTCGTCCGATATCGGTGTCGGATCGGGCTCCGATTATATCGGTGCAAACGCCCTTATTCTTGATGCCGGAGGCTGTATCTGGCTGATCATCGGATGGCGGCGGAAGGACACACCCATGTTGTGATCTTCCCTGGCTGCTGGTCGGATGTGGAAAGATGTCGGGCCCTGCAGTACAGTGGCCTATATCGGCGGTTGTTTAAACATAGCTGTCCCCGATTGCCGGATGGTGGAGGGGGATATTGCTGGCGGCCCTTATTTTGCAATACGCTGTTGTAATTTCTGGCGTCCTGGTTAACTGAAGTTGTGATGCCGGGTTCATACGCGGATTTCAAGTTAGGGCTCTTTCATACAATCATGACAATGTGACCCGCTTGTGCTTGTTTCGTCCGAACTGTCCAGACGACCTTGTTGAAGCTGCTGCGACGATTATAAAAAGAGATGTTTGGGGAAGGGAGAAAGGGATTGTGTTTCAGATATCTCCCGGGACTTCACATGACTTTGTCGAGGAGTACATGCATCACAGCGGTGCTGTCGCTGTGAGAACTGGGAGCACGGTTTGTACTGAGGCTGTGTAGTCGGGTGCGCTGATAAAATGCAAATCCGCACTCCGGCCGTGCTTATAGCGCAGGCGCGGTGCTTGCTTGGATGAGACAGCGCCGGTAAATAAACACAACCGGCCGCGCATAATGAATGGAGTCGTTCCAGTCCCGGAGACGGAGGAGGAGGGGAAACTGGATCCTCCAGAAATCTCGACGAGTGCTTTCCAGACCGCAACAAGACAAGCTGCCGCATCAGTAACTCCGCCGCGTCACACAGTATGGTCTATTCGCGGTTTCTCCACACTTTTTGACGCGAATACGTCTTTAAATTTGCGACCATAGTGAGAGGCAATCCAGAAAATCAGATGATAAAATCGGGGGATACAGTTTGGCATTGCAACTCCGAATCTATCGTTTGCATTCAAAATCCAATTACACCACTCGATTGCCACAGGATCAAAAAAATATGTTACGTTGAGTGAGGACTGCGAAGCATCGTGTGTGGAAATGTCGAAGGGGGAGGGAGGGGCGACGCGTCGCATTTTTCAGTTCGTTTCGCCGCGTCTCATAACTTCCGCGTAATATAACTTTTGACTAGGATAAGCTACGACGCTCGTTTAAGTTTCAATCGACAGCTCTAGACCAGATAAATCGATTGCGTGTATAAAAACATTTGTGTGGCGTGTTTATAGTGAAATTGTATGAGTTTAATGCAAACAATTATGAAAACTGAACACAATTTCGGCCTATACTCGTCAAAAAGCCTAGTCGAAATACAAAAATCGTATACGGTTGGAAAGAGCATCTCGAAAGCATTCCAGTGATTCACATAGAACCCCATATGATCGAGTGAAGCAGTAACGGGAACGTAAAATAAACATAAAGGCGTCCGAGCGCGTCAACGTAGACGTATTTACACAAAACAAACGGCCGTGTCCCCAACACAGCCAAACCCAATTTTTGAATCAAACCTTTGAAAAATCACACCATTTATGATTTTTTTTTTTTTTCGGTGTTTCCCAATAATGATATGTATCACAAAAGTTTTACAGTTGTATTGACATTAGAATGCCTAATTTTGTAAGCCCTGATTATTTTATTTTCAGCCCGTTGCGTATCCTTCCACCGTACATAAATGTAAACATTGCCATGTGGTGTTTGTTTAATCCGCTGTTCGGAAGTTCACTGTATTTATTTACACAACAACGCAACAAGTGAATATCTATTGTAGTGTACACTGTAAATACACACACGTAAATTTCAGTACGTAATATCTCTGTGTGAATACTGATGATGTGGTTCTTTCCATTTATAAATAAATGATTTAATCTTGGGAAATTATTTTTTTATCCTGTCTTGAGAGTCCCCCTCATTACATCAGCACCATGCTATTTAGAACATTCCTCGCTAAATATGTGCAAGGTTCGAATTTCCACCAGTTGTTAAGTATAATAGTAATAAAAACTTCCGAGATAATACTGAATTTAGTCCACCACATACGTAACAAACATATTGTGTTAAATCATCTTTAAATGACATCGGAATCATTTTTAATAACATGCATGAGCAGAACTACGTAAAACGACGCGCTTAAACGCTTTTAGATGACGTGTTATTATATTTAAGTTGAATATAACAAAGTAATATTCTCCCGCTGAATACATAAACGTGACACTATCTGCTGTAAGGAGTTTCCTTACAGGGAGTCTCTACATGACACTTTATTATTTCTAAATTTCTACACACACCATTTATGGTTATTTAAATATTGTGAACATATGTTATTAACGTAATTTGAATGATTAAATTTAAATTCTTTTACACGTCGCATTAATCAATATGTATTTTCACCCATTGCAATTTATTTAAAATCAGTCAACGTTAAATATATAAAAAAAATACTGCAATTTTTATCAACACTCTACTAGATTGACAGATTAGCTGCATAATTTTAATAATTGAAATTAATGTTTAAATAGTGTGTTATCTGTTTCTCATTGGTAAGAGAATATGAAAATGTGCCCAGCGGAAAACAAATTTAGTGGTTTTGGAATGTGACAATGCAGACATGTTTTGTTTGTTAGGAAGGACTTGAATGAAAATTTTATGTTGTATAAAAAGATTCTAAAGAAGGAACGAATGGCCTCCATGCAGAAGTAGCATATATGACTAATGTGTCTGATGTTAATTAAAGTTTATGAAGATGTTTGAGTATTGAGACTAAGCAGTATTAAGTATCGCTGCTAAAAACACCGGAGAATATCTAATTGCAGGAGGATTATGCATTATGCATTTCCCAGTTGGTGTTCTGAGGCAGTTTGGCATACCAGCTATTGTGCATTAATATCTGCAGAACTCTTCAAGTAAGGTTTTTCTTTACTATTTAATCATTCAACACATTACTATGAAGTTGTATGTGGAATTTAATAATATGGCAAGTCCAGTGGTCCGAGCGTGTGGTATTAAATTACCATGAACGACTTTAAATTATTCTTAAGCTCTACTGATGAACTAAGCCTGGTTGCCCACATAAAAAAATTCGGAATATTCTTCAGTTAATTTTAGTAGTCAAATAATATGTTAGGAAATTTATCAGAGCTATTGTGTGCTCATTTTAGGGAAATCAATTGTTTATTTTGTCCCAGATTAAATTTTATAACTAATTTTTTTTGACAACTGACAGCAGTATCTTTAAATATTAGATGTCTTCTGTTAAGAAGGGTCTAAAGATGTTGCATGTGAGTAGAAAATGAGATTTTCCATTATTTCTTTGATTATATTTTCTTAAGCTTTCTTCAAAGTGTTTCCTTGTATTATATTAGTAGTAAGTATTTCTTTTTCTGCAATCTATAATAGTCTGTGTATATTAATCAATTTTCCTGATCATGACATGGGAAAGAAGTGGTACATATTGCTATGATTTGTACTGATTTCCATACTCGCACTATCTAATTTGATTACACATATTTATATTAATTGAGTTATACTAGTTCAATGTTTATGTATATTATTTTCTGTAGAGTTAATCAGTTTCTAACGCACTTCATTACAGAAATAATTGGCTATCCCAACGTCGGGGCTTTAACATCTCCCATGAATTGTGTCTGTTCAACATTCCGATCATCTCTTACATTGCGGACTATCAAAATTCCTATTGATAACGGTGTGGGATTTAAGGAACAAATAACTTCGAAATTTGTCATTGTTACACTCGCTATGTGTATGCAAATGGCTGATCTTGCTATAATGTTACAAATATAAAAAATATTTGCCATAAAACCTCAGTGGCTAAACCAATATGATTGAATTTTTTTTTGTTTATCTTTACAGCACAATTCTGACGGTGATATTTATCACTAAATACACGTTTCATGAAAATCTGTCTGTGAATTTTGTTTTCACAGAGTCAAACGAAACAAAAATTTGTTCTAACCTTTCTAGGGAGAAAATCACTTTTGCTTAGGACTACATTTAAAAAACACCGGATGACACATATTTCATGAAACTGCATTCACACATTTAATGCAAAATGCAATTTGCAATACAGGGATGGAGGTTATTCGTGACAGCTTGGAATGCTCACTTTTTATGTTCGCCCGGGCACGCTGAAAGCTTCAACAAAATGTTGAGGAACTGTGTCCACTTATTAAAAGTACAAGATGAATATTCCACGTGTGATATTAGGTCGTTTCGTAGCGTTATTTTCTGAACATTAACAAAATACGTACCGAGGTATCGACTCGTACTCTCGGACGGTCACGTAAATATAACACACATCCATTGAAGCTCCAGAATTGCTAAACAATATTGCAAATACAATTAAATGCACTCGGCCTAAGTTTCTTCAAGTTTTTATATTATCATAACCAGCTTTAATTACATGTACCTCGTCGGCCAGGTCGGCATAGCACGTGAAATGTTATCGACTTCCCCCGACCAGAAAACTGTCGAGATCCAAAAGCAGTTATAAAATGTGTCACTTTATTAACAGCAAATAAATGGGCCTAAATGTTTTATTTATTATGCTCATAAAGATTTTACCTTTGAGGTTACGAACTGCCACACAAATCACATTGTTCAAGGTATGTAACCATTATTTACCAGGTAACGAAACAGAGAGAAAAGTAAATTCACAGAATTCAGAGCAGCTGAACAGCGGAATGGAACCGGAAAAAAACAAACCAGCGGACCCAATAACACGAAATGTTGCGTCAGCCAAGTGATGCTATGAATTTGTTATAAATACAAATGTTCTACCATTGTGGTATTTTTATTCTTTTATGCATAAAATAAAAATAAAATGGTGAATTGCAGGCGCTGTTACGTTTAACATTCTGTCTAGTAATTTGTGAAGATCTGTAACTACTTCTCCTGATCCGTTGCAAACTCTACTGTGAATATTGCGGTCATTTTTCACGCTAAAATGTATGCAGTTATGAGTTACGAGGGAATGATTTTTTTTGCAAAGGTTGATTTCGAGAGTGCTTCTTTCATTGTGAACCACCTGTATAGGCTGTTCACGATAAAGTGGCCACATTTTAAGGCCCTTCCAATAGTTATTAACCAATAATAATATATCTTGATGCAGCCTCAGGCATTAAATTTTGAGTGTGGTGAGATCCATACACTCTTGTTTATTGGTCACATTGCAATGGTTATTTTAAAAAGCAGCCGAAAGATGGGAATTGGATGAAAGGAAAAATTTGCAAGGGCTTAAAAAGTGCTCACTTTACCGTGAACAGCCTATAACAGTTTGTACACAGCCGGGCCGTTACTAATATCGGATGCCACCGGCTGGGCCGTGTCGGCGGCCCAAGCGTAGGCTTCTTGGTAGCCAAACCGCCAGAATTAGTGGCGATTGAAAAGAGATGGCGCTCGCAGTATATATTCGACACGCGATCAGCAGGAGCTGGAGATGGGTTGTTACAGCTATTTTCTATGCCTGCTCCAAACTGATAAAGAGATACAGACTTGTATCTGATACTTTCTGTATCAGATACTGGAATTCCAAAGCTCCCCGAATGCGTCGCTAATTTGCCAATCTCTCGAGTAGCGGGCGTGTATCAAGTTCACAGTATCAGGTAGGCGTGTATCAGATACGCGCGTGATGAAGTTCGTGTTTTGAGTTGGTCAACTGTGTGTTTTATTTTACAGTGGAATAAAGTATGAATACGAACAAGATCACAATAAAAGACTTCGTTTGCGCGAAAATACTTCAGAGAGGATAATGTAGGTATAGGCTGTTCACGGTAAAGTGAGCACTTTTTAAGGCCCTTCTCAATTTTTCCTTTCATCCAATTTCCATCTTCCTGCTGCTTTTTAATGTAAACATTGCAATTCGGCCAATAAACACAGTGTATACATTTCACCACACTCAAAGTTTAATAACTGAGGCTGAAATAAGATATATTTATTAGTGGTTAATGCCTGTCGGGAGGGCCTTAGAAAGTGCTCACTTTATCGTGAACAGCCTGTACTTGCTGTCACAACATGGCAAATAAATATCCCGATTAATTTTAACAGACATTCACTATATTTGTTCTTGGCTTACATCATTCATACTTATTAGTAACAAGTCAACTGCAAAACGGTTCCATAGAAGACACAACATGTTACCAACAACCAAATAAGTAACAATTAAAACATACATATACATATCTGTGCGACTTGCTATATGTAAATCGTACAAACGAAATTATCCTCTTAAAAAAAAAAAAAAAAAAAAACTAAATCACTTAACCGTGCAGTCACCAAATTATGCCAAGAAATTGGGTTTCCTCTTAAAGAGCACATTTTAAATTAAAATTTTACTGTATCAGAATTACAGTCAACTACAGACGCAACATACTAGCGGCGAATGTTAAACTGATACTAAATGTATCTGATACTTCGACAGTGTACTCATTTAGAGTGCTTGATACCATATACTAAAGATGAGGTCGACCGATCTCGCTGGCTGCGCACAACCAATCTCTGTGTCCCAACACTGAACTACTTTTCTGCCAACACGTCTAGCGAAAATGACGTGGTTTGGATTTTAGGTTAGAAAACTGATTTGTAAACAAGGGATTAGAGATGATTTTATACTTCCTCTAACCAGTTTGTAATGCTTTTTGATAAAATTCAAAATTTTAAAGGTATTTTATTAATATAATAGTGCTTGTCATTTAAAAATTAAGATGTATACAAACACGTTCTGAATTGTTGACAGGATTGAGGTAGGTCAATGTTGGGTACATGTGCAGAAGACGAATAAGCGGTCTACCTCATCTTTAGTCTATGCTTGATACAAGTGTGTACCAGATACAAAGTAACAGGTTGGTACTCTGTGACCCATCTCTAGTAAAGGCTGTTCATGATAAAGTGAGCACTTTTGAAATCAACATAAGAAAATCGTCACTGCTACTAACGTCATATATTTAAACGGGCGATTTGAGTGACATGCGCCCAGTAAAGTTGGCAACGACTGATAGAAAGTCGTTCTTTAACTTAACGTCGAATAAAAAGTGTTAAGTGGCCCATTTGTGATAGCTTAAATTATTTATTTTGCTTTCTGTTATTTTTAAAACACCGAAGTATAAAAATGGTAAGATTTGTAAAAAATGTTTAATTTCCAATAATTTCACAGTTTCGCCTTATCGATGCATGAACGAAGTGATGAGGCCCATGACAATGTTAATCTTACATAAGATGAATAATACACAACGTGCATACAAGTAGATCTTAAGTAGGGCTTTCAAAAGTGCTCATTTTACGGTGAACAGTCTTTAAGAGCGCTCGCCATAGGGGCGGTGGAGCGTGCACCACGCACCACGTTTGACGCGAGAGGTCGTCGACGAAGGCTGTCCTTGACGGCAGAGGTGAGAGGCATGGCTCGGCGCGCCCCCGAGGTGGCGTCCCAGCAGAGGGAGCGGAGATGCCTGATTAGCATACGCCGCGGCCGGCAGGGAGAGCCTGTTACGGCAAGGACCAGTTCCTGCGATAATTACGGAAGAGTTGCTCCTCCCCGAAGAGGAGTGGCTGGCTGGGGACAACGCCGTTGAATGTCTACACTATTCAACATCTCGGCGAGCTTTATTCTCCCAATGTTCTTTTTAAACAACCATTCTTGGATTTCTCAGGAAATGCACAAGGGGAGAACCAGTCTATCCACACAATATTTAAACAAGAACTTACTTCTCTCAGGAAAATAGTAATAACTCGAAGGTCTCCTTTAAGTGCGCTTTTAGCGACGTTGTCAATTAATTATTTTGTGAGAGCGCAAACAACAGTTAATCGGTGTTTCTGGTCGCGGAGCCATATATCCCGCGATAAGTGGAGCTAAATTCAAGAAAATTAAGTCTGAGCATTAAAAAAAAGAATGTTTAAAATTAAAACAAGCCAGTTTACCTAACGTTTTTTATGCCCCCTGCGCTTACAAGTATGTAAAATATGCCACAGCTTCTTCAAATAGCCTTCGGCCAATAGCAAGCTCAAGGATCTCTTCTCTACATATACGAGGACATTGTCGTATATAAACAAGCACAATTACGGGATGTCCTCAGTAACTATTTTTAAATTAAATTACTTCCAATTATTTGCTACAGAAATCGTATTAACCTAACTTCAAACAGCTCCATCGCATCGCACTGGGATGAGTTTCAAATACACAACAGTTCTCTGCCCTTTGACAGTACTTGATGAGGCCGTATAGGCTATTCACGGTAAAGTGGGCACTTTTGAGGACATAGTTAATTTTTCCTTACAGCCATGATTTATTCTTTAATCACCTTTTTAAATAAATACTAACATGTAAGTAATAACACAGAGTGTATATTCCACTGCACTCGGAAGTTAACGTCTAAGGCGACAATAAAATGAATCTACAGACTATTATTCCAAACGAGAGGACTTTCAAAAGTGCTCACTTTACTGTGAACAGCCTATACCGAGGAACCTGAAAAATTCGCGAGTGCAATGACCTGCAGGCTAGACTCTACAGTCTTATGTACAAATATGCCGATATCAACTACACGTTGGTTGTCTGCTACATCAGTTGAATGCGACCATTGGACACCGTTCTCCAGGATGTGTCAAACACCACGTGGACCAATAGCTAATGTTATATAAACGCACGAGCTTTGCATTCTAGCTTGTCCCGAAATGAATCCCCGAATTCTTCAGGTCTCTACCTATACCAGCTTTATGATTGCCTGCGCGACGCCCTGGAATGAGCCTTGTGCCTGACTGGCTACAGCGCTTTGCGAGACGCTCTCTATTGGTTGGGCTGCCAGCTGGCGAGCACATTACTCGGCGTTGATTGGCTAGAGGCGTTCCAGCATTTTCCTCCTGGCCATTGCCGTCATTCTGCCGGCGTGTGCAGCTGGAGTTGGAGTTATACACGGCTACAGTGTATTTGCGGTTTGTTCACACGTTTTGAATCTAACCTCTGAGAAATCACCCCATATTTAGAGACCTGCAAAATACGCGTTATTGTTTGAAGACATGTTTAACTTTAAAAACTTTTCCTTTACAATAGGTAGGGGCATCTGTTTTTCGCGAAACGATGTCAGGCCAAGTTGTGTTCCAACGCACTTTAGTTCAGAACCATTTTCGTGATTGGATCATTTGAATTGTTACGCATCTTATCCATCTGCCGGCGAATCACGGATGGTCAGTATCGGAGAAACTTAATTATGATTGGCTCACTAATGTAACATACTGTAGTAACACAAAGGCAAGCGGCCAATAGTCATACGAAGCCTGCAAGTGTGCGCATAGGATATTGAAGTTTAGCCTCCGCGTAAATATTTTCGCGAAAAACAAGTGGCCCTTGCAATAGGTTTTTCATTGGACCAGTCTTTATCTGACACGCCCTGGGTAACTCTGTGTCAGTAAATGAACACTTCATGATTGTGTAGTACAATCACATGCAGTCCAGTTAAAAAATGAGTTACTTCACATATATGCAGCAGTCAATGGAGAACCGACGTCAGCTCGAGTACATATAGCAATGCGAAGTTTAGCGGGATGCCAAATAATAACGCAGATTTTGCATGTCTCTAACGATGGGGCATACGGAAAGAATTTCGATTGGTCAACGGCACCGTCAGCATACAATAATAATAGTTTTATGTGCTAACCGCAGCCAATGGCATTAACTAGGGAAAAAGATGCTGTCCACGGTAAAATGAGCACTTTTGAGAACCTAGTTACTTTTTTCTTTCAACCATTTTTTAACATTTAGTTACCTTTTTAAAAAAAAATATTGTAATGTAAGTAATAAATACACTGTACATATTCCACCACAATCGGAAGTTAACGCCTAAGGCTTAAATAAAATATATTTATTGACTATTATTCCAAATGAGAGAGCTTTCAAAAGTGCTCACTTTACCGTGTACAGCCTATATATTCAGACCTTGTACAGTACCGGCCATTATTTCACTTATTTTGCAGCACGCCATACGTGAACGGGTATACTTGGGATCATTGGCGCCGACTCCATGGGGCTAGAGGGAGGGGGCGCAACCCCCCTCCAATGTTTTCGTTTATGGAGCAGAGCACCCCCAATATTTTCGGCTATGAGCAGAGCTCAACCAATATTTTCAATTCATATAAATCCTTACTAAAAGTACTGCTGTGTAATTTGCTCTTTGATCCACCAACTTCCAATGAGCTACAAAATGTCAGCTCGCAAGACGTGATTCATTTGATGCTTGCATTAAGTATTCAGTACTGATTTTTTATTAGCGCTGCGCTAGTAGTGTTTAACATAAGTGAAAAGGTTTTTTAATATCTGCTTTAAACTTAGTTAAATAGTATATAAATATGCATGTTTTTAAAGTGTATTATAAGTGATGATATGTGTTGGATAAGCATATAATACTGTTATCCTTTTCCATTGTTGAGAAAGACAACAAAACAGATAAATTTATTTACAGAAAGCCACGAGTTGAATTCGCCGAGAATGTGACATCGTTGCAGATGCGGAAGCCTCTTTTCATATTCCTTCATTAGCTCTATCAGCGAGTTCAGCTTCGGCATCGTCACAGTCACAGACATCTGTTGCGAGCTGCGACAAGTTACCTGGTAAGAGTAGAAGTAGAACTTTTCATAAATCATGGACGAAATCATTTAGCTGGGTGGAATGGGATGATTCTAGCGACAAGGTATTTTGTAAAACTTGCAAGGAAGCAGAGGCGAATAATGGCTTTCTGAAATTTCGTACTAAGAAGGATGATACTTTTATTTCTGTGGGTTTTTCTAACTGGAAAAAGGCTCTCGAAAAATTTGTGTCGCATGAGAAAACAGAAACCCATAAAGAAGGTTTAATGAAGTTAGCATCTTCCTCCAAACAAAATGTTGCAATACAATTAAACGCTCAGTTAAACAAAGATATGGAGAATGCTCGCTCAGCTCTAATGGCTATTTTCACAAACTCGAGGTTCCTTTGTCGGCAAGGATTATCTATTCGGTGCCATGAAGACATAAGTTCAAGTTTCATTCAGTTGCTATAATTGCGAAAAGAAGACATGCCTGACTTAAAAGAATGGATGGGTTGTTCAAGTTACAAGTGGTTATCGCACGACATTCAAAACGAGATTATTGATACCTTAGGAAATTCGGTTTTGCATCAGTACTTCGCCATTATGGTTGACGAGACGTGTGGCATCTCAATGCATGAACAAGTGACCTGCATTCGAAGTGTCAATGAAAATTTAACTATAAGTGAGAACTTTGTGGGACTGTATGAAACTCCAAACACAGAGGGAAAAACACTTTTTGATATCATGAAGGACATTCTTGCGCGTTTGGCGCTAAACACAGAGAATTTGCGGGTACAATGCTATGACGGCGCCTCTGCTATGAGCGGAAAATTTGAAGGACTGCAGAAGTTTGTTGCAGATTTGCAGCCGAAGGCCATTTATGTACATTGTGCTGCGCATAGTTTAAACTTAGCAGTTCAAGACTGCCTGCGTCACCTGACCTGTATGAGAAACATTATGAATTTAGCTAAAGACTTGAAAACACAGTAAGGGAATCCCCGAAAAGAGTACAACTCTTCAAAAATATCAGAGAAGATGAGAAAATTGGTCTTCGTCCACTCTGCCCTACTCGGTGGACAATTAGCGCATCCAGTATCCAACAAACTATGAAAGACTTGCTGAATTTTTTGAAACATATTTCAGAAGAATATCCTTCTAATGCAGCTTCAAAATGTGCTGGATACCTTGAAACAATGCAGCACTTCTGGACATTTTTCTTTTCGAACCTCTATTGCCATATCATGAGTCCTGTTGAAGAAGTAAATGCCAAGCTACAGTGACCACACATTAGTGTTACAGAGGTAGAATCAAAACTATCATACCTTATTTACATTCTGGAAGAAAAACGCGGGGGCTATGAGCAGTCCTGGCAGAAATGCTTAGAGAAAAAATCCCACCTATGTAGAAGAGCCACAGCTGCCCCGAAGACGACATTTCCCAAAGAGGTTTGAGAATGCTTGTGATGCAGAACTTCGCATATTCTTCATTCCAAAGGACTATTTCAGACAAGAGTATGTCAGTGTATGTGATATGGTGATATTGTGTGTTAAAGACAGAGTCAATTGTACTGGACTTCAGAAACTTGTATCAGTAAATAATGTGTATCTGCTGTGATTGCTGTCAACAACACCATTAGAAAATTAGAAAAGACACGAGAGTTCTTTCGTAGCGATTTGGATACAGGCAGACTACTTTTATACCTAACCATGTTTGGTGATATTGCTAAACGGAAGAGAGTAGCCATAACCTCAATTCGTGATATACAGGAATTTTTAGAGAACGATAGCACTGTTCGAGACCTCTTGCCTGAAGTCAACAAATGAATATAACTCCTCCGCACTGTTCCAATGACACCAGCTACTGCTGAAAGGTCATTCAGCACTCTTCGCCGCCTGAAGACATACCTGAGGTTTACAATGGGGCATAAGAGACTTATCAACATAGCACTACTTAACGCACATCAGGCAGTGCTGGACAACTTGGATTTAAGACCAATGAGTTCATCAAAAGCAACAGTGTGTAGAACAACATTTTCCTTGTTCTGAAGTAACTCTGAGAGACTTAAGCTGAGTGAGGCATTCATATTTCCTTTGTTTGTTTAAGTGTATTAAATTTAATCACTTTTCTGATTTAATATTCTAATTCTGTTTTTTTAATAAAACTGTGATGTACTGTATTAATAATATGTAATGTTTCGACTGTTTTGAATTTCTCTAACATTCTAAAAGAGAATTATCGTTTTAATGCTTCACCAACTCAGTGCTCAAACTACGTTATGTTTTATAATTATTTGTTTTTTTTTTCCTTTAGAAAACAGTTTCACGTGCGTCAATTCAATGTCGTACGAAAATAAAATACACTTCAGACGTGTACAGATGAGTACTTTGATGTCGCGTGAATTAAAAGTACTCATTCGGAGAAGGCAAACATAGCGCAAAACGGTGTTTTGGACTGCTGTGTATCAGTATGAATGTGTATGTATATAAAATCACCGGATTATTTTGTTCTACACACTCAAAAAATATTTTCACAAGATTAAGCCCCCCAATAAATTTCACAAGTAGGCGCCAGTGCTCGGGATAATGTTTATAATAGCACGAGTCAAAATAGCTATTACTCAAGTTACCCGCTTTCTCGGCTAAGCTGTGAAATAGTACCCGGAATTTCCGCTCTGAAGGTTCCGTAATACTTATACTATTTCCCCAAGTATAATCGTGTGAAAGATAAAATTTAATAGGAGAAAGAGAGAGTGGAAATTGTGGGCTGCTCTTAACTGCTCTGCCTGCCAAGCCAGCAGTCGCGAACTTCAAATGGGGAATCAATGTTAAACTAAATTCCTTCTCATTGAGCCAATTTTAAATATAACTACATCAATCAAAAAGTATTCTACGTGAAATTTATTAAGAAATGATGCTACGTTAAAACATTTTGCAATTTTTTTGTTTAATATGTTTTTTATATAATGTAAATATTGAAATTTACATATAACAAAAAAAAAAGATGTATATATATATATATATATATATATATGTATATATATATATATATATATATATATATATATTTCAAAAACTATTTTT
This sequence comes from Dryococelus australis, assembly GCA_029891345.1. Classification (NCBI taxonomy): domain Eukaryota; kingdom Metazoa; phylum Arthropoda; class Insecta; order Phasmatodea; family Phasmatidae; genus Dryococelus; species Dryococelus australis. The sequence goes on from CM056999.1 coordinate 61,832,124, forward strand.
TGTGGCAACATTTTCTGAGAAAATCGCGTCAGAGTGTTTTTGGTCTGAAGTAGTTATCTTTAAGATTTATGCAATGAGAAGAATTTTCGTTTATCATTGATTCACTATGTGAAGTTTGCTACTACCGGCTTGTTAGGCAGGCCCGTTAACGTCGAGGTCTTGCGAGCCTACGAGGGTAAAGCGAGGTTGAGTGTGGAGCAGCACCGGAACGCGAGGGCGGGAGTAACGGGAGAGCCCCGAGAAAGCCCCGCCGGCCAGCGGCATCGTCCGGCACGATTCCCACATGCGAAAATCCGCGAGCGACCCGGTTCACCAAGTAGGAGGGGGGGGGGGGATCCGATAGGGCATGGGGTTACAACACAACAGACGGCGGGTAACAATGCAGCCGAGCAGCTGAGAAGTGGGCCAATGCCAGCAGCGCGGAGCTAACACGCGAGTGGCGGAGCGCCTTTTCCCAATGCGTGTCACGCGTGAAGACCGCCAGTTTATCACCTATGCTTATTGTGTGGGTGCGCGCGCACCTGACTGACACAGCGCCGTAAATACAGGTGACGACACTCACTCGCCAAATTAGAATCGCCCAACCTGGTCGCCCTCGCACCTGAACTCGGCCGATTACTGGCATGCCCGTCAACCTTTCATAAAGCACCCGAGGCACGGCACAATTGTAAACGTTGTTTATAATATATGCCCACTGCTTTATTTTATAGTCTATTCGCGGTTCCTTCGCAATTAATGGATCAAACCTTTGAAAAATCACCCCATGTATGACGTTTTTGGCTGTTTCCTGAATATATCAAGTATCAGAAACACTTTATATCTACTTTTGTTTTCATTAAAGTACCTCATTTTTGGTTAAATTTAACTGTTGCTTATATTTTAATCTATAAAGTATAATATTTCACTTGTAATTAGTATGAAAAAAAGAGAGGAAATAAGTGGGTAGTAATGCCTAGTAAGAAGTAGTTCTTATCCAAAATGTGGTACGTTATTCGTTATTCCTCTGGTGTAATTTTCTGAACCTAGATAACCTTTGTTTGCATCATTTGAAGGAATACCCTGAAAGCAGGACTTAAGCTGGGTTTCAGAAAAATAGAAAGTAATATTGAATAGACTATACAGTGAGCGACAAGGAAAAAGATGAACATATTAACTACAAAATTGCAGTAACTCAGCAACCGTTCCATTCTTCACTTTTCCAAAGATCTGCTCTGAATCATTGGATCACAGATATCTCGCCATCTCGCCATCTTCCACAATTCTTAAATATCTAGTAGATCACTGGTAGGCATACCTCGCAAAATTAATTACGAATTTAATTCTTACATTTACGGTGTTTTTTTTTTTCTGACCCTCGAGAAGTTTTACAGGAAGACACTCAATTCGTCGCAACATATAAAAGTTCGAGTTGCTGATGCAACAATAAATTTTCAAAATAAAAAGTGCCATGAGAGCAAAGCTCATAGTGCGACATAGCAAACTGTTTATTCATACTTCCTGATTATGAGAACATTTGGAAAAGGGCTTGAAATCGTCAAATCGAATCAATCAAAACTGAAACTACGAACTGAAGATTTTATGTACATTTTATTCACACAATTACCCGTGTAACGTTTACAGTTTTTTTAGAGCATATAATACTTATGAAAATTAGTGGGTGGAATGAAAAGAAGAGTGAAGCAACCAAGATTGCGAAAAAAATATTTAAAAAAAGAGCCACAGATATTACATCAACAGCGAAAATGAGGTATCAGTAGAGCAAGAGACAAATGGATTATGATAACAAGTTGTCCACGGTAGCAACATCATTTATCGTCCTATTAGACCATTTTGTGGTCACTCATGCTAAATGCCCTTCTACAAGTAGAGAGCAAAACATTTCAGAAAAAGACAACTAGAACTCTGTTTCAAAGCTACATATAATATAAAGGCAGAAGCCATAGTTTATATAAATACTGTTACATAAGACGCCTGAGGGGCGTATCTGAGTTCATGAGGAATGGAGGTCTTAATAAAGAATTTAAAAAAATTAAACTTGATTTCTAATTTATTTAAAAGCTATTATTTACAGCATTAAATTATCTGTCTCCACTTTTGTCTGCGTTGGTTACAGTCAATTAACTCAAATTCATTTTTAGCACGTGTTCAGTATGTTTCTACCATTTATAATATCTCTCACTAACACACTTAGGCTAATAGTCCAGCCTGCCAGCCGCGTACTTCGCTTCTTGATACTCGCACTGCTGGCCACGCCGCTTGTTCTTCTATCGCTCGCAACTCAGAATGGCATTCATTCATCTACTCCAACTCAACTCCTGGTCCGGAGGCCTCTCGCAATATTTACAGCGTTGCCCTGGCCATCTGGAAGGTTCAACACACCCCGAGCTACGTTGAGAAAACGTGGCCAGTAATTCGGAGCATTCTTTGTAATAGGTTTTTCATCGGGCCAGTCTTTATTTGACACGCCAATAAATGAACGCTCCACAACCATGTGCCCCAATCACGTACAGTTCACTTAGAAAGGCAGGCAAAAAAAAAAAAAACACGATTTTGCAGGGTCTCTAAGTATATGGCTTAGAGACCTGCAAGTGATAAAGTGAGCACTTTTTGAACCTGTTTCATCAGACATAATAACCTATAAATACATTTAATTGTGGTCTTGGACTGTTGGTGGTCTGGGCTGTTGGTTTTCATGATGGTGAATGTATACAGAGTGTTTATTACTCACATGGCAGGGTTTACATTAGCAAATGGCGGAAGGATATAAATTCGTTGAAAGAAATAAGTAACTAGGGTTTCAAAAGTGCTCACTTGACCGTGAACTGCCTGTAACTTACTTGGTGGCTGTAGGCTGGGGCGACACGCGCAGCGGAGACTCATGGCGCACAGGGGACGGGCGACCCCGGATCGCGTCGCCAGTAATTCTGTCCCGGGCCGACCAGAGCGCCACGCTCCGCACACTTCAGAAGCTCTTCCCCCGCGGGCGACACGACACTCGCCCGACGTTGCGACATCGCGCTCCCCGTATCTCTCACGCCCGTTGCGACATACACGAGCTGCCGCGCGCCTGCTACGAAGCGCACTTCCCCCCCCCCCCCTGAGCAGTCGTTTCTTCTAACCTACTGTAATTCAAGCGTTAGATGTACGTCCGAGGTAGGTAGGGGAGGTAGATGCGTCTCAGGGCTGTGTCCCTTACGCCTACAGGGGAGGGAATCCTTGCATCGCGGCAGAGAGGGATTGGGTAGCAATGGCCACGTTTGGGGCCTACTTTTGAAATCAACCTTCGAAAAAAGTCACTCCCCCTGACTGCATCTATTTTCACGGGCGCACTGAGTGACATGTGTCTAGTAAGGTTGTTAACGATGGAGGGAAAGCAATTCCATAAGTTAGCGTCAAATAAAAAATGTTAGGTAACCACTTATAAAGACTTAAACTATCTCTTTCGCTTTCTGTTTTGTTTCTAATGCGCCGAAGTGTAAAAATGTGCGGATTTGTGCAGTTTTCCTTTTATAATAATTTCACAGTTTCACTTGTCCAGACGCATGGATAAAGTGATGAAGCCCATGACAACGTTAATGTTACATAAGGCGGAAGAATACACGACGTGTATAAAAGAAGATCTTAAGCAGAGCTTCCAAAAGGGCTCATTTTACCGTGAATAGCTTACACCTATAGTTAACCTGTAACTAAGAAGAGAAAGGGAAAAACCGGCATAGACACCGTAAAAACCCTTTCAACCGGAAAGAATTAAAAAATAATAATAATAAATATAAATAAATAGTTACGTGCATTAATAGAAAATGCTACAAGAGACAGATGGTAGGAACGAGTGCTGCTTCCTGCCCGACCCCTAACTTTTTTTTATCCCACGTACCACACGGCGTCCTTCGAGTGGTGTGGAGAAATCTGCACTGCTTATCGGTTGGCAGCTGCGACATTTAAATAGGAAACACCATGTTAAGGAAATTCCGCGTCAGTACGTTAATTTTTAAAATAGGCGTTTCAAACAAATGTATTCTTCGCTAATTTTTTTTAAAAGAGAAGTTCCCTACAGCGGAGATGTTTCTATATCTTGTACAACTTTTATTGTAAGGAATTTTTTAAATTTATGTTTTACAAACAAGTGCTACATAGTGCCTAACCATATTGAAAATATACGCGAGTAGGGATTTACTCCTGAACAATTGTGAATAGAATTGCCTGCATACTAGGTGCTGTATAGCTGCAGCGGAATCTAGTGGGATCTTTGTGTGCGTTTTAAACGAAAACGGTGGCTCCTAGGCAGTTCCAACAAGGGGGCCATTTTTGTTTCGTAGGTCATATTGCTCAATAAACCAGCATCAAACGTTCATAATTCCCGACGGAAACGAAGTTAGCGGCAATAAGAGGGTGGCCACCCCTGTTATTTTCGTAACGGAGAATGTTATTATTGTGAATTTGCCCTTAGGTTGAAGATCCCGACAACATAAAACAATGTTCCACGAATTGTACTTTCATCTCACCTGGTTTCCGATATTTCACAAAAAAAAATTCCAACATCTCCATTTTCGGGGACTTATTTCGCCCTTAATATCTAATGTAGGTACAAAGTGTCTTATATATTTGCCACCTGATTTTGCATAAGGCATCACCTCGCGAAGTTTGTCCGTCGAATTCAGCCCCATCCTGTACATTCAAAATTTTTATAAGTTGATGTTGACATTCATACTGCTAATCACAACACTTGTTGAAATTTTAATTATTAATACATCAGACTTAAATTTTCAGAGTGTGGAAAGTAGACTATGCTTCATGTGACATTCTCACAAGAGGCAGAAGAGAGCACATTACGCTGAACGACTTAACAGAGTTGGGCTTTCAAAAGCGCTCATTCAACTGGGAGTTAATGTAGGAAGGCCATATTTGATCACAGAGCGAAATGTGAAGCTATGAAGACTTCGACTAGAAATCGGCCATCCTTCGCCGACTTACAAATCAATCACAGCTATACACAAAAAGAAACGCCAGTCCCACAGGGAATACTTGCAGAGGTCGTTCACTTCAGCTGTGTCAAACAAACTGGCTTGTTGAGTGGAGTGTTTCAGAAACGTCGACAGCCAACATAGTTTCTTTTTGAGAGCGTGATTCGTGTAAGAGAACAGGTTGGGGAATGCCACTGTGGGTGGAAGGTTAAGCGCGAGAATGACTCAGAGCTGCGTCGCCTTACACTCACAGTGTTGTGAAATACAGCGATGGCATTGAATAACACTGCGTATTTCAAGGACTTGTGTCACACAGACGCCAAATTGTTTACAAAATCACCCTAACCATTTAAAAAAAAAAGTTCACTGACCTACACAAAACATGCTCTTTAAAGGCGTGCACACTAAAATCATCCACATTTTACAATGTTCACACAAAGACAAACATGCATTAATACTCAAACTAATGTTATAAATGTCTATCTATAAACAGTCACGGAAGATGAATTCGTTAGGCCTGCTGGCAGAGAGCGCCCAAAATTTGAACGCTTTCAGTCCCGAATGGATTTACGGGTTCAATAGTTGCGATTGTTCACTATTATGATGTGTGATATACTTCGTGTGGAGCGTTCTTCTCGCAACCAGTGAATAATGTATTGCGTGTTCGTCCATTGAAATAAGAGTGACGTAAAGTTAATGCTCCCATCCGAGAAGTTGACCCGACCACATAGTAGATAGAGACGAAATACCGCGAGATATACCACAGAATAACAATATGACTACTTTGAAATAGTTTTTCGTACTGGTAAAAAATGAAATTTAAGTTTTATTATTTTAAGGTTAAAAATGTGTACACGTGTGTGTGTGTGTTTATGTGTGTGTGTGTGTGTGTGTGTGTGTGTGTGTGTTATATATATATATATATATATATATATATATATATATATATATATATATATATATATATATATATATATATAAACCACACACCCGTGTAAGCTTTATTTTTAAATTTTGCTCTTTCCATTGAAATGTGTTTCCGTGTCTGTTTGTATAATGTGTACGTTAAATAAGCTTTTTTTTACACGATTTTTGTAAATTTATGTAAAATTCTTCGACAACCACGCACTTAATTGGATCCTATGAGTAAAGGACAGTCGAAACTACATACTTGATAATAACTTAAACAATTTCTTGCAGCAGTGACAGATAATCTAAATGCAGTTTACACTTGAGCAGTGCTACAGAACTATATGTGCAGGTCTCATCCCTTGTTGTTCTCTACTGTGATAAAGCGAAGAAGTCCAAAGTACACAGACGTTGATAATTTCAACACTGTTTGGCAACGTAAAATTATTGATCCGCGAGACACGAAAACGTTATTGTTAGGTGCGAATATTTGTTTGTTTATAACCTAAAAACACTGAGACTCGACTTTCACGTTCAGTAGCTCGATGTATGCTGGGAAAAAAAAAAAACAAACAAACAAACAAACTCGACTCCCATGACGAGTCGATCTTTGTTAGTTCGACTCGACTCGAGTAAAGGTTTCGAGACTCGACCCATCCCTTTGAAGTGGTCGTACCCCCTTGCTTATTAGCCGCGGGAAGCTCAAGGAAGTGACCATTTGACTGGCTACTGCATGCTGCAAAAGGTTCCCTATTGGCTGGGCTGCCTCCTGGTCAGAAGGCTAAAGCACATTCTACAATGACACGCACGCGTATGGGTGTTAAGAAGTACCAGTTTCTTGATATACATACCTGTTTCTTGATATACATACCAGTTTTCCGGTTGTCGTACCGAGACACGACACACCAAGATTTCAGCATTTACGATAACTTCTAACAAAAAGCACAACAAAAGCTTTTTTTTTTTTTTTTTTTTAGTCCAGTACCTTACTTCGCATAAAAATACATGTGTGACCGGATGACATCCAAGACTGTATGATGCTACTGGGGGTTAAGAGTTAGACCAGAACATCAGTGATCTTGAGTTTGTATTCGAAAAAGTTTGATTTTATGTTGTGAGTTTTATTTTATTGAAGTTAATTGAAGTCTTTGCACTGCTTGTTATGTAGTAAACTACAATAATTTTTCTTACTTGCCGGTGTATAGCTAAATGCAAAATAAGTGCATCAGATTTTCCTTATTACTAACTTACAGTTTACCATCGTTGAGTGTGGCAAACCCAGCCGTATAAAATAATTATTTCGAAGTGGCCCGATGGAAAAATGGGAAATCTAATTAAAATAATAGCCCTGGACAGCAGTGTTTCTTCCAGGAATATCTCCGGGAGGACTTAGCACCCCAGGGAACACACTACACCTTACACATCCCCCCCCCCCTTTTTTTCCGTTTTTATTAGATAGTTTTACAAATGACAAGCTCTATTATATTAATAAAATATCTTTATCATTTTTAATTTAATCAAAAAGCATAATAAACTAGTTAAAGGAAGTATAAAAACATCTCTGAGCACTTGTTTACAAATCAGTTTTCTAACCTAAAACACAAACCACGCCGTTTTTGCTAGACGTGTTGGCAGAAAAGCAGTTCAATGTTGGGACACTGAGATTAGTTGTGCGCAGCCAGCGAGATCCGTCTACCTTATATTTAGTCTGTGTATCATTCCTGTTTTTATGGCATCTTCGTACATCATGGATAGAGACCTGCAAAATTTGCGTTATTATTTGAGGGCAGACTGAACTTAAAACACTTTTACCTTTGCGATACGTTTGTCATTGGGCCATACTTTATTTTACACGTTCCCAGTAAACATGCACTAATAAACGTACACTTCACATCTGGGCAGCAGCCAATGGAGAAACGACGCCGGTTCGAGTATATACAGAACAGTGAATTTTAGCTTAATGCCAAAAAAAATAACGCGAATGTTGCAGGTCCCTAATCATGGATCACTGAAATAAAATGAGCACGTATTGTAAATCACTGTCGGGTGAAATTTACATAGAAGTGGCGCACCCTCCGAAGATATCGGGGCAAAAACACTGCCTGTACGGTTGTTTGGTGTGGAGTTGCGAGTCAGGAGCCGGACTGTGCCGCGGGCAGTTTGACGACCAGAGCTCGTACATGGTCCCGCTACACGCGGCCGTCGGCCAAGCCACGTGGCGTCAGGCACGTCCCGCCGGCCAACGGCACTGCCACACGCGCGCCACGCACACACACACACACACACACTTCGTCCATACCGAGGCGGCAGCAGACATAAACAATGCCGGCGGCAAAGTCAAAGCCACTGGCTGGCTCGTCTCTTCACAACACAATTGCGCCAGGAAATAGTTCCGACGCTATTTTCTCATTTTTAACGTCAAACGTAGTAATTCAAATTATTCTGCGTATCCTCGACTATATGCGCGTGCAATAGTATATTGTGCTTGCAGCTTGGGAATGTATGTTTTTTTTTTTTTTTTTCGGGATGGAAAATGCAACAAATAACCGGCGTTATTGAAGACGGCGGACGCGGAGGGTTGAGGCCCTTACACAATTTGAAAACTTTAACATTTGACTTTACCATTTGACTTTAGGTTTGTTTCCAACATGTTGTTTCTTATGGAGCTTGTGATAATGGAACTGTCAAAGGTAAAGTCAAGCAGCCATTTTGCCGAGAATCTAACAGAGGTTATGTGGAAAGAGCGTTATTTTATTGTAGGACGATTTTAATCTCAGTATATTAAACAAAGCTCGTCTTAAATTAAATAAATGGCAAACAAATGTAATGTAAAGAGGAAATATATCAATTAACATATTTTAATAAAGTTAATAAATGAGTTTTTTTTGTTTTGAAATAAACTTTTGATGTATTTTAAGCCCATAAAAAAAAAAAAGGTATGTAAAATGCATTCCTGAATAATATCATAATTATTTACATATCAAGATACAAATTTTTACGAAGCTCGCAGAACCGAAGTTCAATTGTCTGGACTCTGACTTTTCAATTATATGTGTATTAGTATTGGTGGTTTCGTCAGAGGAAAGAAAACATAAAGTAAAATGCTAAAGTTTTCTATTGTGTAAGAGGCTTGAGGTTGACGTATCACCGTGTCACCAGGTGTCGAAAAACGTTAAGCGTAAGTAGAGAGATTCGACTGGCTCTTAACGAGAGGTCTTGAGTGCTGATGAGGGTGATTGAGGTGAGTATGGAGCGGCGCCGGAATGAAGGGGCGGGGGAAGCGGGAGATCCCCGAGGAAACCCGCTGACCAACGGCATCGTCCGGCACGATTCCCAATTGCGAAATCCGGTAAACCTGCCGGGGATTGAACCCGGTTCGCCTTGGTGGGAGGCGAGCGTGCTAATCGCTCAGCCACCGTGGTCCCGTTAAATGTAAGGAATTAACTCCATTACAAATGTGTTACTAAAATAAATACTGTTATAATAATGTGGAAGCGAAGGGGCGGAATTCTGACCGCTGACTGCTCATACCTCGTGTATTTGTGGCCGACAACACAACCGAGGAGTAATACGACCTGCCATTTTGATTGGATAAGAGTACACTAAAGACAAGATTAGATTTTCGTCTCCTACGTAAGGAATGTAAATGTGTTAACAATACGCAAATCCATACTTAAATGGATATACAACAAGAAATACTACCTTCAGTAGCCGCAACACTACACTTGCAATAAGTACGTCAAGTGTTAAGAATTATGTTTTTATTGATTAATTTGTGTTGGCGCTGGGAAACCGTTGCAATCGGCCGGGATTGAACATGGAAACTTCTCGAATACGAGTCGGGACGAAATCTTTTATTTCAACAGCTTATTCTTTTTAATATAAATTCTTGTCCAATTCGCGTCCTTTTCAGTATTTTGATTCCACGAGCACGGCCACGGCATGCAGTACGGCCTTGGTCGATATCTATTTATATAGGCTGTTCACGGTAAAGTGAGCAATTTTGAGGCCCTTGATTACGTTTTCCTTTCAGCCATTTTTTTATCCCTAACCAACTTTTAAAAATAAAAAAATTGCTATGTAAGTAATAAACACAGTGTGTATGTTCGTTCCACCGCGCTCGGAAGATGTCTAAGGCAAATTATTATTTTTTATATATTGACTATTATTCCAAATGAGAGAGCTTTCAAAAATGCATACTTTCCCGTGAATAACCTATAGACCCGGACCCAAAAGTAAACGTTTCTCATCTGTTATGTTTGGGGTTCATAAGCGTGTAAAACTTCCATTATTATTTTTTTGTGTTTTTATAGACCCATATTTCTCATGTTCTTGTACCGCTGATTTTCTACTCATTTCTCACTTTACTCTTCGCAATCTTCTTGACTATTTATCGCTAACATTTTCATGGGCACAGCAAAAGGACTTGTTTTCATTCTTTTTTTTTTTTAAGTCTATCTTTGATTTTCCTTTTTTCGCATTCACATTCATGGTTTTTGTGTATTTTTTACTCGGTTTAGTTACTTTTCTTTCTTTTCTTCTGTTTCAGTTCAGCGCTATGCCACTTATAATTTTATATCCCCTTCCACAATTACTGGAACTGTGATCTCACTTTACACTTTTTATTTTAAGTCATGCCTGTTTGTGGTGTCTTAACCATATGTGTAAATAGAATTCACTCAATATACTAAATCATAAATAAATCAAGCACGTTCGAGTCGGTCACAAGACAAGCGTCCACCTAGTTCCTTCGCCTGAATCGTGGACAAGGAATGCTTGCTGTTGGGAGAATTCTGGGGATGCAGAACGAAGACATAACAAACGGCGGCAAACGGAAATAACCCAGATTGAGCATACTGTGAAACAATGTGACTCCAATGCTTATATCACAATCTCACTTTCACTCTCGCCACAAAATCACCTTTAAATTTACGTAAAAACGCTGCATATCTACGAAAAGATGGCAGAACAGTTCGAGCAATTGGAGTAAGTCAAAGTTGCAGCAGTAATGACTAGAGACCTGAAGAATTCGCGGATTCACTATGGGATAAGCTAGAATTCAAAACACGAGAATTCATTTAACTTCAGCCATTGGTCCACGCGCTTTTTTTACGCCTCCTGGATAAAGCTTGCCAAATCGTCGCCTTCCACTGTGATAGCAGACAACCAATGCACAGTTGACATCGGCATATTTGTACATAACAATGTAAGAGCCTAGCCTGAAGGTCAATGAACTCACGAATTTTTCAGGTCTCTAGTAATGACACCTCCCGATTGCTTGCGTCAATGCCAAGGTTTCAATCTACAATATAAGCCCTAATGCGCAATTTATTTTTGAAAATTGACAATAAAAATGGATGCATAACAAGGCTCTGAATGTATTTTGCAAAAATAATCACATCAGTATTTATATTTGCTCATTATTGTCACGTTAACAGCTACCATATTAACTTCAAGGTTACAATTGTTCATCGAGATGATATACCCGACTTACATGTCTGACCCCCACACCATATCTGGCTACAGAAAAGAATAAGTCCTTGTAAATATTCTGGCACTGCGCCTTTATACACGCTGAAAGTGCGGGAAATCACCTTACGTGAAGTGTGCCCTTTTTACAAGCTTTTCTTTGAAGCATAAGGCAGCGCTGGTTCCTTCGACCAATAGTGGTGCAAAATTTATTTGTTTGAAGAGTGCAATTAGGATATAAGATAAGCGAGGCAAACAATTTCGAAGGCTTGGAATGAAAACATCGTATCTGACATTTTAGACAAAAATGAATTTTTTATATTTTTGGTTCAAAACCTCGTATATCTCATTTTGCAGACCTGCAAACTAATAAACGATGTGCACTTTTTTCCCCCCATTCGGAGCACAATAACACGTGAGATACGAGGCTTCCAACTAACAGCATGAAATATGAATTTTCGCCAAAAATGTGAGATATGAGGTTTTCATCTTTATAAGTTTGTAAATGCTATTCACAATGAAGTGAGTACTTTTGAAATCAACCTTATAAAAAAGACAGTGCTTCTACCTGCATATATTTTAACGGGTGCACTTAGGTAACGATGGATGGGAAAGTAGTTCCATATCTTAACGTCGAATAAATCGTGTTGGGTAACCATTTGTGATAACTTATATTTTTTCTTTCACATTAAGTTTCTTTATTGCATAAAGTTTAAAAATGAGAAAATCTTAAAAATGATTCCATTTTCTAATAATTTCACAGTTTCACTTGACCGACGCATGAGTAAAGTGATGAGGCCCAAGGCAATGTTGATCTTACATAAGACGGAAGAATACGCAAGGTGCATACAAGTAGATATTAAGCAGGGCTTTCAAAAGTGCTCATTTTACCTTGAATAGCATATATTTAGACCAATTCTTCACGGTGTTTACCGCGGCCGAGCTGGTGGTGTATGTGTAAGCGAAGAGTGATGATTGCACACGCGGACATACTCGGCGTGGTGGTTCGATTGGTGTGGGCGAATACACTCTCTGATTGGCGGCGCGAGGCTCTGGGAACGGAGCCTTCTGATTGGTTTCTGCATGCTGCGAAAGGTTGGGTGCCGAGCGCTGATTGACAAATGGCGGCCGGCCCGACATTTAGCTGGCCAGTGACGGCATCTTGTTGTCGTGTGCTGCTGGAATGCGGTATAAGCGGCTGGCGTAAACCTCTGTATTGTTATGTTTCCTAGATTTTATTTTCCTTATTAAAATGTAATTAATAATTAAAGTAACCCCTACCAACCTAGATAGTAGATAGAGTGCGAATAATAATAATTATTAATATAAATTATGCTACTAAATTAATATATCTTTTTCTCGAGTCCTCACTAATAATACATAACGCAACATAACATACATACATTAACATATAGTCCATTCCCCACCTGAAGAAACTTTTTAGGAGCCCTGCTAAATATCTACTTGCAGGCCCGTTTCGTTTCCTACCGCCAAATGTAAACAAAAAACATTGCCATGTTACTGCCATGTGGCATCTGTCAAAATCAATGTTTACATTCCATTGTGTGTGTACATGTGTTCGTATACTTTCGCTATACCTGAACATGAACATTGAACTGTGACTTCTACTTTTGTGCCTGTCAAATGTGTTGTTTCCTGTTTAAAACTTTTCAAAGAATTTTGTCATATTCCATAAACCATTCCGTACTCCACAGCTTAAGCCTCTCACAATATTTAGGTCAGCTTTATGACGTTTTAAAATGCTAGAATTGGCAATAATTCTTACGGTTATTTTACTATAACATATTTGTTTTCCACGACATAGCGCAATACATGTAATGCACGTTAATATTTTGCTGCGACTGTGTTTAACACTGTTGCAACTGGAATGTAAAGAACTGTAGTATTTATCCTTTTGTTATTGATATGTGTTCGGTTATTTCTTTAAAAGGACGGCCTCAGTTGTAATAAATATTAAAACGAAGGAACAACCAGTCAAACGAAAAAGGCACATTAAATTCAAGTATGCGCTCGTGTTGCTTATTTTTTGTCATACAAATTTAAAAGATAGTGGTGAACATGCACACAAATAAGCCTACCATAATTTTTATTCCGCACATATTTCTATGTAGTGTTACTTACTGTTTATTAGGTTTATTGAAATTTATCAGGTTGGGCTTAGTATTTTGTTGGGATTGTGACAAATCACGAGACACGACTCTGTTTCAACACCTACGGCAAAGGTACAACGTTGTGATAAATAAACACACGTCGATATAAATAATTAACTTCCTCATAAAACAGTCCACACTTAAAACGTATAAATAGTGCACATCAAATATTTTAAATCACGCACACACACAAGGCCAGCCACGTCACGCCTTTTCACACACAGCGGTTAACGAAGCACATGTCACAGTATATTTATTACTGCCGTGGACACACAGGTTGATCACAACATCGTAACTTGCCTAGGTAGGTTTAAAAATACAACATCTACAAACGTGATATTGGTAATTTGAAGTATTTTTCGAAGTAAGAATAATTTCCGCTTCGTTTGGCAAAAAGCAATATACCATGTTATGGCTCGCCACGTCTGCCAACTTCCGATGGTATCCGTCCCGCCATCATATCTAAATATATTACAATAAATATTCAAATATTAAAATCTCTTTTCAGTTGTAAATTTCAAATTAAAAAGTAATTATTTTGCTGTAATAAGTATGAAATATGCTACAATTGAAAACCTGTAGGCTATAATTTCCTGCTTACTAGCGAAGCGAAAATTCCCGAGCGTGAGAGAGACAAAGAAAGAGAGAGCGACAAGCATCGCCCAGCCGACAGTCGCTTCCTCGCTCGATAAAACAAACAGCATGTAACTACGGCCTACGAAAATTATTTTGCGCTGTTATTTTAAACTGTAAAAATAAAATATGTTGACATCGCGACTGCCTAAATATTTAAATATTTCAATAGGCACCGTTTAATTTCCAAATACCTTACTAAAAAAAAGTAGGTTAAAATAATATTTTAACTGTGAACTTGCTACACTCGGTGTTTAATTCATATTTAACACGAAATAAACATTACAAGTTAGAGAACATATTAACGTAAAATTTCATTTATTCAATAATACAGTACTCTAACCACAGGGTTATATATTTGTGAAATACAGGTTATTGAATAATAGGTTGACATGTTACGCCTAGAGTGATTTTTCAAATGTTAATTTTCATAAGTCGCGCTTCCAGTCGTGAATGGACTGTAGTCTTGTGTATTGATGTCGCCCGAACTACAAAGACATCAATACTACAGATATACACAATAACATAAAAATCATAAAAAACAACACCTACACAATGCAATACTTATACAAACGACATGATACTGACACCAAAATAACACAAACACAAACATCAAACAGGGTTCAAGGGTGGAGGCATTTTAACTTTTGACATTATTAAATAATAACGTAGCCTCTCCTTTTATATTATAACAAATCCAATTTTAATCGTCTGAAATTTTTAAAATTTCAATTTGTTTATAATTTTTATAACGCTACAAATTTTATATTTCGACTATTTTCCAAATTATTTTTAATTCAAGTTACTAAAACCAGTAGCGGCCTTCAGCTAAGTACTGGTTCCTTTGTAACGTGTTCTGTTCTGTACTGTACTGTTAAAGGCTGTTCACGATAAAGTGAGCACTTTCGAAATGAACCTTAGAAAAAAGCCACTGCCCCTGCCTGCATATATTTTTATGGGCGCACGCGAGTGACATGCGCCCAGTAAAGTTGGTAACGATGGATGTAAAATAGTTCCATATCGTAACGTCGAATTAAAAAGTGTTAGGTAACAATTTGTGATAACTAGTGATAGGAAAATTTCGCGAGTTCAATAACCTGTAGGCTAGTCTCCACAGTCCTATGTATACTGGAGCCTTATGTGTCGGTTCACTGGCTGTTGCCCCAGAGAATAGCCAGTGTTACCACACACCTGGCAGCATGTGATTCGCACATGTTTCCTTGCAAGTCTGCTATTGGCTCAGAGGCGCCCATGCCGTGTCTAATAAACTGTGATCCAATTGCAAAGGTGACTTTACTTTAATTGTGTTTGAGGCCTGCCTTGTCCCTAAATGAATTCGCGAAATTTTGCTATCTCTAGTGATAACTTAAAATAATTTTTTGTTTTCGGTTTCTGTTTTTTAATGCAAGAAAGTGTAAAAATGAGCACATTTGTAAAGTATTTACTTCCTTAACAATTTCACAGTTTCATTCGACCGACGCACGAATAAAGCGATGAGGCCAGTGGCAATGTTAATTATACATGAGCCTGTACATATTCTGTGTCCTGGTACTGGCGATGCGGCGCGCAGACGAGAGACGGACAGAGGTCGCACGCTCCGCTAGCCACCGTCGTCGTCGCTAATTGGCCAGCCACATCGCAGGGCGTCGGAAGGAACAGTTAGCTCGTCGCTGGAAAGTGGGACTGGCGCAGCGCTCCATTCGACGCATATTAACGACGACCCACCCGCAGGTGGTGCTTTAGGGGGGGGGGGGGGGAGCCCATGGCGCCGGCCACTTCCCTCACCAGAGTGGTGTCAGCGTACCCTTCCATAAACCAAGGCAAAAGGATCATAAAGTCCCAGTCCCCTCTCTACTAACAAGAGCACGTTTCCAACACTCTTGTCTCCTGTAGCATATATGATTAATGCATGCTACAATCTTGAATTATATCCTGTCGACTGGGTTTTTACAGTGTCTATGCCGGTTTTTCCCAGTCTCTAACTAAGGTATAATGGAGGTAGCCATAGCCCCAATTGCCGGCCATGACTGCCCGATCCCTCTCTTCCGCGATGCATGTCTCCTTGCACGATTTCCTTCCCTTGTAGGCGTAAGGGGTTCGCCTGAGACGCAATTAGCACCACGATACTACCTCGGATGTACATCTAACACTTAGAATTAGGGTAGGTTAGGAAAAAAAATTGGCGGTGCTTTCGCTTGAAATCAGCCGAGCAATCATTAAATACAATTTTTCAGGTCCTGTTATTAACTGCCTGCGTCTTTCTATCTTGCTTCACAGACAACTTCGCAGCTAAAACTGAAAGTATTTTTTAAATCGTATCTATCGGGGAGTCTTTTTTTACGGTGTGAATGCCAGTTTTCTCCGCTGACTTCAGTAGTTCAGATCAGATAGAAATAATGGGGATCCAGATCGGGGCGATAATTTTATTAGCTCACAAAAACCGTGAGAGATGCCGTTGTTACCCCGAAAAATATAATTTTTTTATATTTTTCCGCAGGGAATTTTTCCTCTAATTTCCCCATTTTGGGGAAATATAGGTTTTTATAACATTTCTGAGTGTGTAACAACTTTTCCGTTTTCTAGGTCAGTTATATTTCAGGAATATCCCAGGGAAATGAGATGAATTTTAGTAGATATGGTCCATTGTTACGGACTGTAATTTGTCACGGTAATGAAAAGT
The DNA here is from genome assembly GCA_029891345.1 of Dryococelus australis. NCBI lineage: Eukaryota > Metazoa > Arthropoda > Insecta > Phasmatodea > Phasmatidae > Dryococelus > Dryococelus australis. Next base: position 61,848,947 of record CM056999.1, read on the forward strand.
AATACATTAGCTAAATTTATCCACTGATGTTATAAACCCATTTCAGATGTCCCAATTATGATTTTGTTTAAACCTGTGTCGGAACATCTGAGATGGATTGACATATGTACCTATATGAATGGATAAAAATTGTGATTTTCACTTTATTTTTTTGCATGAACATTATTTCAAAGTTTATTACTTTAAGTGAATCAAATTACAGCTATGCGCTAGTAAGAATAGAATTTCGGTCCTGTAATAATGGGTTTAAAAATAACACTACTTTCGTAACTGCTTTTAGACCAAAATAATACAATTACCTTCAGGTCGCTAATTTCTCAAAGTACGGCGGCACTATTAACACAGGCATTGTCACACAAAATCATGCAAGTTTAGCAAAAAATAACAACTTAAGTTTTTTATTAATAACTTATGATAAAATAAAAACCGATTCTTTGGGTGGTAATTAATTTTTAGGGAAAATTCGCACTATTTTCCCAAATATATTTTCCCACCCGGTGTAAATATTCCCATGTCCCATCACTAACCCTGAGACGCTCCTAAGTCCAAACCCTTCGTCGGAAGCTCAAATGCCTGTATATTAGTCCATTCAGACCTAGTGCACACATTTGTGTACATTACGCACGTGCAGGTAATTTTTAGTCTGCGCTGCACACTGCGAAACTCAGTGACCAATGATCTTACCTGTGGGTAAATGATTCGCAAGCCGTCTTAATGGTCTAGGCTCGAATTGGTCATATAACTGTAGCCGAACATACAGCCTACAGCTCATTGGCTGTCGACTTAGGTAGAGTATGCATCATAAATCTTCTTTGTTTGCAACAACTGAAACTGTAAATTAAAGTGGGTCTGAAAGGATTAGATTAACGTACGGAATGAAAATAGTGTTACCAAAGAGACCTTCGGGCATGCAGTGATAACGCTGACACTCCCGTTTATAGTTGCGAGTAGGTAGGAAGGTGGGAGATTTCAATAACTTGGCGAACAAGTGCAGGAAAAGTCGTTTCACGTTCGCGCGATAACTCAGCGAAAGGGTGGAACAGGAAGACGACACTAGACAGAGACTGCAGTATTGTTATTATAGCACTTACGTTTGTGTGTACACCAACATTGGGCATTGGAGTACGGTAACAGACACTCTGACACAATTCATGAATGTAATTAACTCTCTGGCAAAATATTACTCATTATTGCAGCAATGCTAACTTAATTTCTGAAGTGTCGAGAAAATTACATGGTAAACATCATTGGTTTATGAAGCATGGCGTCATTCATCTATTTTGGCGGTATTCCTGTTATTTGAATTGCTTGACCGTTACAAGCCATTATTCCATTTCGTACTTTGGATATGTTACTTCGCATTTCTTTCTATGTTCTAACACAAAACTAAGTGCGAAAATTTTCACCACTGCCATCTAGTACTCTTACAAACTCCTGGTTTCTGAATTGTTTTCTTTCATCCCTTTCACAAACATCACAGTTGTTTATTCTTACGGTTGACAGTATTTTTATTAGCTTAGTATAAGTATGTAGCTATACTGCAGGGGCAGTATAAATTTCCTTTTACAAACTTAGAAAAAAATTATATAAATATTATAATTGATAATGTAATATGCTCGATTCAGTCCATAACGTTGTTTTACAAAACTGTTTTCTGTGATTTGTACATATTATAAATAAAAGTTCTGTAAATTAAGAAGAAATAGTTCATGTAGTGAAGTTGGTATAGGCTGTACACGGTAAAGAGACCACGTTTGAGGCCCTAGTTACTCTTTTCTTTCAGCCATTTTTTTAATGCTTTAAACTACTTTTAAAAATAAATATTGCCATTTAGGTAATAAGCACAGTGTGTATATTCCACCGCACTCGGAAGATAACGTCTGCGGTTAAAATAAGATATATTTATTGACTATCATTCAAAACGCGAGAGATTTCAGAAGTGCTCACTTTACAGTGAATAGCCTATACACATACGTAACAGTTATTTCATGTGGGCCAAAAATTTAAATGTCTATATAAAATAATTTCTACTGAAATATTGTTGTTTCGAGTTATACGAAAACCAGTAGGCCTAAACAAGAATTTTTAAATTAATAATGAGGCAAGACGTCTACAATAAGTTATAAATATACTTATTACTAACTGAAGTAGCGGCCAAAAACTATCCATCAATCCAGGAAGATGACGATGACGCTCCTGCTAACTAGAAAGTGGAGGGTCTACCGCGCCATTTGCCCCCTTATTCTTGGCGCCTATGATGGTGATGATAATTACACAAGACACGAAAAAGCAAGACAACCAGTTCACGGCAAGATATTCAAAACCACGTACACCGTTTTTGAAGATCGTAGTAGCTGACGTGGTGCATCGTGCTGAGAAGGGACATACAAACATCCGAAGATGCCTCGTATGGTACCAACACAGTGTATAAATACACAGGTTGACAGGTTCCTTTGATGAACCATTCTTCGAGTGGTTGTGCGAGGGTCTGTAAACGGGCCTTGTATCTGATTGGCAACCGCTCGCTGCTAAATGTACCCTATTGACTGGGCTCCTGGCTGGCAAGTATAAGTTACCAGGCGCTGATTGCCGACACGTTGCTGGCTAGTGCCGCCATATTGGTGGCAAGTGCGCTGCTGGAGTTCACAGAATAAGGAGCTATTTCACATCTGTATTCGTACTTACTCTGTGATGGTACTGTGTCGAGTCTTTTGAGCAAGGGATGGTTTATTGACTTACAAAAATGATTTCCGATCGATGAGAACTACTGCCATGTTAAATCATATATAGGCTGTTCACGGTAAAACTGAGCACTTCTACTTGTACATATGTTGTGTAATTTCCGCCTTATGTAAAGTTAACATTGCCATGGGCCTCGTCACTTTATTCATGCGTCGGTCAAGTGAAACTGTGAAATTATTAAGACGGTAAATACTTTACAAATCTGCATATTTTTACACTTCGATGAATTAAAAAGCCAGAAAGCGAAAAGAAAGTTATCACAAATATTTACCTAACACTTTTATTCGACGTTAAAATATGGAACTACTATCCAGCCATCGTTGCCAACTTTACAGGGCAAATGCCACTCAGCGTGCCCGTTGATATATATGCAGGCAGGGGCAGTGACTTTTTTTTCTCTAAGGTTCCCTTATGCAGTGCTCACAACCTTAAGGTTCCTTATTTCAATCGGACAACCCTACGTAAACAGACAGGGATAACCGGTTTAAATAATACTTAAAGAGGGGCGAGCGAGTGTAGCCTGTAGCCACTTTCAAAGTAGCTTCGAACCTTCTCTGCAAAAATTTTTGTATCCTTCATTTCTCTGCGTGTACTAGTGCGACTATCGCAAGTGACGTGGCAGCATGGCAGCTGACCACATTTGCAGTAGGACGAGTTAAAACTCGTATCTTGTACCACGGCTTGGCAAGTGCTAGGTGACTTTTTTTTTTAAGTGCCCTCTTAAGAAACGGGCTTCTACGACTTCCATTAGCCTCCTCCTGTCGAGAAGTTTATTAACAAGCGCCGTTAAACTCGCCGACGGATGCGACGTAACCTGCCGAAGCTTTTTAACGACGATCACGGAACGACTTGAATTTCACGACACACTCCCGGAGAGGAGCGTTCATTACAACCAGGCGACTCGGCTGAAGGATCCGGCTCTTCACACTTTCACTTATAGAAGTAGAAACGGTAACGGGATCACGCAAACCGGGATACTGGGGCGGCTGCTATAATAATTCACCAAGTAAGAGCGCACAGACTATACCTGCCTGGCTGCGTATGCATTAGAAATATATCGAACAGAACTCTGGTTATAGGCTGCTCACGATAAAGTGAGCACTTTGTAAGGTCCTCCCAAAAGGCATTAACCACTAATAAATATTTTTTATTGCAGTCTCAGACATTAACTTTTGACAGTGGTGAAAGTATGCACCGTATTTATTAGCTGCATGTCAATACTGATATTAAAAAGCGGCTTAAACATAAAGAATAGCTTAAAAGAAAATTTTGGAAGGGCCTTAAAAAGTGCTCACTTTAGCGTGAACGGCAAGTTTAGGAATGACAACCGGGCGGAAACGGAAGTAACCCGAGAAAGTCCACCGGTCAGCGGTAACGTTTGCCACGTTTACCACATGCAAAAATCCGGGTGTGAAAGATGAGGTTCACTAAATATCTTTCATCTTCTGCGCATGTCCCCAACTTTGGCTGGCTCGAGAACCACCAAAACAGCAGTTAAATTTCGCGTCTTTCAACAACGGCATACTATTTGTTTAAATCAAGTTTTACAACAAACCCGTCTACAAGTGTGTTTGGCAGCATTGTTCGAAAGAACGTTAAGAGTGGGATGGACCTACGCGTCCAAGGTCAAGTATCGTGGGAGCGATACGGGCGACACTAACACGCACTTTTTTTTAGAAAATCCCGTACGCACAAGGCGTGGTGACATGGCATACCATTATTCTGAAATTTCATTTTCCTGCGTGTCCCCAAATCAACATCGTTTAAACAGTCCAGGCAGATCGTTATTTTTAAATCGCAAAATAGGGTTCGCCGTTCAAGCAATCTGGTAGTTGGAATGAGCCGATTAACTGGCCGTTTAGCATTCCACACAGCAGATTAGCAGTAAACTGTTATTGAAAATTGAATTATCTTGTCAAGTGTGGGTTGTCGATATTCCATGAATGGTTGTTATAGACACTAAACACTCCATTGTTCTTAAAATGGGACTCTGGGACTCGTCTGTCCACAATATTTGTCCGAAAAACATTTCGTCCTCTTGTTTTCATAACATTTCTTGACAAAACTGCACTCTTCTGCCACATGATCCTCTGGTCGCGATTGTTGGACATTTCTGACATAGTGCAGATGATATCCAACTGTTTGGAGTGTGCGACGTACCTTTGATTTTGCGATGCCGGTACGGCGACACACCATTCTGACACTCGTCGATGGGTCTCTCTCTCCGTTTCTTTGACAACCGAATCTGCCACATCCGAATCCCTCATAGTGGATGTACGGCCAGATCTAGTCGCTGGTAGGCGACCTTCCGTGTAGATATTATGAACTCTAAGAATCATTCGATGGTCAGGGAACTGCTCGGGCTAAGGCCCAGCTCTACGTTCCCAGGAAAATGGATTGGTGCATGGTGGACTCATAGCCTGGCCTCCAAGGTCCCCCGACCTGAACCCGATTGATTTCTTTGTGTGGGGGATATTACAAAGTGCTTGTTTACTCCCCAGGATGTCACAGTTTGGAGCAACTAACAAGAAAATAGAAAGACACCGAAGTATCCATCAAAAACCATCGAATGGCGTTTTGACGCTTGCAAGAGGATTTCTTCCGGCGATGCCGCATTTGTATTGAACAAGAGGGTCTTCATTTTGAAAATAGTTTGTAATGTATTCTAATAAACTGCTGTAATTAGCTTATATCAGATTTTTTTCTTACACGAATCAGAACTTTACACATGCTGCATTTCGAATCAGATTCTCAAGATGACGCCGTAGAAGTAGGGCGATGAAATTTGTAGGGCATATAGCTGATCAAATGAGCAAGTTTTTGAAGTAGGTATGGAACACATTTGATAACCTTTTTTTAAAAAAAATGTCACCAAATATCATGGATCGGGACATGCAAAATTCGGATATTTCTTGACATCAAGCTAAAATTCACAGTAACGTATATAACTGAGCAGGCGTTGTTTCTCCATTGGCTGCCGCATATATGTATGTAGAAGTCAATCCCTTTCTGAGTAATCGATACGTGATTAGGGCACACGATTGTGATATGTTCATTTATTTGCACCGTGTTACCTGAGGCGTGTCGAGAAAAGAACGGTACGATGACAAACATATTGCAGAGGTAAAAGAATTTTAAGTTCAAAATGTCCTCAAGTAATAACGCTAATTTTGCAGGTCTCTAGTTATGGACAAACAAATATTCAAGCATATATCACATTTGTTCATGTCACCATACCAATATGTATCGTGAAACTGCGAGAAAGGCACAAAAATATTTAAAAATTCATAGCTCTAACCTACCAACAATCGCTTAATATACATAGGGGTGTTTCGAATACGTCTTGTGGTGCTCTATCTCCCTGCATCGGCTTGACACTACTTCCAGAGACATCCTGTTACGAAAAGCGAGCCTCCACGATAATCCTTTTATTCTCGACGGGGCCTATCAGAATAAAGTTACTCTCACAATGAACGCCCGTGTCTGGCTGGCAGTCACTTAAGACGCGTAAGAGTTAAAATCATTCAACCGTGATACTGGTTCTGAACTAACGTGTTTTTGAGTACAACTAGTCGTGGAATATTTTCGCGGAATACAGGTGTCCCTAACTATAACCAAACAGAGACATTGAGAAGGACGTTAATTACAGTTAAAATAGACATTAAATATTTCGTTAACTGAGAAATAAAAAGAGTAACAGTAGATATAGATAGATAAATGTCGTAAATAATAGCTGTGTAAATAAATTAAAATCAAATTCAGTTCATTAATTTTTATTAAGACCTCCATCCCTCACGAACTCGATTCACCCCTCGGGTGTCTTGTAACATCATATTCACGACACTTCTTCCCTATTTTTTTCACATAAATTAAATTTTCATATTGAATGTGTGTTTATTAAACAGCTTTTGGTGTAAAACTGGAAGCATACACGTTTTTTCTCTGCCACTTAGCCTTCATATTCTATGTTAAAGATAATGGGAACATCATTTATATTATTAATGAAACTTATAAATTTTCTATGCGAAAAAATATATATAACGTATTGTTTTCCAGTATTGATAATTTGAAGTACTAAGGAACTTGTGTTGTACTCCTTCCAAATGAAATGTCCTGAGTGTGTGGTAATCCTGCTATAGGTCTACGCCGTTCGCGGTTACTTCATACTTTTCTGAAGCCCTGTCAAGTTCTACTCTTGGTTTCCGATTACGCATCCTTCCGCTACATGTAAACATAAACACTGCCATGTGACTAATAAGTTTTAACTGTCAAGTTCTTTGTTTACTGTTTTCAGCTGTACAAAAAATTCTGTCATATTTCAAAAACCATTTCGTACGAATGTTCACAATTTACGTCCGTAACCATATTAGGTCAACTTTGTGACTTTTTAGCAATGCCTGTATTAACGATAGTTCTTACAATTATTATTCTACATTGTTAGCATACTTTTTATACACGACACAGCATATCACACGTACAAGTTATTATTTTTCCGCGACTGTATTTAACACTGTTACAACTGCGGGGGAAAGAAATGTAGTAGGCCTATAAACCTCTTGTGATTGATGTGTTTTTTGGGTTATTTCGTTAAAAGGACGGTCTCAATTGCAGTAAAAATTGAAACTAAGGGAACAACCAGTCCAACGAAAAGACACGGTAAATTCAAGCACGCAACTCGTGTCGCTTGTTTTTGTACGCAGCAACGACAAACTTAAAAGATAGTGGTGAACATGCACACAAATGGGCCTACCGTAACTTTTATCCCGCTCATGCACGGGTACTTACTGTTTTCTAGGTTAATTTCATTATTTATTTTAATTTATCTGGCTGGGCTTAGAATTTTGATGGGATTGTCGCAAACATTCAAATCACGTAAACGTAAGCACGTTACACAATTGTTTTTCAAACACCCAAGACGAAGTTACGACATTGTGATAAATAAGCAGACGGAACTTTAAAAGAATTAAGTCATAAAATAGTTCACGGTTAAAACGTATAGAGGTCGCACATCCAATATTTGCAATCATTCACACACATTGGCCCAGCGTAACATAACGGCAACAGTACTCCTTCACACGCAGCGGCCATGACGCACGTTACAGTATATTTATTCCTGCCGTGGGAAAACAGATGTATCACAACATCGTAACTTGCCTACGTAAGTTAAAAAAAAAAGCAAGTGTACAAACTCTGTGAGGTTAATTTTGAGCATTTTTCACAAGAAGAGAAAGTAACGCTCCGTTCAGCAACACGTCATCTCATGTTGCCAGTCGCCACTTCTGCCAACTTCGGATCTGTAACAGTCCCGCCATTACATCTAAACATATTAAAATAAGTATTCATACAATAAGAACCGCGTTTCAGTTGTAATTTACAAATTAGAAAATCATAATTTTTGCTGTAATAAGTATATGAAATATGATAAAATTGAAAAATGTATATTTTTCCTGCTTCTAATAGCGGTGCGAAACTTCCCGAGGGAGAGAAAGAATAAGAGGGGGAGGGAGGTCGATAGAGGGGGGAGGGGAGAGAAAGAGAGAGCGACAAGCTCCGCTCCATCTATTCCAGTTTCTTCCTCGGACGAAAAAAAAAAAACATCATGTCACTAGAGCCTACGCACCGTAAATTGCGCTGATATTTTTAACTGTAACGATAAAATATTTTCCCATCAGCGATATCTAAAAATTTTAATATATTAATAGGCAATGTTTAATTTCCAAATAGTATATCAAAAACCTACGTTAAATCAATATTTCAACTGCAAATTATTTCTTACTAGCCGTTGCCAACACGTCGCTGCTCTCTCTGTTTTTTAATTCGAATTTGATACGAAATAAATATTACAAGTTATATAAGTAGGGATAGGACAATTTCGTGAGTTCAATGACCTGTGGGCTAGACTCCTCAGTCGTCTGCATACTGGAGCGTCAACTGTGTGTTCATTGGCTGTTGTCCCACTCCTGGCATTTATGGGATTCGCAAGGTGTTTCCTTGCAAGTCTGCTATTGACTCAGAGGGCGTGCAGGGCGGGTCTAATAAACTGTGATCCAATTGCGGAGGTGACTTCACTAAATATGTGTTTGACGTCTATCTTGTCTCGAAATGAATTCGCGAAATTTTCCTATCCCTATATATAAGATACTAAGATAAAGTTTCATTTATTCAAGAATACAAATTTTAAAGCAGGGCTGTCCAACTGGCGGCTCGTGGGCCTCATGCAGCCCGCAAGCCGTTTTGTACGGCCTTAATAAACACATACATTTTGCTTAATGTATTACTTATTTTATTTGGTACGTAAATATTTGCCCACTTTAATTTCTCAATAATTAAACAATTAGACACTATTTTTAATAATAATATTCAATAAAAATATGTTTTTTTTAACTGTAGCCTAGCGGCCTACCCTAATTTAATACCTTGTTATCTTTGTACGTACAATATAAGAAATATGCCAAAACTATGGTTGCTAGAATTTGAGTTGTAGCCCACGGATCCTTCCAAGTTGGACAGCCCTGGTTTAAAGTTAATCACAGTGTTATATATCCGTGGTATACATAGAGACATGCAAAATTCACGTTATTTCTTGGAATCCAGATAAAATTCACAGTAATGCATATACTCGAGCCGGCGTCGTTTCTCCATTAGCTGCCGCATATATGTAAGTAGAAGTCAATCCCTTTCTGAGTAACCTGCACGTGATTAGGGCACACAATTGTTATGTGTTCATTTATTTGAACGAGTTACCCGGGCCGTGTCGAGAAAAGAACGGTACAATGACAAACGTATAGCAGACGTAGAAGAGTTTTAAGTTTAAAATATCCTCAAATAATAAGCGAATTTTGCAGGTCTCTAGGTATACAAGTTGGTTCATTTGAAAACATCCGAAGGAACCGTGGTTGGACAAGAGACGGGCAGTAGCTGCGCTCGGCCGAGCCACCCACCCACACACACTGTGTCCGCCGACCTCGTGGGGGGCAGAGTAGTGTCGCCACGACGGGACGACGGCCGTGGTATGGTGGAGGTGTGTCAGGGGAGCAGCACACGAGGCGTGGGAGCCGTCGCAGCGCGGCGCGGGAACTGGGTTACTTCTCCCGCGAAACTGAGCGGGTCGTGCACGCTCGTCCGCAGCTATCTGTTGTTCGTAACGCTGCTCCTACCACTGCACGCGTGCACATCATACGCCATCCCGTACAGGGGATATGGCGGAGTCGAGTGCGCATTCGAGCTACGCAGTAGCAACACACTGTGTATAGGCTGATCACACTAAAATGTGCACTTCTGAGGCCCTAGTTACTAATATTTTATCTTTTAATAACCTTCCTAAGAATTTTTTTGCTACGCAATTAATAAACAGTGTGTGTATATTCCACCCCACTCGGAAGTTAACGTCTAAGGCTTAACCAAAACATATTTGTTGACTACTATTTCAAATGAGAGGGCTTTCACAAGTGCTCACTTTAACGTGAACAGTCTATACCAACAGATAACGAAGGCTGTTTCCGGATTCTCAAGAAATGCATACTTGTGAATACCTGTCCCCGGAAGTGACATCACCATGTATATACTAGTGCTGTCCGAATTCCCAGTATAGTACACACAAGCTCTATATTTGGCAAGTATTTGAATTTGTATACTTGCTGGGCATACTTGCGTTCTTACGGCAGTCGCCATATTTATTTTAGTTGTGAACATTAACGTGTACGTTTTGTGGTTATAACGCTCGCAAGTTGTAAAAGTTAATAAGTAGGTATTTACAAAATGTCGTTCTGTTATATGTGTAAATAATTGTCAGCTTAATAAATGTGCTTCCAATTATGAATAAAATTCTGAGCGTTTTGTAGACGTCTGCAGCATATTTCCCAGGTGTATGGTTACAATTAATATTAAAAATTCCATCCGCATTTCCACATTATTACAAACCCCATTCAATTTCGCATTTGTTTTTCTTTTGTTAATAATGTGTACATTTCAAATACATGGTAAGGTACATCCGATAAATAAATGCAACAAATCCAATAACAACAGCCGTAATTTGTTTACAATCTTCCAATGCCGTGATAAAGCAATATCCCAAGGCTATTGATATGGTATGAGTACGTGTGAAATCGAGAGAAGCTGAACAGATTTTCATAACCTCAGGATACCAAGGTGCGAGAATTTCAATATTCCTGCAATTTTTTTTTCTGCTGTACACTTCGTACTCAAAGTGTACAACGACCAAAGACAGAAGTTATATTGGCATATATTTGTGTATTAGTTTTCGTTCAAAACAACATACATCTGTTGTCTTGCTGTTCTGCCAAGCAACAAATGTACAACAATATTTCTGCGCCGCCTTTCATTTCCCTCCTGTAAACAACACGCGCCCACTAATGCTCGAACTAATTCCTCATTCCCGGCTAAAGCCATGTTTCAGCGACAGTATATTTGCGACATGTTACATGTTACGGCTTGAAATAATGCACAGTGCCGCGTGCTGCGAGATATTCTCTGTCGGTACAGTTTATTCTTCTCAGGTTGGGAAGATAAATGCTTTTTTTTTTTTTTTTGGCAACTGACATTTTTCACCACTAGGTAAGCGCTAGTGTCCCATGTGTACCGGATTTTTTCTACCTTCTACGTTAAAATACCAAATAATTGCCATAATCATAAATCAAATATAAAATAACTACTTTGGCTGGCGGATACTTAAGACGGGTAAGAGTTAAAATCACCCAACCGCGATACTGGTTCTGAACTAACGTGTTTTGGAGTACAACTGGTCGTAGAATATTTTCGCGAAAAACAGGTGACCTTATCAATAGGGCTAGTGATTTTTCACGAAAAAAATATGAGTAGACTTAAATTCTATGAGCAACCAACAGCAGTTTGTCTATTGCCATTGGTTGCTGTCTGCATGAGAAGGCGTTTTCATATTTGACCAAGCCACTCAGAATTTCGAGAGCATGGGTATTGCTCCTACGTGATCCATGTGCACACAGTTAACACGTGGTAAGAAGTAATTCAGCCAATCAAGATAGGTAAATGAACCTGCAGTGTTTTGAAATATAGCTTGTCTTGAAATCTTTTCGCGAAATTTCACTACTCCTACCTATCAATGACGAATGATCTTACCTGTAGGTAAATGATTCGGAAACTGTCTTACTGGTCTAGGTCATAATTGGTTCATTTTACTACCGTAACAGCCAATGGCTGTGACAACGGAACAAGTATTGTGTCGACTACAGCACGCATCATAAAATTTTTCACTTGTAACGCCTGTAACAGTACATTACAGAGAGCCTGAAAGGGTTATAACTAGGGACACCGGTTTTTCGCGAAAATATTTACGCAGCGGCTAGACTTCAATATCCTATGCGCACACTTGCAAGCTTCGTTTGACTATTGGCCGCTTACCTTTGTGTTACGACAGCCTGTTACATGGGTGAGCCAGTCAGAGTTAAGTTTCTCCGATACTGACCATCCGTGATTCAATTCAAATGATACAATCACGAAAATGGTTCTGAACTAAAGAGCCTTGGAACACAACTTGTCCTGAAATAATATCGCGAAAAAACAGGTGGCCCTAGTTATAAGTAGAGACCTGCAAAATTCGCGTTATTATTTGAGGACATGTTAAACTTTAAACACTTTTTCTTTGCAATAGGTTTTTCTTTGGACCAGTCTTTATTTGACACGCCCCTGGTAACTCTGCGCCAGTAAATAAACGCTCCACAACCATGTGCACCATGTGCACCAATCACGTGCAGTTCACTCAGAAAGGCAGTGACTTAACGTCAAGGCAGCAGCCAATGGAGAAACGACGCCGGCTCGAGTCTATACAGTACTGTGACTTGTAGCTTTACGCCAAAAAAAAATTACGGGAATTTTGCAGGTATCTAGTTATAAGTGATTTCTTTGGAACACACCCCCCAATTAACGCCGGAAATTTCCCCTATGTCAAACTCCAAAATAAGAAAACTCGCTTTGTCACTAACTATCGGTACGGACACCCGAGTTTCCCGAGAATATTTCATGACCGGTTGTATTTCACAACACTGTTGCTAAGACGCACCGTCTTGATTGGATGATTTGCGTGTTAAAGCATCTTAGGTACATGTGCGCGAATCACAAACGCACAGTAGTGGAGTTACCTTATTCTGATTGGCGAGTCAAATAAGAAAATGTCCCAACACAAAGACACGCCGCCTATAAGCAAAGGGAAACAGCTGGTACGCTCGAAGTCTAATATGTGCGGGTTTTTTTTTTTTTTTTTTTTTTTTAATCCGAGTGTCCCTAGCTATCAGTTAGGCAGGCGGCGAGTAGTAGTTGAGCCCGGGCGAGTACTAGCTTACATTTTGCTGAGCGACGTGTGCGGCCTGTGTTGCTAACGCGCCTCTGGTAGTCTTCAGTGCGGCTGAGCGCAGGCACAGAGCGGGGCGGCTGTGTACTTTCTCCGGGCGTGTATAGTGAGGCGCTCTGGCATGCCGGGTTCACTAGCCGGGGGCGGCGATGCGTGATGGCGCGCACCTAGCCCACGGCACTTCCGTCGCCCAGCCGCATGCAATCCCACACACGGCTTACAACCTACTGCTGCGTTAGGCAGTTTTCACAATACGGCGTCGCGATGAGCCACGTCGCGTCCGACGCTCGCTCGTCAGCGACGAGCGTTATTTGCGTCTTCACATTAGAGCGATGTTCTGACGCCGGCGACACAGACCGTGCTGCCATCTGTCATCCTGCAAGGAAGTTCGCAATGAAATTCTGAAAACGAACGAATTGCAGTGAAGTTTCTTGGCATTTAGTTAGTAAAATTGTTATTCTTTAGTGATATACACTTTTACTTAATAATGATGTTGTAGAACATTGACGACTCTTCAGGCATCGGAAACATACTTTTGTAAAATCTATATAAATTTGGACTACAATTAATATCTCTGCACAACGTTTGTTATGTATTTTTCATTTGTTCTTTATCTCAGCTTCTCGCCAGTTTATTTATTATGAAATACAGAAATGTTATTCTTATTATCCTACGCTGGGGACGAGCGTCAAAACCAATGTTCGTCGCTCGTGCAACGTTCTCAACGGTCGGCGCGACACGTCGACGTCGCATCGCAACGCGCTAGTGTGAAAACCGCTTTCCCTCCATGTCGCTACTCTTTTGTCGTCTTGTCAAATCATTAAAGGCCCTTTCACACGATAAATGTATTTCTTCAAGTTACCTTCAATTTTTATTTGATTCAATTCATTGAATGCTATTTGAAGCCGATAGAAACGTCGCAATCACGGCCATGGTCTCTTTCAAGTTCTTGGATGTCTCGTTTTCCTTCAAGATTTTCGTTTAGAACATGTTCTAAATTTTCTTGAATACAAAATTTTAAACGCCGATCACAGCATTTCTGACAGAATGGAAGTGATCTCGTAATTATAGAGTAGCGTGGACACATTTAGAGTTGTTACAAAGTAAGGACTCGCATTTTTCAAAAATAAAATGTACAATAAAATTGAGAAAAATAGTTGGGTTTAACCAATTATTTTCGTGTCCCGCATCAGTCGTTTCTAAAAAGTTACTTTTGTTACTGTTTTAACTGGTTCATTAAAACGTTTGTAATAACTTTTCATGTGGAGACTTGAAAGCTAATTGAATGCACAAAAATCAAATGAAATTATTTTTTAGGTCAATAAACTAAATTCAAGTAATTGAATTTAATAAATATTTTGTCGTATGAAACTTTTTAACTAAACCCCATGTATGAAGCTTGGTTTTTCCTAAGTATGCCATGTATCACAATCTTTTTATACATGTGTTAAGACAAAAGTACTTTATTTTTAAATAAATTGAACTTTTACTTACATTTTATCTATAAATTAAAATATTTCGTTTGTAATTACAATGAATAAAAACAGGGAAATAATAAGTGTGTTGGTAATGCCTAGTAAGAAATAGTTCTTTTCCAAAATATTATTACACAGAGTGCGCACGAATGCAATGCGCTATCCCTTTGGTGTAATTTTCTATGCTCGTTTAGGGTGGGCTGACCCCCGCATTTTTTGTGAAATAAATTGTTTGCTCGAATACGGTAAATAAATGTTCTGCAAATACGACTTTTTGCCCCTATTTTTTTACTTCTGAAAATGTTAAATAACGCATTTTTAAAGCTTGCTTATGCAGTTTCCTTAAGCGGCAAGAGAGAAAAGTATAAAGATACGGGCGTAGTTTAATCTGTGTTCTTTCATCACGTATAATAAAACCCCACTGTTACAGATCTCATTTGCACAGTACAGCGTTACGACGGAAGCACTGCATGTCTTACGCTTCGCTCCCTTGCTTCTTGAGACTATACTTTTCAGGGTTACCAATTAATTATTCTTACCTCAACAAACTGAGAACAACCAAATTAAATATATTTTCTTATTACCGCTACCGGAGGGCGGCTTACTTAGTAAACTATCTTACTTTAACACACGCCTGCGAAGTTTCGAATTCATAAACCCTTGCCTCAAAAGCAGCGCCTGAGCAACCCAAGATAACGTGATAAATAAAGTAAACATATTCCGTGAACGTAAACTTCGAATATCTTCTTTTTTTTTTATGAATGTACTTCACACTTACGATTGGGATACAAGATATCGGTCCTGCACAACTGTAAGCCTAGAAGCGTGTTCATGTGAAGAAAGTTCCAACTATAAGTTGCCTACGACTTTAGTAGGGCGGAATATTACGAAGAAAAAATTGGGGGGAGGGGGGAGGATAAACGTACGACCAAAGAACATATAATTTGTAGCAAACTGTGTTATAGAAGCTACGCAAGTACGCAAATTACTTATAAAGTGTAAGCTGATTGGTTCAACCTACTGTCCGCGCGCCAGCTCTGAAACCCTGGCAGGAATGCGACCTTGGAACGATAAGCCGGCCACGCTATACGACTGTACTATCGTACATAGAAAACATTCACTCACCTCAAGGCAGCGGGGTCGCTAATGGTGAACCCGGATTTTCTTGTTCACTGCTTGAACTGCACGCTCCTGATGCACTGGAGGAATCACTACTGTCGTCAAGACGTACAGCGATACTGTCAATTACATCTGATACAACACCGCCCTTTCCCCAGTATTCAGTCTCAAGCTTCTGTACGTTACCACTGTACTCTACCCAGTCGGTCTTGGTTACATGTCCTACAGATAACTGCAGGAGGTTAGGAGCAAGCTTCTCGGTAACCCACTTTATGAAATTAACACTGTTCATTTGGCCGTGATAGTCGCCAATGGCAGTGCCAGCTTCATAGACAAGGAGAGCATTTTCGATAAATCCGTTAATACCCCCAGCGTGTACTACAATTAATCAGTTACCCGAATTCACATTAGCTTGTATGCCAAACACTTCTTCATGTTGCCAACATTTACCAAACGTTAAATTGCCGTCTATCCATGTCACGTCTATGTAGATAATTTGTTTCCCACCTTGTCTGTGCTGTTTCAACTAAATATTCGTAGCGCCAAGATACGATGTGAGGTCTATCAATTAGTATCTTCCTGTGACTTGGCGATTTTTTCCACCGAAAACCTAGTTGTTTTACCACCTTACGCAACGAAGTATGCGACCCCGGAAAGTCTATTTTCTCCTTTACCACGGGCAGTAATTTTGCAATGGTAGGGACACGTTTTTCCTGAATCGTCCGCCGAATTACACATAGATCAGTGTCATCAGTATTCACGACAGTATGTTCCAGCCTAGTTTTCTGTCATTTACCCGGCGTGTGCAAGCTACCACCCTCCCCACTGTTATCTAATTCTTTCTGTTCCTTCCGTATCTTTTTAATTAACGTCTGTGACACTCCAAAGTAGTCTGCAGCTCTTGCTGTCGCCTGGTTTACTGTGAAAACATAACGTTTTTGTTTCGCCTCATCACACTTTGCAATTATATTACTTACGATTCTCCGGCCATCAGAATGCACGACGGTGTTTTTCTTCCGGACAGACATAACACTCGCAGCGGCGATGTTCACGACACTTCGGAGCTAAATGTGTTACTGCGGATAGTACATGCGTGTCCACACTTCCCACTCCCCGCTGTCACTCACTGTCTTGCCTTCCCCTTTCCTCATACGACGCTGTTTCAGAGCTGGCGCGCGGACAGTAATAAACTGTGCGGATTTTGTCGTTTCTTTGATAGGAATCCATTCGTTTCGACTTCATTTTTACGTGACAGAACGAAAATCAAATCTGTTATTCATTTCATTTTATTACCAGAGTATTATTGAGCAGAGTATTCTTTTTTGTCAATGTATGGTACTTTACGGATTTTATGAAACTATCACTTTTATATACTGGTCCTAATATTAGTGTGGAAAAAGGCGAGTAAGATGGGGCAAAAAATATATGTATTTAACCAATTTTTGAGAACACTCAAAATACACACAAACATGAGAGTTATCAGATAAAATGAATGTTTTTTTTTTATTTCTGCGTTTTGTTCAGTAGCATATGAGACAGCAAGCTATGTCTTACACTAAGTAATTTGAGACAAGTAACCCGCGATGAACGTTTTGATGGAATGTTTTCAGACACACATCGCGGTATCGTATTGGGCTGCATGTCCGCAAGTTCAGTTTCGACACAAAAAAAAACAGTAAACTGCAGAAAATGGAATCCTTGTACCGAGCAGACGACACGCTATATATACTGCGTTGTATGAATGTGAAGTTCCTGAAGTGAACGATTGCAGACGGAGCCCGCCAACAACGGATTAAAATAAAACTCGCCTTAGCTTGATTATATCGTATTTGCCTTACAACTTGATCGAAAGTACTGTACGAGTTTCGACAGTTGTGTAGGAAGAGACGCAGCTGAGTGTTGAATGAAGGACGTAGACCATGACTGTGTATCTGGCATGCGCGCAGGACGGCCAGCTCGACAAGGACGGAATGCTGCGTGGCTGCTGAAGAAGCAGTGTTATCCGCGCGGTGGTTCGCCTGCGTAGGCGCGGTGGCTCGCCAGCGTAGACGCGGTGGCTAGCCTGCGTAGGCGCGGTACGTAGATAAGGGACAGCCTTATCTGTGCGCCCTCTACAGTCCTGCTGACTGCCGTCTAAGTGCCACCCACGCTGCCGAGTGCCGAAGCCAGCACATTGACTAATGATGAGGTAGACCGATCTCGCAGGCTGCGCACAACCAATCTCTCGTGTCCCGACATTGAACTGCTCACCTGCCAATACCGGTAGCAAAAACGGCATGGTTTGGATTATAGGTTAGAAAACTGATTTGTAAACAAAACGCTTTGAGATATTATGTACTTCTCTAACCTATTTGTAATGCAATTGGATTAAATTAAAATTGGTAAAAGTATTTTATTTATATAACAGTGCTTTGTCATTTAAAAGTCAAGATATAAACAAACACTTTCATCACTGTTGACCATGTGACTTTCACAGTTGTGTTTTTTGGGGCAGGTCAATGTCTGGGCACGGGACAACAATGGGCTGTATATACTATACAGTTAATTATGGCACCATATTGCGCACAAGTAACACTTTTTGTTCATTTGTCTGTTTAGTCAATATGGCGGATAAGATGGCGTCCACAAAGAAAGGGCGGGAAAAACCAATTTAAAAGTTAGTCTATAATGCACACCACACGACTACACAAGTCTAAACATCCTACCTGCCTTGAAGTGAGCACACTCCAAACTATTTAACTGGTATTGGACACAACTTGACTGCAGGACGATCAGTCTCCGTGTTGAGTAAGGTTCTGGCAGTCCGTACATGCCATCTGGGGGAGGACCAAGAGATTGATTCGGAGTTAGAGCAGATAAGTCATTTGGGTCACTGGAAATGGCACAAAAGTGGTCTACGGTTGAGTGTGGTTTCAATCTTAGTCAACACTGTGTACAGTTCCTCATACGACAATAACTGACAGCTAACCACTTTGCTCAACAGAGACATCGCAGCTTTGACGCCTTCCTCCCAAAGTCCCCCTAAAGTGCGGGGCTGATGGCGGATTAAAATGCCAAGTTATCTTGTATTCCATTAACTTGTCAGTAAGACACTTGTTTGTCAGCCAAGAACTCTTGCCGCTATGACAAGTGACGATTAGCCCCTACAAAGTTTGTACAATAGTCACTATGCAAATGAGTACACTGTAGTATCCACACAGGAGATCATTACATCAGGGGTTTCAATTTGAGTTAATCCTTTAATAAAGAAGACACAAGTACGTAGAGATGTTTCAACAGCATTTACTACGCCGTACGTTTACATAATATATACAACCATACAATCTGTTCTAAGGCCTCAGCCTCCTACAGAACATGTCTATCTTCCAGACCTGTTAAACACACTCTGCTTTGCCATCGTCCTCCTCTTTCATTTGAGACCAGTACCTCTCCACTCCTGCTCGGATGAGAGTTCAGATTCAACCAATCACATAGTTCGTCTCCTTATTGGGAGGCACTCTTACACTCGAGACCTTCTTGATGTCACTGCACACGTCATGGGACGCCCCTGTCACTGATCTGAGCTGTCCTCATGTACAAAACAATAATAAAATAATACACCCTTTTAGTAAAGTCTTATTCCTTATTTTAGCATATTAAAACTAACATGTTCTGCATAGTAATATTTTGTAATAATAATTATGGGTAAATAACATAGCACAATACAGTGACTAAATGTATAGTTGAGTATAAAGATTGGGGGCTACAACAACACTGCCCACGACGTTCAATGAAACGTCTGAATGCAGCAAGAAATGTTTCAGATAACAAATCAGAAGCAAGCTCTAAATGCACTGCCTTTGTGGCAACGCATACAAAAAGACAAATGTATGCCTGCAGTATGCGAGGTTTTCTTATTCGCACCATAGTAATTGGGATTCGCCCAGAATAATCAACGCCAGAGGTGAGGAAGGCCTTGGCTTGGCCTGGCACACACTACTATCTGCAAGGCTTGCCATTACAGGATTGTGCTTGTCGGACGAGCACGAAAGCAACGAATACACTTACGAAGACGATCTCGAATCACATTTCGTGCACCCAGTAACCAAACTTCATGTTGCAGTAATGACAATAGTACTGGGCCCAGGATGAAGGAATTCTTCATGAAGCTGATCAATTAGAAGTCTGCAAAGCGACTGCACTTTGGGAGGAGAATCGAAAATTTCTCATAACATATGCTAGGTATGAATGATGAAGTCTTGCACCTACACACAGGATTCCTTCTGAATCAACAAAGGGAGATAATTTTCTTATGGCAGGTGAGCAGCATTCCTGGTCAACCAATCTTTGTATTTCATCTGCAAATGCTTGATTCTGTGTAACGGTGATAAGGAGCATTAATACATGCTGCATTTCATCAGGCAAGACTAGGTTGTAAATTGAGTTTAGCCTTTGGATGAAGATTTTTCGTAACTCGAACACAAATGGCAACAATTCGTTGAATACTTTTTAACTTGGAGAAACCTTCAAGTAAGTCTATAAAAGGCATAACTCTTCTAAGGTTGATAACATGACAAAGGTTTTACATTCATAATTAACAGTGGGTCTGTGAATGACATGATTGCTCTGTGGCCATTCACTCTTTGGTTGATGCAACCATGATGGTCCAGACCACCAACATAGGTTGTCTGCTAGCTGTCCAGATGTAAGGCCTCGAGATACACAGTCATGCACAGTCAGCAGGATTATCTTCACTTGCCATAGGATGCCACCAGTCCCCCAAGGTGCATTATTGTATCTGAGTCACTCGGTTTGCGACAATGTCTTCCAAAATGAGGGGACGTCTTTAGCCAGAAGATTCAACAGATGAATCAGACCAAGTATATATGCCATCTAACTGTTAGACAGGTGTGTAGGTGTCGAGTAGCAAATGTAAACATCTAGAAAGTAAAACAGCAGCACACAACTCCAACCTGGGAAGAGTGACTCGCTTCAATGGAGTTACCTTAGTTTTAGCCAATAGTAAATGAGTGGCGATCGCACTAGAATAAGATGCAGTTCGAAGATACACAACAGCACTGTAAACCTTCTCCGAACTGTTAGCGAATCCATGCAATTCAAAAGTGGCATCTGAGAGGATGTGGGTGATGCAACGCTTAATAAAGTTGGCTGAACAGCAAAGTAACTCTGTTCGAAACTTGTTCCATCTGACAATTACCTCAGGTGGCGCTGGGGAATCACATTCTACTTGAGTAAGCCAGAGTTACTGAATAAGGTGTTTTGCAAATAATGTCAATGGTGCAAGTCATTCCAATGGGTCAAAGATTCTGGCAATATCTGATAAAATACCTCGTTGTGTACACTGGACGATTGGGTTGCAAATTACATGAGAAGGCATCAGTGTTGGGGCGGGGCTTCAGCGCAAGCCAAATTCCTTAATGCAGGAGTATTCGCTAAAAGAGTATGTTTCGCCAGGAGAATGGCCATCTTGTGGTCGCAAGTCATCAAGCAAATTTTCGAAGTTGAGAACCCCCACGGTCCAGCAGTTGCTGAAGGTCATGTCTAAGCTTGAGAGTAGTGGCTAGGTCATTAGTACCAGTAACCACATAATCAACATATGTGCTCGTTAGAAGTGTTAAGCATCTGGAAAATTGGTCATCTCATCCTGCCCCAGCTGTCTCAATGTCCTAATTGCTAAGTAAAGAGATGAGCAGACTCCGTAAGTAACAGTATTAAGTCGAGAAATCTCAATTGGTTGCTTCTCTGACTCTCTCCAAAAGATTCGTTGATAGCCACGATGCTCGGGAAGTACAATGATCTGCCGATACATTTGATTAATATATGAAGTGAAAACAATGTGTAGAATACTGAAATTAAGCAAAACAGTAACAATGTCTGCATACAACTTTGTACCAGTTAAAAGGACGTTATTAAAGACACACCCAAGTCTCTTTTTGGCGAAGCATCAAACACACTACGTGTAGCTTGGTGGAAGCAATGGTGTGGAATATAGTATGCATTCACACGTCCCAGGTCACCTTCTTATACATGGCTCATGTGTCCGGCCTCCAGGTAATCTTGCATGAAGGCAACATAATCTGCCTTCACCTCTTGTTGTTTTCTCAGCCGGTTCTCTAAAGAGTGAAAACAGCGCAGAGCAGAAGAGGCTGAATCTCCCAATATTGGCTTGGGAGATTCAAATGATACAGCTACATTGTACCTACCTGTGTAAGCTCGAGTGCAGCCTTCAATGAACATCTTTTCACATAACACATATTCTGGGCCTGGTAATAATGTCAGCAGGCAGTTCTTCAAATTCCCAAAAAAAATATTCAACACTTCATCCAAGGTGGGCTGCTGTACTTTAGAGATGAAGAAGGACGAAATACCTGGCTACAAATATGTGATAATCTGGACACGTCCCATTAGCACCCAACCCAGCAATGTATCAATAGCAGTTGATGTTCCTGGGGGGTCCAGTAACTTTCTTCCCTGTCAGAAGTCGAGGAAATATTTCTTCACCCAGCAAAATGTCCATTTCTCCTGGTGTGGCAAAGGTGAGGTCAGCCAGTTGCAGCTGTTCGATATGTTCCCAAGCATCTGGCTTAATAAATATTGAAGGATCATATGAGGTAATTTGTGGCAAAACTAGGGCCTCAGTGGGCAGATGTGGCTACATCCTTCCGCTAGGTGTTATGATACACGAGGCAACACCTTTCGCACTGGTAAGAGGGTGGCAACTCCATGAAGTGGAATTGATAGGTTTCGACTCTTGATTCCTAGAGCCACCTGTTTTTCGCGAAAAATTTTGCGCGGAGGCTAGACTTCAATATCCTATGCGGACACTTGCAGGATTCGTTTGACTATTGGCCGCTTACATTTGTGTTACGACAGCCTGTTACAAAAGTGAGACAGTCGAGTTAAGTTTCTCCGATACTGACGATCCGTGATTCGCCGGCAGTCAGACAAGACGCGTAATAATTCAAATGCTCCAATCGCGAAAATGGTTCTGAACTAAAGTGAGTTGGAACACAACTTGTCCTGGAATCGATTCGCGAAAAACAGGTGCCCCTAGTGATACCTAATTGATTAAAGTAAAATTGGTAAAAATATTTTATTTATTGAAAAGAGGTTATGTTTTGAAAATCAAGGTGTAAACAAACACGTTAATCAGTGTTAACAATGTGATTTTGACAGTTTTATCGATATGGGGTAGGTCAATGTTTCGTGTATAAGAGCAGAAAACGAAAAATCCGCCTACCTAATTTTTGTATCCAGTTACGGCAGATCGTGTGAGGTGGCAACACTGCTGATACACAAAGCGCGGTTGCAGGCGCGTCATGAGTGTCGGCAACCGTGGAAACTAGCACACGGCGCGTGAGAACGGTAGTCATCCCCCCCGGCCGACGTCGTACGTCCTGCAGTCGAGACACATGCTGCTGTTTGTTGGCTGCTCTGAATAAGGCGACCATTGTTCTCCAGCATCTCGTGTGCGTGTACGTGTGGGTTACTTGCAACTCACCGTGGTGGCGCCAACTGTAGCTGCCTAACTACTGCCAATCAACGTTGCAGTGTCAATAGTCACGGCGTAGTATTGAAGTATATTCACCGTAGACGTCTTCTACGCGCATGTTCTCGATAATGGCCGTCCCTAGGGACGTGCGCGGCCGCATAGGGCCTTGCGCCTAGAAGAACCTCGCGCCCATAAAAAGTATTAACAAAGCATACTAAAATATGTTATCATTAGGGACAGGTGTTTTTTCGCGAAAATATTTATGGCCATACTAGACTTCAGTATCCTACGTCCAGCCGAAGTGGCGCCCTGTGCAAGAGCAAGACTGGCCATGGGCGTCCCCCCTTACCCATTCTTTTTAAAAGTGTAAAAGGTGGGCGAAGGTGACATCAAATATTACCAAGGAAAGGACACTATTCTGGCTATTTTTTTAAATGTTAATTCGTGAAATTTTAAGTTCATCTTTTACTCCTGGATATAACTAGTACTATGAATCAAATGGAAAATGTACTAAATTTACTCATTTTATATATTTTTTTTTATATATTAGTTTTCAACTTTCGAATATTGGCTTTCATCTTATTAATTTTTCAAAAGGATTGTTTTTCTTATTAACAGACAAAGAAAAATTTTCCAGTTACATTAATTTCATGTAACGAATAAAAAGAAGCATTAGAACCTGCTATCCAATTATTATTATTTTTTAAATTAAGTAGTGACATAATTTCTAGTTACAAAATCAATGTTAACAGATGTGTCAAACCATTAAAGGAAACTCTTGTTGACCATACGCCTCGCCCAGCTGTTAGCCACCAGCACTATAGTATTGGTTTTCTAACTCTACTCGACCATGACGATATAGTCTGTTTCACAAGGTTTCTTACTTTCTCAAAATACCACCACTAAATTTGCTACGCGTTTGCCGTATGTTATATGTCATATGATATGTTAATTAAAATAATAGTTTTGTAACTTGAACACACATTTCGGCGCCCCATTTTATTCGGCGGCCTGTACGGTGGCCCCTGTCCACAACCACAACTTCCTTTGGTTATTAGCCGCGAGTCTACGTGAGAGATGACATGTTCCCATTTGACTGTGCCAGTCGTAATAAAGTACTCCGATATTGAACATCCATGATTTATGGGCAAACACTTGAGGCACCTGACATTTAAAAATCATCCACCCACAAAAGTGCATATGAACAAAAGTGTTTTGGAGTACAACGGGTATTGATATCTTTTCGCGAAAAACACCTGTCCCTAATTATTACATTTGAATACAGCACGATTACAAGCTGTAATCGTTTCCACCCAGCACAAATGATTTTAAATCTGCTGTCTTGAGTGTCTGCGATTTATTTTTCCGCAGGAAGCTCATAAAGTCCACACAGTGACGTTCTATAAGTTTGCTGAAAGGCTAATAACCACTAGTAGTCTATGAAACGCCTAACTAATTATGCGACTTACAAACTAATTTAACCTGTGCCTAAAGAGATAGACAAAATCACAACTGAGGCGAGACTCGAACCCGTTGTCTCCCGGCTGAAAATCAGCCTACACAACTCTTCCACCACTAGCCGCCAGCGTTTCGCGGGGCAGAAAAGTTCAACTACTGTTGCACTCGAAATTTCACTTCTGCTACGGATATATTTACGAATGTTGGAAAATACAGCAACAATTCTAACGCACGCTAACAAGCACGTAAGAAACATTGACCTACCCCATATCGATAAAACTGTCAAAATCACATTGTTAACACCGTGAAGAATGGTATTCAGAAAGCGTTCTAAGAGGGAAAAACCACATTCCAACCGCACATATTGAACAATGTAAGCAAACGAATGAACGAAGTCATTCAAATAAATTGACGTTAGGAAAGTTACCTTTTCTGAACATTTATTTGCCAGTACACAGTCACTACAACGTGTAATGAACACTTTCGCCAGCCCATATGTTGGGTTACCTTGCTATGTATATCAACATTCTCGTCCTATGTTAACTCCCTAGTTAACCATAAGATGATAACATTACTTTGTCTCTTCCGCATCCTACTAGGGGGCCACGATAGGTGAGCTGTTAGCCTGCTCGCCTCCCACCACGGCGATCCGGGTTCAATACCCGGCCGATTCATTCCGGATGCTCGCATGTGGGAATAGTGCCGGACTATGCCGTTGGTCGGCGGGTCTTCTCGGGGATCTCCCATTTTCCCCCAACCCTTCATTCCGGCACTGCTCCATACTCACCCCAATCACCCTCATCAGCTCTCAAGACCAAATCTCTTCACTCTGCATCCTACTTCACGTCATGGGTAACAAATGTTGTGAGAAGAGATTTGGGCGGCTCGCGCGCAAACGCGTTTCTCAGTAAATTAAAGTCACCGAAATTCGACTTTTTGACAGAAAGGATAAAAAAAACTGTATATATCCCTATCGTTTTACTTTTGTCATATTTAGTGTATTCTTGGAGAAAAAAATCGTGAAAATGGTCAAATATCGTATTTTTAAAGCTTGCCTATGCAGTTTCCTTAAGCGGGAAGCGAAAAGTACAACGATACGGACGTAGTTTAATCTGTGGTCTTTCATCACGTGTAATAAAACCGCACTGTTACAGATCTAATTTGCACAGTACAGCGTCACGACGGAAACACTGCACGACTTGCGCGTAGGAGCGATGAGGCACTAGGCGTGCGTGTTAGTGTCGCCCGTATCGCTCCCTCGCTTCTTGACCTTGGTCGCGCAGGTACATAATACCCTTAACATCGAGGTCATGATAAAGAAAGCTGAACTGTAGGTACTGGGAGTAAAGTGCTGATTATAATTTTGACGGGGCCGCGTTGGTGTAATGGTTAGACTACTCGCCTCCCACCTAGGCGAGCCGGGTTCGATTGCCGGCGGTGACACTACCGGATTTTCCGCATGTGGGAATCGTGCCGAACGATGCCGCTGGTCGGCGGGTTTTCTCGGGGATCTCCTGTTTGCCCGCCCCTTCAATCCGGCTCTGCTCTATACTCACCTAACGTTACCATAGTCGGCACTCAAGACTTCAACGTTAAAGCAGGGCTTCACCATGCATGGGCATATAGGGAATCAAAGGTTAAATTCGGACAAAGATCTCTCAGTCGCTTTTTGTGATAGTACTTTCAACTAAGATTTTTGTGACTTTTATAAATAGTTAAAAAGTGCATTTAACATTTAAAGAAATAATTTGGAAGGTTTACAAATCTAGATGAGTTCAATCTCAGATTAAAAAAAAAAAAACCTTAGTTGAGAATACTATCACAAAAAATTACTGTGGGATATTTCTCCGAATTTAACCTTTGATTCCCTATACCTATGCCCAAGCATGGTGAAGCCTGGCCTTAAAGATCCGCCCAAATCTCTCCACTCAAATCCACAACTTTGACAGCTCGCGTCGTCAATGAGGGCGGCCGAGGGGTCGACGAACCAACTGCCCTGCGGTCCGGTCCTGAAGTGAAATCACGCGCTTCCATCTATTTCTCCCGGGATTTTACCCGACTTTCGCCCGCGTGCTGCGGTACTCGTATATTCCCGCCGCAGGACAGCCAAATCTGGGGATCGTGCACAACGCGATGCTCGACTCGCGAATACGTGCGCTGTGAGCTGCGAAAGGAGGCCACCAACAGCCGGTTTGCGATTAACTGGAACACTTTCGAAAGCGCTGCTTAGTTAATTATGCCAACTGCGCATCTTTCCGTTACGTACGAAAATAAGCAATACCATAACACATAATGACCTCCCAGAAAAAAATTATATATATATATATATAAACGTAAACACTGACTTGCATGCTCTCAGTAAAGTTGGTAGCGCTACAGAAGTAGTAGTCCCATGATTTAATTTCGTATAAAAAGTATGATGTTTAACTTCTGTGTACACTGGAATTATTAACTTTTTTTTACGAAATTTAGCGTAAGAATCGTCATATATGTAACGTGTTTACGCCAGCAAAAATTTCAGTTACACGTAATCGACGCATGAATCAGGTGATCGGGCCCGTAGCTATTTTTAATTTACGCGTGGCGGAACGCTACAGAACGTACAGAAAGTAGATCGTAACTTCGTCCCCTTCAAAAGCGCATTGAAGCGTAACGTCACAACGTCGCTGTTCGAATGAAAAGACTATACCTTTGAATAACCGCTCCAGTCGAGGGAACGTACTCTTCACTACAGTTCCAGGTATTCAACTGCTCATTGCACCGAGTTATTTCCCCTGACTACTGTTTATTTGTAAATAAGCCGCTGAAACGGTGCTGAATTTGAGCACAGCATGCATAAAATTAAAATAAATCTACTTCAGCGGCCACTAAATTAATATTACAGTTTATGTACTATTAGAAGACACAGAACCACATCAGAAAATTTTACTATGCGACATTCAACTTGGAAAAATAGTTTTTTACTATGCAAGCCATTCCACAATCCTGCATACTCCCCGTGACAGCAAATAACGATGTTTTCTCTTGTTCGTTATTCTATGTACGTTTAAAGGCGTATTGCATTTATCAATCTACATTTTCATTCACTCTGAATCAATAATATTACATTATATTTTATAATATTATGTCAATGATTACGTGCGGACAAAGACGGACTCCTTAATTTCGACGTGTAAAATCAATATGCAAATAAATTTTTTCCCCCATAGCTGGTCGCTGGAGTTCTGTATACTAAAGACGGTTCACGATAAAGAAAGCACTTTTGAAATCAACATTAGAAAAAAGTCAGTGCTCCTACCTGCTTATATTTTAACGGGCGCACTGAGTGACATGCGCCCAGTAAAGTTGATAACGATAGAGGGGAAAATAGTTCCATATCTTAACGTCGAATAAAAAGTGTTAGGTAACCATTTGTGATAACGTAAATTATTTTTATCGCTTTCTGTTTTTTTAATGCGCCGAAGAGAGTAAAAATTATCAGATTTTAATAGTATTTACTTTTCTAGAAGTTTTAATTTCACTTGGACCATGGCAATGGCTATTTTATTTTACGTAAAGCGGAAGAACACACAACGTGCATACAAGTAGATCTTAGGCAGGTCTTTCAAAGGTGCTCATTTTACCGTAAACAGCTTATATACATATGTCAGGTGTTAAGTGCAAGAAAATATTACAGTAGGTCTGCTCAAGGAGATCTACCCTCACAATAGTTGGCTCCGAACAACACAATCACTATAGGCTGTTCACGGTAATGTGAGCACTTTTTGAGGCTCTCTCATCAGATTTACATAGTAACCAATAAATAGGCTACAGTTCATTGCGAGCTCGGACTTATGGTTTTGAGTATGGTGGAATGTATACGCTGTGTTTATTACTCATGCGGAAGTGTTTACATTAACAAGTGGTGGAAGGATTTAAATTGGCTGAAAAAGGGGTTCAAAAGTGCTCACTTTATCGTGAACAGCCTATTGGTGCTCATAAACAGCACATGTCATTGTGCCGAACAGCGTTTTGCAAGCGAGAAGTGCCCTTGCCATCTTGGATTTACGCATTTTCTTGGCGGTTATTTCGAAATCCAACTTATATTTGTTACACGATTAGTTTCGCATCTATAACAGTAATCAAACATTACCTAAAATTATTTTTAAATGTCAATCCCACGTGCGAAAATACAGGTATAATTGAAGCCGTACAAATTTCAAAAATTTCGTTAAGTAGTCAGTCATCTACGACATGTTTCGCTTTGATTATTTATGTACGGTCATAAATTTTAATCATTATAAAGTTTTGTAAGAAAAATCGAAGATTGGAATGTATACTACCTCCCTTATAAAGTCTTTTCTTCTACAGCGTTTCATCTAACGGTATTTCGCTTAATAATTCCTCGTTTAAAATGTTTCTGTCCTGATAACTAGGGATAAGAAAAACTCGCGAGTTCAATTACCTGTAGGCTAGACTTCACAGTCATGTGCATACTCGAGTCCAGATATTTGTTCATTGGCTGCTGCCCCATAGAGTAGCCAGTGTTACTTCACAACTGGCAGTATGGCACTCGCTACTTGTTTCCTTGCACGTCTGCTGTTGACTCAGAGTCGTCCGGGGCGTGTCCAATAAACTGTAAGTCAATTGCAAAGTCAACTTTAGTGTACACGTGTTTGATGTCTATCTTGTCCTAAAATGAACTCGCGAAAAATTCCTATTCCTACTGATAACTCATGAGTTTTGCCTAGCGGCATTTTGTCTACTGACGATTCATCCCGAAACATGGAATCTGTCTTCTGCCTAATGGAGTTCCGTTTATAACCTTTTTTGCCTAATATTTCACCTGACGACATTCGGCTGATGGTCGGGGTTCCAGGAATACGCTGTCGTTTCACGTCTGTGTTAAGCAGGCTTCACACGATGCAAGGTGAGTACCAAACTTGCACGAGATGCCGACCTTGCACGAAAATTTCATGCACAAGTTTGTGTGCAAGGCACATCTTGCACGAAATAAGGAGATAGAACAGGGTCCTATTTTTTTCGTGCGAGGCGATGCAAGTTGCGATCTTATTGGTCCTTGTATGCTGGTCATGTGACCTGTTGTAACATCAACCATAGAGTAAAAGAAAAGCATAATCTGAGGTGTGCGAAGAGGAATACAGGGAAATAAAACGTTGCTGGAAAATTAACTTTAAGGCGTGGATTGGAGTTTAGACAGTTCGCTGAGAATAAAATTAAAACAATTATATTTTGGAGGGATAGCTTTGAAACAAATGCATTGTTGAAGTAAGCAACTTCATATATTATATTATAATCTTGGCTGTTTGGTACTCACCAGGGCTATCAACTAATTTCAATGCGAGACAGTATTCATCTTATTTATCTGCGCGTGAACTCGTTTCGTACGAAATTTAGTTGGCACTCTCGTACGAAAAATTCCGAAAGGAAATCTTTCGCGAAATGCATCTTGCATCGTGTGAAGCCTGCTTTAGCATTTACTGTGTGTTCGGGGCAGGGAAACCTAGTGACCAATGTTACCGAGGACAACTGAGAGAGAGAGAGAGAGAGAGAGAGTAAGGTAGAGAAGGGAGGAGCGGATGAGCAAAGAGGCGGTCTCGTCGTGGCGGGGAAGTACCGTTATTGTGGGACAGGCACGCGTGCCTGCTGCCGCCTCGGGGAACAAAAAACAGGGCGAAGCGCAGGCAGCGACCGACACCAAAGCGCGCGCGCGCGCACCTGCATACGAGTACCAGAAACATCTCTAAAGGCAATGCAGCCTGAGGCTGGAGAAGTTACAGGTGAAACATTAGCGGCCGGAGCGACATCGTTTATTCAGTTCACAATATGGCGGCGTTTGTTTTGATTGCAATCAGCTGTTTCTCTGTTGACAAACGTGAATTATGTGTTGGATAGCTTCTTAGCAAGTTCGATGACTTTTCACCGCTATACTATTATACTAGTACATAGTTCGTTAACTTGCCCCAAAACATACAGGCAATACATTCCTTATTGAAAATTTCGTGTATATACAATAAGACTTGGCGAAGCCCAAATACCCAATACTTGAGATATTCACAATTGAAAATGAATTAAGAAATAATGTATTCTTGTAGATCCAACTACAAAATCATGAAATCCAACTGCAAATGCCTGGTCAGTATTTTATGTTGACGAGATAATTAAGAGGTGGCGACCTCTAGGCATACAATTTGTTCCCTTCAGGTTTAGAGCATTTGGGTGGTTTTGTTAAATGGTATGGACAAATTACCAAAGGTGGAAGTTTTGTTGCAACTGCATTTTCCGATTAAAAAAGCCTAAGAGTCCAGTAACAGCAATGGAACGCCTGGCACATACACAAGTGGCCATACTAAGTGTACGATGTGCGTGGAGGTGAAATTTGTAGGCAACTAACTTTCATTTAACTGTTCCCATGCATATTCAGACATTTCGCAGTATACTTTAGCATCTTCTAAATTGGTATCGTCAGTATTTTCAAGCAACTGAAAAATATTTTTCAACATTACCATAAACCCGGGTTACTTTGCACCTGCAAAGCACGTACCTAACTTTGCATCATTAAAAATGCTTGTTTTGGTGCCATTTCGTGGAAGGAATGTCAAATTTGACCGGAACAGATAAAATTCAAAGTTAATACTCAGCTGCAGTTCAATGTTCACTTTCCAAATGACAAAAAGTAAACATTCTAAACTGTGTAGGGTTACCCCTGCAGGTGCAAAGTAATCCATGTTTACAGAACTGAGAATGAATTTGTCTTGCTTCTATTTCTTTTTAAAATATGTTTGATTTCAAAATTGCAGTATGTGTATGTCAGATCTTATTCAATCCAGGCCTACCTTCACTTTTTAACCTTTGGTTGAAATACTGCAACCCAGCAGGTGCTTGTGGTAATTCTACTAGAAATGCTATGTGCATTATGGAGGCACATCTGTCATGCTTGAAAGTCCACTGAAAATCTGTAGGGCCTACTTATTAGGTAGTACTAGTAGTAGGTTACTATTTAAGACATGGCCTAGCACAAGATACACGTAACACCATACACTCGAGACACTGCAGACCCATGCGTGAACCAGGAAGCTGTACTTTAATCCCTGGTGGTGATTGTGGAAGACAAACTAGATGTAAAATCATATAATTCGACTTCCACCTTATTGCCTGTTGTAGAAGGTCAAAACTACTCAATTGAAGGTGGTGACCAAATGTTTCATTTTGACAAGCTCAGAAGAAATTAGTATTGATACTAAATTTTATCTATGTATGTGGAAGTGGTTTAATACTCATAATGTTACTATCACAGGCATACCTTTCTGCCTGTAAGTGGCATTACCACCAGCTGGGATAGGCTAAAGGACAAAAATCACCCTAAATAAAGAAAAATGCTACAGGGACATAATTGTTATGCTTATACAGTAAATTGTTTGATTGAACTCCATATCACATGTCTTGTGTAAATCATTTGTTAAATATAGCCAAGTGGTTAGCCTTGACCTCATTCATCAATATGCATTCTAAAATTTCATCGGTTGAATTAGTAGAAGTTGGCAGGTATAATCCCAAGTACTTGTGAAAACAAGCAGTATTTGCCGTTTAACTTGGTCTAAAGGCATTTAAATTAATAGGGTAGAGGGGTTGATTTAAACTGTGTGCAGTATCTAGCCTAAGATCAAACATTTATCACTTCAATAAAGATGTGCCAATTCACTACTATTTGTACTATGCATAGAAATGCTGTAAGCCTATTAGATAACAGGGTGACATAATATTGTATTTTGAGACAATCTCATAGAATATGTCTTTCAACAAAATAGGCTAAGGAATTTCCCAATGTTATGTCACACCTTTTCCTTCCTTGAAGTTGTGATTATTCCAGTCAAAATATTATCGACAAAATAATATACTGGTTCATGCTCATATTTGTACCCTCATTGAACTATTTACAGTGTGGCTATAAAATATCCAGATTCCCACATAATTTTGAATTATTTCATTAGAAATTTAGAAATATGTATGTAACGACGTGTAGATGTCACACCTTGCAAACTATCTACATTTCATGAGAACCTTACTTAGTCTATAAGCAGAAAAAGGCAGGACTTAATGATAAGCTTGTTGCATATTGTCTTTGACGGTAGTTGTCTGCTAACGCAATTTCTCGGAGTTCAAGTTTACCTATTTTTTCTGTGGACAAAACTGTTTTTTTTAAGGAAGTGGTTGGGTGTGTGTGTCTATAGATATATAACATTATGGTAGATGTTACTTTATCAGTATTGCACTGAAAAATGCCACAGTTGTAAGAACTATAAAATACTGTCTCAGTCTGCTACAATGTCACCAAAAAGTAGACCCTAGGTCTACGAAATATTAAAAAAATGCACGTAATCTTTATCTTGAATTTACACGGGTCAAAATAACAAGGAAACAAGAACAGGGTAGCTTAATATAAAATAGGCATTGTACTAAATAATTACTTGCATAATGTTCATTGTACATTTTTTCTCCGATAAAGTACAAAAATACAACCATTTGATTTACATACATCATCCTAACAAATACAACAGGAATTAAAAGAAATTCTAAAAGTACACAATACATACAGCTGTGATAGCATCAATGATAAATGGTAGGGCCTACACTGTAAACCAAAATTCAATTGTGGTGGATTTCATCTAAACAACTTTTGATTGACAAGCATAAAAAAAATGTCAAAATAGCAACAAGTACGGTACTATCTTGCCACTAGCATACTTAAATTAACATTTACATTAAGTAATTTCACCAACAACAGTGAAAACAAAACCAAATCCAAAACTAATGCAGGAAAAATCCATCAAGTACAAAAAATAGCAATTCCACAGACTCACTATAAAAAAATATTCAATGTAGATAAGTGAGATTACAAAGGCTATGTGATAA
This sequence comes from Dryococelus australis, assembly GCA_029891345.1. Lineage (NCBI taxonomy): Eukaryota > Metazoa > Arthropoda > Insecta > Phasmatodea > Phasmatidae > Dryococelus > Dryococelus australis. Next base: position 61,882,488 of record CM056999.1, read on the forward strand.
ACCAAATATAAACTGTACTAAATAAAATGTGTCAATCAACTGTAGGTTACACTGAAAAAAATACAAGTAGGCCTACTCAAAAGTGCATTAAAATAAAATTGTTACAACTGTATACACAAAAATTTAATTAGTCATACAGAAGAAACACATCACAGATATTAAATCATCACTTATTCGCAACATGTGAGTAATATAACTTGAATGGGGAAACAATTCTCAAAAACAAATGTAACTTTCATTACATTTCTGCAAAAACAATTTTGAGTAACAAGTCACTCAATAGTATTTATTTATACTTTCCCCTTAATTACACCATTTTTTCATTTGTCCCTAAAAAAGAGTAAAACAGAGGTTCTACTGTATTACACTATAATGTACCTATTTTAATATATCAGTGTACTACAGTTAGTGCCCTTTAAAAAGAATAAGTTTGTTCCAGACTTGCCATTTGCTTTCTGACCTGGCAATTGATTTCTTGCAAATATAATGTACACTAAACTGAACATAATTTTCAGCTACTGCACGAATCAAATGAATACAGTTGTTGTTCAAAGGTTCCTGATCGTTTGAATGTTCATCATCCAGGTGAGCAAAAGGATGCCTTTTTAAAGTCATGTAGTGTTCCAATACAAAATACACAAGTTTGGACACTGTAAATTTCTGCAGTAGAAATTTCCCACCACTTTCTGCAAGTGCAGTTCGAATCACCTTCTCACATATTTTGCATACCTCAACGACATTATGGGAAGGATACAATAATCCACCCCTGTACTTTTAATGAATTAGTGAATCTAACAAATTTTCTGAATTTCCAGACAGAGAGCTCCAACAATTTTCACATTTTATAACTTTACTCAGACGACGAACAACAAATCCAGAAATGTAAATAATTATATGATGTGCAAATTCTGTAATTTCTTGTGGATGAAACAAATACAAATGGTCTCTTTCCTGATTGATTATCGTAAGCGCACTTGAGAGGTACCTGGAGAGTAATTAATGAAACTTACGGTTTGACATATAATTGTCACGTTTATGAAACAGTTATTTTAAGGCTGATAATTACCACTTTTTTGCCTGTCAAATATGGGAAACTTGTATTATTTATGAAACATAACATTGTCATGACATATTGACGAATTTGTCAAATTTGACATAATTGTCATTATGTCACACCTGTCATGTTTTATAAAATAGGGACCTGGTGTGGGTGCCTGCACGCCCTTAGCACTTCCACACATAAAGGTATCACACCATCAAATACCACCAGCCAGATAATACCAATGTCAGTTTCGTATTCATTTCCACTTGGACACATTGTTGTATGTAACCTACAACCTAAAAAACTACACAGTAGGGGGGAATATGAATATCAGGTAAATTGCAGGGTAAAAACGTAAACAGTAATCACGCAGGAAGCCTGTGGTTCCACATTCCTTACTAGAACATAACCTATTAATTCAGTCTGCACACTTCTGGAATAAAGAAAATCTGAAGTACACATGAATATAAATAGCAAAAGCTATAAAATAGAGCTACTATCTACCTGCTGAAAGTGTGGTGGATGTGCAGGAAATATTGTTGGGACAGCACTTTCTCGCAGTCGTACACAGCACAGAGATGTCATATAGAAGAAAATCTTCAATGAAGTGACACGATCAATAAACACTTGCTTTGCTCCTTTTCTTGCATTCCTGTTGGTACACCTATACACTACACAGGACGACATTTCTCTTCACTTTTACAGGCGAATATTGAAACTGAAGTCCATTTCACTACAGCACATTACACATGTGAAAAACTTCTATTCTAGAAGTAATTAGGCATCACATGATATTAGGAACGAAAACTGATATCACATACATACTGCTCTCAAGCGACAAGAATGTTCTTAATAAAAACGAAACACTTGTGCGTCAACCGCTATACAACTCTTATGGGAAAAAAACAACTTTCTTCACGTCACAATATGGCGGCCGTCTACTTCCCCCTTCCGTATCATGTCCTCAGTAACCTCGCCTAAAAGTACACATCATGTTCCATCTGTACCTTATCTAATCTCTGAAAGCAGCGGAACGCTTTTTTTCCCCCAGTGCAAATGTGCCAATGTCAAAACCAAAAAAAAAAAATTTATGTTCTCGGGTTGGTACTATAACACATGAACAGTTGTAAGCATAACATTTCAATCGTTTAATTACAATTTAATGCAAATGTGTTCAATGTTCATATGTAAAATATGTAGAATTACATCCAAATATAAACTGCCACTGTGAGATGTCATGTGTCAGTACACAACGCCAAATCGTTGTTAAAACACTTTACTAGCTCACATCAACGACAATGCATGGATGTACGACAATGACATTCTCACATCACTACCAACATCGTAAAAAGAAATGTGGATTTATATAAATCATTGTACTTCAGTGTCTACAATAGAATCAACATTACTATATTTTTATTTTCAATTCCGTTGAAAAGTATCCATAAAATGATAAGCGGTTACATTATACTAAATAATTTTCCTTTTTATATTGCCGATACTGGACTGGGGCAATTAAACAAAATCGAATCGGATATAAATCAAGCGTTCTGTTTACTCCTACCCAGTGTCTAGGGGTTGCGTACGCATACAGGGACACCACACACTGCAATGGAGTTAACTTGCTCCACCGTAAATGTATTTACACAGTGATTAAATTAAGTATATACTGTACACGATTAACGCAGTACTTTCTAAATCCACCTTTGAAAAATTTCACTGATCCTACCCCCACTTATATCTATTAACGTACACAATGACCGGCGTGCGTCCAGTAAAGTTGGTAACGACAGAGAGAAAATAGTTCGTTTTCTTGACGTTGAATTGAAAGTGTCAGGTAAACATTTGTGAATACTGGAATTATTTATTTTCCTTTCTATTTTTAATGCATACAAGTGTAAGTATTAAGTGAATTTTCACAAAAAATAATTTAATGATAATGTTATAATTTAACTTTAATCGACGCATGAACAAAGCGATCAGGCCCATGGCGTTGTTAATTGTATGCACATAATGTGGAAGAATACGCTTTGTGCATACAAGTACATCTGAAGCAGGTCTTACAAAAATACTCAGTTTAGCGAGACCAGTCTTTCGTGGATTGACACAATAACGATCCTACTGCCTAAGCTCGACCAATAGAAAAGAATTTTACTACAGTGTGTTCTTTTTTTTTTTTTTATCAAACAGAAGCAGGTTTGTATTTCATAGTATTTTTGTAATCAACAACAGTTTTAAAAGCAGGACGAAAATAAATAAATCTTGAAAGTTCATTACGGTATTTGAAATGAAAATATAAAAGCGTGTTCATTTCCATGTATACTCCTCTGTGATTGGCTAAACTTAAGACTTGGGAGTCTATTTTTATAGTTTCCGATTGTTACTGCTGTAAAACTTAAACAGTGAGAAGTAGAAACCTCATTATGCAGTACCATTCATTCGATATGAGCCAAGGTTGTGTAAAACGCTTCACGCCGTAGAGAACGCATACCCGCTCCTCAGTAACCAACGCGCAAGTACCTGCCACTACAACTATCAAAACCACGTGGATCTGAATACAATTAGCAAAATGTTTACAGAATACTATTGCGAAATGTACTAACACTTTCACTAACCAAGTTGCAAATGCAACTGGAGTGCGCTCAAGTTCTGCCGAATAATGCGCAAAGAACACTTCCACGCCGCCAGTTCAGAGCCTTGCGAGTAGCAGCGTTGCGGACTTCACGCGCGTGACAGTGTAGACCTTATCGCCCCCTCGCGTCTTGGCCTCAAAACGCGCTAAACACCGCAGGAAGGCAGCGCTTGTGACAAAAGAGATACATGCAGAAAATACTGGGAAATTAAATTATAATTCGTAATTCTCAAATCAGATGGGATGTTACGGTAATTACGGTCAGAGGTTAAGCTGGATAATTAACACAGGCCATGTGTAACATTTGCTACACTACACACCCAAGAGAGAACAAATTGAATCTTCTACGAGCAAAGCTGCGAAGCGGCATGCAGTCATTAATTTACACATAAAATACACCCACTGCCGCATTAACGTTTTGTAAACTCGTGGGAAATATATGGCGAGTGAAGGTAATGAAGTACGGTGTACCTTATCCCCCCCCCCCCCACACCAGTTATTTTTGCTATATAAATTATACTGAAAACACCTGCGTAACACTGTTTTTACGAAAGTTTAGAGACACCTGGAAACAAAAATTTGATCTAGACATTCCAATTTCCTTCAATGTGCCATAAATAGTAGCAAAAAGTTCAGCCGTTTAGTGAACAATACGCCTTAGCAACCAACAGCACTTAGATAACGCGAGTGAACGCAATCGGTACGTCAATCACGTTTAACACTTTCAATCAAAACGTTTCCCGTATGACATCGCATGGACGAAACGAGCTGCTCCATCATCACATTATTTAAATGTGCATGATGAACTTGATTAACGCTCTAATAAAATCGCTAACGTTAGTTGTGCACTTGAAGATGGCCGCACCCTCCAACACGTTTCTTGGCACAACTAGCGTATTGTCCGTGGGCAAGCGAAGTAGAAAAGTAGGAAAAGCAAACATGCAACAGCCAGTGAAATGCTATGGTGCGTATAACACGTGTTACACTTACGCTGTTAGAAGCAATGCCCTCGCAACAGGATTTCACCAAGTGTTGAAAGTGCTAACGTAACATTTCGGACTGAGGCCGTGTCTCAATTTTAAGAATACTCTTTCGAGAGAGCACTCTTTCGCACGACCTGGCGAGAGCACTGCTTCGCGCTCTTTCGACGCTCTCACTCTGTGGAATTGAGACAACCACTATCTCGTTTCTCTCCGGTGTCACGTAGACAGCTGATGCCAAAAGGCGGGAAATCGTGTTAAGCTAAAATCGTAATCATGGATATTATAACACTTTCAGAATAATTATTAACGCATAAAATAGTACAATTTTTGTTTTATTATATCACCGTCATGTTGCACCGAAGTGACAAAAACGATACTTTGTCAGGTATCGGTATTTATATTTTTATAAGTACGTGTTAAGTAAGTTATTTCATTGTTTAAAACAGTTGAAATGACTCACTTACAGGTAAAATGCGACGTGGTTTTGGTCCTAAAAGCTACTATAACCTAATTCAAACACTGAAACAATGTAAACAAATATGGCGCGTGGTCAGAGAGTGCGAGAAGCACCGGCGAGTATACAACTTCGTGTGCTCTTACTCTTTCGTGCTCTCTCCGGCGATTGAGACGACCAGAGAGCGCTCTCTGGGCCAACTGAGAAACGGTCTCAGTCACATCTGCGGAAACTGTAAGTTTTCAGGAAGTCGGATTGAATAATTAATATCAGGAAGTAAATGAAGATCATGGTAATAATAAACACACAACGCTGCAAGCATGCTGCAAAGTCTCATACGCCTGCAAAGTCACTACTACCGTAACAGATTTATATGCTGGCACTGAGGGGATCTTGAAAATTTGTAACGTTTAGTACGGCCAGTTATTACTTGGACAATGCGTTCTTCAACAGATACGGCAGTTATTTTTGTGCTATGCCATAAGTCAACGATCGAATTCTCGTACAACGAAATATCAGTTTACAAGCCATCGTTTTGTAAGAACCATACGTGGCTACTAATACGTATTACTTCGCCAACTACACCATATTTTACTGTACGTTGCGTATAGCCTTACTGCCCGTTACTGTAAGGTGAAAAGAGAGCCAAAGTAACGAGGTGAACGAAAATAGTCTAGAATAGATTACGGGAAAAATTTGTTCATTCGTAACAACAGGAACAATGAAATATATATATTCTTAATTCACACAAATATCGTGACTGATACCGAATGCCGTCTACTAAGCTCTGAGAACACACGTGGCGTCTGAATGGATACTGCGTGTGCTGCGAAACGTTCCCGATTGGCTAGGTTGTCCAGTTGGCAAAGAGGCCACTAGCCGCAGATTGGCGAACGACATTCCGACATGTTGCTGGCAGTGCGTGCGGCGGGAGTTGGCGGAACAAGCGCGGCTGTTGTAACTCCTGTAGTTTTATTTACTCAGTGACTCATGCCTGTCGCACGAAGTTCGAAATTAACCCGAAGTAGATGCACGATGGAACATCTTTCGATGTCGCGTACTCAACAGTCGGTCCGCTGAGGAAGAGCAGCCACACAAAACAAGTACATGCGCAAGCGAAATAAATATAGTCTGTTCACGGAAAAGTGAGCACTTTTGAGGCCCTAGTTACTTTTTACTTTCAGCAATGTATTATCCCTTTAAAAACCTTTTTAAATAAATAATTTCCATGTAAGTAATAAACACAGTATATGTGTTACACCGCACTCTAAAGTTAACGTCTAAGGCTAAAATAAAATATATTTATTGACTATTATTCCGAATGAGAGGGCTTTCAAAAGTGCTCACGTAACCGTGAATATATTATACGCTCAAACGTCTGTAACTAGCTCGCATCTAGGTTGGGAATACGACTGATTATTTTGGAGAAATGCATGTTACAGACCCGACTGTTCGAGATATATCAATTAAATAATGTATGGAGGAGATAGGACTAGAAAAGAAACCAGAAATATCCTGTCTATAACCGAATATAAGCATCCGGATGTCAAATAAGACATTCTTTAAATCTTGTTTTATCATCTTGTAGTGATATATACCATCACCATTTAGTCTGTGTTGCTGATAAGTATAAGTCGAAATTAACCGCTACTAAATTAATGTGGCATCCAGTGTACATTGCCTCTCTTTAAATCTCGATGATTGGGGAGTTGGCTTTCACTTGCCAAAATTGCACAATTTTGGTAAGTAAATGCCAGCTCCCTAATCACAATTTTACAAAATGCAACAGTACCTCACAAGCAGCCTATTTACTTCACGACGTATGGTTAGGGACACCCGAATTTCGCGAAAAGATTTCACGACCAGTTGTATTTCATAACACTTTATCGCAGATCCACTTTTGTGATTGGCTAATCTAGATCTTACGGGTCTTAAGTGTCTGCCCACGAATCACGGACGTACAGTATCAGAGCAACTTTATTCTGATTGGCCAGTCAACTAAGAAAATTTCTCATCACAGACACGCGCCGCCAATAAGCAAAATGAAACTGCTGGTACGCTCGTAGGGTACTGAAATCTAGCACGTGCGGGAATCTTTTCGCGATAATTCGGGTGTCCCTACGTATGGTGCAAAATCAGTGATTACCACATCAATTTTGCATATAGAGAACAGTCCGAAACTAAAACATGCCTGTTTCCCAACATACATGTTGCGCGTCTAAAACGGTAGACTAAAGACGAGGTAGACCGATCACGCTGGCTGTGCACAACTAATCTTCGTGTCCCAACATTGAACTGCTTTTCTGCCTACACATCTAGCGAAAATTGCGTGGATTGGATTTTAGGTTAGAAAACTGATCTGTAAACAAATGCTTTTAAGCTGTATGTAAACTTCCTATTACCAATTTGTAATGCAGTCCTGATAAAAATTCAAATTGGTAGAAGTATTTTATTCACGAAATAGTGCTTGTCATTTAAAAATTCAGATATAAACAAACACCTTCATTACTGTTGACCATGTGACTTTGACAGTTGTGTTCGTTTGGGGTAAGTCAATGTTGGGTACATGCGCAGAAGACGAATGCGAGGTGTACCTCATCTTTAGTCTATGTCTAAACGATCTGAGTAACTGGAATACTTCCCAACAAAACATCAAATATCCCACGGGGAAAAAAAAAATTCTCATCGTTCATACCGCACGATACATTTTACAAGAGTCGACAACTCACGACGCTATTACACTAACATCGAAACAGTTACAACTGCTCCAAATGTGCGAATTCGACTGCAGCTCTAATGAAACTACTCGACTTGAATCAGTAGCATTCTACTGATAATTTCAGTATTTGGTATCACTGATAAAACAATGATATCTACTGATTCCTTGTGAATCGCAATGGACTGTCGGGAAAACGTCGGTGCATTCCACTGAACCGCCAGAAGATACGAGCTGAAGATTCGGTAAAATAATTCTACTACTTGAAATCGCATGATTCATATTTAGACTGGAGGAAGTTGGGGGATTCTCACTCGTCAGTTTCATGCACGTTTCCCGAGGTCAGTGACCCCTCGTAGAGCCGCCTGGACAGGTGTCCATTCCGGTCACGGCCGCTGACCACAGACGTTAAAAACTTTTTTACGAGAGTTAGCTGGAGAGACGTTCAACTAAAGCTGGAGGCTGCGGCTACCCTGCTGGGATGCCGTCCAGGCCGACGATGGCGATAAAAAAAAATGGGACGAGGCTATGTTGAGTACACGGCCGTTTGTTCTGCGTGAATACGACTACGTTGACGCGCCCGGACGCCTTGATGTTTATTTTACGTTCCCGGCACCGCTTCACTCGATCATATGGAGTTTTATGGGTATCATTGGATTACTTTTGAGATGCTATTTCCATCCGTATACGATTTCTGTATTTCGACCTGGTTCGATAGGTTTTATTTATTAATTTTTTACATTAAACTCATACAATTCACCATAACCCACGCTACACAAATGTTTTTAAACACACAATCGATTGATCTTGACGAGAGCTGTCGATTGAAACCTAACCGAGCGTCGTAGCTTCTCCTAGTCAAAAGTTATACTACGCGGAAGTTATGAGACGCGGCGAAACGAACTCAAAATTGCGCCGCTCCCCCCCCCCCCCCCAAACCCATCCCCCAAACACTTCACGCGCGGTGCTTCGCAGTTATCACTCAACGTAACATATATTCTTTGATCCTTTGGCAATCCGGTGGTGTAATTGAATTTTCAATTTAGACGATAGATTCGGAGCTGCAATGCCAAACTGTTTCCCCCAATTTTGTTATCATCGGATTTTCTGGACTGCCTCCCACTATGGTTACAATTTAAAGACGCATTCACGTCAAAACAGCGACACTCTGACAGACGAGCTTTTTCCCGCGTTTGAGGGCGAGAAGCACGGGACCAATAAGGGCGACACTATCACGCACAAGTGCGACATCGCCGCCAAGCGCAAGGCTCTCAACTGGCGTGCGGTGTTCTAGTCGCACTGCGTACAGGGTACCTATGGGACTTTCAGCGGCGACCCTGTTTTTTTACTGGCAGAAAGTCTGTAGCAAGGTCCAGCGCAGGTCCCTTGCGTAGTTCTGTATGTACCTGATGCGTATATTCTGAAATACTGTGCTTAGACAAAACGGTTTTTAGACATTTTGGAGTGCTCTGGAATGGTGTTTCTAACGTGCAAGAAATTTTGAAAGTACTCTACAGATCTCGTCTGAAGGGTGTGTTCTTTTCGTAGACCAGCACGCTGGACGCGCGTTTTTAGTTTCGTGGTAAAACGTGAATTTCAAAAACTCTGCAACGTAGTTCAAGAGCCAAGCCACTTCACACTTTATTTCGTCGTTTCTCTACCAGAAAAAAAAAAAGGCTGATTTAATTTTTCCGGGACATGACTTCGTGGTATCCTCTAGCTGGCTTGCGCTTGACAACATACGTGGTACAAAGCAGCGCTGGAATGCAGGTAAAAAAGGGCGGAGGGGGGGGGGGGCTGTTTTATAAACGGCCACACTGAGAACGTTACCAGAAACGCGCAAGAGGTTTGGGGCGCAATGTCTCAGCAAGGGAAAATGCCCAAAAACAGGAAATTTTAATACAGAATCCTGAATAAATACTGTAATAAAGTAGAGCTGGGAGACACGCCCGTGATTTGTATTTGAACTTAATATTCATAAGATCAGTGAAAGCGAAGACTAGTAGATCTTAACTTAGGGCAGGGGGCGCAAGCTCACGGCTGTTCATTCACGATTAATTTCAATTTTCCTGAAGCCCTGCTTAAGTTCTACTTATAGTGTGTCCCTCCGCCTCGTGCAAACAAAGCTCAACCGAGTCTTAGAACATTACACCAAAGGCACCACGTATCGCATTCGTGCGCACTCAGTGTAAAAATATTTTGCATGATAACTGTTTTATTCATATCAATTAAAAATTAAATATTATAATTTTTGAGATAAAATACAAGCAAGAGTTCAATTCAATCAAAAATAAGGTGATATTATGTTAACACAAGTATAAAATGTTTACGACAGATTACATATTCAGGAAACAGCCATGCACATGATACATGGGGTGAATTTTCAAAGATTTGGTTCGAAAAGTGTGAAGAAAGGTCGAATAGACTACACCCATCATCTGATTGACTACGCGAGTCTCTCAGAACGCGCAATGTGGGCAGGGCCAGTGATTTTTCGCGGGGGAAAAAAAAAACTGAGCACACAGTAGGCTTTAATACTATGTGTGCACCTCAGCCGTGGTTATAACTCAATCCGCTGCTGATGCCATTTCCGCATTTAATCGAGTCACTCAGGATTCCGTAACTCCGACACTGGGCATTAGTGATTCGTGCACAAACTGTTAACATGGACCGGAACGTGAATTGGCCAATCAGAAAGCTATACGAGCGAGCGCACAGTGCTTTGAACCTTATCTTGCTCGAAATGTTTTCGCGAAATTTCACTGCTCCTAGCAATGTGTCTAGTCAGTTCGTGCGTGCCGCGAAATGTTATCTGTTGGCTGGGACCGCCGGCTGGCCAGTACACTGCGAGGCGCTGATTGGACGAAAGACTTGCTGACACGTTGGCCAGCAACGCCATATTGCTGACGTGTGCGGTGGAAGCTCGCGCGCTAATATACGGCTCCTTACACTATTGAAAACTTTGAAGTTTGACTACTTTACCATATACTTTACGTTTGCTTTTCGACACGTTTCTTGTGGAACTTTGCATGATGGAACTCTCAAAGGTAAGTCAAGCAGGCATTTCGCCGAGAATCTTACAGAAGTTATGTGGGATGTGTGTAATTTTATTGTAGGACGATTTTCATCTCGATATATTACACAAAGCTCCTCTTAAATTAAATAAATGGTTAACGAATATTATGTGAAGAGGAAATATATGAATTGATATTTTTACAAGTGAGTTTTTGCTTTGAAATTAACTTCTAATATAAATTTTAAGCACATTTATTTTTAAAGAAGGTACTTAAAATGCATTCTTGGATAATATGATAGTGATTTACATAACAAGATATGCATTTTTAAAATTCTCGCAAAACCGATGTTCAATTGTCTGAACTCTGACTTTACAACTGTATTGTGTATTGGTGGTTTCGTCAAATGAAATGAAATATGTAAACATTTCAGCAACAAAAACAAACAAGTAAACAACAAGCTATTATAATTAACGAGCGGCATTCATGGAAAATGAGAATGGAACCGAATGATATATTTCTGTTTGACGAACAGACAGGAGGCGTGTTTCAAATAGCTATGACTAGGGGGTAGTGAAATTATGCAAAAATATTTCAAGACAAGTTATATTTCAAAACACTGTAGGGTCGTTACCTAACTTAAGTGGCTAAATTAGTTTTTGGCTCGTGTTAACTGTCTGCACGCGAATCACGTAGGGGCTGAGCCGATGTTGCCGAATTCTGAGTGGCTCGGTCAAATTTAGAGACGCCTTCTCAAGCAGGCAGCAACCAACGGTAATAAACAACCTTCTTTTGGGGGCTTATAGTATTGAAGTCTATCGTGTACTCATATCTATTCGCGAAAAATCACTAGCTCTAGCTATGACAGAAAATAGAACCTATTGCTGTAGACAGAGGTATGTAATAATAATTTTATGATTTTGTTACAGATGTAGTTAGTTCATTGCCACACAGACGCTGTAAAATAACTTTTCAACCGTGTTTTCAGTTTTCAGTAAAATTTTACTTTTGAGTTCCCGACATCTCAAAACACTAGAGTTACTCTAAGGGTTCAAAACAACATGGTTAACCGCAAGTGATCGGGTAAACCTGGTCACGTGACTCAGTTAACCCAGTGCAGAGAAGAAATGAAAATCAGTTAGCAACAGAGAAAACAACGCATATGATTTGAAAAAGAAAAAGTAAGGCTGACGGACGATTTATCTCTATGTACGTAAAAATACAGGTTTCGTACTGGACTTCTCCTCTGAAGGGCGAAGGGCGAATTTTTTAAAACTATGGCCTTTGACTAAGTGAAAAATGACTCTGCTACAACGTAAAAACAAACATATTTAAAACTTGCTTGGGACATAACTGCATTTGGATTTCCTACAAAATCTTTTATTATAATCCATTCACGGTTATTTCACACTTTTCTGAAGCCCTGCTCAAGTTCTACTTCCAAGATATTCCTCCGCCTCATGCAAATAACGCTTAACCGAGTATAGAAAATTACACTAAATGCACAACGCAACGGATTCGTGCGCACTCAGTTGTAATAACATTTTGCATGAAAACTATTTCATACTATAGTCCATTCCCCACTGGAAGAAACTTTCTCGGAGCCCTGTTAAATATCTACTTGCAGGCCCGTTTCTTATCATTCCGCCCAATGTAAACAAACATTGCCATGCGACTGCCGTGTAGCATCTGTCAAAATCAATGTTTACATTCCATTGGGTGTGCACATGTGTTCGTACTTTCGCTACACCTAAACATAAACATTGAAATGTAACTTCTGCTTTTATACCGGTCAAATGTGTTGTTTACTGTTTACCGATTTTCAAAGAATTCTGTCATATTCCAAAAACCATTTCATACGAATATTCATAATTTAGGCCTCTAACATTATTTAGGTCAGCTATATGACGTTTTAAAAATATCTGAATTGACGATAGTTCTTCCGATTATTTTACATTAACATATTTTTTTCCTCGATATAGCACATTACATGTAATGCACGTTAGTATTTACTGCGACTGTGTGTAACACTGTCACAACTGCGAGGTAAGGAACTGTAGTATTTTACCTTTTGTTATTGATATGTGATTTCTTTAAAAGGACGGCCTCAGTTGGAATAAATATTAAAACGAAGGAACAACCAGTCAAACAAAAAAGGCACATTAAATTCAAGTACGCAACTCGTGTTGCTCATTTTTTGTCATACAAACTTAAAAGATAATGGTGAACATGCACACAAATAAGCCTACGGTAATTTTTATTCCGCTCATATTTCTATGTATTGCTACTTACTGTTTATTAGGTTTATTGAAATTTATTGGGCTGGCGTTACTATTTTTCTGGGATTGTGGCAAATTACGCTATACGACTGTGTTTCAAACCCCTAGGACAACGGTACCACGATGTGATAAATAAACAGACGTGGATGTAAATAATTAACTTCGTCATAAAAACAGTTCACGGTTAAATCGTATAAATAGTGTTTCATCAAATATTTGAAATCACGCACACACACAGGGCCAGCACAACGGCACGCCATTTCATTTCACAGGCAATGAGTAACGAAACACACGTAACAGTATAATTGTTACTGCCGTGGACACACAGGTTGATCACAACATCGTAACTTGCCTAGGTAGGTTTAAAAATACAACATCTACAAACGTGATATTGGTAATTTGAAGTATTTTTCCGAGTAAGAATAATTTCCACCCCGTTTGGCAAAAACCAATACGAAATGTCATGGCTCGCCACGTCTGCCAACTTCCGATGGTATCCGTCCCGCCATCATATCTAAATATATTAAAATAAGTATTCAAATATTAAAATCTCTTTTCAGTTGTAAATTTCAAATTAAAAAATCATTATTTTGCTGTAATAAGTATGAAATATGCTACAACTGTAAACATGTAGGCTATAATTTCCCAACTTACTAGCGAAGCGAAACTTCCGGAGAGTGAGAGAGACAAAGAAAGAGAGAGTGACAAGCCTCGCCCAGTCGACAGTAGCTTCCTCGCTCGATAAAACAAACAGCATGCAACTACGGCCTACGCAAAATATTTTGCGCTGTTATTTTAAACTATAAAAATGAAATATGTTGCCAGCGCGACTGCCTAAATATTTAAATATTTCAATAGGCACCGTTTAATTTCCAAATAGCTTACTAAAAAAACTAGGTTAAAATAATATTTTAACTGTGAACTATTTTTTACCGGCCGTTGCCAACACGTTGCTACTCTCAGTGTTGTTAATTCATATTTAACACGAAATAGACATTACAAGTTATAGAACATATTAAGGTAAAATTTAATTATTCAATAATACAGTACTCTAACCACAGGGTCATGTATTTGTAGAATACAGGTTATTGAATAAACAGGTTGACATGTTACGCCTAGAGTGATTTTTCAAATGTTGATTTTCGTAAGTCTCTTCCAGTCGAGAATGGACTATAGGCGCTACCAACACACGTGTTTTCTCACTTTTTACCCTCACATGTATTATAAATGTAATATAGTAAATTATATAAAGAAAATATAGTTAAACGACAATTTTAACGAAAAATAAGACACTTTTATGTTTACAAATATAAAACGCTTGGGATAAATTACACTTAGGACATTACTAAACACGTCAGACATGGGGTAATTTTTCAAAGGTTTTGGTTAAAAAAAAGTGTGAGAAAACCGTGAATAGACCAAGATAAAATTACCACGTTCACACAACGCCATACAATTAATTGTCCAATGGTAATACTGCGCGCTGTGTGACTTCCTTCGCGCGTCGACGTCGACCTTAGTGCATCCTCACCTCACTTATGCACAACAAGCACGCAATAACACGGCTTCAGCAGCGCGTCGTAACTTCAAAGCTCGTGTCACCACGCCATACTGCATTTTGTTGTTTCTTCCTTCCTGACTCACATTTAGGAGGATTTAATGAAACATGCAACAATAGAAACTGCTTTTCATAGCACAAATAGCAACTGCTACCGCCACCCGAACATCGCACAAAAAACTGCATCCGGTAACACGAACGGCAAATAGCAGAAACACGGCAGAAATCCACTAAACTAGCAGAACAGCAAACCGCGCGAACACACCTTGTGTCGGCGTGCTGCATCCCAGCAGTCGTGGCCCGCGACGCACGGCAGCCACACGCGTAAGCAAAATGGCCCCGCCAGCCTGCAATATGGCGGCGCGCCGTTCAGCAATCAGCTCCTGGGGTTTTACCTCAAGTTTCTCGAAACGCAGCTCCCGTCTTGAAATAACGAATGTTGTACAATTTTTGGTGTTTGGTATTCTAAGTTAACGATGACTTGGTTCTCGACTGTCGTGAGAAAACGATCGGGAGCACTCTCGACAGCTAATGGGAGACTTGAATAACCAGACGGCGGCCCGACAGTCAGTGTCGCCAACTTAGCGGACTTCCGCTAAAATTGCGCGGAATTTGAAAAAAAAAAAAACAAAAAAAAAAAAATGCTTAGAAAAATTAATTTTAGCGGGCAGCGGAATTTTTAGCGGAATGTACTATGCTTTCAAAAAACCTATTTTTACATGTCACAGTTGTTTTTTTAACATGTCAATTTGTCACTAAAACAGAGTAAATAATATGGAAAATCGGTATTCGTATGATGAAACTACTTTATTGCTTTAAAGTAACCGTTCTTAGCGAGTTTCTCTTTTAAATCAGAGTGGCATGGACCCCGTGTAAACCATGCGTCCAAGCTTAGCGGGAGAGCGATACGGGCTACACTAACATGCACACCTAGTGCCTCATCGCTCATACGCGCAAGGCGTGCAGTGTTTCCACCGTAACGTTGTACTGTGCAAATAAAATCTGTAACATAGGAGTTTTAGTACACGCGATGAAAGATCACAGATTAAACTACGCCCGTATCTCGATACTTTTCTCTTACCGCTTGAGGAAACTGCATAGGCAAGTTTTAAAAATGCGATATTTGATCATTGTCACATTTTTTTCTCCAAGAATACACTTACTATGACAATAGTAAAAAAAATAGGGTAAAGATAATAGTTTTTTGTCTTTTCTGAAAGAAAAAAAAACATATTGGCGACCGAGATACGCGTATTCGCGCAAACAACTATTTCACAAAAAAACTCAAGGGTCCATCCCACTCTTAATACATTTTATCTGACTTTTTGGCTTTTTTTTCTTTGATGTAGGGCATTTTATGTGAACAAACGGTGGATTTTTGAAGTTGGAAGTCAGGTTCACGACCCGTTCGAGCAGTTCCGCGCGTCCGACGAGTGGGCCAGTTGGCTTCGATCAAAGGATCCGCCACACAATTATTTCGCTTCTGTATAGGTACCTGTTCTGTGGTCGCGGGGCGCTGCTTACCTGAGCGGTGTCGACGCCGGCTCGCCGACATGGGCAGCGCCGAGGTGACGGCGGCGGACGTCCACTGGACTGGCGGCAAGTCGCGCGGCCTACACCGCATCCTTCGCCCGGTGCAAAGGTCGCGCGCGGAATACACAGCCTCGCGCCGTTGCCACGTCTCTCCCTCGCAGCGCCCGGACCAGCACGCACCACGCACCCAACCCCTCACACTGGCAGAGCCTGGGGGGTAGTCATAGGGGACGTGACCCACCCCAAAACACTCACATTGACAACAAATTACTCTGTGAATATTGTAACACATTCAGACCCAGTGGGGGTGGAGTGGCTAGACTGCTCGCCGCACTCCCAGGGTACACAGTTATTAGAGCCACCCGTTTATTGCGCGGAGGCTAGATTTCAATATCGTAGACTATTGGCCGCCTGCCTTTGTGTTACGACAGCCTGTTACACGAGTGAGCCAGTCAGAATTAAGTTGCTCCGATACTGACCATCCGTGATTCACCGGCAGACAGATAAGACGCGTAACAATTCAAATGATCCAATCATAAAATTCTTCTGAACTAAAGTGCGTTGGGACACAACTCGTCGTGAATTATTTTTCGCGAAAAACAGGTGCCCGTATCGAACAGCCAATTGAACTTCCCTGCGAGTAGATGATTTGTGGACCGTTATACTGTTCCAAGATTACAAATTGATCATTTACCATACTGGAGCGAGAAACCTACGGTAACGTAACCAGTGTTGTGTCGATCTGCGTACAGCACTCATCAAAATATGTATTGTTTACAACACCTGAAGCCGTATATCAATGTGGTCGGAAAGCGTTAGCAAGAATATTTTTAAAATACCTACGCCTATACAAATTAATTAATTTAACATGGCTTGCTAAAAATATGACTAAACACAACCCTCCTTCCATGCCACGAATCAAAAGTTTAATCCTGCATCAGCACAATAGGTCAATGACCATCCCCCTCTACCCCTCCCCCGGGCCAAAAACAAAATAAAACCGAAAGTCTATATCCGCTCCCGGGGCGAAGTAATTACGCCTGCATATTGCAACAACTATCAGACGGACCTCAGATTCGTTCACGTCTATACAGAGGATATCAAACGCAAAATACAGCCCGCCAAACTCACGTGAAAACCGTGCGAAATACGTCGAACACGCACCCGTTTCCCCACTCCCTCGTACCACGTTCGTTCTTACAACACAGCAGCCTCAAGGCCGAGCGCAACAGTTCCAAAGAAACGTGTTCAAGCGCGTCACGTGCAAACTGAAAGACAACTAACTACCTGCTGTCAGTAATAAGAGTTTTAACGCGAACAGCGAAACCCCGCGCGATAATAAGACATAAAGCCCGCGGAAACGAGAAAATGGTGTGTATGAGAAAATGTTATACAAATCTTCTTGGTTTGCGGTGGTAGGAATACGTATATGTTGTGAAACAGAATACACTGTTCAGCTGTTGTTCCCTTCCATCACGTGCTTGACCAGGTATTCACTATTTATTCACGGAAAAGTGAGCACTTTTTCCTTGCAGCCATATCTTATCCCTTCACCAACTTTATATATATATATATATATATATATTATATATATATATATATATATATATATAATAAACAGTGTATATATTCCACCGCACTCCGAAGTTAACGTCTAAAGCTAAAATAAAATATATTTATTAACTATTAATTCAAATGATAGGGCTTTCAAAAGTGCTCACGTTACCGTGAATAGCCTATAACTCAGTAAATACCACCCACACATTGATTTCTAGTATTAAAAAAAAACAAGGGGGAGCGAAGAGGCAATAATAATAAGGCTTTCATAGTAAGTTAGTTTGCTGGCTCGTATGCCTTGCAAGACCGCAGACATCTTGTAAATAACATATATGCATGTCACACGTTTCGACATGCAAATCTAAATCTAGGAAACGATGACAGTGGAATGCATATTTTGACGAACATTATTACACTTTCCCAGGGACAGAAAATATTTACTCGTAACGTGACGGCGTATTCATACATAACAAGGGCAAGTTTATTGTTTGACCATTTCGTGGAGAAACAATGCTTGTACGCCGAATAATAAGGGTGTCATCTCACTTTATCCAGTAGTCTCAGGGCCTTCGGGGGCCGTATGTTACAACATGTAGCTATTTTCATTACGATTTTCGTCCGTTTTTTGTTGCAGCCGGGTAGGACTCTTTCACGACAGTCTTTTTTTTTAAGTTCCATCATGCCACTTCTTTCTCGGCGAAATCCATTTTTTTGGGCGGACGGCCGATTTGGGTAGCCGACCAATTGCGGCTGTCTCGGATGAAATATTGGATTTAGTAAACTCTCATCGGATTTTCATGGGATTATATCTTGATTATTTTCATTTGTCCCTAGTTTATTGTACATATTCGATTTTCAATTAGCCTGTTTAATTTTAAGGACTGCCGACAATTATCACGTAATTTCTCCGGTCAGCGAATAATTAACCACTGAAGACAAGTATGAGCCGGGCGTCAAGAGAAGGCGGCTCAGTTACAATGGTAGTGCTTCTAGTAGTCTATTCACGGTTTCTTCACACTTTTTGAATATAATCTTTGAAAAATTACCTCGTGTATGACGTGTCCTAATTATGCCAGGTATCACAAGCGTTTTATAATTACTCCTGTTAACGTTAAAGCGCCTTATTTTTGTATTTAATAACATTTTAAACCCACGTTTCATTTCTGAAGTATAGTATTTCGTTTATAATTAATATGAATGAAAAACAGTGAGAAAACAGGTATGATGGTAAAGTGAGCACTTTTTTTTTAAAGCTGTCTCATTTGAAATAATAGTTAAAAAAATATAATTTATTTAAGCCGTAGAATTAACTTCCGCGTGTACACAGCAATATTTATTTAAAAAGGTGGTTGAATGTTAAAGAAATGGCTGAAAGAAAACAATAAATATGATCTCAAAGGGGGCCACGGTGGCTGAATAGTTAGCCCGCCTGCCTCCCACCAAGGCGAACCGGGTTCAATCCCTGGCCGGGTCACCGGATTCCC
The DNA here is from genome assembly GCA_029891345.1 of Dryococelus australis. Classification (NCBI taxonomy): domain Eukaryota; kingdom Metazoa; phylum Arthropoda; class Insecta; order Phasmatodea; family Phasmatidae; genus Dryococelus; species Dryococelus australis. The sequence goes on from CM056999.1 coordinate 61,901,740, forward strand.
GCAAGTGGAAATCGTGCCGGACGATGCCGTTGGTCGGCGGGTCTTCTCGGGGATCTCCCGTTTCCGCACACTCCTTCATTCCGGGGCCGTTCCATATTCACTTCAATCACCCTCAACGGCTCTCAAGACCTCGCTGTTAAGAGCCGCTCAAATCTCTTATCACCACTCACTCACTCACTCACTCACTCACTCATCATTCACTCTGCATCAGAAGAGAGGAAAACAACCCGTCGCTGATTTATTCTTTGAATCTAACCCATTACCTCGCTAGGTGGGATAAAAACATTTACGCCGCTACACCGAATTTTATAACAGCTAGATTTATCGGGGGAAAAAGTTAAATTGGTAACAGTGCTCACGTTGGAGCTAAGCTACTCCAATCCTCGGCGCGCGGGGTATATTTCTGACAAAGCTATTCTGAAATGAGGAAGCAGGAGAGGGTATCGCGTCACCCCACGCGGCGGGGCAGGTCGACGGCGACAAGATGGAAGTCATCGCCAGCCTCTTGGCTCCCGGATCACGGCGCCGGAGCGGTGTTGGCTAAACCGTTACCTCGCCTTCAGCCAACAATGGAGACGCTGTACCGCAGCGCCCGCCCCGAGCTCTGCCGGATATTACTCACATCACAAATCCTGCCACGCGTCGCTCAAGACGTGCCGACAGCCACGCGCAGGTGCTCTCCAGCAATCTCGCTATAAACAGCTCAACAAACAAAAAATTGAAGAGGCTTGTTAAAATGGTTACAATGGACACTAAAGTCTGTTCATTACAAATTGAGCATTTCTGAAATGAACATTAGAAAAATGTCACTGCCCTTGCCACATATATTTTAATGTGCACACTGAGTGACATTCGCCCAGTAAAGTTGGTAACGATGGATGGAAAGTAGTTCCATATCTTACCGTCTTATAAAAAGTGTTTGGTAACCATTTGTTATAACTTAGATTATTTTTTTCGTTTTCTGTTTTTTTTTTTATGCATCGAAGTGCAAAAATGAAGCAAGTTTCCCTAATCACTTTCTAATAATTTCACAGTTTCACTTGACCCACGCATGAATAAAGTGCTGTGGCCAGTGGCAATGTTAATTTTACGTAAGGCGGGAGAAGACACACCGTGCATACAAGTAGATCTTAAGCAGGGATTTCAAAAGTGCTAATTTTACTGTGAACAGCCTATACAATAGAGTCGTGCACGCTGAACTCCTGAACTTGCAACGGAGATAACACAAGCCTGCGCACGGACACAAAGTTTTGTACATCGCCATACAGTCCGCCCGACCTTGTAGTGCTAGCTAGAGAGGATATGGTTACCACACCCATATAAGCGACGACAACCTGCCTCACAAGTCGTAAAGTGGAGACAGCGAAGTTGGGTAGCGGCCAACACGCACCCCATTGGTAACCTGTAGACGGCTGCGGAGTATGCAACCATTCGCAAAGGGGAACTGCACTGTACATAGCCGCTTATACAGAGAGATTCGCGAGGAGTTACCGCCCCTCACAGAGCATATTCCGTACATCATTTGTAGCAAAATATATCATATAAATGTGGGTCCTATTCCCAGTATTTACAGAGTAATTCGACAATCAGCAAACTCACCCTACAGTGGAAAGGTGTTTGCAACAATGTTTCGTCATCAATGTGTGGTGTGGTGTCCTGCACGATCAACTGATTGGGCCATTCATTTTCCCGGAACGCTTGACTGGAGTGGGGTATCTGCAAATTTTGAAAGAAGAACTGCCGCTGTTACTTGAGGATATGATATTCCGTTAGCAGGGATATAGTTATTGTATAATCCGTATGTCCAATAAACCCCATCTTGTACTGTTGTGCTCTACCTAGTCACAACTCATTATTTAGCTACGCCCATACCCCATTTCAGGTATGAATTGACAAGAAAAGCTAATTCGTAACAGTACATGAAGGTTATTTTTGTCAGGTTCTGTACACTGAAAGGCTTAGTGCCCAATGATCTCCCTTCTGGGTAACTGATCACAAAGTGAGTGTGTGCATGCGCACGTGGTGCCTGCAGTTTTTTCATACGTGTATATTTCACATTAAACATACTCTTTTTTTTCTCACGATAGCAAGTTTATTAACTGGGGATTGCGCAGGCCGATGCGACTATATACGTTACTTCTTCTCCTAGTACTTCCCATGCAGTATTGGTCGTATGATCTAGAAGTCGGACTGGCGACCGAAGGGTGGTCGGTTCGAAACCGCACGCTTTTAGCATTTTTTGAGTTCCGAAACAGGTACCAACTAAAAAAAAAAATTGCAGCATTCCTGGCGGCCATCGTTTGAACTCACCTCCCCGACGCTAGCACACCTCTGCAGGCGACGAGTGAACCAGCCAACACACAAAATGGCCGCATCGATACTAGCGCTCCTAGTTGCGAATGGTCGAACCTCCAATACTTTGGAGGCGGGGGCGGGAATCAAAGATGGCTGCCCACAGCAGACGATGTCGGCGGTGATAGAGGATGCGAAAAGCAAGAGAGGGAGGAAAGGGGTGGGAAACAAGAGGGAGAAAATAGAGGAGGCCGGAAGGAATATGAGAAAACCGAAAGGTATAGACCAGACGATAGAGAAACAGGATGGAATGGGGGAAAAAAATAGCATCTGAATGACAGAGCTTGAGGAAAAAAAGAGGACTGTAAGAGCACGAAGAGATTGGAAGGGATAATTACGCAGTAGGGAAAAATATAAATTCCGAGGGGAAAAAGGGAAATTCAAGATGGCCGCCATTGTATAAGGAATTACAACAAAGCAGGATGTTCCGGCGTGATGTAATCTAAGATTTCCGCTGTGGCGCCGCAGCCCGCAGCCCCAGCCCTTGCGCCAGAAAGCATCATTTCATTCTACTTTTACTACGGTCTATATAGAGTACCATTAAGATTTTTTTAAAAACTGGATTAATAAAACTTCCGCAGAAATACACAGCAAATAATATGAATTTAAAATATACGCTTTATATTAATAACTATTTCCATTTTAGTAGTCCTTCGTGTCTGAATTTCTCGCGAACCCATCCGAAGCTAGAGCCGGGTAACGCTTATATAGCGAGAGGGCAGAACGTGTGAAGTTACTGACCTACCTACAGAGAGCATCGAAAGTCGTGATGCAAGAGGCAGTAACCCACTATAATCACGAGGCATCATCGCCTTTCGACTTTCCACGCGTAACCGCGACATGGCTGCAATCATCACAGCTATCAACCGCGCCGCAGGATACGTACGAGCGTGGTGCAGAAGTGAAACGGACGATGTACACGGCGCAACTCCAACCCCGCCCAATGTCGGATAGTCGTCCGCCAATCAGCGAGCGGTAACGTACTCGCGAGCCGGCAGCCCTGCCAGTAGGTGAGCTTCGCGCACACATTCAGCGAATGGGTATGGTCACATCAAAAGAACCACCACACCATTTCGCGTATGGGTATTTATCTACGCTGAGACCAAGCACAAATTTCCTTATACGTATATAACAAAACCCATTTTATAGTCCATTCACGGTTACTTCCTATGTTTCTTAAGCCTTTATAGAGTTCTACTTCCGGATATTCCCCGTCTAATGCAAACGGAAATTACACCAGAGAGACAAAGCACAACATTTGTGCGCACTCACTGTAATAATATTTTACATAATAAGTGAAGTGAAGTGAAGATATTTGGGCCGATGAGGGTGATTGAGGTGAGTATGGACCAAAGCCGGAATGAAAGGGTGGGGGGACGGGAAAACGCCGAGAAAACTCGCCGACCAGCGGCATCATCCAGCATTATTCCCACGTGCGAAAGTCAGGGAGTGGCACGGCCGGGGATTGAACCCGGCTCGTCCTTGGTGGGAGGCGAGCAGTCTAACCACTCAGCCACTGCAGCACCTGTAAAACGCTTGTGATGCATTGCGAAATTAGGAAAGAACCAAACACGTCATACATAGGATGATTTTTCAATGGTTTTATTCAAAAAGCAAGAATAAACTGCGAATATAGACTATACGATACCGTCTGTGTGACACTGTGGGGAGTAAAGACACCCGATTTTCACGAGAAAAAAAAATATATTTACGACTAGGGCCTAGTTGTACTTCATATCTCTCTAGCTCAGATGAATTTTATCGTAATTTGATGGTTTCCACGTCACAAGTTTTAGGCGTCTGCACGCGAATCGCAGAAGTACAGTATTAAAGTTACCTAATTCTGATTCGCCAGTAAAATACGATTTTATTTTTTTAAACCGGCAAGAAGCAAAATACATCTGCTGGTACGTCCGTGTAAAAGCTATTCGCGGTAAAGTGAGCACTTTTTAAAGACCTGCTAAATCTTTCCTTTCATCCAATTTCTAAGACCTGCTAAATCTTTCCTTTCATCCAATTTCTAAGACCTGCTAAATCTTTCCTTTCATCCAATTTCTATCTTTCCACCAATATTTAATAATAACATTGCCATGTAACTAATAAACACATTGCATACATTTCACCACTATCAAAAGTTAACATCTGTGGCTGCAATAAAATATATTTCTTAACGCTTAACGCCTAATGTGAGAGCCTTAAAAAGTACTCACTTTACCATGAACAGCCTGAAAAGTATGTGCGTAAATCGTGTCCATAGTGAGGAGTAGGGAGAGATGTTTTTCGCGAAAAGATCTCAGGACCAGTTATACTTCAAGACACTTTTGTTCATATGCGACTTCGCGGTTGGATGAATTTAAATGTCGCGTGCATCAAGTGTATGTCCACGAATCATGGATGTTCAGTAGCGGAGTACTTTATTACGGTTTGTCCAGTCACAGAGAAACATGTCTTCTTAAGAAGACACGCGGTTAATAACCAAAGGAAGTCGTGGTTGTGGACGTAGGATATTGAAGTCTAGCATGGTCATACATATTTCCGGGGAAAAACATCTGTCCGTAGTGATAAGTAAATACCTGAATAATCAGCGGATTCATTTTGGGATAAGCTAGAATTCAAATCACGTGCGTTTATACAACTTTAGCCATTGGTCTACACGGTGTTTGACACCTCCTGGAGAACGGTTTCCAATTGTCGCCTTCCACTGTGACAGTAGACAACCAATGTGTAGAGACCTGAAAAATTCGTGAGTTCAATGACTTCCACGTTAGACTCTACAGTCTTATGTACAAATGTGCCGATATCAACTGCACATTGGTTGTTTGCTGTCGCAGAGGAATGCGGCGATTGGGTTATTGCTTCCAAGAGGTGTCGGACACCGAGTGGACCAATGGCTAACGTTATATATAATACGCGTGTTTTGACTTCTAGCTTGTCCCAAAAGGAATCCGCAAATTCTTCAGGTCTGCACGTATGTGTAGGGTCACCTGTTTTTTTCGCGAAAAGATTCCGCGACAAGTTGTACTCCAAAACACGTTAGTTCAGGACCAGTATCGCGGACGTTCATTGTAAAGGTAACTTTATTCTAATAGGCATCGTCGAAAAGAAGATATTTTCTCACGCAGACAAGCGGCCAATAGCGAAAGGAATTCGTAAACTTGCACGTAACAAGTTGAAGTCTAACTTGTGCATAAATATTTTCGCGAAAAACAGGCGGCCCTACCAATGTGCAGTTGATATATCGGAATATTTGTACACAACATTGTAGAGTCTAGCCTATAAGTCACTGAACTCGCGAATTTTTAAGGTCTCTAGTGATGAGTCGTTGAAATGCTCATTTGAGCAGGAATAGTGAGAACTTGTATTGGTTGGGCTGTCAGCTGACGAGGAAGTTACACAGGTGCTGATTGGCAATCGACGTTCCAGCACGGTGCTTACCAGTGGCGCCATTATGGTGGCGTGTGCGCCTGGAAATCATGGTATAAACGACTGTTTTACCTCGTGTTCATAAGTGCCCTGGTGTCACGTAATTTGTACGGAGGCCTTGACTGAGGACAATGGGAGATGCTCATTTACGTAGAAGGAAGGAAATTCACACCTGCACCTGAGTATCTGCTGCACGCATGGCGTAAACTACGTGCACAGATGGGCAGCGTCATGAGGAAAAGTTGCTGTCACTGACGAATCCTAGTATAGGCTGTTATCGGTCAAATGAGCACTTTTGAAAGCCTTGCTTAAGATCTACTTGTATAGAGATTGTATACACTTCCGCCTTATGTAAAAATAACATTGCCGTGGACCTCACCACTTTATTCATGCGTCAGTCAAGTTAAACTGCGAAACTATTAGAAAAGTAAATATTGTACAAATCTGCACTTCGATGCATTAAAAAGAAAAACAGAAAGTAAGAGAAATAATTTAAGTTATCGCAAATGGTTACCTAACACTTTTTATTCGACGTTAATATATGGAACTATTTTCCCCTCCATCGTTACCAACTTTACTGAGCACATGTCACTCATTGCGCCCGTAATATATATACCGGTAGTGGCAGTGACTTTTTCTAAGGTTGGTTTCAAAAGTGCTCTCTTTATCGTGAACAGCCTTTATCTAGGCACCCGTTTTTCGCGAAACGATTTCAGGACAAGTTATGTTCCAATGCACTTCAGTTTAGAACAAGTTTTGTGATTGGATCATTTGAATTGTTACGCGTCGTATCTATCTGCCGGCGAATCACGGGTGGTCAGTATCGGAGAAACTTAATTCTGATTGGCTCACTCACGTAACAGGCTGTATGTAGGAACACAAAGTCAAGCGGCCAGTAGTCAAACGAAGCCTGCAAGTGTGCGCATGGAATATTGAAGTCTAGCCTCCGCGTAAATATTTTCGCGAAAAACAGGCGGCTCTACTAGTATCCATTACACAGATTGCGAGGGGATTAACCAAGAGGAAAAGGTCCTGCCACATTACCTAAACAATTACAGAAAACACTGTCCGTGGTGATTAACTTTCGCTCATACCCGTGAGATTTTCAAAGCCATTCTCTAATGTTGGTGAAAGATACATTATTGTTAGAGACCTGTAAAATTAGTGTTATTATTTGGAGACACGTAGAACTTTAAACACAGTGTACCTTGGCAATGCGTTTTTCACTGGACTACACTTTATTAACTTGCCTTGGGTAACTCTGCGCCAATAAATGAACACTTCACAGTTGTGTGCCCCAATCACGTGCAGTTCAGTCAGAAAGGGCGTGGCTTCACATCTATGATGCAGCCAATGGAGAAATGACGCCGGCTTCAGTATATACAGTAATGTGAAGTTCAGCCTGATGCCAAATAATAACGCGAATTTTGCATGTCTCTTAACTATTGTCTTTGCTGTCACCACACGCTAAACACTACATAGACTTACTATTATTTCGTTTATGTTAAAGAAAACTATTCATGATCGTCTTAATAATGTTCCTCGTGTTAATTCACACACCCGCAAACTAGCTTCTCCAGCGCTATTTTACCTACAGAATACTAGATTTGCATAGGTATGTGCTGCGTTAACACTTCCATTCCCATGTTAATTTATGATTTCTGGTGTTGCAAAATATAAATTTTATAGTGCGTGCTGTACTTAATCTGGAGAAGTACTTGTTTCTTTATTACAACTATGATAATCTGTATGATTTGTATTCGGTGATTAGTGACATGAACCAGTCATAATGTAGAGCTGTAGCACCATTTACGAGTGCTTGGACGATCATTGGCCACTGAACCTTTCAGTGTACAGCAGCGGTCAAATATAATCTTCCTGTGCAACAGGCAGGCGATTGTCTATAGCGACGTAAAAGGGTAAAGAGTGCGCATAATTTAGACTTCGTGTCAGTTGTGGTGTTAATATTCTCATTCTCTAGCATTTGTCCAATATCCTTATTTGTAGGGACCTGCAAAATTCGCGGTATTTTTTGGCATTAAGCTAAAATTCACTGTTCTGTATATACTCGGACCGGCGTCGTTTATCCATTGTCTGCTGTCCAGATGTGAAGTCATTCCCTTTCTGACTCAACGTTGTACATGACTGAGGGGCACACTATCGTGAAGTGTACGTTTATTAGTGCATATTTACCGGGAATGTATCAAATAAAGTATGGCCCAACGACAAACGTATCGCAAAGGTAAAAGTGTTTTAAGTTCAGTCTGCCCTCAAATAATAACGCAAATTTTGCAGGTCTCTACTTATTTGTTACACTATATCGCGAAGCCCTTCTGTTTTATGCAGTGCTATATAGAGTTTATCATTACAACTAGACTTCCTGAGGTAGGCCACTATAATTTTTGGAATTATCTTTTCGGTAATCTATTTCTCGTCTCTCTGTCATTTTCACTATCGTGATAATCTCTCGTTATCTGCTAACATGTTCCGTATTGCCACAGAATTATAAAATGAACTATTTTCGCTCCCCAAATGGATTAATGTAATCAAACATCGTCCTTCCTACTTTCGGCACAGCTACAAATGTATGTACAACTTAGTAAAAATCACTCCTCAATTTATTTTGTGCGTAAGACGATCAAATGGTTCTTTTTCTGATATACATAGTATTTTTATGGCTCCATTTCATTCAAGTTTCCTAATGAGTATCTGATTTTCTAGTCCAATTATACGTAATTTAGTTTTTTACAATATAATATTAGATTTACTCACAATTATTTTTAAGGTTGCATTTTAAATAGGATTGGCTGATTTTTTACATTCATCCTGTGTGTCAACGAATTTCAACATTTTGTAAATTACTTCCTACTTTTGGGAATACATATTTTTCTCATGTATCGTTAGTAAAATTAAAGGTTTATTTCTATAAAGGTAACTGATACTTTAATAAACCTTGAAATACAATTTACGTAGCTACCTTCGCAGTGCTCAACCAGAGTTTCCAAGTACCCAGAGGCAAAATGCCCCTTTTATACGGGCATACTCAAGTGCTGATTGACTACGCGAGGATCTGGAAACGAGCATTGTATCTGATTGGCTACTGCGTGCTGCAAAAGGTTCCATATTAGCTGGATTACCAGCTGGCGGGTACATTACCAGGTAGCTTACTTATTGCTGTTACATGCTGCTGGTCAGTGGCGTCGTTTCTCTGACGTGTGTGGCTCGACTTTGTAGAATAAGCGGCTATCCCGCCTCTGCATTCTTATTTACTCTGTGGCTCAACGCTTGTTGCAGAATGAATCCGCGAGATTTCCAGGTCTCTAACAATCAGGTACAAATATTTGCATAGAAACATGAAAAGTAAGCTTCTATAATGAAATATTTTCAGTAATGACCCTGACACTTCTGTTACAACACTAAAACAAATAATTTCTGTGTAAGCGGTGATACAGCTTATTAATGCCATGCAAGCCGCGCCACTGCAAAGTATAGCACTTGTGCGGCGACTGTAGCAGGAAAATATTGCTGCGCCTCCACTGCAATCAGACGACAGGCAAGAGATGAAGTGCCAAGTTGGTTTCAAAAATAAGTAGAGTTATACTAAGGGTAGAACTACGTTCAGTGCCGTTGGATGTTGCTGTGGTCTGTCCTGAGAGGATCAGGTCACGTATTAATTAGGGGGATTATTAGGTAGTCAGATGAATAGAGCACTCCAAATACAAGTTATTACTTTTATTCAATATCCAACATCAACTACAAATCTCACAAGGATCGCCTGACGGCGTTACTTTACAAATAGTTATAACTTGAACGACTGCGGCTCGAGTCCGTACTAAAGTCAATATCAAAGTCAACTGAGGTGCTCCTTGACTCTTATGGAGACTGAATTAGTGCCACGAGTATTCCTAATACGTCGCGACCTAGGACGCCCTACAGGAGTTATAATTACCCTGTTAATAGCGTCGTCGACTTCGGGCAGACCTCCTCGACGGTGGCAGCAGTCTGGAATCGAAGGGAGACCACGGGCCAAGTGATCCTCTCCGGGAGTCGTCCTGCTGGCATATGGATTCAATATGGCCGCCATCGCCCCAGCCTTATATAGACCCGACCTCGGGCCTCATTACCTTTCCTTGGCGGGGGTGTTTTCTAAACAGCCGAGGTCGCGCCATCCTGCGCTCTCGCACGTCGCCTGCCAGCCCTGGCTACTGGTGACCACACCAAGACCCCCCCCCCCCCTCAACAAGAAATTCATGCGTCCCCGCATGACAGTATGGGACCATCTGAAGATTGGGAAGGTATTGAGTGAGGCCGGGTCGGTGAAGAGTTGGGCGGCTCAGCGGCAAAAAGGTTGGCCCATGTGCCATCCGTATGGGGTTGAATATTGCCTCCGGAAGAGGTCTGTCTTGTGCGCGGCAGCCGTCAGGGTTTTACTATAGTATGTCCATCGCGCACTTATTTGACTTTCTCCCTAGGCCGCTGTCAGTCGTGCGATTAGGGATATCGTTTACAATAAATGTAAAAGCACGGTTAATTTTTTTTTTAATTTGCCGCTATTGAGCTACATTAAAAATTGTTACCTTCATTATTGTGACTAGAATAAAATCATGTACATAGTGGTATGTTATGACATACAGACAACATGAGCAATAAAAAGTTACTTTGGACATTTAATAAATAATATTATACATTTATGCATTGCATTTTCAGGTAGTTCTACATTATTAGGTACTTTGAAATATATATAGTTTAATATAGAACATGTTACATTAAAGCATTTCATAGACAGCATGTTATGACGTACTTATATATGCTACTTTGAGAATAGTGTTACGTGCTGTAGCTGGCGCCAACTCAGCTGCCCCGCGCCGTAATAGGCGACACACCTCGCCCTCCCCTCTTCCTGCAACGATGCGCTCGCGGCCTCTTCTGATCTCTCCTCCCCCCCCCTTTTTTTCTTAGAATCCCGTGAATGCCGACAGCGGCGATACTTGCTGACGTCACAGACCTCCTCTCGCCTGCTAGAGTTTCCGATACGTTTAGCGACGACGCAAGAATGTTCTGGTGAGACTGGCTGGCACCTCAGCCCTCCGCGACGCATCACACGAATTGAGGAAGATTCTAGGTGGCGGCCTAAGACACTATATATACTGCCGCAACCCAGCGGCCGGCAGTCTTTGACGGAGGCCACCTGGCGAGTGTGCGCGAGCGAATAGAATTGTGGACGACGACTGGAGATTGCGGGACATGCGAGTGTGGGTGTTCGTGGCTTGAATGGACGAGAGAGTGTGAAACCGACGAGTGAAGCCTACTGTGCGTGAGGGTGCTTGGAGGACTCTTAGAACATTGCGACTGGCGGGGCATGGACTAAACTGAGGTGGGACTGAATGGAAGTGTGACACTGATTTTATTGTAAATATTCGAACTGTCAAATATGAACGCATAAATTATAAAATAATTGAATCGGTTGATACACTGTCTATTGGGACTGATCTTTAATTATTTAATTTCATTGATTTCTTTGTCGTAATTATAAATGTTATTAATTGGTGTCAATTGTGAACAGTAAGTGATTTCAATTTATTGTGAGAATTTGAGTTCAGAGAACTTTGCTGAGTTTTTGTAAATAAAATAAGGAAATTATAATTAATTCTTTAATTTGATTAAGACCTCCACCCTTAATGAATTTGTTATAGCCCACTCAATTTCTAGAGAGAGAAATCGTAACAATACGAACAAGAGAAAAACCATATACATTTTATGCATTTCGTTTACGTCTAATGTTATGACGTACTGAAACCTTGTAACATTGTTATAATACAAAGTATATACATACAAGTATGATTTCATCCGTGAGTTAGGGTATTTAAAACTTTTATAATGTGTGCGCCAGCACAATGATATTCGGCCGCTATGGCTTCGTGTAATACTGGAATTTGAAGGATTGTATTATGCAAAGAAAATCCACCGGCGCCGACCGCTTAAGGTATTTGGGAATTAGGAAAATTACGTGCACAATTTTATGAATTACAAGTCCACCATAGCGCCATGTGAGATGAAGTAATGATTCTATACATATTACGTGGAACTGTAGAATTCAGTTAAATCATGATTTTATACAACATTATTTTGCCTTAAGAATTAAATTTAAATGGCAGTCATACTTCTTGACGTGAACTAAATGTATGAAAAAATTGGTATCTTATATTAACACGCTAATCTCTGCGTCTAGCTGCGGATAACTGGAATTAAAAATTTTATTCATATATATATGTATATATATATATATATATAAGGATCCTGATATATCTTAATTATATTTCACTATGATCAATATGGCGTGATCGCCGTACGGATTTTCCGCCTGAGTTCCTCTCTAGAGCTCAAATCGCGAACTAATCTGTAGCAGTCCTGACTGCTGGCGTACTGTACTATTATAGGCTGTTCACGATAAAGTGAGCACTTTTTAAGGCCCTCCCAACAGGCACTGACCACTAATAAATATATCTTATTGCAGCCTCAGGCATTAAATTTTGATGGTGGTGAAATGTATACACTGTGTTTATTGGTCACACTGCAATGTTTATATTAAAAATCAGCAGGAAGATGGAAATGGGATGAAAGGAAAAATTTATAAGGGCCTTAAAAAGTGCTCACTTTACCGTGAACGGCCTATACCAGTGCAGACTGTTATTGCGCAAACGGGTTCAGTAACTTGGGGAGCTTGAAGAATGTGCTGGCGTCGCATCGAGTACATTCATGGTGTGCGGACAGTTTATAGCACGTGAAAAAATCTTTTTGCAAGTCTTATGTGCCGTGGGGCACATTGCGTATTGATCACAAAAGCTTTTATCTTCCATCTTTGTTCATGTCTGACTAGACAGCTTTCTCCAAGAAAATAGATATTTAGACTAGCTTATAATAAAGCAATCCTATGGCTACCAGCCTAACCACAAAACTGGACGAACTTGCGTAATTGAAGTGTTCCTGGGACATAACTGAGAACACAGAGTTATGTATTAGGTTCTTTGACTGGACACATAATTAACAGTCGGCAAGTTCGCATGCAAAATTTTCCACTCTTGATTTAACATATCGTTATTAGAATAGGGGATGCCTTCCGTCAAAGATAATTGTGTTGCCTCGAACTGGATACTCTTAAGCCAATGGGTAGGTTAAAACAGCATGGGCGACTGCAATGATAAGGCTTCTTATATGTACTCGTGTCATGTGCTTAATTATTGTAACCTTTGTTAAGGGTGACCTTGCATTCAATGGTAGAACTGTAATTTAATAGAGCAATATCCGCTGATGCTGTAATAGCGTTATATGAATAATGCGTCTAATCAATCTATGTAATTTGTAATACAATGAATGAGCTATAGTGACTGTACTTGATTCGCACACACTGAACAAACTTACACGTGTTCTAGATATTTTAATTTAATCCGCCTCCTTAGGACAACTTACCACACGTGATTCTGACGTGTTTAGATATTAAATACATACCCCGGAGTTGATTGTTTTCCACGGCTTCTGCCCTGGTAATGTGAGCAGACATGTTTACAGCAATTATTCTTTTGGCAAGTCAATTGTGCAAGATTCATTTTTAAAGAAATACGGTGTTTTTGTGGTTTGGAAGAACAGCCACGTAAACTGAGTACTTTTAAAGCGGTACTTGTACTTTTATCATTATCTTAGGTGGCGAGAAAGAACATTCTGTTATAGGAACAGAGTAATATGTTATGATTTTATTAATTGGAATGCTAAGTTTTAAATTCATTTGACTAATTTTTTGTTTCCAATTTCAAAAATTATCTACTTAAAAGTGACCTTGAGACCGCTTGTAGAGGTAAAAGGTTGTTCTGACACACTTTGATGTACGTATTTAAACTGATTTCTGTTATTATGTTATTAATTAAATCTAAAATTATTCCTACCATCATCTAACTTTGTACTTTTTCGACACTTCAATTTCCTTCTCTTGTATATTAAAATTACTTGTAATTGATTGAAATTGATTGGAAATAAAGTTAATCTTCACGTCGGCCTGGTTTATAATTTCTGCCACGCTATGGGTGGTAAAATTTAAATAGTTAATGGAAGCTCTTACATTACTCTGGATTTCATTCATCTGTACTGCTAACATCTCCTCTTCATTAGAATGTATTGACTTTAATTGATGTGTAGTTACGACGTCCCGACCTAGGGCGCCCTACAGGAGTTATAATTACCCTGTTAATAGCGTCGTCGACTTCGGGCAGACCTCCTCGACGGTGGCAGCAGTCTGTGAGTCAAAGGGGGACCACGGGCCTAGTGATCCTATCCAGGAGTCGTCCTTCTGGCGTCTGGATTCAAGATGGCCGCGAGCCGCCATCGCCCCAGCCTTATACAGGGCCGACCTCCGGCCTCATTACCTTTCCCTGGCGGGGGTGTTTTCTAAACAGCCGGGCCGGCTCGCCGAGGTCGCGCCATCCTGCGCTCGCGCACGTCGCCTGCCAGCTCTGGCTACTGGTGGCCACACCAATGTGACACAGTCACACGAAAGAATAAAGACTGCGCATGAAGTACGACCAAACTTTTATCAACTCCTGCTATTATTACCTATTTGTGCTATTTTCGGACATGAAATTCACTTCTGAGTAAATAGGAATTTTACTTCCACTATCCCTAAACCACACAGCAGAAAATAAACGCCTCACTTAAATTAAACTACTGCCACTATCAGAAGCTTAAAGAGAAGGTTTCGTTTGTGCGTTCGTCGCATGCGATTACTGCATGCAGTGGCTGCATGCAACCAACGAATATGGTGGGGTTAGTTTGGTTTGTGCAGTAGACGCACGCGATTGTGACAGCAGTCGCTACATACAACAATGGATCATGTGAAGACACATATGTGATTGTGCGTTTTAAAACGAGGAGTGGAGGAGTGTGTGATACGAATTATGCTAGAACCCCGGAAAAGGAAGAGAACTGATGTTACGTACTTATGAAGACATGAAGAAGGATACCAAATCAACTTAATAACAAAATATCTTACGCAGTTTTTTTTTCTCTCTCTCTCTCTCTTCTCTCTCTCTCTCTCTCTCTTCTGAGTGCTAGTAAAGAGGACGTCGAGAAATCTCCTTTACGAACAGTACGGAGAGTAATTGCACCACAAGAAAAACTAGCTGTCACATTAAGGTAAGTGTGAACACTAATGTTACAACTAACATTTTATGCTCTGACAATAAGTTCAAAAATAATAGTTTGAAATATTATTTTATTCATTACACTAACAAAAATATGTGTATAGTACTCATTATGAAAAAATTAAAATTTACACCGTAACCCTGAAAGAACAGAATTGTGTACTTAATTAGATGAATTTGTCCTCAATCTTCAAATCGGATTTGTGGCATCAGAAATGAAAACAATATTGTCCACACTCAGCGCCTCGGTATTGGCTCGATGTTCCAGTTCAATCACTATTTGTAGGGATTTCAATTTTGCTTGTGATTGTAAATGCGTTGGAAGTTTTTTCACAGATACTGCCAGACTCTTGTAAAATAAATCCACGTCATCTTCTTTTGCACCAGTCCTGCTGATCGCCTCCATCAAACTGTCCCTTTGTTCTTTGGATTGTTGAAGGAGACGTTATAAGGTGTCTCTCTGCATCACCTTTCGTTTACTTCCGTGTGAACTTGTGCTGGTACTTGCTGTACTACTTTGTTCACCTTCAGATCCAACAGTTTCATCTTCCATGCTGACAGAATCAACCACTTCTTGTTGTGTTTCCTCGGGATCCGACTCATACATCCTCATTTGTTACACTTGTCTGTGTGCACCTCTCCGACTGAACATAATTTAGGAAATCTAAGTACGGGACTAACGCCCATGTGCGCTTAGCACGGGCCGCAGAGCCACTACCTAATTTATTGCCTTTTTCCAGGTGTTTCCACGTATCTCTGATTGATCGTCATTTTTCTTGCAATCTTGTCCTGAAACAGAGTGAGCATCACTTCATTAACACATTATTGTATTATATAAACTGAAATCTAACGTTTACCATATGATACTAAAATTACCAACAAACATTAATCTATTTTATTGCAGGTTTATGGCAACTGGAGAATCTCTCCATTCTCTGATATATGCATTTCGAATATCAGATTGTTATATCAGTGTGATTGTCACCGAGGTGGTTTCAGCAATTTGCAGAAAACTTCTTCACATTCTCATTCCTATGCGCTCAGAGAATGCTTGGCGAGCAAATGCAATTGAATTCTGGGAAAGGTGGCAATTTCCAAATAGTGTTTGGGCTGTGAACGGGAAAGATGTCCGAATAGTATGTCCTTAAAATAGTAGTTTCCAATTTTTTAATTATATATATATATATATATAATTATTAATTTTTTTTTTGTACTGACGTTGGCAATTGTAGACGCAGATTGAAAATTTGTAAGGGTTGATGTGGGCTCTTGTGGAAGAAAAGGCGATAGTGGCATATTTGCCTATTCAAGCATAGGAAATAAATTATATAATGACACAGTTAATTTTCCACCAGCCACAACATAGCCCGGTTCGGACAAAGTTGTGCCATTTGTAATTGTTGGCGATGAAGCATTTCGGCTACACAGAAATCTTATGAACCTTTTAATAAGAGACAAGCCAAGGAGGGCTTTGAAAAGGCAATCTACTCGGGCTAGACGAGTATCGGAGAATGCATTTGATCTATTGACACAGATTTTCAGAATTTTTCACTCTCCAATTGCAGTTACGCCACAAACATGTGACATGTTAATCTTAGCCGCTTGTTGTCTACACAATTTAATTCGAGAGGACTCTCCAGCAAATTTACCTGGCAATAATGCAACACAACCAACAGCACGCTTAACAAATATGACACCTCTCTATAGAACTGGACGGTTCGCTCACGCAGCAGGTATTAATGTTCGAAACACGTTGAAGGACTATTTTATCAATGAGGGCAGAGTCGAATGGCAAGACAAAGTGATAAGCACAAACTAAACTTACAACACGTGGAACATTAACATTGTTTTCCCGTACTTTTGAAGTACTGTTACATGAATGCTGAACATGTTATAACTGATATGTAATTTTTTACGATTGTAAAGATATAATTACAGCAATATGAATGTACATAATGCAAAATCATCAAATACTGTTATATAAACGCTGCATGTGTTATGCTAGGAATGTAATTTTTATGGTTGTAATATATAATTACAATGCTATGAATGTATACTTTTCAAAATTGTCAAATACTGGTACATGAATGATGAGCACGTCATGATTAATATGTATTTTTCATGGTTGTAAACATATAATTACAACACTATGAATGTATATAATGCTAAATTGTCAATACTTTTATTAATAAATAATAATATGAACATTTCATTACTTGCCTGTTTTATTCTTCGATTGTGACGCTATGTTTTCCCATATATTATCTCGCAATACCACATCTTTGTAGTCTTTATTTGAAGGATCATAAACATCCCTTGAACTGAAATCAGTTCTATGAGTTTCGCATCCTCGTCTTTGCAAAATCCAATTACTTCACGAAATAGTCAGCTAAGCACAATATATAAACAACCACTTCGACGCGTGCGATCGCTGCAGGGTACTGGTTCCAACAGCAGTCGTCGCACCAGTCGCATGCGATCTCTAGTGTTCGTCGCACTAACGAAACCACTTCCAGTGAATTCCATTCGACGTTTCATCGCAGTGACGCATGCAGACACTGCACGCAGTAATCGCATGCGACGAACGCACAAACGAAACCGCACAATTCACCAAAACCCGCAGCGCTGCACAAGCGCTTTGACTAATGAGTGCGCCCATTGTTTCTCGTAGTGCAGTTTAAAACAGGGGGCCGCGGAGGCTGAGCGGCCCCCTGTTTTAAACTGCACTACTTAGCAGTACGGCCATCCAGGGTGTTCAATTCTATCATGACTACTACAATTTAACAAACAGTATATTAGTATATAGATTCACAACATATATTTTTTTTTTGTGGGAGGGCGGCTGTTCGTCTGGGCGTCCGTAATTTAAGCTACAAATTCTATTTCTATTCAAAAGCATCATTCACACTTCCTAGTAAGGCGGTGAACTATTCTGCCCGACCGAGACAGCTCCTCGACGGGTATCCTTTCGGCCGCCTCCCGTTTCGCCACCCCCGCCGGAACAGACCAGGGACCGGGATTCCCACGAATCCGCCCACGCGACCAGACGCCGTCGAGGCCCGCACACAGCTAACAGGCCTTTCGGCCGGTCCACCATGGCACCCAATGGTCGAATGGCCCCGCCACGAACCCGAAGGGCCCCAGCCCCCTCCCTATTTGTACTATTCTATTTTGTTCTTTTTATTCTTTCCCCTCGCCCACCGTTTGCTCCAACCTAAGCATCGTCCAGGACATCGAAGTACCCCTTCTGGACACCCAGGCCTACGTTTCCCGGCGGGCGAGGGAATTGAGCTCCGCTCCTACGACACCCCCCCTTTTTTTTCCTTTTTTTTTTTACACAGACATCAACCAACATATATAACAAATCTCAACCAACATATTATAACAAATCGCATCTTTCCCTCATTTAGATTTTCTTCTCCACAGTTCCATCCGTTCTGCTTTCATCCGTTTCAGATTTTCTTTCTTCTTCTCTTTCTTGCTGCTTCTCCTCCTCTTTTCCTCTCTTCTGTTGTTCTTCTACTATCCTCTCTATTCTCCTCCCCATTTTCTTTCCTCTTCTTTTTTTCTCTTCATCCGTCTTGTTCTATTTTTCTCCATATTTCCTTCAATTCTTCTTGTATTCATTTCAGATCTTGTGTTTTTCTTTATAACTTTTCCGTGTTTGGGGCTTTTCAATTTTTCTACCCCACTGTCATTCTGCAAAACTTCAATATTTACTGAAAATTCTGTTTCTTATCTAAAAGAGAGACTTATTTTTATTTAATTTAAACGATAAAACACTAGACAAACACAAACACTCACTCAATAATTCCCTTAGTTCCAGCACACTCTCATCCGCTCCCTAGACTACTCAGTTAAATCATCATTCATAGTTTTTACCAAATCATATATTTTACTAATACTTTCATTTATTAGTTCTACAATCTCCTTGTCATATATATATATGTTTTTGTAATGGCCATTTGTCATTAAAAGGTTTTAATTTCTGTTCTAATTCTTTCCTTTCTTCTTTAAACATGTCACCCAAGTACAGAACATGGTATACCGTCTGAGCTCCCTTTTCACATTGACAACTGTCGTCTTCTATTTTATTTATTTTAGCTAAATATTCTTTAATTTGACAGTGTCCCGTTATTACTTTCAATACATTATTTTTTATATTGCTTTTACTTTCGTACCATTGTTGTATATTTTTAATATAATTTTTAGTATTTAGGCCAGTTTCTGTTGCATCGTACTCTGTTTGCCAATTTATAACATTTAGTTTATAGATTTTTCTTTAATTAATTTTAACTAATAGATTGATTATTTCTAATTTTTTTTTCAATCCAAATATTATTGTGTTATACTATCTTATTATATGTATTTCCGTTGTATTCTATTTCGTATACTTCATTTTTTATTTGATCTATCATATTTCTATCTTTTATGCTATAGTATATTGGGATTTCTTTAGTAACAGTTATCGCGGATACATATGTGTTGTTGGTGTTAAATTCATTATTTTTATCTATACATATCTTTGTGATGCTTTTAGTACTCTTTTAGTGTGTATTTTCAATTTTATTTTTGTAACAACATATTGTACAATATTACGGTATAGTGTCTGATATATCATTTTCATATTCCATACCGTTTGTTTTAATTTTAAAAATATATTCTTAATTTTTTCGGTTATATTTTTAACCTGTGGGACAAACTTAATCTATTATCAAAAATAATGCCCAAGTATAATATTTCCTTTTTAACTTTTATTGTTTGTTTGTCACACTTTATCACTGGCGGTCTTTTATCTAATAATGCTTTTAAAAAGTATGGCAACTGTTTTCTCTACTGATAATTTAAGTTTTTTCTCTTTCATCCATATTAAAGTTTTATCCATTATTTTTTGTGTCCGTTCCTCTATTTCATTTATTGCATTACCATCTATCAAGCTTATACAATCGTCCGCGAATGCCACAACTTTTGTTTATACTATGTAATAGTTTATTACTAAATTCCATAGACTTGGCCCTATTACTGATCCTTGTGGACAGCCGCGATTTATTTCCATTTTTAACGTTATCTGATTATCTTGTACTATGTTCCGGTTATTCAAATAGTCCCATAAAATTTCCTATACATTTTTTCCTTATTGGTATTTTATTACTCTGTTCTTTAATATTTTTCCATGTCACTGTTGAAAATGCGTTGCTTATGTCTGTTGAAATGCCAATCAAATATTTTTGTACTCGTTTCTATTAAATTTAGTACCTTATTTATTGTCTGTTCGGTTGATTTTTTTTTCTCTAAATCCAAATTGGTTATAGTGAAGCGTTTTTTCTATTTCTGGATTAATTTTACTATATATTATCCTTTCGTATATTTTGCCCAATGTTGTTAAGAGACATATTGGTCTGTAGTATGAAACCCCTGTTTTAAATTTATTCTTACTCTTGTATAAAAATACAATCTTTCCTGATTTGCATATTTCCCGATGTCTGCTTAATGTATAGCAATTGTTTATAATTTTTGTTAGTGTTGATTTAATTGTTTCCCAGCTTTTATTTACTTCTTCGATTTTTATCTGATAGATTCCCAGTGCTTTTTTTAACGCTAGATCTTTTTATTGCATTTTCAATATCTACTTCTTTAATTTCTTCATATTCTTAATTCTCTTCTTCCAAAGTATGTATTTCTATTTCTTCTTCTGTTCCTTCGAGATTAGGTAGTAGTTTGTCAATCATAACTTTGTGTGTTTCCTTAATTGCTGCTGTGTATTTTTTCCCATTGTTTATGGTGCTGATGGTTTCTTTTTTCCTCGACATCTTCCTTGCCAATTTATCTACTAAATTCCATGGTCCCCCTCTCGCTTCTTCTTTAACAAATTTAATCCATTTATTATTCATGTTTATCCTGATTAACTTTTTATATTCCTGTCTAATTTTTTTGTAATCTTCCTTATAAATCAATTTAGCATTACATTCACAATAGCTCCTATAGTTCCTGTGTTTAGTTGTTAGTTAATTTCTCGTTATTTTTTGTTCGTTATTTCATCACCAATTTATATTTATATTTTTAGTTTTATTTGTTGTCTCTTGTTTATCACATATGTTAACTATTGCTTCCTGGAATTTAGCTATTGTTTCTTCAATTGTATCATCTTCCATTCTGAGTAGTGAGACTGATCGCCTCCCACCATGGCGAACCGGGTTCAATTCCCATCCGGGTCACTCCCGAATTTTCGCAAGTGGGTATCGTGCCGGACGATGCCGCCGGTCGGCGTGTTTTCTCGGGGATCTCCCGTTTCCCCCCGCCCTTTCATTCCGGCGCTGCTCCATTCTCGCCTCGCTTCGCCCTCATCGGCTCTCAAGACCTCGCTGTCGAGAGCCGCACAAGTCTACTCGCTAACTACCCCAGTACTACTTTCTTATTTTTACCGTTAGCAGCTGAGAATATTGACAAGTGTTCCTTTTATTTACTTATGCTGCAGATGAGTCACTGACTGGATTGAGGTGTTTTGCTTCTGTATTGGAGGCTACACTTCTCTTGCTCAGACAACTGATACGCAAGAGGACAGGCTGTCTCTGCAGTTACAGTTCACCGAAAATGGCGTTGGTAAATGATAATTCAAACAAAAAAAAACTGTAGTATTGCTGTTATCGATTAAGAGAGGGATGGACCCACGTGGGAAACCGCGACCAAGGTTAAGAAGAGCGAGGGAGCGATACGGGCGACACTAACACGCACGCCTAGTGCCTCATCGCTCCTACGCGCAAGGCGTGCAGTGTTTCCGGCGTGACGCTGTACTGTACAAATTAGATGTGTAACAGTGGGATTTTATTACACGCGATGAAAGACCACAGATTAAACTACGCCCGTATCTGTACTTTTCTCTTGCCGCTGCATTGGCAAGCTTTAAAAATGCGATATTTGACCATTTTCACGATATTTTTAACCAAGGATACACTTAATGTGACAAAAATAAAAATAATAGGGGCATAGATAATAGTTATTTTTTATCTTTTCTGACAAAAAGTCGTATTTGCAGAACATTTATTTACCGAGATACGCGTATTCGCGCAATCAACTATTTCACAACAAATGCAGGGGTCCATCTCACTCTTAAGGCTGCGAAGAGAGTAAGGATGGGTTTTCTACTACATTATTTGCATCAGTATTAAACGTCTAAATAATAGCCTAATTTTTACAAATTAATCTCCTTATCATTGAAAATTATAACCTATTCACGGTAAAGCAGAAACTTTTTGGAGCCCTCTTATTTGGAATAATAGTCAATAAATATATTTTATTGTAGCTTTATAGACGTTAACTTACGAGTCTGGTGAAATGTACCCATTGTGTTTATTACTTACATGGCGATAGTTAATTACAAAATTGGTGGAATGATAAAAAAAATGGCTGATAGGAAAAAAAAAACTAGAGCTTCGAAAGGGCTGACTTTACCATGAACAGCCTATACCTCCATTGCTAATGACGTGGCAACGAACTCGTCGGGCATAGCTGACGCCATTATTTCTACTGCTGGCACTGGTGACGGATGTTCGGCCTCGGAAACCGCTCACACACAGTACTCAAGGCTCCCGCCTAACTTGAGGCCGAGAAGCTCGGGTGCGATAAGGGCGACACTGCCACGCGCATCAAGTGCAACCATCGCCGCTAAGCGCAAGGCTCTCAACTGGCGTGCAGTGTTCTAGTCGCACTGCGTCTACCTACGGGACTTTCAGCGGTGACCATATTATTTTACTGGTGGAAAGCCTGTAGGATGGTCCAGTGCAGGACCTTTGAGTGGTTTTGTATGTATATGATGCGTGTATTTTAAGCAACAGCAGCCCTCGTCTGACGCGTGTGTTCTTTTCGTAGACCAGCAAGCACGTTGGGGACACGTTTAATAGTTTTGTAAAGGCTGTTCAGGATAAAGTGAGCACTTTTGAAATCAACATTACAAAAAAGTCACTGTTCCTTCCTGCATATATTTTAGCAGGCGTACTGAGTGACATGCGCCCTGGAATGTTGGTAACGATGGAGGAGCAAATAGTTCCATACCTTAACGTCGAATAAAAAGTGTAACGTAACCATTTGTGATAACTTAAATTATTTCTACCGCTTTCTGTTTTGTTTAATGCATGGAAGTGTAAAAATTAGCAGATTTTTTTAAATAGTTACTTTTCTAATAAGTTTACAGTTTCACTTGACCGACGCATGAAGAAAGCGATGAGATCCATGGCAATTATAATTTTACATAAGGCCGAAGAACACACAATGTGCATACGAATAGATCTTAAGCAAGGATTTCACAAGTGATCGTTTTACCGTGAACCCGCTTATAACGCGAACTCCAATCTTACTCGCAAGTAAAATGGCGTCACGAGCCAAAAATATGTTGGAATGCCTTTTGCCAATCAGCGTCTGTCTGGTAACCTAATGCCAGTCGGCAATCCTGTCAACAGGGGACATTCCGCAGCATGCAGTACCCAATTAGACGCAAGGCCAGTTCCCCGAGCCTCGCGCAGCCAATTAGTGATAGGACACGCCCACATCAAAGGAGCCCCCACACCACTTCGTCTCTGTGCGCTTACCTACTCTATATCTGCGCTCCTGCCCATAGACTAAAAGATGAGCGAGTGAGTGAAGACAGCGAGTTCTTGAGAGCCGAAGAGGGTGATTGTCGGGTATAATGGAACAGCGCCAGAATGAAGGGACGGGGGAGGATGGACTATCCCCGAGAAAACCCGCCGGCCAGCGGCATCATCCGGCACGATTCCACACAAACGATAAATCCGGGAGTGACCCGGCCGGGTATTGAACTCGGTTCGCACTGGTGAGAGGCGAGCTGGCTAACCGCCCAGTCACCGCGGCTCCACTGAAATATGAGGCAGGCCGATATTCGGCTTCTGCGCATGTTCCCAATACTGACCTACCCTAAAGGAACACAACTGCCATAGCCAAATGGTCAACAATGATGAACGTGTTTGTTTACATCTGAACTCTTAACAGATCCACTATTTTATATTAATAAAATACTTTGAATATCTTGAATATATTATAGTTTAATTAAAACTATGTTAGAGGAAGTGTACAAACGTCTCAAAGCACAGTCTACTTACAAAAAGCGGTGTTCTAACCTCAAACCCTACGAGAGTTGTTTTTGATAGTGTTATTGGCAGACAATCAGTCCAATGTTGGGACACGCTACTGCGCAGCTCACATGCGCTTTCTATCTGTGTGCGCTCCGGCCGCGAGGCTCGTGATCGTGATCGCTGCCCACGGCGCGGCCCGGCCTGCGTGCCGACCCCTGACCTTTCCCCGCCGCAAAGTGAAGGGGACAGACATACAGACACCGCTACGCCCGCGCCAAGGTCCGCCGCTTACGTGCAGCTCGCTCTACCCATCTCTTCTTTTAAATACGCTCACAACTGAAACAGCTCGTTCATACATCAACGGCAAGCTATGCCCTCAAGAACTACCTTGCCAACGCCGAGTTGTAATAATCAGAAGCCTGAAAAATTCACGAGTTCAATGACCTGCAGACTATCCTTATGTACAAATATGCCGATGTCAACTCTGCATTGGTTGTCTACTGTAACAGTGGAAGG
This sequence comes from Dryococelus australis, assembly GCA_029891345.1. Classification (NCBI taxonomy): domain Eukaryota; kingdom Metazoa; phylum Arthropoda; class Insecta; order Phasmatodea; family Phasmatidae; genus Dryococelus; species Dryococelus australis. The sequence continues at coordinate 61,926,302 of CM056999.1, forward strand.
CGACGATTGTGCAAGCCTTATACAGGCCCAAAACCGTGTGGATCAATGGCTAAAATTATATAAACACACGTTTTTTAAATTCTAGCTTGTCCTAAAATGAATCCGCCCTGATTTGAATCCAGTAGACTTTTATTTGACTAGGGATAGGAAAATTTCGCGAGTTCAATGACCTATATGCTAGACTCCACAATCCTTTGTATAGTCGAACCTCAGATGTTTGTTCATTGGCTGTTGCCCCAGTGTTACCCCACATTTGACAGTACGGGATTCGCTTCTTGTTCCTTTGTAAGTCGGCTATTGGCGTGGAGTGGTCCAGGGCGTGTCTAATAAACTCTGATCAATTGCAAATGTGACTTCGGTTTATACGCATTTGAAATCTATCTTGTCCTGAAATGAAGTCGCGAATTTTCCTATGCCTTGTGGGGACTTTTAAAGGCACTTGTGTATGCGATCCCAGTGGACGGTGTGGGAACCCTCTGTAACCGTATTGTGGCGGGTTGCGAAACAATCAGGAAGTGTCCAGAGATTCATCAACGCATCCGGGTGTCCATGCAACGGCGGGTTGATGCGCGTGTTCGTACTAATGGAAGGCATTTTGAACATTTCCATACGTGCCGACGATAAGCTTTCACACATGTGTAACTGATTCTTGTGCAGTCCCTACTGTCCTAGTGGTGCAAGTGTCGTGTGTCATGCAGACTAACAATGCGATGGCATTCCATAGTAACACGATCCAGCCCGCGAGCCATACTCTGTACGTTACGTATTACGAGCTGTAGAAAGGAAACGAAGCGTTTGAAGACCTATGTTCATGTAACATTTTTTTCATCCTTCAGATGTGAGGAATGTTTCCGAGAGTATTGACATGCAATTTTGCAACATCTTGCATAGGTATAAAGGCGAGAGCAAGGTTGGGATTTTAACAAATAATACTTTCCTATCAACACCCGAATATTTTTCCTATGGCATTTATTTGTAAACAAAATACTACCCCGCTTACTGTTACTCCATCTGCCAAAAAATATCAAAGCTCTCAACAGTCCGAGCTGCGGATCTCCGTCAACTACATCTCCCCGAAAGGTTTACAAATATATTCCTTTTCTCCACGTGTTTCATAATCTGGTAGCCGACACATATAATCGAGAAAGAATGGGGTTACCAAGCAGACACTTACAACTGCAATTTCGAGTGTACGGGGAAAACCACATTCCCAATGCAGCAGTTGTTTTAACATCAGCTTCGGCTACCCTGCCACAGTAATATACTAAATATTAATATATGTTCCTTTTATGCAACGGTTCTGGCTCGGATATTAATCTATAGGCTATTCACGGTAAAGTGAGCACTTTTGAAAATCCTCTCTTTTATAATAACAGTCAATAAATGTATTTTATTTTAGCCTTAGACAACTTCCGCGTGTGGTGGAATATACACACTGTGTTCATTAATTACATGTCAATATTTATTTTAAAAAGGTGGTTATATGATAACATAATGACTGAAAGGAAAAAGTAATTGGAGCCTCAAAAGTGCTCACTTTAACATGAACAGCCTATAACCAGTAAGACACAGAAAAGGTTTTGTCTTAATGATTTCAATCACAAGTAGGACTACAAAAAATTTTAAGCTTTCCATATATAATTTTAAGTTTTGTAACCAACAATTTTTGTCAGTAACTGTACCAGTATCAGTTTAACCTTTTTCACACCCACTTTCATTTTTTGTACCAGATGTGAAAAAAAAAAATGTTTTGATGCGTCTTGTACTACAGCCAACACACCATTTGTTTCATTATCACAGCCTATAAGCTGCAGCTTCTTGTTCGGTGGCAGTGATATAGTCTGTTCGAGGTTACTTCACATTTTTTTTAAATCGAACCGTTAAAAAATCACCCAATGTATCACGTGTTTAGTTATTTCCTAAATATGTCATATATCACAAGCGTTTTAACATAGAGGCATATTGTTTTTCGTTAAACTTAAGTTTTACCATACATTTTATTTATAAATTATAATATTTAATTTATAATAGACATGAATAAAAACAGTGTGTTCGTTTGCCTAGTAAGAAATTGTTCTCATGCAAAATCTTATTGCAACTGAGTGCGCACGAATTCAGTGCGTTGTCCTTTGGTGTAATTTTCTAGTCTCGATTAAGCTTCGGTTGCATGGGAAGGAGGAATATCCTACAAGAAGAACTTAAGTAACCGAGAATGGATTATATACGAATTATTCATAACCTACAGCACTATATATATAGTTATATGTTTCACAAATGAGTAACCCACAGGGAAGGTCATTGGGCAAGAAGCCTAGCAGTGATACAGGACCGGCCAAAATAACCTTCCTGTACGTCATGAAGCCTATAATACATGGTTTATTCATACTTGCTGAATCAAACCTTTGAAAAATCATCCCATATATGCATGGCGTGTAGTGAGTTTTTTTTTACAGGGTAAGCAATTCTACTAACAAACACAACTTCCAACTTTGCTAACCCCCCACATGTATTTGCCATTTTATAATATCTACCATTAGTTACAATAACGGAAATGAAATTAATGTAATAATATTTAAACTGAGTATTATTTTGAGACATATTAAAACTATAAGAAAACTCCGTTTTTCGGAACACTTTCATCCACTTTCAAAGGTAGGACGCAAACAGAACGACTGCTTACTCTGCCGAAGGAACGCGGTCGAGCGTGTGGCATGTTGTTGCTTGCGAGTTCGATTCATCGCTAGTCGCTCCAGTTTCTGAAATAAATACTAGATAGCAGCACCACGCGTGTACAGTACGAGAGTAACGAAAACTCTGTTTCTTGAATCGGAAACTGGAAACTCAGAATTAAATGTGTTTAAAGTTACGGCGAAAACTATAAAGAGTCAAACATTTCAAATGTGTATAGGGTAAGCCTAAGCATTGCTTAACTTACATCTATGGAATAAACGCCACTGCGGTGTGTTTGGTTGTTTCTTAAATATGTAATGTATCACATAAATTTTTTACTGCTGATACCATCAAAGTATCTTATTTCTAATGAACTTGAACATTCACTTAAATTTTGACAATAAATGATATTCAAATGTAATTAATATGAATAAAAACAGAGACAAAATAGGTGTGTTGGTATTGCCTAGTAAGAAATAGTTCTTATGCAGAAAATTATCTTATAATGACTTGGTTAGGCTTTGTTTGTACAAGGCGGAGGAATAGTTTGAAAGTAGGACTTAAGCATGGCTTTAGAAAAGATGGAAGCAACTGCGAATGGCCTATACACATTGTGTTCTCTGTCTCATGTTAACTTGGCAAGATTTTGACAGTTCGACGAAAGTAGAGCCAAAGTTTAGTTTTCTTTTATGATCCTTTCGCCATCAGCTGGTGCGTCAAGTGGCGGATGTATACTTTACTAACACGCTATCAGCTAATCCACTTGTCATTGTAATGCTAAACAGATTTTAAGGTATTTACAGACTGATATGTCTAAAAAAATCGTAGGTTATAGAAGCAAAAATAGAAATCCATGTGAAACAATTAAATATTAACTCTTTTTTTAATTTATTAGAGACAGCGAATTCGGGTTAACATTTGCGAGACGGTATTTGTAGTTCTTATCACACTTTGGAGTTACAGCTAATATGTTACGATGGAATTAAAATTAATTAAGGGAACATGCTTGACAACGCACAATTTTCATTCACCAACAACTCACCACTGACATTTCAAAAGCAGTTATTCTGCTATTATTGATACTAAACCGCAGTGACGGCTGGTGACTTTTGAAACTGGGAGGGCTGTAGCGATCCTAACTCATATAATTACAAATATCATTTTTTAAATAGGCACAGTGATAAATATATTGCGTACGACAGGCTTAAGTAAGTGTAGCTTATGTAGCTAAATACAAAAACTAAGTGTGGTTATTTGAAGAAAAATGTATCATCGCCCTATTTGTAATGGTCAACATACTGTGGCCGCTGGTTCAGATCTAATCACTATACCACAGGTATGTATTTGTTTTAAGTTTATTTAGGTTATATGCCTTCCAACCAGTACCTACATGGTGTGGTACATTACACGAGACGACGAGAGATAACATTAATAATACCAATTCTACCACACTAATGATGATAACTTAAATATAATAAAACAAATATTTTTAAAGCCAAACACTAATTTACATAGCCTACAGTACATACAAAATTCATGTCAAATTTAAATTAGAGGATGAAAGTGGCATATCTTAATTAATATATTTGTAAAAAAAAATCTATTCGTCAACCTGTACGCGCTATCTAACTGGCAATATATATTCACCTTACCAAGCAATGAAAATTTAATGGCATTTTTTATATGTTGCGAACATGATTTATGTCTTTTAACTTTGTCTCCCAAATGTATTAAATCTTTTACCCCATTAACAGTCCACACAAGATCATTCGGTTTCATTAGCAAAAAAAAAATTAAACAAAACAACACATTTCCAACTTCACACCTGCATAGCCAGTCCGCGAAATTGTATGTACTTACGTCGAATTTTCTCGTATACGAACTATTTACTACCTTGGCTTTGTTGTTGAATTATACTTAACTGTGGCCTTGCTGGTCCCAGATTCTGTAGCTCTAGTTTATTCTCGTAATTGAAAATCTTTGTCGTTTTAAAATGTTACTCGCCGAATTAACAATTATTTACAAGTTTACACAACACGACATTAACAACGATTCAACCCTGCTTCTCACCGATGCTCATAGCTCATAATTAATTAACAACAAACTTATTCAGAGTATTACACACTATATTTGAAGCTCACACCAGTTTGAACGATATCTATAAATAAAAAATATTCGAAATAAATACAAGCATTGTTAAGAAATGTGTTTAACAACTGCAAAAGAGTGGATCGCGAAAGTGTGCTTACAAAACATGTAGTTTTGGTAGTTTGTCAAGTTCCAGGAAACCATTTCTTTGTTTGAGCAGGGGCGCGCCCAGCTCTCTCCGATTTACAGCATGCGATTGGCTGAAAAGGGCCGAGCCCCTGAAGTCTTCCCTCCCTCCGTAGCACCCTAGTCATATGGTACGATCATCTCTCTCTACTAGCTCTACCCACTTCGAGTCGAAGAATCTGCCACCCCACCACTCGACATTTCCACAAACATTTCTCTTGTGACAAGAGTCTCGTCCATCTCAAAAACATTTGCTGCTAAATAATCTCCGTATTCGTACGCAGTATTATTAACTGAGTAGCAGATAAGTAGAGGTATGCGTTCTGAGATTTTATTGGGAGGGCTGCGCCCCGCAGCCCTACCTCAGCAAGGCGTCACTGCTAAACCGCTTGAGTTCGAAATATGTGGCGTGGAATAACGTTGCTTAAAAACTACCCAAGTACGTCCCACTTTCTTCGTTTTATTAATACAGTATAGCAACAACACGAAAACAACAAGGAGATGGGTTTGCGGGAAGAGAAGAACATGGCTTGTAATGGACGTAGGTGTAACGATTCCCGGCCCAATAGAAATTACAAGTAATCCAAATCGCTGTACACAGAAGTACATGCGTTACTTTAAAAACTATACAGAACTCGTGGAAAAATAAAACAATTGGTATCCGTTCGTAAATTTGTTATTTCGGGAGCCCACTAACAGATGGGATGGCAGGGCGTGTTGTGAGCCGAGCGTGTTCATTAACAGGTAGCAACAGCACGTTGGCCTGCCTGTTGATCCCATTTTTTTTAAAGCTATTTTGTGATCACGTAAAATAATATGTATTAATTAATCTAGGATATCTTTCTTATCCGCGTATTTTTTGCTGGTCTGATGCATAGACTAAAGGTAGACGGATCTCGCTGGCTGCCAACAACCAGTCTCTGTGTCCCAACATTGAACTGCTTTTCTGCCTACATGTCTCGCAAAAATGGCGTGGATCGGGTTTGAGATTATAACACTGTTAAATAAACAAGAGCTTTGTAATGTTTGTAAATTTGCTCTAGCCAATGTGTAATGCAGTTTGACTAAATTAAAATCGGTAAAAGTATTTTATTCATATAATAATGTTTGTCATTTAAAAATTAAGATATAAACAAACACGTTAATCAGTGTTGACCATGTGACTTTGACAGTTGTGTTCCTTTGGGGTAGGTCAATGTCGGGACATGCGCAGAAGACGAATAAGCGGTCTACCTCATCTTTAGTCTATGGTCTGATGTGCGTCAGCAGTGCAGCCAGAACAGTCAGAATAGCAAACGTAATATTACACACATCCAATTGACCAACTACGAACAGTGGAGAGATTTGGGCGGCTTGAGAGCCGATAAAGGTGAAGTGAGTTGAAAATGGAGTAGCGTTGGAGTGCAAGGGCGGGGGAAACGAGAGATCCCGAGAAAAACCCGCAGATAAGCGCCACCTTTCGGCACGATTCCCACATGCGAAAGTACAGGAACGACACCGCCCTGTGGGGCGGTCAGTAGGCTGACCACAGAACCACCCCGGGCCCCTACCGAAGCCGGCGTAACTGTGTACGGGACGGGGGACAGCTGCGAAAGAGAACAGAGAGACAAATATCCTTATTCTAGCTGGTATTCAACGTTGCTAAAGCAGGCTTCACACGATGCAAGATGAGTGCCAAACTTGCGCGAGATGTCGACCTTGCACGAGAATTGCGTGCACAAGTTTGTGTGCAAGGCACATCATGCACGAAATGAGGAGATAGAACAGGTCCTATTTTTTTTTTTTTTCGTGCAAAGCGATGCAAGTTGTGATCATATTGGTCCTGGTATGCTGGTCATGTGACCTATCGTAACATCAACGATTAAGTAAAAGAAAATCATAATCTGAGGAGCGCGAAGAGGAATACAGGGAAATAATACATTGCTGGAAAATATCTTTAAAACGTGGATTGGAGTTCGGGCAGTTTTATGAGAATAAAATGAAAACAATTATATTTCGGAGGAATAGCTTTGAAACAAATACCTTGTTAAAGTAAGCAAATTTATGTTTTGCATTATAATATCATGACTGTTTGGTACTCACCAGGGCTATCAACTAATTTTGATGCGAGACAGTATTAATTTTATTTATCTGCGTGTGAACGTGTTTCGCACGAAATTTAGTTGGCATTCTCGTACGAAAAATTTCATACGAAATCTTGCACGAAATGCATCTTGCATCGTGTGAAGCCTGCTGAACCAAAGCAAGCCAAAAGTCTTCTTTTTTTTTTCTTTTGCCGTTCAGTCTCCGCGCCCACGTTCGTAGGCGTGCTGCGGAGGAAGAACGCGACTGCAATGACACACAAAGGCTCCGAGCACACTGCTGTCTGTTTCACCCCTGTGAGTACTCTAGTGGATGTCGTTGCACTTTCTGGCTTTATGGCTGGAAGGTTCCGATATCGCTGATAACCAAGCACTTACATCGCTGGTTGCGATAAGCAACAGACTGTTCCGTGAGCATAAGCACACAAGTCGTATACAAATGCCAGACCGTGTCCGAATTCGCCTGAAATGCGTACCTGTACCTGGAAGTGACATCACAAATACTGTCCGAACTGCAAGTGAAGTATACAAGTATATGAAGAGGTATTGATGTGCCGCGTAAATATCTTATTTAAATTTTAATACGGTTACCTTACTGTTCGGTAGTTTGGAATTTTGAAATGAGTAAATTACTATCGTAAGGTGTGCCTTAAAGAAATTTCTACACAATAAATTCGCACTAGGCCAATGTTCATAACCTACAAAAGCTATGATAAAAGAAACAATCAAAATTGCAAACTCACGTACAATCAGAAAGACAACAAAAGTTATGTAAATAAAATTCAAACATTATTTAATCCTTTATTTAAAACTATAACTTTCTGCAATTATCTAGTTATTCGTGGCATTACACATTCATTAAAAGTGATCAACTGGCTAATAGATGTTGCCGGAGCCAACAAGACTGCCTGTCCGAATTCGTCAAGTATTTACCTGAATTCGGACACAACCTTAATTACTGCATGTAAAAACTAGCGTCAACGGGCGAAGGGCGAACGAATACGAATACGTTAACGTTAACAGAAATTACATGTAATGTATGTAAAATTTTCAAAGTGCCTTTTAAGTAATTACTGATAAAACACAAGATTTTAGGCGCAGTAAAAATAATAGTTAGCAAGATCACAAGAAACCTCAGTCCTAAGAATTTTGCAGTTATTATTAAAAACCGGATTTCAACTGGTGGGACACCCTCTCTCCCTCACAGGCGCGACGGCCTTGGGCACAGTAAGTATTTATTCCAGGCATGTGTCCGGGAAGGCGAAGCACTCCCGGAGACACACCACTTCCACAGAATGGTCGAGAATACAGACGTGAAACAGCCACTTACACCGCGAACTCCAGCCACACACGCCACCAAGAAATGGCGTCACTGGCCAACAACATGTCCGAGCGCCACTCGCCAATCAGCGCCCTGGAACAAACATGCCAGCCAGCAGTCCAGCCAATAGGGGACCTTTTGCAGCACGCAGTAATCAGACACAAGGCCCGTCCCCAGAGCCTCGCGCAGCCAATCAGAGAATGGGTGCGCCCACTTCAAAGGTACCGCCGCGATATTTCATTTATGTATAATTACCTATAGGCTGTTCTGGGTAAAATGAGAAATTTTGAAAGCCCTGCTTAAAATCGACTTGTATGCACGTTGTGTATTCTTCCGTCTTACGAAAAATTAACATTACCATGAGCCTCATCACTTTGTTCATGCGTCGGTCAAATAGGTTGTGAAATTATTAGAAAAGTAAATATTTTACAAAAATGCTAATTTCTACACTTCGATGCAATAACAAAACAGAAAGCAAAAGAAACAACTTAAGTTATCACAAATAGTTACCTAAAATTTTTATTCGACGTTAAGATATGAAACTACTTTCCCTCCATCGTTACCAACTTTACTGGGCGCATGTCACTCAGTGCGCCCGTTAAAGTATATGCAGGCAGGGGCAGTGACTTTTTTCTAAGGTTGATTTCAAAAGTGCTCACTTTATCGTGAACAGCCTTTACTCTGTAATCCCAGTGCAACTACATAGAACTTCCAAAGGATTGTCCAGACGGCAGCTGATGAGTTTGGGGTACTTCTTAACCCTCTTAGAAGAAGTTAGAAGACATGATGCAGATATCTGGCAACATACAAGAAAAATGAACAAGGAAGGAACAAAGACCTAAGAAAGGAACCAGGATAATGGAGAGTGGAAATATATGGACTTGGCAATGGAACGTGAAACAGCAGAATTAAATGAAGATAATGCTGACTAAAGGAAGGTATAAACGGGGGAAGGGGAAAAAAAAGGGGTCCAAAGGCCCCCTCCCGGCTGTGGCCTAACGAAGGAATGGATATAGTTAATATATTGTAGAGTAGCTATACAATGGCTTAGAAAAGTGGAGTAGAATTATAAACATAAACATTTTTTCGCGAAAAGCAGGTGGCCGTAGTAATATTCGTCAGCACGCATCACCCAAACGATTGTTATGGGCATTCACGATTACTTCTGACATTTCTGAAGCCCTGCTTAGTTCTACTTCCAGGATATTCCTCCGCTTCATGCAAAAAAAAACTCACCAACCGAGTCGAGAAAATAACACCAAAAGGACCACACACAGCATTCGTGCGCACTCAGTTTAGAAATATTTTGCATGAGAACAATTATTTCTTACTAGGCATTACCAACACCCCTATTTTCTCCCTGTTTTAATTCATATCAATTATAAATTAAATATTATAATTTATAGCTAAAACACAAGTAAAAGTTAAATTTAACCAAAAATAAGGTACTTTTATTTTAACACAAGTATATAATGTTTGCGACACATTACATATGTACGTAATGCATGGGGTGATTTTTCAAAGGTTTGATTCAAAAAGAGCGAAGAAACAGCAAATAGATGGGGGCACCTGTTTCTCAGCGGAAAGAGTTCACGACAAGTTGTGCTCCAAAACACCTTATTTCCAAACCACTTTGCTGATTGGATCATTACAATTGTTACGCGTTTTATGTGTCTACCGGAGAATCACGGACGGTCAGTATCGGAGAAACTTAATTATGATTGGCCCACTCTTGTAAGAGGCAACCGTAACACAAAGACAAGCGGCCAATAGTCAAACGAAGCCTGCAAGTATGCGGATAGGATATTGAAGTTTAGCCTCCGCGTAAATATTTTCCCGAAAAACAGGTGGCCCTGCCTATAATAGAAAATCGGAACTATGATATAGAGCCATGAGTTAAACGTTCCGCGATGACCCTGGCTCGCATCGCGGGGAGCAGGTCGACTTCACAGGGGAGTGCACACCACCAGCGACGGCACTGAAGCGTGCTTCCGGGAACACACGCACGCAAGCAGATATGCGTCGTCGACTGTCGTCTGCCGAGTCAGCGACGCGACGCGAGCCGCCCAGTGGCAGGGCCACGCGCGCGTTTACACCCGCCTCGCCAGCGCACACGCTCACCACCCACAGCCACACGAGTATGTAGGGGCCTGCGAAATCTGCGTTGTTATTTGGGTACGGATAGGGCTTCACTTACTTGTACCTAGAGACCTGCAAAATTTGCGTTATTATTGGACGACATGTTAAACTTTAAACACTTTACCTACGCAATAGGTTTTTCATTGGACCAGTCTTTATTTGACACGCCCCTGGTAACTCTGCGCCAATAAATGAACGCTCCAGAGCCAGGTGCCCCAATCACGTGCCGTTCACTCAGAAATGGAGTGACAACGTCAAGGCAGCAGCCAATGGAGAAACGACGCCGGCTCGAGTACATATAGTACTGCGAATTTTAGCTCGATGAAAAAAAATAACGCGTATTTTGTAGGTCTCTACACCTACTTATTAAAAATCCGTGAGTTCATTGGCAGAACGCAGTCATTCATTTGAGTGAGATCGTTACAGGTGATTGGTCACTCTATGGTTGAACTTTACTACTGGCTCGAGAATCCGTCGGGGCGTGCGACGCAAATTGCTAGCCAATTAGAGCAGTCAAATGAGGGTATATAGTCTTGGAGTTCAGCGTGGTGCCAGAAAATAACGTCAATTTTGCATGTACCCAAGTATAGGCTATTCACGGTAAAGTGAACACTTTTGTAAGTCCTTTCATTTGGAATAATAGTCAATAAATATTTTTAATTTTGGCATTAGACGTTAACTTACGAGTGCGGTGGAATATACACTCCGTGTTTATTACTTACATGGCAATATCTATTTGAAAAATGTGTTTAAAGGAAAAAAAATGGCTTAAAGGAAAACGTAACTTGGACCTCAAAAGTGTTCACTTTACTGTGAACTGCGTATACTTTAGAATATAGATGTGAAAACAGCCGCTTACTCTGCAAGCTCCGGCCGCACACTCGATCGCAGACTCGGCACTGACGACAACCAGTTAGCGATGATTAGATACCTGCAAAATTCGCGATTTTATTTAAGGACAGACTGAACTCCAATTTACTGTGCGTTCGACCGACTTCAACCATTGGCCGGAAATACGTCTGTCAAGCCTCGGAGAACTCTCAAGCCAATAACATGATATCAGCGGCGGTGTGGCGAATCTAATTTAAGGAGATCAAGCTGGTAGGTAACGTTGATTAAAGTGCAATGACCAATGAAACTATACTGCGCTCACTTGTTTATAAAGCAGTGCAGTCTATCCTCTCACCGAAAGATTATCCGAATTTCGCACGTCTCTGGCGATGATGCAGGTCGCGGCTCCGTGAGCGTTGATGTCAAAGGCAAAGCCTTCTTATTCACAACTCATCTTCGTGGTATGGCGAGAGAGCGCTTCCAAATCGATGTTCACGTCGCGGTATCAGAACGACAACAGTCATTTCTCTATATAAATGCGATTCTTTCCACAGTAAAGAGCCTAACTTGTTCCCACTAAAGGCCTTCTACCATGAAATTTACCTGCAAAAATAGATTAACTGCAAAAAAAAAAATTTTAAACCAAGCTTTTATTTATAAATGAACTAAAAGGATAAAGATAATTATAGGAGTAGTTACAGAATTTGTAGAATCGTAAGACGTGATCGAACAGCCGTAATAAACTTGACTACAGCTCCAATTAATATTTTGTATCAATTTATATTAGTATATAAAAGCTTGGCGCAATGTAGAACTATACTTCATTTGTGTAAGCTTATAAGACATATCTCACATAAGGCTCTTAACTATTCGCAATATAGAACGTATACTTCATTTGTGTAAGCTTGAAAGCAATAGCTCACATAGCTTTAACTATTCGCAATAGAACGTATACTTCATTTGTGTAAGCTTAGTAAGCACATAGCTCACATAAGGCTCTTAACTATCGCAATATAGAACGTATACTTCATTTGTGTAAGCTTAGTAAGCACATAGCTCACATAAGGCTCTTAACTATTCGCAATATAGAACGTATACTTCATTTGTGTAAGCTTAGTAAGCACATAGCTCACTAAGGCTTTAACTATTCGCAATATAGAACGTATACTTCATTTGTGTAAGTGTAGAAGCACATATTGTGTAAGGCTCTTAATTATTTGTGCTCAGCTTTTATATACTAAGTATAAATTGATACAAAAATATTAATTTGTAGTAAAGTTAATTACGGCTGTTCGACCCTAGCCTACTCCCTTTAATTATTTTTTATCTTTTTAGTTCATTTATAAATAAAAGTTTGGTTTTAAAAGGTTTTTTACAGTTAATTTATTTTTCACTTTTTAGTCTCACCTATTATTTATTATATAGGCAGACTATTTACGTCCTATACATTCACAGACTCGACCTTCATCGGTTTTCGCTTGCAATCAGGCGAGTTTCAGTGCACTCTTTTCGCTGGAAGTTGAACCGGCATGCAGAATATTCATTACTCATCTTACACGTGTGTGTATGTCTATATGACACTTCAATACGAGCTCACGCAGATCAGAATCTTTAAATGGTATTTCAAATACACACACGCCGTTGGTCATTTGAATTCTCTCTTGTGTTTCAAAGTTTAGACGGTCTTTTACCCACACAACCATATGTAAATGAGGACTTCCCCGGCACTGAAACTCTATACGCCACCAGTAATCGACAACTTGTCCACCAGATACATCGTGATTGCTAGTGATTCGGTGGACGCCGGACAGACACCTACCGTAAACATACAGAAAGTTGTAAAACCATGCAATTACAGAGTTTTTTTTTATACTGCCAAATGTGAGGGTACGATAAACACGTCTTAAAATGAATTTCAGTTTGGTCAATGGCTTGGTTGACTTTATTCGTAACAAAAACATTAAAATGATGACTCAAATAAATATTTACGTAATTCAAATATCTTTAATTTTAAGGAACAGTATTAACAGTTATGTCTGCATGTTGAACACTGAGAGGTATAGGCTATTCACGGTCAATTGAGCACTTTTTGAAGCCCTTTCATTTGGAATCCAATAAACATTATATTTTATTGTAGCCTTGACGTTAACTTCCGAGTGCAAAGGAATGTACACACTGTGTATTACTTACATGGCAATATTTATTTTCAAAAGTGGTGGAAGGATAAAAAAAATTGCTAACAGGAAAAAAGTAACTAGGGCTTCAAAAGTGCTCACTTTACCGTGAATAGCCTATAGGTAGCTGGCTTAATGTCCCGCCGACACCGAGTCATTAAAGATTAACCCCCCCCCCCCCCAAAAGTTTCTAAACAATTCTAATACATTTGAAGATTTGAAGACTAAGATTAAAAGAGATATTTGACTAAAAACTAGTGAAACAACATTAGGAAAGGTGTTTGTAATATCATGAAACGTGATCGTATGAAATCACTTTCATCATCTGTGTTAAAGGCAGCTATTTAATCTGCATCTTTTGGACATTAATTTTTTTTACCTTTTGCCAAGTTGGAATAAGTAAGCACAACACAGGTTCACATATTTGTCGAAACATTCTGTGCATTTTTCTAACGTCAGTCGTTGACCAATTACAAAAAAAAAAAACTTGAATGTTAATTTGGTAGGCCTACTTTACATTTCCGAAAACTATTTTTGTCAAAAAATTAGTTTTAAATTTCTTTTAACGAAACTATTTTTTTCTTATTTCTTAAAATTTGAGCCGGTAAGCTGTTGCAAACGCCAAGGTTCTTTATTTACATATTCTTTGTTAATTGAAGTGATCCGCATGTAGTTTCATAAATGCGGGTGTTGATATTTTTGAAACCAACTCCCTCCTTACACAGTGTGTCTGTGCATGTGTGTATATATATATATATCTAAAGTAATTAAACATTAAACAACGACGGGGTCAGGGAAGCAAATATCGTCATCTCACGCAGAATACGTTCATGCACTTCAGATCACATCGTAACCAAGAAGTTCTGGTAATCAATCATCAGATAACGCCAACACGCCAATAAAATAACACTATCGCCAGTTGACGCATTTTTGCACAAGTTTTGCTATGTGCACCGCAAGGGAGCAGATTTTTAAAGTTACGGACTATGCTGAGTTTTCGAGTCACGCTATACAATATTTTTCCATCATCCCCAGATGAACTCTTTGAGGAGTACGCACGTATATATTAGGGGCTACGTTTATATGGAAATTTCTTTACTGTTGAAGATCATACCCACAATTTTATACCTTTAGCCTAATGTTTCGCAGGACTTTGTCGGAAATTGGTAAAAAAAAATTAATACAATTAATCAACAATTTAGCTCTTAAGAATAAAACTGTTGTTTTTAATAATTTATCAAATGAACACAATAAATTGTAAAATCTGTCGCGACACTTTAACTGGTGCAGGGTTGAGACGTGACTTCATTGGATGTCAGCCAGCCAATAATAAACATTGCAGAGTACAGTAGGCGTGTCAGATGTATACAGGACCAATAGGACAATGGCAAGTGGAAATACAGATACCAACGAAACTGTCATTGCTGTGATGGAGAATAAGGCAACTCACGTAAACCTTGTCTTGCATGGCAAGAAATTTGCACCTCCGTCAAAGAGTTAATTCCCGGGATAAGCTTATCGTAGAAATTAAAATCGTGAGAAACAGAGCTTTCTTCGTAGGACACTGGGAAGTGTTGCGAGAGGAGGTGTTGGTTAAATGTTGAAATGCAGTCGACAGACCACGACCCTTCTTTCCACGTGCTTGCACACTCGTGCATTGTAATGACTTCCTGGTGGGAAGCTAAACAAAGCGAAAGCACGTTGCGTTGTGTGGGATCCTCGCGATATTGTGTCAGCACACGTGACGCCCGGGGCTTGTGGTCACGGGCGTTGGTTGCTTTATCGACGGAAATGTTTACTTTTTAGTATGGATTCGACGCACTGCAGCACGCCCGATCATTTTCTTTCGCATGTATGAAGCAGAGTGGGATGGACCCCGTGGGAACCCCCGCGTCCAAGGTCAAGAAGCGAGGGTGCGATACGGGCGACACTAACACGCACGCCTAGTGCCTCATCGTTCCTACGCGCAAGGCGTGCAGTGTTTCCGCCGTGACGCTGTACTGTGCAAATTAGATCTGAAACAGTGCGGTTTTATTACACGCGATGAAAGACCACAGATTAAACTACGCCCGTATCGTTGTACTTTTAGTTTGCCGATTCAGGAAACTGTACAGGCAAGCTTTAAAAATGCGATATTTGAGCATTTTCACGATTTTTGCTCCAAGAATACACTTAATATTATGACGAAAGTAAAAAAAAAAAAAAAAAAAAAAAAAAATAGAAATTGTTTTATCTTTTCTGACAAAAAGTCGTATTTGCAGATTATTTATTTTCCGAGATACGCGTATTCGCGCAAACAACTACAGTATCTCACTAGAAATGAAGGGGTTCATCCCCACTTCTTTAAAGCAGAATGTTTACGATTGCAGGGTGTCCACTGAAATTCCATTTTGGAATTCCCTGACTTTTCCAGGCAGAATCTTACAATTTCCCTTCGCCTATTTTCAAAACCGAAACCTTCCAATTCCACGTTTTCCCTCCGCTGAAAGATCAAATACGATATCAATGACACTGAATTAAATCACACGATAAAAAACCAAGCAAGCAAACAAGACTAATATTTCATTCAGTCCGAATATATTTCTCACGATATATGCTATTGACATACAACAGGGGTGCCCATTAAAACACAAAAATACTTTATTTTGTACATACATAGGCCCTATGTTACTTGGCAAAAATGAATTATTGCTTATAATTACATGATGCTGTAGGCTATTCACGCAACTAACTATTTTTGCACAGTAACAAATTATTTACATTTTTCCTGACCCTGGTGAAAATTCCCTGAAATTTCCCTGTCACATAAATTCCCTGACTTTTCCCTGTTTTCTCTGTGGATGGACACCCTGGATTGGTCTGCTAGAGTTATCGAAAATAGGTTGGTTCAAAAAAGTTTCGCAATATTTATGCGTCTCTAATTACGGTTTATATGGGTATATATATATATATATATATATATATATTATATATATATATATATATATATATATATATATATATATATATATATATATATATATATATATATATATATATATATATATATATATATATATAGCTCTATACGCACATGGGTAACGCTATTTTAATGTGTTAAACTTAAACTGAGTCGCACAGTAAAGAAACACGACACTGTAATTTTCGTGGAATAGGAAAAGCGGAAATTAACTCATTAATTCGACGATCACACATTCCTTACACACATCAGACCCACACTTTTGTTTCGCGCAGTGGCAATGGACTCCACAACAGTTAATGTTGGCCTACACAATCGAAAGACTTAAATTACAAATTTTATATTTTTTTTATCAAACGCTATTACGATATCTTTCATTTTAAAAAGTAGGTCTACGATCGTGTAAACAGGAATAATTTTAAATTCAATCTGTGATACGTCACTTTTACGTCACAATAATGTTTAAAAATTATTATTAAATCGTTTGCCACAAAGTATTTAATAACTATACTATGTATTGATATGTGCTACGTGTGTATTGTTATGGTTGTATATTTGGTATTATTTCTGTTGTAAACTTGACAACTCCCTTCCAGTATGTATTGGAAATCATGGAGGCTAAAATAAAAAAATAAAGAAAGAAAACTAAATTTGTGTGGCTTGTGTGTACAGGCTGTAGACATAGTTCAAACTTAATATATTGCTTTAGTCCTCGAATAAACAAACCTTCGTGGATCAGTCTTCTGTGACTGGCTAGCCTTCGAAGTATTATTATAAATGCAATGACTGCATAATAAAAGTGGTCTCAGAATGAAATTACATTTGATAAATGTAAGGCCCTGGACACAGTAGGCTAATGAATAGAATTATCGTTTAGTAAGGCAGAAATCTCGACAGCAAAAAGAAACAAGCGATTACAGCCTGGGCGTCGAGTTCCTATCGGAGAGCGACAAGAATTGCAAGTAAGTAATCTTGACAGCCAAGTTGATGGTGTGAGTTCTATTTTTATGAGAACATATCTGACGCAAGATATCAGTACAGTTCTCGCAGCTACCAATCATGTCTTATTCGCGGCGGAATGGTATAGCACGGTTTGTTTACATCGGGACCAAAGTAAGGGTGAAAGTAGCAACAGTTCCGATACGGTCGCTGGTCACTTGTTTCGCGCTCGTCACAACCGTAGAGTGATCACGCTAGCTGCGCATAACCAGTCTCCGTGTCCCAACATTGAACTGCTTTTCTGCCAAAGCGACTGTAAAAAATAACGTGTATAGGATTTGTGGTTAGAACAACTTTCATGTAAACAAGTGCTTTGAGATGTCTGTATACTTCCTCTAACGAATTGTTAGTGCAATTAGATTACATTCAAACTGGTGAAAGTATTTTATTCATATAAAAGGGTTTATACTATAAGATTTAGATATAAACAAACACGTGCATCACTGTTGACCACGAGACTTGAGACAATTGGTGTGAAGTAGAATAATTTTGGTTAAAGACTGTTCACGATAAAGTGAGCACTTTTGAAATCAACCTTACAGAAAAGTCACTGCTCCTACGTGCATGTGTCTTAACGGACGCACTGACTGACATGCGGGAAACTAGTTCCATATCTTAACGTTTAATAAAAAGTATCAGGTAGCCATTAACCACTTGTAATAACTTGAATTACTTCTTTCGCTTTCTGTTTTTTTTTATGCACCGTAGTGTAAAAATAAGCAGACTTGTAAAATATTAATTTTTCTAATAATTACACAGTTTCACTTGACCTAAACACGAATAAAATGTAGAGGCACATCGCCCATGGCAATGTTAATTTTACATAAGGCGGAACAGTACACAACGGGTATACAAGTAGATCTTAAGCAGGGCTTTCAAAAGTGTTCAGTTTACCATGAACAGCCCATGCATGCGCACAGAGGACAATAATCAGTCGGTCTACCCCTAAGTCTATGGTTACAACACACCGAATTCACGCTTTATGAGGCCCTGCTGAACTCTTGCTTCCAGGTACTTCCGCTAAATACCAACAAAACTCCTGAAATATTAACTTAAACATTTAACTTTTTAAGAGTCGTAATTTTGTAGATGGACGTCCCAGAAATAGTCCGAAGACTATTCTGCCACATAAAAAACTAGGAATACGCTAATGTTTTTCACTAACACAATCCTTACAATTTAGGAGATGACAAATTACGGAAAAGTCATAATTTGTGTACTGTATACAAAATCGGACGACAAGATTCCGTTAGCAAAATCCGGCAATTCAAAACAGCGCATTAACGTTGTTGAAAATAAACACTACGGAATGTGGCAAACAAAAATCGCACATTTGGCCAGTCAAGGGAGGCGGATTAGGGAGAAAAAAAACATGAACAAGTATCACAATATCGCAGAAAAATTCTTACTAACTTATTGAGACTTACTCAAAATTTAAACAATACACACACAGTTGTTTTTATCTTAACGTCATAACCGATACACAAATGCCATAAACAAATATAGGAACATACAAATTCTATAAATACTGCACCATTCTACTAAAATCATATTTGAAAATAATTATCAGATTTGTATTTACGTTCGGTATTAATTTAACAGCAAAAGTTGTAATTTTGGTGCGGGTTAATTATTCCTTCTGAGAAACTGGCCCTTACAGCTGATTATTATGGGGTCATATGATACCCCTGACCAACTGGTTCCGCCACCAGTAGTCACATTTGTCTTCACGAAAATTCTTTTAAGGTGCATTCATGTCTAAGCAGGATAGAGAAAAAGTATTACGCCTACACGCTCCGTGTTCGGTAAACAGTCAAACTCAACGACACAATGAGTAGCCGAGTGACTAGTCCCGTTCGACTACACATCGACGACAAATCGTTTCCTTTTGAGATACATACAGGATCACACTTACGGCCGGGCTACAATTGACATATACCTAACACATTCACAGTTATAGCGATATGCAAATACAACACACTACACACGCACAGTGGCCTAGCTACAATAGATTTAACAATAATAATATTATTTTGTTTATGTTGATACATTTGTACCTAAGAAATTAAGTTCTGTATAGTTGGTAGCCGGTTTTTGTCAAAATAAATCTTTTCAAGTGATCTGAGACGTTTTTAAAATTATAAATTAGTTTCATTTCAATTTGTACTATTAACATTACCTAAAAACGTTATAAAATTCTGTGATTGCGATTATCCAGAAATAAACAAAAGAAAATATCTGCCAGAAGAATGAAGTCAAAATACACACTTTCTTGATTTTTAATAAGTTTTTCATTTGATAACGTAGTATAAGTGTCGGAGCTTCTGGTTGGCTGAATGACGCACAGCGATAGTAATAAGGAAGGTTAAACAAAGTTGAACTCGCCTTGTTACTATAACTATGATTAGGTAAGTGCTTATCGCTATGCGTGATTGTAGCCACTCGAAATGAAAACAACAGTTTAACTCTTATGTATATCACTGTGTTAGTGTGCTTATAGCAATATTGTAGCCCGGCCTTGACAGCGATATGTTACGGAACCTGGTGGTGTCGTTGAGAGCGACTCCATAAATGTAATGGTTAACTTATACTACAGTAAGATGATGTCATGTTTATGCTAAATGAAGTAACTGTACACGGCTTTTACAGGAACCACCATAAATGAGCTTGTGGCGTGGCATAACCGGCGTAACTTAACGTTTCTTGGCACTACAGTAAGATGATGTCATGTTTAAGCTAAATGAAGTAACTGTACACGGCTTTTACAGGAACCATCATAAATGAGCTTGTGGCGTGGCATAACCGGCGTAACTTAACGTTTCTTGGCGTAAACATGGTCAGCTTTCATCTTTTTATGTAAATATTTTAACGCCCGTTGATCAGTAAGAGGTAGGACGACATGGGCTCTACAGTCGTCAAATAAAGTACACACAAAGTACAAACTGACTTCAACTGTAGAATGTCTTTTCCGGCAACCAACAAATATTTTTGTCCGGTTTCGCACTCGATAATAAGTTCCCTTGCTTTACGTATTCCGTATAACGTGTCGAAAAAAAAACCAAAACATTGGAAATCAATACAGCCAACCCAAAACTCAAAATTTCCGTATCTGAAAAAAATAATGTCCTTTAATATTTAACACTGATTCGTTTAACAAAACTGCCCCTGTTTACGTTAACGTCGATTGTGGACGGCTGGACAATTTATAAGCTGTTTATATAATGTGTCAAAGCCATGTCAATTGTAGACGAACGTTGCCACAACATACAGCGCAAAAACCACAACACGAAGACTCTAGTACTTCATTTCGCAAGTGGGAATCGTGCCGGACAACGCCGTTGGCCGACGGGTTTTCTCGGGGATCTCCCGTTTCCCCCGCCTCTTCATTCCGGCGCCGCTCCATATTCACTTCAATCACGGCTCTCAAGACCTCACTGTTAAGAGCCGCCCAAATCTCTTCACGCACTCATTTTAGTACTTCACGTCTCTTATTCAGCGGACGGAACAGCTTACAGATGGATGACGGCTGTCATCGTGTCATGGCCATCTCAGCTGTTCGGCACTGCTGAATAACATCGCTACACAAGTCGCCGGTTCGAGCCCGGGTGTGGAAATTATGTTTCGAGTAAACAATCATTCCGTAAGCTTGCGATTCTATAAAGTATTTTTTTTTAAGTGTTGTATTATAATATATGTTCATTTAATGTAATTTTTTTTGGCACGCGAAACTTGGGGGAAGAAAAAAAAACTCTGGTAAACAGCATCCAGTATCGCCACGCTGCGGAATATACTTAAAAGGCTGTTCACGATAAAGTGAACACTTTAGAAATGAACCTTAGAAAAAAGTCAATGCCCCTGCCCTGCATGCGTATATTGAAATGGGCGCACTGAGTGACATTTACCCAGAAAAGTTGGTAACGATGGATGGCAAGTAGTTCCATATGTTAACGTCGAATAAGAAGTGTTAGGTAACCATTAATGTTAACTTAAAATAATTATTTCACTTTCTGTTTTTCTTTTTGTGCATCGAAGTGTATAAACGATAAGATTTGTAAAGTATTTACTTTATTAGTAATTTCGCAGTTTCATTTGACCGAAGTATGAAAAAAAGATTAGGCCCATAGCAATGTTAATTTTACATAAGACGAAGGAATACACAACGTGTACACGAGTTGAACTTCAGCAGAGCTTTCAAAAGTGCTCATTTAACCATGAACAGTCTATATCAGATTGACTGACAGTTGGCACAGCGGAATCTACGCTCGACGTAAACCTTCGTGATGCGTATTAACGCGCCCTTCCGCATTCTCTCAAGACGAGCAGATGGCAGGAAGGTAAAGGGACAAGAGCTACGTGTAGGCCACTCACCGCAGCCCAGCAGGTCGGCATCTCTTCCCTGCAGCAGCTGCGATGGCTGCTGGTAGCCGTAGGCCGGCAACCAGTGGTTGATGCCGCTCGCCCCTTCCAGCTCGCCACACGGCCAGTCGTCCGCCACCACAATGGCTTCCTCCATCGTATCCTCGGCGTCTTGCACGCATGTATCGTTCGCCGCCACGCACTCTTATTCCCCGTTCGCACAACTCGACAATCACTCCACCGCACCACAACAGCGCCACCAAACACACACCACATGCACCAGCCGCCAGACGCGAACTCCCGCTTGTCAACTTGCTTGCGCGAGCGAGCGAGAACGCTAGAGGCGCAGCAGGGGAAGTAAGGGAGGCGCGGCCCGGCCAATCGCAACGCGGGTCACGTGACGCGATCGCCCGCACGCGGGAAATACGAAACGGCGCAAACCGATCCGCGCGCCTCGCGACGCCCGTTCAACCCGCAACTTTTCTGGAGTCCTGTTGAAGCTCTACTTCCAGGATATTCCTTCGCCCCATGCAAACAAAGCTTAACCAAGTTAGGGTTATTCTACTATAGGCTGTTCACGATAAAATTAGCACTTTTGGAAGCTCTGCTAAAGATCTACTTGTGTGCACGTTGTGCATTTATCCACCCTATGTAAAATTTAACATTGCCATGGGCCTTATTACTTTATTCATAAGTCGGTCAAGCGGAACTGTGAAATTAATATAAAAGTAAATATTTTACAAATCTGCTCATTTTTATACGTCGGTGCATTAAAAACAGAAAAAAAAAAAAAAATGATTTGACTTAACACAAATGTTTACATAACACTTTTTATTCGACGTTAAAATATGGAACTATTTTCCACCCATCGCTACCAACTTTACTGGGCGTATGTCACTCAGTGTGTTCATTTAAATATATGCAGGCGGGAGTAGTGACTTTTATTCTAAGTCTGATTTCAAAAGTGCTCACTTTATCGTGAACAGCCTTTACAGTTTCGAAACAAAACGTGATTTATTATGAAAAAGTAAAAATTTCCTCCTAGTTGCGCAGTGTTCCAAAAGGTAACGCTTAATTAAAATTTTTAGCTACGTAAATTATAAAAGAGAAATATTTAACTTAGTCACGAAGTTATTTGATATTTTATTGATGATAATTACAAATATTTTGTTTTTCGACGTATAAAATAGAAAAAAAATCTGGTACACATGCGACATTAGCGCTTACCTATTGGTGAAAATTTCTCCTATGCCAAACTTTAAACAATGATCTTCCCAACCTCGTAGTACAAGTAACCTTAACCGAGTCTAGAAAATCACACCAAAGGGACAACACACCGCATTCATGCACACTCAGTGTAATAATATTTAGCATGCGAAGTATTTCTTACTAAGCATTACCAACACACATACGTATTTTCCATATATTGTTATACACATTAATTATAAATTAAATATTCTCATTTATAAAAATATGAATAAAAGTAAAATCTAACCAAAAATAAGGTATAGGCTGTTCACGATAAAATGAGCACTTTTGAAAGCCCTGCTTAGTATCGACTACTTGGTTGCACGTTGTGTATTCTTGCACCTTATATAAAATTAACATTGCCATGGGCCTCATCAGTTTATTCATACTTCGGTCAAGTGAAACTGTGAAATTATTTAAAAAAGTAAATATTTTATACATTTATTAATTTTTACACATCTGCTGTATTAAAAAACCAGAAACCGATATAAATAATTCAAATGATCATGAATGGTTACCTAACACTTTTTATTCAACATTTAGTTATGGAATTACTTCCCATCCATCGTCACCAACTTAAATGGGCGCATGTAGCTCAGTGCGCCCGTTAAAATATATGCAGGCAGGAGCAGCGACATTTTTCAAAGGTTGATTTCAAAGTGCTCACTTTATCGTGAACAGCCTTTACAATGTGTAATGTTCATTATTGACTGTGTATCAGCCAATGGGGTGCCGAGTTTCTTTTGCCCCAATAAAATGTAATTTAATGTGTAGAACATTTAACCATTTAACGAAAACTACTATGGGCGTATCAAAATTCGTGAGGGATGAAGGTCTTAATAAAAATAAAATAACTAGATTTGATTTGTAATTTATTCACATAGCTATTATTTATATGTCACCAAAATTACTCTTTTTATTTCACAACGAGGGAAATATTTTATGTCTATTTCAACTCTAATTAAAGTACTTTTTTTTTATGCTTCTGCTTAGTTATTGTCATTTAACTCATACTCATCATTAACACACGTTCAGTTTATATGTTGTCTTTTCTCGCCGCGCACTTCTCTTCTCGCTAGTCGTCTATCGCTGAAACACTCGGCCTGGAGACCCGGCGCACTATTTATACCCGACTGGCCTTGACCTGGAAGGTTCGCTGCACCCCGAGCCACGCTGACAGAAAAGAGGCCAGTAATTCAGAGCATTCTTCAGATGTCGCAAATATACCTCGATACACAAGGTCGGGAGCGGCACGCGCCCTGACAGGCGTAACAGGCACGCTTTATAAACATTCCTTTGTGAAAAGCCGCCGCATCTCCGGTTGCAGCTGATAGTGCGCTCGTCCTCCGCGTTTGCGGCCGAGAGGCGCAGGAACTATAAGGCCGGCACTGCCAAGCGCATCAAGTGCGCCATCGCCACTAAGCGCATGGCTCTGAACTGACGAGAAGTGTTCTCGTCGCACTGCGTGTACCTATGGGACTTTCAGCGGTGACCCTATTATTTTATTGAGGTGAAGTCTGTAGGAAGGTTCAATGCAGGGCTCTTGAATATGTTTGTATTTATGACACGTGTACTTTGAGATACGAATTGAAAAAGCCGTTTTTTTTCTAGCAATTTTTAGGTATTGAAAAAATGGTGTTCGTAATGTGCGTGACGTCTTAAAAGCACTGAACAGCCCTCCTCTGAAGTGTGAGTTCTTTTCGCATATTAACACATCGGACGCACGTTTAATAGTTTCGCAGAAAAACGCGAGTCACTAACACTCTGTAAGGCCGTTCAAGCGACGGGTAAACGGGGCCTCAGTTCGACAACCATCAAAGTTTCAACTAACACCTTTCTAGATCTTGCTCCACGAACTTAATATGAAGACCTCACGACCGAGCGCTGTAGTCATCTTCATTGTGACACGTGTTGAGTTGCCTGGTCGATGGCCGGTGGGAGGGTTGGAGAGTTCAACAAGATAGTCTGTTTCACAATATACGCGATTCCAACCACCTACACAAAATTGTAACTATATATATATATATGGTTACAATTTTCATCATATATATATATATATCATATATATATTCATATTATCATATTATAATCAATATATATATGTTTTTTACTTACACAAATTATCCGATTCCTCTGTTGCGTCTATCGTCGTGTGTGGTTTCGCTGTTCGTGTCATTATAACTGACAACAGGTATAGGCTATTCATAGCAAAGTGAGCACGTCTTAAAGCCCTCCCAGCAGGCGTAATAACCATTGATTTACATTTTATTAAGATCTCAGACGGTAACATTGAGAGCCATAATATGTAAACACTGTGTTTATCAGTCATGTGACAATTTTCATATTAACAACTGGCAACAGGTTGCAAATAAGCTGAAACGAACATTTGTGCAAAGCCTAAAAAAGTGTTTACTTTACCGTGAACAGTCTATAGTACGAAAAGTCTTCACTTCGCACATGACCCGCTTATACATGTTTTGTCCGAACTGCCTGCACAACCTTATATAGGCTGTTCATGGTAAAGTGAGCACTTTTGAGGCCCTAGTTATTATTTTTCTATCAGTCATTTTTTATCCTTCTACCAGTTTTTCAAATTAATATTGCCATGCAAGTAATAAACAGTGTGTACAAATTTCACCGGACTCTAAAGTTAATGTTTAAGGCTAAAATAAAATATGATTGACTATTATTCCAAATGAGAGGGATTTAAAAAGTGCTCACTTTACCCTGAATAGCCTATAGCTGCTGAGTCAACAAGGAAGTGAGAAGGGGAGGGAGAGTGGGCTTGGGCTTGTAGTTCACGTTATATTCCGGGGTTTAACTTGTGTTTGTCGAGCAGTACAGTTAAATCACACGAGGCTCCTAGAACTTGGGGGATCGTGGTTGTTGTAGTCGAGAATACTCGCCTTCCATCAGGGTGAATCAGATTCAATTCCCGGCGGAGTCGCCCGCATCTCCGCCGGCGGTAAATGTGACGGACGTTGGCAAGCGAGTTTTGTCCGAGTAATTCTGTTTCCTCCGCACCTGGATTCCGCTGCTGCTCGGTCTTCATCTCATTCGTTAAGCACCGACCACAACTTCTCAACTCAACCTCTTAAAAAACTTCCAGAATTCAAGTCACTGCAGAATGTTGCGACGTTAGCGCCACCCCAAGGTCTGTAAAAGGTGAGGTTGGCTCGATCGCCTGCTGCGCGCTGAGTGGCTGCCTGCTTGTGACGTAGCGCGGCGCGCGAGCCGAATGTAAAGGAAAAACATACTGGCATTACAACTAAACTATTAAATATAATGGCACGAAACTTTTAGTGTTTGGGAAGAAACATTACCAGGCACCTATCGGAGGTCTTGTTCCATTTTATCTGATGCACTCCTCTCGCAATAAAATAATTTATCACGCTGTTTTGTGTGCTCGTGTTATTGTAGTTAAAAATGTTTTTCAATTATAAGGTAAGGGTTTGTAAGCATATGAAATGCAGCTAAATATTAAAATTAAAGATATTTGCTTAATTAACAGTCGTAGATCTAACAGATTTGTAAAAACGGGCGAGCTTCTTTGTTTCAAAATAATGCAAGTATTCCGCGACACATTATGAGCTAACGTAAAAATATGGAAACCGAAACGACCACGGCCACACATTTACAAGGGTGTTAATTTCAATACGTTCATATACAGTAACAGAATACGAAGAGATAATTTCAGTTGTAATCAAACATCCTTCCAGGGAAATATTAACATGTTTTAAGATTATAGTGTATTTAAAATGTAGCTTTTTCAAGCAGAGAGACAGGCACACGCAAGGGATAAAAACGCAATAAAACACAATCGAGTTAACTCATAACATATATTAAAGTTACTTTTGAAATGGACTAAGAATAGTGTAACAGCAGCTTCATGAAATATTCTTGTGGTCTGCATTTGTAATTCAAGAGTTGTTACTATATTTACGGCAACTTTGCTGAAAATCTGTCTCTACACAACGGCACTGTCAAAAATTTCCGCCATTTAACGGAGATTTTTATAGAAATTTACCGTTTATGTACGCAAATCAGATTCGTTGCGACGGAAAATGGAACTGATTTCTGCACTTAACAAAATACGAAGCTATCTGTGATTGTCATAGCTTCGTGTGTCGGGAAAAAAAAATTGCAAAGGATACAAACCGCTGTACAATGAAAAACGTTTTTTCCTGTGCCTTTTCACACATCTGCGTCTCAAACGCTATAATTTAAAACATCACAAGATATCACAAACACTTTGTACAGACGGCATCTCCAAACACTTCAAAAACACGGAAGATTGAAAATGTGTATATTATTGTAAATACTAACACCACTCCTAAGTATCCGCATAGGAGTATGGTGAATGAGCAGGAAGCTAGGTTACGAAAGTTTTTATTCGTGTTAAAATCCCGTTTCAGGACAAAATTGACGTAAACTATTTCATCTAGTCCTGTTACACGGTGCAACATCCTCGTTTGGCTATTCACGGTAAAGTGAACACTTTTGAAAGCCCTCTCATTTGGAATAATAGTCAATAAATGTGTGTTATTTTAGCCCTCTAGACGTTAACTTCCGAGTACGGTGGAATATATACACTGTATTTATTACTTACATGGCAATATCTATTTGAAAAGTGTGTTAAAGGAAAAAAAATGGCTGAAAGGAAAAAGTAATTAAGGCCTCAAAAGTGCTCACTTTATGATGACAACGACAATAATGCAATTTCTGGAAAACCACATCGCACGTCACTGCAAAATAATTGAAAAGATACACGGAAAGTTCGGTAAATTCAAGGAAAGTACATTACTGAGAAAAAATGTGTGTCAGTAATATTATGGAGTTTTCTGGATACATTTTTACCAGTTATTTTTTGTAATTTTACGGAAAACTCTTCAATGTGAAAGTATTACTTGACTGTTCAATTCGAAAGAGAACACTTCCCTGTCAGTTCGGAATAAAAAACCAGAAGTAGAAAACAATAGCAACAAACATCGTTATGAACCGGGGGTTCATGATAACAATTATAATGCTGCCGGAAGTTATTTTACTGTCTGTTATAGCTGTCCAAGTGATTAGAGAATTGTTAGATATCGATACCGGATATATTTGTCCTAGAAAACTTGTTTCAAAACACATTTTCTTCGAAGTGTTGAGAGCAGGTGTAAGATGTATCTGGGTTGAATTTGTCTTCTCTTCTACATTTAAAGATCCATTCCGTTTTCCGCGCATCCTTCAGAAAACTATGATAATAAATAAAATTGCCGTGCAATTTCGTTTCATTTAAAACTGCAACAGCACACCTTGTACGTGGCATCATACAGTTTCCTCAGACATCAGAAAACACGTGGCCATCGTTAAAACAACAAATAGCTTGCTCGCACGGGAACTAATGCCGCGAGGAATGCAGGCCGGGCGACCAAGGCAGGGCTGCAGACTACATCACGCCTCTGCCCCTCGCCCGTTGGAGCCCTCGGCTATGTGGCCCTTCTTATGCCAACCACCCCCCCCCCCCTTATTTTTGCACACCTTGAGCGCCACCTACTTCTGTGCGGTGGTGTACTCTTTGCTAGGCTCGGGCCCCTTCCTCTTTCTCGCCGGTTCCCGCTCCCTGTCGCCCTCTTTCCCCATCGTGCGTCATAATTTTTTATTGTTCCTGGTAGTTTATTTATGGCTTTGCACAGCTTCGCACTGCCTACAAGATCCCGCCCCCTTTATTCTAGTATTTCTCTTCCCACTTATAAAGAGCATTGTTCCCGCCTATCTGACTCCTGTAGCATTTTCTATTAATGCATGTAACAATTTTTAATAATTATTTTCTGTCGAAAGGGTTTTTGCGGTGTCTATGCCGGTTTTTCCCTTTCTCTTCTTAGTAACAGTCTGACCGTGCTACGTCCTAAGCCAAGGGCGTGGCAAGGCTGGATTTGCATAAAGACCTAGCAAAATCCCCAGAACACCTAATCGCAAAATGCCAAGCAAAGAACTATATATTTTTTCTGTGCAATGTAAGGGTGAGATTATTAGTGGTAAACAACTTATAACAGAAACAAGGAAGTGTGGTAATTCTCTTTTATTTTTGTTCAGTTTTCTTTCAATTCTTTTCATTTGGTTTCAATATTATACGAGGTAAAGTTAACATGAAATTCCTTACCCCTATATCTCAATTTGATTAACATATACATAAAACTACATGTTACCATACAAATCGAGTAAAATGCAAAATAGTTTACAGGCACATAAATTTACTGTCACCCAGCTAATACTTGAATTTTTTACACTAAAAATATGGGCTATGTTTACGCAAATAACTGACCATTTCGTAAATACAGAAGGCCATCACAATATGCACTGGGCAAGTAACCCCAGAATAAAACCATCTCAAAATGGCGGATGAAATTCTGTCGAGCCGACATTCTACTCTGGACTTTAAAGAATTAATTTTATTCCTGTATAGGAATACCCAATATGGTAACATATATTACCTTTCTGGTCATGAATCAATGAACATTGTAACCTCCAAATCTGACACAGTATCTTTCTTTCATCTGCTCGCGATCCCAAGTGGATAGGAGCAACTGCTGAACAATCCCCAGCCTCAACTCCCGCGAGCAAATGTTAGTATTTGAACTTTCCAACATCGTACAGTTTTTCATTTGTTAACAACTATTTAAAAACGACAAGGTCCCTGATATCGAATGCCATAGCCGCACCTAACGTGAATTGGTTACAAAAATTACCACCTCAATAAGGCTTGAATTGGTTTCAAAAGTTAAGACCAACTTGGTCACAAATGTTTATAACCACAAATTCATTTTTGTTGTAACTAAGTCACCGACTTTCTGAGGGATGTGCAAACTGGTTACAGAAGGTAACATTTCGGATAAGAGGCCAACATTTCGCTATCTTTTAAAAAGAATTTAAAGTTTTTCGAACACCATGGTCCTCGCCTAACGTCAAAGTGGCGTGAAGGTCCTATTTGCTTGAGGAGCCTACATTTTGTGCATCAAACTAAGAAAACACTACTTATCTGGTAGAAGCATGCCCCCTCGAGGTCGCTGACTGACCCCGAACGAAGCATGCACAGGGATTATATACGTAGTTCCGCCAATTAGAGCTACCAATCACAGCAGTTATCCAGATTTTCTTCAACAAAATGACAAGATTCCAAAAATTTTCAATTGTTCCTAGTGGGATCGTGATATTCACGACCAATGGCGGTTGATGTTACCAAATAAGGTGAACCGACGCAGCGGACACCTATTTCCCTTAGGGGGTTTGCATAATTGAAAAATAAACCACCAATAGTATTGACATACGCCATCACACTTCCGGCATGTTGACCAAGTTGCCGGAACTGGCGTAACCAGACGTCACAGTTTGGGACTGCGCGCGCACAGGTGCGGGCAGTTCTTAGCGCCTGCAACCGTACATTAAAACACGTTTTCCCTGTTACCACAGGACTTCCAATGTCTTTTAAATGTAACGTGAACATGGCGAGAACAATGAAGGTTAGTATTTTAATAATTTGAAGAGATATGAGAGGTTTTCAACACCAAAACTAGCGTGTTTAAATTTTCGTTCCTGTCGGCCTTGCACCACACAAAATGTCAGGTAACCATACACTGTTTTTATTCAAATGGGCATGTGGCGATTTGGTGCCGCTCGCTGATTAATTAGTTTACTATTGGTTGTAATTAATAAGTATTCGAGGGCATGTGGTGACGTGGCCCCGCCCATCACTAGTTACAATTAATAATTATTCAACGGCGTGTGACGACGTGGTCCCTCCCATCACAACAGGTTAATTATAGGTACACTTAGGGAGGTAGTCATGGCCCCAAACTGTGACCATGGCTACCATATCCCTCTCTGCTACGATGCATGCCCCTTTGCATGGATTCTCTCTCATGTAGGCGCAAGGGGCTCAAACCTGAGACGCATCTAGCTGCCGTCCCTACCTAGGACATACATCTAAAATTTAGAATTATAGTAGGTTAGAAGAAAAAACTGCTCTGCCTACTTACCGCCATTCACACGTCTGCTACGTGACGCCGCTGTTCTAAACCTGAAAGATTGTCGTTTGTTCCTGATGGCTTAGTTGCACTTCACCTCGGTCAGATGGGGTCAGAACACCTCTACCATGTTTTAGAACTGACATTTTAAGTCACAATATATTCACACTAAACGCATTCTAACTATTTTTACAAGCTTTTTAACGTGCCTTGTTTGTATGTATGGTATCTGTCCGACATCTATGCATTGAACTGGCGTGAAGTCTGCCTGTAAAGCATCACTGTTCATCAGGTTGCAGACCTGGAGTGTGGAAGGGGCCACCAGTATTTAAATTCGCATTTTTAGTCTTTTTTGTTTGACTAA
The DNA here is from genome assembly GCA_029891345.1 of Dryococelus australis. Classification (NCBI taxonomy): domain Eukaryota; kingdom Metazoa; phylum Arthropoda; class Insecta; order Phasmatodea; family Phasmatidae; genus Dryococelus; species Dryococelus australis. The sequence goes on from CM056999.1 coordinate 61,957,724, forward strand.
TTGTTTTTATTATTAAGATATAGGTATACTATTTATACATTCGCGAGTCTGTGAAAGTATAAATAGTCTACCCATATAATAATAACAAGAAAAAATTTCAGACTAAAAAGAGAAAAATGAATTAATTGTATAAAACATTTTAAAACCAATATTTTATTTATTAGTGCACTAAAAAGAGAAAAATTATTATAGTAGTTACAGAATTTGAAGAACTTGTAAGAAGTGGTCGAACAGCCATAATAAACTTTACTACAAATTAATATTTTTGTATCAGTTTATATTTAGTTTTTAAAATCTTGGTGCGAATAGCTAAGACCCTTAGACAAGATATATGCTTACTACGCTTGCGCAAATGAGGTATACCTTCAATATTGCGAATAGTTGACAGCCTTACGCACGATATGCGCTTACTACTATTACGCAAATGAGGTATACATTTTATATTGTAAATAGTTAAGATTCTTACTAAAGGTATATGCTTACTACACATACGCAAATGAGGTATACGTAGAGACCTGAAGAATACGCGGATTCATTTTGGGACAAGCTAGAATTCAAAACACGTGAGTAGTATAAAAATGCCGATTCGAGCGCAGACCCCAGCCATCAGAAAACCAACGGCAAATTAAATGCACGAGCCATCAGAAAACCATCAGAAAATATTACCGTTGTTTTCCTGATCCAAAACATCAACTGCCGATTCGAACGCAGCCCCCAGTTATCAGAAAACCAACGGTAAATGAAATGCTCGAGCAATCAGAAAACCAACGGCAAATTAAATGCTCTAGTCATCAGAAAACATCAACTGCCGATTCGAGCGCAACCACAAAAAGTGACTACAAAAAGTTGCGTTTGGGAGCAGCCACAAAAATGTGACTACAAAAAGTTGCGTTTGAGTGCATCTGCAAAAATACGTGTAAAAAGTTGCGTTTGGGAGCAGCTGCAAAAAAAAAGTGACTACAAAAAGTTGCGTTAGAGTGGAGCCACAAAAAGTGACTACAGAAAGTTCCATTTGGGAGCATCTGCAAAAGTACGCGAAAAAAGTTGCGTTTGGTTAGATCATATAGATCGTAGTCATTAGAAAAAGAGGCTCAAGAAATTTGAATGCGTAAAAAATTAAATGTTATATATAATAAAGATGGATCAATTGCTAAATGTATTAAATGGAACCCAACAATTTAAGAAACTTTCCGAACTTACAATTGGACAGTCCTATCCCATAGACCACGTTGAAATAAATGATACACGGATGGATACAAAGTGGTAATTACTTCTGGAAATTTTAAAGTAATCTTACCAGACAGATATCTTCAGATTTTCAGCGAAAAAGTTTTAGATGATGTTAATCGTGGAGGTATAAATTTTGCATATGATGGAATGGTGGATTGTGGTGCTAAACAAAGGCATTCTATTCGGTTTTTTAAAGAGTAAATGATCGTCGTCGTATAATTAGACATCAGTTGATTTTTATTTGTGCTCATATCTTGATAAAGTTTTAATGGTTATACAATCATTAAAACACAATTATCGCTCTGACTTCGGCATTGTGCTACAACATAGTCTAATAAAAAATTTAGATACACATCTCCAAATTCGACATATTAAAGTAGCCGAAACATTGAATTCTTTCTCTGAATATTTCATTGCATATTCTATAGAAATATTATTCATCTTTATCACATGAAACTTTAATAGTTTAAAAACTAGTAGCGTTATTATACATAGAATATGACTACTTCCAACACAAACAAATATCTATGGTCTCATCTCTAATACCACTGTTTTTTCGAACATATCAGAGTTAATTAACTAACATTTTTCATCCTTAATTTCAACTATTATGTCATTAAGTTGATTTCTTTGCATTGGAAAAAATAATGGATAAGTTGGTTCGTAATAGATCGTGTCATCAAATCCAAATGTTGATCTTGGTTTAAAAGTGGTAATTATGTTAGTTTCTCTATGATTATATTCATCATGTTTTAATATCATACAATTTACTATATTACAGTGTATATTTATTGTTTCAAATGGAGCAAATTTTGGAAATATATCGCCATAATCGTCCACATTTTCGTTCAGAGTTATATTTTCTATGAAACCCAAAAGTTTTCCTACTGAACCCCGTTTTGCAAACTGTAATTTAAGCGTACATTTTACTTTCACTCTGTTTGTTATTTTATCCAGCTCGAAAGATATATCATTTTCTTTCCCACCCATTGAATTTACACTAAATTAAAAAATTGCTTTTATAGTTTTTTCAAGATCTTTTAAGCTATATTGACCAACTGGAATATTAATTGCTGATTCCATATCATTCTGGCCCACAATATATAGCTTATTTCTCCCAGAGATAATGCTATGCATTAGATAAGTAGTATAGAACTGAACTAAAGCAAATGAGTGCCCCTCTATCTTTAAAGGGTAAAGTAGTCTTTTCTTCAACACTGATTTGTTACCTGTTAGTTTGAATACTTTACTCATTTATTATATTATTTTAAAAAATCTATTAATAAATGAGCAAGAAAAACATGAAACATGTAGACTGGGATTTTAAAATAAGAATACTAGACAAGACTGTATCGACAAAACATCATGGTGAATTATTACCTAATAATATTAGATGTTTGATAGTGGGTCCTAATAACTGTGGAATAACTACACATATGATAGATAATTTTATATATGCTCAGAGATGGTTGGACTTTGGTACTCTCTATATATGTTCAAGAAGTCTGGACCAACCAAAATATATAAATTTAAAGAAAGATATAGATGTAGCATCAAAATTATTTAATGAACCAATAGCATATTTGTTTCAATCAAATGAAGAAATGGTTGATGTAAATGAATGTCATAAAGAGTCTGTTGTTGTTTTCGATGATATCATACTTGAAAATCAAAATATTGTAAGAGATTACTTTACTCGCTGTAGACACAAAGATATTGATTGTTTCTATTTAGCTCAGACATACTTAAAAGTACCTAAGCAGCTTATAAGAGACAATGATAATTTTCTTTGCATTATCAGACAAGATGATACAAATCTTAAACATATCTATAGTGATTTTGTTTGTGGTGATATGTTATTTGAGAAATTTAGGGAGACATGTTCAAAATGTTGCAATAATGAATATGGTTTTGTTACAATAGTTATGACTCATAAGTTACATAATGGCAAGTACCGTAATACAATTTAAGACTTTTTAAATTCTTAGATTGTAAGTTTTTAATGGGTAATGTTTCCATTAAAAACTAACAAAATCTGATCTTTTTAAATGTATTCATATACCATAGCTATTTCAATAAACACGATTGTACCTTCGGGTACATTGTGAGCTTTTGGTATTTTAAAATATATCATATCATCAGGGTATACTTCAAAAGTTTAATGCATGTCAATTTTTTTCCGTTTATGATAACAGTTGATAACACTTTTATATTTTTCTGGTTTTATTATTATTGCAACTATAGTTACATCTCTCATAAAAAAAATACTCTATATGATTATCAAAGTAAAATGCTTTTTCTTTTGAATTATATTTCCCAACTAAATGAATAATGTCAATTCTGTTTTTCTGATAGTACTCTAAATTGAGTGCATACATCAGTGCAATGGAATCTCCCACATGTCTTAGTATTTTTTGTTCAAAATCTATTTTATTATCTACTCCCAAGTAAGTAAGATAGGCTTTATCCAATGATCTTTTATTTCTTGTCAGTGTGGCTATAAAGTCGTTGAACTGTGTGTTGGAAACAAAATCATTAGTACTGATCTTCTCAGTAGTTGTATCATTGTTCATGCGAGCTTTAATTTGATCTTCAATCCAAGAGCTCATGAATGCATTTCCGCATATATCCATTGTTTATTAATAGTGAAATAATTTTTGGAAATTAAAAATTATGTGAAAAGTGATTTAGAACAATTACACACAAATTACCACAAGTTACTTAACTGAAATTTCGAATTCTATTACTGCTATAAAAAATATTATTCCAAGATATACTATTAATTCTCGGGGTGGGGATTTCCACCAAATGAATCAAAATAATATTTGTTGTTTGCTTTTTTCCAGTAGCATACCCAGTGTGTACCAGCGTTTGTCGAAACATCTAGATTAACAATCCCACATTCATTATCGAGTGGCGTGTTAAGTAGCTCATCGATCATAAATACACCTCGAAAATTTTTAATGTTTAATTTTTTAACCATTCTATCAATAACAAAGTTACTGAGTGGAGTTACTTTTTTTTTAACATTCATACCCCACTTAACTTTCTTCAATCCCTTGCCGTATTCCTCCATAGCTAAATTATGTCTGCGTTGTTCTTCCAATTCTTGGTTTTTCTTCATAGCATTAATTACTGATGTTGTGATAGATGATGCACCGCCAGCTAATGCTCCTAGAGCTCCCAATACTGCGAAAATTAAGGGTAAGAATCCACCCTTGTGAAATGTCAAACCATTTCCAGTTTTCATTTCTTTGGACATTTTATTAAGCTGTGGAACTGAAATTGTGATAGCAATCTCCTTTGTCCTCCTTTTGTTTCTTGTTTTTACGATCAAGTTGTTAGGAAAGAATCAATATTCAAACCCTTCAACTCATCATTAGGAACTTGAAATACAATGTTTTTTACTTCCATTTATTATAAGAAATATTTTATCATTTCATTATAATTCCCCAACCAAGCTTACATTTAATATGCATCGCAGATCCAGTAACACCAGCCCACAATCTCTCATTAAGATCAGCATCTGAACTTAACAATCTTTTGAATGCTTTCTTTTCTAGTTCTTTGTCAGCTACATGTCTTTCAGCTAGATCTTTATGATGATAAGCTATTTCATGATCCATTGCAGCCATATCTAGGGGATTAATTGGTTTATCACCATGTTCAATTCTCTCTTTTAGTCTGGTACCCGGACCTAAGTACTGATAACCGGGTGCACGCAAGTCAAAAGGTAGTGAGTTTATTATTTCATTGAGTAATCCTTTTCTGTGATGCTCCGACTCCCAAAAGGTATGTGGTATTGTGTTTAACATTCGTATCAGATATGGTAGACCTTTTGGATTATTCACAACAAAGTCACTAAACTTGCTGTTGAGCATATTCATTATTCCAACAGTTTCATTGTAATAGTTATCATTTCCAGCATTCTCTTCGCCATAAATAATGAGAAGTCGATCAATAAGCATCCTAACATCATCCATCCATATGTATTCTTTGGGGTAGTCTGTATATTTCTTTATACCTTTCCTCTTTTTAGGCGAGGGACGTTTCTTTTTGATCGAATCGTAAGTAGGGTTAACAATAATTTTCCATTTATTCTCTTTACTCGATTTTGGCGTTCCCAAGTTTGGATCATTGTTTTGAAAAACTGTGTTCGTATCTGATAGGATATGACTATAGTGTTCATAGTTGGTTGCAGTGTAGTCGCTTTCTGTTACTTTCTTACTAGTTAATAATTTCATCAATCCATTAGTTCCAGTGTATGTCCGACCTTTTACAATAAATTTGTCATTGATGAATGTTACTTTGCTATCACCAATATACAGTCTACATTTATCAGTCTTTAGCCCAAAAACATCATATTTGCAGTCAATTAAGATATCGACCACTTTCTTATCAGTAAATGTTGTCTTGTAGTTAGTTAACTTCTTAGATATCAGTTTTCAAATGCCCCAATGCTTCGTTATAGCATTCATCGTCATCATCAAAGCATTTAACGCCATTGTTATAGCATTCATCGCCATCATTATAGCATTCATCGTCATCATCAATGCATTTAACACCATCGTCATAGCATTCATCATCATCGCCAATTCGTTTAATGCCATTGTAATAGTGTTCATTGTCATTGTCAATGTGTTTAACGCCATAGCGTTCATCGGTGCCTGTTTTACCAAACAGTTTTCTTTCAAAAGATGTTTCTGTTGATGTCTGTGGGTAGTCTAAATTCTTAAGAGCAAATGGAACAAGTTCTTTTATTAAGTTCTTATTCTCATTTGTTATGTGTCCAATTTTTTGTCCCAAATCTTCTATTGCATCTATCATTGGTTGATCGTGTTTTTCATTTTTATCATATTCATCTTGGCAAAATTTTCTGAAAGTTTTAAACTTTTCAATTAGCTGCCTTCTTCGATCTATATTCTTCTCTATATTGTTTACAATTTTTTGTTGTCTCATTTATTATATAAATAAATAAAATGAACAATGATAACTTAAATGTATACTGTCTCAAATATATAAAAATACACTAAGTTCATATGAACTTACAAATAATAACAAAGTAAGAATTAAATGTGTTTGTAGACGTCGTATAACCAATAACTCGGTATTCACTGGCGGGAGTATAAAAAACGATATTGTAAATGAAATTCATAAACCAATGAGAAAAAACTTCCCCAGAAGAACTGTTCTATCTTTTCGTATCGATGATCTTTGGCAAGCTGATTTGGTTGAGATGAATTCTGGATCTTTAAAAGGTATACATAGAATTAACAAAGGGTTTAAATATATGTTAACTGTGATATATTTTTTTTCCAAATATGTATGGGCAATACCAATCAAAGATAAAACTGGTGAAAATGTTACGTTAGCATTTAAAACTATTTTGAATGATCGCTAACCCATGCATTTACAAACAGATGAAGGGAAAGAATTTTACAATAAATCATTTAAGACATTAATGGTCAACAACATAACACACTATTCAACATACAGTGAAAGAAAGCTAGTGTTGTAAAAGATTTAATAGAACATTGAAGGAGAAAATGTGGAAGATATTTACTATGCAGAGAAACTATAAATGGGTGGCTATATTATCTAAATTAATAAGTGAATACAATAACACTGTTCACAGTACAATCGGAATGAAACCCACCAATATAAATGCAAAGAATGAAAGTTCTATTCTAATCAACATGTATGGAGGAGAAAGAAATATGGTTAAACCAAAGTTTGCAGTAGGAGATAAAGCTTGCATAAGTAAAGGTAGAAAATGTGTTTGAAAAAGGATATACACCAAATTGGTCCACTGAAGTATTTGAGGTGTGTGAAGTATTGCACACAAACCCCACGACATAGAGAATAAAAGATTGAAAAAAAAAGATCTTATTAAAGGTATTTCTAAAGAGCCAGAGCTGCTTAAGACCAAATATGATAAAGACTACTTAGTGGAAAAAGTTTTGCTAAAGAAAAGGAAATAAGCTGCTAATTAAATGGTTAGGTTTTGATAGTAGTCATAATTCTTGGGTTGATAAGAAAAGTGTAGTTGTTTAAGAAATTTTTTTCTATATAATAAATGAATCAACAAAAAATTTAAAGTTATGAGCATCAGTCGTTTCCGCCAAACGACCAAACAAAAAATAATTTGAATGAATACAACAAGCGCATTGAGTTTGATATTCCTATTGGCGATGCATTTTCACATCCGAATGAAGCTTATGTATACCAACAGTATAAACTATCTTAAAGACATGCATGGGCAGATTATGAAAATACTTCAACTCTTGATGTTTGTGAGAATTTCTTCCCATTCCAGTTCTCAAGAATAGAGATCTCTAAACATGGTTGTATAATCGGAAGTATTGACAACTCTGGCATCACTTCAACAACGATGCATACATTGCTAGGTTCGGAATCAGAATCAGCATACTTTCAAATGTTGGGGATAGAACTAGGTAAATATGTTAGGAAAGATAAGCTTAACGAAATATACCAGATGCTGGGGAAATTGTTATTGAGAAATTGCAAATTCTGTGGCCAATTGTTGAATACGATCCTATTTATGGAAACAAAATGAAAGAAATATTATACAAACACCCCAAAATTCCAATTTGTTTTAATTATTGGCAATGTCTTGAGAAACCAGTACCTACTAATGCAAACTCATTTCAGTTTGATATAAAAGATAAGTTCAATTCAATCCAATTCGATATGCCAGACTTTGTCACTGTTGGTTTTCAGCATAGCAGAAAAGAAGATCCTGGGCAATTCACACATGGTTCAATGTTTGACTCTTGTTTCGTCAAAAATATTTCTATTAAGAATGGACGGAATGAAGTGTTTCCCAAAGAGAATTGGTATTTAGACATTGATGATAAAATTTTCGATAAGATGTATATTACTTACAACGATTTCAGAAATTCAAAGACTAAACTAGATACCCCTTATCATAATAATGAACTGTGCTTCAACTCTACGTCATTTATTGGGAGAAGATCATTGTAAGTTATTGTTTTTTCTTACAGAAAAACAGCTATTGTAAAAGATCGAACTAATCTGAAACTTACAGTTGATTTTAATAAACCAATATAGGATTACACTATTTGTAATGTGGTACTAGTAAGCCAAAGAAACTTATTTTATGATGTTAAAAGTGAAAGAATCACTGAAGTCCTATAGTGCCCAAACATGTATGGTTATTAGTTTGTAAAAGATGGTTATCTATTAAAAACATTTACTGTTATATAATAGTGCTATAAGAATGTTTTAAATGGTTTCTGAAATAAAAACCGTCTGAGGATGCGCATTCTTAAGTTGGGTGACTTGAGTCACCCCTTTTAATTGTAACAACGGCTTCTTATACTTTCCCGTTACATTCACTCGCAACACTTTTTTCAGATCGGCATACTTAAGTATTCTCGCAACGTCTTTTATTTTGAACCACGGGTTGCCTTCTGTGCCGATAACATCTTTCGTCGGCGGTTGCGCATTCTTGTCGCTGATTGCGTTTGTTGTGTCCAGTAGTGGTTTATACTTCTGGTCGACGTCGTGCTTGCGTATGAACGGCAACCCTTCTTCAAACACCCAGTCCTGGAACTGTTCTACAGCTGCGATCTTTGATTTCAAGATCAAGGCGTACAAGCCCAGTTCATTGATAAATACGGCATGTGGCTGCATATTCAAAGGCGTGAACGAATCGTTCAGGCCTATATCAGCGTATGATTGCCTATACTTTTCTCTAACATGTTCTCTGATTGCTCCTTTCAGATCCCATTAAAAACATAATAATATTTAAGTAAAAATTTATGTATGGAGATCGTCTCCATTTGCATCACTGGTTTTATGAACTGATTAAGGATATCTGAGTATGAGGATGGTAATGTAGAACACTTTACATTGAACATTGAAAGATCAAATCTGTCAGCTCTGGTCAACATGTTTGTAAACTCATTGAATTCATAATATGTTGTGTTCTTGAAGAAGTATAATAATCCATTGGTGTATCTAAATGCAGAATCTAACCCAGCTGGTAAGCCCGGAAATTTCTTTGAAATTAAACCGAAAGATTTAGATCTGAATAAGCACTCGCCCAGTTCCATAAAATACATTTAATTGTAAAATACAAAAGTACGACCAGAGTAGGTGTTTACAACTGCTTTTATTTTGGAATTGTGAGGTATACACATATCATAAATAACCTTTGGATATCCAGACACGAGTTGCAGACTAGGATATTCAAATATATATACATTTGACTCGATAAACATTACTATTTCCCCTGATGGTCTCTGATAAATCGTTGTAAAGCTTTCAAAATTAGCAGGTAAGAAAAACAGCCAGTTAGTGACAAGCTCTGGTTTACTAACTATTTTATCTACTATGTCATATGTCCAAACATATTTTTTATAAAAAAATATACATCACTTGGTTGACTACTAAAAATGTGTTGATATTTTTTTTTAAGTTACACAAATCTACTACTTCTATAGGAAATGATATGTTTGGTTTAGGAGGGGATAACGAATGCAGAGATCTTTTAGGTTTACCATATAGACTCTGTATTGCCAAAATATCATCAGTTTGTAATGTTAGTCGATCTAAGACATAAATTGGGTACATAACAGACTCGTAAACATTCGAATGATGTATTCATAATGCATGTCCTAATTCGTGCAATAGGACAACAAAAAGATATATTTTTCTTAAGATTTGTTGTCATGTTTAAGACACCAATCTTCTTCAGCATCAATGTGAATTTCAACTGGTGAGTTATCTGCTTTTGGGAAAAAAGCATGAGCTAGCACTCTTCCTCTCCCATCAAATTTGCTATTACATAAATGCCGAAACTTTTTAAATGTATGGATACTACATTTGTTTGATATTATTATGTGTGGGTTTTGAGTATCATGTTTAAACATAATGTCAGTATGTTTGGCCCACGTATGAAACTCTTCTTGAGTTAGTTCTAGTATGTCATAATTGGCCAACACATAATGCCATTTTATTTCTTTCGTTGTCCATTTGGTAATAGATGTAGGAAAGCCAAATACATCATCTGGTACCCCACATCTAGGAGTTTTGATTAGTGCTAGTGTTTCTTTACTTATTTCGCCACTAATTGTTATATTATGATACTCTTGGAAAAGTCGGAGAGCGTTTGAAACAATTGATGAATTTGCATGTGTAATATCTTTGTCAGGTACTTTTAAATATCTAAAATCATTTAAATATTTTATTGTGGAAAGTGTTTAATTTTCGCCTCTGCTGGAGGCTATCAAAATTAAGATGACTATCGTAAAGGCAATCATTTTATTATAATTAAAAAATTAATTCGTACAAGCCTGTTTCGTTGATAAATGTTGTATGAGGATGTATGTTTTCCGATAGCGCTAAAACATCGCTATTGAAATTTTGTAGTGCCCCCAAGGTAGTGTATTAATGCCATCTTTAAGAATAAATCTTTTATCATCTTCGGGACTTAATGCTTTTTTTCTCATCTCAATCGTATAGAGTTCGTGTTTCTTACGTCTAATAAGATTCATACTTTTGTACAACATTTTTTACCAAACAAACACTTTCTGTAGTCACCAAAACTAATCTCATTTCTGACTACAGTGTTTTTCACACCCTTTGCTCTTTTATTTACACCACCCTCCACATTTATTGAATACATTTTCGATTTCAAACCAATAAATTCTTCCATTATTTTTCCATTACATTCATCTTTCAATTTGCCAATCATATTTTTGTTAACTAACGGTATACCATATGGATTATCTTTTCTATAGTCAGTAGTATCAAAATGATCGATCATTTCTTTCATATCACTGTAGAAGTCAGGTGTTTTTATATAATATATGTATGAATCAGTATCTTGGTAGAACAGTTCAATATTTTCCCCATACTTTGGTTTCATTATGTTGTAGTGAAAATCATACATTAAGACTTTCGATAGATCAAGTATACTCATTCCAACATAAATGGGTTTGTTAAAGCACAGTTTTGTTTTAATCATATGAACTGTAACCAAAGAGTTAGTAAATATAGTTCTATCTTTAAAGTTTGGTTTAGCCACTAGTTTATCCATTTACTTAGAACTTGTGCACAACCGTATATCCACTCTGTTTATAATATTCTCCATTGTTTTTCAAAAAGTGGAATTGTTCATTAGCTTGTAGAAATAATTTTCAAAGTCATTTGTAGACTTTGTTCGCATATTTGTGTTTAGATCAATATAGGACTTGAGCCAATCTGATTGATCAAACTCCAGAACTCTATGGATCTTTTTCAACTTCATTCTGAGAGATAGATATTGCTTAAGATTTACATAGTGTAATACATATTTTTCTTTACCATCCAGACTAGTCAAGAGTTTGGGATTTCTTGAACCTTCCGGTATTTTATTCTCTTGTGCCAATGACAGATCTTTGTGGAGATCGTGTAGTTCATGTGGGTATTCCAAATCAACTTCCAATATATAACCTTTGCTAGCATCATCTTCTATTTTTGTTACATCTATATTTGTATTTCCCCACTTAAACCCACCATAGGGTAAATACTGACTCTATAGCCCATCCACATAAGTTATTGGCATCCAGATATGTAAGATAAAAGATTTCTTTTGTCATGTCGTAATCTGTTAATAATTCTAGTTCTATTTTAGTATGTTTGAGCATAGCATCTCACGCTAACCCTGGGGCTGTGAAATACCATGCTGGATCTAGCTTATATGTTTTAAGACACACATCCCTAAACTTTTCCATTATATCAGACAATATCAATACATCAGATATGTTATAGAGTTCTGTGTACTCTCTTAGAGAGTTTATGTTGAATTTTTCCCACACCTCTCTCGCAAATTCGTAATCTTCGTCTTTATTGCCGCATTTATTGAGTTTGTTGTAAAATGCATATTTGGATGGAAATGATGTCTCACAAAATTCTTCAGCACTATCTATGTAGTAATATGGGTAGACACCTTTTCTTGTAACAAAGTCAAGAAGTTCATTAGAAAAATGCTTACATGTTTCTCGGAATTGGCTTCTGGAAAGGTTGCTAGAGAGTTTATCGATACTACTAGCCATTAATTTAAATGAGTAAATAAATCTACGATTTACACTTCCACATACATGTTTCATAAAAGAAATATATTTTTCGTTGTTGTTGGGAATCAGATCAATCTAATTTTCATCGATGCCAAGATCTCTTATGAATAAATGTGTGTCATAGCCAGATAGATTGTGTATAAGCACTGGGACAAAACATGGGTTTCTATACTATAAGTTACAATCTCTGTGTGCAACTCCCCTAAATTTCACTGTAAGATGATCATGATCTCTCACAGAATCACCATTCAAATGCTTTTCACATATATAACAATGGGTAGCTGTATCATAAACAATTTGTTCTTTCTGAGTTAGTGGAAGCATTGGTTTTTCATTTGTGTATATATCACCAATAGACTTTGCTTCTTCCATTAACATTTTAACGAACACAGTAGATGCATCAGATCCTTCATAAGTTAATGGTGGTTTATAGTATTCATGTTCGTATTTTACATAGTAACTGTAGCTAATAGGCTCGTGTTTTTGGTATGGTTTCGTGTAACATTCGTCGGGGTTTGGTTGGCAAGTTTCAATTTTAGTCAACAAACATTTAAAATCAGCATATATCACAAAAGGAACTCTCGACGAATGATTTTGGTTTTGAAATCTTAATATGTCATTTTTTCCTTTAGATGGTAGTTCAACTCTAACACCATCGTGATCTCGACAGTCTTGTTCGTGATCTTTTAGCTTATTTACAGAGTAGAATTGTTGCAAACATATATCGTATATAAATATTTTGTGACCATTATTTGTTACTTGCGATGCGACAATTCTCGAAAGACTTTTTATCCAGCAGTAGTGGTCGATCTTTTCGTCTTTGATATAGAGTAGGTTTATGTGCTTATCCATCTTGTTTTTTGTTGTTTTTAATGGGCAGATTACATATTTCTTACCACCATCTTCTTCTTCGTATGTGTATACATTAATAGAAATTCCACTTCTCTTCTCAAAGGTTGGTATGCTATCCAATTTCATTGGCAATTCCAAACCCTTAAGTGCATCATCAAACTCATGTTCGTTAGCTATGTATTTATTCACTCTTTGGGTGTTCTTTGTACTTGATGGAATGCAGATAGAACAGAACACAAAAACATTTTTGATGATTGTTCTTAACATTAATTACCGATTACTTAGCTTTGATTTTTTATGGGAGGTCAACATAAGAACTGCCCTTGAATGTATATATTTATTTATTCGCACTTCAAATTTTAAATATTCTGTTGAGTTCCCACTGAGATCCCTTTGCTTCGAATGCCCCCATCTCAGCTATGATTTTCGATATGCTTTTGGTATAATATCCTTCCAGATTAGCTGATTTCAGTATAATTTCGTTCTTTGTTTTAAAGGAGCTTTCTACATATTCAATATTCTCACCAATTCCCGTTTTGTACTCAGTGAAGAATTGCATATTCACTTTGAATGATTTTAAATGTTTACTAATTAGTTCCATGACAGTTTCTTTTACATCGTTTATGAAATGTTTTGGTCTTTGTATGCATTCACATTCTTTACAGCATAAGTATTGATCCTACTTTGAACTGCTGTTTCGATTTCTTCTACACTGAATATGGGTGTGTACTTATGAATTTTACTTCTCAAGTGACTTCTTATGAGAGACGGTTTGTAATAGTGGCTACACGTTTCACATTTCACTTGTTTCTCTTGTGGGAACTTCTGTTATGATATTAAGTGTTGTGACACTTTAAAAATTTCCCATGCATTTGTTGGTTCATGTGATTTATTACGTACCTTTTTGCAATCTACTTTTAAGATTTCTTCTTATGAGAGATGGTTTTTAATAGTGACTACACGTTTCACACTTGACATGCTTCTCTTGAGATCTCTTCTTCTTTCTTTCCGCAAAGATGTCTTTCTTAAACTTATATTATTTCCAAACATTACCAGTTGTGTTAGCCTTTTTCATTGCCATGGTCGTCATCATATTAGACGTCGGTTGACTTTTATTTGCGCTCATCTTTATTATATACAAAATTTTATTTTTACGCATTCAAATTTCTTGAGCCTCTTTTTTCTAATGACTACGATCTAACCAAACGCAACTTTTTTCGCGTATTTTTGCAGATGCTGCCAAACACAACTTTTTGTAGTCACTTTTTGCGGCTGCACTCTAACGCAACTTTTTGTAGTCACTTTTTTTTGCAGCTGCTCCCAAACGCAACTTTTAACACGTATTTTTGCAGATGTACTCAAACGCAACTTTTTGTAGTAACTTTTTGCGGCTGCTCCCAAACGCAACTTTTTGTAGTCACTTTTTGCGGTTGCGCTCGAATCGGCAGTTGATGTTTTCTGATGGCTAGAGCATTTAATTTGCCGTTGGTTTTCTGATGGCTCGAGCATTTCATTTGCCGTTGAGTTTCTGATGGCACGAGCATTTCATTTGCCATTGGATTTCTGATGGCTCGAGCATTTAATTTACTTTTGGTTTTATGATGGCTCTAGCATTTAATTTACCGTTGGATTTCTGATAACTGGGGGCTGCGCTCGAATCTGCAATTGATGTTTTGGATCAGGAAAACAACGGTAATTTTTTCTGATGGTTTTCTGATGGCTCGTGCATTTTATTTGCCCTTGGTTTTCTCATGGCTGGGGGCTGCGCTCTAATCGGCATTTTGATACTACTCACGTGCGTTTGTATAACTTTAGGCATTGGTCCGTACGGTGTTTGACACCTCCTGGAGAGCGGTATCCAATTGTCGCCTTCCACTATTACAGCAGACAACCAATGTGCAGTTGATATCGGCATATTTGTACATAGGACTGTAGAGTCTAACCTACAGGTCATTGGACTCGTGAATTTTTCAGGTATCTAGGTATACGTTATATATTGCACCAAGCTTTTATATATCAAATACAAATTTATACAAAAATATAAATTTGGAGTAAAGTTTATTATGGCTGTTCGACCACATCTTACAAGTTCTACAAACTCTGTAACTAATAATTACAATTATTTTTTTCTTTTTAGTGCATTTATAAATAAAATGTTCGTTCAAACATTTTTTACAGTTAATTTATTTCTGGAAGGACTCAAAATAATTTGCATCATATAATTTTCTATAATTTTTTTCAATATCCAACATTCCTCTTCAATATATGTTTTCCAGTAAATATTACCGACAATGCTTCCTTGAAAACGCGTCATTCAGAATTTTTATGCATTTAAATTTAAAAACAAACTACACCACAAATATGGTATATTTTCTTTAATTTTTTGTTGCAAAATTCTTGTTTCCTTCTCGCCGGTCAAAATGTGCCTGGTGGAGCACAACTCACTGGCAAATGCAAAGTATATTTTTATGGGCCGTGAAAGAAAGTGGTTGAACACAAGCAAACTTTCAAAGTATGACTGTACTGTAGAAGTTCACTTGATGCTACAAATTAATACAAGTGATGCAGAATAAATGTTTTTATTATTTAAAAAATTGCATTAACTCTGTTACATCAGAGAAAATTTATATGAAGGCGAGGTGAGAGATTTGGGTGGCTCTTAATGACGAGGTATTGAGAGTTGATAAGGGTGAAAAGAGGTGAGAATGGAGCAGCGCCAGAATGCAATAGGGATAGAAACGATAGATCGCATGTTGCAGCATTTACATTCAAAGTTTTCCCCATTTTATTTAGAGTCTGAAATAAAATGCTTAAAAATGTTAACAGAATATATAGATACAATTGCTTTTATGTAACTAATATAATAGCTTAACTTCATTCTTCAGTATAACAACTTTCTATTCTGATTAAGTGTTCATTTGTGTAACTTTTACTTTGAGGAGTTAATTAATAAAGTGAATAAAATCCCACATGATTAATTAACTTTCCACAAATTTTTAAATTTTTATCAGTACTGAAATTTTTGGCACTTTGGGCTAGCAGTCTATATTAGTAGAATTCTCAAATTTGTTCTGGCACAAGGGTCTGGGGGACAGGAGCCAGGCGCCGGCCGGCCGCCATGTTGTAACGTCACCCGACCGCCATCTCGGATCCATGGGACATTGACCTTGACCCTGGTAACCTTTGAGCTTGAAATCAGCAAAAAATTAAAAAATTAAAAAAATCCTAAAAATCTCAAAAATTACAAAGCAAATACTTTTCATCCCACAAAAATATCTCAAATGGTTCTAAAAATGATTAGGGATGTATATAGGTACTGGATTAAACTTTTCTTGGGATTACTGTATAAAAAAGGACTGTTAAAAATTTCTCCTTTCTTTTTTGTCTATGGGCTGTCTTACATTCCTTCCCAAGAATCTTCCGCAAGTTCTACGTGGGACTGGCCTGTGTGTGCGGGTTCATACAGACAATTATGATAAGCATTTAAAGCCTGTCTACCTGCGTGTGATATCTCAATGCCTTCATGCGATTGGTCAGCTGCAACCACATGGTAACTCGGTAATTGACTGGTCGGTGTCCGAACAATGTTTTAATGGTGTAATACGTTTCGTTCAAAGTCCACATGACGTCATACGGCTTGCATACTCGTATATTATAAGCAGTAGGGGGTAAACTGAGCTTAGTTTGACAAAAGCTGCCGTGAAAGATACATCGTTTCGGCTACCTCCTGCAGCTTCGCATCTAAGTCTTATTCTGCATCTGCAAAGTCTTCGGACACTCCAGAGATAATGGTAGCCACGGCAGTACCATCGACTTCTTCGGGAATGCCGCTGTCTCATTCGAGCGGCATGCCCATAGTAGTATCGCCATTGACCTATTCGGATGGGTTGCCTACAGCAGCACCGCAGTCATCTGCTATGGGCATGGCACCAATGCCACCATCGACTTCTTGGTTAATACTACCGACTTCTAGTTCTTATCTTCATATTCTTCTGTCATATCATCTACCTCTTCAACTCAGGCACCTATGTGTCTACCGGAATTTTCAGGGCATTCGTGAATGTTTGGCACAGGGCCTGTAGAAGTGCCATCCAGTTCTTCAGCTGCGACAACTACATCGTCAACTAGACTATCGACCTTTGTTCCAGTCACAACTGTATAGTCAACCACCTCTGCTGAACCATTCCGACATTATAAGAGTTGCTACTGTGAAAAGACCTTCACAAGTAGCAACAGTATCCGTCGACTAAGAGGAATGGCTGTACAAAGAGCTTAACGCAAATAAAATACTCATGTTCGAAGTCTGGTGTGTCGATTTCACGGATGGATGGTCTAAAGGCGCGTATGAATATGTGCAAGGGGCTTCTTCAAAGTAACATAAAGAATGGGCCTTCACAGCTATCGACATGTTGACCTTCCGGACTTTATCAAATACAAATGTACCATAATCGATCCCCACAACTATGACAACCGATGTTTCAAGTTGTCAGTGTTGGCTGGATTTGTTAAGTTATTGTATTCACAGTGTGTGGACAAGAGGTATGCTGAGGTGGAAGAAGTGAGTTTGGCGGACTGGATTTTCCGACTCCTCTGAAGCAAATAAGGGTCTTTGAGAACAACAACCCAGTTGTGTCCTTAAATGTGTACTCACTGAATGATAAGGGAAAAGTAGTGCCAATATACGTGACTAAGAATCGCAGTATTTCGAGTGCCAAGTAATGACAAGGAGAGGCACTTATGGCAAAGGGCAATTCCAAGGGAGGATTTCGTCCTGAAGAATTCTCATGTTTCGTGCGAAAAACATTTTTTGGAAGACAATATTGTTACAAAAAAGGAACACAGAGATCAGTTTGGAAATGTCATTGGAGTGGTAACTTTAAAATAAGAAATATTTTTTCTTAAATTAGTCGGATTCCTTTAGTTCTAAGGAAAATGTTTTAACAATTGACGCAACATAAGTAATTCATTTTTCATGTACGTGCATTACAGCACCGATTAACTGCATTGCACAATTTGATGTCGCTGGTTCGGTTCCCCGGGGACAGGCAACAATGGTATCATCAGGCATTCAGTTCAAATGAAATTACTATTTTTTAATTGTAAGTGAAAAGCAGAATGAATGTTGATTTATTTGCTGTGAAATCCACATATTAAGTGTAATTTATTTTATTTTCAGTAGCATTCCAAGTGTGCTAAGGCATATATAGAGGTACGAAGTAGCAAATTAATAAGTTAACAAAATATAAGGCTATAGTTTGTTCCTATACCTAATCACGCCACAAAAATGTCAAAGATAAACATTTCAGAGAGTTTTGTTGAAGCAATTTTTTATGCAGGTGTTTGACAAGTCTAAAATAGTTAATTATGCTCATTATAAAGCAGAGATGTGCTAAGACTATGCTCTAATCTGAGTTACACCGATACATTAAAAATAATGTTTTAAAGCAAACAGTGTTAGTTCCTACCAGAATTCTTATTCATTTATATTATAAAGGTGGCTTATACTATTTTGGACCTAATAATACTTTTCCTCAGCTCAAGCAACTTTTTGCCCCTCCATAATTTATTAAAGTACTGTTGGTATCGACCAGAGATGTATTCAACAAATTACGTATACTCAGAGCAAATAAAATCAATAACTTTGATATTTTGATGATTTTTGCAAATTTCTATTTTGTCTGAGACACATTAACTATTTGTATTTCCATGCAACCAAATAAAGTATGTTGACATTGCAATTTTCCTGACAAGTTTACTATCTGTGTTTGCTAACTCAAGTGTAAATATGTTATTTGGTACTTGATTAAGTTATTTTGTGTGACATACAAATTATATGTCAGTTGTGAATGTGTGTAGCATAGTGCCTTCACAAATTCCTTACTGTTCAAACCACAAACCAAAGCAATATGAACTGTGTATTAGCGCGATTACTGCAAAAATAAATGACAAATGAATAACCAAGATGGCGGCCTCCAGCAATGGAAAAACAAAAGACAAACGAAAAACCAAGATGGTGCCTCCAGTAATGTATAAACCAAGGCCGTAGAAGACAGGCCTGGACATTAGCTTGAAAAGTTGACACCCTTATTTACCCATTTAGTTCATGAACTCAGCTGCAGAGCGCTGCTACCGAAGTAGCACTGTTGACAAGGTTAGTATAGGTAGGGAAATTGCAATTTTTTCTTAAAATGGGAAAATGGCGTTCATATCTCTATGGTGTTATCCCTATACCAGCAACACTAACACCACTAGTTTGCTTGCAGCGCTCTGCAGTTACTGCATGAACTAAAGCGGCCAATAAAGGGGCCAATTCGCTATCAATATTATATAGGCGAGTGTCCAGACCTGTCTTCTACGGCCGTGGTATAAACACATGAAAAACGAAAAAATCAATATGGCGGCCTCCAGCAATGTATAAATAAATGAGAAATGAAAAACCAAGATTGTGGCCTCCAGTAATGCATAAACAGATGGCAGACGAAAAAGACTAAGAAGGCCGCACACGATAGAATGATATGGGTGAGGGGTGGTAGTAGGGGTCCTCAGGAAATGTATGTAATAATATTTTTTATTTTATTTTAAGGTCAAAGGTTACCAGGGTCAAGGTTAAAGTCTGGATACAAGAAGGCGGTCTGTTGACGTCACAACATGGCGGTCAGCGCCTGGCTCCTGCCCCCTAGCCCCTTGTGACAGAACATTATTTATCATTCTACTTGTATTGTACATTTTATTAAAAATAACCTTTAAGATATCTTTCTAAACACAGTCAATCACTATTACTTCCATACACAGACATCGCTACGGTTGTTGTTCACTGTTCTGTTGATGAATACTCTCATTCCAAGTAGCCTAGAACAGATGCCTTAATTTAACATGCAGTGAAGTCAACAAAGCCAGTGTAGATGTACCTGCAGTACAATGAAACCAGCAAATAAAACTGAAAATATCATATGCCTCACTTTTGTCATGTGTTCGGGGGTTACAAGCCACAGATGAGGAAATTAGTGTTTTAACTCTTTCCTAAGAAGTGGTTATTTACATACGTGGATCACATCAATGCACACTACTAAAATTACTGTTTATTCTAATCCCAACTTTCTGCTTCCTGTCACACATCAACTTTACATCCTGACCACGTTGGTGAGCAGCAGCCATTTAAAATGGTTTTCTAGAAGATTGTTAATTCATAATTTTGATAAGTAGGCCTATCTCATTCTGCAACCAGCAACAAAGTTGTGGTAATTGTATTTTTCTGGAACTGTAAATTGTGAGTTTTTTGATGTTTTGAATAAATATCAACGAAAAACTTTCTTTGAGACTTTATTTTAGCTATTAAGATTTTTATAGCTCTTTAACTTTTAACTTTAATCTGTTAATTTTGTGTTAACTTAATCTATTATCAGTCAATATATGTGGGTTTTAACTTATAACTTCAATCTGTTAATTTTTTCTGAATTTAACTTTAACTTTAATCAGTTAGATTATTTTGTTAACTTACTGAAGTATGATTTGGTCTAACGATTCATTTTACTGCATCTTTCACCAACCCACATTTTGCGTTACATAATTCAAGCTCGGAGCTATGCTGCACAGAGTGTACCTTCAGAATCATTTTCTCAGTGTCCTTTGAACAAATTAATTGCTCACAAATATGTGATTCGTGATTAGGTTAGAACAAGCATTTGACCAATAGTCACATTTTTTCAATTCACCAAACCTGACTTAAAACTTTGCTAATTTTACAATTATTAAAGTTTACTGCATTAGAACTTTCCATGGCATTTTTTCTGCAACTTTATGCTATCTTCTAAATTGTTGAATCTACCTATTCAACACACGTATGCACATTAAATTTTTGTGAATGGATATGATCCTGCATTAGCCATAACTTTATGTTTTCTGTAAAGCAGACACACACTCGACAAACATATGTAACTGGAATCAAACAATCTGCCAGTCTGAAGTGAAGCCAACACAGATTTATGCAGTGAAAACTAGCATGCCATTTAATGCATTTATATTTACCAAGTGTGCAATTATAAATAATAAAAAAAGTGACTTGATTATAATTACAATTACACCATGCTTTGTCAGATATTAAACTAAACAACAAACGTAATTTTATAAACAAAATTTCCCATATGAAAAATTACAATACTACAGGTTTGTTAAGTAGACACGGTATCTCTACAGCACTCTACAGACATTGGAACCCGAGCCCTAAGAGTTGTTCAGCCTACTTACAAATTTTCATTCATGCATTACGAAATATTTTGGATACGACAAATCCAATGCCAGCAGATACACGTGTGTGCTACAAATGCATATACTGTCTCATGTATTCGCAATTTCTCACTGTAACACTAATCTGAAAGAAAGCTTTTGCAAAACTAGCTCTTGGTTGTAGCAGCATTTGTAGGGAGCTTCACTGATGTAGTACATATGCAAATGTGCAAGTGTGTGTATAATAAGGGTAACCAGCAAGCAGTTAATTTTCTGCAGTTCTGGCCAGCAGTAACACACAATTAATAAAAAAAATAACACTCTTGGGCCAAAAATATTTTACCTTACCCCTCTTTCTTTCTCCATCTCTTTGACTATGGTTTGTACATTCTTGTCAACTAAAATTTCTTTGAGGAAAATTATTGGGACATTTTACTATACTCCTTTCACCCTTACTTTAGTCCTGGTATAAACAAACTCATGTGGGTTGTCTTTTGCCATTGATTAACATACGCACTGCTACTGAACTCACAAGAAAATAGATCAAATTTAAATAATTTATAATTCCAAATCTACTACATCATTGGGAAAAACCATCTTTATTTTGAGTAATATATATTGTTTACAAATAATTATGTACGTATCTATACTGGTAGTTATCCATGCTGCCAGTCATCAGAGCAGCCGTATATTTGACGACAGTCTGTTCCTGTTGGCATGGTTCTGGGTGTTGGCTACAAGAGCCAACCAGGCAATTGCTAAACTGACGTGTCGCCAAACTGACGTGCGTACCTGTGTGGTGAAAATTGTTGAAAAGTGGCGAGAAGAGAATAGTTTAAAATCTATTTTACTATATTTCACAGCAATATCCTACTTTGACTGTAAAGCAAGTAGCAGCACTTGCAGCTGAAATGAGTGGCGTGTCTGTGGCGAGTAATTTCAGTGCGCGGAAAGAACAACACGGAACGGGAAAACCTGTGATGCCATGTAAAAAGAGGGAATGGGGAAAAAGAGTGCGACCATTTTGTGGCAACTGCAGAGCGTGCTAAGGTTCATTCGTTTTTCTTACATAATGGGGCTCATACTTTAAACACAATTCACGTTGTAATTAATGCTAACGACAGATTGCCAGATTTTAAAAACATGACTTTAGAAATTGCTAATCGAAGTTGGATTTGAATTTGTGAAAAGAAATTCTGAAAATGTTATTTTGGACAGGGATGATGTAGCGTATTGGTGTAGGGATTGCCTCCAGAAAATACAGCAGTACCGTCAAGACATAAGCTCAATTTATTATCCGAATGAAACATGGGTTAAAGAAGGTCATAGAAATTCAAAAGTTTGGGCCAATTCAACGGTAAAGACCAAGGAACAAGTTTATCGTCAGGCCTCGGTATAGACGTCAAGAACCCCACAGATAAGTGCAAATTGGTAATAATATTGCATATTGAAAGTGACAGTGGTTTTGTTGAAGGTCTTTTGGCTTCTGAATAAAGAAAACCAGGCGACTATCACGAAGAAACAAACAGTGAAACGTTTCAATCGTGGTTTGTGAAATTACTTCCTAAACTGTCACGCAACAGTGACACAGTAATGGATAATGCTCCCCGTCACAGTGTTAAAACTTGAACGTGATGCATGATGCTTACTGGCAAATGAAATAAACGACTTTGCTTCATCTACAAGCAGTAATGAATGGGGTTCGGAAGCATATAATTTCTACAGGAGCATCTACAGGATTTTCCCTGGACCGGGAATAATTACAGACGTGTCAAAATTATACATTTCGCGAGCTTTAGCCGGCAAGTAAGCATACCAAGCACTACCTCCCCTCGAGAAGATGCCAACAATCGATTGTCAGTAATCGACTCTTCGCTATTATAGAATATGTGGGGACATTGGAAGCAACTTTCTCGGAGCCTTGCTAAATATCTACTCGCAGGCCCGTTTCGTATCCTTCCGCCAAATGTAAACAAACATTGCCATGTGCATGCCATGTAGCATCTATCAAAATCAATGTTTATATGCCATTGCGTGTACATGTGTTCGTATACTTTCGCTACACCCAAACATAAATATTGAAATGTGAATTCTATTTTATACCTGTCAAATGTGTTGTTTACTGTTTACAGCTTTTCAAAGAATTCTGTCTTAGGTCTATTTCAAAAACCATTTCGTACGAATATTCACAGTTTAGGCCTATAACATTATTTAGGTCAGCTTTATGACGTTTTAAAAATGCCTGAATTAACGATAGTTCTTACGGTTATGTTATATTAACATATTTATTTTCCATGACATAGCACATTACACGTAATGCACGTTAATATTTCTATGTATTGCTACTTACTGTGTATTAGGTTTATTGAAATTTATTGGGGCTGGGCTTGGTGGAAAATCACGTTACACAACTGTGTTTCAAACATCAACCAGGGCAAATGTACGATGCTGTGATAAATAAACGGACGTGGATGAAAATAACTTCGCCATAAAAAACAGTTCACATTTACAATGTGTAAATAGTTCATATCAAATATTTGGAATCACGCACGCACACACACAGATCCAGCGTAACTATCACCAAACAGCCACGCCACGCTATTTCACACGCAGCTGTTAACGAAACACACCGTAACAGTATATTTATTACTGCCGCGGAAAAAGATTTATCACACTCGTAACTTGCTTAGGTAGGTTTAAAAAACACAACGTCTATAAACGTGATGTGGTAATTTGAAGTATTTTTCTGAGTAAGTATAATTTACGCTTCGTTTGGTAAAACAGCAACACGCCATGACATCACGGCTCGCCACGTCTGCTAACTTCACTTTGTTTCTGCCCCACCATCGTATCTAAATATATTAAAACAAGTATTCAAACATTAAAATCTCTTTTCAGTTGTACATTACAAATTCAAACATAATTATTTTGCAGTAATAAGTATGAAATATGCTACAATTGAAAACAGGTACTTTTTTGCTGCGTACTAGCGAAGTGAAACTTCCCGAGTGTGAAAGAAACAAAGAGAGAGACACACACACACACACACACACACACACACACAGAGAGAGAGAGAGAGAGAGAGAGAGGAGAGAGAGAGAAGCCTCGCTCAGCAGACAGTTGCTTCAAAGTTGCTTTCGCTCGATAAAACAACACCGTCCATTACGGTCTACTCACGATATTTTCCGCTGTTATTTTAAACTGTAAAAATGAGATATGTTGCCATCGGGGCTACCTAAATATTTCAATAGGCACCGTTTAATTTACAAATAGTATACTAAAAAACGAGGTTAAAATAATATTTTAACTATGAACTATTTCTTACCGCCCGTTGCCAACACGTCGCTACTCTCGCTGTTGTTTATTCATATTTAGAGAGAAATAAATATTATAAGTTATAGAAGATATCAAGGCAAAGTTCCATTTATTCAATAATATAGTACTCTATAAAGTTAACCACAGTGTTATATATTTGTGGAATACATGTTATTGAAAAAACAGGCTGAAATGTTATGCCTAGAGCGTTTTTTCAAAGGTTGATTTTCATAAGTCGCTTCCAATCGGGAATGAACTATAGCAATAGAGAGGGGCAATAATGATGATAATAATGATAATATACATTAAGGTAATGCATGGAGGTTTGTGTACGGATTTCTGCTGAAATTGGGCGCCTTGTAGGCGAGTTATCCTAGTGTAGTATACTAGACTTGTGTAAGGTGGCACTTGAACAATGACACACACAAATGGCACTGGATAACCCTCGCTAAACTACAGAAAACATATGTCATATTAAATAGAGCAGAAACCCTTTTAACATTCTACTGTTGTCGACTCTAACGCTCCATCTTGCCTGGAACTCCAAGTGGGCAGCAGCAAGTACAGCATCGGACAGGAACTGATATTAAGAGTATTTGGTTTACTTGAAGAATTAGTTCGTGTTTTTAGGATAGTGTCTGAACTTATAAAAATTGAGTAAAATATCTGCTGAATATTTATCAAGATCATGAATATTAAACAACACAGTGTAGAGGGTTAACTACCATAAATGACCACACTCCAAAGCTAAATTTCATTTGTTTAATTACTTTCCTTCTTTTTATTTATTTTTAAATTCAACAACTGAACCCTCTAAATTAATATCCAGATAAATCGCCTGCCGTCGCCGTAACAGTTTTTGTCAACATAGTACACTGTAAATTTTTTTTGTAAAATGTAAAAGAAAATCTCTCTCTATAATGTGGTATTCTCTCACATATGTCCACGGTCAAACTCAGCCGTTATACACTCGAGGTACACTATGAGCAAAATCTGGTCCTGGTAATTATTAACAAGTGTTTATTATTATATATATATATATATAACACACACTTGATGAGGTATTTAAAGTTTAGGACATACACTTTCACTGGATGAAAAGAAAATGTTCATAGGCATACTTAACACTATTGCAATGTTAATTGGAGATGCAATACAAGCAGTTCAACTTTATTAATTTTAACTGTCCTGTACGCTAAAACCCCGGGGATACCACTCCCGGTACAAGATGGATGCTGGGTTAGGATAGGCTTTGGTTTCAATTTACACTTCAGCATACAACTTTGCCGCTCAGAGATCTTCTTTCATGCCTGGCGCGAATACTTTGTTTTAACTGCGTTTTTATACACTTTTCATTACGCTCGCTAAATATTTTGTAGTAAAGTTGGAACTTCCTCCTGTAAGCCTAAACCCTGAGAGAAAAAGAAACGTTTCTCAATAAGCTGCATCAATCTTTTGAATTGGCGCTATATCTACCCAACCAATCACAGAAAGACCTCCGAGAAGGATATTCCTGAGATGGAGATGCGCAGATATGCTCACGTTCGAAATACGTCAAAAAAAAACTGTTTTATATGCCATCTCTTACCCTTTTCTTTACAAGTGTGACGTCACGCACTACTTCATCTTTGGCATCACAAATGCCGCCGAAACGTTAAAATAATACGGTCAGCCGATATTAAAAACTAAAATCACTTTTTCATGCAAACAATTTGAAAAATATAACATATTAACATATTTTCGTGATAAATCTTAAATCATTTGTGTTAGCAGCTACGTATATTTAAACTGACAATATTCTGTTGAGAACTATTAAAATGGCGCTAATGTAACTGTTGTGTATCGTGTTCAGGTAGAATTAGGTTAGGTAGCATGTTAGTCGTTAGGTTGGCAACAGCAGTAGCCACAAAGCTAAAACCAGTAGCCGGGTAGCCGTCATGGCGACATGTACCCGACGTGGAACATAACAGTTGGCGACGAGGTTTCAAATATTGCATGTGGTCCAGATCCACAAAAAATTACACTAAGATATAGGCACGTTTGCCCTAGACAAGGAGTCGTGGAATTCGTATCGTGAACGTCTACAATTCTATTGCATCGCGAACATCAAGGACGACGAAGCTAGGCGGGCGGTGTTTTATACATTACGTGGCCCAGATTTGTATGGTCTGGTGACTTCATAATTGCCACCGAAATCTACCTGTGCAGTACTTCTTGCGGAAGTGTTCATAAGATTAACGAATCGCTTCCACTGGAAGCCCAATGAAATAGTTGAAAATTTTAAGATCCTGAAGCGCGATAAAAAAGAAGGGGAAACAGTTGCTGAGTATATTGCAGAGTTGGAACGGCTAAGCACACACTGCAATTTTCCAAATTTGGATCGCATGTTACGAGACCGTCTGGTTTGTGGGGTTCGGGACAAAGTTGTACAACAGGCTCTCCTTGTTAAGGATAAATTGACTTTGCAAGAGGTCGTGGACATCGCGATGGCAACGGAAGCGACAGGAAGGAACATGGTGGACTTGCGAGGCAGTACATTAGTGGAGGAAAATGTGCACAAAATGAACAATGCAGTTGGGAGAAAGATGAACGCGGGCGGATCGGTGAAGTCAGTGTATAAGTTGACAAGCAAAGGAAGTAAATAAGTGAAGGGAATCAGCAATGTTGGCTGTGCAATGGTAACCATGCAATAGATAAATACTGGCACTCAAATAGTGTGCCGTTTTTGCAAAAAATAAATGACCCCTTGAGCGGGCATGCATAACGACAACAACAAAACACCACCAGGCAGGTTAAACAACCCTCTCAAACATATAAACAATATGTGAAAAAAATGTAAACATATCTGGGGCACCTGAAATGCTACACTACAACCCCGAGCAAGTACAAGGGCGCGCCGAGAGATGACCCCATCTGCCAACAATGGCCTTAGCTCCGCCCAAGATGCATGTGCATGGCACACCCCACCACCGGGATAGGCAAACCCCAGCTGCGAGAATATATTTTCACATGCAGCGGCCGAAATCGCCAGTTCATAATCGGCTCTTTCTGCCCACAACCGCCTAGAGATCGTCAGCTTACCGCTGCCTACTGCAGAACTTCAGAAGCCCTCTCCCAGCAAAGCCTTCCAGAAGTAATCTGCCACCCTTAGTTGCTTGCCTCTCGCAACGGCTAGCCAACATGGCCTTCACGACATGGGCTTCCAATGTACTTTAAGGGCACATGAACACAGCATAGACAGCAAAAGTTTTAATTAGCTACCTAGTTGAAACTGCCCCCAGTCAGTTTAGAACCAGCTCCCCTTCACCTGGACAGAATAGTTTACTACTTCCGGTCAACTCTGGGTAGACATGATATAGTATGGGCCCCCGTGTCATATTCCTTGTATTCCAATCATATCTGATTTCTCATTTTCCCTCGAGTACTTTCAGAATTCCACAGTAAACACCTACGTTCCGAATGAGTGGAATAGGAGACCGGGTTTAAATACACCAGTTTACCGCCTAGGACTGTAGGACTGCGAGCTCCTCCTCAGGGACTCGTTCCTCGTGAATATACACACCATTCCACGGTCACCCGTTTGGGGCACCACGTGTATCAAATGGTGGTAGAGTCACAACCACTAGTCATACCCCTGCTTGAGAGGATAAGTCACTAGACCAGTTTGCATCCATCCACCGTACCGTTTGTTTTCAGAGGGAGTGTTTGGTTGGCTCTGGGTCGAATCTGTCCACTCAAGGGGCTCACCTGTCAAAACTATTGGAACGCCTCCGAGGGAACCAGCTCTTCAATCACCACATCGTTTGTGTTGCTGGTTGAGGAATAAGGTTATACTCGACACTGTTCCGGTGTGCCTAGACAGCAGAACACTTTTAGATAGGGAACGCACAATGTGCTAACAGAAAATTGTAAATGGCAGACGTTCCACAGTTGGCAGGGGTACAAATGCAATCAAATATATGTAGGTGCTTGGTGGTACATCCAAAAAGTACGAAGCTTATTTTTTTTCCCTGATGAATGCATTAATTTTAGTTTCTGAGTGTGAGTACTAAGACTATTAATGTATGGAAAATGATATTAGCAACGACACTGCTTATGTAGAAAAAACAAGGTACTGGATTCACACTTATGTACAACAGATGTTTACACGACTAATTAAAACATTTAAATATTTATCTGTAACAGGAATAAATCAATCTTGTGCTTTCCATAACTAAACAAGCTAACCGTTAGGACACTAAAGACTGCAAAAATATCATAATCCTACTAATAAAGCATTTGTGTGTGTGGGTTAACATCAAGTATACTACACAGGTCAAAGTCGGCAAGTTGTGTGTGTAGCTCAATCTGTATCATGTAAAGAAATTTTCTAGTTATTTTATGATATTACTGCTTATAATTTATGTTTTTGTTACAATATGTTTATTTATTGAATTTCTTTGTGGAAAAGTAGTAATATGCAAATAACTGTACAGTTCGATCGGCAGCAAGTATTTTTCTTATTTAGCTCCGGTTTGTATTATCGCTTTTAGACAAAGATATTACAGAAATAAGAGTTTCCTGACAATAACTTTAAATTATAAACCGCAATAATATATATATATATATATATGAGAGAGAGAGAGGAGAGAGAGCGGGGGGGGGGGAAGGTGGTATTCTTATGATTTGCAGATGATGCTTCATTGATCATTAGGGATATATTTCACTTTCTAATAAATTCTGTGGTGCAGAGAAATTTAACTAAGTTCTCATTTAACAAATTACAGTATTGCCATGATGAATCCTTACTGACATATTAACTCCCGAATGAGAGCCCCAAACATACACAGTAAAAACTTTTGAATTTTTTAAGGTATAAATGGATATTAGAAAATACAGAATGTTTCACAGTTAACATTCTTCAACTTCTATATCTGCTTTTATATCCTCAACCTATGTGCAGACAAACAAGTCAGTGAGAATGAAACCAAACATGTTTTCTCCACTGCCAAGCACATGGTAAGTACTTTTTTATCACTATTCATTCCAGCTGTCTACTAGACATGATAGTACTGCTCCTAGCATTAATTTGCATCTCCCACACCACTGGAATTATCTCTCATGACCTTAATGTTAAGATCTGGCTAATCCTTAATGTTAAGAGCTGGGTAATCTGTCGACCTCCACATCACTGGTTTTAACAAGTAATACAACACAATTTGTGTTTGAAGTGACAACCCACCTTGCTGAATACAATAATAATAAATAATAATAATAATAACAAACTTCAAGGGCAGATAAATTTCAGATATCCTAATCATTTGGAATTAATAAATTAAAGAATTGTTAGGAGAATAAATAAACTAGTAATTGCAGATCTTGGGGAGTATCAAAATGGAAATTGGAAAATAAAGTGAATTACACACAAAAATATAACATTTCATATTTATTTCATAAAACGTATTGTTACAAAAAGACAGGTGTATGAATTTTACACACAATATTTACAAAAAGGTATGTGAATTCCACATTCAGTACAGTCTACGTGAAAAGATGAGGCCCTAATTAGTAAGACATCTAAATTTGTATCTAAAAAATGTTACAACTCAGTTGTAATATGTACAGGAACCTATTGCATATCTACACATTCTACAACGTGTCTGCATAAATATGGAAACTCTCATTACTCTGCACAATTTTCATTTACTGTTGACTAAATAAAAAATGAGCCAAACCTCTCAAGTGTCATTTTACCAAATGGAAAATTACATTAAAAATTAACTTTACAACACAAGTTGCTTGCTAAACTACAAATTACTTACGTTTACAGTTATGGTTAATTGTTTGGTGTTAAATTATTTGGGGGAAAAAAAAAAAAATTGTAAGGAGTGAAACAAAACGGTCTATCAAAAAACAGCACATAACCTTTAAACTTCAGTTGGTACAGATATGCTAAAACATTTAAAATTCAGAATATATTTTTTTATTTAAATAGCTTACTGCAATGTATACCTTGCAAAACAAACTACCAAACAAACTAAAGGAAACGTGTCTCATTATCAATAGGCTTTATGAGATTATGGGAGAATATCTGAACTTATCTGAAATGACCACAAACTGTTTTTGTAAATAAGTTATATACAAATACTTCAATAAATTAAATCACAATATACAGCACAAATTTTGACATACCACTTTTAAACTTTTTTTTTTTTTTTTTTTTTTTTTTTAAACTTTTGATATATGAACAAAAACCAATTTGGAGTAATTCAATAATAAGTAAAAATCATGTCATGTAAACAGACTTAAAAAACATCAATATATTTAAGATACCAAAATGTTAGCCACATGCACAAAAATAATACTTTCGAGACAGTTTTGAAACTAATAAAAAATGTGTCTACAGCTTCTAATAAATATTTTACAAGATTTTAAACTCTGTTTACATGCAACAAGGAAGTACAGTAATTACATATATACCACCAAATGTTTTCTAAGAAAAAATATCATCATTCAACTGATACATTACCATTTGTCAATTTTATGGTACTTCAAACAGCATATATCAGTATATTTATGGTGGTATCCTAGAAAAGTTAAAGTTGTACCCGAGGTCTACCTGATGTTGCCATATTACATGCACATGTTTTTTAAAAGACTATTAGTATATCAATACTCATTTACATGAATAATAAGGATTGATATTAACAAAAAGCTGACCCACCTTCAAATTTGAAACAGTTAAAATACTAAAACATATTGAAGAAGAAGAAGAAAAACAATCCCAGCCTGAAAATACCTAAAAGATGATATATGGCAAAATATTCAATAATAAGGGAACTGAATACTAAATTTTCACTGCATAATGAGTGTACATGACTGTGCATTATTTGGACAGGGTGGGACAAGAAACCATTTTAGTATAACTTTTTGTGGTAAATTAGTAACTACAAATACAAAAGCAACAGAAATGAGAATGAAATATTCTCTAGAATTTTGGCTCACATTTTCACACCACATTCAGGATGCCTCACCGACTAAATTAAGGTCACAGGTTCTGTTCCCAAACACCCCAGGAATTTTCAACTGTGGAAAATTTCCTTGTAACGAGTTCACCTCTTGCCTGCCTACTTTGGACGGTACTAACATCCTGGTTAGAAAACAGTGTTTTTCCAACACACTGACACTGCTGGGATAGAGGCTCAGTACTGAGTGAGATTCTTTTATCCTGTTTGGTGTTTTTAGTAACCCTGAACAGTTACAAGACTTCAGTAAGGGAACACTTTATTGAAGAATTGGTCAGGGGACCTGTATTAAGGAACCATCCCAGTAATGACTTGGAGCGATTTCGGAAAATCCTGGGAAACTGAAATCAGGAAATCGAATCCAGGTTCTCTCAAATGTGAGTCTCGAGTGGTTTATCACTGTGCTACCTTATGCATCATCACTGCATTAGCTGCAAGTATTCACAACCTAAAGGGATCAATGTCTACAGTATAAATATTAAGTGCACCATTATTACTGGAAAATATTATGAATGAAAATACAATTCCTGGAAATGGTATTAAAATTAGTTCTAGTTTTACATCAAGTAACCAATTTCAAGACTGCTTATTGGTCTTTTAATTAAAAAGTATTTCCAATGCTCTGTACATAGTGCACACACAATTGGATTATTTCCTTGCAATATTTACACCATTTACCTTCCGTTAAAATGATCATCCTTGGCTGAGATTGGGGCCCCAGTTGGTTGAGCAGTAAGCCTGCTCACCTCCCACCAAGGCAAACATAGTTCAATCCCCAGTCAGGTCACTCCCGGATTTTTGTAGTGGGAATCGTGCCAGACGATGCCGCTAGTCGGCAGGTTTTCTTGGGGATCTCCCGTTTCCCTCACTCTTGCATTCCAGCACTGCTCCATTTTCACCTCATTTCACTCTCAAGATCTCATTGTTAAGAGCTGCTCAAATCTCTCAACTCAACAACTTGGCTGAGGTTGCAAAGGTATTACACCTTTTGGGTTTGAATTCTGGATAAGCCATCGCTGCACGCACATTTTTTGGTGTGAGACTGGGTTTGTTTAGTACGAATGCCTCTCCCTGATTAGCTGTTGATAAACAATAACGGGAAGAAAAAATCCCAAGTCTGAAATAATACTTGCAAAGGGTTGTAACTTTACAATCCACATAATATATAGCATGCAATGAAACTACACATATGTATATTTCTAGTAACCTAGCAGCCTGCCTGTAACCTTAATTCACATAATATAGATTCTGTAATAGCAATGTGTTTATAACACAACTACAGTATAAAAACAAATCTTGATGAAATGGGTTGAAACAAAACTTGTAATGTGAAAATGGACAAAATTATTGGCAAAGGACAACTAACTTTAAAACACTTTCTTGTATACAAGCACAAGTTATATGTGAGATATGACTTTCTGTACCACTTAGAAATGTAGCTCGCACAACCATTTATTTTCTGGAATACCACCCCAAGTATTTTGGCAATGAGTGCAACCATATAATACAATAATATAATAAAAAGTTACTCATACAATATAATAAAAAGTTATACATTCACCCACTTGCAGGAGGCATCCATAATTCCAGCGCACTTGCATTGGTTTTATGAACATCAATTATGCCATAAATAACCATATGTATCACCATCAGTCAAGTCTGTATGAAACAACAAACAGTTCAATTTCACATTGGGATTACATATGGAAGAACAATATGTTTACAGAAAAAAAGTCTATTAAATTTACAGTCTTGCTTACTCGTTATTCACGCACTGCATTTTGACATATTTATGGCAAATATAGACAAAAGGTATTTTCGATATGTTTTTGATGAGCCAATTTTTGACACAGATTAACACTACAATGTAGACAATTTGGTAATTAATGTAACTATGTTATACTGGAAGCCACACCAAACATTTTATTGCTGAAAAAGATTTTGATAAATCAGTATTGCTGCAAGTATTAGTTTCATAGTTCTAAGTAAGTTTGTTTTTGCATTCCTACTTGATACCAACTTGTTATTTTTTCAGCAAGAATCAATATGAAGTTTTGGCCAATACTTGTCCCATAAAATTATACTTCTGTATGAGACACAAGTTTTATTAGATATCAAATTTTTTTATCTGGCTTTGGACTACCAGGGGCATGAAGATACATAAAACCAAACACAGTTCTTATTATTTCATACATTATCACAATGAGAAGTATATTGTACCATGCTAGTCAGACCAGTGTACAAATGCTCAGTAATGCATTAATGATTGCATATAAAGCATATGTAAAGCATCACATCCTGTACATATTTTTATTTATTACAGTTCTATTTACAAGCACTGCAGTACATACTCAAGAAATTTTCATTTTCCTTCAAACTAGTAAATGGACATACCGGTACTTGGAAACTAATTCCTTGATTGAGCGCTAATTCACATTTTGAATTTTAAATACACAATACAATTCAGGTACACTGTGAAATTTTGTGTTATCCTCCATTGAACATATTACAGTATGCTGTTTGAACCATATGAAAACTTAATGTGATTCTAATGGAAACAAAAAAAATATTTAGCACACATTCGTACTGTAATTTTAAACACAAAAAGTATTTTGAAGAAAAATTGGAAAATTCACCTTGCTTCAATTTTTGGAACAGAATAGGTATTTTTATGTTTGTCTATTTTTCATACTTACTGCTGTTCACATCACCTGCTTTCAACAAACCATTTGCTCCACCAATTTGGATAATATTACACAAATTTCTGTTTCCCGAACTATTTTCCCATATAAATGAAGTTTATTCATACAAGCTCAAAATTCCTACAGCACCAATCAGAACACATGTAACAAATAATATCAGCAAACAATGCAGATTAACTGTAGTTTATGACTGTACCATAATTTGATCAAAATGATTTACCAAAATTTTTGTCAAAGGATACTTTTTGATAACTAATTATCTGCAGCAGTTAGCATAATTTTATAAACTTATGCTAAAATGAAACAAACTGTAAATTAACAAACAAGGAGGAAAACAATGTGAAATGTACCTTTACACTTGCATAAAAAATACATCCACACAAAATCAAGCTGAGCTGCAAGTCTAGAATACTGGAACTGCATAAGCACCAGTCTGAATTACTATGGCTTGTATCCCCTTCCCCAGGGCCGACTAGGCTCGGACCTAGAGCGGCACTTTTCCAAGGGGCGGCATGGAGAAAGAAATGTCTACCTAAATTGTCATCATTGATGCTGAAGACAGCTGCGTTACTTCGCTATCACCGTGAAATGCGACACACAGGCGTGACCGCGCTGTGTTGATAATCTTTTATCTTCACTTACACGATACACACTAGCTAATAAGCTGCACACAGTGCATATTTGATACACATTGTTTCCATTTTCAACCTTTTTGTTCCTACGAGAATTCGCTTAACAAATTATCCTTTGTATTTAATTTCACAAAACTCCCGTCCCGCCCGTTTCTGCCGCAGTCTTATTATCACATAGATTGTTCCGGGAGGGGGCAGGGAATTTGAACCTTCACTGTCCTCCCGGTGAGAGGATTGACCACAGCGATAAGGGCAGTATGATTCAATACCATTATTCTCTTTTTTGAAATGGTACAGTTGCCAGTAGGCACAAGTTGTCGTGCAGATGTGATGCATGCAGTGCAGCGTGGGCCACATCATACTCGTGTTTTGTATCAATGTTGTTCATTTATGTTCTTCCAAAGTACGAACACGTCTGAGCTTATAAGTGCAAAATAGGTACGTGTGCACTGCACGCTTAAGTGTTGCGAATTTAGCTGCCTGTGAATCGCGAACAAAATGAGTACCCAAAGAGCAAGACTCAGTGGCACTCAATACAAAAAATTAAAAAAAGTTAAAGAAGAAAGGAGTGGTGCTTTTTTAAAGCAGATCCCCAAGATTTCTTCTTTTTTGTATGTAACAGTGATAACTGACAGGACGAAGATGTCGCCAACGCCATGGCTGCAAGAGATAATGCTACCAACAGCGGCAGTGCTTCTATAAATTGTTCTTCCTTTGATAGTGATGACTTAGAGGCTACCGATGCGTTTCGTCATTCGCAGAAAAATTATTTTCTGCTCAAGAACAGCGAATCCTAACATCAAGTACCAATAATTCATTGAACAGTGGCAGTATCCACCTACATATCCATGCTGAAGCAACCTGTATGAATTTAATGGAACGAGATGCAACTAGCAATCCTAAGAAGCTTGATTTTGAACCCAGTACAGATCCAGCCCAGTGGGAAATTAATGAGGCGCTACGAGACTATGTGGCTGTTCATAGAATCAAACAAAACTTAGCTGTACACTTCAGTGCTTCAAAACGTAAGTACCCTGATAAAGAAATGCGTGTTTCAAGGCATAATTATTCTCGGAAACTGCATTATAGGGAGACGCAAGTTAGGCATTGGCTAGTATACGCGCCATCAAAGGGATGTGTTTTATGTGCGACTTGCTTGTTGTTTGGTGGGGAAAATGGTATGTTTACTTCAGGGTTTAATGACTGGAAAAATGCTTCTAAAAGGGTATAAGACAATGAGAATTCACCTCAGCATAAAAATAGCATTGCAACACTTAAACTGAGAGGAAATACTAAAGCACAAAATTATAACAGGCTCATTGCACAGTTTGAGCTGGATACACTAAGATCAGAACTGCAAGTGCGAAGTTCACGTTACAATGAGCTTCAAGAGAGGTTTGTCTTTTCAGAACATTTCAGCATGTATGAACCAGCACAAATTTCTTCAGCTGCACGTAAATTGGCCTTTTACTACAATAGTAATCTTGAAGCATCCATTATAGAAGAGTCATTGCACCTTAGAGTGTATGTGAAGCCACAAACATCTGACGACAAGGAAAATGTCAACCAAACAAAATTAAGTAAATTTTTAAACCAAGAAGGGTTTGTTGAAGTCTATCCCAATGTAAACATAGCACTCAGAATGATTCTCAGTGCTCCAGTAACAAACTGTTCTGGCGAATGCTCTTTCTCTACTCTAAGACGTGTGAAATACTACCTGAGGTCGACCATGGGAGAAGACAGGTTATCTGCCGTGGCATTGCTGAATATCGAGGGACAGATGCTGTGGGATCTGGTCTTCGAGGATATTATAAATTCCTTCGCACAAAGGAAGGCTAGAATCAAGAGCTTCAGAGAAGACATGAGTTATCTTACTAGGCTTGTTTTTTTCTTTCATGGAAAGCAAATTAAAATTCTAAATGTTGTCCTTACTATTGTATGATACCATGTCAGTGTTTTCATTGCAATCATTTTCATGATATTTGCAGTTCTGGTTGCCATTATTTTTTTAATGTTGTGATTTATTAACAATACATTTACACGTTGGTTCAAATTAAAATGTCACATCTCATATGCCCTCCGTGGATCTTAAAAAAAAAAAAACACAAATAAATATGAGGTAGGAAAAATAAAACAGTTTTACTGGAGGGGCGACACATTTTTATGGGCCTACAGGCGGCTACAAAGGAAATCTGGCCCTGCCCTGCCCTGCCCTTCCCCCCAAAAAAGATGGGAGACAGATAGAAGGTATGGTAGCAATTCACTTTTGAAAGCCCTTTTTAGTTTCGTCTTTTCCTCGTTTGCTTATCCTTCCGCTACATGTAAAGAAAAACGCTGCCATGCAATGATTTAATTTAATGTTTACATCAACTACACAAGTCTATTGTGTTTTACTCGATAAATAAAAAAGCACCACTTACAACCCTAGAACACTTTGTTTTTATAGCATATACCGCATACAGTATTATAAAAATGACACAAATATTTTGGATGTTGAAGTTCTTTTGAAATTACGTGTGCATTTGATTTTTGTATATTAGTGCAAAAATTATGCTTGTCCACAATACGGGCAGAAGTATCAAAATGTTCGCC
The DNA here is from genome assembly GCA_029891345.1 of Dryococelus australis. Classification (NCBI taxonomy): domain Eukaryota; kingdom Metazoa; phylum Arthropoda; class Insecta; order Phasmatodea; family Phasmatidae; genus Dryococelus; species Dryococelus australis. The sequence continues at coordinate 61,995,379 of CM056999.1, forward strand.
GCAGTACGCGCCTGGAGAGCAATATTGACAGCATGCAAAGTCAACTGTGGGAGAGAATAGCTGGACGAGAGGAGGCAAGCAGTCCATGTATGTGGTTTGTAGGCACCTGGTAGATTATTGATCATACTGGCCGTTAGCTGGTGCCTCTCCTCATCCAGCACACGTAAAGCAACTCTTAGTAATGTTACTTCACTGTAATTGAATCTTGTTGACCCTTACGTCACATATTGATGTGAATTATATAATTTCATTTTAAAAACTTGTAATTTAGGAGACAGGTGAATAAATAGGGTAAATAAAATTGTTTTTTTTTTTTTTAAAATACAATATCCAATAATTAAAGTAGAGTTGTTCTGATACTGATACTTGGTATCAGCATTCAAAAATTAACAAAGTTTGTGTACACATTTTGAACACAAAATGAAATACTACCATACCAATTCTTTACAAATTGCTTTTAAGTTATGCAAAACATCTACTTTCAAAATAGTACAGTAGAAATACAAATACAGTATTGAGTTGTCCACAAATTTCTTTGTACTTATGTTACTTCCAAAATTTGTGGAACAAGAAACAATATATTTTTTTTCTTGTACAAATGACATAAAATTACTTGCAGTCATACACTAAAGCATAACCAGTTAAAATGAAAAACGCCCATCTAGTTATTTTAAACAAAATTAAGGAACTTATTGAGGTATGGGATACGCTGATTAAATCAAATACTACATTTAAAATAAATACATATGCGATCAGTAACACAGAAAAAAACATCACATGCAATACACATAACACTAAATTAACTATTACGGAATATAGTAAATATAGTTTTAACTCAAAATAAATAAAATTATTTTATAAAATCTTAGATAAGTATTATGAACTTACTACAATACACTTTTATTTTTTAAATATTATTTTACAAATTTTAAAATTATTTATTTCTTCACTGAACTTTTCAACACCTACAGGAGGTACAGCTGTATCCTAAGTTGATATTCACTCTTTTATTCTACTGTACGTATTATCACTTGTGTGCAATCATATATTTTAGAGAGAATGCCTCAACAAAAAGCAAAGGCATGGAGTATTTTTTGACAAGCCATCCTGAATGAACATGAAAGTCTGCAAGCAGGATATTACGTACTACAGCTCAGTGGAAAGTAAAATTAAGTTGGGCAACAGCCATGCACAATCAACACTGAGGAATTAATGTATCGTATGCTACAAGCAAGTGAAAACCGTATTTTTTGTCACAGTGCCGTAGCTGAAGTCTAGTGATGTCAAAGTATGATTCCACGGCAGAGATTATCAAGGCACTGAAAAAAATTAATAAGGAATAATTTATTTTGTAGCTTGGAATCTTGAACATTGGCAACAAATAGACACATTTATGCAGTGCTTAAGGAACCTGCCCACCTGTCTGAGTCTGCAATCACATAGTTTAGATTCCTTCCGAATGTATCAATTCTGAAGTTGCAAACAAAAAAATGAACTGAATCCAACTTTCTCTAAAAATACCGACATGTTAAGAAATCTAAAAAAAAATTATTAATTTGTATTTTTTTTTTGTAAAATGTAAATTTTAAAATAAAAAAATAAACATTGGTATAATTTTTTTAACGTGCCACTGTTTAAAAAATGTTACATAGAATACATTTTGTTTGAAATGGTTTACTTTTAAATTGATGAACTGAGAATTAACTTTTTAAACATTGATTCCCCACTCGGTGTTTGCAGGCAGCTTGGTAAGCAGTGCCTATAACAGCCCAGTGCTTTAGCAGTGATAGGGGTGAAGCGAGGTGGTGACGGGGCAGTGATGAAATGCAAGAGTAAAGGAAACAGGAGTGTCAGAGAAAGTCCACAGGCCAACTGCAACATCTGCCATGTTTCCCACGGGTGGAATGCTGGAAGTCAGTCCATTGGGAGCTGAGCTTGGTATGCCATGTTGAGGCAAAATGTTAAGACTACACAACCATGGTCCCTTCAGAAACATGTAGACTGTATCATAAACTGTTAAAATACAGATGTTCTGCTATACAGCAGTGTTTGCCACAAAACTGTCTCGCTACAGCATCTTTTGTAATATGTGACCATAACTAACTACAAAGATGTTTTACTTCTATTCTATAACTTATACTTTAGCTATGTGTGATTTGTAACATTTTTCCATAATGTACACAGTTTATGGAATCTGACTAATTAGTAGTACATACTATTTTAGAGCCCCTGGTAACCTAACTATTGAATTTAACAATGTTTTTAGGGGAAAATATACACTGCTGTTTTTATAAAAGTTCAGTTGTTAGAAATATAACCCCATACTATAAGAGGACCTAATTTACTACATTACTTTAATATCTTTGATAGTGATGTGCTAAAAATAAATAAACTGTTTACCAATAACATTTGTTTTAATGTAAACCTCCCATACAAAAATTTGCGTATCTGTACAAAATGAGGAGGAATCAGTTTCATACAGCACACATTAGTTTCAGTTGGGTTTTTCCCCAATAACTGTTCACTGAATAATTTTTAAAAGTTCTTTTTGCAGAATTACTTATGAACAAAAAACTTACAGCAGACCACCTCAATAAGCAATGATATATCAACCAAGCTTTAGCTATAAAATTTTCAACTTATCTACGTGACCTAGTAAATTTTATTTAACCATTACATTATCATCAATTAACAATACATCACGGTAAGTATGTGCTGCTAGTGATATCAATGAAGCACCAGCTAAAGCGTAGAGCACAAAGCTTTCCAAATTCCTTAGAAATACAATTTTTCACCACACCAAATTTAAACTTGAGAATCAATCTCTCCTAGATTGTGGAAACTAGTATTACTGTTTGCAGTGCCTAGGACAATGAATTATGCAACAACTACAGTGAATGATGCATACCTAGCTTTGTGCAGTAGAATCAGTACATTCATTTGACTATGTATTATAACCCAAATTTTCTAATAGCATTGGTGAAAAGTGGCATCAGTTTGGTTCCGAATGAAATGTATTATGTTTTATGCTTCATGTAAGTTAGGCCTATGCTAGCTGGATTTTTAATTTTAATAAAAAAGATGCACACATTATTTTTAAAAAATTAGGTTCTGCTACAATGCAGAAATGCCCTGCTTTAACACGGCAATCCCTCTGACATCAGATGGCGAAACTCTATCGCCCAGTGCTTCTAGCTGCCTATGGTAGCCACAAAAGTATTACACAGTATCTACGTGTACAAACACATCCATACAAACAATCAGAAAGTTATTTGTTGCTGTCCAGAAATGCAAAAAAATATTCCAAACACTGGGTGAAAACTATTTGGCAAGATGGTATGTTTTCAATTTCCCCCACAATCAAGAATTTTAATGCTATGACGATCATGTCACATATTAAATAACGAGCAATTTATTTACTTCTCTGTACAATTAAATAGTGAAAATTATATATCGCAGGAAAATAATGGAACATTGGCTGAAGGGTGTACTGAGATATACCAGTGCATCAGAAGTAAAGGGCACTATGTATAGTTTACAAAACAAGAGGTTTTGACACTGCCTTATTTTATTTTTGCACTCTTTCTGAGTGAGTGAAGAGATTTGGTCAGCTTTAACATCAAGGTTTTGAGAGCCAAATTAGCTAGGAAAAAGCACTGTGTGCCATCACGGTACTGAGGCAAAGAGCACTCTCGTAAAATTCAATATTTGTGATATAGCACCCTTTAACTCCAATGCACAGATATTTACTATTATCACAGGTAAATACTTTCTTTTTCCTCAACATAATATTTTTCTAGGACATACTTTAGGTAATATTTGTATAAGAGATTACGAGTTTACAACAATTAAGCACTTTAACACTTTGACTGCCACGTCAGACATATCTGACTGGCACCACTCTATTCAAGCAAGGCCACCTCAGACAGATACGGCTGACACACTCCATTTCAGAACAGGCTGTGTCAGGCATTCCTAATCAACAGCAAATGGGATTTTACATTGTAGTGTGAGAACATGGACTCTGGTGGATCTTTTGACACAATTTTCATGGCCTCTTTAGGTAAACAGAATAAAACTATGAGAATTATGTGAGAGACAGTATCTACTTCATGAACTTGTGATTTACACACAACCACAACAGAGCTGAGAGCATGCGCATTATTGGTTGTGCCTGGTGATTAATAGGATTCATAACTTCAAATTAATTTCACAATCAAACAGACAATTCATGCCTTTTATGATGTCAGTCATATGTGTCTGACACTGCCGGGTAATAAAGTCATCACAAAATAGGGCCACATCACACATATGTGACTACACATTTTATTGTTCATTTTTACAATTATACAGTAGATAACCAAATGAAATGTATATAAAATAATTTTTTCCAATACAACCAATGTGTTGAGAGAAAAACATACTTGGCCTCTGACAATCCTATTACCATAGCTGCCATGGCAGTCAATGAGTTAAACTAATCGAGTATAGTACAGAACAGCAATGCATGTTTAGGTGTCATGGTATCATTGTTTGCATGAGAGCTAATCCGGTGGTGGCCAATGGCACGTTGCCCATCACACACGCACGTGCAAATATGCCATACCTATCATGCAAGGGTTGGGTCATAAAATATTATGGGAGTATTTACGAATACTCTCAAATTCAGAATACTAAATTTTCAATATAATTTAGTGTGTGCTTTTATCTAAAATGTATAGCAAAGTAAATATTTATGTAGTATTTCAACCTCTCTACCTACCTTGTAGTCACCCATGAAAAATAGGTAAGTCTGCATTTAAGTTGCATCTCTGAGTAAAAATACAAATAAATAGTAGTCTGTTTGAATTCAGCATTCAAAATTGTTGTATCCTCAAATTTGAAACGAGCTTGTTTGTCAATAACCAGGGAAACAATTACATCAACAACCTGCTGTGCCAAAATACAAATTTTGGCACCGATATACTATATTTTGGCGTGCATAGGCCGCATGTGTATATAGGCTGCACGTGTATATAGGCCGCACTAGGAGTTTTTGATGAAAAATCAGGGATAATTAATATTTCAAGTATAGGCTGCACTGAATTTTTGTATTCCTGTCAATATTGTTAAGTCACGATTCCATACACACATAGTAAATTCAGACATAATTTCTCCCCAACGAAACATTTGTGACAGAAAATTTGTGTTATGTTGCAAAGTTAATGAATATATATATAGTGCAATTACTATTCCACAGGTGGTAACTCGACTTGAGAAAGCAAAACCACAGGAACATGCTACACAAAATGGCATCTTATCAATGTGCACTTGTAGAGCCGTGGCAGGCGTGCAAACTACGTAGATATATTACTCTTCTACAGCAGAGAAATTATTTTCTTATGTACGACATCTATGGGCAAGCACCAACATGTTTACATTTTACATGTGCGGGATGAAGGTTATTTTGTTTATAAACACAAGTGAACAAGTAACTGCACAAGTGTGTGCGTGTGTTTTATTTTAATTCTTCCCCTTCTCTTCCTTCCTTCAAGAACTAAAACATTAAAATGTACTGTATGTTGACAAATTTCCGAACATGTTTTATGAAGGGGAGGGGGGGGGGGGGGGGGAATTAATGCCAATATTTCATATATAAGCCGCACCCCACTTTTTGTATTAATTTATTTAGTAAAAGTGTGCGGCCTATACATGCCAAAATCCATAAAAAAAATTCTGTAATTACTATGACACCACCATCTAAAACAATTTTAAAAATAAGCACAAGTACTGACAGTCAACTTGTCAACAGGTGCCCGTGCGCACACCGAAGGAAGAGACATCTTTCACGCGGTTGCAACTTTTCGCTGGCTAGGCCAGCTTCATCGGGTGGAGAGTTGTAGGGCACTGCAACATGGTGGAAAGGCGAAATTGGTGGTAGTGAACTTAGTGGCCAGGTGGCAAACTAGGGTGCAGTGGAAAAATGGAAGTGTTGCCAGTATAGCTGTTGAGTATGGTCTTGGGAGATATCGTTACCTTATATTGAGCCCCGGGAGTCACTTGGATTTTGTTATAAATTAATGGACTAATTCCAAGCATCTGAATTCTGAGCTATTGGTTGTAGGTGGTAGGGTTCTCACAACTATGATACTGTAGCAGGAGCCAAATCTTTGTTGTGTGATGCTGCATGTGCTGTAACTGGTTTTTCTTGTAGGTTGTGGATGTGACCAGCTATGGATTTTTAGTGTCTGCTCTGTGGCCATTGATTCTCAGCCTGAGTGTCTTGGTAGTGAGGACGATGTATTCTGCATTAAAACATTAGTACTGTAGCTGATAAACCAGATATTCTGTGGCACAGTTATAGTGGCCTTGGATGGGGGATATAGTGTGAGTGCTATTGAAAGAAGTTGAGGGTTGGTGGATGGCACGGGAGCCACGTGGGCTATTGCAGGGCTCTTTTAAATATTTGTTAACTTTTATACTACTGTAGTTTAAAACCTTGGCATTCATGAAAATAAGTGTTACATTTATACCTTCACCCAAACTCATACAACACTATTAAGAGAGAGAGAGAGAGAGAATATGAGATAAAATTAAAACAAATGTGAGTGGTAGAATGTTTGGGCCTTTCTGCCCCTCTGGAAACAAGAAGCTAACTACTGCACCATTATGTATTACAGTTTTACATTTGCATGTTATGTGCCACAATGACTGATATTACTGCAAATGACTACAGACCCCTAAGCATGAACTGGTGATACATTCTCTTTCTGCAGCTGTGACAAATGAAAATTTTACTATTTAGTTGCTACCTGCTTGCCTGCCTTGCATGAACAGAGAACTCTACATAAATTTTCTGAAATAAACCATCCTTTGCAGTAAATCCTAAGTATATCTATCACCAAAGGGATATACCTGTACCCTGCACTATACCAGGCACAGAACTTCTTGGCGGCTCAGTCTCAGCCTATCGGCAAGCATTACTAAACCCTGTTGCCACATCTACCAAGCATCTGTCACATCATAGTACATGCGTTGTGAAATCTGATTTGTAGTAATGTAAATTAAAATTCTACCAGTAGTAGAAAACTTTCAGCAGACGAACACCTACAATTTTGTTTGTAGTAAAAATTATCTGACACATTTACAGACTAGCAACAGCTATTAAATGTAAATGTAATAACTGCCATTTACTTACAGTTACATGTAGCATAGAAAAAATTATTCAACTTAGTTGATGTTGCTTATAATAGCAACACAAGCTCTTTGCTCCCTGTCTGCGCATATTATGTCATTCCTTTCCAATACAAACTTCCTGCCATCAATTTCTTAAACAAAGGATTTTTTTTTCAACGATTCTGCCATGGAACTTGTTGAAACCAATGTGCAGAGCTGCAGTGACTTGTTTTGTTGTCAGAATTTTCCCCCTTAACTAAAAATCCTAACACACTTTTCTGAAGATATAATTTGGTAGTCATCAAAAACTTAACTCATTTCCTGACTTTTTTGACACAAATTTTGCTTTCGGTGATGTAATGCATGTCCATTGCACTTATGTTCATCAACATCACACCCCCTTGCTGTCAAACTAATTTTTTTTTTTAATTTGTACTTTCACGAAATCCTTAGTTTAATAATTTTGTTAAAAAATTAACACACACAAATAATTATGTAGATAGACAACAGCATACAGCTGTGATAGGCTACCGGTACCAGCTAGTGGGAGGAACAAGTCACATTGCCTGACCTTCAAGTTCTGTGCTTGGTATAGCACTAAGAATTGCTTTTACCAGTTCTTGAAACATTACCGATGGAATTATAATAAAGTTTAATTCAATTATAATAATATGCTGTAGCCAAATAAAAAGAGTGAACAATACATGAATTGAAATAATATATTACACTCGGAAAACTACATCAGTTTTAATAAAATATTAAATCACATAAATTAATTAATTATGAATACATTTATCTCAATACTTAAATTGATAATTATGAAACAATTTTACTACTTCATCGTAAATATATCTACACAATTTTTATATACATATTTAATAAAAAAAATTAAAACCCTTATATACAGATACAATTTGGAAAAAAATCCTGCACAAACTCTCTATCCTAATGCTGAACTTCATGTTGATTACACTACATTCTGAATCTGCACAGTTATTACAAAATAACTGTGCTTTGTGAATGTAATATATATGCATTTTCACTTACAAAATAAAAACTTTAATTTTTGGCACAATAAAAATCTATAAAATTTCATATGCAGCTCATTAGTACAAAGAGCAAAAAAGTATATAGTATGAAATAAGATAAAACTTGCAAAGTACAGTATATCACTGTTTACAGTACGAATAAATGTGTACTCAATGAAAGATTCTACTCTTACATATTTATTACTGTATTAAGCTCACTATACCATATACTGTAAACCTCCCTAAGACACCATTTCCATAATGTAAATTGTTTACGACTAAGTTAACTGCAGGAAAATTTTTGCCACTTTGCTATGAATTAAAATTGCAATCAAAACAATGAAGGTTGCTTAACTGGAAGGTGGTACGATTTTCAACTGTACTCTTTATGCTCTGCAATATTTTACATACTGTACTGTATTATTATTAACTTTAATACTAATGTTACAATTACACAAATATAATTGGATATAACTGGTAATACTACAACACAAAACATTAATTACTTTGGAAATAACTACCCAAACGAATAATTACAACCAATATCATGAATTTTTATGAATGTAAACAAATGTACAGAAAGCCAGACAAAACTTTAAATTGCCTCTATCAATAACCACCTTGCAACTACTGCACCTTGGGACTAAATTCAAACAAATTGGCCACTTACAAATCTTAACATATGAGCTTATCTATAATCTATTTAAGAAGTTCAGAAGCCAAAAAAATAAAGCAGTGAAAGGAAAAGCATGTAGGAAAGAGTTTAACTGAATTTCACTTTGCCTAACAACTTTTACTTCTGTTTGCAGAATCAATCATGAAAAAAACTTACAGGCTAACAACAATTTCTATTTTCTAATGCATGATGTTCACATAAAACATTAGTTAATAATACAATTAATCTTTTAGAACTTTGTGGAAACTAAATAATGGGAACAGTGACAGCCAACATTAGCCATGGGGTTCACAACAATATTGTAACTGTACTAACATATACTGTATTCATATTTGATGCATTGGAACAGTTACTATGTTAAGCCATTTCCTAAATGCAAAACAAAAATTCAGGCCATAAAAACTTTACATGCATAAATACAGTAATGGTTCTACAAATAATGCAGGTTGCTATCCCTGAGCGCAATTTTTATAAATATCTGTGTACACTTCTGAACTGTACTCACCATTTCCATGTGGCCATAACAGGACAGTAGCATAAACAAAAGCGAGATCGACATATCATGCCGGACGATGCAACTGGTAGGCGGGTTTACTCAAGTGTTAATTCCGTTAATTGAATAGTTGTCACTCCAATACTACTGTGTAATACTAAAAGATCCCCATATCAGCACTTTAGCACTCTTTAAGGCAATACTAGAAGATCCAACAACAAAACATCTAAACTGAACTACCCACCCATGCAAGGCTTCCCAAAATCTTAGATGAGTTATTATTAATCAACCAAAGTTGAGAAAAAATTTACACTGGCCATTTGTAAACCCATAGAAGTGAAATACTATATATTCATTCTAACATCAATCTATAAATATACAAAGGACAGGAATTCAAGTACTCGCAGTCTAGTACTTGTCAACAGGCACACACACAAAGAGGACGACACATTTTTCATGTGGTTGCGCGATCGCGACATTTTACTAGCTAGGTCAGCTTCATCAGACAACTTGCCGCCTGATGAGGTATAGCATCACAATCATGCAACCATGTGAAAATGGTGTCATCCTTCTTTGTGTGTGTGTGTGTGTGTGTGTCGACAAGTATTAGACTGTGAGTACTTGAATTCCTGTTCTTTTATATATTTTTGGTAGCCTAGTGGTCTACTTGTAACCTAAAATCACACTGTCATATACATACAGTCTAGGAGTTCAATTAAATATGACTACCTGACATTTACGCAGACGTAGCAACAGACAAGGAAAACTGCATTCATCTTTGAATATCATTATCTCAGAAGAAATTTGATAAGTATTTAATCCCACCATAGACCAATGTTGTTGCCATGCACCTTAAGACAGCAGTTTGTATTTCTCAGGCCACGTACAGCCCACCACACACATCAGACTAGCCCACGAACAAAATAATTAATCAACAATTGTTTTAAATACACAATAACTTTCAAATACAATTGCCTAATTTAACACTGAGTATAACTATCACTAGCATAAAACTTGTTGCATAAGTATACCTTATATTATTTATGTTATTACATCTTACAGACAATAAACTGAATACATATAGTAAGTGGACCACGACTTTGTAACAAGTGAATGTAGCCTGTAGAGCATTGTAATTATTTGTACGCGGCCTGTTGGGAAAACTACTAAGTAGCCCGGACATAAAGAGTACATATAAAAAGTGAAAATGTGTCCGCAAGCTGCACCCTAAAACATTTGAAATAGGCAAAAACTGAACAAGTTGGGACAATAACAGGCACTATGAAAGGTAGGTGCCCATAATAGGGGTGGTACAAAATTACTGGTGTAACATCACTAGGAAGACAGAAAAGGGAATTAAATTCTTGTGCGATGAGCAATGTTGAAAAAATGACTATGAAGGTACAATGAGTTAATTTTTATTACCTTACTATTTGTAGCAAACACAATTGTATACTGCAAATGGTCAGAACATTAAGACATTTAAGCTTTTTGCAACAAAATTAATTTGTTAGAAAATTGATTAACAAATAACCGGTTAAAAAAAGTTTTATATTTTATTAAATGAAACGGTCCTTTCCAAAACAGCCTCAGTCCAAAAAACTAAAAATATGAGAAAAAATAATAATAAAAAAACTGCCCTGTCTTGCTGAAAACCAATACATAACATTAGAGTAGTATTGTGACACCATAAATATTGTAGAATATGTAGTATTACGTACAGAATAACCATTGGTACATATTTTCTGCATTTGTTGTTAAGTGCCCTAAAATTAGAATGTAAGCCCTTGTCGACAAAAACATTAATGTTTTTCTGAAAATATTACAAATGTGTACTTGATACTTCACCACAATAAAATCTTAAAATACATACATAAATCAGGTAAATGCACAAACAATGCTGTTATTTTAGTGTTAACCGTAAAACATTCACTACATAACTGATGCATTACAATCTTTTCCCTGCCTCTTTTCTTGTTCATGCATCATCACCATACTGCACAGGGGGTCATAGAAAGCTTGTTCGTCTGCTGGAACATACAGCATGAGTTTTGCTGTGTTCTTGATTTTATTTTCATTTATGGGAACCTTGCCCAGAGGCTAAGCATGAGTTGATGGCAGTATTGAATTGGGTGGGTAACGTGAATGGGAGAGAGTGAAAATGTGTGGTATAATGCTGTTTATAAAATGATGAGCTACTACACAACCTCTCACCTTCTGATTTCTTCAGATATGCAGGTTTTCTTGTAGTAGTCTAACAACCACATTTTGTAATCTGTGATTGCAGATGAATCGTGGATTTCGTTAACAGTGAACTTTTGGGATTTACTGCTAGATACAATGAGTTCTGTGATGTGATGAATGTTGTAGATACGGTCATTCTTTTTCAACATTCTCTTAATCATACTTAAGTCCATGTCACATGGCAGGAAGGAATGGCCTTGGAATGGAAAGTGCACTATTTTCTTGAAACATTCTGTATCAGTCAAAGCCGGCGAATCTTTAATTTAAGCTTCAGTTCCTCACAAATACAACACAAATAGACTTGGGATCTACCAAAAGATAGCCTGAAATTTTCGCTGAAATACTTATAGTAAAATTGGTAACCAACCATTATATAAGGATGTTTCTGCTTGAATAAATAATACATAATCTTGACATTTAACTGTGCATCTAAGTACTTCAAAGAAAGGACACTATAATGACTGTATTTGGCTGGAAATGACAGCATGTGCTCACAAACTGAATCTCTTACTTCATTGGGAAGTCACTTCGGAGAAGGATGCTTACCTCTCATATCCGGTGGACTCTTACCTGCAACGCTCAATGCCTGATTAGTTTTACACGTTTGAATGACACGGAACGGTTTGATAAGAATGCTGTTAAGCATACATCATGTCATTCTTTATTACACAAAACATTGTACGTAAATGTAGTACTGTAGGTTCTTCTTTTCTTGGTCGGAGGCGTTGAATTTTGTTTACTTCAATCAGTCCTTGTATAAACATACCCTGTTCGTCCTTTGTCCTCTTGTCATGGAACCGTTAGAACATGTTTACATGTTCATTTTCCAGCATTCTTTCAAAACATTTTCGCTTGCACCTGTAATCATAAACATTGATGTGTTATGCACACTGACATTATTTAAACACGACTTTGTCTCATCTTCACGTTTTACCACGCCACCCCAGATGGGGTTTGAACCAAGAAATGACTTGTTGCAAGAGCCTACCGGTATGCTCCCAGATGCGGGGACATCCCCGGACATGTCAGCCAAGTTCGTTTCACTTTATATCAGACGTCGCACCAACCCCCCAGGTGTGAAAGAAGCCAGCCAAGCTGCCCAGTTATGCGCTTGAGCTCACGCTGCAGAGGCAAACCGGCATTACAGATATGCCTGCTTTCGCCACGGACCGAGAGATGGCACCTGAGAGTGCAGCTCCGCCCCTGGAGGAGAAGCTCACCGTCCGCACCTCGGAGACCCTGCGGCAGGTGGCATATACGTCCATGGACTGTCGCAGAACGGCAACACCTCATGTGCTGGAGCTTTCTGCCAACTCCAACGTCTTCACAACCTACTAGAAGCTCTTAAAGGCCTTCACCAGAAACCCCCCAAAGAAGTCTTAAACCCCTTCAACATGCACTACCCTTCTGGTAGTGCCCCCTTCAGAGTCCCTTCTGGACAACAGCATTGAGTTAGTTAGGGTCCGTTAGTACTATGGCTACAGTTAGTACTATGACTATCTAACTGCATCTGCTCTTGTCTAGTTTAGACCCGGGTCTTCTTCGCCTGGTATTCTTAGTCTATTTCCATTTCAGTTCCTAGTTAGTTAGGAGATAGTACGGGCAACCATGGCTATACAAACACGTTTTCTATCAAAGCTCTGAGTACTGATTCTATGGTGACTGTAACTTTTATCCCCCGTAGACATCAGCCTACCAGGTAAAAGCAGGAGACAGCGTTATTTACACCCAATTGCTGAACCTAGAGTAGGACTGTGGGCTCCCTTAACCAGGCACACATGTCATAAACACACCATTAGACAACCATCCATACCGTGCACCTGGTGTGCAGTACAGTAGAGCCACAACCACTAGACACTCAATCCACAAGGCAGTTAGTCAACCAACCAGCTAATTTACTCCATCCACCACGCTTAACTGTAGCCTGAAGAAGTGACAGATTGGTTATGGAGGTTTGCCCACCTTTGGACTATGCCCGTCATCATTGGACATCCAGGACCAACCCATGCTGTAACCATCACGTTGAACTGTCGCCGGTTGGAGTAATTTGGCACAACTCTGATTGGCTCGGCCTTGGCTTGGTTATACACCTAGCTAGGGGGAACACCGTTGCCTGCTCTTCCCTCGTGGGGTCTAATTTAGTACCTAGCTTTATGTCATACACCCATAGAAGTGGCGTGAAGTGGTAAGTTAGGAAGGCAGTTACTGCCTCCGAATTCAATGGGAGCTGTAACGCAGCATCAACTGCACTTTGCATCATAACCCCCTGGGAACGAGCTCAAGCCGCCCAACAGTTGGATAGGTCTCACTTCCCAGCTCTCTCCCCTTTCTTATTTCAGTCCCCAATCAAGACTATCGGGCGACCACATCTTGGCGTCACTGACTTACGCCAGGGACATGACGTTCCACCACTGGGGATAGCGAACCCATGGTTCAGGAGCAGCAGGACCAGCAGCCCTCAGCGGGCACCACCTCCACCCAAGGTCTGGGCACGAATTCCGGCCGACTTCAGCAGCAACAGTGGCCGAACCAGGAGCTACCCCAGGCTATACCCAATACAGGTAAACTAGTAGCTGTGTGTCAACCAGTAATACGAAGATCAGCCAAGCTGACAGCCAACTTTGTGCCATGCTGTCAAGCCACATGGCCTAGCCTATATACCGGCTGAGGTCTGGTTAGCAGCCAGTAAAGTCAGCCAAGCATACCGCCCATGTCTCCAACAGACACACCAAAACCATGCCAGACCATGACGTCGTCATCAGCCACAGTCACACATCAACATATTGGTGTCTTAAAGCCTATGCACTGTTTTATGTTTCAAACATAAGTTATGCACATTGTACAGGTTATAGATACCTGCAAGCCTCGCTTATTGTTTTAGTTTCAATTTGCTTTTCTATGTAATTGACACAGCTCTCGCCTTTAATCCTTGCCCCTTTAATAATGTTTGTCTTGTAACCTGCATTACTTCTTGTCCTCTTCCTTCAAGCTTTATATTCATCCATGGTTTTCACTATTTAATACAATTGAAATAACCCTTAATAAACCAGGAATGCCTTCAACATAATACCAACAGAGTAGTGATTACCAACCACACGCCTATAGATATATTTAGATTATATTGATCTAATCTCGTAGGTAAATCACAGTTGCCAACTTGTTTTTTTCCTAACAGGCCACAGTCCAGGACTGATGTCCGTTTGTAAAGGAACAACATTTTCACAACTTCAGTTCACACACGAATAATAAACAGACTGGGGCTCTTTTGCAGTAAAACGGTGTGCCGACCTCTGAAAAACATGTTCCAACTATAAGCTCATTTTGTCAAAAAATTGGACAGTGGCAGTTTTGGAAAGGAGTGGTTCAAATGAAAATGCTGAGAACTTGCTTTACACGCATGTCAATTTAAAACAACTGATATCTCGTAAACGCAGCAAAATCTTTTCAGTCTCAAAACTCACCTGTTGCATCAGATTCTCAAAATGCAGAAAAAGAAGCAACAGTAGGCTTTTTTGAACACAACTCTACAGTATGGTGCATGAAATGGTTTGACTCTCATAAACCAGGAAGACATTCTTTATTGAAATATCAAAATATGACAGTACTAGGTGATTTACGAGGAGTTACCGCCACTTACAGGGCTTACTCCATACAGTCATTTGGAGAAAATTATGTCACATAAATATGGGTCATATTTCCAATGCAGTATTCACAGAGTAATTCAAAAAATTGGAAACATACGACAATGAACAGTTTTTGACACGTGTTGCCCATTTGACTATTGCTGTGAACAACAGGTGACCTTGACCATTGTGAAGTGTGACCGTATTTCACTGTATACTGTGTGAACACAGTGCAGTCCTGCACATTTATTGTTGTTGTAGTCTTTATATTTTTCAAATTAATCTGAAAGTATTGAAGATATGATTCAACATCACATAACATACTTTACTCCAAATGACCTAAGCAATAAGCCCAAGAGTAGCAGTAACTTCTCGTGAATTACAGGAAGAAAGACTGACAAAGTGCTTACTGTATTTATGTTGTATAACAACTAATGTTTTTATACTTCATCTCCACTGCAATCAGTACGTACAGTAATAATAAACAATGGCTAGATTACTCTTCCTAAAAAAATGAAATACTGTTATTCTCTGCAACAACCTTTCTCTTTCCATTCACATTCTCTGTGTTATGCAATATTCCACAATGTAATTTTTTTTAACCATCTAAAGATGAAAGAGTTTAGGGATTTGAAGATGCTACATTCTTATCCTTACAAAAAGGATTACAAAGTTAAACACAAACCCGAAAGTAATGATTTTTCACATCACCCAGTACATATCCAAAGTGACTAACTACATGCCGGTAACAGTGTGATAAAATGTTATCATTCAAAAAGGTCCTTATTATGGGTAGCTATAAAGAGCACTCTGATACAACCATATGAATTCCAAAACAGACAATAAAAAAATTGGTTGGTCATTCAGATAGCAGTATGTTGTACAAACAAGTAATCTCCAAGTGCTCTGTATCTCGGACCTTTCAAAAAAAAAAAAAAAAAAAAAAAAAAAAAAAAAAAAAAAAAAAAAAAAAAAAAAAAAAAATTCAAAATACATAGCAGCAACACTAAACATGACAAAATTATACCAAAGAACGAGTGCAGTGTTCTCAACAAATGTACAACTCAGTAAAAATGAATAACAAATTCAAACAAAACCATCCAAATATAAGAATTAACTCTACAATTTTTTTTATTTAGAGAAACTTATGTGCCAAAACTGATGGTTAAAATGCTTCCCCGACTATTAATAAACATTTTTCTGAGTATTTACTCCACATTCTTAATCCCTTCCTTCTTGGCGTGGACAGAATGCTGTGAATGTAGACTCACAAGTCCCATACACACCCACTCAATCACAAATAACTAAATACACACAAAGAATCTACCTGACATCCCACAGCAACAGCACTTGCACAAAAAAAGTAGTTTTATTTAATGCAACTCCACCAATGTGTTGCATGATAGAGAGTAATATTGGCTCGCAAAATTAAATTTAAGGGAACACATACCACTTTTAAAATTTTTATCAGATTTAGATTCCCACAGTGAACATGCTATTATGATGTTTTTTTTTCTTTCAGTGATCTAGAACACAGCACATGCAGTAACAGAACACTGGATTTTTAAGAAATAAACTGGCTAACTACTTAAAACCCCACACACTTCCAATAAACAAGTGGCAATTCCATGGAAAATACTGCTCACGTCTGCTGAGTCACATTTCTGCATTAATTATATATTTTAATTTTTGCAACATACTATGTTGATTTCGTGATAAACATTTACAGTAACATCACCTATCAATTGCTATAAAACTAGGTTTAAAATTACATTTAAAAAAATAATATAGATGACAGATTTCAACACATTTTACATGAGTAATGCATCACTCACATAATTTTACATCACAGTGATGGCTTGTGACTACGTAAACCACGGCTGGAACAGATAGTGATCCTTGATGCTCGGGTCATCACCAGAGAAGATCTACAGAGACTCCAGCTGATCTTACAGTGACAGACACACTATCTGCAATGCCCCTTTAAGAGGGGAAAGGGACAGGACATCTAGTGTCTGTGTCTTGTCTACACGGTGGCGAGCACGACCAGTGCCTATACCTCAGTCTTGTA
This sequence comes from Dryococelus australis, assembly GCA_029891345.1. NCBI lineage: Eukaryota > Metazoa > Arthropoda > Insecta > Phasmatodea > Phasmatidae > Dryococelus > Dryococelus australis. The sequence goes on from CM056999.1 coordinate 62,012,669, forward strand.
TTGATTATGTCTGTCTCTCTACACTGAAATTGTAGTCGTACTGAAACAAAAAACCAATTTTGGAAACACTACTGCAAAAGCATAAAACACCAGAAAAGTGTACAACAATACAGTAAAGCAGGTAACTTGGCACTGTCTTTCCAAGAAACTTTAAAGTGAACATTATACTTGAAAGGACCAGAAATGTTGCTCGTTTGTTGTAATGAAGTTCTTTACAGCAAAAGCACCTACACAAAAATTTTGAGCGAGATGTAGAAGACATTTATAGTTACACAACTTTACATTACTGTAAAAAAGTACTTATTTTAAACTTAAGGAACATAATTACATGCCAGAAACAATTTTTTTAGTTTGATTTTAAATTACATAGTTTTCAATTTTTGTAATTATGTTATTTTATGAGCCAGTTCCTCGAAAACATTCACTGTACAGATAATTTCATTGTTTTCATATTTCAGGAACATTACTATATTCTACTACAACACAGTAGACATATCTAAAAAAAAGTCTAGGTATACATGCATTTTAGGTTTCCTAACCCACACAGAGTAAATTTTTTGCATACAGTCTACCTTAGTATATTGACTCCATTTATTGTACCTGTCTTTCCATAACGAGTGATTTCTGAATAACCGTGAAAAATATAGAATAATAGAGTTGAACATTCAAGGGAAATTGGCTGAAAAATAAATTTACCGCACCTTTTTTGGTTGCTACATGCTGCCATTCTCTTGGTGAGTGCAGCAGTGGATTTAATGCAATCTAAAAATATATACCACCTCCCTAGGCAGCCAGGGCTACACAATACTTATTGACTATCCACCTTCCATCTCTCAGGCAGCTGAATGTTTCAGCGCAATGCAACTAGTCACACCACATGTTTGTCCTGCCTTTATGCTTTTGCTTGGCAGATACCCTTCTGTAGTATAATTTTATACTCATGACATCTATTTATTATTTTTAATGGTATTTTGTTTAAATATTATGTATTTGGTTTTTACAAAAAATCATAAAAAATGGAATTTTCACACAGAAAAAAGTAATGTTACATGCTTGCTGCTCTGCATCAGTTCCTTTGACCTGGCCCACTCAGAGAGTGGTAACCAGAGGAGTTCATAGATATTTACAAAGGCAAGCAAGCTTCTGCGTGTGCCAGATAATCCTATCAGGACTTGCATGCTCCCGACCTTCAGCAAATTGATTTCTGAGGTTATCATTGAAAGAATGTTGTGGTCATTTCCCTAGTCTCTCTCAGCGAGACTCTGGGTGCTGAGACTCTTGGATATGTCCCCAAGGCATCTTGTAAGTTGTCTCCAATGTTACTGCTTTTGTAATTGATTAGCGACAAATGAGGTCACATGTACCCTTCTGTGGTATCGTTCTATTCAGAAGATGTCAGTTCATTAATACAATAATATTTAGAAGAAATATCCTTTGATTTTTCCACAAGAGACCATCAAAAACTGAATTTTTGCTATCAGAAAAGTACATTTTCTCTAATCTTACAGTTTTTGTAAACTATATTATAGTGCACAAATTCTGGCAAATACATACACTTCTAAATATAGCTTGAAGAGCGTTCAAAATCTTGTATTTATTTTACCATCCAACACGTTTACATGAATAATATGATTGCATCAAGGTAATGATCATACACGGAGCATTACTGTTGGTGGCAGGGTCATGTCTACAGAGGCAATTGCCCTGGGCCCTACATTTTAGGGGGGCACATTTTCCAGATTATTGAATAATTCATTTGCAGGGAATTGACTGTTTTTAATTTTCAATCAAATAACGATAGGTCCTCGTTCTATACACTATTAATAATAATTGAAGTAATACATTTTCGATTTACGATGTATCAAAATAAACATAATAACAAACTCAATGTGGACATCACAACACTGCTCCATGGAATAAGTAAACAAATTCTGCACAGTGTGCAATTCTTTCACTTTATTAAAAGTCATAGCAAGAGAGAGAGGCATGGTGCCATGAGCACTCTTCTATTAGATAGGTGAAGAATTAAACAGCATATGCTTAGCAACTAAGACTTCATAATTTAGGAACAATTTGGGCTAGCAACCATGTTTTTAATGGGTTTTCACCCAGATATTTATAATTTTTGGAGGAATTTTTCCATTTTTGATCATTTAAGTGCAATCTATAAATATAAGTGTATACATTTGAAGTTGGATTTGTACAAAAGAAAAAGAGATTAGTGTGATTGTTTTATAAAGACAGTTCATATCTTGCATCAATTTTTCTTGATTAGTAAAATTTAAACGTGCATGTATCTTGCTGAATTTTGAATTTCATTGGGTTTGTTGTGATTAAGTTACAGTCTTGTATGATGTGTTCTGCAAAGGTGAAATGAGCCTAATAATCTGCCAAAATGAGTGAGCGTAAATGCGAGTGGTGTTACTGAGCACAAAGCAGGAAAGAAAGAAAGAAAAAAAAAAAAAAAAAAACCAAGAACAAATAAATAAACTTCAGAAACTTACATCCTTCATTGCTATGAAAAAAATGAACACACAAGGCACCAAAACCATGTGATGGTATGTTGTCTTTCACTGTACAACAGAACCTCTCAATATTGATTCCATTTAAAGTGACAGTCTTTTTGTAACAACTTTTTTGAGGAAACATAAAAAATTTGGGGGGAAAAAGCAAAAATTTGAGGGACATCAGTTGAAAAATTAATTTTTTTGCACTTTTTTTGCTGCATGTTGCATATCTCTTGGTGAATGCTGGACAAGCCGTAGCACATATCTAAAAACAGATAACCTCGTCCTGTAGGCCGCCAGCACATGCCAATACACCCTCTACTTCTCAGGCGGAAGAATTTTTACACATGTGATGCAACTATATACTGTACCATTAAGTTAGGGCTGCCAGCAAACTTTGAAAAAATTCCTTAAAAATCCTTAAAACTAAAATGTTTATGTCCATTAAAATAAAATTGTGGTATAATCTTTATATATATAATTCTTCTGTGCGTGTGTATGTCACTGAACTTCTCCTAAATGGTTGGACCGATTTTGATCAAATTTTTTGTGTCTGTTCAAGTGGATTCGAGTATGGTTTAGATTCACAATTTGGTTCACTACAAAATGTTTTTTTAATAAATTTTTTATTTATAAGTTATTGTTGATCTTGGAATGTTTTACATTGTATCCTGCAGACAGCGCTGCGATCGCGGTGTCGAATATCCAAAAATATTTCATTTTACTTCCAGTTTGTCCCGATAGTGGCGCTGTGATCAGATTCAGGAGAATTTCGTAACTTTGTGTTGTTATTGTGTTAAAATAAATTGCATGCTAATTGAAATATTACATTCAGATGTAATTAGTGTGTGAAGGGTTTTGAAGTGTAGATAAAAACTATACATCGTGCAAATTCGGTGCGGTATTGAAGTGAGTATTTTACATAAATTCCTATCAAATTTACACGTGCGTTGATTAACAATCATCCTAACCTACAAATTTATTTGTGTAGTTAATTGATTTCATAACAAATTTTTAATATTGTTTTTATTTTAAAATGTTACTTATCGGAAATATTAAATTAAAAAAAAAAAAGAAATAAAATTATACATTATTTATAACTTTTTTATAAAAATTTTCATCAAAACGGTCCAGATTGTTACAACTTATTAAAAAAAGTTTGAAATTTTCGGATTTAAGACATATGTACAGGACAACGTCTGTCGTGTCCGCTAGTTCACTATATAATTGTGCCTATAAAATATTGAACGTGATGCATGATGCATTCTTTCACATTTATGATGTGCACTCTACTAAACGACTTCACCCCATCTTGGAAAGCAACATTCCTAATGGGGTAGGTCAAGCACTACCAACACTACTCGAAGCGGGCCACGTGCCTACACGGTACATGGGCATGGTCAAAGCTACTACAGACACGTGTGCTTAGATTGTACTATTCACCTAGAAGCTGTCATGTCAATACCCCTCTCTGAAGATTGTACTGTTTACCGAGCCTCCTGCACCCTCCTGCGAAGGTAGCGCCAGTTCCACAGCACACCACTGGAGGGCAGCACACATTCTACTGGAGCAGCTCAGCCTCCAGAACCTCCTGCTCAGGAGATAAGAAATGTCAATACCTCCATCACAGGAGATAAGAAATGTATGACACCCCTTCATTTGCAAGAATATTTAACTTCTGAGAAGCAGAGGCAAGCTTCCCTCTCACCCTTCTGAGGCCATACAAGTTCCAGAATTTAGTATACAAGGGCCAGCATAACCCTGGCTTAGGGCAGTTACTGCACTTCAAACTCTGTAATGGCTGGAGGTGAAGCCAGGGGTAAGAGCTCACAAACCCTCCTCTAATGCTTGCCAAGGCCGGAGACTATCTGCAGGGTGCGCCAGCCACTAGGCCCCAGAGATCCCACCGCTGTGATAGCCCGGATCTCTTCGCACCGGTAGTCGACAACCACCAGAAGTCCGCCACCTTTTCGGCAGCCACCGGCACCACAGATCCAGCAGATCTTGGAAAACGCCGCCATCCAGAGGGTCCTGCCGACATCACTCTTGCCAACCTCCCCTCCTTCCTTGGTTTAACCTTGCGGTAACAGGTCACGACGATGACGTTCCCTCTGAACAACAACTCCCTTGGATCTCTTCCGAGCAAAGCAACTTTCAATTGCCCTTCTGGTAATTACCTATCTAGCCTAAGTTCCTTCAGAACAATCCCCAGTAATCAATTAGGCATACTTAATCTGATTAGCTATAATTAAATTAATCTTTATTTGTCAGATTAATTTCGCGCACTTTGTCTCCAGGTCGCCTTTGCCTGGTTATTCAAATAGGGTTAAACTTCCGTAGAATTAATTCAAAGGTATGGAGATACCAACTTAGGCGTTGACAGGCATCTCATTAATGAGAGCCACATCAACAGCTGCAGCACCACTCAGACGAAGCCAGGGCAGGCCGCTGTTTGGCAGCCAGATGTCCCAGCAAGCCAGTCAACGAGGAGCAGCATGCTGCATCCTTCCATCAAAATGATACCGTCTCGGCGAAGGGTAGTGTGTAATACTCCTGACTTCATGCACACTAGAAATACAACTAGGTCTACTTTATACACCGGTCTGGCACCTAAACATACATAAGGCCTCCGACTTATTCTGATGCCCCTCACGATTCTGGCATTACTTTGGTTAAAGTCAATAGTTGCAAGATTACATTAAGCATTAACTTGAGAGTAGAATATATTTTTCTTTTGTGAATGGGGATGCTGTAAGCAACAAATAATTTCATACACTGGTCATGTTTTCTCTGGTTTTGGGACAAAAGTACTGGTGAATAAATCATTTGTTACAAAATATCTTACGAAAAAGTAGGCCATGTTTAATGTTAACATTTTTGTAACTGTTTGGTGACAAGGAAGGTCACAGATACTCTTCTGTGCTACCATTTTATTAATAAGATATCTCTTAATTAATATAATTTAACATTTCGTTGAAATATCCTTAGAATTTTCTTCAAGAGGTCACAAAACATTGAATTTATGTCTACATTTGTCAAAGTGCTTGGAAATAAAGTGCAAAAAGAGAAAATAGTTACTAACGTCCAAATCTACAGGTAATGTTTTTTACTTTGTATGCAAACTTTTCAGTGATTGTAAGAGATCCCAATTTGTAATTGATTTTTTCTATTAAAAAAAAAAAAAATCATAAGAAGAGACTTTGACATAATGAATGTTCATTTAAATGGGCTTCAAGAAAGAAAAAGAAAATGTTGGTTTTGTCAAACATAATGTGACAACTAAGTAGTGAAATAAATTACTAGATGATTGTATTTATTAGACAAGTGCCAGTTGCCAAATTTCTGTTAACTTTGGCTTCCTTTCCGAGATGACAACAGATGTTGGGGTTACCTCCCAATGGTAACTACCAAGGAATTAAGAAGAAAATTCAACATTTGGAATTTACATTTGACACGTGACGCACTGCACAACTATAACACACACTCGACATTGTCCCATCTGAATGTTGTTTCATTTCGCCTTGGGAAAGTCATAAACGGTGCTAGAAGAGGCTGGTCATGTGTCTACAGGATACATCCTTGCGATGAGGAAGGATATTGACGTCAGTCTAGCTTGTACGGTTCACCCTTGACTCTAACCAGACGTCACGTCATCCTCCCTCCCCAAACAAAGGAAGATTGTATTATCTGGCGAGCCATCAAACCTGCCAGCCAAGGTCACGTAGTCTTACAGCACGCCAAGGGAGGGCACCATCCACTCTTGGGCAGGAAGAAGTCTACTATTGCAGCCTGCTCCAACAGAAGCATATTTTGCACCTGGGGCAACGCCCCCAAGACTAATTTCACGTAGCGAGCAAGGAGACTCCACGCGTCGGACAGTCGTATAAGTAAAAGTGATTTAACGTGTTTAATTATGGAATGTATGGCCCGGCCTGAATGACACATGCAAACGCCACCCCTGCAAATAAATAAAATATTTTTGACAAACCACTACCTGACATTTAGCCATAGAAGAAGTTCCAGCGAACCCACGAGATGACAGCATCCCTGCGACCTTGTGACGTCACATCCTGCTAGTCTAAGAAAGAGGTGTTTTAATTTGTCGTCTCCTCCATGCGGGGAGATAAGAAATAAGCGGCGCTGCTGCAATCCTAATAAACCTACCCCTGCGCTGGAAGGCTACTCTACCCCACATCCCCAGAAGATCGCTGATCAAGGGATCTTTTCATATATAAGGAAGTCTGCTAGTACAATCCAGCAGACACCGGGCTCACCGGCCGCATAGGTCAGTGAGCACGCCCTGGTCTGCGAAGACCTCTCGCCTCTCAGCCTGCAAACGACTTCGATCTCCTGCCCAGCAGGTTGAGAAGGCAGCACCAGCCCAGCCGGTTGTGAAGACAGCGCAACCTCTGCAGCTTGCAAAAGCTCGTCCACACTAGCTGACCCAAGGGCAGATCTTTCTCCAGAGGTAATCCAACATCCTGTACCCAACAACCCTTTACCCCAGTATACTTCCTTGACTCCCGCGGCGGCATTAGAGCTACGGAGAGCTGCTGTGGAGTTTCCCATTTGCATGTTAAATGCTGCGGTAGCAAGTCGTTGCGATAGTAACGCCCTTCTGGACAACCCCCTTAGCTGAGGAGATACTGTAAATTGCGTAAATCGAGGAAAGGATAGTTTTTTTTTTTGCATTTTCCCCTCATTACTATTAATTATTTACCAGGCTCACCTTCGCCTGTTTCCACTACGTAATATATTTTAATTTATTTGAAAGTAACATAATGACATGTAGGTTTCAATGTTGGAGTCTTTCATAAACGTTTTGAGCATTTTTGTTTTGCAAATTAAAAGTGCTCTTATGTTAAGAATATTATAAGCGTAACAGAAGAATAATTCACATAAACAGGATTTACATTGGTAAAACAACTTTTTGATATCAAGTAAATTACAACATGCTTATCAAACAAAATTCTTTCAATTTAAGCTCCCAATGAAGGTGCTCCAACATCATAAAGAAGTGTGTCAGCATCAGCAGGAACTGCGACATTCCAAAATTCATAGCTGATATATTGTTTCTGTAGGTCACATCTGCTTCTCTAGAGCGCTTTGTATCATCTCTGAACTGAAATACGGTTTTTCATTAGGTACCCGAGAACAAGCCTAGGGCTGTATTCACAATTTTGAGGAGGGAGGTTGTGCGACTGAACTTCAGTGTAAATATCAACACTGAATTAGTCAGAAATAAGTTTTATTTGCAGCATGACAATCTGAACATGTAGGTATTTGAGAAAAATAATTTAAGTATTTTGTATGTAGACCTGCAATACTTAACATCTGAGTTACTAAATGAGAGTTACTAAAATTACCGAAATTAAGTAACATTTGCTTAAATATTATTTTGGGTACCTACATACTTTAACATCATGAGAATTATAACCACCATAAAATTATCAGGCTGTACAGAGTTTGTTGTCATATCACACCACAAAGTTGAATTATGTACTTTTAATGCAATAGTAGGCATATCCTGTATGTAAGAATGTATACTGTCTTTGAAAAGACGGTATTGAAAAAAAAAAGGGGGGGGGGGGGGGGGGGATCGATCTTGGTATTTGGTGTTTGTGGAAACCATGCTAAATTTTTATGTTTACAAGAACTTACTTCAGGTAAGCGTGACAAGATTAGTTGTCATTAATATATTTATAGAGTATTCAAAAACAGTAAAATATTTTTTATTCATTTGACAGTAAAAATACAATTCCATTTTCGTGCATCATCATGGTTACAAATTTCTTGCAAGGTAAAACATTATCAATTTATAGACTTATTGCATGGGCTGTTAGTCATTTACATAAAATATTTATAAACTTAAAAAAATGGGATTGTTGCCAACCTGCAACTGTTTGAACAGCCCTTCACAGTTTCTAAAAATCATTTGGGAGAAGGCACATGCAGTTTGTTTACAAAAAAAACAGGCAGTCATATGATGTTTGTTTACAAATACTGGCAGTCACATGGTGTTTGTTTTCAAACAGTCACCTTCAATGACAGTTTAGCTGTGGCGGAAGGATACATAGCCACCCAGATGCCATTGGCACTACTTTCCTAGAACTGACAAATTTGAGACTACTTATATGAAATGGACTATAACAATAATTACATGATTAATTACTCAGGCGAAGGTGAGCCTGGACAATGAACTTGTTACAAATTCACTGGCTTGATAAATTAGTTATGTTACGCAATTTATAGCGTTGTCCTTCCGAGGGGTGGTTGTCCAGAGGGGACGCCGTGATGACCTGCTACCATGAAGTCAAAAGAGTGACTGGGGTAAAGGAGTACAGGAGTGGGACGTCGAGGTTACCTCTGGAGCATCGTGCTGGCTCTTGCAGTCGGCTGGTGCAGGAGGAGCCTTCTCAAGCTGCAGGTACGGTTGAGCCTTTCCAAGCCACAGGTGAGGTTGCGCCTTCGCAAGCTGCTGGAGAGCAAGGTCTTGGTCAGATCCGGGAGAGCTCTTCGACCTATGCGGCTGGCGAGCCATCAAACTTTGGCTAGAGGCGTTCCTGTGCCTCCTTATATAGTCGAAGACCTGTGCTTAAGGGCTCTTCTGGAGGTGCAGGGGATGAAAGCCTTCCTCCGTAGGGGCTGGTTATTGTAGGGTTGTGACAGCGTCGCACATTCCTTATCGCCCTGAGTGGAGGCTGCTGACATGTTTACAACCTACGCTCAAATCGTGGCGCAGTGTAACGTCACAGGGCAGCAGGTGTGCTGTGATCCTGTAATGTCTATCGGAATTTCCTTCTTCGTTATCTCTGGGCAGTGGCTCATCTGATAAAACAATCTCGGTTTAAGGGGGGTGGTGACCGCATGTCGGAATCTGGGCGGGCAGTACAATTTTATAACCAAACGTGTTGATTATGATAGTGTCCAAGGGTGTCCAACGCATGGAGTCAATTCTATCGGCACGTGACTGGTAGACTGCCACTGTTATGACTTACCCCGAGCTTTTCCTGGCTCGTTTATGGAACGAAATCGCCCATAGGGTGTGCAGGCGCTCTGCGCAGCAGTGTGGCATGTGACAATATACTATATAAATAAATAAATAAATAAATATATTTACTACATATATTTGTTCACCCCTTTTTCGGGGATTGTTGGCTTCATTGTGACACATGACGTCTTGTTCAATTATACTCGGTGACCAACTCATCAGCGCAACTGCATTCCTGACAAATTGTCCACGAATCACGCTGCTGCCGCCATCTGAAAGATTGTCTTACTTGCCAGGCCAGGACGGACATCCCAATAATTGTTTATTATTGGGACAGACGTCTCATTAATTATTTATTATTTTGCCAGATGAACCACCGAGACCATGCAAGAGGTCCGGGGCGAGTACAGCAGGGTGCCGCTAGATGCTGCCACATGTGAGATGCCTAGATCCCACCACACTCCACGACGCAACACGCTCAGAGGATCTAGGCATTGGGCTTGCATCTGCTGTTCCCCCTCTCCAGATGCCTTATGCCAGGGGAAGAAGGGATGACAGAGGAGTATATAAGGAGATGCATCCCGGCCTCCCATAGTAAGAGGTGTGCAAGCACCTCTCTCGTTACAAGCCAGTGTCTCTCTCCAATTGCCAAGGCGAAAGGAAATATAGTTCCCATCCATCTCTACTAGCTTTTTCATCTCTACTAACACGAGCATGTTACACACACATATTGTCTCCCGTAGCATTTCTGATTAATGCATGAATATTTTGAATTCCATCCTGTCAACTGGGTTTTTATGGTGCCTACGCCGGTTTTTTCCCAGTCTCTTTTAGTATTAGTTTAGCTATAAGTAGACTTAGGGAGGTTCAGGCAACCAGTAGAAAAACTTTCCTCATTCCTTCAAAAGAGGTTAAAGCAAACAAAACAGTAGTTATATACATGGCACTTACTTATTGACAGAATATTCACACATTTGCTCTGTAGTCTGGCAGCTGGCTTACTCACAGCTGTCTCTCATAGCTACACAGGTTTTCATTTCTACAGGATCATAGCCTAAAGGTCACCCCTCAACTAAGCTTGGGGCTCATTTAATTCGGAGCACTTCACTGCCCCGTCTCCGTACACCGACGGTACGCCTACGCTCTCTGAGTGGGGCGTACTACTCGTCATGCATTCACTCACTGACGTGCGTTGTAGGGTGGCTTACTTCTCATCTTCTTTACAGGTCTGCCTCGCTTTCTCACAGCGACGTGTAGTGGCGTAGGCCACGCAAACTTTGTTGGCGGCCTCCATGGCGGTATCCGGTACCGACCTGGCACCACCGTGGCCTGGCAGGAGGCGTGAGGCAGCATGCGTGGGCGTGACAAGAACAGTGATGTAGGCTCCTCTGTCTCCACGTCTCGGATTGACCGGCGGACGACGTAGGTGTGCTGACAGGCTCCCGGCCCATCGTGGATGCCAGTGGGGTGGTCGCCAGCCAGAGGTAGTGGTTCTTGTGGATCTACTACCTCCATGGCAGACGGCATTGTGTTTAGGGTCTCGGCAGCCCCCCCTCCTTTGGCAGGCTGCGTGTCCACCTCCCAGGTGGACGAGGTGCCCCAGGTGTCCGGCTCGGCATGAGGCGACACCGGAGTTGGTAGGACTGCAAGGGGCAGGTCTTCTAACGGGCATTCTTCTTCTGCCCCTCCGGCCGATGTTGTAGCATCTTCCGGGTCTGGCACGGGAGACGCAGTCACAGTTGTTCCTGTCTCCAGGGTAGTACTTGGGGCGGACAGCGATTCTTCCAAGTACTTTGCGGCTGCTGGCACAAACTCGATGAGGGCCCTTATGATTGGCTCGTTGCGATACGGAGATCTGAAGGACTCCTCGCTATCGGCCGGGGCAGTTTGGAACCGACTACCGGCACTTCTGGGTGAGGCCGAGAGTTCCTTTGGCAGGGGTGCCTCTGTGGCTTGGCTAGGCTCTGGGGAAAACTATTGTTCCTTCTCGGACTGGGCCACAATGCTAGGCGTATCGCCCCTTTCACTGACCAGCTTCAGCAGGCTTGCTTACGCCAGTTTACCCTGTCGAGTGGACTGCGCCAGGATAACTCACTTGTGCTAGGAGTCCACTTTCCCCCTCAGGTCCCCATTTTGGTTTTGAAGTCCGTGGGGGTTGAAGGTATTGTTTGGCGTGCTGGTCCTGGAGCTTGTAGCGTCCCCTTCGGCCTTACTGGTGGCAGGAAGCTTGTTACTTGCGAGCCGGTGGCTACCTTTGGTGGTTCCCTTTGCTCGGCCGGTCGGGCAGGCGGTTGGAACCTGGCAATAGGTTCGTCCGGGTCTTCCGAAATCTCGTAGGTTATAGACTCCCTACGTATTTTCATGGCGGAAACAGCAGGATCTGTCCCTGCATTGGTTTGCAAATCCATCCTCAGATGTCTTCTACCCAAAACACTTTTTCCCGTTGACCGACCACCTTGTAGGGTCCCTCCCATTTTCCGGCGAGGCTTGCTCTAAACTGGGCATTGGACTTACTGAGTGGCTGCAGCTGCAGGAGTACTGATTCACCCATGTTGAAGACTTGGATGCCCGTCTTAGGTTGTGGATACTTGCATAGAATATATCTTTCCTGGGTTTCCCTTGCATTTTCAGCGTGTGCTAATGCTGCCATCCGAATGTCCTTGCGCTGTGGTAGCACGGACGGGGGATTTTCCCATTGCCAATCCCGGGCCGATGCAAGGTGGCTCGTAGCAGGAGCTGGCTCGGCTGTCATTTGTAGCTTTGTTTGTCCTCCGTTGTAGGACAAACAATATTCTCAGGATGTGTTTATCCCAGTGGTTGTGTTCGTCCCCGACGCTCAGCCGCAGGATTTTCTTAATTTCTTGGTTTCTTTGCTCGGTCTGGTTAGCTTGGGGGGTGGTACGGCAGAGTGGTCCACGTCTCCACTCCCCACTGTTCACAGGTGGCGAGCCATTTCCAGCCGGTGAATTGCATCCCGTTGTGTGTTAGCACGTACTGCAGGTAATCTCACCTAGGGAAGATTTCGTTTTCAAATTTCCCAATTATGTGGTGAGTTTCCTGGCTAGGCAGGGGAAAGGCTTCTACCCAGCGGGGAAATAGGTCTGTGACCACAAGTAGATAACAGTTTCTGCAAGTTCTGCAGGGATAGGGGCTCATCAAATCTGCCGCGACGTGTGTTGTGGGCGTCGTGGCTTGACTATCGGAGGGGGTGCAGGGTACGCTTTCCCCCTGCAGCATTTCTCGCAGCTTCCCACATATTGTCTGATATCTCAGCTCATCCCATCCCAGATGTACCGGCCGGCGATGTCTACCAGGGTTTCCTTGGTTCCCGGATGAACTGCTTCAGGGTGATAGTGATTGTGGTGGCAGATATCAGAGTGTAGGGCTTTAGGTACCCAAATTCGCCATTTTACCCCTGGCTGCCCATTGCAGGACCATACTATCTCGTTGCAGAGTTTGAAACGTCTTGGGTGCGTTTTGAGTAGTCCTTGAATTTCAGGGTCTTGCTTTTGGTGGGCCGCTATTTGCTCTCGGCAGATTCTGTGTTGCAGTAACTGAATCTGTTCTTCAGGGTGGACTTCTGGTGGTTGCGGTAATACCATGCTGTCTCAATCTTCCTCTGCTTTCTCGGTGAAGTCCAGGTTCGACTGGCGAGACAGGGCGTCTGGTAGGTCATTAGTTTTCCCAGGACAGTACTGTACCTCGAAATCAAATTTGATTAAGAACATGACCCATCTTCCCAGTTTTGTCTTCACTGCTTTTGATTCCCGCAGCCACTGGAGCACCTTGCTATCAGTTCAAAGGATGAAATGAGTACCTTCTAGGTAGTATCTGTATTTTCGCACCACCCATATCGCTGCCAAGCATTCTTGTTCGTTGATGTGGTAGCGTTGTTCGGTTGCGTTCAGGTGGGTGCTCACCATGGGTGTCCTTTTTCATCTTCTTAGTAAAGGACGACTCCAAGGTTGTTTTGACAAGCGTCAGTCTGTAGTATTAATGGCCCCTCTCCTTGGGCCCGGTGAAGTTGTTTGACGTTTTCGAAGCTCATTTTCAGGGTGTGAAATGCTGTAGGATGCTCTGGTCCCCACCGCCATCTTGTTTCCTTTTCTAGGAGGGGCTGCAGGGTTGCCATCAGGCTGACAATATCCGGTATGAAGTCCCTCAGCCAGTTGCAAAGTCCCAAGAATCGCTGGAGTTGTTTCTTGATAGTGGGCTCGTCAGCCTCCTGGATAGCTCGTATAGTTTGCCTGGAGTAGGTTGCCACTCGGCGTAACCACGTGTCCGAGGTAATGTATTGTGGTTTTCCTAAAGTGGCTCTTCGATAACTTGGCGTTCATGCCATTGATTTCGAGGCATTCGGGAACCCGTTGCAGGTGTATCAGGTACTCTTCCCAGGTCTTGGAAAATATGGTACGTCGTTGAGGTATGTAAAGCAGAACTGTCAGACGTATCCAGTTAGTACTTCAGACGACTTGAGCTCCTGGAAGGTGGCGGGTGCATTTTTCAGCCCGAAGGGCATAACGCGGAACTGTAGAGTTTCGCCTTCAGGGCTGGTAAAGGCGGTGTAACGTCGGCTGTCCGGGTGTACTGCTATTTGCCAATACCCTGGTTGTAGGTAGAGGGTACTGAAAATCTTTGCTTCTCCGGTATCGCGTAGCATATGAGCCAGTTTGATGGCCGGTGGAGTAATGAGATGAGTAACGCTATTTAAAGCCTTGTAATTCACTCAGAACTGCAGCTGTTCTTCTTTCTTAGGTACCAACACAACACGTGAATTGTAGGGTGAATCTGATGGCTCGATGATGCCCTGCTGTTTCATTTCTTTTATCTGATCCATGATTAGTTGGCGGCGCCTGGCGGATACTCGAAATGGCCAATTGTATATGGGCTTGCTGGTAGTCTGTCATCTCTCATGCTGTATTGTTCTGGTCTGGTGAAGTGTTTCTTTAGTTCCGAATGTCCGTTCATGCTCGTCCAGAACTTGTTTTAGTTGTTTGAACCTGATTGGGTCCAACTCGTGGTTAATTTCGGAGGCCAATAATGGTGGTGCGACTTCGACCTGTGGACCGTGTTCCCAGTTGACAGAGACTCGGTGCTTGTGGCCTAGGTGAACCTTGTTTTGTCTGTGGTCCATTATACGTTGTTGCCGCAGCCAAGGATAACTTAGTATAACCATCTCTTGTAGTCCGGGAGCGACAAACTCAACTCTGCAGGTTATTCTCTATATAGTAAAAGTGAGCGTGATTGTCTCATCTACTGCCAGGATGCAGTTAGGTTTGGCCATTTGGATGGTTTTCAGTTGGGGCCGTAACGATTTACATTGTTCTGCTAACAATAAATTGTTGTGGATAAAATTTCCGGTGACCGTCGAGTTAAGTAGTGCTGACATGCTTTGACCGTGTAACATGATCTCTTTATGAGGAGTGTGGTTCTACCTCTTTGTCCATTAGTTAGATGACGTGCCCTTTGGTGCCGGCAGTCGGCCCTTTTGATCTGTATGCATTTCCCGCCGGAGAGGATCCCTTCAGCGGTGTGAGAGTGGGTCGCTGTCCACTGGTTACGCCCCTTTCTTCCCCGTGTGCGCATGGCGCCGGCAGGGGCAGGCTTTATGAAAGTGATAGCTGGAACAGAACCAACACTTGGGGAGATTACGCTCCGGCGGCGCGAGTGACGGAGCCTTGACCCTCTTCTCTGTCGTTTTCTCTGCCTCCGCAGATTTGCTTGGTTTCGGGTGTTCTAGACGGGCTTGCACCTGCAAATTTAGCTCAATTTCACACGCCCTGTCTACCAACTCTTCAATGTCTTGCGGTTTCTGCAAAATTAAGAGGTTTCGCGGGTGATGTGTCGTACGTAACTTTCGTCATTTTCCTCCGGGAAAATGCGCCAGAACATTTGCACTTTCTGGCGGATAAATATTTCAGCTTCTTCCCCAAGGGTCTGAATCTGTCTGTAGAATGCAGTTGTTAAGTTGGCTAGTGCCTCCTCGCCGGTGAATTCTGTATCTAGACGGTTCCGAAATTGTGTCCACTCTGTTATAAACTCCCCATGCTTCCTCCGCCAGTCGAGTGCTTTTCCTTTAAGGCGGGCTTGCGCGAGTTCAACCCACTGTTTTTGCGGAGTTCTTTGTTCCTTGAATTTCTTTTCACAGTCTGTCAAAAGGAAAGCAGGTTTTCATGCCGTCGTCCTGCTAAGTCGAGAAATTCGAGTTCCCCGGCTGAATGGCATGTTTCAGTTTTCTTCCCGGGTCCAGGATTATGTGGCCGGTATTCCACGGCTCGTTGGTAGACGTCACATCTGTAAACCATTCCTGGTCGAGTTACTCATTCATCTGGCCAGCCTATACAGACATGGTGGAAAATTTTGGTGCAGATAATTGATCTCACGCTGTACTGACCCTGCCTTCGGCAGGTTATCCAGCTGCAATACACTGTCTGGCGCATCTGGCAGTCCTCACACTGGTATTCAAGGACGTCGATGTGGCAGACAATAACATCCCAGCCTAAACAGACGTACTGAAACTGATGTTGGCAGTATGCGCACTCGTTTGATGAATCCCTTCCACTGGGCATTCTGCCCTTGCGCATAGGGTGTTTGGGAGAGCATCCACAGTTCGTTCCAAGTGCTTCCGCACTACCTCGTTGGTGTCCCACATCTTTGGGGTTTTCTTGAGCGCCACGGAATGTTTTCTTGCCTTGGGGTCGTGCTGGCCTGGTACGGCCTAATTTGTTTCCAAATTCGCCCCACGTTGGGCACCAAAAAGTACCCTTTTGACTTGTGACAGTCCCGGCTATCAGACTGTCCCCGCCCCTAGGTTTCTTGACGACGCTAGGCAAGTCGCGTCTTAGTTGGCTTACTCTGTCCTAGGCACGAGGCCCACCCGGTGTATAACACGGGCCTAGTGGGTCAACGACTTGTTACAAAGTCGGGCTCTGCGACCTTGATGCGGCGAGGTGCAGGCTTTGATGGTGGTGCAGTAATACGATGAGGTGGATGGGTGCTTGCTTGTACACTTTGGGTTTCTGTTACCGTGTTGCACTCAACTGGGGGGTACTCGGCTCGGGTACAGGAGCTGGCTGTGGTTCTAGAGTGCTGGACTGACGTATGCGAAATAGTGCCCCCTGCACTAAAGGGTAGTATCCCTCCGCTATCCTGGTGGGTGGTTCAAACATGCCCATGGGTGTTACGACGGGTGCTGGCATGGTGAGGCATCTCAGTAGCGCAGCTTGCTCACGTGGGCTGAGCAACCTGAACCCGCTGGGAAGGATACATAGTCCCTGGGCAATATTAGCAATAGCCATCGCTTTTATCGCTTTTCTGGCCCATCTGTCAGCTCCACCCCTATGGGTGTAAGACATGGGTACAAGATCGGTGCTGCAGGAGGATGGCAGTTGACATGTCAGTATTCACGTTGATGCGTGCTGCCCTATACAACTAATCTAAACTGAGTACGACTCATCACCTCAAGTACCTCTTCTACCACTACAGACATGAGCAACCCGCTGCCTACCCTACAGGCAGCAGGGATTTGTGATTCCTTCTCACCTGGAGGATACGCAATCAGGCAGGCATCCCCCCCTCACTCCCAGACCTCGGGCAAGTCTGAGCGCCTCCGACAAGGCATGAAGCAGAATCGCTGACCAGAGTATTCCCACACCAAACAGGGCAGGAGGATATCACGCTTCCCCCGCACCCCGCGCTGGCAGCCTACAAGCTTCCATTATATATCCGGATGCTGCCAGGTACAGGGAGTCATTCTTGTTCCATCTCTTGCGTTATCCGATGCAGCACTGCTACCAGTGCTGGGACCGCCTGATATCTTCAAAGCATTGAGTACGCCCTCTGCGGCTACTTCACCATTGATGACCAGTCAATCCGACAACCAGCGAACACGCTTACCAACACGTTAAATTCACTGTGTCTCCTCAAGACATCTTCTTTAGACAATTCTGTAGTATTATATATTTTCTCGTTTAGATATTTCTTTCCCGGTTTTCCATTAAAACCAGGTTGCCTACACCTGGCCAGCGTAGTAAACTTCAGCACTCAATTGCCTGGTAGGTGGTAACTCGCGTCGCATGTTTATTGAGAATTCAATTAACATACTGTTGTTTCCTACTTCTCGCTTTTCTTTATTAGAGTATCTGTCTGTTTACCCACTAGATACAGGTTGCTACGTACACCTTTGATGAGGGCCGGGGAATTTATAACTACCGAATTAAGTTCAGCCACGGGCATCTTTCAGGGGTCTGTCATATTTTCACACACCATTAGACGGCCATCTGTTGCTTCCTAAATTACCACAGCATTGCTTCCAGTATCGATGGGGAGGAACAGAGGAGCCACGACCACTAGCATCACCTTCACCCTGAGACAGACGACAGTTTCAAGTTATTGCCTTATCCAACAGCACTACTTCCAGTGCCGGAATATACTGTGGTTTGAGATCTGCCATCCATTCCTGTGTGGACGCACTTCCAGTGGCGGCATTGGTGACCTAAACAGCTCCACGTCTCTGATCAGCCTGCATAGCGTGGGGGATCAGTGGAGACTTTACAGAGCCTGGTCAGCAAGCCAAAACCGGACTTACACTAGAACTTGTGTTCAGTATTATGGTCAAGGTGTACCCAGTAACCTGTGAGTGGAAACTTAGTGCCTTTCAGCCAAAGGCACGACTGCAGAAGTAGGGAGCGACACGCAGCACTTCTTGTCGCCAGACAGGCCTACACCGGAATGGCAGGCGGAACGGAACCGCGCCGTCCAACCAACAAAGGTACGAGTCAGTATCGACTGCTTCGGTTGTGGTATTATTGGTTTTTCTATGCATACACATTCTCCCATAATGCCATCCTGTGGTAAGAGGATTGTTGATCTGTACGGAAGTGAGGTTCAGTTGGGATAACATCCACTTCTGGACTAACGAATCTCACCTTTGGAACTGCAACCACGGTGTGGGCCAGGCTTGTTATGACTGGATCAAGTACACCACTAACATGTCACCCAAGCAGTAGGATTAAGTGAGTAATAGTCAACACTCCTCGCCTCTCGTCGCCTAGCTAACTCAATCACCCTAATTTTGGTCTAGCGGACAAAATCTTCGACTGTCGTGACTATTAAACTAGCCGGTCACGCGTCAATATGTTGATGCAAATTTCTACTGCCAACAACGCCTTGCTCTCGACGACTACCAGGTTGAACCGGCGTAGGCTGCGGGGTGATGGTTGCGGGAATCACACAGTGTTTTCCCGTGGGGGTAGATTTCCCTGCACCAGAATACTGTCCTCACTGCACGACAAGGGGACGAGAGTCGGGCACCTGGCCAGCAAGTCTATCCCACCAGGAGCGTACCTAGTGTTGTGGCTCTACCGTTCCTCCCATGTGATGCAAGGAACGGGTGACTTTCCAATAGTGGTGAGGTAGGATCCAGTGGTCTCTGGTTTCCCCAGACTCGAAGAAGATCCCCTCCTCGGCTCCACAAATGGGGACCATGAGGAAGGGGTGACTTTGAGCCAGTAAGTCAACTTCCAGAGGACTGTATCCTAGTGTCGTGGCTCTACCATTCACTGCCTGGGCAGAGAATGGGTGGCCTTCCAAGGATATGCTGTTGTGTTGTTTTGAGTGTGTTCGGAAAGTAACAAAACCTGGGTTTCTGTCAAATCCTCCAGCTCTGATATGATGCTAGGAAGGAGCTCGGAGTGAAAGTCAAAAGGACTGGTAGAATTGGTGTTTATTTAACCAAAACGAAATGAACACAGATGGCAGAGGTGCTATCTCCTAGTTTCCCCATGGGCTATGCGGAAGGTAAACACCCTATCGTAGTACAGGGGAAGGCGCCCTATGCAAAAGCTAGCAGGATAGGCAGTTAGATGGTAGGTATATATCCTTGGGGCGAGCTCTACTCTCAGGTGTGTCCGTAAGGGACCGAACGTGTCCAAGTGTTGAACTGTTGATGGCCGCTGGTTCCTCCTTAGGTAAGGTGCTGGAGAGGATCTTCGGCCCCACGAGGAGAGCAATGAAGTTTTTAGGAGAAGTTTGAGGCTTGGCATAGAAGTTTGAGCCTTGGCATCAATAGTTGGGGTGATGAGAGCTCAGGAGAGGTGATCGAGAACTGAGCAGAACTGACCATGTGAGGATTATTTTTTTTCTTTAACTACCCTATAACTAAGTGTTAAGTGAAAGCCCGTGGGTAGGGCGGGAATTTATTGCATCTCAGGGCTAGACCCCTTATGCCTACAAGGATAAGAATTCATGCAAGGAGACATGCATCATGGCAGAGAGAGAGATTGGGCAGCCATGGCCTGCGATTGGGGCCATGACTACGGTAGCTTGAATGCAACTGTTAAATAAGAACTGGTGTAAATAGCGAAAATCAGGCAAATTCAGTGACGTTCTAATTTGGGAAAACATGTTGTAAATAAATGTTCTTGTGTATGTGATAAACCAGTGAAGTAAATTAACCTGTTTGTAAATAAACTTACATTGATGTCAGAATCAATGACATGTCATTAAAAGTAGCAGGGTTGTCAATGTGTTTGTTAAATCATTTATTAAAAATACTGTGAATGAATCCATTATGTTGTAAATAATTGGGTATTATATTTGTTAAATGTAAGCTTTCAGTCAAGTGAAAATACCAGTAAACCATAACCACTCAAAGACATTCATAAAAGCAAGAACTCTCTATTTTGATATAAGATGGTAAAGTGCCCCTCTGTCACACTTACACACACACACACACACACAACGCTTCCCCACTTTAGCGTACAGACGAGATGATGGAAGGTCTCGGCTGTGCAAAACCCTGTGGTTTTTTTAAACTTCATTCTGCTGTGTGTTAAGATAGAGAGGCCAAAGGCAAGGCCTCAGGGACGAAGAGAAGAGGGAGGGGGGGATCATAGGGACATTTCCCCCCCTTCCCGAAATGAAATTTTTTTTTTTTGCGAAACTTGTTTGGTTTTTTGAAAATCAATCAATTAGATTTAACGAACTGCTTTCTACAGAAAATACCTTAAATAACTTAATTAGGTTTTGTTTGCTTTGTATTAAAAATAATATCAATGGAAATATTGAATTCACACATCATAGTAACATTTCTGTCCAGAATAAGTTCATTATTTAGGTTGTTTCTGAATTCTCAGTGTATACTTGTTAAGTATATACATTTGATACTAGCAGTGATGTGTACTAGTCGTGTACTTGTTGAAACTATTCGGACATTTAATCACCTCGTCATGTTAGACTGGTTGCGTATTCTGGAGGAAATATCAGACACTATGTAACAACAGAAAATTTGATGCATGGTGTTATGAATAAATTACATCATCTATGGTTTTTGATACAGTAAACAAATAACCACGAGGGCCAGTGCGGAAACATGGTTCTAAATAAACTAATAATAGGAGCAATAGTGGGCGCGTATCATTTATATGTCACTAATGAAGAAGTTATTTTTCATTTGTTTGTTTGTGACGGTGATTAGATAATCACTCCAGCCACACACTGCCATGTATGTGAAGCTGGATTATGGAACATTTGTGATGTTTGTAATGCAGATGTCTTATTGATACACACATTATTATTTACATACACTCAAACATTTTCTCCATTCAAGGAACATATTTATGCTTTGCTCTCATGTTTAGAACAAATCCTGTAGCTAGTATATCTCAAATATAAGAAGTCCATTGCTAATGAAATGAACACCTTGGCAGTAACACTTAAAGAGTTAAACATTTCAATTATGGGCTCCTAGAATTAAATTTATTATTGTTTCATGTACACAGCAAAGAAAACAGCAAGAGTCCCACATTAATATTCATACTGTACCTAAAACTTGAATGCTATTACTTCACCACCGTACTGCTACAGGTATTAGGTTTATTATATTGTTTCATTTGCCATGATAATGCAATGTTTCTATTCCGCAAACATGCTTGTAGGTGCCAATTAAGAATGCCACAAATAAATATATGTACTAGTGGAATGTTTTGTAAGAAATATAATTAGCTATATTGCACTGCTATTCTGTTAGCATAACTGCATTACTTATGACTGTCAAGTTGCCAGTTTGGTATCTCACAAATCAGCCCTAATGATAGTGTGTTGCTGAGTTGTCAAAGGGGCACCAGGATCTCGTCCTTCCGTAACTAATACTTTAACTCTCAAAACGTCACACAAAACTCTTCAGTGGTTTTCTGAACGCCCATTTTGATACTGTATACATTTTACAGTACTTGTTTTAGGTTAATGTGAAATAAAATCCTGGGTGTTATTGCATGTGCACCAAACTCTCTAATTGTTCATATTCAGAATGTTTACTGCTACAATGAGAAAAGAGAGAATATAAACACATACTTTTCAAACTTTTGCTTTAACCTACCATGCCATGTCTCAAGCATTTACTACGGTCATCATGATGCCATGCTGCATAATGGTTTGAAAACCATTAATGTGTTACTGTACACTTAACATTTCTCTAGTTTAACAATGTTCCACACTTCACATACAAAATGGTAGATCACTTTCTGTAATACAGCTAATCTGTGGCAAAATGTAATTGTGGATTACAATAATAATGTTCCAATTTTGTTCCCACCTCAGGCAGGGTCTATGGATGCGATGAGGGGAGGGGGATAGTGCCAAGTGGAGCACGCTGCCCTACAGAAGGGCCAAACTTGTCATTGTCAGTCAGCCTTAAGGATTAGTGCATTGCGATGAGAGGCCTGGAACTATGACGAAATAGAAGGGCAGAGACAATGGGAGCACCCTCGAAAACCCACCAACAGCATTGCCATGTTTTGTGGATTAGCATGATGAAAGAGTACGAAGCAAAGAGTTGCACCTACTTCAATGTGCATTTGTGTGTACATGAAAGTATTGCAGGGCATCCACTGCATTTCCAATTTTGGAATTCTCTTACTTTTCTTTGTTTACCAGGCAGTATCTTACCACTTTCCCTGAAATGTATTTTCGGGAATACTGAAACACATTATGTACTGTATTTTGTCATTGCTGACAGAACACAATGCCATCCAGGACTGACACTTGATTCAGCTCATCGCGGTATTTCTTGCGATTCATGCTACTGACTTCACATGAGTGCCCGTTACAAACATACCAATACATTACTCTGTGTGTGTGTGTGTACGTACGTATGTAGGCTGATGCCGTGTTGGCTTGGTTGGGGGCAGTGAGGTTACGGTTGGGAAGTATTGTAGAGGTATTTGTTACACGACTAGACGCACGACATCACATGTGGCAGTGTCGAGGTTGTTCGATAGCTGAAGACTCTTGACGTTCTCAGGAACAGCAGACCAATCTCCCCTCACATTTATTATCTGCAGTATTTGCTAAATGGTGGGGCTATTAAAGGCTGACTCACACACCTGATACTGAACTGCTGACTTAGTGCACAATTGAAAGAAATACACTCTTAACATACTGTTCAAAGGTGAGGTGGTTTCCGCGGGCTTTGGAGGGTTCCGATCCCTGAAGTGCCCGAAGGTTTGGTGAAGGGGAAACAAATGGAAAATAGGGTCTATGCATTACTGACTGATCACACGCTGGAAAATTGTAATCTTAAAATGTGTATGCTCATAATTACATTACAATGTATTCAGACAACTAACACATTTTGCAGAGTAGCAACTATTTACATTTTCCCTGACCCAATTGACAATTCTCTGATATATCCCTGACTTTTCCCCATGACATGTAATTCCCTGGCTTTTACCTGTTTTTTGTGAGGATGAACATCCTGTATTGTTACAATCATTACGCATATCAATGCTCTATTGAACTCAATTTAACATGAAATGCTAGTTCTCTACATCATCTTAACAACCCCACCCCTTGCCGTTTCCATTATTTTTCACAACATACACAGTTTACTTGAACACTGCACTCACGAATGCTGGTAATTACGAATTACTTTGGTTTTTCTATACATACGGTTACTACTATATTATTATAATTTTAAGGGCAAATGTACCATCTGTTGTATGAAATATGCAACTACATAGGGCCAAGAGAGAGTGCAAGGAGTCATCTAAGAGTGGCAGCATTAGGCTTATGTTAGTCACACATGTTACAGATGCTATTTATTATAAATTTACACCATAGCAGGAATATAAAAATTCTCGCACCTTGGTATCCTGAGGTGCTTAACTGTTCAGCTTCTGTTGATTTCACAAGTATTCATACCACACCAATAGCCTTGCGATATTACTTTATCACATCATTAGAAGATTGTAAACAAATTATAGTAGTTGTTATCGGATATTTTACATTTATTTATCGTATGTAAAGGGGCATTACACAGACACTGGCATCCTTTCCTATTCCCATGATACCTAACCTATCATGTGCTTGATACCAAAAGAAAGATAAATACACTTCAATGAGGTTAGTACCTACTAAATTGGAAATGCAGAATGCAATTTTAATATTATTTGTATGCAAACACGTCGGAAATATGTTGCAGAAATCTATAAAATGCTCAGAATGTTAATCCATATTTCTATGCACATTTGTTAACCTGACAATTATTTACACGACCCATTCACAGCAATATACACAATGATAACAAAAGAAAGATAAATACAACTCAGTGGGGTTTGTTATATCTTCGAAATGTGGATTGAAATTGTAGTATTATTTGTACAACCATACACCTGGGAAATATGCTGCAGATGTCTAAACAACATTCAGAATTTTATTCATAATTGAAAGCACATTTTATAAGCTGACAATTATTTATTTACACATACAAAAGAATGACATATTGTAAATACTACTTATTAAATTTTAAAATTTGGGATCTTTATAACCACAAAACGTACACGTTAATTTTCACACCTGAAATACAATATGGCAACTGTCGTTAAGTACGTAGTATGCCACACAAGCATACAATTTTAAATACTTACCAAGTATTCTTCCTGTGTGTACTATACAGGGAATTTGAACAGTGCTAGTATACACATGATGATGTCACTTCCGCCGACAAGTACGCACAAGTATGCAATTTTTGAGAATTCAGAAACTGCCTTAGTCTTGGATGTGTTAGTACTTCTGCTATCAGTGAATTTAAATTTATGAACGACCTGGCAGCAAGTACTCTCATTTGCAGAGCTATCTGTACGAAGAATTTTAAACCACACATTTTAATTCAGAACAATTTTCATAGATAGCGTACAAGTTCACCTATACGGGAATCAAGTGTGACAAAAAGTAATTACTTTATGAAATGACAATTGCCAGTGAAGGTGGGCTGGTATTTTAGTTTCTTACAAATATACATGTTCGTAAATATGAGCTTGTGTGTTCATAGTTATACATTATAATAAAACATTTACGTTTTTCTGAATAAGTTAGGGATAATCTACACTTTGCAAGGACATTTTCTAAGGATGACAAAGGATGTTTCTATCCGACATCTTTACAACACTGCCTGTTTTATTTAATTTGGTTTGTTTAATAAAACTGTTTCTTCCAGAAGTAATTTGCTTTGCAATTTAACGCATTATTTGTGTTTAGTGAGTGAAGATGTACTTTACTATGGATGACAAAATGAATAATAACAACAACAAAAGGAAACATTCACAAGTATCCGAATCAGGTAAAAGACTAACCATCAGTGACTATTTTAAGGTTACACAGACGGTGGATTGTGGTGCTTCTCAAAACTCCTCTGCTCAGACTCTATTATTGGATGCAGAGTTGTCTTGTTCTCTACCAGGCCAGCCAGAGGTACAAACTACAAACCACCCATTTTGTCTGTGTAAGTAATAACACCATTATTGAAGCATGTGATGGTCTTTTGGCTTGTAATAAATTTGATATGTGGTTATATGTCAACAACAAGAGACTTGAGGATAATCTGAAATATAAGCTAATGAAGACACCATGAGTTCCAACAGAGAATTATAAATTTCCCCCAAGTAGCAGAAATTTAAAATTTCACAGACATTGGTTTAGCGAGTTTCCCTGGTTAACATACTAAGAACACTTGCAAGGAGCACTATGCCGTGTATGCTATTTGTTTGGGAGTGAAGAAATGACGATAGGTAAAGGAGAACATCAGCTCGTCAGAGCTTTAGTAGCTCAAACATTCACTCGGAAAAATGCAAAGACTGACTTCAGGTAGCATCCTACCACAAGAGATGCCATGTTTTTGCAGATAATTTTGTTTCTGTCTTTGAAAAGACATGAAATTATATAATTCTAAAACTTGATTCGGCAAAGAAATTGAAAATTGAGGAAAACAGCCAGAAACTTTTGCCTATCATTAAGACAGTTATTTTTTGTGCTAGGCAGGAGTTGGCTTTATGTAGCCATCAATACAGCGAGCTTTGCTGACTCAACAACCAGAAGAAAATGATGGTAACTTTCGCAACCTTTTCAGATTTCTTATAGACAGTGGAGATGAAATTCTAAGACAACATTTTTACACTTGTGGTGGTAATGCGTCCTACATAAGTCCTTACATCCAGAACCAAATTATTGATGCCTGTGAGGAAGTTATTTTACAGAAAATAGTAAACCGAGTTAATGATTCATACTGCTTCAGTATTTTAGCACACAAAACCATCGATGTAAAGGGGATTGAACAATTGTCACTTTGTGCGAGGTATGTTAATAATACAGAATCTTGTTATGTCATTAGAGAAGACGTCCTCAATTTTGTACCAGTATATGACCTCCAGGGATCAGCTCTTGCCTCTACAATACTAACAACTCTCAAAAATGTTGGCATCAATTTAGATTATTTGTATGGCCAAAGATACGATGGTGCAGCAAGCATGAATGGGCAATTACAGGGTTGGCAATCAGTAATCCGTTAGTCGTATCCTACAGCTGTGTATGTCCATTGTGTAAGCCATTCACTCAATTTAGTTTTGACTCAAGCTTGCAGCCTGCCAGAAATTCGAAACCGCATAGGAACAGTAAAGGAAGTGGTGTCTTTTTTAGATGCTCATCCAAACAACAAGATATTTTAAGAAATTGTATACAGCAAAGGGATCCTAGTAGCAAGAGAACCAGACTGTTAAAACTTTGTGAAACTCGGTGGGTTGAGCACCAAGATTCTTTGTTTTTGTTTAATGAACTTTATGATCAAATATGCGAAGCACTGTTGAAACTCCAAATAGTATGTGACTCAGAAATGTCTACAAAAGCATTCAACTTGCATTCTGCTTTGCATCACAGTAAGTTTATAGTTTCACTTGAGGTATGTGGTGAAATACTTGGTTTAACAATCAATTTGTCAAACTTTTTACAAGCTAAGAAGTGTGACCTCTCTTCATGCATCAAGTATGCAGAATCACTTAAGGCTCAAGTCCAACATCTGCGCAACGAAGTCACCAATAAATTTAGTGCTATTTATTCTGCTGCACAAAAATGGGCACAATATAATGATTTTGAAATCACTAACCCAAGAAAATCTGGAAAACATATTCAGCGGTCTAACTATAAGACAAATGATGGTGAAGAATTTTATAGGCCGTCTATTTAAATACCTTTCCTTAATTTTTTTATTAATCAAATTGATCAGAGGTTCTTGCTTCATAAGAATGTGTTGTGTTCGTTAGAATTTCTTCTCCCAAGGAAATGTATGAAACTTACAGACAGTGACATAAAAAGAAGTGTACAAATTTTTCAGGAGCAGTATCCCCAAGACATACCTATGACTGTGGCTGTTGGTGAAGTCCAGATGTGGCGACAAAAATGGTTACAAGAAGACAACAAAGTGATTTTATTGAAAAACTGAATTCATGTGATAGAACATTTTCCCCATTCACTCACAAAATGCTAAAATTATCAGCCACTCTACCAGTGTCTACAGCATCAAGTGAGATGTCATTTTCCACACTACGTAGACTAAAAGCATATTTGTGCAACACTATGTAGGAGAACAGCTTGAATGGATTGGCACTGCTTGCAGTACACCGAGATACAGAAGTTGATCCTGAACATGTTTTGAACATTTTCGGAAGAACCAATCAACATATTATGTTGAAGAATTAGTCAAGACTTACAAAGGAAAGTTTTGTGCACAATATAGCAAATTTTCTCTTATACTGTGGAAATCAAGAGTTTCATTTCATTTCATAATATAGTCCAATTATTGTTGTAAGATTTAATTGAAAATTTTTCTCACCATTTATTAATTACAGTGCTTTAATCCAGTATTTTATGAAAATGTCATTCAGTACAAGTGTACATCATCTCCCCCCCCAAACAAATTCCTAGCTACGCCCCTGTAGGCCCTACACACTATACCGCACCAGGCGGCCACAGCAGTTTGCTAGAAAACATGCCTCGCGAGTGGGGCTTTGGGGCATATTTTCTTTTAATTTTTTAAATATAAATATTAAATATAAAATTAACTCCGAAGGGTCGAAACTTATTCTGTGTGTCGGCCAATGTGCTTGCTCTTTCTTTCAATTCATACGAATCATACTGTCAGTAACCAAGCCTTACAGCTGTGATGTAGGTCGGCGCACTAATATCAGGCCACGCGTTATCACTGACATCGGATCCCCCTCCCGACACTTATCTTACACTCCATATTGCCGCACACTGCTTCAACTCGCCCGCTGCGGACGAGAAGAGGGAGAAAGGAAAAAGACAGCCTTGTGTGTGACACCGAGATGATTTCGTCTAGCAGACTCCATTACTGCAAGAATACGATCCAGCTGCACCTGCCTCAGGCAGCCTGTCCACACATCTGGTAGTAGTGAGAGCAATCTGCACACAGCAGGCACCACTACAGAAGCCCAACCAGAGGGAAATAAATTGCTGATGTGGGGACAGTTCTACACTCCCACATTGGAATTTTTTCTCTTCTCAACTCATTGCCCAGATGAGTCTACATCACACAGGGAGAGGGGGCGAATTGATGCATGACTACTTGTTCAATTATACTAAGCAACTGCTACTCATCAGCACAACTGCATTCCTGACAACTTGTCCGTGAGTCACGTCGCTGCCACTGCCGTCTGCAAGATACCTACCGGGACGGGACAGGGTCCCAATAATTATTTATTATTTCGCCCGATGAGCCACCAAGACCACGCAAGAGGTCTGGGGCGAGTACACCAGGGTGCCACTAGATGCCGCCACATGTGAGATGCCTAGATACCACCACACTCCACGATGCCGCATGGTCAGAGGATCTAGGCACTGGGCTTGCACCTGCTGTTCCCCCTCTCCAGACACCCTATGCCTGTGGAAGAAATGCTGGCCGAGGAGTATACAAGGAGATGCTCTCATCGCCCCAACTATTGGTGCCGAGGCTCAAACATTTCCTAAAAACTTCATCGCTTTCCTCACCGGCAGAAGATCCTCTCCAGCGCCTGATGGAAGAACCAACAGCCATCGACAGTTCAACACTTAGACACGTTCTGTCCCTTACGGACATACCTGAGAGTAGAGCTTGCCCCAAGGATATATACGCACCAGCTAACTGCCTATTCCGCTAGCTTTTGCACAGGGCGCCTTCCCCTGTAGTACGATAGGGTGTTTACCTTCCGTATAGCCCGTGGGGAAATTAGGAGGTAGCATCTCTGCCATCTGTGTTAATTTCCTTTTGGTTAAATAAACACTAATTCTACCAGTCCTCTTGACTTTCACTCAGAGCTCCTTCCTTGCGACATATCGGAACTGGAGGATTTGGCAGAAACCCGGGTTTCGTTTCTTTCCGAACGCACTCTAAATAACACAACAGCATATCCTTGGAAGACCACCCATTCTCTGCCCTGGCAGTGAACGGTAGAGCTACGACATTAGGATACTGGCGTCTGAAAATTGGCCTGCCAGCTCAAAGTCGCCCCTTCCTCACCGTCTCTGTTTGTGGAGCCGAGGAGGGGAACTTCGAGTCTGGGGAGACCAGTGACCACTGGACCCTCACCTCACCACTATTGGAAGGCCACCCATTCCTTGTACCACATGGCAGGAACAGTAGAGCCACGACACTAGGTACGCTCCCGGTGTGATAGACTTGCTGGCCAAGTTCCCGATTCTCATCGCCCCCTTGTCGTGCCAAAAGGACAGTACCCTGGTGCCGGGAAATCTACCCCCACGGGAAAACACTGTGTGGTTCCCGCAACCATCATCCTGCAGCCCATGCCGGTTCTACCTGGTAGGGTCGTCGAGAGCAAGGCGGTGTTGGTGCCAGAAATTTGCACCAACACGTGAACACTGACACGTCAACTGCCAACCTCCTGCTGCGCCAATCTTGTACCCGATGTCTTACACCCATAGGGGTGGAGATGAGAGACGGGCCAGAAAGGCGAGGGCTATTGCTAATCTTCCCCAGGGACTACGGATCCTTCCCAACGGGTTCGGGTTGCTCAGCCCACGTGAGCAAGCTGCGCTACTGAGACGCCTCACCGTGCCAGCACTCATCGTAACACCCATGGGCTTCTTTAAGCCACCCACCAGGATCGCGGAGGATACTACCCTATTGTGCATGAGGCACTATTTGGCATACGTCAGTCTAGCACGCCAGAACCGCAGCAAGTTCCCGTACCTGAGCTGAGTACCCCCCAGCTGAGTGAAACCACAGTAACAGAAACTGAAAGCGTGCAAACAAGAACACAACCACCTCACCATATTACTGCACTACCACCAAAGCCTGCACCTCGCCGCATCAAGGTCGCAGAACCTGACTTTGTATAGAGTCGCCAACCCAATAGGCCCTTGTTATATATCGGGCGGGCACCCCATGCCCAGGACAGAGTTAGCCAACTAAGACGCGAGTCAAGTAACCTAGGGGCGGGGACAGTATGATACCCGGGACTGCCACACGTGTGCAAGAAAAACGGGAAATAAAAACCTCAAAGGAATTTGGTCGTTTTTTATGAAAACATGATTAATACCTCCAAGATTTTCCAGTGATTTCATAACTTTACATGACATGTTTTATGTTTAATTATTTTGGGCTGGGCATTCTTTTATCAAATGTTCTAGTTGCACTGAAAGCTGACACATGTAGTGGAGAATTTTTTTCCACATCCTCCTCTGGGGCACCTTGGTACTTATGTTGGGGGCCTTCAGTTGGGGTTTTCCCCTATTTGGAGGTTACCTAGCCGTTTGTTCTGGACCCCTAGTGTGGAATACTGAGGGGTGGCTCAAATGCCAAGAAAAATGATAAAACTCTAGCTCAAGAGAATAAAGTACATAGTGTGTTTGCATTTGATTAGCAACAATGCCTGCCAAATCTTTACCTTACTACGTTTGTTTAATTTTACAAGCGGCAACTGTGGACATTTAATTTGACTGTCATGATCTCGCTTCTGATGAAGCTACTTGCTATGTGTGGGAGTTCAACCTTCCTCCTCACGACTAGGGCTGCCAAAAGGCGGGACGCCAGCGGTCCCAGGGTGTATGAGTGGTAACAGGTAGTGATTAGTCGAGGGTGATGGTGGCGGTGGATGATCTGGCCGGGGTTATCGGGCTATCCGCAGATGCCTTGTCGGCCGGCATGCGGGAATGTAGTTGGTTGGGAACGACCTTCGGCGGGAGTCGAACCCCTATGGTTTTCCCCGATGCCTACTTTAAGGTACAGAAGTTCAGCAGATCCACCTTACGCTGGTTTTGAACCCGTATGAATTTGCCTGAGGCTAACTTTATTACGCACGAGCTGGCTAGGTTCACCCTAGTTGGGGTGACCTAGGAGTCAGTTGTGCTTACCACTGATGGCGGAGTCCCTGGTTGGTTTGTACATGTTCCTTCCAGATTGTACTTTGGCCAACAAGCGCCTAGTAAGTGGTCCAGTGGTGATTCTAGTGTGGGCAGTAAAATACTCATAAGATAGTGGTACACATTCAGATTCATTAAGTGGCGGCTCTACTTGACTGGGTGTCACAATGTTTACCTCTGTACTTGCCTGTCGGTGTAGGGCACGTCTCTCTCAGCGTCTTATGTGGCACTTAACTCTGCTGTGCTTATTGTGCATTTGAATACTGCCTTCTACCTTTCTGGTGAAAGTACAGTCCTGGGGGCGAGACTTTAGCAGTCTTACCTAAGGCCCTGTCGTACGAGGTGCAGTCCAGTATATGGGACGTCAAGTAACAGCAGAGGGAACATTGCAAAACCAGGAGCTGTGGCATGCCTCCCTCGGGCTCTAAACCACTACAGGCTCTGTCTCCTGTAGATTACAGTGCACCTTACAACTGGTTATCAACATGGTTAATTATTGCACAAATTAAATACACACAAATAAAAAAAATTAAAAGGGTTCTAAAACTAGAATTACGGTAGGCTAGACAAGGTTTTAAATTCACATATTACGTCGAAATAGAAACTGGGAAGTACCGGCTGACTGGTACACAATTAAATTAACTAGAATAATTACGATGAGTAATCAGAACAGGCGAAGGTGAGCCTGGGGAAATAATAATAAAGAAATACAAAAATACGCAATTCACGCAGTTCACAGCGTGTACTAAATAATGGGGCTATCCAGGGGCGTTAATAATGCGACGACCTGCTTCTACGAAGTCAAAGGAAGCTGACTGTGGTAAGGGGTAGTGGGTACAGGATGTCTGATTACCTCTGGAAAGAGAGCTGAAGCCTTGTGGTCAGCTGATGGTGCACGAGCCTTCGCAAGGATTAGAGTGGTACTGCCTTCACAAGCTGCTGGGCTGGAGAGGGTGCTGCCTTCACAAGCAGCAGGCAGGAGTTCAAAACTGTGTTGCAGGCTGAGGAGAGGAGAGAGGTAGTCTTGCAGACCAGGGAGAGCTCACTGACCTACTTGGCCAGTGAGCCCTGCGTCTCTGTTGGAGCATGGTTATGGACTTTCTTATATACGGAAAACTCCATCAGCTATCCTTCGGGGTGCGGGGGGTAGTGTAGCCTTCCAACACAGGGGTAGGTTACCAGGGGTTGCGGGAGCACCGCTCATTTTCATCTTCCCGCTTGGAGGCAACGACAAATTAAAACACCTCTTCCTGAGGCTGGCGGGATGTGACATCACAAGGTCACAGGGGTGCTGCCATCTCTTGGGTTTGCTGGAACATCTTTCGCGGCTATCTGCAGGGTAGTGGCTCGTCAAAAATATTTAATTTATTCATGGGGTTGGCGTTAATTACTTTTACGTATGAAGCTGTCCAGTGCGTGGAGTCTCTGTGCTTGATACGTGAAATTACATTTGCCACAGTTAATGAATTGCCCCGAGTTCAGGTCACTTGTAGATGGGGCGAAGTCGCTAGTAGATCGTGTATCTGTGCTGCATAGCATTTTGACATATGTCAATAATTAATTAATTAATTAATTAAATAAATATATATACATATACAAACACACATGCATGCACACACACACACACACACACATACGTGGATGCATAATCACAGAAGGGAAGAATGGAAATAGAAAATAACTCAAAATTTTTTGCATTAGGAAAAAAATGCTTTATCGGGAAGGAAACTATTTCCTTGGTATTGCAGTTTTATTTTAACCCTTAACCATCTACAAGAAGCATGCAAAAAAGTGATTACATAAATCCATAAGTAACCATAATAACGTAAAATAAAAAAATGATTCTTACCACCTTATCCAAATCCAAGTTGGTCCTAACCTTGACAACAGGATACTTGATCTAAAACACAAAACAATACAAAAACTAAATTCAAATTGTGTGTATAAAATATTTAAACATTAAATCACATGAAGCAAATGTTATAAAAATTTACCAATTAAATAAATGCAACTAAGAGCACCACATTCATGACAGAAACACTAAGGTATCTATGTAACACAACATAAACTCTTTATTCACACTATCATTTAGAAAACTCTAAAATTTTAAAAAGATAAACATAGCTTACCAAATTGTTGCTAGACAAGCCTTGAAGAGCAGTATTCAGGACAAATGGGACTCCTTCTAAAGCTGCAAATAATACAAATATAAAGAATATTTAAGCAAAATAAGTCAGACACAAATGCACAACACAGATCATACTGTACCATATTTCCACGATTTAAAGCAGCATATTTTTGCGAAAATTTTGGTCTAGAAACAGGGGTGCGGCCTACATTGAAGGAAAGTTTATTTTCTGTGTTAATTAACATAACAAAACAAAACTGTCATTTTTAAGCTAGTTGTTTAAGCAAAGTCTATAACTGGATGTGACACTGCAGCATATTGTGATAGTTTGCTACTTCCCTTTAAACACCTGACGCCTGATGAGAGGGGTAGTGGTTACATAGCAATCAGCGTGGCGACCTAGCATTCTCTCTCTCTCACTCACACTTCTTTCCGTCTCTCTCAGCCACCCACCTTCCTTTTCCCCCTCACATGACTTCGCGTGGGAAAGCTGTTGTCTAGCAAAAGAAAAAAAAAAGTCTTTCGGCTGCGCACGCTTACCTTCACACGCCGGCCACAGAGCAAATGTGTG
The DNA here is from genome assembly GCA_029891345.1 of Dryococelus australis. Lineage (NCBI taxonomy): Eukaryota > Metazoa > Arthropoda > Insecta > Phasmatodea > Phasmatidae > Dryococelus > Dryococelus australis. Next base: position 62,046,568 of record CM056999.1, read on the forward strand.
TCCGGCGAACGTAGAAATTTTGTCAAGATTATCTGTTTGTATTTCAAAGCAAATGGGTTTACCCGAAAATGTTACGCAATACATTTTAACGAGGAATTATTATTTGCAAAGATGTGATTATAGGTCGTTTTCCTCTATAAGGTTGATATTTCATTGACTCTAGTGTAAAATTAACATGATTTTAAAACGTAATATTTATTTAACTCAAGGGGCAGCATCTTTACGAATAAAATTGTATGCCCAGAAACATATATTTGACCTCCCCTTATAGCCAAAAATTATTTGAACATCAAGCGACTTGTATTACCGAGCATAAAGTTCATTTTCAGGAACTTCTTGCGGGGAAATCGGAGGATTTATATAGATATACTTCAATACACGCATCTTTTGAATAAACTGATAAAATGTAAGGGCTTATTTGACATCTTTAGCCGTCAATAATGGTAGGTAAGCACCAAGCAGTGTGCAATGTAACTCGTGACAGGAAAAATCAGAAGGCGTGGTTTCGAATGATTAACTAATTAAAAAGAGCGATGAAATCAATTATATTCACCTTATTTATTCACAGCATTAAAAAATAATTAATTACTTTAAAGGACAGACATTTGCCACAGACACAAGGTGTCACTAACATAGGTAATCCTCACACCGCCACCCCTCCACCTCCAGCCACCGTGAACATACTGGCCGATCGATAACTTCTCTGTGCACTCTTAGCTGACAGAGTACACACGGGACGTCCAAAATTTGACTTTCATTCTGTGTCATATTATTTTAATTTTCAGAGGGTTTGAAAGTGTTTGTTGTTCTTTATGCATTACAATTTAAGTGATGTAATGCGACTTTTGCCAAAAAATTAAAATGTGGGATAACATTTTTCCCCCCCAAATTTGGTTTTCTGAAATAAGGGTGCAGTCCGAAATAGGGGGCAGTTTATAATCGTGGAAATACATTATTTTATTTTCCTACAAGCACTGCACAAGAAAAAAACCATGGTAGCATAACTATTAACCCTTTAGCTGCTATAGACAAGATATTTCGCCCTTCAATGTAGCAGCCATGTGTGCTATGGATGAGATATGTCATCCTCAACTCAGCGTGCCACTAGTGCCAAAGACGAGAGATCTTGTCCCCCTGTTAATACCCACCTGCGGACTGATAAAGTCCAACATTCTTGAACCTCAGATAAGAGTGTCTTAAACGGTCCTATTTACATTGAAATACTGTAGTTATTATTTCAAGCAATGTCAAGAGGAAGTGTGTCAGCAGACACTGTAGTTCCTATTCCGAAAGGGATGTGGGTGGTGATAAATGACAGGCGGTGAAAAAAAAGGGGGGGGGGGGGCACTGGACCACTTAGAGAGATAAGATGAACACTTGCCCAGTCACTTACAGAGATAGGATAAACAGGGATGGCAGGGAATTTTATGAGGGGTGGAGAAAGGAAGGAAAAGAGCTACATAGCAAAATGTGGGACAGCCTGCCAGCTACTTAATGTTGTATGTATGTTTTGCTGCAGACTGAGGACGTTTTGGATAGTGTTATTACGCTAAAGTCTTAGTTTATTTTCCCCAACACTTTTTGTGATTGTATGTCTGCAACCACAAAAATGAAGAGACACCGCTATCTGACAGACCAAGAAGCACTGGAGATGATTCTCACAAAGAGTGACAGTGAATAAGTGTTTACATTGAGTGATTCAGATGTAGAGTACACTCCACACAATAAAGAAAACTCTCCTCAGCCAACTACATCTCCTGGGATTACACATAGTACTTCAAGAACAATATTCGAAGAATCGTCTTCTGAATTGGAGGAAGATAGCAGCGATGAAGAAAGTAATGAAAATCATGGTACAAAAAGGAAGTGTGATACATTTCAGTGATCTTCAAATAATTTGACTCCCATTATTCATCCGTATGGTGATACAAATGCAGGATGTAAAGCAAATGTAAATAATAACAGTCATATCATAGACTTCTTTGATGTATCAATGATGATATATTCGTAGCAAATGAATGTAACAGATACAACAATTATGCCATTGAAAATGCACCACATATTTTGCAGTCCCATTCCCAAGTGAATCAATGGACAGACACAAATTGTGAGGAATTGTTTTGTTTTCTGGCAGTGTGATTACTAATGGCACGTGTCAAGAAACTGAAGCTAAGTGAATACTGGTTAAGGGATGCTCTTTTGCAAACACCAGTGTTTGGAGAAATAATGTCACGAGACAGATTTTTACTTTTACTGCGAATGCTGCATTCCTGTGACGACAGTGTGGATCAAGGTGGCGATTGTCTATTCAAAATTCGGGCTGTTGTCAATAGAATTCAAAATGCTTTTCGTATTTCATTTGTGCCTCACAAAAAGCTGTGCATAGACGAAAGCCTGCTCCTCTTCAAAGGCCATTTGATTTTCAAACAATATATGGCTTCAAAATGAAGTTGGTTTTATACGTAAAACCTTTTATTTTGTGCAACTGTTTGACTGGATACGTTCTTGATTTCATTGTGTACACTGGTGCAAATAGTGACATTGACGAGGCAGGTCTGGGAAAGTCTGGTGATATTTCAGCTACTTTATTGAAACCATACTTGGACAAAGGTCAAATGGAATTTGTAGACCACTGGTATTCCATTCCAAACCTATTTCATTGGCTTCATTATCGCATAACAAATGCATGTGGCACAGTATGAAAAGATAGGACAAATATACAACAAATTGAAGAAAGGAGAGATTTCTTTCAAGTCATTGGGTGAGTTACTTGCAATGAAATGGTATGATAAACAGGAAATATGGATGCTCAGCACCTGCCACAATGCAGATATGAAAGTGAAAAGATTGACAGGAAGAGTGGATGTAAAATAATGAAACCCACATGTATTCTGGACTACAACATTAGCATGGGGTCTGTCGACAAATCTGATATGGTTATAAGTTCTAAAGAATCAGTGAGGAACACTGTGAAATGGTATAAAAAAAACTGTTCTTTCATGTATTGGATATTGCAGTTCTGAATGCCCATGCTCTTCACGAAAAATGTTACTGGTAAAACATTGCCTCAAATGCTCATCAGAGACATTCTGGAGAACTAGTTAAAACAGAGAAAAAAGTATGGAGGGGGAAGGAGGTCAGAAGAAGACACTCATATGTGCTTATAAGAGGCATTTTCCCACAGCCATTGAAGCAAAAGGAGTTTAAAAATTACCCCCACCCGAAAATGTGTTGTTTGTACCAAGCACAAAATTCATAGAGAAACACGATACTCGTGCAGAGACTGTGAAGTCGCACTGTGTGTAACACCATGTTATTAAATTACCACAAAAAAAAGTTGGTGTAATAACAAATAATTTCATAATGTCTAAATAATATAATCAGACTAAAATAGGTGTAATAAAATAAAAACCAAGGTAATTTATTGGAACTTTCATATGTTAGTGTAACCACTCTGATATTTCATTTTCGAAACTACTATTTATACTTTAAAAAGTTAGTGTAATTTGACTATAGAAAATATAGTGTATTGACTCCAATGAATGTGATGTCTGTTAGATCTAATTGTATTCCAATTTTCATGAGAATTGGTTACTAGTTCTTGAGATTTAATGCAAAATCTTTATTTTTTCAAGTACTGCTATCTTCCAAAATGGCGCATTGACCAGGATGAGTGTTTCTGAATTTAAGCTGATATTTTGAATGGTCAACATACAAAATTTGGTTTTAATTAGTTGTATAGTTCCTGAGATATGCAGTACTATCCAAAATAAATAAAAGAAAAAAGTCTGCCACTTTGAAAATAAGCATTTGGCATGGTTGGAAACTATGGAAATCAGGTTTCAATAATGTGTACTATAAGTTTATAAGTTCGTTGGAGTTTGGTGTACAAGTTTTTAGAGGGACACACACACACATGCCAACACACACACATGCAGGTAAGAAGATGAAGTTCTAAGCCTATTCTTCCTTCAGAAAGTAGGTTTAAAAATATATATATTTTATAAGTTAGCAAAATAAAAGCACACAGTGCAATGTCACTATGCTAAAATCAATGTAGATATTATAAATTACAATTAATTGTAACATCAAGGTAATACATCTGCCAAAATAAGATAACTATTAAAATTTTATCCAAAAAGGGTTGTGCTGTATAGGCCTTGTCCATATTAGCTAAAAAAAGTAATTAGTACAAGGGGTGAATTGGTGCTATGTGACTGCTAGCACTACAGAGATGACACCATTAATAAGCATGTAGCAGTGAAAGGGTTAAATGAGTAAAAATTGCAACTATCAATACTATAGTACATTCCCGATTGGAAGCGACTTATGAAAATCAACCTTTGAAAAAACACTCCAGGCATAACATGTCAACCTGTTTTTTCAATAACATGTATTCCACAAATATATAACACTGTAGTTAACTATATAGAGTACTGTATTATTGTATAAATGAAACTTTACCTCAATATCTTCTATAACTTGTAATATTTCTTTCTTTTTAAATATGAATTAACAACAGCGAGAGCAGCAACGTGTTGGCAACGGGCAGTAAGAAATAGTTCACAGTTAAAATATTATTTTAACCTCGTTTTTTAGTATACTATTTGTAAATTAAACGGTGCGTACTGAAATATTTAGGTAGCCCCGATGGCAAAACATCTCATTTTTAAGTTTAAAATAACAGCGAAAAATATTGTAAGTAGGCCGTAATGGTACGGTGTTGTTTCATTGAACGAGAGCAACTTTGAAGAAACTGTCTGCTGAGCGAGGCTTGGCGCTCTCTCTTTGTCTCTTTCACACTCGGGAAGTTTCACTTCGCTAGTACGCGGAAATAATTTTACATGTTTTCAATTGAAGCATATTTCATACTTATAACAGCAAAATTATGATTTTTGAATTTGTAATTTTGAACTGAAAAGAGATTTTAATGTTTGAATACTTATTGTAATATATTTAGATACAATGGCGGGGCAGAAACAAAGTGAAGTTGGCAGACGTGGCAAGCCGTGACATGGCGTGTTGCTGTTTTACCGAACGAAGCATAAATTATACTTACTCCGAAAAATACTTCAAATTAGCACATCATGTTTGTAGACTTGTGTTTATTAAACCTACCCAGGCAAGTTAGGATATTGTGATAAATCTGTGTTTCCACGACAGTAATAAATATACTGAGACGTGTGTTTCATTAATCATTGCGTCTGTGAAATGGCGTGCCTTTTTGCATCGGGGTTGATACGCTGGCCCCGTGTGTGCGAGATTTCAAATATTTGATATTAACTATTTATACGTTGTAAATGTGAACTGTTTTTATGGTGAAGTTATTTATTCACATCCACGTCTGTTAATTTATCACAACGTTGTACCTTTGCCCTGGTGGGTGTTTGAAACACAGTCGTGTAATGTGATTTACCACCAATCAACAAAATAACCAAGCCCAGCCCCATTAAATTTCAATAAACCTAATATACAGTAAGTAGCAATACATATAAATACGAGAGGAATAAAAGTTACAGTAGGCTTATTTGTGTGCACGTTCACTGCTATATTTTAAGTTTCTATAACAAAAAATGAGCGACACGAGTTGCGTGCTTGATATTAATGTAGTTTTTTTCGTTGGACTGTATTCCTTCGTTATACGAACTGAGGCAGTCCTTTTAAAGAAATAACTCAAGATATATCAATAACAAAAATTTAAATACTACAGTTCATAACACCGCAGTTTTAACAGTGTTTAACACAGTCGTGGCAAAATATTAACGTGTAATGTGCTATGTCATGGAAAACAAATATGTTACTGTAATGTAACCGTACAAACTATCATTACTTCAGGCATTTTTAAACGTCATAAAGCTGACCTAAATAATGTTATAGGCCTAAACTGTGAGTATTCATAGGAATTGGTTTTTGAAATAGACCTAAGACAGAATACATTGAAAAGCTGTAAACAGTAAACAACACATTTAACAGGTATAAAAGTAGAAGTCACATTTCCAAGTTTATTTTTAGGTGTAGCGAAAGTATACGAACACATATACACACACACAATGGCATGTAAACATTGATGTTGGCAGATGCTACATGGCAGTCACATGGTAATGTTTGTTTACATTTGGCAGAAGGATACGAAACGGGCCTGCAAGTAGATATTTAGCAGGGCTGCGAGAAAGTTGCTTCCAATGGGGAATGGACTATAGTGAGGAATTAAGTGCACTGCTGAAATATTTTCACCACCTCCACTAGTTGTGGTAGTAGACGTATATCACACACTGAATGATCACAAAAGGGAGGATCAATGAGAAATGTTCCTGTAGTGGATCATAAACAGTTACCATGGTAATAATTCCTTGCATACTAGGGGAATTAATTTCACAAGTATGCACTGCTCATCATGCAGCACATTCAAACAGCACGACTATGGCCTTTGAAATGAGCAGATTGATGGTGACACAGGTGTCAGCATGGCCCTTCATTGGCATTCACACTGTGATTCTGCAAAACATGTGATGCATCACACATTTCTGCATCTCTGAAGTGCACTCTACAGACAACTTCGCTCCATCTTGGACGCAAGGTTCAACATTTGGGCAAGTTACTCCAAACAGTACTGAGAGGCTGAGAATGTGGCTACAGGATACACCAACACAATGTTGGATGCAATCACAGACACGCCAGTGCCAGCTTGTACTGTTCATCAAGATACTCCAAGAAGCCATCACATCAACACCATCCAAAGTGAGATTGTACTGCCTGACTGAGACGTCGCTCCCTCCAACCAAGGTAACGTAGTTCCATGGGAGGGCAGCACACATTTTACCAGCACTCCGCGGCCAAAGATAAGGAATGACAGCACCACCTCAGAACTTTTGAATCCCAGACTCCTGCGACCGAGGCTATCACCCTCTGCACACCTGACCACAGAGTGAGTGGGGTTGTGGGGCACTTGACAGCGAAGTAATTAGTAGGGGTGGGCAAAGCTTCGAAAATTTGAATTTGTATAGAATATTTTAAATATTCAGCTTCGTATTCAAAATCAAATTTTTTACAACAAACTTGGAAACAAAAAAGTGCTTTTGTGCAAATAAAATTATTTATTATGATGCGTTCTCTTCTTTGTGTTATCTGGGTGATAGAGGTTAACATGCTGACCACCCTCCCTGGCTCGTTGGAAGAGATGGGAGTCAAACCCCAGAGTGAGGCGAAATGAGATTGTTTCCTGCCCAGAGAGTTCAATCTTTCTCACTACCAGGGTTGCCAACAGGCGGGACGCCAGCGGTCCCAGCGGTATGAGTGGTAAAAAAGAAAAGGGTATATTTAAATGGGGGTGATGGTGGCGATGGGTGATCTGGCCGGAGATATAGGAACTATCCACAGAGGCCTCGTTGGGCGGTGTGTGGGGATACAGTTAGCAGGGGAAGGGTTTGCACGAGATTTGGGGATAACCTTAGGCGGAAGTTAAACCCGGATGATTTTACCCAAAGCCAACTTTATTAAGCAAGAATTTGATAGGCCCTTCTCCGGAACTACCTCGGTTGGGGTAACGCTTGCTAACGGTGGTAGAGTCTCAGATTGGGTAGTGTGTGTCCCCTCTAGGTCGTATTCAGGCCAACAAACACCTAATAAATAGTCATATGGGGACTCTTGTGTAGGAGGGGCGAGTTTGGCCGGGGCATGAACTCAGGTTCCGTCGGTGGGGGTTCTACCTGGTTCATGGTTGCAACACTAATTTCAACAGTAATTTGACGTAAAGCACATCGTTCTCAACGCCTTATATGACTCTTAACACCACCTTGTTTACTGTGCATTGGTACAGCTGTCGACCTTTCCACGGACGTACAGTCCTGGGGGTGGGAATTTGGCAGTCACACCCAAGGCCCTGACATACTGTTGTGCAGTCCGGTATTAGGACTACGTAGAGGATAGACGAGGGAACACCGGAAACCCCAGGAGTAGCGGTATGCCAATTATATAAAATATATATATATATGCACACACACTTATAAATAATAATAAAAAACAAATAAAAAAACAAACTACTCTACGCAATTTTACAATGTATCCTCCGCAATGGGGTTGTCCAGGGGGGTGGGGTTAGTATCGTGATGACCTGCTACCGCGGGAGTCAGAGAAGCTGACTGGGGTAAAGGGTTGTTGGATACAGGATGTTGGATTACCTCCGGAGAGAGAGAGCTGCCCTTGCGGTCCGCTGATGTACACGAGCATTTGCAAGCTGCAGGGGTTGCGCTGCCTTTATAAGTGGCTGGAATGCTGCCTTCACAAGCTGCCGGGCTGGTGCTGCCTTCTTAAGCTGCTGGGCTGGTGCTGCCTCTTAGCTGCTGGGCTGGTGCTGCCTTCTCAAGCTGCTGGGCAGGAGATCGAAGCCATTCATAGGCAGAGGAGAGAGGTCTTCACAGACAAGGGAGTGCACACTAACCTATGCGGCCGGTGAGACCGGCATCTCTGCTGGAGCATGCTAGCGGACTTCCTTATATACAGAAAAATCCCTTGATCAGTGATCTTCTGGGGGTGCGGGATAGAGTAGCCTTCAAGAGCAGGGGAAGGTTTATCAGGGTTTCGGCGCCGCCGCTCATTTTTTATCTACTCGCATGGAGGCGACGACAAATTAAAACACCGCTTCCTGAGGCTGGCTTGTTGTGATGTCACAAGGTCGTAAGGGTGCTGCCACCTCGTGGGTTCGCTGGAACTTCTTCCACAGCTAAATGTGGGGTAGTGGTTCATCAAAAACATTTTATTTATACATGGGGTTGGTGCTTGCATGTTGGATTTCCAGTGGGCCGTACATTTAATAATCAATTACGTCAATTACTTTTACGTATGCGGCTGCCCAACATGTAGAGTCATCTCCTTGCTCAATACGTGAAATTACTTTGTCACTGTTACTGACTTGCCCTGAGATTTCCTTGGCTCAAGATGGGGCGAAGTCGCCCATAGAGTGCATGCGCGCAGCATGTTGGCATGCGCCAATTATTATTGGCCCAAAAAGCAAACGAATCAACGTGGGCTTAATAACATCAAAGTTTTTATTCGACCTTTGCCACACAGATGGCGGACTTGTGAATCATGAAAACATAACCTCAACTCAACAGCATACCCACAAATTAGTCAAAAACTGCATTTTGGTGTAAAATAATTGCCAGTAACTAATGTTACTCACAAGAGACCAAAACGGAATTATCCAGAAAAAAAAAGTTTTTATTATGAAACACTTTATTATCTTTCCCAACTTAATTTGGCACTGCAGATTTCAATCAGTAATATAAATTTATTTCCCTCATGTGCAACAGCGCCTTAATGTATTATTGTGTGATAAATAGGAGATTAAACTGCAAGTTTTACAGAATTAACTGCTGTGAAATTGCACCCACTGTGATTCGAATCTCAGTAATGTAATTAAAAAAATGAGAAATTGTTAATAACTACGCTTCAGTTCATGCCAATCTGAGTGGCAGCGGAGTACCCATATAGCCAACAGTGACAAAGATGGATATCAAACAAAATTTAAATGAACTTAACATGCCACAACATTAACTCATGTAATTTAATCATGTATACGTACTAGTGGTGTGCGGGATTTTGAACTTCGGGATAAATTTCGGGAATACGAACAATTTTCTCGCTGGGCAAGAAATTCTTCCTGATATTTTAGGGAAAAATTTATATTCATGTTTGTAGGGGGTTCCAACTAAAATACAAGTCCGGTTTCATGTGAGAATCTGTTAAGTGTCAATAATGCCTCTATGCCCTTCGGGGAAAGGCACGGTACTCGAAGGGAGGGGGAAAGGGAGCAGTTTTTTTTACAGGTAAGCGAGTGTGCATCAACAACCTCTCCACACTTGGTGGAGAAACCCTACGTGAACGTGCAAGTCTGCCCATTACATGGAGGGAGAAGCAGTCCTCTTCAGACAGCACACCCTTTTTTTCCCCTCGCACACTAGACTTGGCATTGAGACACATCCTGCAGTAAGAGCATTAGTCACTGGACGTGTCATGAGATTGGATATTGCCAACTCCTTTATGGCAGCAGTGCAGCCATTACCTGGAACCAGAGATCCCTGACATCTCCGTACGGCACCTCATCAACTAGCACCACCCAGGCAACTACTAACCCAAGCCGGCCTACCTATACATTGGAACCCAGGAGGTCGGTGAATGAATACCCTGGTAAGTCAGCCCTGCCTCAATGTGCTAGGGTGGTAGTAAGAAATATTGCGGTACTGCCTACAGCAGACTTCATACCAAGCTGCCAGTCTACTCGACCAGCGTTAGTCTCTAGTAGAACGACGACTCAGTCACAGTAATTGAGTACCCGAGCGCTCACCAAAAGTAACTTTGACTAGTATAAGCAACACGTGTCAATGCTATGTTGACATGTTGCAAAAATAACACTATAATGAAAAACACCAGTGCGATTGACAAACTTGCAAGACGTGCTGTTGGGGTGGTAACTCAGGAAGTGTCCGATTCCAAAATGACCAAAATTCATTGTGACGCATGCTGCTTATACATCTAATCTAATACTATTATGACTCAATGCCTAAAATACCTCTTCTACCACTCCAGATGTGAGTGACGTTACTTATCCTACAGGCAACGGGAATTTATAACCTTATTCTTTAATCTGGAGGATACGCAACCCGGCTGGCACGCAGCTCCTCCTACCACACGCTTGGAGGCTACAAGCTGCCCAGACCTCGGACAAGGCCGAGCACCACAGAAGGGGCACGAAGCAGAAACGCTGACCAGAGTTTTCCCATGCCAACCAGGGTAGGAGGGCGCCAAGCCTCCCCCGCACCCCGCGGCGGCAGCCAACAAGCTCCCACTATATGTAAGGACACTGCTAAGCTCTAGAGTCATCCTTGTTCTTCTCTCGCGACTTCCCACAGCACTGCTCAGTGCTGGGACCTCTAGATAACTACGAAGCCTGCTGTTGCTCTGGTCCCCATCGCCAGCATATGTCTTTTTCCAGGAGAGTATGTACAGGTTCCATGAGTTTTGCAATGTTCGGCATGAAGTCGCGTAGCCAGTTGCACAGACCCAGATACCGGCGTAGCTGTCGTTTATTTGCCGGTTCGTCGGCATCTTCAATGGCTCGTATGAAGTTTCGTTGCCGGAAGTTTCCCTCGGATGATATGACATGTCCCAGGTAATCGATGGATGACTTGCCGAAGTTTCTCTTGGAAAGTTTGCAAGTCATCCCATGGAGTTCTAGGCGTTCTAGGACCCGCTGCAGATGTTCGAAGTTGCTCCTCCCAGCTATTTAAGTAGATGATCACGTCGTAGAGGTAGGCAAGACGAAACTCTCCGACATACCCGGTTAATACCTCTGCGGATATAAGACATTGGAATGTCTAATATGGCATTGAGATCGTTAGCTGCTGAGAACTATGTATCGAGCACTACAGACACGAGTAGCTCTAAAATAGTATTGCCCAGTAGTGGTTTGGTAGCATGAGCCCGGTGCTTCAGAAGGCCCTCCCACCTTAGGGGCAAACCAGAAGCATTGAAACCGTGTGGCCTACCAAGATTATTACTGAGTGTGTGATCCCAACAAAGGCCAGGCCATAGCACCTAAACTGATACTCCCGCCAGCACCCAGGTGCTCTGGTAGGGATATAACTCAGTTGTACTGTCTCTCTCTGGGTGGAAAGTATTGCTAGTGGTCGGAGCTCTTCTAATTTACTCTTCCAGTACCTGTATACTTGGCAGGAATAAAATAGATGGCCGTCTAATATGTGTGTATTGCAACTGGAGACACCTGAGGGGAAGTCTCCAGTTGTAGCGAGTTGGTAGTAATAATGTCCTGTTCCCGGTCGGCGGTACTCGACTCACGGTTCTCCCAGCATTTAATTACAAAGTACTCTATGAATGAGACTCAAAGTTAAAAGAAACAAAGCCATATTTATTAAGAGCTTAGTAAACACGGTGTAGTGTGCTCTCCTACCAAGAAGACCGGTGGCTGGAAGTAAACCTACAGTAGCCGGGTGTAGGTGACCTGGTCCTTGACTAATGGGAGAAGAGAAAATAAATTGTCAAAAATTGCTTACTACAAATCTAACTCTAATCAGGGTGTCTTTAGAAGACAAAGAAATTAAGTGTCGTATGCATGGTAGCTACAGAAATCTTCTGGTAGCGATTGACAATTTGCGTCGCTGGAGCGTCTGGCTGTAGGTGCTGCAGAACTCTGATTGCAACGTCAATATAGGCAGCCTCTGGTGGCTGCTGAAGAGTGTTGAGCAGTTGGTGGCAGCCTCTGGGTGGGCTACTGAAGATCTAACAGTGATCGAAAGGCCCCAGCACTAGAAGTGGGGAGCAAGCTTGAAGACTGAAGAGCAACTGGTGAGGTCCACGCGCACAAACTTATAAAGTCAGGATAGCGCATGTCGGGGCGGCCGCGGGGGAGGGCGTGTGACGTCCCTCTGCTGTGAGGCCAAAGTGGGGGTAGCACCCTCTGGTCATCTCTCGGCCTTCGCGTACTCTCTGTGGTACTCGGGCATGCCCCGATGCAGCTGATGGCTTATAGGCTCTCAGCACGGGGGAGGGGGTGGTGACGCGCCGCTGTCTTGCACAACCCCTCGTATCCATGTGTCCGGCTGCCCTCCAGGATTGTGGCAGGCCACAACTTCCGTGTACAGATTGGCGGGTGATTTGAATCTCGTATGTAGTATACTAGGTTGCAGTGAGATTAGTCCTAATCCTTGTACACAGTTGGAATAAGCGGCACGCGTCAGTAGATAGCATCATGAATGGACACTCACCACAGTGACCGTAATGGTTACCATAAGAGAATTATGTAAAGCGCTCACCACAGTGCCAGTGATTAAGTTGAAGACAGAGACTTCCACATTACAATGACATTTTAGCTTTTTATATTTTTATAATGATCATCCATAAATCTGACTTGATGTGTAAGTAAACCTATAAATATCACCATACGTTTTGAAAGTGTTTATGTGAAGATCGCATACACGAAGAATGCCATCGTGTAAGAGTGTGTTTTCAGCACAGACAAAAGTGAACATTCATTAGGAACTTTCCTTGAACATTCTAAACGAAGATACACAGTGTACATAATAGCTGTTAGAAATACAATATAAGATGGACTCCCACAAGAAATAGCTAGGTTAGCTTTTTTATGCTTTGCAGCATTAAATATGATTTGATGTGTAGGCACATGCTTAAATATTATCATACGTTTTGAAAGGGCATATGTGAAGATCGCCTAAAAGAAAGAATGCAGTTTTGTAGGAGGGTATTTTTATGTGTATGCTTGTATGTCCTTTTGTTTGCAATATCTTCTGCACCTACTCAATTACCAATCAAAGACTCTGAGCATAAGGGCTCCCCATATCTGGTGTAAGATATTTTTAACTTCCAATTGCGAGTGTTTATGACAATTGTATTAAGTGACCAACGTGCGCACAATTTGCAGCGATAGTCATGCCATGTAGTGTACTTGCTTTGTATTCATTTACCCAGGTATTGAAGGGCCTGTGGTTGGCCATCTCGCAATCTGTCACATGTAACTATTTAGCTTGCTGACAGACGCCAAAGGTTCCCTGGAAAGATTTTCTTTTTCTTTCTTAATTCACTGCAGCAAGCTACAGGATAGTAGTGGCGTTTCCCCGCCATCCGCAAGTAAGGCTTGTACATATTATAATTATTCTTACGTTAATCCCCTAATTTTGACGCGTCATTATTTTATATAATTTTTCATTCAAGCCATTATGTACGATACAAATAAAATATCCACCAGTGCTATGCTGTTTTTGTCAATGGCACGCATATAAAATGTAGGCTAGTGGGACACCCGACACACGTGGCTTCCTGACCCGTAATCTTTGCAACATGGGGGGAATACACATTCTCGCCGCATCAACAAAGCCCTATAACCAGGGCGAGGGGGAGAGAAGGACGCCACCCGAAAGGGAAAGAGAGAATCAAGGTCGCCAGTGGGCCGCCACAGCTGCAGATGTTTCGCTTAGCCAGCCGGACGACCAGAGCGCACAGAAAACGTGCTGCTACAGCGGTCAAGCAGCCTACACTTAAGGGTCCTGCCTACCTGTCTGCAAAAATATTTTTTTCGTGCTATCTACCTCGTCATGTCTATTGACGCCTACAAGACCTTCTAGACCTTCAGAGGGGGGCCTACGCCTTTCTCCGTCACCTTTTCCACAATGAGTCTTCATTGCAACCAGGGGAGGGAGGGCGAATTGACGCATGCTGTTTATACAACTAATCTAATGTGATTACAACTCATTGCCAAGAGTACCTTTTCCACCACTAGACATGAGTGACATGTCGCCTAACCTACACACAACGGGAATTAATGAACATATTCTCTTCACCAGGAAGATATGCAACCCGGCAGGCACGCTGCCCCCCCTGCGACGCACTGAGAGCCTACATGCTGCCCAGATCTCGGGCAAGGCCGAGCACCACCGATGAGGCATGAAGCAGAAACGCTGACCAGAGTTTTCCCATGCCAACCAGGGCAGGAGGAAGTCACGCCTCCCCCACACCCCGCTCCGGTAGCCAACAAGCTCCCACTATATAAGTCGGTACGCTGCCGAGCTCAAGAGTCATTCTTGTTCTTCTCTCACAACTTCCCACAGCACTACTCAGGGCTGGGACCTCTAGAGAACTTCGAAGCATTGAGTACACCCCCTGCAGCTACTTCGTCGTCGATCAGTCAACCAGCGAACACGGTCACTAACATGTTAAATTCACTTTGTCTCCTCAAGACACCTTTCTTAGACCAGTTTAGAAGTATCATATCTTTTCTCATTTAGATATTTCTTTCCCATTTTTCCATTAGAATCAGGTTGCCTACACCTGACCAGTGTCGTAACCTTCAGCACTCAATTGCCTGGTAGGAGGTAGCACGCGTCGCAAGTTTATTGAACTATCAATAAACATACTTTTGTTTCCTACCTTACTGCTTTTATTTCTGAGAGTATCTGTCTGTTTGCCTGCTATACACAGGTTGTTACATACACATTGACAAGAACTGGGTAAATGATATAACCAAATTAACTTCAATAGCGGGCGCCCTTCAGGGGTCCGTCATATTTTCTACACACCCATCAGACGGACATCTGTTGTTTTCCAACTGCCACAGCACTGTGCCAGTGCTGGCGGAGAGGAACAGAGGAGCCATAACCACTAGCAACACCTTCACCCAGGGAGAAGCGTAAGTCTCAAGTTATTACCTTATCTCACAGCATTGTTAGTGCTGGGATATCTATAGCTTCAGATCTGCTGTTCATCTCTGTGTGAACGCACATCCAGTGGCAGCATTGGTGACCCAAACAGTTCCCTGTCACTGATCAGCCTGCATGCGTGGGGGATCAGTGGAGACTTAACAGAGCCTGGTCAGCAAGCCAAAACTGGACGACACTATAAACTGTGTTTATGGTTGATTCACGATAACTTTGGCCTTTTCTGAAGCCCTGCCAAATTTATACTTTTGGTTACTGATTATGTATCCTTCCACTACACGTAAACATAAACACTGCCATGTCACTTCTACTTTTATAAATGTCAATTGCATTGGTTGCTGTTTAGAGAATTAAGTCATAATGCAGAAACAATTTCCTACGAATGTTCACAATGTAGGTTTATAACAATATTTAGGTCAGCTTTATAACTATTTGTTACACACGATATAGCATGTTACACATAATACACATTAATATTTTGCTACGACAGTGTTTGTTATAACTGTGGTGTAAACACCAATACTATTTATTTAATCTTTTGTTATTAATATGTGAGTGGAATAAAAATTAAAACGAAGGGACAACCAGTCCAACGAAACGACGCAGTAAATTCAAGCACGCAACTCATGTCACTTATTTATTGTACATCGACAAACGTAAAAGATAGTGGTGAACCCACAAACACATAGGCCTACCGTAACATTTATTCTGCTAATATTTACATGCATTGGTACTTACTGGTTTGTAGGTTTATTAGATTATTTATTTAATTTTATCTGGGTGGACTTAGTAAGTCGCTGGGATTGTTGCAGACATTCAAATCACAGAAACGTAAGCTCGTTACACAACTGTTTTCCAAATACCTAGCGTAAAGGTACAACGTTGTGATAAACAGACATGGAGGCAAATAATTAATTTCTTCATAACATCAGTCGGTTAAAACGTATAAATTTTGCACTTATTTGAAATCAACACACACACACACACCTGGCCTACGACGATTACAATGCAGCCACCACGCCCTTACATACGCAATGATCACAACACATTTCACTCTGCCGTGGAAACACATATTTATCACAACATTGTAACTTCCGTAGGATGTTTCAAAAACACGAGTATGAACTTGACGCTTCATTCAGAAACACGCCATGTCATTGTATGTCACCCGCCCCCTGCCATATTGGGAACGCTTTCCACACCACGTCTGCCAACCTGCTGGATTTGTAAGTGTCACGCAACGAACTGTGTCGCGCCATTGAATCTAAAACATGTCGCATCTAAATAACATATAATAGGTATTTAAACAATAAAATCTCGTTTCAGTTGTAAATTACAATCTCAGACATCATTACTGTTACTGTAATTAGTATGAGATGTGCTGAAACTAGAAATAATAAAATGTATACCTTTCCTACACAGGTGGTACGTTTTTTCCCAACTGAGAGAGAAGAGAGAGACACGCTCTGCTTCGCTTATTGAACCTATAATCGGGGGGGGGAACCCTGCCTACACACAGGAATTTGCGCGGATATTTTTAACTGCAACAATGAAATGTGTTTCAGTCAGTGCTAACCAACAATACAAATCTATCAATTGGCAACGTTTAACTTACAAATAGTATACATAAAACGAGGTTAAAAAATATTGTAACTGCAAACTATTTCTTACCGGCCATTGCCAACACGTCGCTGCTCTCGCTGTTGTTAATTCATATTTAATACGAAATAAATATTACAAGTTATAAAAGATACTAAGGTAAAGTTTCATTTATTCAATAATACAGTACTCTAAAGTTAATCACAGTGTTAAGTACTTGTGGAATACAAGTTATTGGAAAAAAAAGGTTGACTTAAACCACCTAGGGTGATTTTTAAAAGGTTCGATTCCAATAGGCCGAAGAAAGCGTGAATGGATTATAGTTTGTTCACGTCAAGGTGTACCTAGCATACTGTAAGCAGAGACTCAATGCCTTATGACCATAGGCACGGCCGTAAACGTGGGGAACGAAATGCAGCATTCCTTTCCGCCAGCCAGTTGAGTGCAATTCCTCAACCCACACCGGAGCAATTGGCGGAACGGGTCCGCACCGCCCAACTCAGGCATGAGCCAGTATAGACTGCTCTGGTAATATACCTTATTTGTATCTCCGTGTACATAAATTCATCCCTCGTGCCATCCCGTGGTAAAATTGTTGTTAACCGGCACTGCTACAGGATTTGGCTGGGATAACGTCCACTTCTGGACAAAGCTTACATGTGGAATCGCCAGTTCGGCATAGGCCAAGCTCGCTACGTGTGGGTAAAACCCACTATGACCACAGCACCCAAGAAGCAATAGTAAATATGTACTAACCAACATCCCTCATCTCTCGCCGTCTATTTAATCTAGACCACCCCGCTTTTGGTCTAGCGGACAAAATCCTTGACCATCGTGCCTAGTAGCCTATCCGGGCACGCGTCAATTGTCATTTCATAACAATCACTTCGGACGTTGTAAACAGTAACTTGTTCAGCACTTACGGCAACACATTTTTACATTAACAGTGAAAAATATTTTAATCTAAATTCAATGCTTAAAACAAACGTTATATTTCTACAATAATCAGGGGAATGCTGCGAATACGTTAATAAATAATAAATAATGCAATAACTACTTTAAAAAAAATCAGATGCAAAATATAAAAACCAAGCACAACACTTACTAGCTTTTTTAAAATATGTCAAGTGTATTTCATGAACAATTATTTGCTTTACAAAGGACTTTATCTATGCATTCGCGCATGCGTTTTCCGAGGTAAAAATCAACATGGCGCTGATTTTGTAATTTTGTCTTTTTGCCAAAATCTCTAAATACGAAATACCAAATACGTCACAAATCTTTGTATACAAAATCTGCCATTTCGGATACGGCCTGAATGATTGTGATTAGATACGCACTTCAACCAACGAGCGGAAATAGATGACTCACGGAGATCTCTCAGACAGGCTGACAGTTTAAAGAGATTGACGCATGATGCTCGTCTAACAACTAACAATGGTGATTAGACGACAGCTCATTCCTATGCATAGCCTTGCTTTTGAATCTAGAAATAAGTATTACCGTTTTTATCCCGCCATGTGCTGGCATTGTACTGTATACCGTTTAGGATGGACGTCTTAGACAGAGTAATTGTTTTCACACATGATGCTTAAACCAATTAACTACAAACGGTTATGACTCATCTCGCTGCAACCCTAGTGTACTACTTCTACACATGTGAGATTTAAATCCCGCGCCATTTTGTACATGGAAGTAACAGTCTGTCACAATCCTGGAGGGCGGCCGGACAAGTGAATACGAGGGGTTGCGAAAGGCAGTGGTGCATCAACCACCTCTCTGCTGCGCTGAAAGCCAACAAGCCATGCACGAGCATCACAGAGGATACCTGAAGGCCGAAAGATGACCAGAGGGTGCTACCCCCACTACGGTCTCACACCTGAGGGACGTCACATGCCCTCCCCCATGGCCGCCACGACACGCGCTGCCTCGCTGCGGTCCTCGCGAGTTGTTCCTGCAATCCTCTCTGAGCACCTGCGTGCTGGAGTCTGGACTACTATGAAGACCTTCTACAGCCCTTCCAGAGGCTGTTGCCAATGACCTAACAGTCGTCAGTAGCCACCAGAGGCTGTCACCATTGACTTCGCCGTCAGAGTTCTGCAGCCCCACTACCGGACGCTCCGACGACGCCAATAGCTACCAGAAGCTTTCTGTAGCACCATATACATACCACACATATGTTATTCTTTGTCTCCTACAGACACCCCCTATTTAGAGTTAGGTTTGTATCCAAGTAATTTTCGTCAGTTTTCACTTAACTTCCCCACTTAGCTTAGGACCAGGTCACCTACACCTGGCTACCGTAGGATTACTTCCAACCAACGGTCTGCCTGGCAAGAGAGCACGTGTCACCATGTTTTGGCTTTGTTTCTCTTACCCTCGAGTCTTATTCATAGAGTAATCTGTCATTAATTACTGGGAGAACCTCGAGTTGAGTACCGCCATCCGGAAATGAGAAATTTTTCTTATTCTAAAGTTAGCTACATCTGGAGACTCCCCTTCAGGCGGCTCCAAGTTGAATACACACCCATTAGACAGCCAGCTATCCCATTCCTAACAAGTATACAGGTACTGAAGGAATAGAATAGACGAGTCACAACCACTAGCAACACTTCTCAGTCACGGAGAGATGGTACATCTGAGTTGTATCCCTACCGGAGCACCTAGATGCTATCAGGGGTATTTGCTTAGGTGCTATGGCCTGGCCTTGGTTGGAATCGCACATCTAGTGATAGTCTTGGCAACACACATGGCTCCAACGCTTCTAATCAGTCCGCAAAAGTGGGGGATCTTCTGAAACACCGGAGCTCGTGTTGGCAAGACTGTTGCCACGCAACACTAAGTTAGGGCAATCACGTCCATGGTGCTTATTTCGAGTTCTCCGTAATTACACCCGTGCTATGCCATTCAAGGTGAGGCACGGAGTCAGGAGAGCGGAGCAAAGAGTTTCGCGCCTTGCTGCCAGACAACTGACTAGTCTATACCCACTTACAGCTTCTGGTGCGGCCTACACACGCTAAAATACAACTTATTGATAGGCACACATTTTTGGTGTTTCTATTACAATTTATATAGTTCACCTGCACTGGGCTCCCATGGGATGTCTGTAATTCAAGGAAGGCATGCTACAGTCAAAGTAGTAGTGTATTGGGGTTCTTTCATTCATGACATATGGGTAAAGCTCATTACCTGTTATCGCCTCCCTCCTCATCAATTCACACCTCTCTTCATATCAACAGTAACAAAGGCGCGCGCGCACACACATACACACACACACATAAAATCTCTGTGGCAGACGTTCATGAACTTGTCTACCATGCTTGTGTCCGCCATGTTAGTAACTTGCTTACGCCGGTCAGGAATGGTTGTGTACGGTCGTCAAAGTCGGGGAAAATAGGGTGTTCGGGATATTGCAAATGCTACATCGACAGAGTGTGGACTACCCTACAGATTTGCGCCAGTTGTTTTGTGCATTGGTGCTGTGAATTCCTAATGAGTTTGTGAGGAGACATGTATACGCATCGGGTGTGTAACGACCTGTGAACAAGTGACTAATCTCTTTTCTATGCATGCGAGTCAAAACATTTTGGTCCTCTGGCCAGATTTGTTGGACATCTGCTAACTACGGACTTCGAAGTATGTTTCAACATCAAACTAATGTTTGTTACTGTCTTTTGTTTATGTTTGTAATGGTCGCCAGACCTACACTTTCGTGCAGTAGACAAACAAGTGTTAATTGATCTTGCTCTTCGAGATATCGAACTGCTATGTAAAGTACTGCTTCACTGTACGTTGTGTTGGTATACCTGTTGCTGCCAGTGTTATTGTTTACGTCCGTAGCAATAATGTCGCTAAAAAGTTGGAAGCGAGACTTCAGTTAACAGAATGCAGGCTAAAGCGACTTGTTTCTCTAGCTAATGAAGTTGAAAAGAATAGGTCGCGATTAGATTTGTCTAAAGCCCATTGCTGTGAATTAGCACAACTGAAAACAGATTTTGAAGACATCATTTAGTTAGCAGCTAGTAAACCAGACCAAGCCGAGTCTCCAAACACAGATATTGAAAACGTCGACTCTGCCTACTATAGAATTTTAGAAGTTCACACCATGATCTTTGATTCAAAAAATAATTATAATGGTGACTGGAAATCAAATGTTGACATCAGATCTAAATCTGTGAAGCTTCCAAAATTGCAGCTTCCGACATTCAGCAGGCAACTGACATAGTGGATGAGTTTCTGTGAGCTATATAGGATGTTAGTACATACCAAGAGTCAGCTTTCAGATGTTGAGAAGCGACAGTATCTTCTCACATCTCTCACTGGTGAGCCATTTAACCTCATCAAATCTGTACCATTGTCTGAAGGAAATTATGAATTAGCATGGCAGATGTTACTGAGCAATACCAAGATGTGCGTCAAATAGCTACAATGCATTGGGAGAACATCATGAACGTGACAGTTGTAACAGAAGGTTGTCCGCATAAACTAAGATGCCTAGTTGATGTATTTAAGGAAAACCTAGGTGCTCAGAAAGTGTTGAAATTTCCAGTGGACCAGTGGTGCTTTGTAATGTTGAACATTGTGTTATCTAAACTTGATGCGGAAATACGACGTGATTTTGAACTGGGGCATAAATAAGTGAAGATGCCTAAATTTGTGCAGTTGTTAGAGTTTTTGGAATTTCAGTGCAAAGCATTGATGTCTGCTGCTTCAGTGATGACATCACGCAGCACAACAAGGAAGGTTGGACCTGTAACTACAATTAATTCTAGAAAATCCTTCTTTTCCAGTTCAGAATGGGTACGTATCGTATATAATCAGGGTTATGACATTTACAAATGTCCTGTATTTCTTGGTCACACACTTCTGGAGAGGCGAGATGTGGTGTACCAATACCGTCTGTGTTTCAATTGTCTAAAACCACATAGTGTTAATGTATGTACTTCAAAACTTTTGTGATTATATTGCAATAAACGCCACCACACATTAATTCATCCTGATTCCACATCAGATGTCAACAAGACTAGTAAAAAAGTGCCACCACAATCAGTTGATGAGATGGAAAATATTGATAGCTTAGCAGGACATATCACTAAATGTGAGGAATCTACACAAGCAGTTTCACTTAGTGCTGCCACTGTGATTCTAGGTACAGCAGTTGTGAGAGTGAAGGATGCCTGTGGTACTCTCCAGAGGGCTCATGTTTTACTCGATACCGGATCACAAGCTTCCTTCATATCTGAGGAATGTGTGAAGAGATTGGGTTTGAATCGGAGAAGGTTACATGTACCAATTAGTGGCCTAGGCCAGTCAGTCGTTCAAGCCAATAAAGGTGCAGTAACTTGTGTGCTAAAATCGTTCCTTCATGAGGGTTTCCAGGTAATTGTGGATACATTAATCCTGAATAACATAATCTCAAATTTGCCATCTGTTGCATTGCCTCAACATGTAAAATCCCAGTACGAGAGTTTAGATCTTACTGACCCAGGCTTCCATACTCCATGTCCCATTGACATTCTGTTGGGTGCTGACGTTTGTCTTGAGATTTTTGATGGTGGGCGGTATCCAGGAGCTTTTCGCAGTAAATTTGATTGGATCTTAATGGGAAGGTTGAGCGAAGAAGCCACTAGTAACCCAGATGGCCTTGTTTCACTATTTGTTACTTCACCAAACCTCTCAGATGTGCTGCAACGATTCTGGGAACATGAAGAGTTGCAGAAAATGAAACACACTGATCCTGAAGGGGATCTCTGTGAAGCTCATTTCAAAGAGACCTACACACGCAGTCCAAATGGACGATACATGGTAAGATTACCCTTCAAAGATGTGGAACCCAACCTGGGTGAGTCACATTTGCAAGCTGAAAAAAGACTACATCATCCTGAAAATCGTCTGGCACATCAGCCACAACTGAAAGCAGAGTATTCCAAATTTCTCAAGGAATATGAATTCCTTGGTCACATGCATCTTCTGAGTGAAGCTCAGATGCACTAGGCTCGGTGCTACATTCCTCACCACTGTGTCCACAAAGAAACCAGCTCTACAACTAAATTGTGTGTGGTGTTTGATGCATCTGCAAAAACATCAACAGGTCAGTCTTTAAACGATGCACTTTTCAAGGGACCGAAAATGCAAAATGACGTAATTGAAATCGTCACCCAGTTCCGCATACATCCCATTGTGATGACGACAGACATTTGCAAAATGTATCGGCAGATTCGCATGCATCAAGATGATCAGCCATACCAGGTAATCTTGTGGTGCGAATGTTATAATCAACCTATTCAAGAGTATCGGTTGGACACTTTTACATATGGTGTATTTTCAGCTCCGTTCTTAGCTATAAGGGCCCTGCATCAACTAGCTATTGACAAGCAAACAAACTATCCCAATGCAGCAATGGAAGATGTGTTCGTGGATGATGTGATTACAGGTGCATCATCAGTGACAGCTGCTCTCTCACTCCAGGAAGAGTTGATAACGCTACTCAAGAGTGGTGGTTTTGAGATAAGGAAATGGGCCAGCAATCATCCTGCTGTGCTAGATGCCGTTCCAGACGACCACAGAGTGTGCCCCCTGACATTTAAAGATAATGGGGATGAAGTCATACAAATTCTGGGACTAAAATGGCAGTCCAAGGGAGATGTGTTCTCATATTGTACTCACAGTACCAGTTATAATAATATTACTAAACATGTGATGTCTGATGTAACTAAGATGTATGACCCATTAGGTTGGATTGGCCCAGTTGTCTTCAAGGCTTAACTGTTTCTGCAGAATCTATGGCTTCTTGGAATTGATTGGGAAGAACCTCCGTCACGTGATAAAGATAAGTGGCTTACATTCATTGCGCAACTTGACAGTTTACACGAAGTTGGTATTCCTCGTCTAGTGACACGTTGAGGGTGCAGTGTACCAAATTCATGGCTTTTGTGATGCATTAACCCAAGGTTATGTAGCAGTTGTATACCTGCAGAATGCAAATCAGTCCAAACTCGAAGTCCGTTTATTGGTGGCCAAGTCCCTTGTCTCACCTTTGAAAACTGTAAGTCTGCCTCGCCTAGAGCTGCTGGGAGCTCATTTGCTTGAGAAACTCATGAATTTAATCATATCCATTTTGTCAAAAAGGATAATTGTTGAGAAGGTGATAGCGTGGTGATTCAACAACCATCATTGCATGGATCCATACTGAACCACATCATCTCAAGACCTTTATCGCAAATAGAGTATCTCAAATACAGGAAAGCAAAGTAGTGTGTCAGTGGCGACAAGTACCATCACAAGACAACCCCGCAGACTGTGCCTCGAGAGGCTTGTTGCCAAGCCAGCTTGTCAGTCATAACCTTTGGTGGAGTGGTCCATCATGGCTCGTTGAATCCGAAGATGCCTGGCCAGGAGGTTACTCAGACTCTAGTTCCCCAGAGTATCACGAAGAATTGAAGCTTTCGAGCCTAACAGCCCTAGCTGTGCAGACCTCAATTTTATTCTCCAAGTGGATAAAGATATTTAGTTCCTTATCACGGCTGCGACGAGTTTTAGCATTTGTGTTGCGCTTAATTTCAAATGTCAGGCATCCATCAAGCTGCTGTTGTGGCCCCTTGACATCAAGAGAGCTCAAAGCAGAAGAAGTTCGTTGTATATACCATGTGCAACAAGATGTTTTCAAGATGGAGATAGATCAGTTGCAGAAGGGAATGCTCACCACAGGTCAGAAACCTCAACCCTTTCCTCGATCCTTAAGGCCTAATTAGAGTTGGTAGATGAATCCAAAACTCGAGGTTGTCATTCAATGAAAAATATCCAATCTCCTGTTACCCAAGAAGTGTCACCTCACTAATTTGGTCATTGATTACTTCCATGCCTGGTCTCTGCACAGATGGCAGCACTGTGCATTCTATCATCAGACACAGGTATTGGATTTTGGCAGGCAAAGGTATGATACGATCAAAAATTTCAAAATGTGTGAGGTGCTTACATTTTAAGAAGTCACCTGTCCAGCCGATAATGGGCATTTTGCCAACCAGCAGGGTTCAGAGCACAAGGGTATTCCAGACCGTGGGAGTGGATTATGGAGGTCCATTTCATATCAAACAATCTCATCTTCGGAATGCACGTGTATTGAAGGCATATCTATGTTTGATTATATGTTTTGTTATAAAGGCTGTGCATTTGGAGATCGTCTCTGCACTGATTACAGCCGCATTTCTGAATGCCTTTTATTGTTTCACTGCTCGTAGTGGATTATGTACAGATGTTTATAGTGATTGTGGCACTAACTTTGTTGGTGCTAAATAGCACTTTACTGAACTGAAAACATACTTTCGGCCCCTCATTCTGGTGGGCTTTGGGAGGCTGGCATGAAATCAGCAAAAGGTCACATGAAACGTGTAATAGGGCAGCAAGTATTGACCTTTGAGGAATAGACCACACTGTTCACTCAAGTAGAAGCAGTGTTTTATTAAAGACCATTATGTGCTCTTTTTACAGATCCTAATGACCTGAGTGCCCTGACTCCAGGACATTTTCTCATTGGTTGTGCATTAGTAGCTCCACCAGCTGCTACAACAATCACATTTCTGGCAATGGTGGTCAAAGGAATATCTACACACGCTCCAACAAAGAAGCAAATGGTCTCAGCAAGGGTCTACAGTAAAGGTAGGAGACCTGGTATTGGTACGAGAAGACCACCTTCCTCCTCTTCAGTGGCAGCTTGGTCGCATTGACACACTTCATCCAGGCAAAGATGGGGTTAGTCATGTGGCAAGTATCAAGACTCGCCAGGGAGTAATCAAGAGGGCAGTTGTGAGGCTGTGTCTCCTCCCCACTCAGTAACTTCTTCTTCAGTGTTGTACATAGTGTAAATAAATATTGACAATTCTTAAATTTGTACCAAATTTGGTGGGCGGAATGTTGGGACACGTCAGTTTTTTCAAGGTGGTGGCGGCCATGTTGGTGATTTCAGAGGCAGCGTGCTTGTGTCCGCCATGCTAGTACCTTGCTTACTCTGGTCGGGAATGGTTGTGTCCGGTCGTCAGTCGAGAAAATAGGGTGTTCGGGATATTGCAAATGCTACCTCGAAACGAGTGTGGACTACCTTGGAGATTTGCACTAGTTGTTTCGTGCATTGGTGCTGTGAATTCCTAACGACGAATTTGTGAGGAGACATGTACATGCATCGGGTGTGTAACAACCTGTGAAGAAGTGATTAATCTCTTTTCTATGCAAGTGCGTCAAAATTACATGTTTACTATTTCTTGTTACAAAGTATGAGTTACGAGTGAAATTGTGATGAAATCAACAGGTAATTTCGGAAATGGTAAATTACGTAAATAGGACTAAATGCAGGGCAATGAGTGCTAAGCAAAAACAATGTGTGTTGATAATTTATTTTATTTGTGTTATCTATTAATATTACTTATGCATGTGTACATAATGTACTGTATACCAAATTCGTATGCCATAGTGAGTACAGTTGGTACTTAGGGAGCATGTAATTTTGGGCGATGCTACATAAATTTTTGTTCGATCAATGGGGTGAAAATTAAATTTTGAAGTTTGGCAAAAACAGACTAGGATTATTTACATAGGAATTTTGTCGGGAGCTCAGAAACTTTTCTGTGGACATGGACTTCCGATCCATACATGTTTGATGGATTGTTTCCACTGTATTCATACAACCCATGTTATTATTCATACTGAGACTAACCTACCCATACTAACAAACTTTTCAGGTATTGCATTAAAATTACTGCATTGCATTACAGGCTCATTATATGACAGACCCGTTTACATTAAACAAAAACCTGGTGCTGACCATTGTAAGAAGCCAAGGTAGCAAAGAAGGATGATGATGCAGTTGTTTGGTGAGGCCTAGTGGACACAGGCCTGGAAGGTGTCAGGTTCATCAGTCTCTCATACTCATGAGGTGAAGAGGTGTTTGGGTACAAGCCGTTGGCCGCTGGGACAGGTGGTGGGGGCCGTGTTGGCTTGCCAGAGCTCCAACCGTTTTTGGGCACTTGCTCTGGTGCCTGTGGGCTGATGCTACAAAAACACAACAGTCAAAGTAAAGTACTTGCAATGCAGCTACACAATAAGGTAGTGTCAGCTATGATCCCAATATATTTCATTTACAAAAATAGCAGGATAAAAAGGGAAGCAAGTTGGGGGAAGAGGTAGGAAATAACAGAAAACATGGACTGGTACAATCAACTAACAACACATTTAAACTTACAAAATTATTCTAACATACTAGAGAGTCTATTCATCTAGTCTTGTCTGAGAGACCTGTAGCTATGCATAGTAGATATCTGGATGCACGCTTAAGTCCCTTAATGTAAGTTGTACAGCTAAGTTGTTTGTTTTGCATTTTGAGTTACTGTCTAGTAATTGTACTTCAATGACAAGATATTCCCTTCAAAATCATCTGCATTTTTGTGCCAATAGAGAACTCAGAAGTTTTGTGTTCATACCTGCATATTGTTACGGATGTGCCAACGTCAATGTATGAAGCTGAGTTGAGTTCGAGCTGAACACCTCTTAAATGGTAATTTCAAGACTAGTCTAGTTCTGTTTGCAAGTAGTGCACCTTGTGTTTTGCTGTCACTCTGCTAACTGAATAATAAATATACAAACATTTTGGGGACAAATGTTTATGTATTAAAAAAATAAACAAGAAAATAAGCAAACAGTTAAACATTACACTTTACAGAGATATGAAGTATTGGAATACCAGGTGCAAAATTACCATGGAAATAATTAGGAAGATGAGTTATGAAAAAAACTTTTGTTTCTGAGAACTGGTGAATATGTTACGTCTGCTATGAAATTTTATAATACTAGGATTAACTATTCATATGTATGTCAGTCTCTATGATCACAATTCAAACACATTTTGTGGCATCGAGTTCAGTAGAGTTTTGATTTGTAACTTCACTCAACTCAAATTTTCAAGCTGTTTGGGCATCCCTCACACTTGTTTCATCTCGAAAAACCAAAAAACCCTTTCCATGCTTTTCTCCTTCCCAACACACTAATTAATTTTCCTATGCTCCAATCCTGCATGCATAGCAACAGGAGCTAATAATAGTGTACATTATGCAGGATGCCTTTCATCTCTAACAGCAGCCTTCCTTAGTCGTAAGTGACCACAGCATGCTTGTTTGGTTACAATTTTACTTATGGTTTCTCATTTCTGTATTGTGCTTCCAGTTTAGCGACAGCACTGCTAACTATACCAAGGTATTGTTGTTTAAAAAATATTATCATTCATGCAGCTTCTGAGTTTTATTTACAAGTATTTCCATTCTATTATTACTTTACAAAAGTGTGTGCCATTTTTGTACTGTACTATGATTAAAAAATTGTTTGTATGATATGTGTCTGGTTTTAGTACTATGTGTTTATAATTTACAAAAACAGAAAAGACTGTCAATAAGTGTTTGTATAATACCATTCCTCCCCCTCAACATGTTTGTGTAACAACGTCTATCTTTAATGCAGAGATGTTGAAATAGGTCAAATTTAAAGCAGATGTCACAGAATGCTAAGAAGTGGGAAATAAAACTAGCCTACGATAATAAATGTTAACATTCTCAGTTCATAACAATACTAATGTATCAAAATGAAACAAGTGTACCTGTTCAAGAGAATCAATTGTTTTCCATTTCAACTAAATCTAAAGGTGAATTTCATGCTATGTAGTTGAAAATGTCTTAATAGTGTATGCACACCACAGTAACACAACACTGATAAGTTGTGTATTCCGTTAGGAGGTATCAATTTTTAGAAAAAACATTCAACTATTGAAATAAAGTAATATTTCAATAATAAATATTTTGATTTTCTAACAAGCAGCCACTCAAAATGGACTTTGCATTTGTTGAACTAATGTGATGATCTGTTTAAAACTACTTTCTGTCTGCTTTAGCATTTTATTTCCTAAGACATCTGAATATCAAAATAATTTTACACATTTGTAATCAAATCTGCATATTTTCTCATGACACAACTGAAAATTTATTTTGCGCTTGCTGAAAATTATGTAATGAGCTGCAGAAACTTAATTTTCAGGATCAAAGATTACAAATTTCTGTAATATAATTTTATTCTAAGTATGTTGAAATACCTACTAAAATTAGTTTTCATATGTGATGAAACCTTTGATTTACCAGTTAAAAGCAAATACAGTAAAAACTGACTTTAAATGACAAGAGGAGTCGTATACGTGTACACTTGTGGAGTATCACTTAGTTTGGAAAATGTCTGCCTACTGAATAAAATAAATATTTCACTTCAGAAACACATTTTTGGAACAGAGACCACAAAACATAACATGCCACACGCAAAGAAAATTTTTACCAAAGTTTTTGGGCTATGGAGTTCAGTCTGTCCAAGTTTAAAAATCATCCTCGGAAATCTTGACATTTCGTGAAAATAGGGTTCTATAGCATTTCTGTTTGATATAAAGCTGTGTAGAGCTGAAAACATAAATTTACTCCCTTAAACTTGCTAACTTACCACTTCAGAACTAAGCACAAGGAGACAACACACCTGTATGATAAGTCGGAAGGAGGCACTAGTTTACTGGTGGCATTAATAGCAGCAGTCTTGAAACACACTGTCAGTCCATTTATCTCACTGAAACAAGATATCTGTGTTAAGAATATATATTTATAACACAAAGACAGTTATACTATACACTGACCACTCATAGAAAAAGTTTACATACTGTATTTTGGCGTGTATAGGCTGCACATCTTAATGTTTTAAGAAAGGAAAAAAATTATATATATATATATATATATATAAATAAATAAAAACACACACATGCACGCACGTACACACACACACACATTCTATCTCTCTCTCTCGTGCAGTTATTTGTTTGCTCGCGTTCATAAACAAAATAACCTTCATCCCACACGTGCAAAATGTAAACATGTTGGAGCTCGCCCATGGATGTCGTACATGAGAAAATAATTTCTCTACTGTACAAGAGAAAGATATCTTATGTAGTTTGCACACCCACCGTGACTCTACAAGTGCACATTGATGAGACGCCATTTTGTGCAACATGTTGCTGTGGGTTTGCTTTCTCAAGTCACGTTACCATCTGTGGAATATAATTACGCAATGTATATTCATAATCATTGCAACATAACACGAATTTTCTGTCACAAATGTTTTGTAGGGGAGAAATTAAGTCAGAATTTATTATGTTTGTATGGAATTGTGACTTAAAAATATTTACAAGAATACAAAAATCCAGTGCAGCCTATACTCGGAATATTAATTATCCCTAGTTTTTCATCAAAAACTTCTGGTGCGGCCTACACACGCTAAAATACAACTTATTGATAGGCATACATTTTTGGTGTTTCTATTACAATTTACATAGTTCACCTGCACTGGGCTCCCATGGGATGTCTGTAATTCAAGGAAGGCATGCTACAGTCAAAGTAGTAGTGCACTGGGGTTCTTTCATTCATGATATATGGGTAAAACTCATTACCCATTATCGCCTCCCTCCTCATCAATTCACACCACTCTTCATATCGACAGTAACAAAGTGTGTGTGTGTGTGTGTGTGTGTATGTATATATATATATGGCAGCAGACTTTCATGAACTTGTCAACGATGACCATCAAGAAGGATAGTGATTCAAATATCTAGTATATATAAAACTTGAAACCAACTAGATATTTGAATTACTATCCTTCTTGATGGTCATGGTTGACAAGTTCATGAACGTCTGCCATGGAGGGAGGGCCAGTTTCAGATGGTACAGACTTTGTGATCCTACAAAGTATGATCTAGTAGAACACTGATACACTCCAAATTCTGCTCTCTAAATTCAAATGGTCATTGTTCCCAAGTACATATATCATCCATAAAATTTAATATTAATTATGGAAAAGCTGTTTAGTATTCAATAGCTAAATATTTTTCCGTTAAAAGCATTGTGGACATTTGTGAGAGCAGGAAAAGTGTATTATGGGTAGAGAGAACGTGGTCGGGGAGTTGGCGGGGGCGTTACAGGAGTGGACACATCCCCCTTATCCCTTCCTTTCTGTGATGCCAACATATACATACAACTGCCTAGCAGTGCAGGGTATGGGGTCCTTTATACTCCACCTAGACCAGTTAACTTGTTCATTCCATAAAGTGATACAAAGTGTCAGCTGTGTTAGATCTACCACCAGCTTTCCGATGCAGAACACCACAGGGATGGGAAGTCACCCCAGTTCCCCGGGACACTTGGCTATAAATCCACTTTCTCTTCTGGTAGGCAAGTTTCTCAAGTACTTGAGACATGGCTACAAGTATCATATTGAACCACTGCTGCTTTTACTCACCACCCTAAAACCAATATAGCCATTACCACAGTGAAGGGTTCACAACAAAGTTTTCTGACCATTATCCACAGCAGATTTTAACAAAAGTAGTTGCCCTTGCACTTAAATTTACACTAGTATTTTCAGCGAAATATAAAAAGCAAAAGAATGGAAAACTTTACAATACCTGGGAAAAGATAGACAGCATTTTGAACACATAATCAATTACTTCATCAAATTAGGTTATAGAAATGCTCAGCTTTGAAACTATCAGTCCAAAGATACTACTGAGTTAAAGTCAACACACAACTCCATTTAAATTACATGCTCTGCAAACTATGACCTGTGAGAAGTATGCGAGATTACAACAGATAACTTAACTAATTACGGCACACAGAGCCACAGAATGATACAAACAGAAAGCAATTGGCAGAATGGATACAGAGCAGATATAGCAGAACAGTTTCTTCTTTGGGTGTTAAGTCCCTAATTAAAATTATAAGAATTTTTAAGGTCTGTGTTTGGTACTGTGTGTATAAATGTCTTTGTAATTATTACTGTGTACAGATCTGAACTTCCCGCCATTGCTATCAGTGACGAGCTCGTAGTGCTTCTAGGAACTAGTATATTTAGACAGTCGGTTGTTCGCAATTCGTTTGGGAGAAATGGTGTTTGGTAGTGCCTGCCAGTTCTCATATCAACAAACTTTTGTGTAATACAGTCCATCAAGATGTTCAACGCAACATTTATTGGTCCATCTGCGCCGGATATTGTGCCGACATAATTTATTATCTACTGCATCGCTGTTTTGTGTTTTTGTTCGCACGGTGCTATTTTGGTCGTGACTCACGCTACCTCGTTCATGACTCTTGTTGCCTCGGTCGTGACTCATATTTCGTCAAGAGTTTTCAGAAGTTGTGGTGGAATTATGTCCCAGCACATTGTCACAGCATTTATATATCAGTACTTTGCCAAAGTGGGCATATTTGTATTTAGTTGTATTGATGTGTGTATCTTGTTTGTATTCAGAGTAATCTACACGCACTAAGGATAAGGTTAATGTACATTCGAACAGTTAAGAAATCACAGCTACTTAGTTCCATAAACTGTGATAAAATCACAGTTATAACAGTTATAGATCACTGTTAATTTGTATAACTGTGCTAAAATCACTGTTGCTGATCACAGTTAGTTAATCACTATTACGAGCAGGATTATCAGCGTACGCAAGTTCCATGCGCCTGTTGCTTTTGACTTTAATAGTGCAGAATAGTGTTGAACAGGGCTGACAAACACCTGGCACTTTAGAGATCTCGAAAGAGTGGAAAACCGACTACACGTGCATTTAGAGTCAGCTTCTGTGAAAGGTGACAGTACTGACGCGCGCCTCTTCCTTTCTACTCCCCGTGACTTAGCTCAAATTCGGAACGGTTTTGATGATGACCACATCGCACTGGAAGATGCGTTCAAAGGCAGTAGTGAGTTTGACACCCAGTCCCATGCCCAACGACTTATCAAGTTTGATGATGAGTATTACCTGTAATGGCTATACATGACCGGGTCATAGCGAGCAATGGTAGGAATGACAAAGGAGCTACCCAGTCACATTCAAACACATCACATGTCAAGTTACCCACTATTCAGCTTCCCAGTTTCATGGTGACCCGAAGTCATGGCTGAACTTTGCAAACCTGTTTCAGTCCATGGTAGCCACCAATGATAACTTATCTCAGGTGGATCGTTTCACATACCTGAAATTGTGTTTAACTGCAGAGCCATTGTCGTTAATCCAGTCCCTACCACTCTCGGAAGAAAATTACACTATTTCATGGGAGATTTTAGTGAGGAAATATGACAATAAAAGACTCATAACCTCAAACCACATTGTAGCGTTACTTCAAGTGCCAGTGGTATTATCTGACTCTTCGAGCTCTATGCGTGCACTGCTAACTGCGCTAGCTGAAAATATGGGTGCTCTTCGAGCATTGAAAATTCCTGTGGATCATTGAGAATTGTTTCACTTGATGGAGAAGAAACTGGACCCTTACCTGCACCACCAGTGGGAGCAGACAGTAAGTGATTCATCACTGCCAAAGCTGGCAGAATTCATAGAGTTCTTAGAAAAGCAGTGTCAATCAGCCGAAGCAGTCGGTTTGTACCATCTCAAGACCTCTATGCCAAAGACTTCAATTTTGTCCAAATCCAGCAAACATAATTCGTACAGTCCAACTACTTCCATGGTGAACATGACACAAACAGCTACTGCTAATTGTACCCTTTGTAAGGCAGACCACATTCCTTCTCAGTGATCCTAGTTTCTGAGTATAGGTCCAAAAGAACGTTACACTCTTACCAAAAGGTTGAATTTGTGTTTGAACTGCCTCAGATCATCACATCGAGCAAGAAACTGTAACTTCAAATTCACGTGTCGACACTGTGGTGCTAGACATCACACATTGCTACACTTTGCTGAATCACAGGAAGCATCGGCCCCTGAAATAGATGACCCCTCGGATATCACAATAGAACAACATACAGGAGATGGCCAAACTAAAATTGTATCCAAACTTGCAGCTCATACCACCATGACAGCTACCACTACTGTTTTGCTGTCTACTGCTCTAGTAGAAATCCAGGATGCATTTGGAGCTCCCCAACAAGTACGTGCCCTTCTAGACTTGGCTAGCCAGGCTAGTTTCATAACCGAGGCCTGCCTACAGTGATTGGGACTGCCCCGACAGAAGATTCAGCTCCCAATCCATGGATTATCCAATGTGCCAGTCATGTTTCCAAGCCAACCACGACTTGCCTAATCAGTCCTTTAGGACAAACCTCACCATCATTCAGTCTGGATGCCTTTGTTCTATCGCGCATTTCAAGTGATCTCCCTAACGCTCAGCAACCCTCTAGCATTTGTGATGCTGTAATGCACCCAAAATTTGCAGATCCAACCTTGGCCTGTCCAGACCCAGTCGACTTGCTGATAGGTGCCGAGTTGTATTGATGACTGGCCACAAAAGGGATGGAAGCAAGGAAATGCCCACCGCATTGGAGACTGTGTTTGGATGGATCCTCATGGGAAGGGTTAAAACTGCTGTTCCATTGCAACCAATAACATCATGTTGTATTTCATTGTTTACATCGTCCCCATAGCTTGAATATGTTGTCAAAAGGTTCTGGGAATTAGAAGAAGTTCCTCAGAAAAACACATCACTCTCCTCAGGAAGCACTCTGTGAAGAGATGTTCGTAACAGCTCATACAAGAGACCAAACAGGGCGCTACAGTGTTGCTTTGCCTTTTGTTGACCAAGACCACAGTTAGGGGAATCTAAGAACCAAGCAATACATAAGCTTCATCGTCTCAAGAGGCAACTGAAACAAAAACCTTCAGTAAGAGCCCAGTATGCAGATTTTATGGAAGACTACCTGTCATCTGGACACACGGAGAGGATTCCAGAGGGAGAAATCTCTGTAGGTGAGGCCTACTACATTCCTCACCACTTTGTAGTAAAGCCTGATAGCAGCACCACCACTAAGTTGCGAGTGGTGTTCGACGCATCTGCAAGAACACAAATGGCCAATCACTCAATGACATACTTCTTTTATGGCCAAAACTCCAAAGCAGCGTTGTTGATGTGTTGCTTCAATTTCGTATGTACCCTATTGTGTTCACTGCAGATATCAAACAAATGTATCGGCAGATATCCATTCATCCCAGCGACAGAGATTATCAGAGGATTGTGTGGAGGTCCTCAGATGAACCCATTGCAGAATACAGACTGAACACAGTTACTTATGGGGTGTCATCTGCGCCATATATCACCATACGCACAGAGGATGAGAAAAGCAGATTTCCTGTTGCAGCGAAGATTTTATCGTCAGACATGTATGTAGATGATGTAGCCACTGGAGCTTTCAGTGTTGAGGCTGTACTCAATCTACAGCAGGAGCTCATAGCATTACTGAAGGTGGGTGGATTTCAATTGAGAAAGTTTATGAGCAACCATGCAGCCTTGTTGGATTGGCTCCCAATGGAGGACATTCATGCACCATCATCTCACTTGTTTGACCCGCTTGGTTGGCATCAAAACGCATCATCCTGTCTGACTTGGCTCGAGTGTTTGACCCGCTTGGTTGGCTAGCTCCCTTAACTTTGTTTGGCAAACACTTTATTCAGATGCTGTGGCTGAAAGGTGTGGACTGGGATACTGAACCACCCCGAGAAGTGCGTGAAAAGTGGAACCGTGTTAAATCTGAACTGTCATTATTGTCGTCCATCGTTGTGGCCCGTCCACTAGTGAATCTGCAAGGGTACACATATCAAGTTCACAGCTTTGTTGACAGTTCCAAAATTGGTTATGCTGCTGTTGTATACCTTCGTGTGAAACCTTGGCAGGGTCCAGCAATAGTTCACCTGTTGGTTACCAAATCTAAGGTTGCGCCTGTGAAGAAGGTGTTGCTAACTCACCTAGAACACTGTGCAGCTCTTTTGCTAGCTCGGCTTCTCCGTCTTGTCATCAACAACTATGATTCGAGGCTGCACATTGAGGCCACTTACACCTGGACAGATTCTATGGTAGTTTTACCTTGGACTACATCATCACCTCACCTCTGGAAGACCTTTGTGGCCAACCGAGTCAGTGAAATTTAAGATTACATATCAACTGAATGGTGGCATCATGTTCCATAGGAGGAAAATCCTGCTGACTGCGCTCACGGGGTTTGACGCCCGCACAGTTTCAGCAACATCATTTGTGGTGGACTGGACCATGGTGGTTGAAGGAAACCTGTGATCACTGGTCCTGCTATATGTCCACAGAAGAGACCTCGGCATCAGCCTCCATCATTTCTGAAAAGAAAACTCTCTCATTCTGCAACTTTGTAGACACCAGCCCCTTGGAGTTAGTGCTTGAAAGGTGCAGCAAGTTTAATAAGCTTATCTGCATAACAGCATATGTTGTACGTTTTATTCACAATTGTCGAGTGCCACAAAACAAGGCTACTGATGCCTTACTACCCCATGAACTAGACAAAGGCTTGAACATTTGGCTGAGGTATGTCCAAGCTTCTTGCTTTGAAGCTGATATTAATGCTCTAAAGTAGCAGCAACGTCTATCCCCTCAGATCCGGAAATTGGTTCCATTTATTGATTACTGTGGAGTGGTTAGGGTAGGCGGTAGGCTGCCTCAGACAAACCTTACCATTTGAGCAAAAGCACACAGCTTTACTTCCCAAATTGCACTGTTTTACAGACTTAGTAATCAGTCATTATCATGAAGTCAATCAGCATCCAGGTGTTCAAACTCTTCAGAGTAGCCTTAGGACACAATTTTGGATACTTGCAGACAGGTGTGCCATTCATCGCTGTCTTCGTTACTGCCTCAAGTGCTTCAAGAAAAAACCTGCCTCTTCAGCACCATTAATGGGAGATCGCCCGAGTTCGTCGCTCAGTGTTGTTAAAAGCTTATCTTTGCATATTTGTTTGTTGTGTTACAAAAGCAGTGCACCTTGAGTTGGCATCTGACCTTTCTACCGATGCATTTATAGGTGCATACAAACGCTTTCTTGCCCATCATGGCAGCTCATCTGACCTATATAGTGACTGTGGAACCAACTTTGTGGATGCAAATAACTATTTAAATCAACTGCGACACAGGTGCTTACTTCTCCCAACCATCAACAGACCATGGCAAGCTCCTTGGCCACCCTTGGGGTAACTTGGCATTTTAATCCCCCCACAGCACCTCACTTCGGTGGATTATGGAAAGCCGGAGTTAAGTCCGTCAAGTCCCATATGAGGCATGTTATTGGAGAGTAAATTCTCACTTACGAGGAACTGAATACTGTTCTAGTGCAGATCGAAGCCATCCTCAACTCCAGGCCTCTTTGTCCACTGAGCTCGGACCCAAACGACTTGTCCGCACTTACTCTTGGTCATTTTTTACTCTTGAGCTGCTTGTCACAGTTCCAGAGCCAAACTTGGAAGACATCCAGCTGAATCGTTTACAGTGGTGGCAGCTCGTGGAGAAGCTTCAGCAAGATTTTCGGAAACGCTGGCATCAGGACTATCTTCACACCTTACAGCAGCATCCAAAGTGGCAGGAAGAAAATCAACCTCTTCACCCTCAGCAGCTTGTATTAATAAAAGAGGACAGGCTTCCTCCACTGCAGTGGCGCTTAGGATGCAGCGTTGAGCTACACCCTGGTCATGATAAAGTGCCTAGAGTAGCAACGGTCTGCACAGTGGACGGAACTGTTAAACGTCCCGCCGTAAACTGTGTCCACTGCCCTTAAAGAGTTGAAATGAATATTTCACGGTGTGCTTCTAGGAACTAGTATATTTAGACAGTCAGTTGTTCACAATTGGTTCGGGAGAAATGGTGTTTGGTAGTGCCCGCCAGTTCTCATATCAACAAACTTTCATGTAATACAGTCCATCAAGATGTTCGACGCAACAGTCTGTGTGAATAAGTCTGAATGTGATGTGTGTTCTATGATAGCATACGCATCATCATGTGAACACAACTAAGGCAGCAATAAATTGCTGCAGTTCAGTATGGAAAATTATAAATATTGATCAGCACACAAAGTATGTTGATCACAGATGATTCCAATCAAGAGATGCTTTACTCTTTACAGCATTTTGCAAAAACCAGTGAAAAGAATATTCTTAACTAGTAACATTAGGACAGTTTCTGTTATCTACAGTGTAAATTCACTGTATTCTGTTAATAAAGATAAAACCACTTATGCACTGTAATACTGTAACTAAGAGTAAATCATTCACAAAAACTGAACAAATGTTAAGGATGACAACATTCATAAAAATTATCAAACTGTGAATATAATTCCCTGGCTATAAAAAAACAGAAAAAGTTTACCCAGCTAAGGAAAATCCACTTGGTGCTTTCTTGGCTCGGTTGAGGATGATGATATCTGTGACACAGTTCTGTACTAGGTCCCGACGAGACAATCTGTAGCAAAGCTGTTTCTTGCGCCATGCTTTAAGGTCTAGTAAACAAAGAAGGAAAAAATTTGTCCAATTCAGACTCCATAGATACACAAAAGTACACACAGCAAAAAGACCCTAACAATTATTGGCACACGAATTTTTAAAAATTCTTTCACATATTTAATGTATATTAGAAAAGTTTCCAGTTTAAAGTTGGAGTCTTCAATTATTTTTCATTTGTTCTGATCACTACAACTTTGCAGATGCCTACTCCATCCCCTCACTCTAATAGGACAAATATTTTCATCCAGACTTTCCGGTAAATGTTGCCCTTGGGGGATTTTTATATTATTTTATTTGTGTATATGTGGAGGGGGAACAGACACACGCAGCTTGCGTCGGAAACACTGGGAATAAATAAATAATAGAGTTGACACATAACATCTTTCCAACAATATTACGACTTCGCCTCAGCAGTGAGCAAGCCTTGCCACATGATACCAACGGAGTTGTCATTGTTACCATGCGTCAAGGGACCCAAGATCGTACTGTTTGTTTGGGTCAAGAATAGACATTCCCACCTGAGATTGTATTATTCACAAGTCACCAAGGCTATGCATCCAAGGCACTAAGTATCACAACACGCCGCTAGATGGCTCTACTAGTACGATTCCCTGCATCTCGATTCTCCAAGCCGGTAGGTGAAGTAACACCTTGAAGAAGCTATGCTACAGCTACCATCTCTCCAGCGCCGCCATCCAGCTGACTGAAGGGGAAGACCCAGCCAGAGTATATATAGTGGGCCACTCGCTGCAGACGGCAGTAGTTCAGACTTCATTCTCTCCACCGCAGCCCTTGCCGGAGTTTATAACTAGCCTGCTTGCCTCACTCCAAAACCTAACCTCCTTCACCGCATTCATGACAAAGGAACCACCTCTACTTGGTTTCCACCGTGACTTGTTGCCGGAGCCATCCTTACAAGCCTATCTTCACCACATTTGTGCA
Source organism: Dryococelus australis (assembly GCA_029891345.1). Taxonomy (NCBI): domain Eukaryota; kingdom Metazoa; phylum Arthropoda; class Insecta; order Phasmatodea; family Phasmatidae; genus Dryococelus; species Dryococelus australis. Next base: position 62,085,700 of record CM056999.1, read on the forward strand.
GAAGATCAATCCTTGCCAAAAATCTACACATTAAGACACTAAGTGCCCCTTCTGGGAGCAACACATGTGTAGGGAGTAGTCCCAGTTTAAATTATTTTCATAGCGCTTGTCTACCCTGCCATTATTAGCCTAGGACCAGGTTATCTCTACTTGGCTCAGCGTAGGTTAGGCTTCTCTAAGCTCTTGTCATTGTTAGTAAACAAGTTGACATCACTATTTCAGATGTGCAATGATCCACGAACATTTCCAAGCCAAATTTAGCGTACACTGCGCAGCTGATTACAATGCAAATTTCAACAATATTTTCCCATGCGAAATACCACGCACACTTATTCATACAGCACATTTTCATGAACAAGTCCCAGTTAAACATACTGCGTTTGCAAAACAATTTGCATGTTCATAAATGCCTCAAGACACAGGCACTGTCCAAACCACCGCATTATACCGGCCCAGTGTTTACTCGAATGCACATCCAGTCCATCTCGTGTCTCGGCACGGACTCCTACAGCAGACAACTCCCATACAAGAAACGCCTACCACGCAATGCAAAAGCGAACTACGCCACTCGCAGCACTTCCTAGCGGCAGTTCCTTTAACAACAAATATTAACTATCAAACGTATGACAAACAACTAATCGCAATAAAGATTAAATTATAACCAAGGTAAAATATATGTAGAAATATATTAGTAAATATTTCACACCAATATAAATATTCATACATATACTTAAAATGTAATAAATAGGCCGGCCAAGATAAGATTATAAAAATGATCATTACACTGCAGGTAAAAAACAAAATGGCCAACTGTCGCATATTGGCATTCAGCATAAAAATAATGCTGTGACGATCAGAGTCTTCACATTAGGAGGTAGTGCTACACCACTCTGTTAACAGAAAATATATCAACTCGAGGGTATCCTTTCCTGTAGCTGTAATACCTCTCCTAGTGGACCTCACACTGTTCAAGTTATTTTAGGTGACCAGGAAAATTACTCATACGAGCCAAATACATCCACTGAGTACCCACACGCACATTGGGCGGCCACCCTTTTTGTGCTCCCCGGAGTACAGAATGTTAGAGCCCCGACACTAAGTCTGAGCAGGTCAGCTTGCCTGCTCAGAAGCATACTTTTTCTATCGCGTTTCGACGCAGGAGTTAGTGTTCTCTGAGTCTGGGGAGACTGTTCCCTCCTGAGACACTCACCCACATCCAAAGACTGCCAACGGAGAGGCCTGTTCTCAGTGTTCACTATTACGACGCCGAGTGCTGAGATAGGGAGTCTGCTTGGCTGATACTGCACGTGGCAGAACACCAGTAGGAGGACACTTCACCTAGTCAGTTCACTGACATGAGGAGTGTTATTCAGACCAAATGCCCTACTCCCGTTGGAGTGATATCCAAGAGGTCAGACAGGTGCTAACTGCCTCAGGGCACTTGCAAGAGTTTACTCCCCTCCTCATCATTACAATTGCACAGCTCTCTTCCAAGGATTAAGTAAAGGGATTGCGCCGCCTACAGATTCCAGTCACTCCAGAGATTCCTAAGGACCTCTTACAGGACCCCATCCATTTGAATGAAGAAACACACCTCTTACTAGCAGCTTACATCAGTGAACAGGACCAATCCTTGGGACTCGTCAACACTTACTATGGGGGAATTAAGCCAAACTCCTGAAGCCAAGTTATACATTTTCATCTCAAATAAATTGTAAAACTCTAAACATTTCTTATTTGTAACATGTCTCGCATATCACTACAGTCCTCGAGAAAACTACATAAAGTATTGCATCTATTATCACAGTTTTTATATGAAAATTGCATAAAACATTAATTTTACACTAAAGTTTTATTTCATGAACCCGAAAATTTAGTGTAGCCATTTTGTATCACAGAATTGGGCATTTGATTTTTATATAACCTTAACATATGTAACTCACCTGCTACTTAATAGTAAATAATGAAAATGAACACATGTACAAAATTTATACCTTTATTGAGCACTTACTGAATACATGCCACATACACAGAGCTTAAATTTTCTGGTATGACTGGCATTAAAAATAATTTTAGACAAACCATTTTACCTGCGACATTTAAATTGTCCAACCCCTTATAAAAATACAATAATGAATGTAAAAAAAAAAAGTATGGTAACAGATTATTCATATCCATATCTATGATAAATACTAACTTAAAATTCCAGAAATTATTGGAAACATTCCCCTCAAGATTCTTTGCAAAAAAAAAAAAAAAAAAAAAAAAAAACCCAATATTCACACTTCAGCAGTTATCTTGAAAACTTTTTGTTGGCTTTATTTAAAAATAGATTTTGCAAAATTCCCCAACTTTTTCCTGATTTTTCCCTTACCAATACAATTCCCTGACTTTTCCTGTTTTTCAGAACAGTGGCCACCCTGTTTGAGCCTTTATCTGTCAATCAGCCTAGGTTACACTCACGCAAGCTGGAGTTGACCCAGGTGAAACAGAAGCCTCAGCTTACGCGTAACCCAGGTACACCGCTTCGAGCCAATCCTCTGAAACAGAGCCTGACTTCTTGCCCTGCCACAATGCTACCAGGCCAGTCCTCTACAATGGACGTATACCACTACCATGTAGAGACCAAGTTAAAATTGAACCCCCTGCCAGAGGGTGCACCTGATCTAGCACCCGAACAAAAACTCCCTCTTGCCGTAGCGCTGTTCGATATTGCCCTACGTGTGTCACACGTCAAAGAGGTAGTAAGGAGTGTTTTGGGCACTCAACGTAGGGCCCGAACCCACGACAATGAGATTAAGAGTTTCGTGCTCTACCGACTGAGCTAGCCAGGCTGAACTGCACAGTTGCAGCCGCAACTGAACACAGCTGCTGTGCCAAGCAAAATTGCACCGGCACTGGTATATACAGAATCCAGTAAGCCCATTGTCAACAATGGTTCCACTATACCTGCCTAGGTTGGGAGGATGAACCACGTTATACAGATGGCCTCGAATACTGATGCGATAAATGTCGTAACAGTCAGACAGCATTTTACAATTTGATTACCTGCCCAGGGCGTGGTACCTACACACTGTGCTACATACTGCACGGAGAGACCTACCACCAGAGATGATTAGGAGGAGCATATTATCTGACCAAGTATGGTCTATCAGTGTGAAGTCTGTCAGCGGGCTGCTGATTACAGACCACACAACCCAGGGCCGGCCTCCCATTCCAACACTGCTAGATACATGGAAGAGCCTCAATTATTGGAGTTTGCAGGACCTCATGAGGACCTGCTAGTGTTCACAGCCGAATGTGAATGGGAATTTTGCAGGTACTAAGTGCCCGAAAAACAATGAGTCTTACAAGTACAATCCAAATTTAAGGTCAAAGCCCTCTAATGGTGACAAAAATATGGGGAATTCGTTTCTGAGTGGAGCCAACTCAGTAGTTGACTTGCACAACAATTCACTGGTGAGGACGTACTGGCGTGCCTCACTACAGAATTAGCGAACACTAGACTATATTTCATACAATTTGTATGAAAAACAAGAAGACAAAACATGCCGATCACTTATAGTCTGTCTTGTGCAAGGTTTCCAGATTTTGACAGACTGTATGAAAGTAGGACCTTGTAAACAAACTGAATATGTATCCTTCCGTCACCATGTGCTTTCCATGTGCCTGTCAAAACATATATCATGTGAATTTTTCCTTAACATTTCAAACATGTCAACTATAATTGAGGAAAATATGTGATTACACAGATATTTTTTTTAAATTTCTGATGGTAACATCTACATTGTGTTACCAAAATACTATCAATAAAATATATTCATATTCTTACAATTAATTAAACAGATATTATTAATTACTACCAAATCAATTTAACCAAAACAATTTAACGGAGAATACAAAACTTACCTGGCCCGAAGTATGATCAGAATTGCCTTCTTTGTAAGCCTTTTGAAAAATTTAAAGAATTCATTAAAAAAAGAATGTGAATCTCACATAGTTAACTGATGTGAGCATCAGAAAAAAAAAAACATAATTCACAACTGAGCAGTAAAATGAACTATGAGAAAACAAAAGTCTGCTGGAGTTCTGTGTAAAGGCAATGTCATCAGTAGGCCTACCTTAAAAAAATTACATTTAGGCAGTCAACACACATAATAAGAATTAGGCCTGTCAAATCATACACAGAAATAGTTAAGTAGAACTGTAAAAGTTTTCTACAATCAATAATTACGGAACATATTTGTAGCAATTACAATAAAATAAGCCTGTACAAAAAACATTCCTCACAAATGGTGAAGACTGGTAGGCCTGTGATAATTAAATAATGAAACCTAGTGGCAATTACATCAAACGCATGGCCATATGTACTATTACAGTAACGTGGATATTTAATATACATGCCCATCGTCACCCGAAAAAAAAAAAATTTCAGTGCAATTTGTTGTCCTATACGATTAGCATTTATTATCATAGCTAAACAATTAACCACAGAAAGAAAATGTACCTTACATAGTATTTCTGGACAAACAAAACATTATATATCTCAGTTTTAACATAATTAGGCCTAAATAATTAGTATTTAATTACAACTGCATCCGTGGTTTTGGTCTATAGACACAGGTGAGCAATGTAACCTCAATGTTTTGGTGAAGTCAATACTATTTGTTGTTTATTGACCATACAAAAATTAATTCAACTGTAACATCGACATACTTTTTAAGAAATGAAATAAATGCAGAATATTTAAATTTTGCCTGTTAAAAACCTGCACACAACATTTAAATGTTATCTGCTAAAAACCCACACACAAATATAACATGTTTACTTTAATTATAATAGAACTAAAAAAGTTTGCCTAAGATATTTACATTTCCCCATCAAAATACACCACAATCCAAATATTCACGTACATAAATTATCACTATTTACTTTGCGACTGTTTTTGACGAAATTCCTAGCAATTGGCCAGTCGTTTCTAGCACAGGATGACTTGAGTTCTCCCATTAGTATCATGTCTTTGGCAACACGTACAATGTCTTGCTGTCATTGGCGATTGCATGAAGGATTTTTACGTCGCTGCATTTTAAATAACTATTCACACAACATTCATTAATTCGATTTGGAAGTTACTAAACTGATACGCCCGCAACCAAAAACTGCATCTCACAATAACAACATGGTGTCCAGTCGCTTGGTAAAGATAAACAGCCCTCCTTTTTCATTATTTCTGTTATGCACTTTAACAAATTTGAAACTATGAACACGTTTAATAGCCTTATACACAATGCTATAATGTAATATTATTTACATTTATTCTGAAATGCTTACTAATTTTTTTATTTGTACAGCGCACTATTTTCTTTTTCGCCGATGTAAGTAAAAATACATGTTATTCAGGGATACCACCATTGCTTCACATGGCGGTCAGCTGACATTCATTATTTCAAATATGATGCTACTGTATTACAGTTTAAATACGTTGGCAGCAGTAGCGGTCAAATTCTGGAAACTTTAAATGAGACAGACTATAGTAAAAATACTCTAGCTGCTACAAATTCTACATAAAACATCACACAATTTATAAGTGAAGGAAAATATAAGTTTTATTAATTAAAAATATTAGGCGAATGTAAGCATTCATAATTAATCAAAAAAATCATAAGTTCAGTGTGTAGTCATAGATCAATTAAAAAACAAGGAAAATTGCTGGCAAATAAAATTATGTTTAGTTGAAAAGAAACTGAATACCTCTTCACTTCTTCACCTCTTCAATCTCAGTTAGCAAAAAGATAATTTATGTGAGTAAACTGGAACTAGCTCTTAAGTTTTCTCATAAGTAAATCTTAATGTTCGTAACTCAGCTCTAGAACACAAAATTCTCTCTACTGGCTCCTGATTATGTTCATGGAAAATTATAAACTCTTCTTAAATTTCAGATTAATATTTGAAATTTGTCCTAGATCACTTTCTTAAAGTTCAATTAATTTAGAGATTCCATAATTAAAATATGAAAAGTTTATAGCAGACAAGCATAAAATGATGTTAATCCATAATACCCAGTCTCTGTAGGTAATACTTAATATGCTGGTGGAAATGGCTGCCGACATTCTTGAAACACTCAATAACTAATTATACTATGCGACTCGGGACTCTTATATCGTGCCCCGTCTATTTACAGTAACTTTGTGCTTCTTTAACACCATGCATACTCTTACGATGGCCGGTAATACAAAAATTATAAGCAAATATTGCAGACAAAATTTTACGTTGATCTGCTTATCAGTGGCACCCGAGGAGAAAGTAATTAATCACCGGAATTCACACGATGACGCTAATTACATGGGAAATTCCTCCTACGTCATAGTATAATCAATCCTGTAATTTAAACTTTTCTCCATGGCTAAATCTTCTGGATAAAACCAGGGGGGAAAAAAATTTAACACTGCCAAACCTAAGGTTAGGGGCTTTAAAATAAATAAATAAATAATTAAGTTTCCAAAATAAATAAACATACAGTAAGGAAATAAAACATAAACAAAAGCTTTAAATGCTGAAATCATTACAACTTTAATGTGTGATTTTCAATTCCCTCCCAAAGACTCTAAGCAATGTAAAACAATCCCACTTTAAACATTCAAAATTCACATTAACTTTCAGTACAACAAAGATTATTTAACATGGTATTTTTCAAAATGCGATTAAGTAAATATCCATACGTGGATTCTACAGAAAGGTATCATTTTTTTCTCCATTTTCAACATAAGTAATTTATTTTCCAAAACGGCATTTAAGAAAATATGATGGTTCACTTTCTGTATATTATTTATATATACGCTGCAATCAATCAATTTTTATTACTTCCTCACAATGCCTTCTATCCACTTGAATCGACCTAGATTAACACTGTTGACTTGCAGAACCATCTTCAATTCTTTCACACAAAAACATTTTGGTACTGCATCCACAGAATCAAAAGCTACGAAAGAATGTATTTCTGAGAACTGGAAATTATATATCAAGACTTTTTGAATAAATTCTTTAAATGTATAGTAATTGTGTGAAAATAAACTATTTAATCAAATCATTCTGCACAGCAGTATGTATGAGAAGAAACAGAGCCTACAGTCACAGACCATCAATGCTTGCTGGTTTTACCTGAATCTATTGTGCGAGAAATTACGCAAAACCCATCTGGAGGCAGCTCCTTTTCACTGAGCACAGCTACCGACTCCACTATATAATTTGGCAGACCTTCATTCTTCGACAGGCACAGGTAGCGAGTGCGACGCACAAAAAAGCTGGTCTCTCTCCACAAGTCGGCATCAGAATCTTGATCGTGAGTCCGACTGACCTGTCAAATAAAATAAACACTTCTTTGTAACAGTATATTGTAGAGATGTGAAGAATGGTTCTCAAAATATTTCCCACTTAATCACATATCTGACACAAGTTAACATCTTATATAAAAGAGGTACAATCTGTTACACAAAAAAAGTGAACAGCAAAACAAAACTCTTAAATCCACAATATTTTGAGAAGTCAGTTTACACCAACATCTGCATTAAGCATCCTCTTTTTGACCACCAAAACATTATGGACATGGTGAGTGAATTAAAAAATTACAATAAGTTACACTGTTATGGCAAAGAATTATTGGTGAAAATCAAATCCTTGACAACGTTTCTTTACAGAGGATTGCCACCTTTTGTACAGTAGAAAATTCCCCGACATTTCCCTGATTTCCAGACAAAACAAATCTTTGTTGCATCCTTGATGTTTTAATTTTTGACTACCGCCAGCCTAAAGAGTAGGGTAATTCGGCATTGAAGAGGCACCTCAGTTACTAGGCTTACGCAGGGAGTGTAAAGAAGATGCCATGGCGTATATTTTTAGCTTTTAGTTACTTCTGAAGATGCTACCATCTCTACTATGGAAGTCTGATGTAAGAACCACTCTATCTGAATGGAAAAGCTGTTTGTAAGTTCATTTTGTTGGATCGGAGAGCAACACAAATTTTTCGAGCAAATTAGTACATTAACTGAATGTCAGAAAATTAATATTTTGCTTGTAGTGTGTGTATATGCTTATAGCACCAGGGCCCTTACATATATGTCACATTACATTATCAACAGTATTGTACAACATACTTAGTACACAGCTGGAACCACACCCTGACTGTTATCAGCTGTTTTCACAAGTGTTTATGCGCAGTAATAATGTGACAAAACTCTTGGCATCAAATGTGTATGGATCCTACTATGGACTTAAGATTTGTTGGGCGCCTTGTGTGTAGATTAAATATTGTATACTGTTTTAATGGTAGCTCACTTGCAATTAGCCACTTAAAATTACACATGTGCACATTGCTCAATATTGGAGAAAGGTGTATAGGTGGTTCCTTGTCAGCTGTTTGTAACTGTACTTACAAGTGGGTAGTGGTGTGAGTTCCTCTCATCATTTCACACCCATAGTGGCAGGAACATATATATATATATATATATATATATATATATATATAAAAATAGAGAGAGAGACAGAGAGGGGAGGAGGGGGAGAGAGACGCACGCACAAAGACAACCCTCCCCCCCCCCCACACACACACCAATTTCGAGGGCTGAACTCTGAAGGCACATGTGCGAGGATAAGACTTTTTTTTAAAGTTCGGCTTGAGTTCACTTAGAGTTCCACAAACTATAGTATAGTTCGGTTTGAGTTCGGTTCGTGTACAAATTTAAAGGTTCGGTTTGATAAAAATATTCTGGGTTAAGTTCTAGTTCGGTTTGGTTATAAAATCTGGGTCCATTCCATCTCTACGGTATCTTCCACTAAAGTGAACTGATGGAAAGCTGCATTTAAATCAACTACGCTGAACACTTTGGCTGCTCCCAAATACTGTAATACTGTCTCAATATTCGGCATTGGAAAAGGATCAACACCTACTTTTTTATTAATTAATCATTACTCCACCACCAACCTATATTGACCAGGTTTTCTCTCAGACACCAGAAATGCTGGAGAAGCGTGCGGAGAATTTGATGGCAGCACCATATTTTTTTTTCAAGAAATTCCGACAATTTCTCGATGCATACCGCTTTTACACCTATTTTAATATGATTCAGACTCATCGAATAGAGTACTTCTTCCATCTCTACAGACGTGAGCAACACGTTACCTACCCTACAGGTAACGGGAACTTCTATGTTTTTCCTTCTCCCCTGGAGGATACGCGACCCGGCAGGCACGCTGCCCCTCCACACCCCCCCCTTTCACATTGCTTGACGCCTACAAGTTGCCCAGACCTCGGGCAAGGCCGAGCACATTTGACGAGGCACGAGCCAGAATCGCTGACGAGAGGATTCTCATGCCACACAGGGCCGGAGGACATCATGCCTCCCACGCACCGGCAGCCAACAAGCTACCACTATATAAGTCCGGCCGCAGCCAAGCTCAGGAGACATTCTTTCGCATCTAGCAACCTCCCACAACACTGCCAGTTCATGGGAATTTAGGAGATGTTACCAACCTTCGAGTACGTCCTGGCGGATACTTACTACGTACATTGACGACCAGTCAACCCGACGACATTCGAAAACTGACATTTTCTTTTAACTTCACTTTGTCTCCTCTACACATCTTTATTTAGCAGTTTAACTTTAACTCTTTATTTTTTGTCTAGAACCAGTATTTCCCTTTTATTTAGAACCCGGTCACCTACACCTGGAACCACGGAATTATGTTCATCTATCCTTGAATTGGTAGGAGGTAACATAGGTCACGTGTTTATTGAGCTCTTGATAAACACACGTTGCTCTCTACCTTTCTGTTTTTATTTAAAAGGTATTTATTTGTATCCACAGTTGAAGGTAGATGACGCTGTGCACTGTCTATGGAAACCGGGAATTTTATTCAACCGAATGAAGACATACATATTAGACGGCTACCTGTTCCTTCCCGGCTACACATCAGCACTTTCAGTGCTCTTGGGGGAGATACAGGGACGCCACAACCACTAGCAACACCTTCACACCAGGAGGCACGACAGACTCACATTGCTTCACATCATCCGCAATGGATAGTATGTTGTGACTGTGGCCTGTAGTGTTGCCGGGCATCCTAGTGCGAACACACAACCATTAAGAGGCTTGGCGGTCCACACAGCTCCACATCCCTCATCAGCTCGCCTATGGTCAGGGATCAGTAGGGGGACTTATTGAGATTGAGCCGGGAAGTCACTACTGGGTTTCACTGTTAGTATTTCTGTCTCAGTGCGCTGCGTGAACTATAGAGGGGTTACCCTAAACCTCACGAGAGGAGGAGTAGCAGAAAATATAGGGAGCATCACCTGGCTCACTCTACTCTCAGGCTGAGGATAGCATCACCCCATCTTACACACGATAGACAGGTGGAATGGGACTGTGCCGCTGAACTCATAACTTACTTTTCAGGTCGCCCACATGAAGACCTCGTCGCATTTACGCTGGAATGCGAGATGGAATTTAAAGAATCTAACCTACCACTGAAACAATGGGTTGACCGGGCTCAACTACATTTAAAGGGCCTCGCCCTCACATGGTGAGAAAGGTATGGGGAATTTTTATTGGACTGAAAACAGTTCAGTAACCGTATAGTGGCAGAGTTCACGGGAGAAGAGGTGTTGGCTAGGCTAACCACACAGTTCTACAGCCAGACCCAGGTACTCGACGAAGAAACAGAAATCTTCATACAAAGAAAATTAATGTTTCGACGGGTATTCCCAGGAGTCAATGAAGCTACTGCCGTTCGTTCAATTGGCTGAATGTTATTACCAAATCTCCGGAACATACTACTGACAGCAAGACCCACGACCTTGGAGGAATTAGTCGATTTAGCTTGAGAAGCCGAGTTAAACTTTGCCACTCAGACAAGCCTCGAAATACCAGCCTCCACCAAGACACCAGAGATACAAACGCCACCTGTTGTGCCTCCTAAAGGCGTACCAACCACAACCCCTCGCATGGCCTTCGTACCCAAACGCTGGTTCTGCCCAGAGAATAATTGGAACAAGGACTGTCCGCAGAAGCCGGAAGGAGCTGTTGTTCCACCAAACAGTGTTGGCACCACACAGACAAACAACCCACGTAGACCAGCTGAAAAACCAACTCTCGAAACCAAGCCGGGAAATGCCACCACCCCCCGGTTTACAAGGGCCCATCCTCCAGGGATTAAGTGAGGGAGCACCAGTTCCCGTAGCTCCACACATAAAGGTGGAGGTAAACAACAGGGTACTAGCCTTAATTGACTCTGCGACTACTGGGAATTTAATTAGATGAAACTTGCTAACGTCAAACCAGCTTGCCGAACTCCGACCACAAAATAAAGAGATAAGAATGGCGCAACCCGATGCCACCATGGAAGTAACCAGCAGAATTACATTGACTATAAAAATTAAAAACATTGAAACACCATCCGAATTTATTGTTTCACCAACCATGTCCGAATCCCTAATACTGGGATGTCCTTGGCTTATCCGCCATCAATGTATTCTCAATCATGGACAACGTAGGGCCCACTTGGGAGAAACCAACCGTATTACTGTAAACTGGGATCAAAACACAGACAACATTCAAACAATACCCATAGACCCAATGAGCATTAATCATGAACTCGAAGAACCAGAGTTCCGTCAATTAAAAGCCATACTAGAGGAGCATGCCTCCGCCTTCGGACAAGAAGGGCTATTAAGACAAACATGCTCCATACAACATGAAATATGGCCTACCACTGACGTACCAGTCTACAACCGGCCATACAGTGTGTCAGCCAGCCGCAGTGAGATCATGGAACAGGTCAACGACATGAAGGACCAGGGATAGTAGAATCATAGAATTCTCCATATAAGTGACATGTGGTACTGGTACCTAAAAAGAATGGCAAATTGCTATTTTGCGTGAATTAAAAATCACTAAATGAAGTCACCCACCCGATTGCTCCCCCAGCAACAGACTTGTCTCATACCCTACGAAATATTGGCAAGGCTAAAATATTCAGTACTTTCGACATGTAGTCTGGATACTGGCAGATTGCCATCCACCAGGACAGTCGCTGCTTTTACGACACCCGAGGGCAAAACCTTACAATTTCGAGTCATGCCTTTCGGCTTGAAAAACGCCCCCCCAACGTTCCAACAATTAATGTTGTCGGAAGTACAAACAGGTTACATCGGCGAGTTCTGCTTCGCTTATCTAGACAATGTAATAATATTCTCCTACAGCTGGGAGGAGCATCTAGGCCTTCTGCAATGAGTATTGGAAAGGCTCAAATTACATGGGATGACTTGAAAAGCTTCTTCGGCAAGATATCAATCGACAATCTGGGACATGCCCCCGAAGGAATATCCCACAACACAGTTCAATACGAGCAATCGAAGAAGCAGAAGAATCTTCAAATAAGTGGCAACTACAACGGTATGTGGTTCTGTGCAATTGGCTATGAGACTTCGTTCTTAACTTTGCGGAATACATGGCTCTACTGCACCCACTTCTCGAGAGAGACACCCGTTGGGGATGGGGCCTGGAACAACAATGAGCATTTTCTGACTTGAAGAACAGCTTCAAGAATATCCACCAACTCCACCAGCCACAAGGAGACAAACCCTTAATACTGCAAACGGACGCATGTCAGAACGGCCTGGGCACAGTATTATACCAGCAAGACGAAGGAGGACAACCTCATGTGATAGCATATGCATCAACCCGCTTAAATGAGACCAAGTAGTGCTACCACATTAATGAGCAGGAGTGTCTGGCCATTATCTGGGCAGTGAATAAATATGGCCATTATCTGGGCAGTGAAGAAATATCGGTATTATATCAAAGGGCAACACTTCATTCTGCAAACCAACTTTAAAACCCTCCAATGGCTACAAGAGTCCCGGAATTCACAGAGTTCGACTTCGAGGTCCACCATTGCCCAGGGAAGTTAAACGACCTGCCAGACGCCCTGTCTCGTTCCCCGACATTGGAGAAGAAAGCTGAGGAGGAGGAGAAAATGTCCCCCCTTCACCCCTCAGACCGAAAGCAGTCCAGAAGAGCAAATCCGGCTCCAACTACAGATCAACCGTCAACAAATTACTTTAAACCAACAGGAAGATCATGATACCTGACGCCTACTATAGGAACAGCCTCAACGATAAGCATTACGGGATGATGTCGTATGGACAAGTAGTGGACAGCCCAATACACCGTGGAAAATCTGGGTTCTACCGCAGCTACGAGCGAATATATGTAGACACCATAACGACCATCCCCAAACTGGTCACCGGGGTACGAGGGAAACCCTATTGGACATTAAAACCCTGTATAATTGGGACGGAATAAGCCGCAATGTCCGACAGTACGTTAGCAACTGCGTCACATGCTGCCACGGCAAAGCATACCCGGTTCCTTCTCCCATCGCAAAACCACGGAGACACAAGAAGGCTTAGACCCACATCGCCGCCGATCTGATGGGACCATATCCACGTAGCACAAAAGGAATTCACTACCTCCTCATAGTGACCAACCAATTTTCCAGATAGGTAGAGGCATTTCCTCTTCCCAGCCAAAAGACCACCTCAATCGTGCAGAAGATGGAAGCAGAGATTTTCGCAGGATGGGACTATCCAAATGCCAAACTGACGGATAATGGCACCCAGTTCACCATGGAGACCCACAACCAGGTATATGTGGCCGTAACCTCAGCATGCTGCCCTTCGTCCGAGGGGAAGTGACAATGAGGGTGAAACTGAAGATCGCCAATAAGTGTGCGAAGTTTAAATACTGTGTAGTAGTTGTAAACCACTATTCCGTGCACATGACAAAAGGACTCATTATAGACCAGTCACATGCACTATATTTAATTTAACCACAAGCCAAAAGACAATGACGTAAGCAGAACAATCATATTTAGGCTAAATTAAAAGTATCCAGTAGAGTTCCAGTGAAAAGAACCAATGAGGTAAATGAACCAGTAATTAATCACTTGACTATGTGATAACTTTTTATGTACAAACGTAAAAAGTTGCACGTCAGTAACTTTTGGACAGACATTTTACATCTCATGGTTCAAGTGTTTCAGTGGTTGACAGCCCACTTAAGTAAGTAGCTTTACGAATAGACATTCTCCACTGTGCAAGTGATTAAGAGACTTTGACATCACATGTGTAGGTAAACATATATATGTCACCATACGTTTTGAAAGTGTTTATGTGAAGATCGCTTACATGAAGAATATCATGTAAGAGTGTGTTTTCAGCACGGAAAACAGTGAACATTCCTTAGGAACTTACCTTGAACATTCCAATGAAGATAAACAGTGTACATACTAGATGTTAGACCTACGATATAAAATAGACTCCGCCAGGTATAGCTAGGTTAGCTTTTTTATGCTTTTCAGCATTAAATCTGATTTGATGTGTAAGCACACTTTTAAATATGAGATTATGTTTTCAAAGGGTATATGTGAAGATCGCCTACAAGAAAGAATGCAGTTTTGTAGGAGAGTATTTTTATGTAAATGCTTTTAGTGTGTGTGTTTTGTTTGCAATATCTTGTACACCTACTCGGTAACACTCTGAGCATTAAAGCTCCCTCAATATGCTGCAAGATATTTTAACTTCAATTTCTTTAACTGTCTATGTATTGTATCTAGTGACCAATGTGTGCAAAATTTGCCGCGTTATTCATGCCTGTAGAGTCACTTCGAAAAATGTCATACGTAACTATTTAGCTTGCTGACAGACACAAAGGTTCCCTAGAAATATTTTCCTTTTCTTTCTTAATTCATTGCAGCAAGTTCCAGGACAGTAGTGGCGTTTCTCTGACTTCCGCGAGTAACACTTGTACATATTATAAATATTCTTACTTTAATCCCCTAGTTTTTACATGCCATTCTTTTTAATAACTTTTCTTTCAGGTTTTATGTATGATTTCCTTGTAATATCCACTAGCGCTATGCTGGTTTTTGTGAATGGGACGCATTTGAAAAGTAGGCCGGTGGGACACCCAACACACCCGGCTTCCTAAACCAGTAATCTTAATCTTTGCACATGGGGGGGATACACACACTCGCCGCATCAGCAAAGCCCGATAACCAGGGTGAGGGGCAGAGAAGGACGTCTGTCCACCACCCGCAAGAAACAGAGAAAGAATCAAGGTCACCAGCTGACCGACATCACTCCACATCTCCAAAGTTTCGCTTCACCGACTGGGCTCCCTGAGCTTATAGAACACGCGCCGCTACAGTAGTTAAGTACCCCTACCTGAAGTGTCCTGCCCACCTGTCTGCGAAAATTTTTTTTGTACTACCTACCTTAGCACATGTACTGATGTCTACCGAGACCTTCCAGAGTGTGCGTCTACGCCTTTCTCCGCCACTTTTTCCATAATAAGTCTTCATCGCAACGGAAAGGGGGGGGGGGGGGGGCGAATTGACGCGTGCCGCTTCTACACCTATTCTAATACTATTCAGCATCGCCGAGAGTACTTCTTCCATCTTTACAGACGTGAGCAGTACGTTGTAACTGGAACTTCTGTGTTTTTCCTTCTCACCTGAAGGATACGCAACCCAGCAGACATGCCCCCACCCCCTTCTCCACGCTCGACACCAAGAAGCTGCCCAGACCTCGGGCAAAGCCGAGCACACCTGATGAGGCACGAAGTCAGAATCGCTGATGAGAGGATTCTCACACCACTCACGACCGGAGGACATCACGCCTCTCCCACACCACGCGCCAGCAGTCTACAAGCTATCACTATATAAGTTCGGCCGCAGCCGAGCTCGGGAGTCATTCTTTTGCATCTCTAGCAACCTCCAAAGCACTGTCAATGCTCAGGATCTTTGGAGAAGTTACCAATTTTCGAGTACGCCCTCGTGACATACGAACACAAATATTTTCTTTTAACTTCACTTTGTCTCCTCTAGACACCTTTATTTACCAGTTTAACTTTAACTCTTAATTTTTCGTCTCGAACCAGTATTTCCCTTTTACTTAGAACCAGGTCATCTACACCTGGAACTATACAGTTACCTTCATCAATCCTCGACTTGGTAGGAAATAGCACAGGTCACGTGTTTATTGAGCTCTCAATAAACACACGTTGCTCTCTACCATTCTGTCTTTATTGACAGGGTATTTATTTGTATCCACAGTTGAAGGTAGATGACGCTGTGCACTGTTGACGGGAATCGGGAATTATATTAAACCGAATTAAGACATACATATTAGACGGCTACCTGTTTCTTCCCAGCTACACATCAGCACTGTCAGTGCTCGTGGGGGAGATACAGTGACGCCACAACCAATAGCAACACCTTCACACCAGGAGGCGCGACAGACCAAGGTTGCTTCTCGACAGACTCAGGTTGCTCTTCATCATCCACAGTGGGTAGTGTGCTGTGACTGTGGCCTCAGTGTTGCCGGGCATCCTAGTGCAAACGCATAACCAGTAAGAGGCTTGGTGGTCCACACGGCTCCACGTCCCTGATCAGCCCGGCTACGGTGGGGACTCTTATTGAGCTCGAGCCGGCAAGTCACTATTGGGTTTCACTGTTAGTATTTCTGTCTCAGTGCGCTGCGTGAACTATGGAGGGGTTACCTTATGCCTCACGAGAGGAGAGCGAGAAAATGCAGGGAGCATCCACGTGGCTCACCCTACTCTCAGGCAGAGGATAGCATCACCCCATCCTACACAGCAGGATAGACAGGTGGAACAGGACTGTGCCGCCTAACTTAGATGACAAGCAGTCGTGCCTGCTCTGCTTGTGTTCATTAACTTTTCACAGTGTTTCCGCATCCACATCAAGTGTCACCGGACTTCTGACTGGTACTGAAGTGCGTCTAGGCTGGGACAACCACATCTTCTGGTCTAAAGAAGCTCGTCAGCGGAACATCCATTCTGGCATTGACATAATTTGTCCTGCATAAGGACATATCTACCTAGAATACACAACCAGAAGTAAGAGTGTATAAGAACTAGCCAACACCCCTCGTTTCATTCCAGCTACCTAAGCCGCTTTTGGTCTTGCGGATAAAATCCTTGACTAACGTGTCCAGTCAGTCTAATCGGACACGCGTCATTCTCTAAGAACTTTTATCTTTGGTGGAACACACTGTTAATGTTTCTTTCGTACTGGTTCTTCGTCAGTGACCTGAATATGATAAGCATTGACTCGCAGCACCCTAACCACTTAGTAATAACGTCAGAAAATCCAGCAAGTATTTAATTCAATTTGCTACGCTGATCCATACTCAGCTTATCCCCTGTATTTTCTAGTTTTGAACAGGTGGCTGTTCTACGTTTTTCACTTACTAACTTAATGCCAGGAGTTTGGGGCTGAAATCCAAAATTTAACGTATTAGTTAGAAAATATATATTTGCCTTTGTCTCAGTAAGGAAAGAGGGGCCAGAAAATCATAGAACTAATAAAATTGGGTACAATCGAATACTCCTTCATCAACGATTAGCCTGTAATTTTAAAATGGAGCCGTAATTTTGTTTCAACATTACATTTCCCGTTTGCCACAAACAGCTAGAAGGTATCGCCCGTACATAATTGAGCTTTAGTTCAGCGTATTTTTTAACTAACGTACTGGCACACTCTTGACTTATAAAATAACTGGTCAAACCCGTATCTAACAGGGCGGGAACCTCTTCGTCTTCGATTTCCACTTTCAAAAACAATTTGTTATAACTATTCCCACACTTCCCTATTACTGCTACTTCCTCGTCCTGTTCTTTATCCTTTTGAGCCTTTTGCAATCTCTAGCATAATGTCCTTTTTTTTGCAAAAAAATAAAACACGTAATCACTTTTGTCCCGCTTTTACATTGATGGGCTATATGCCATTCTCTCCCGTATTTCCAGCAACACCTTTCGCAAAACGAATTTGCATACCCACTTTTCTGGCTACTTCCCGGAAAGGATACTGCATTGTCTTTTACAGTTTCCTGTACATTTTCCTTCTTGTACAACTTTGCCATATAGATTTTATTTTCAACCTCAAGCAACCATTTACGTAACTCATTTAATGTAATCGGCATATCTTGCCCTACACTACACTTCTGACTTTGGGAAAAAGATTTTCCATAATTACTTTTACTATTTCTGTCTCCTTAATGCTTTCTTTCCGGGTACCTGCACACTCTATCACAGACTGCAAAAATTCTAACACTTTCTCATTAGATTTTAGAAAATGGTATACATGTGTTTTGAGTAAGTCAGCTTTAGCCTTACGAGGGCATAACTTGTCCCAAATTCTAACTTTAACACTCTGCCATGTCTGCAACATTAGTTAACAATATTTGCAAAACAAAACACGTACATTTTCCTGTTAAATATTGCATCATATGCGCGTATGATTTGAAGGTTTCCATTTCACGAAATTTATCAACTTGCATGCAAAACTGCAAGTTTTTTTCAGGGCCACAGTCACGTAACACATTTACCGTACTCAGGGACGAAATGGCAAACAAATTTTCACAACCTCCTAAAACAATTTGTTGCTGCATCTGACCTGTTTGCGATGCGTTGCTCTGCCCAGTTGCTTCACCTGTCTTGGTGAAAACAACCATTTTCTATCGTAATGCATCAATTCCTTCAGTCTCCTCCACTGGGACATTTGCGGCCACCAAGTTCGTGAGCAGTAAAGCCTTGTCTAAATGGTAAATCCAGGACGTCATGATGATGAATACAACCAAGCGAACAATACTCTGCACATAATACCAAAGAGTGGCACAGCTTTGAAACCACCAAGCGCGAGGCGACTGGGGAGGGCCAAAGCGACCTCACTCGTAACTCGTACGGTGTTTTACAAAAAACAATAAATCAGTTTTCCCTCAACCCTACACCTTTGGCCAGGAATTTCAATTAATTAAAGAAAAATTATGTGCAAAGTTTTTTGTTTATTTTAATTTCTATGAAAAGTTTTTCTTGCCACAAAAAGTCAGTACATTATGATAATGTCACTATTCGTTTGCCTAGCTGAATGGCACTATCGCCAACATTATCCAAGTAGTAACGGGCCTCGAGCGCAACTTGCTCCCCACATAAGAGAACAGCTGGACAGTATCTTCAAATTTGAGGGTGCAGAGAATTTTGCAGACATAGCACACCTCCACACAAGCGCCTGCAGCTCGCAGACATTTACGAACTGCAAGCCGCCATCAAGAAAATGCAAAGGCGAAACTCCCCGCTGATCGTGCGGGCAGCTCCCAGGCGATTTTGTGGCGATGACCCATAGCAGAAAAATAGTGCACCACAGAAGTTCGGCAGCATTTTCCAACCAAGCTCGACACACAAGACGCGAGCATTTAGAATGAGCAAGCAGACTAATTTTCACAATTATTTCCACAAGTTTTATAACAGTCACATTATAACACCCTACATCATACTAAGGCTCACTAGGCAACATCATACCAAAGCTAGGTGTGATACTAATTCGCACATGTTACCTTATCTGCTGCGGTTACACGACTCTCCCAGCCTCTTGCGGCCGCTACCACGAGTGGCAGCGCTGGCGATGCGCGCACTCTCAACTGGCTTTGTAAAGCACTCAGTAATTATACAAAAACCCTATAAAATTACTAACTAAACTCTGAAAATTTTACACAATACTAAATATAAGTATAATACAAAACCTATTAAAAATGGCTGGCCGGCCTAACCATATATTTAATAACATAGTAACCACTCATAAGCGAGTGCCCAATTCAAAATTACCAACCCCTGCATACATTTCTTAAGTGACGACTCACTCGTCACAAAGTAAAACATAATGATGTCGTACACGTCGTTTATACCCTTCCCTTTGACATACAAATTACAGCCACACAGTTCAGTTACTGATGATCAGACACCGAAAATAAAAACACAATTTTTATAGCATTACAACTCATAAAATTGACACGTTTTTACAACTGTTCATTATTAAAATACAATACAAACTTTTACCATACTTAACATTCAAAATAATTGCTGTTACATTTAACGATCTTATAAACATCGCGGGAGAAATAGCAATAGTAATAAAAATAGTTATTAATATATTTCCTGCCGAAAACTTCCAAAACACTACATAACTTCACATCTTACTTGCCTTTATACATGATCCTGCACAAATGATTTAAAATGTTGACGCTGTTGGGTGAGACACGAGACGAACAGTGACACAAACTACTTACTAATGATATGAGCCCCAGCGGTGCTTCCCAATCCCCGCACTGTTGAGACTCAGGGTTCTTAGGGATGCTGTGGGTTCTGTGTGTCCATCTCACCCGAGCGTACTTACGACACACGTTTGCAATGTTAAACTTCACTACTAAACATTTTTAACACCTGAAAAACACAGGTCGCAAGGACACTGTCACTACAAAATTAAAGAATGAGTCATTGTGAGAATTGTTTTATTTATACCATGCGTACAAATCACGTGCCATGAAATTTAATGATACAACTCAGTCGTGTCTAGCTAACTCCGTTTGGGTGCTCCCAAGCCCGCAATTACTCTAGCACACGCCTAGATGAATGATCTCACCGTGGTGTATGAAAACAATCTTCACAAGGGAAGAGAGTCGACAGCCCCTAGCGTGGACTGACGATTTTTCCCTGAAGACAGCACACTGTGAGTTACACAATGAATCAACTGATGATACATAAACATGTGTGATTACGTGGCATCACTAGCGCAAACTCATCGGGGCTCGTCCTCCAGAATGTGGGTAGTAGGGTGACAACCTATACACATAGCCAGCTAGAATGGAAGTAATATCATCGTACACAAATACAAAATTACATAAATACCCTTAGAAAATGATGGGGCATGAGATGAGTATTTACAATAAATCCTGCACATGCGTGAAAACAAGTTTAGATGGCGCGGATGCCGCTGGATAAAGTTCATAGCGGACCATATGATATTACACAAATAAGCTCTCAAAGCATAAGGATGGCACGGATATAGACTTGCCGGTGGTTAGCCACATGGTTGTATGTGATATGGCAGTAAAATACTCAAATATGAAAAATACCCATAAATACACACATGAAAACAAACCCCTTGAAATTACACACAGCAATAATACAGAAATTACGATGGAACGCCTTTAGCAGAAGCGGATGGCGCCTGATTCAAGTTTTGCGAGTCACACGACCTCTCCGAAATCTTCCTCCTCCTCGATTAAGTTGAAAACTGCCACAAGGGCGAAATAAATTAGTTAAGCGGAAGCATAATGCTGGGGAAAGGTCTGGCAAAATGTACGCAAGCAAAGGTTAACCGGTATACTAAAAGTGATATTGAAATCTACATCAGTGCTCAAAAGTTGTAGTGCGCACATAACAGCGTCTTACCTCGCCAGCTCTTCTAGATAGACTGCCCAGAGGCAAGCGTCGCACGGACCTACCATGGCTGCCTACGGGGTTCACACAAGCGGAAGTGCTATGCACGCAGAGTAAAACTTATATATATTGACAAAAGTGGAACAAATAATTTATATATTGTTTTACATAATAGAATTTTCTTGTTAATTCTCTGTATTATTTTAGTTTCTCTTTATGATGGCGTTCACACTGGCATATTACTGTTCTTAATCTCCGTACAGCACGCACTTTGAATTCATAATAAAATATTTTCAAATTTACAACAAATACTTGAAAACATTTTAAGATATTTCAAACACTGAAAATAAAACAAGACACATTTTACACTGCAAAAATAATATTCTGTTGGGAAAGTTCAGATTTGAGCCTCTTTGCAGACGTGCATGTACACATGACATGTGCATGGTAAGCGGTCATGGGCAAGGATCATAACACACTAAAATTAATATAATACACTTTGAATTACCTTGTAAACATTAACAAACTAAGAATAAACATCAACAAGTTATATAGACATGTGAAAATACATAAACAAAATATAAAATAAGTAAATATTAGGTTGGGATAAAGAAAACAATATTTGGTAGCATCCCAGGTGCTACAAGCTGTGGAATAATTTTGGAAGATATATATACATATATATTATTTGGAACTTTAGAAATTCATAATTAAGGGCAGAATTAGGGCAGTACCAGTGGCCGTAACCAACAGTTTCCGAGTACGTTTAACCAGGACTTGAGCTATGCCAGGAAAAATTAAAGATTACTGTGTAAATGTTGTAAAAATTTACGGACCAGTTATCAAAACCACTCATGAACTTGGGGTCTTTTGCGAATGGTATCATGAGAGATGATTTCAAACACAAAAAGCATCATCAGTGATGATGAAATAAATGGGGTGGAGCTCATTGAAGGACAGGAGGAAAGTTGAACGGCTAGTCAGGATGGTGAATGTAGAGGGAGGATGGGTAGGGCTACACTGCAAGCTGAATAAGGGGGTGTTTAGAGGAAGAGGAAACAACAGCGAGAAGCTTCAGATGGTGTGGAGGAGAATGGAGAGGGGTAGGCAGTCCATGCTTGTGAGGTCTGTGAGGGAGTGGAATGTGTTGAGGGAGGAATTGGTATCTGTGAGAGGGGTTGGTAAGTTCAGGAAGGGAGTGGAAAAGGAGTTGGTTGGGTGAAGGAGATGTGAGAGAGCTTGCAACCAGGCAGTAGCATAATTGTGAGTGTATGTATGTATTGATTCAGCATGGGGAGGGAGGGGGAGAGGGAGAAAAAACTTAATCATATTGACAGGTCTATCTTCTAAAATGATTTATGGAAGGATCAGCATTTCTACTTAAACTGAACTTTTTTTTATCAATGGATAAAAGTTGTTTAACTTGTCAATGTGTGGTAATAAAATTAAGTCTCCAGTTTTTCACGCATGTTCTGATTTACCGTAGTTTGACAGTAGATAAATTTTATTGCAGCGCTGTTCTTGTCTTGTTCGATGGCATTTGATTCTTGTTCATACATACTGTATGAGAACCAGCATTTGTATGTAAATATATTTTCAGTGAGAATATTCTGGACGCGTATGTCTACTAAGGTAAAATGGTATATGCTTGCTGGAAGGTTCATTCTGCAAGGGAGTATTCAGGTGAAAGATGTTAAATCACAAGTTCATGGTTTACTTTGTGCATCAGCACGTTTTACTACATTATTTCGCACAGAATAGTCTTTAATGGGATAGACATGAGTGATGTCATCTTTTCCTCCCCCCAGTCCAATCCTGGTGCCGCATGCATAGAAGGAAGGCGCTACGTACTGCAAATGATTATCATCCTCAAATTTCAAAATGGCATACTTCAATTAAACAAAGTGTGTTTTATGTGCATAATATGTTGCTCGTTACACTCGTATATGATTGCTAGGATCAGTTATCGCAGTGCTGATGTTGAGGAAGTTTCTTTCCCCTCCCCACCACACACAAGCACGTACAGTACAGATCATACTACTAATTAGTAAAAGAAGCTGTATCACACATATATATATTATCCGCAAAAGAATTCTACTCAACAAGGAACTCACACAATGTCTTGTAAAAGGTAGGCATCCAAATCAGCCAATAGTTTGTGTCTGAAATGAACAATAGCAGAAAAAAAAGAAGTTATCACATTCAAGGTATTTTATGTTGGCCACTGACTGCTGTTATTTTTCATGGCCACTGTAGTATCCACTGCCACAGGGGCATGTATTTACAGTGGCTATTATAATTTATGTTTTTAAAAACACATGCAATGAGGAGTGTACATTTCAAAACCCATGTCAGTAATATGCAACAGCCGAGTATTTTTGATTTCGTACTTGTAGGACTGTATTTTTACTTAGTATTGTAGAATTAAAAATTCATTCTGAGTTGTCTGCTCGTTCCGTTACTAGAGCAAAAAGGTACTAGTTTATGTGTTCAGAGTCCTTTTCTTATGCAACGGAGTGTCATTAAATGGATATACATAGAATCGTAAAACAGTAAGCATTACATAAAATGAAGTGGTAGAAAATAAATACATTGAGTGGAAATAGTGAGTGAACTGTAGAACGAAACATGATCTATAGCGCACTGAGTTAATATAAAAATATGTGGTGCATTATGGTGTTGGTGCAACGTATAATAAAATACGTACTGTAGTCATATAAAGTGTGCGACGTTGAATAATGAGTATGAGTGTGGCATTACAAGTTGGCAGAAAATGGATGTGTTTCCTAAAGGTAAGTGTGGAGATATTTAAATGAAAATGTGTGTATCGAGTGCAAGAAACTGTGTTGTAGGTAGGTAATGTTAGGTCAGGATTCTGTAGCAAGTAGCCAGTCTTTACCATTTTAAATTATTAATTGGATAGCAGTGTTCTGTATTTGCAATGAGTCATGGCAGTTATTATTCAATTGGATTACAATGGATGATATTGTTTAGTAATGTATGTTTTGTAGAGTGTAATAAATGGTGTGGTAGGCAGATACTGTTAGATTAGGTATCTGTAGTGTCGAGTGTTTGTCAGGTGTAAATAACAATCAGTTTGCAGTGGATGATTGTGTATAATATTTTGGAAGGGTGTAATAAATTATTATGTCGCTAGGTAATGTTAGGTACGTATAGAGGCAATGAGTGTTTGCTATTTTTATTGGACTCTGATTGCAGAGGATGGTAGCATAAAATACTTAGAAGGATGTAAAAGATAGTGTTGTAGGTAAGTTGTGTTAGATTACCATGTATTTCCAGATACCACATATGCTATCGTGTAATACACTAGGGCGGGTTGGCTCAAGTGAACTACCCTATATCATATATGGTATCAGGTATGGCTTAAGTGTCATTCCCGATACAACGTATATAAATGCTGGAAGTGTCCCGCCTACATTCTCGAGGATGTCCCATTAGATTGTGATAGTAAAGGGATGGGACAACAGTAAAAAAACATATGACATCATCAGTACCATATTGATGACATCATAAAATGTGTAAACACATGAAATTGGGTTGTACACTAACAAATGTACACTATCAGATATATTAGTTATCACCAAATCAACACGCTAATGGAAAAATAACCACCTTCCTTTATTCCATTTGCTCAAATATAATATTAAAATCATACTTACAACAACAAAGCCAGCAGGACATTTGTCACAATCTTCAACAACTTGAATGCCTGTGATAGGTCTGTCATCTGGAAGTGTCTCATACACTTGCTGCATCATGTTTTGCAACAAACTTCCTGTACAAATTTAAAAAATACAGGTCTGTATACCCAACCATATTATAAATAGTGAATAGTTATCATGGCTAAAAGAAGTAGACTTTAGAAGCAAATGGACTAGATACTTAGAGTCAATAAAGTATCTTTATGAACGAGATAACTCTGGTTTACACTGTAGCCCGTATCTAAACTTATGAATGAAACAACTACAGAGTGAGTCCTTTAAAAGATGCCCCTTGGGACGTGTGTAACGGAGCAAGGGAATGAGGAAACACAGTACAGCATGACAACAAAATACGTAGAGTAGGTGATGGAAATGGCTGCCATTGACTCGAGGCAGGTACGCAGATGACACCAAAAGTTGTGAAAGGCACGGGAGAGGACATGCTGCGGGGTGGCATCAATAGCTGTAATAATGTTGGCCTGGAGTTGTTCGAGTGTGTGTGGGTTGTTGCTGTAGACCTATCCCTTTAGAGCAACCCACAAGAAGGAATCGCTGATGGATAAATCTGAAAAACAGGGTGGCATAGGTTTGTTTGTTCCACGGCTGATGACATAATCAGGCTGGAACACAGACTCAATGTGCACGATCATTGCACGTGCAGTATGCCCCATGGCCCCATCCTGCTGAAAGTTCGATGTAACGAGCC
Source organism: Dryococelus australis (assembly GCA_029891345.1). Taxonomy (NCBI): domain Eukaryota; kingdom Metazoa; phylum Arthropoda; class Insecta; order Phasmatodea; family Phasmatidae; genus Dryococelus; species Dryococelus australis. Next base: position 62,111,481 of record CM056999.1, read on the forward strand.
AAGTTCACAGTCTCATGGAAGAACACAGGGATGACGCAGCGTGATGACACGGCACACCAGCCACAGAGTTTCTGAGGATGCAGTGGCGCTTCCATCAATACATGTGGATTGTCAGCTGACCAATGGCGCATGTTCTGAGAGTTTACGTACCCTGACAGATGGAACCATGCTTCATCGGAAAAGAATACGTATCCATCCTGCAACACCTCCGGAGCAATATTGGGCAGAAACCACTCACAAAACTGCACTCAAGCTGCCTTGTCCACATCCAGCAACAGACGCACCACAGTAAATTTGTACGTTTGCAGGTCCTGCTTCAGGATCCGCATAGTGGTTGACTGGGACACCTGCAACTGTTGCAACAAACGGCGAGATGATTTACATAGTCTGCATGTCATTATCTGCGCTGTATCAGCCACCTTTGCATCAGTGCGGACAGTCTTTCAAAGCACCTTTTGCTTATTCAGTACGGATCCGGTTGCATGCCATTTTGCAACTGTTTCTGCATGACTGATTTGGTAGGGGGCTTCGCTGCAACCCCACACACCGAAAACTCTGTCTGAAACAATTCTGCTCATTGCTTCCAAGAACCATGGCATGCATATGTCTCCACCACAAAAATACGCTGTTGAACCGTCAACATCATGCCGATGCTGGAACTGTGCACAGCGTGTCTCAAGGTCACTTGACGGACACTTCCAGCACCTTACTGTATATGTTGTCACACTGGTCTGTATTTCCTCATTCCCTCGCTCCGTTACACACATGTCCCACAGGGCCTCACCCTGTATTATCAATGGAAAATTATTTCAACTGGAATGCAGTATTACTACTGTCATGTCAATTATTTGTTTTTTATTACTAAACCCATTTCTACTGTATTGTAGTATAGGCTACTTAATCAGGCTAAAATTCCCAAGGAGGACATTTTTATCACAATTCAGCAACTTGGAACAATCCCTTCGAAGGCATCCTATGCGTGTGCTAACACAAACATAAAGATTAACTTACCAAAGAAGTTCCACATGCTCTTGTAAAATTCTGATTATGTAACTGCAATTATGTAACCTACATTTGCTTGTGAATTCAGCCCCCCCCCCCCCCCTTCGCCGGCCCAAAATCTTACAAGCCAGAACAAAGTCAAATCTTTCACAGACTCCCGGTCACCACAACTCTCCTACAACTATCAGGTATTGCATTACAGTTGATAGAATTTCCCCATCCAATGATATTAGATATATATACTGTAGACACAAACTCTCCAGTTTTTGTTGTCATTAGTAAAAAAAGAAAACTCTAGGTAATAACATTAACCTGGGCTATATGATTTTCTACAGCTCCTCAACATTTATATAATTTACGACTTGAATATCTCAAAATGTGTAGGCCTATTACTAAAACAAAGTGATATTATGAAAATACTGTACAACCACCTCAATACATAATACTACTAGGCCTCAGTTCCTGCCTTCTCGATTATCTCTACAAGATTTCCTACTGGCGTCAATGAATTACCCACTCCTAAATAGATTTGTTAAGTTATTTTCCCAAAATGTTACAACAGTTATTTCTAATGAAATTATATTTTTATACGCTGGAAAGGTTTAAGATTAATTAGAAAAATGCTGGGGCCTTTTATAGAATCCAAAGACGTTAACCTGGCGACCTCTGCAAAAGCAGTCCCATTCTCCGGGCCCAACTCAATATGAATCACCTATCTAACGGTGAATCACCGATTATTAAAACTAGCGACTTCTCCGTGAATTTTTTTTTTTTTTGTTTTCGAGAAAGTCGCTATTCTATACAATTACCAAATAATTAATGAAACTCTATATATTCATACCAAATAAAATAATACATAATACAGATATACTTACAGCACCACAATATCATCCACACAAAAATAATAGACATTACATACCACCGCAAGAACTTGAATTTATAACTTCTACTCAGTAATATCACATAGTATTGACGGCTTATAGCCTATCAAACAAAAAACAATGAACTAAAAATTACATATAAAACAAAAATAAGCACATAACGTATTGTAAATAACCTTAAACTTTGACATCAAGTTCTTTTTTTCCTAGTCTATTTTCCCGGCCGCAGATTTATTTAAATAGCCAGAAATTGGAACAACGCATAAATTAGAGAATCGCAAATTAGAACAGTTAAAACAGAATTCTTTTAAAAAAATCCACACAAGTAAGAACTATTCTAACTTAGAACTGCCGTAACTTAGCAAACCACAACTCAGAACAGTTGCAAATTAGAAAGTAATTTAGAAACACACCTCTCAAAACTATCATAACTTAGAAACACACAATGCAGAATCCCATAACTTAGAAACATCATAACTTAGAAACACACAATGCAGAATCACATAACTTAGAAACATCATAACTTAGAAACACGCGATTTGGAACCACATAACTTAGAAACATCATAACTTATAAAGTCATAAACTAGAACAGCCATAACTTAGAAACACACAACATAATTATCATAACCTAGAAACACACAATGCAGAACCATATAGTTTAGAAACACCATAACTTAGAAAATCATAATTTATATAGGCCGTTCACGATAAAGTGAGCACTTTTTGAAGCTGTTTAACCAGACATAATAACCAATAAATACATTTCATTTTAGCCTCGGACTTTTGATTTTGGGCATGGTGAATGTATACACTCAGTTTATTACTCACATGAAAGGGTTTACACTAACAAGTGGAGGAATGATATAAATTGGCCGAAAGAAAAAAGTAAAGGGCTTCAAAAGAGCACACTTTACAGTGAACGGCCTATAACGATCATTACTTAGAAACACACAATATAGAACTATCATAACTTAAAACATTCAATTTAGAAACACACAATACAGAAATCCATAAGTTATAAACATAATTTAGAAAATCATAACTTAGAACGATAGTAACTTAGAAACACACAATTTAGAACTATCATAACTTAGAAATACACAATGCAGTACCACATAACTTGGAATTTGGGAAGTGAAGGTATATGTATTTTAAAACTATTGTAGTGAGGAATTTTTCTTTTGCGGTTTCCTCGCCTTCAGTTCTGCACTCTAGCGAGAACATTTTTAGTTTGCAAGTAGTTATTCAATAGATGGCACTGTCAGCATGAATGGAACAGAAAACAGTTGGCGAATTTTCTCTGTTGTATTGGTGATAAGCAAATCTCTGGCGTTTCCGACAGTTTACATTTACAAATTAGCGCGAAAGTGCACATTATTAACTGGAGATGGCCGGCTTTTGGCGGCAACTTCAAAACCATAAAATTACTCTAGCTCGGTCAGAAATATAAATGGAATGTACAGACATAGTGAACTATCTGTATGTCGATATGGACATTCCTCAGTATGTTAGTGCCATCATACCAATTATGGAAAGAAATAATCATTTCCGACTTCAGGTACCCAATTAATTTAATGAAAATAAAAAATAAAATATGCACAACAAAAATAAAACGAGCAAACCACCGAAACATTGAACTTGATGTGTACTATGTGCCTGCACTCTAGGTCGTTGCGCACATCCTTCACACCAGCATCCACAACCCTGCACCACCATGTGAGAAATATTAATGCTCAAGCCAACGTTCCACATGTGTACACATTGTGTGTTTGTGTGTTGCACAAGTGTGTGTATATAACTTGTTAGGATAAGTTGTTGTTCCATTGCCAGGTTTGTTTTGCATTCTACAGAGGAAAGCGTAGCCGATGTGTTTGTTGTGATTGAGGAGGAGACATGTTTTGTTGTTTACCTTTTTGAAAGTGTTATTGTGTGTTGGGTATCACAGGACCGGTGTTACAGGTCACATGACATTAAGGTTTGTATATTATATTTGTAGCTATTATGTTTCAAGGGCTTATGTATGTGCACAGTATTCACCTCTTAGTGGGGAGAGTTTTTATTCACTGTCAAATAATCTATTCAGTATTGTTTACATTTTATAGAATTGGTCACAGAATGTTTTGGTCTCTGCAGTAATAAAGTTGTCCATAGTCCTTTCATATGATAGTTGTAAGTGCTGAACAGTTTATTTTGTCATCATTGAAGCAGTTCCATGATCATCCTCAAGTCACATAACAAAATATATTGAAATAACGGGATTTTGTGGGTCACACGGGAAGCGGGTCGTCAGGCGCCAGCTCCCGGGTGGCCATTTTCCCAGTAGTGTTTTTTGGTACTCAGTGAGATGGTCGTCATACCAGGTCTCTCTGGGCTTACATCATTTTGACTGGTCATGTAACATGCAATAGTTAAGTTTTTAATCACTGGAAGATTTTTCATTATTTTTATGCCCAGAGAGAGAGAGAGCACCATCTCACAAACCTGGTGTTTTGTACACACCGGGGACGTAACATACCATAATTTTTTTGTAGCCACGAGCTAGTTTTTACTGCTTAGGAGCTCGCCGAGCCGAGTGGCGAACAATAGTATGTAAGTATGGTGCAGCCACTTTGGGTGATCGGGTGTACACCCTGGGATCAAGAGTTCATCATGTTCGCTGCTGGGCGGACTGGCACCCACCTGGTAATATTTTCATCCCAAACACCAGACCAATCCACATAAGATCACCATCCCTCCTGGACCAGAAAGAGACCCCCGTCAAACTGTAGGAATATAAACACGAACACAGCAACAATTAAAAAATAACTTCTCATTACCAAACTGGATAACTCACCTTCTGACTACTGTAGCCAAATTTGGTAGACGATAACAAACTGTTTCCAGAGTGTTTACTAACATCAGAGTATCCATGAGCACCAATCCACTGACTATACATTATTTGCTATTGCTAGTATGGAAATGTGAAGTCTGGTACAAGGGCATGGGAAGCAGGATGGCAGGATTCGGCCACCTCCACATTGTTACATACCATCAACCCTCACCACATGACCCTGACCCATGATCTTTGATCCATGATGTTTGACCCATTAACTTAACATTAACCTTTGTGACCTATGACCCTAAAAACCCACAATTGCAACAAAAAAATCTATATATATATATATATATATATATATATATATATATATATATATATATATATATATATATATATATAATTATTACAAAAATTCTATTTAAAAATTGTTTAAAAATTCAAAAATCATTACAAAATTAGAAAATTGTAAAAATTAGAAAAAATTCATTATGAAAGATTAAATTGAAAAATCATTTTAGAAATTTGTTACCTGTACTAAATAAATTTATTTAAAAATTGTTAAAATATTTTATTAAAAAATTTCTCCCTGGTGGCAATTTTTCCTAGCAATTTCCCTTTCTTCCTCAAATTTCCGAAAGTATATTTAAAAAAATTGTTTAAAAATTTATTTAAAAAACTAATGCTATTGTCTCTCTCACCTCTGTTCGATCGAATACGAGCATAGGTTCCACTGCCATATTGGTATGCTCTCACTTTATTAAACATTTCATTTTAACGATTTATTATTAAAAAATTTATAAAACATTATTTAGAAACTTATTTTTCACAACAAATTAGTTCTCATTGGTTAGCTAGTCACATCCGTTCAACTCCTCACCAATCTCTCCGATTGGCTAATTATTGTTTAGTCTGCAGCCTCCATACAATCAATGATTCTCGTTGGCTATTTACTAATTAGTCGACAAGCCTCCACCACGTTCGCTCGACTGTCGGCAGGGCTACACTCATTTTTATAGACTTAAAAAAAAAATCGTATAGTATTTTGTCATTCTTATTTTATTTTTCTTAAATATAATGGTATTTTTAACCCAATCAATAGTTTACTTACATATATTATTTATAAAACTGAAAACGTTTTTTTTAAAGTATCGCTGTACCTTATAATGTTATTCCTAAATGTACTTTCAGTATGACAAACGATGAAATAAATTAAATTCACAGTTACGTCTAAAGCATATATTTATTGGTAAAATCTACATTCGCACCAACTTGTAGGCTTGCGAACGTATTGCTGCACAGGACGAGTTTCATAGTTAACTCCACGAAAATGCCCAAGCACTAAGGCTCTGGATGTACAATAATCCATGGTACATGTGAAAAATATTACGTGTGTGTAATGACCCCAAAAACTGAAGAAAAAAAATCCATTGTATATAATACAGACATGGAGAAGAATCTTTTGTATAATGCAGAACAATAATATTGTAATGTGTGTATCTCGAGTCATGTCCTCCTATTGGTAATTAAAAAATCACTTCTACCAGCTTCACCAAATTGTAAATAATGTTTTGTATCAGTAGTTGAAAACACAGTTGGTATAAAATGTATTTATTTGATCAGTTTTGTATATAAAACATGCTATCGATGAAGTTAGTGCAGGTACAGTGTAAAGGAAAAGCGAGATCATGCAAACATATACATACTATGTGTAAGAATGTAATTTAATTTTTTTAAACGAAAGAAGAGCATGTAGCGCTAGACTGCTGTGAAAGTCGCAGCTCGCATACAGTGCAAGGCACCTGCAGATGTATGTCGACCGGAAGGGTTTCACCAACTAATCAATTTTGCACCTGGATGGAAATGTAGCATCCTGTCAGCAACATGCTAGCTTGCACATCACCCACGTTGCCAGGAACTGTGTTAACGCTGGCTATCAAGACTTGAAAATTATTTCACACTTAATGTCTAAAATATGCAATTAGCATTCCAACAGCGAGCAGCCGCATATCCGTGAAACATGTAATACACTGCTCCCCAGTCGAGAATAAGTAAGGTCCACGATCATCCCCTGGTACACGTCAGACACTCACTAACCAAAAAGAGTTGCTCTGGTGAGGAAATACAGGATAAACACAGTACAATATCTATGAAAATTCTTGGTACAATACCTATGAAAAACTATACATGTTACAATAAAAACAAGAGAAAATCTGGTAAAGTACTTGTAAAGAAATTACACAGTACAACGAAAAAAAAAAAACCAGCTCCATTAATATACACATTGATGAAAAATATGGCGCAGTACTGGTAAGAAATATGAATTCACACACAACTAAATACATGCCACTAGATTGTCTGGGGAACATACCCAATTTTTTAAATTATACATATGGAACTACATATGTCCTACTATATAGCCAGGGGGAACAAATTGACAAGAATACATGTCACCGAGACATAACCTATGGGAGGGACAGGTCTCTGACGACACTTGGTGCAATACAGGCAGGGAACATGCCGATGGTAAAACAAGTGCAAGTAACATATAGAAAAAACCCCTGCACTGCCAAAGCACCAATATATATATATATATATATATATATATATATATATATATTATATATATATATATATATATATATATATATATATATATATATTTGTGTATATGTATTTGTGTACATATATTTGTGTATATGTACACACACACACATATATATATATATATATATATATATATATATATGTGTGTGTGTGTGTGTGTGTACATATACACAAACATACATGTGGTAATAGTATGTTTGTCGTGACAAGGAATACTATATCCAATGCTAGTTTAACCTAAAAGACATCCATGAAAATCTTTTTTGTTGCCCCGGCAACCAACAAAATACATTTATATATAAAGGCGTGTAACACCTATATGAGAGAAAAAATGTTATGACCAGCTAGTATGTACATCACCAAGGTAAAATTTATAGAACATATAAATATAAGCAAAAAAATACATGCACATCCCAAGGTGTGGAAAATATATCAGTTTCGTTGCTTTTACCATAATAATTCTATTAAAAATAATATTTTCTGGCCGATTAGTAGTGAATTTTTGCATTTAACTGACTCAATACTATGGAGGTAGACTGCACCAAGCAAAAAATTCTAGCAGGGTTTGTCTTTGGATTTTGGCCGGACTGCCAGGAAAATACTGATCTGTCAGTAGTATTTTGAGGGGAAATCGGACTACTTTCATACACGCCTACCTGCCCTCGCCATTGGACGCAATCAAAAATCGAATTTCTATTGGTGGTGAGAAAGAGGGAACCTTGTACCATGAATAATCTCCATTCCCATTAGCCACAAAGGACAGCTAACTCTGCACTTTTCCAAAACACCAATCTCCCATTGGTCATGAGGGGAAATTAATCCTGGGCTCAACCCACACGCCGATCGCCCCATTGGTCGGAAGGAGAATTGGAATTTGCACATCGTCCTCCCATTGGTCGCCAAAAATCGGAGTGTGGGAATTTAGGATAAATTAACGAGGGGAGGGGTAAGAATTCCTTGTAAAATCTAGTCTCATATCCGAGGTGCATAAAAACCAAGGTCAACTTGTGAGAGACAGAGTATAAATTTGCCCCTCTTGCTCTTTCTAAATTTATTCCATAAGTGTAATATAGTGCACACTCGTGGAGAGCTACATAAATTGGCCAATGTCATGTCGTGAGAGACAGAAAATTATCATTTCATATCTCTCGCTCAATCTGAGTCGTCAGTTCCCATAAATTACAGAAGATGGGAGTTTCGCGAAGAGCACTGAGAAATCCGAAAAAAAAAAAAAAAAAAAAAGTGCGGGAGGAACATCTACCCCCACCTTCCCACCCATGCTGACACTCCTGTAGGAGTACAGGAGATGCTGTCCATCGGTGGTGGGGGGGTACTGTGAATTACCAATAAAAAATATATTTTCGCAAAAAAATTTTTTTACAAAAACCGTAAAATTGAATGAAGGATACCAACTATTAAGTCATCTGCAAGGGTTTTATTTTTCGTACGAAAATAAAATTATAATTTTATGTAAAAATCACGCTCGCGAACTATTTGATTCTTGCAGACGAAAATCCTTAGAGAGGAGAATCGATGCACCCACCTCATTTATGGACGAATATATCAATATCGCAGTGGCAAACAATATAAGCTGGGAACAAGCCTTATGCCCCTCATTCCGTCTTGTGAATCTGTTTCATGTGTTTCTCCAGAAATCAGCAACCTTGTTTGTGTGTTTCCATCAACTTTCCTTCAGTTCGAAGGTGAGTACTTTTACATACCTTCAAAAACATTTTTTAGTGTCCGATTTTTTTCTCGAAAGTGTACAAGTTGAATATCACACTTTTTTTTTACATGTTTTGCAATCCCATATGAACATTTGTGATTTAGTGTAAAGACAGCTTTTTGTGCTCGTGTTTAAATACAAATACAGACACGCTAAAACTAATAGCTTTCATTACAATGAAAAAAAAAAAAACAGCTTGATTTCCACCACATCAAGAAAAAAAAAATATTTAAATAAATGTGCGTGGTAAATATGTGTCAGTAAACACAAAGTATGAAAAAATCTCGGCCCGCATTGTTTTTACAGATGATCCGTTCTCGCGATCCTTACCATCTGCTTCGCCAAAAAGAAAATACATGCTTAAAAAAAATAGTTGCTTCTTACACACTTTTCCATGAGACCTTAGCTCGAATGTATGCCTCCCACTATGGCGAGTTGGGTTTGATTCACAGTCCAAAACACACACTTACACAGCATACTCTATAATGCGTTGTATTCTGTTTACAGATAATGCCACATGTGTGTTTTCGTCCAGCATCGAGCTACAATTTTTGGTGTGATCCGCTGAGCTTGAGAACCCCGCCTGTGCCATATTCACGACGAGCCGTCTTCGTCGAGGTCCTACTCCATACTGCATATCTCATTTGCAGGTAATTAAAACATATATACATGAGTTCTTACAGCGATGTTTATCCTTTAATGTTCAGAGGTTTTTAAATGTGTCTTGTTCCTTTGTTGTCCAGTCTTCAAACCCGTGGGCTCGAGCTGCTGTCGAACTGCCGTCAAGTCCTCCTCCCATCACAACTAGTTTTGCCAGTTCACTCGGTGAGTACAGATTCATTTGCTGCATTAATTTCCCATCACTCCAAAAAATGACAATAACTACACGAATAGCTCATTATGTTTTTTTTGGAGCTGAACTTTTTTTACTGACAACTGGTATTTTTTTAGAGGATAAAAATTATTACCATTCTTTAGACATTAACAAAATAATAAGTAGCTTGAATTTTTATATACAAGTGCAGGATATCGAAAGCCTGAGCATGCAATTAAAAAAAAAAATGTTTTCCCATTAGTTTGTACTTGACGAATACGAGGGAAATGTATGTATGTACAGCAAAACAAAGCCCGTTCACCAACTAGTTCGAATGACGCAATTTATGTTTATTGTCATAAAATATTTCCACCCCTTCATAATTTCTATCGAATCTAACAAAATTATAAATCGGCTGTGACAGTGTGTGCATGTGTGAGTATGTATGAGCAGGTGCATACATGTATGTGTGTACGTGTGTGGATTGGTGTGTGTGGGTAGGTGTGCATATAGGATTATGTAACATTCTCTGGGTACATGAATCAGGTCGGGGCCTACACTAACTTCCTGCCCCCTGTTATCGCCATGCACACAGGACTAGTGGGAGATAACAGCTCCGAGCATGCACGTGGTGGCACACCAGTGTAGTGTGATGGCTTTTCACTATGGCATATCACGGTTCGATTCCCGACGGGTGACGCCATTCATCACCGTTCATTGTATGTGTCATCTTCCAAAGAATACTAATCAACCTAAAGAGAGAGATGGTGATGTGGTGTGTATACTGAGAGTGTAATACTTCTAACCAAATAAATGGTTTCCTGGCTAGAAATGTCACTGAATGTTATTTGTATTACACAAAAAAAAAACTAATGCAACTGTATTTGTATAGCAGGTTCTACACGAGTAAGGCCATAACCGACCATTGTGGTCGATCATCATCTGCATCTGTCATTCCTTCTCCTGCATCTGTAGTTCCCCCTCATTCCGGCATAGGGATGGTGTCGCCTCCATTATTGTTGCATGCGTGTTTTGTGGGAAAGTTTTACTCTCTGCCAAAATGGGCTCCGACACAAAAGGTTATGTATACACCATCCATTCAGGGCCGAATCTCAACTTGCGAGCGAGGTGGTACCACTATCCACCAAAAGGATAACATTGATAAACACGTACGGAGCTATATAGGCGAAATGAGGAATGGAGCAACAGCCAACTGTAAATTTTGTAATGCCACATTTAAGCGAACCAGCAATGCACGTCGACATGAATATAGTTGTAATTTTAACCCGAACAAACGAGCATACAATAACGACAACTGTGGAAAGGATTTTATTAGGGTGGATAAATTAAGAGAGCTCATGGCAAGAGCGGTGGTCCATTCCCTCTCCCTGCCAAACGCCCGCAACCCAGTGTAGCTCCTTAGCAGCAGCCTGCAGACCCGGTTCCCGTCCCCCCTCATGAACATCCTGGACTACCTCCCCCCGTGCTTCATCGTACATTGATTTGCTAGAATCAATAAAAAACAAACAGGCCGTGATCAACCAGCAAAACACAAACGATCACATGTGCTTTAAATAGGCCATTCTAGCAGGTTTCGTAGCAGGCGAAAATCCACAGCGAGTAGACCAACGATATAAAGCCCTGGAAACGAAATTCGACTTTTCCGGCCTTGAGTTCCCCATACCATTGTGGCATATATAAGTTTTCGTAAAGAACAATGCTTCAGTTTCTGTAAACATTTATGACCTAAGACGAGAACCAAAATATATCCTGTACATGTAGCCGAAGAAGAAAACGGCCAACATATGATTCCTTCCTCATCCTCGACCATCGGTAAGGCCCACTATCGCAACTTAAAAAGTTTCGAGCATTTGTTGAGATCGCAATTGACAGCTCACCATGTTGAAATACACATTTGCAAGCGCTGCTTCGCATTCTACCACGAGTTGCCTCGAAATTCCGGGCTGACAGGACAGCAGTGTCTGGATAAGCACAATCGATACGCAAAGGAAATGCTCCACTACGAGCCGAAATGCCACATCCAGGGAAGGATGGTAGGCCGCTCGTTTTAAAATTACAATTATGGCGAAAAATGTTGTTTATGCTGACTTCGAGGCAATACTCAAGCCTATTCCGACCTGCGAACCAGACCCCACCTGCGCCTACAAATTCCCCTATCAAAAGCACGGAGCCTGTAGTTTTTTTATATTCGTGCAAGTCGACAATAGTATAATTCCAGCAGCACTAACATCGGCGCTGAGACAGGACCATATACATGGGAGAATATTCGGAAAGTAAATTTATGGAGACGATAGTGGATATTGGCAAACACGTAAAAGATATTTATGCAACATCTAAGCAAATGATACAGTTCATGCCAGCCAATAATGTCAGCTATTCACTAGCAACAAAATGCTGTAACTGCGAATCAACGTTCATGCACGAAAATTACAAAGTGAGGGACCACGACCATTTCACCGGGCACTACATAGTACCTGCATGCACCAGCTGCAATATGCTGCACTGCCATCTTAAAAAAAACTGCCCGTATTGTTCCATAACCTAAGCTACGACGAGAACTTTATTATAAAATATCAAGTCTACGATACTAAAGACATCATTATTCCACACACGAGTGAGAAAATGATTACTTTTTCGAAGCAGCTAGGCGATCGTTTCTCTATCAAGTTTGTCGATACATACATTTCGTTTCATGGCCCTTAGTCTAGCATCCCTGACAGAGTTTTTGCCACCTTCGAAATTTCACAACATCGTCACATGCAAACACATTTTTCCATACGATTATGTCGACTCGTGGAAGAAGCTGAACGATCTGCAGCTGCCCCCAAAGGCATTTCTTTAACAAACTGACGGACTCGGGAATCAGCGACGAAGATTACGTTCACGTCCATACAGTATGGCAAGAGTTCGACTGTAGCGGTCTTAAGGATTATTCTGAATTATATTTGAAGACAGGTGTTCTAAATCTATCAGACATATTTGAAAACTTACTAAATTGGTGTGTGCCTACACACAAGCTCGATTGTGCACACTACATCAGGGCCACAGGGTTCGCTTTCGATGCTATGTTGCATATGATGGGGGTCGACATAGAACTTCTAATGGACTACAAACCTGCACATGTTTGTAGAAAATGGAATTCGCAGTGAAGTGGCCCAGTGCATGAAACGTAATGTAGTATCAAATAATGCCTGTACACTAGAAACGTACAACTCCAGCAAGCACACCAGGTTTTTGCAATACTTGAATGCCAATTATCTGTATGGCTGATCCATGAGTTTGCTGCTCCCAGTACGCAATTTTAGGTTGGGTCAATGCTAATATCGACGTAATGTTCATTCCAGACGATACAGATACTGGCTATATTCTCGAAGTCGATGTATAGTACCCCGCGACCCTGCACGAGGAACATTGTAATTTGCAATTTCTTTCCATGAACCAGTGTCCCCTATGCTCCAAACATCCCAAATTAATAACAACATTAGAAAATAAGAAAAACTACATCATCCACTACCACAACCTAAAACCGGCTCTCGAACATGGATTGAAACCTACGAAAATTCATTGTGTACTTGAATTCGAACAAAGTCCCTGGCTTAAACCCTACATTAGCTCAATACTGCAAAACGTCAAGCTGCACAGAACAACTTCGAAAAGGAATTCTTTAAATTAGCGAATAATGCGACATTCGGAAAACTTATGGAAAATAAGAGAATACATCTAAAAATAGGGCTAGTGAGCAGTGAAAAGAGACTTAAAAAACTAATGTCAACATCGTCATTCTTAGACCGAACAATTAATAATGAAAAGCTTTCCCTCCTCCATCTACAGCACGAATACATTCTCTTTGATAAGCCTATCTACGCTGGGTTTACTGTCCTCAAATCATCGAAAACTTATATATATTTTCTATTACGATGTGATGAAGGCCCTGCATGGAGATGACCTTGAAATCTTGTATACCGACACCGACTGGTACCTGTTGCAGATTCGAACCCCAGACTTTTACCAAGATTTGGCCATCAATCAAAAATTTAAAAACCAATTTGATACCAGCGCTTACCCCTCCACACACCCCTGTTACTCGGACACAAACAAGAGAGTTGTCGGCAAGTTCAAGGACGAGTGCAGGGGGGACATAATGACAGAATTCGTGGGGCTACAGGAAAAACTGTACACATAAAAATGCGTGGGCGAAATCACCAAATGAGTGAAAGGTATTCAGTCATGTATAGTAAGAAATAAAATTACTTTCAAAGATTTTCTTTTTGTTCTGGATAAACACTATATGATGCGAGTTAATGTCCGCACTATATGATCACACAAATACGAGTTATTTTCAGAATATATAAATAAATTGGCCCTGACATGGACGGATGACAAGCAGTGGACACACAACGATGGCATACACACATTACCATATGGATTTAATGCGACATAAAAAAAATATCTATTAGATCATGCATTTCATTCACATCTGTGTACAGCGATGCCACAGGTCCACTGATTGCTGGTATTACTACGTAGCTACTGCTCGATCAGCCATATACATCGATGAGGTAGTTTGAACGGGGGTCAACAGACTATATAATGCATGTTGGTTCCTGGGAAAGGGAGAATGAGGCCGTGGTGCAAGGGCAGTTCCTCACCTCGGGGGTGTCAAATCTGAAGCGATTTCATTCCATCTTCACCCCCAACGAAATAAATATGTTCATCATAATGGACTGATGCGAGGTGCTACAAAGCGAGATGTGCTTACCATTTTTTTTTTTTTCGCAATTTCATATTTGCACTCATGCATATACATGTATGTTGTTTGTCACTGATCGACCAGTGTTTATAGTCAATTCCTCGAAGGTTCCAGTGCTTACCCACCTGTCGGAATTGCGAGATGCGAAATTGTGCCTATATCGTACCCGCGAAAATAGTCTGAAGGTGATAATATATTAGTAGTCGATTTACTTTCCATTCCCCCCTCCCCCATGACAGTTTTTCGGTGATTTTTTTCTTTATTCCTTTATACTACTTATTTGTTTACAGTTATCGATACTTGGGTAATATTTATTTCGCGCTGGCTCTTGGAGCCATCTGCCTAGGGGGTTATTTTTTCGCTGTTGATGTCTGTTTGTTTCTCGATTTCTATGTTAACTTACATTTCCTCGATGGTGCCTGTATAGTATTGTGCAGGCAGTTTTTTTCTGTATTAATGATTTTTTTTCGTCATTGATCATGCAATTGTTTTTCTTTGGTGAGCTACATACCTCTGTGGGAACTTCATTTTTCTCTGTGGTAATATTGTTCATCATTAGTCCTGAAATTATTGCTTTTTCTTTTTGGCTATGTACTCCTGTACATGTGCAGAGTGTGCGTAGATGGCTGTGGAGGAGGAGCAGGAGGAGGAGAAGCAGAGGTGGAGCATATAGGCAATTTCTTTCCGTATCTGTGCGGAGGGTGCAGAGAAGTTTCTTATGTACGTTAATATTTTTCAGCATCGGTCATGAAATTTTTTAATTTTTTTTATCTGCATACTTCTGTACCTGTGCGAATCATGCAGAGGCGGAGACAGAGGTAGAGCTATGGAGCGATGGAGCAATGGAGCAATGGAGCAAGTGGAGCAGGTAGAGCAAGAGGAGCAGTTTCTTCTGTGTGTTAATATTTTTCAGAATCGGTCCTTGTTAGGTGCTTCGGACAATAAATTTTTTCCTTGTTAGAGGTTTCGAACGATACATTTTTAATTAGTCTCTGGATGGTTCTGTGCCTATGTGATCATTTCTTTCTGTATTTATTAATATTTGTCATCGCTGGTCCTGCCATCGCTGGTACTGCCATCACTGGTGGGCTGTATATTTCTGCATATTCTATGATTTTTTTCTGTATTTGTTCGTCATTTACCCTGACATTTTCTCATTGTTGGTGAACTGCATACTTCTGTATTTATTCACGTCGTTCGTCATTGGTGCTACAATTTTTCGTCGGTGGTGTGTATAGTTCTGCAACTTCTGACATTTTTTCATCGGTTCCTGTATAATTTTTGCATGGACACATTTTTTCTGTTTTTTTTTTATCGTCAATGGTTCTACATTTTCTCATTGTTGGTTGGGTGTGAACCTGTGTGGAATGTTTTTTCTGTATTTTTTCATCAATGGTTCTAAATTATTTTTGTTGTTGCTCCTGACATTTTCTCATCGGTGATTAACTGCATACTTCTGTGCCTGTGCGGAGCATCTGTTCTGTATGTGTTAATATTTTTCAAGATTAGTTCTACATTTTCTCATCAGTGTTGGTGTGTACTTCTGTTAATGTTTTTTCGTCATTGGTTCTACATTTTTTCATCGGTGGGGTGCGTACTTCTGTATCTTCTGGCATTTTATTTCATCGGCCCCTGTGCTCTGTGTGGGCATTTCTTTCTGTATTTTTCGTCAATGGTTATACATTTTTCGTTATTGGCTCTGAAATTTTTTCATAATTGGTGAGCAGTGTACTTCTGTATTTATTCATATTGTTTATCATCGGTCCTGCATGTTCTCATCATTGCTAGATGCATACCTGCATGTAGATGTTTGTTTCCTTATTTATTCTGTATTTTTTCGTTGTTGGCCCTAACATTTTCTCATAATTGGTGAGCTGTGTTGTTTGTATTTTTTTGCTGTTGGCCCTGAAATTTTCTCATCATCGTTGGGCTATGTTCTTCTGTACCTGTGCGGAGAGTCTTTTCTGTACGTGCTAATATTTTTCATTGTTGGTTCTACACTTTTTCGTAGGTGGAGTGCGTACTTCTGTATCTTCCAGCAGTTTCTTTCATCAGCCCCTGTATAGTTCTGTGGGGACATTTTTTCTGTATTTTTTCATCAATAGTCTTACATTTTTTCATCATTGGTTGGCTTCGTACCAGTGCAGAGCATCTTTTCAATAATTTTTCATCAATGATTCTACATAATTTTCGTTGTTGGTCCTTACAATTTCTTATCGTTGGTTGGATGCATACTTCTGTGCCAGTGTGGAGCATCTTTTATCTATGTGTTAATATTTTTCGTCATTAATTCTAAATTTATTTAATTGGTTTTGGTGTGACCTTGTGTTAATATTTTTCGTCATTGATTCTACATTTTTTCGTTGGTGGGATGCGTACTTCTGTATTTATTCATATTTTTCGATGTTGGTGCTACACTTTTTTGTCGGTGATGTGTATAAAACTGCATCTTCTGGCATTTTTTCATCGATGCCTGTACAGTTATGCATTTTAATTTTTTCTCTTTTCTGTATTTTTTCATTGCTGTGAGCTGCATACCTGCCTGCGGGTATTTGTTTTCATATCTATTATGTATTTTTTTCGTTGTTGGCCCTGATGTTTTCTCATGATTGGTGGGGCAATGATCTCCAAGTAATCCTAATTATAGGATGAGATATTGACAGAACCTTTCTCTTGTAATTTACATGTTTTTGCAAAATAGAAACCAGTAATCTTGCTCGACTGACGAGCTAAGCACTGGCGCAGTAATTGATTGAAGAAGCCAATTTTTTTATAGAAGGTTATAGAAGGTATATAATTAACATTAATTTGAGATTTAGTGTTTTGATAATGAAGACGTATGAAGTTAAAGTAAATACGAGAATTTAGACAGTGATATGCACTAATAAGCCGACAAAGATCTGATTGGAAACTATTTCTGGGAAATAATGATCTAAAATTATCTTATTTTTGAGTTTAATTTATTTTGAGACAGTTTTTAAATATTTTAATTGGAATTAATTAATTACATTTTCGGTAAGTTTTATCTTGAGAGTATGGTGGTATGAATTCTAATTTACAGCAATCCTACTTGCAGTCATAATTAATTTCTTTTATCACATCTGGTCTAATATTGAATGAAACACAATTTTCATATTATTAAATTTTATTTTCAGACAAGTTCATTTCAATGATTAATGGTTATTTTCAGATTTATTTTAATTTTATTAAAATCAGCTTACTCCATTGATGTGTTTTTTCGTTTAACTGCATTTATCCAGAGTAGATATGTAAAGCGGATCCAAGCGCAGTGCAATAATTAAACTAAAAAGCGAGTAAATTTCTCATTTTCAAGTAACTTTTTCAAACTCTTCTGGAGACATTATTTATCTATTCAATGTTATTCTTAAAATCAAGCAAATTAAGGCCAAAATCAAGCAAATTTAATCCAAATCTGCAATCTAAATAAAGTAATTTTTTGAAGAAAAAAAAAACCAGTTGAGCAGGGTCCTTTTCCAGTCAAATAAGCCAAATTTACTCTAAATTTGTCAGCCAAATCAATTAGTAAAAAAATCACAATTTTATGAGAATTCTTAAGAGAACTCTAAATCATGCATAAATTTTCCATTTTTCATTTCTTTTAAACCTTTATATGTTACAAAAACTTGTTTCTCATTTAATAGTTTCAAAGTATTGTTATCTATTATTTTCACATAATGATATGGCAATTAAACTTTATACATACCATCTAGAATACAATTAATTTTTTTTCTTTACCAAAATTAGATCCACAAATTTGAACATCTGTAGCAGTAAACCAGTTATTTTTATCGAGATATTGTGGTTTAGTGAATGAAAACGAATTGTTTATCTTGTTAAGCAGAGATTCCATTTTTGATTTATAAAAAAAAAAATATTAAGAATACAAAAAGAAAGGTGCTGAAAATCTATCAAAATATGATGATTTAGCTTGCAGATTTGGCTTAAAAAAATCCTTCTCAAGGAGCCTGAAACATGTTGAAATTTGTTTGATTTTGGCCTTAAATTTTTCTCTATTTTGAGATGCAATTTGAAAGATTTTACAGGAAAAGAGAAATTTACTTGATTTTGGCTTCAATTGTCATGAATTTTATCTAATTTAGTGCACTGTGCTTATATTCGCTCTACATTTCCACTATCTAGTGTTTTGTGCACGAGTTTGGCTTTCCTGAATATTTCAGAGTTTCAGTTTCTACGAGATGTTCTACATAAGGTAAATGTGTGATATTTATGTGCACATTTTTCTTGTGTCTCACTCGTTCACACACTATTATAATCACATAAAGATTTGGCACAACCAACATAGTAGCATAAATAATTCCCCTAAGCTACACAAATTTGTTCCTGTATATATAATTCTCCACAAGATGTTGCTTACAAATGTTATGTGCAGGAAACAATAATCTTTTTGGGGTGTACGTCGTCATAACCCACTTGCATGATACGGAGATAATCATTATGTCACAAAATAAATTCTAAAGTATTTTTTAAATAAATAAACAACTCCGTAATTTGTAGTCTTTGTTCCCAACGCCCAAGGAACCGTTAACATGTACTGATTACACTCATATGCATGGCCACAATCTATGTAAGTGGATAGGGTATGTGGGGGTATGTGTTTTTATGTAGTTTATTTATTTCTCGTTTGTCGTACAGAAAGTAGGCTACATTTAGGAAAACATTATAAGGCAACATGATAAAAAAAAAACTTTTTCACTTATGTAAATAATGCATACAGGTAAACTTTTGATTGGGTAATAAACCAATAATAAAAAAAGTAATAATAAAAAACTATAGGAATATATTTTTTTAAAGTCTATAAATATGAGTGTCGCCCTGCCGACAGTCGAGCGAACATGGTGGAGGCTTGTTGACTAATTAGTATACAGCCAATGAGAAACATTGGGGGGATGGAGACTTGCCGACTGAACAGTAACTAGCCAATCAAAGATTGGCAAGGGGTGGAACTAATTAACCAATGGGAATCATTGATGGACTAAATGGTAGTGATGAAAAAGTTTTTAAAATAAATCTTTTTAATAAATTTTTTAATAAAGTGAGAGCATACAATAATAGCAATGGAGCTCATGGGACTAATCGATCGAACTATAGTGAGTAATTGATGGAACGATGGTGACTAATTAGCCGAAAATGGTGGTTTGCCGACTAAACACTATTTGGTCGAGTCGCTCACCAAGACGGCAGATACCCTAATACACTAGCGCTACCTAGGTGATGTAGACAAATTATGTGTACCAGTATAGTAGTCTATTGTAACATGTAAACATCTGACGAAAGAAAAATCAAAATGTCAGCCTCCAATAACATATAAATAAAGATGACGACCTACAGAATCATATAAACAAATATGGCAGTGGAGTACATGCGACTAAACGATCGAATTGAGGTGAGAGATACAGTAATGTACATTAGTTTTTAAATAACAATTTTTTAACGATAGATTTTCTAGGGACAATTTAAGGGAAAAAGGGAAATTCTTAGGGAAAATGGCTGTGGGGTAAAATACTTTTTAGTAAAATTTCTAATGATTTTTTAAATAAAGATTTTTAATAACAAAATTCTTCATTTCCATCAAATGAAGAACTGGTTGATGTAAATGAATGTCATAAAGAGTCTGTAGTTGATTCGATATCATACTTGAAAATCTAAATATGGTAAGGGATTACTTTACTCGCGGTAGACACAAAGATATTGACTGTTTCTATTTAGCCCAGACATACTCAAAAGTACCTAAGCAGCTTATAAGAGACAATGCCAATTTTCTTTGCATATTTAGACAAGACGATACCAATCTTAAACATATTCATAGTGATTTTGTTGGTGGTGATATGTCGTTTGAGAAATTTAAGGAGACTTGTTCAAAATGTTGGAATAATGAATATGGTTTTGTTACAATATATATGACTTGTAAGTTAAATAATGGCAAGTACCGTAATAAAATTTAACACTTTTCAAATTCTTAGATTAAAATAAGTTTTGTTTTTAATGGAAGTGTTTCCATTAAAAACTAACATAATCTGACCTTTTTAAATGTATTCATATACCATAAATATTTCAGTATACACAATTGTACCTTCGGGTACATTGTGGGCTTTTGGTATTTTAAAATATATCATATCATCAGGGTATACTTCAAAAGTTTTATACATGTCATTTTTTTCCGTTGATGGTATAAGTTGATAACACTTTTATATTTTTCTGTTCTTTTTCTATTTCAACTATAGTTCCATTTCTCATAAAAAAATATTCTATTTGATTATCAAAGTAAAATACTTCTTCTTTTGAACTGTATTTTCCAACTAAATGAATAATGTTAATTTTGTTTTTCTGATAGTACTCTAAATTGATTTCATCCTTCGGTGCAATGGGATCTCCCACATGTCTTAGTCTTTTTTGTTCAAAACCTATATTATTATCTACTTCCAAGTAAGTAAGATCGGCTTTATCCAATGATCTTTTATTTCTTGCCAGTGTGGCTATAAAGTCACAGAACTGTGTGTAGTAAACAAAATCATTAGGATTGATCTTCTCAATAGTTGTATCATTGTCCGTGTGATCTTTAATTTGATCTTCAATCCAAGAGCTCATTAATGCATTTCCACATATATCCATTGTTTATTAATAGAGAAATAATTTTTGGAAATTTAAAACTATGCTAGAAGTGATTTAGCACAATTACACACAAATGACCACAAGTTAATTGATTGAGATTTTGAATTCTATCATCGTTATAAAAAATATTACTTCCGAGATATGCTATTAATTGTCGGGGTGGATTTCCACCAAATTTATATTTGTTGTTTGCTTTTTTCCAATAGCATACCCAGTGTGTACCAGAGTTTTTTAAAACATGTAGATTAACAATCCCACATTCACTATCGAGTGGCGTGTTAAGTATCATAAATACACCTAGAAAATTTTTAATGTTTAATTTTTAACCATTTTATCAATATCAAAGTTACTGAGTGGACTTGTTTTTTTTTAACTTTCTTAACCCACTTATCTTTCTTCAATCCCTTGCCATATTCCTCCATAGCTAAATTATGTCTGCGTTTTTCTTCCAATCCTTGGTTTATCTTCTTAGCATTAATTACTGATGTAGCGATATATGATGTACCACCAGCTAACGCTCTTAGAGCTCCCAATGCTGCAAAAATTAAGGTCAAACATCCAACCTAGTGAACTGTCAGACCATTTCTAGTTTTGATTTCTTTGGACATTTTCTTAAGTTGTGGAACTGAAATTGTGATAGTCAAACCTTTGTCCTCCTTTAATTTCTTGTTTTTATGTTCCAGTTGGTCTTTCGTTAGGAAAGAATCAATATTCAAACCCTTCAACTCATCGTTAGGAACTTGCAATCCAATGTTTTTTACTTTCATTTATTATAAGAAATATTTTATCATTTTATTTTAATTCCCCAACCAAGCTTATGTTTAATTGCATCGCAGACCCAGTAACACCAGCCCACAATCTCTCATTGTGATCAGCATCTGAACTTAATATTTTGAACGCTTTCTTTTCTAGTTCTTTGTCAGCTACATGCCTTTCAGCTAGATCTTTATGATGATGATAAGCTATATCATGTTCCATTGCAGCCGTATCTAGGGGATTAATGGGTTTTTCACCACACTCAATTCTCTCTTTTAGTCTGGTATCCGGACCTAAGTACTGATAACAGGGTGCATGCAACTCAAAAGGCAGCAAATTTATTATATCATTGAGTAACCCTTTTCCGTGATGCTCCGACTCCCAAAAGGTATGTGGTATTGTGTTTAACATTCGTATCAGATATGGTAGACCTTTTGGATTATTCACAACAAAGACACTAAACTTGCTGTTGATTATATTCATTATTCCAACTTTTTCATTGTAATGTTTATCATTTCCAGCATTCTCTTCGCCATAAATAATGAGAAGTCGATCAATAAGCATCCTAACATCATCCATCCATATGTATTCTTTGGGGTAGTCTGTATATTTCTTTATACCTTTCCCCTTTTTAGGTGAGGGACGTTTCTTTTTGATCGAATCGTAAGTAGGGTTAACAATAATTTTCCATTTATTCACTTTACTCGATTTTGGCCTTCCCAAGTTTGGATCATTGTTTTGAAAAACTGCATTTGTATATGCTAGTATACAACTATAGTGTTCATAGTCGGTTGTAGTGTAGTCACTTTCTGTTACTTTCTTATTAGTTAGTAATTTCATCAAACAATCAGTTCCAGTGTATGTTCGGCCTTTTACAGCAAATTTGTCACTGTTACTTCGCTATCACCACTGTACAATCTACCTTTATCAGCCTTTAGTCCAAAAACATCGTCTTTGCAGTCAATTAAGAAATCGGCCACTTTCTTATCAATAAATGTTGTTTTGTAGTTAGTTAACTATGAGATATCAGTTTTCAAACGCCCCAACTCTTCGTCATAGTGTTCATCGTCATCGTCATAGCGCTCATCGACATCATCAATGTGTGTAACACCATCGTCATAGTGTCCATCGTCAACGTTAATGCGCTCATCGGTGTCTGTTTTACCAAACAGTTTTCTTTCAAAAGATGTTTCTGTTGATGTCTGTGGGTAGTCTAAATTCTTAAAAGCAAATGGAACAAGTTCTTTTATTAAGTTCTTATTCTCATTTGTTACGTGTACAATTTTTTGTCCCAAATCTTCTATCACATCTATCATTGGTTGATCGTGTTTTTTATTTTTATCATATTCATCTTGGCAAAATTTTCTAAAAGTTTTAAACTTTTCAATTAACTGTCTTCTTCGATCTATATTCTTCTCTAAATTGTTTACAATTTTTTGTTGTCTCATTTATTACATAAATAAATAAAATGAACAATGATAACTTAAATGTATACTGTCTCAAATGTATGAAAATTCACTAAGTGATAAAATTTCATATGAACTTACAAATAATAACAAAGTAAGAATTAAATGTGTTTGTAGATGTTGTGTTACCAATAATTCGACATTCACAGGTGGGGATATAAAAAACGATATTGTAAATGAAATTCACTAACCAATGCGAAAAAAACTTTCCCAGAAGAACTGTTCTATTTTTGGCATCGATGATCTTTGGCAAACTGATTTAGTTGAGATGAATTCCGGACCATTAAAAGGTATACACATAATTAACAAAGGGTTTAAATATATGTTAACTGTGATAGATGTTTTTTTTTTCAAATATGCACGGGCAATACCAATCAACGATAAAACTGGTGAAAATGTAATTTTAGCATTTAAAACTATTTTGATTGATCGCAAAACCCATGCAATTACAAACAGATGAAGGGAAAGAATTTTACAATAAATCATTTAAGACATTATTGGCCAATAACAACATAACACACTATTTAACATACAGTGAAAAGAAATCTAGTACTTTAGAAAGATTTAATAGAACATTGAAGGAGAAAATGGGGAAGATATTTACTGTGCAGGGAAGCTATAAATGGATGGCTTTATTACCTAAATTAATAAGTGAGTACAATAACACTGTTCACAGTACAATCGGAATGAAACCCACCAATGTAAGTGCAAATATTGGAAGTTCTATTCTAATCAACATGTATGGAGGAGAAAGAAAAATGGTTAAACCAAAGTTTGCAATAGGAGATAAAGTTTGTATAAGTAAAAGTAGAAAATTGGTTTGAAAAAGGATATACACCAAATTGGTCCACTGAAGTATTTGAGGTGTGTGAAGTATTGCGCACAAACCCCACGACATACAGAATAAAAGATTAAAAAAATATAAAAAATATGATAAAGACTACTTAGTGGAAAAAATTTTGCAAAGAAAAGGAAATAAACTGCTAATTAAATGGTTAGGTATTGATAGTAGTCATAATTCTTGGGTTGATAAGAAAAGTGTAGTTGTTTAAGAATTTTTTTTCTATATAATAAATGAATCAACAAAAAATTGAAAGTTATGAGCGTCACTCGTTTCCGCCAAACGACCAAACGAAAAATTATTTAAATGAATACAACAAGCACATTGAGTTTGATATTCCTATTGGCGATGCATTTTCACATCCGAATGAAGCTTATGTATACCAACAGTATAAGCTAACTAAAAGAGATACAAATGCAGATTATGAAAAAACTTCAACTATTGATCTTTTTTGAATTTCTTACCATTCCAGTTTACAAGATTAGAGATCTCTTAACATGGTTGTATAATCAAAAGTATTGACAACCATGACATCACTTCAATAATTATGCATACATTGCTAGGTTCGGAATCAGAATCAGTAAACTTCCAAATGTCTGGGATAGAACTAGGTAAATATGTTAGTAAAGATAAGCGTAACGAAATTACCTATCCATTAAGATATTTATCTGGGTTTATGAGAGATTGTAATGAAATATTCTGGAAAGATCACATTCATTCGAAATTCTAATGATGATATTTATTTTTACAGAAGACCCCCAAAGAAAGCAGATAGATCTGATGATGAAGATAACAGACCAGCTGCTGCTAAAATTGTTATTGAGAAAATGGAAATTCTGTGGCCAATTGTTGAATATGATCCTATTTATGGAGACGAAATTGAAGCAAAATAATACAAACACCCCAAAATTCCAATTGGTTTTAATTATTGGCAATGTCTTGAAAAACCAGTACCTACTAATGCAAACTCATTTCAGTTTGATATAAAAGATCAGTTCAATTCAATACAATTCGATATGACAGACTTTGTCATTGTTGGTTTTCAGCAAAACAGAAAAGAAGATCCTGGGCAATTCACACACAATTCAATGTTTGACTCTTATTTTGCCAAAAATATTTATATTAAGAATGGACAGAATGAAGTGTTTCCCAAAGAGAATTGGAATTTAAACATAGATGACACAATTTTTGATAAGATGCATATTGCTTGCACTGATTTTAGAAAATCAAAGACTAAACTAGATACCCCTTATCGTAAAAATGAACTGCGCTTCAACTCTGGGTCATTTATTGGGAGAAGACCATTGTATGTTATTGATTGTTCTTACAGAAAAACCACTATTGTAAAAGATCGAACTAATATGAAACATACAGTTGATTTTAATAAGCCAATATTGGCTACAACTATTTGTAATGTGGTACTAGTAAGCCAAAGGAACCTAATTTATGATGTTAAAAGTGAAAGAATCACTGAAGTCCAATAGTGCCCAAACATGTATGGTTATTAGTTTTTAATGGAAGGTTATCCATTAAAAACATTTACTGTTATATAATTTTTCATAGTATCACTCTTTTTCAATTTTGTAGTGCCCCCATGGTAGTGTATTAATACTATCTTTAAGAATAAATCTTTTATCATCTTAGGGACTTAATGCTTTTTTCTCAACTCAATCGTATAGAGTTCATGTTTTTTACTTTTAATAAGATTCCTTTTTTACAACACTTTTTTTTTTAACCAAACAAACACTTTTTGTAGTCACCAAAACTAATCTCATTTCTGACTACAGTGTTTTGCACATCCTTTACTCTTTTCTTTACACCACCTTCCACATTTATTGCATACGTTTTCGATTTCAATCCAATAAATTCTTCCATAATATTTCTATTACATTCATCTTTCATTTTGCCAATAATAATTTTTTTTAACTAACGGTACACCATATGGATTATCTTTTTTATAGTCATAAGTATCAAAATGATCGACCATTTCTTACTTTTCACTGTAGAAGTCTGATGTTTTTATATAATATATGTATGAATTAGTATCTTGGTTACACAGTTCAATATTTTTCCCATACTTTGATTTCATTATATTATAGTGAAAATCGTATTTTAAGACTTTCGATAGATCAAGTATGCTCATTCCAACATAAATAGGTTTGTTAAAGCACAGTTTCGTTTTAATCATATGAACTGCAACCAAAGAGTTAGTAAATATAGTTCTATCTTTAAAGTTTGGTTTAGCCACTAGTTTATCCATTTGCTTAGAACTTGTGCACAACCGTATATCCAGCCTGTTTCTAATATTTTCCATTGTTTTTCCAAAAACAGAATTGTTCATTAATTTGTAGAAATCTTTTTCAAAGTCATTTGTTGACTTTGTTCGCATATTTGTGTTTAGATCAATATAGTACTTGAGCCAATCTGATTGATCAAACTCCAGAACTCTATGGATCTTTTTCAACTTCATACCGAGAGATAGATATTGCTTAAGATTTGCATAGTGTAATACACATTTTTTTCTTTATCATACAGAGTAGTTAAGAGTTTGGGATTTTTTGAACCTTCTGGTATTTTATTCTCTGATGCCAATGACAGGTCTTTGTGGAGATCGTGTTGTTCATGTGGGTATTCCAAATTAACTTCCAATATATAATCTTTTCTAGAATCATCTTGTATTTTTGTTACATCTATATTTGTATTTCTAAACTTAAACTCACCATGGGGTAAATACTGGCTCATAGCCCATCCATATAATGTATTAGCATCCATGTATGTAAGATAAAATATTTCCTTTGTACTATCATAAACATTTATATATTTATTATTTGCTTTAGCATATCGCTTACAACATTGTGAAATTCAACCACGCCATAATCTGTTAATAATTCTAGTTCTATTTTAGTATGTTGGAGTATAGCATCCCACGCTAACCCTGGGGCTGTGAAATACCATGCTGGATCTAGCTTATATGTTTTGAGACACACATCCCTAAAATTTTCCATTATATCGGACAATATCAATACATCAGATTTGTTATAGAGTTCTGAGTACTATTTTAGAGATTTTATGTTGAATTTTTCCCCACACCTTTCTCACAAATTCATAATCTTCATCTGTAATGTCACATTTATAGAGTTTGTTGTAAAATGCATCTTTGGATAGAAGTGATGTCTCACAAAATTTTTCAGCACTATCCATGTAGTCATATGGGTAAACACCTTTTCTTGTAACAAAGTCAAGAAGTCCATTGGAAAAATGCTTACAGGTGTCTTGGAATTGGCTTCTGGAAAGTTTACTAGAGAGTTTATCGATACTACTAGCTATAAATTTAAATGAGTCAATAAATCTAAGATTTACACTTTCACATACATGTTTCGTAAAATAAATATATTTTTCTTTGTTGTTGGGAATTAGATCAATTATATTTTCATCGATTACAAGATCTCTTATGAATAAATGTGTGTCATAACCAGATAGATTGTTTATAAACACTGAGACAAAACATGGGTTTCTATACGATAAGTTACAATCTCTGTGTGCAGCTCCCCTAAATTTCCCCGTAAGATGATCATGATCTCTCACAGAATCACCATTCAAATGCTTTTCACATATATGACAATGGGTAGATGTATCATAAACAATTTGTTCTTTCTGAGTTAGTGGAAGCATTGGTTTTTCATTTGTGCATATATCACTAATAGACTTTGCTTCTTTCATTAGCATTTTAACGAATAAAGTAGATGCATCAGTTCCTTCATAAGTTACTGGTGGTTTATAGTATCCATGTTCCTATTTTACATAGTAACAGAAGCTAATAGGCTCGTGTTTTTGGCATGGTTTCGTGTAGGATTCGTCGGGGTTTGGTTGGCAAGTTTCAATTTTAGTCAACAAACATTTAAAATCAGCATATATCACAAACGGAACATCTCAAAGAATGATTTTTGTTTTTAAATCTTAATATTTCATTTTTTCCTTTAGATGGTAGTTCAACTCTAACACCATCGTGATCTCGGCAGTCTTGTTCGTGATCTTTTAGCTCACTTACAGAGTAGAAATGTTGCAAACATTTATCGCATATATATATATATATATATATATATATATTATATATATATAGTGACCATTATTTGATACTTGTGATGCAATAAGTCTGGAAAGACTTTTTATCCAGCAGTAGTGGTTGTTCTTTTCGTCTTTGATATAGAGTAGGTTAATATGCTTATCCATCTTATTTTTTGTTGTTTTTAATGGGGAGATTATATATTTCTTACCACCATTTTTTTCTTTGTATGCGTATACATTAATATAAATTCCACCTCTTTTCTCAAAGGTTGGTATGCTATCCAATTTCATCAGAAATTCCAAACCCTTAAGTACATCATCAAACTCATGTTCGTAAGCTATGTATTTATTCACTCTTTGGGGGTTTCTTTGTTCTTGATGCAATGCAGATAGAACAGACCACAAAAAACATTTTTGATTATTGTTCTTAACATTAATTACCGCCTGCTTAGCTTTGATTTTTTTTTCTGGAAGATCAACATAAGAACTGCCCTTGAATGGTAAATATTTATTTATTTGCACTTCTAGTTTAAATATTCTTCTGAGTACCCACTGAGATCCCTTTGCTTCGAAAGCCCCCACCTCAGCTATGATTTTCGACATGCTGTTGGCATAATATTCTTCCATATTAGTCGATTTCAGTATAATTTAGTTCTTTGTTTTAAATGAGCTTTCTACGTATTCAATATTCCCACCAATTCCCCTTTTGTACTCGGTGAAGAGTTTCATGTTCACTTTGAGTGATTTTAAATGTTTATTAATTAGTTTCGTGACAGTTTCTTTTAAATTGTTTAGGAAATGATTAATGCCTTTGTGTGTATTCACATTCTTTACAGCATAAGTCTTGATCCTACTTTGAAATGCTGTTTCGATTTCTTCTACACTGAATCTGAGTGTGTACTTATAAATTTTACTTCTCAAGTGACTTCTTATGAGAGATGGTTTGTAAAAGTGATTACAAGTTTCACACTTGACATACTTCTCTTGAGGTTTCTTCTTCTTTCTTTTCAAAAAAAATATCTTTCTTAAATTTATATTCTTTCCAAACATTATCAGTTGTGTTAGCCTTTTTCATTGCCATGGTCGTCATCATATTAGACATCAGTTGATTTTTATTTGTGCTCATTTATTATATAAAATATCTTATTTATTACGTTTTCAAAATTTTTTAGTCACTTTTTACCCGTATTTTTGCAGATGCACTTAAATGCAAAGTTTAACGCAATTTTTTTTCTAAAGACTACGATCTGACCAAACACAACTTTTTGTGTCACTTTTTTTGCATTTGTGCCCAAATCGGCGTCTCTATACTACTAATTTTTGTACACTTTTAAACATTTTTTAAACAATTTTTAGTAACACTTTTGCATTTTTATGTTAAGAGGTCTCCAGGGTCAAGGGAAATGTCACAGGTCAAAGGTTATGCATCAGGGTCAATGACATCCAAGATGCCAGGCAGTGACATAACAACATGGCAGGGGTCGAATACTGTCATCCTGCGCTCTATGCGTTCCAGACTTCCGATTTCCCTACTAGTGCAATAATAACTGCGAAAATTCGCGGATCAACCATGTGATATAAAATTTTCTATTTTTTGGGAAATGTAATGTAAACCAATGAAAGTTTTTTGACTATAAAATTCCTACTAAATCATTGGAAAATTGTTATCATATCCATTCAAATGCCATGGGGGTGAGTTACAAGTGTAGACCATTACGATGGTGGTTGGTTTCACTAGTTGCTACCACGAACATAGTGAGTGAAGGCACAAGGTTACTGTATTGTCTGCTAGAAGCCATATTAACTCTATATTTCTATGCTTAAATTTTTACAAAAACAGGCTTGTTTTACATATCCTTTGCTGGTGATGGGACCGTGAGGGAGGGAGAACTGAAACTTGATCAGCAGGCTCCTCCCTTTTGAATAACTGTGGTTTCAATGGGATACTACTTGCAAGATTTGGAAGAAAATGTTCTGCATTATTAATCTCTTTATGCATTTAAATATAGTTTGTGAGCTCAGAAATTTGCCGAAATACTGTTTTATTTCTCTCAATTATAGGGGCCTACAAATCTGTAAAGTCGTTTTATTGACTAATGGTTAATGAATAACCAATTTACTAAAAGTATATGGTGCAAATAATTTTTTTAAGTTCTAAAGTTTATATTGATGAATACAATACTACAAAACAATTTTTACAAACAATTTTGAAGTATATAAGTTTTTATTCATACATTTTTTTAATAATGAGAAATTAGCATGCCATTATAAAGAAAAGTACGAATAATTATATTTAATAAATAAAACTGCCATTTCTTAATAGTAGTTGTATGAACAAATATAGCTAACATAATTGTAAAAAAAATGCATGTTTATATAAGCATAGCTTTTGTTATCAGTTTATTATTAACGATGATTTAATAATTTTAATTTGAATTTGAATTTTGGTTATAAATTTGGGAAAGTCGTTTTGCTTCTGTTTTGGTGTTATGGTCTAGGGTCTTTTTGCCCTTAACTTAGTAGCCGTGGTTTGTCTGAACTTTAATTGGTATTACCTTCTTTCGATAAATTATTTGTATTAATTTTTCTAGTCATGGTCCTTAATTGGTTTTTACTTGAAGCAGTTTATAATTCGTTTTATTCTTTTTAATTATATGAAAAGTTCGGTGCAGTAACTTTCTGATGTTTAGGATGGGTTTAATTATTTTTAAAATGGTATTTGGGATGTCAGAATGGTTAGGTCCTTTACTCTGCCATATCGGAGTGACTCCTTTAGACTTGCGATCGACAGTTTCAGAGCTGTTACTGGAACTGTTTGCCTTGAGTGCAGAGTTAAGTCAGCTACTGCACTCTTGGTAATCGTGTAACTGTTTTCTACTTGGTGTTTTCGAAACTGCACAGGGAAAGTCGTAGTCATCATTATCCCGAGTTTGTGTCGTACTGCAGTGGTTAAGAACTGTTTTCGAGCTGCACATGTGCCGAAAAGTTCCTGGAGTGATTAGCCAATGTCGACTTTTCAAGTCGACAACTGTGTGTTTGTCGGCCTCAGCAGGGGATAGGGGAGGAGTAGTGCTGAGGGCCGCGAACAGAGTCTTGACAGCTAAGGGTACAAGGGAGTGGCCTCGTGCTGAGCTTTTGTTTGTGGATGGCTGCACGTGTCCTGTCCTAGAAGGACCATGGTTGGCTGGAAGACCGGATGACATGTGCGGTGACGCGAGGCACTGTTTTGTGGTTGGAGACCAGCTGTGGAGGGAGGCCGGTTTTTAAACAGAAATAGTGTAGGTAGTTGTGACACGCGGACAGTCAGTCAGATGGGGAGAGTCGGTCAGTAAGTAGTTTTCGAGATGAGTGAGAAGTCGCAGTGGAGAATTCGGAGCAGACCTGGAGGAGCCTGGAGGACCAGACCATCATGTAGACAATAAAAATAGAAGTAATCTTGAACAAGTAGTTATAGTTTAACTCGTAGGGGTACCAGTTAGGCGGCATTGTGTGTAAATTTAGTTTTAATAACAGTAAGGTCTAAAAGCATATAAGCCTAAGGATAATTTCTGGAGAGGAGGACTGAAGAGTTTTTCTTTTTAGTAGTGTTTTATTTTTAATGTCGACGCCGACGAGAGAGAGAGAGAGAGAGAGAGGGAGAGGGAGAGAGAGAGAGAGCGAGAGAGAGAGAGGGAGAGGGAGGAGAGGAGAGAGAGAGAGAGAGAGAGAGAGAGAGAGAGAGAGAGAGAGAGAGAGAGAGAGAGAGAGAGAGAGTTACAATTGAGTTGGTAGGTCAGGCAGTTGTTATCAATAATGACCGTAAAACAGTATCTAGAATTTATTTTATTTTTGTGAATAGACATCTTCTTCTCATCGTAAATTTTTGTCCAGTTGCCATAACATAGAGGACAAAGAAAAACTTATGACGGCAAAATGTAAGAACAGATTGTGAAATAGCTGTTTACCGTGACGGTAATAAAATGACTAAGTTCTATAACACACGTGACCCAGTATGATAAATGTGAATGACCAAGAAAGCGAAATGAGTTAAAGTTAAGATGTTTTTAAATGGTTAATTATATTAAAATTATAATGAGTTCAAGGCCATCCATGATTTATAGTAAGCATGAATTTATCATAAGTTTACTTGAACAGACCAAAGTTACTGTAACGTTGTTAATGTTTGTTATTTAACTAAATTATTGATTTGGCCGAATGAAATAATGAATGCTTTGGTTTAAATACAAGTCAAAAGTGTTAATAACACATTTGTTCGTTTCTCATATTAAACTGAGGAATTGATATGCAATTATGTTCGTACTTTAAATTTTTATTTACAAGAATGGCATCAGTTTGATTACAAAATAAACTACTTTTTATCTAAATTCCTTCCATTTTTATACCAAAGTGTACTAAAAAGGTACTTTTGTTTACTTACCTCGTGTAAAATTTTATTTTTGTATAAATTTTATTTATTGGTTATTTAAATAAAATTGTAACATCTCTTTAAAAACACCATCTTTTATTTCTAAACAGTTAATTCCACCATACCTTTTTATAAATCTGGTTAATGTGGAAAAAAACTATATTATTAATTATTTTTTTTAACTAACCTAACTTTACATTAAATTAATTCGTTATCAAGCCAGTGGTTACCTGTCTAAGATCGCTCACTACCTCTTGCAGGGCGTATAAATGTGTTTAACCCTTAATAAAGGTTTACAAACAGAAATTATGGTTTTTGGTTTGAAAGTTTTATGCTTCAAGGCCGCCCTAGTTGTACAAGTGCCTTGTGGTGGAACACCCTTAGCAGTTGAAACAGATCCATAGAATTTGATACACACCCCAACCAGCAGTTGAAACAGATGATAATGCAGATAGTTTTAGAGATGGTTAGGGAGGAGCTGTAGGATGGTGATCTTCGATTTTATGAAGTGTTTAGTAGACGATACTGTGCAGCTCAAGAGTAGCTGAGGTGTACAGGTACTCGTAGAGTTGAGGGAGAGTGCCTCAATTTAAAATGTTTACCCTTAGGGAGAGAGTTTAGGGGTTTAGAATTTTTTTTTAAGTCATAGAGTTTTCCCTACATCTCCATCCGCTATGAGTTTACGAGTTATGGTGCTGGTTAAGTTATTTTAGTTTTTGAACGAGTTGTTTAACAATGAACTAAAGAATAAATAAATACAAATTCAAGATAGAATGATCGACCGATTACTTAAGATAGAAATATTAATAAATAACTAATAAGTAGGTAAAGATTTATCCCCCACCCCTTCTCTAACCTTCTCCTACTCCCATTTACATAATTTTCCCTTTTCCTCTTTTTCCGTTCTTCTTATCTCCTTACCCCCTCCCCCGTGTTTTACTCCTTTTTCTCCTTCCCTTTTTCCCAGCTTTTTCACAATATTATTTAAGTTAAATGCGAGTGCCATCGCCTATCATTATCCGACCGGCATATACAAATTACTCATACAACTTATGTTTGTTACAGTGGAAGTGAAGTTGAGAAATTTGGGCCGCTCTTAAAAGCGACGTCTTGAGAGTCGAACAGTGGGATTATAAACAGTCGTTTAAAATGGAGTAGTGTAAGCTCACTGGTAACTGATCAGTAAGCTACATAAGTTTTTGTATAGAAAGGATATATCAAAAATAGATAATGACACATTTCGGAACGAACGAATTCTTTCAAATTAAACATTCGTTGCAAACCGATTAAAATTTTCCACTTATTACCATAAAAGGAACTATGTTCCCACCATAGATGTGTTAAAGACTCCGCCTTTGCTCTTTGGTGCTCTACGGCGCATTTTATTTCGTGTGTCTGTAACAAACCACAGTTGGCTGTTGAATTTTGGGGGCAACGTCACCAACTAAAAAACTACTTTCGGGCAGGAAATAATTGGTGCTCCACTTTTTTTTTTTTTCGGAAATGTAATGTTCTCCTGCATTTATTTCACTGGGTTCTAGTTTTTGGTTAGACATGCACATTTATACTGCCACTTTGTGATTAATTCAAAATGTCAATATTTCTTTATGAGGTGTAGTTAGGAATGAAATACATATTTTACCTCATGTAATAAGTAGTAGGATTTGGGACATTGACGTGCAAGTGCTGGGGCGTTGGCGCAGGAGCCGAAGAGTCGCCATGTTGTTACATCACCCGACCACCACCTTGGATGTCATTGACCTTTTACCTCTGCCCATGACCTTTGATCCCCAAAAAAACACTAAAAAATAAACCCAGAAAAAATCCCAAAAATCCCAACAAAATTCCTAAAGATTCTTAAAATTCTAAAAAAATTCCAAAAAAACTTTTATTAAAAATTATTAAAAGGATAATCAGAAATGACCCATTTTCCCCTTAAAAATGACAGAAGACTCTCTTGTGCAGAAAGAAGCCCTTGAAATCCAATTTTAAACTAATTTAAGTAAGTTGAGGGTCTTCCTCAAGACCTATAGAGCAGTGGTGGCCATATATGTTTTATAGGCATACCCTATGCCAAATCGATACAAGGGATACATGATACGAGTCAGATCTGAGCATAAGCAATCATGCATCCATATTGTATGCAGATGACCTTTGACCTTGACCTTTGACATTGAAAATTCGAAACCTAAACAATTTTTTTTAAATTCAAAAATAAAAAAAAAAGTTCCAAAACATCCCCAGAAATCATCCTTACCATTTTATTATTAAAATTTACTAGAACACATAAAAAAATTATTCAAAATTGAAATTTTTTTTTCAAACACATTTCCGAAGGTTTCGCCAGCACCATGCCCTGCAGATAACTGACTCCCTCACCAACACTACCCTCACCTATACTCATTCCGCAATATCTCGATTTTTCGATCGTCCTTTGTTTATACATCACTGGAGGCCACCATCTTGGGAGGCGACCGCCATCTTGGTAGGCAATACCCATCCGCCATATTGGAAGCCAGCAACCATGATCCTGACTCCATAACCTTGAATGATACTGAAAATAAAAACTCGAAAAATCCATAAACATCAGCAAGCTTAATACAAAATGGACTACTACCGCCACATTAGATGCATACTACCCTGACCTTAAACCCATGACCTTGGATGACCTTGAAAACCACAACAACCATGATGAAAATACATA
Source organism: Dryococelus australis (assembly GCA_029891345.1). Lineage (NCBI taxonomy): Eukaryota > Metazoa > Arthropoda > Insecta > Phasmatodea > Phasmatidae > Dryococelus > Dryococelus australis. Next base: position 62,146,987 of record CM056999.1, read on the forward strand.
CAAGTCAGCAAGCACAATTCATTACAGACTACTACCATCATATTGGATGCAGACCACCTTTACCTTGAATCCATGACCTTGAAAACAAAAACTCGAGAATAAAATCGTAAAAGTAAGAACGCTGGAGGGAATGTGAGCTGTCAGCCCTTATATTTATAGACATAAAAAGACTTCTAAATGTCCACCCTATTTAAAACATATGTTTTCATTCAGCAGTATACCTACGAGCATGATGCGAGAATTTGATGACATGCATGATTTATTAAATATATATTTGTCATTCAAATTTAAAACTTTTCAATTTTAGAAACTTCTTTATCTAATTATATAATTGTACATATATTAAAATATACTATATACAATAATTATTTTTAACAAAATTAATTTTATTTCTCTGCCTTTTAAATTTTAATTATATTCTGACAAATTAAGAAAACATGAAATAAAACACTATTTTATCCACAGGCATATTTTTATTTAATGAATTTATTATGGTCGTTAACACCCTAAAAATAATTATAACCTTCTTTAAACTGTCTAAATAAACTGTAACTATGGCTGATCTGCTTACCGCACCTGTCACACAAATATGGCATGCAAAAGAGATTTTCAGCACAATTAAATGCTTGTGTTGCCAAGCATTGCTGCTGCCCATGAATGTCTTTTCACAGAAACGGCACTTATAATATCGGAATGGTTCAGCAGAGGTGGTTTACCATACAGATGCTGCTGGAACAGCGGTCAATGGTCCAGTTGGCGATGCCGAAGGAGCTGCTGTAGGTAGCCCGCCAATATAAGTCAATGGGGCTGTCGACGTCATGCCTGAAGTCGTCGATGGCTGCACTGCTGTAGGTGACCCACCAGAAGAAGTCTCTGGTGCTGTTGGCACCATGCCTGAAGAAGTCGATGGTACGGATGGTACCACTCCGGAATAATTCGATGGCACTTCTGTAGCTACCATTAGCTCTGGAGTACAAGTAGATATCGCAGATGAAAATAAGACTTTGATGTGAAGAGTCACAAGCTAGCCTAGACGATCCACTTTTCACGGGAGCTGCTTTCAACTGACATCACTACTACTTATAATATATGCATAAGCAAGCCCTATGACGTTAGATCGACATTGAACCAATCAAATTGCATCATTAATACATTGTGCAATCACCAACCAGCCAATCACTGACCAGTCAATCACCTACTACCACCAGCATCTTGACCCTACATGACCCCTAATGATACATTGATCAATTACCCATTGACATAATAACCCATTGACCCATTGAACCTTGATCCACGACCCATTGACCCATTGACCCACAATCCCTGATTATAGTGCTGACCCCTAATGACCCTAAAACATCCCTAAATGACCCCCAATGACCCAAAATGACCTCTGATTGCAGAGGAGGAGGAGGCAGACGAGGAGGCAATTCCGATTGTTGTTGCAGAGAATCATTGCTCAAAGTTTTAGAATGTCCCTTCAAAATATCACTCCGTGTAAACTGCCTCTGGCAGAAATCACCACTGACACGTCATTCTTGAAGTTTTCATTCATCAGGTTTTCGTACGGACTGCCCTCTCATGTCGACAAGTAGCAAATAGACTGTAGGTAATTGCAATGAAGTTTGTTGCATATGGTAAGTTGCATAATGTTCCGACATTGATAATTTGCAATTTTGCAGGGATGATCATTGGGATAAGGGGGTATGATACATGTAAGTTTGTATTAGTTGGTAGTAGCAGGTGATGCAGTGTGTGATGTTTCCTGGTAGGTGCCAGGCATCGCTCGATAAGGCAGTGCCATAAAATTCTTCTAGAGCACACTCTGTTCATCTCTGGATAATGGGCCGTTCACCCAGGACATAATTTATCTGTATTGGTTGTGAAGAATCTCCTCATAGTTATTCTGTGGAAGCGCTTCCCCTTTCCAGTCCTGGGGCAAGGTCCCATTCACTGTTTCGAAAGGATTTTGTGGGGCCCATGGCTGTTGTTGTTGCCTGCCATATGTCCTCATTGCTTTAAACTAATCACCCACGACACAGAGCTGTACAAAACGATATGTTTCTTTTGTCAGACCAGGTCAGGAAATATGTTCACTCATGTTTCGCGTTGTATGGTCGCACCCTGACTGCCCAACCACATTGCTACTGTGCGAATAGGCTAGTTCTCCTTCCCTTGCACACGTGGGGACAAACAGTCGCCATTTAGCACAGTCAGTTGGCAAACATGTCTCGAACCGCTCATCTATGATGTGCCAATTTTCGACACTTTATTGCATTCATGCATTTTTTTTTAAGGAATGTGCATCCCTGTTGCACATGTTCCACTTCGCAGTAAAGTTAGAGAATGAGCACATCATTATTTCCTGCGCCAAGTTGCTGCACACTGATTTTTTGGAACACCTTCTACATAGCCGGGGGCAGTATGTCATCCTACTCTGTGCCGTCCTTGACAATGACATTAGCGATAGATGCGCACGAGGGTGCATCTGCCAGCTGGTTCTGTTTTCCTGGCACATGTTCAACAACAAAGTCTTATGCTTGCAATAGTAAGGCTCACCATGTCAACTTGCTACGCACTTCGCGCATACTGTGGAGCCATTTTAACACCTGTTATCAGTAAGGAGGGTGAACCATCTATACTATAGGTACACTCTGTAATTCTTTATGTCCCACACAACACCTAGGCACTCGCGCTCATTAACAACGTAGCAATGCTCTGTCATGCCAAGTTTAGATCTAGCGAAATCGATGACCTGACGACTTACAGTGTCGTCATACTGATAAAGGACTACTCCAGGTCTTCTTGACTTGTGTCTGTTTGCAGGCACAAATGTCTGCTTGCTTCATACCTACCAATTTTTCTTTAATTTCTCGAATGATTTTTCAGCATCACTGGTCCACTGAAAATGATTTTGTGGTGATAGAAAGTCCATCATTGGTGCTGTTATCACTGCAAAATTTTGAATGTTCTCCCAGTCAATTAATCAACCCAAAAATGTTCGTAATTGTGTGCAGTGGTGAATAGTCCGCTATTAAGTGGCGTTGTTCCAGGTTTCGCTAGTTTCCCGTTTCATCCACTTCATGTCCCAGTAAATCGAGGCTAGTTTTCCCCATGTGGCATGCTCCCGTTGCATAATTTAGCCCGTTTATTACCAGTCGTTCCAACAAGACAGACAGGTGTTTATTATGCTCTTCCCAGCCAGTCGACCACACAATTACATCGTTTAGGTACACAAGTGTATACTCTCCAATGAAGTCGTCCAGTATTCCGACCATCATCGACTGGAAAGTAGCAGGACTCATTTAAATCCAAATGGCAATGCACAAATTTGAATCTGTTGTCCATCGTGAGCCGTAAAAGCTGTTTTTTCAAGGTCCACTAATTTTAACTTTTAAAGTCCAGTGACGTAAGGACTTTGTTTCGGCCAAGTGAACTAAGCACGTCTTTCACACTAATGTATGGAAGGAATGCACTGCGTGTCACGTGATTTAGCAAACTGAAGTCCACACTGAACTTTCAGGTACCATCTTTCTTTGGCGTTAATGTTATTGCCGAGTTGTATTGGCTATTTTCTGGCTTAATTATACCTTCTCCCAACATTTCCTGGATCTACTGATGTATTAGTTTTGCCTGGTGTGGCAAATACTTCCACAGCAGAGTGTGGAAAGGGCCTTCTTTTTCCAATGGGATATCATGATCTGCCATGGTAGTTTGACACAATGTATCATGGGAGGTGAAAACATCCCGATGTTGTCCAACAGTCGTTGGAAGGTGGCCTGATGCTTTGGTGGTATGTCATCAATATACCTGAGGAGAATGGAGATGGCACTATCTTCCAGGCGACATTCTAAATTGTAGACTGTACACTGCTCTTTAGCACCTTAGTGAATTCTACGTGCCGCGGGTTCTACTATCGTATTCTGTTCTGCCAACCACATTATACCAAGAATGAAATCTTCCCTAATGTCCGGCGAAATTATGGCAGTGGTGGTTGTTTCAATATCCTGCACACACACAGTGACTACTGCTTCCCCTATTGCTTTACAGCTATGCAGATTCGTGGCTAGCCTAATTACATGATTAGTAGACACAACATCAGTTTCACTCACAAAGTGCAGCTGGATGAAGTCGTGAGAGGCCACTGTATCAATAAATGCATTACAATTATGGCCATTTACTGTGGCAATAATATGAATAAATCTTGCCATTGTGCTACTTAACTAGTCGGTAAGGCTTTGTTGTGGTGTCAATCATTGTTGTTTACATTGCTGCGGGACTGAGGTTTCAGGAGCGTCCGGCTCCTCATCTCCGCTACCTCTTTCCCTGCTGCTCATTGTTGTTGTTTTGCAATCACTTCAAATGTGCGTTGTTGTGGCATTGATTATGCCAGTGGAAGACTTCTGCTTCACAATACTGACATGCATGTGGCAGTGGTTGGCTTTTATCCCACTTTGCACTTGCACTTGCATTTCCTACACTTTTCATGTCGCGATTTTCCTTAGACGGAATTTGGTCACATTTTATATGATTATATGTTCTTGGATGATTTTGGTGAGTTTTGTTCCAGTATTGTCCGAAAGATATCTGCTTTTGACTATGTTATTCAGTGCTTGGTTCTTTCCACCTTCCTTTTGATTGCTCATGGCGCCATCATGCAGGACCTGGATCATGGCACAGTGGTCACGGATTTCATTCTAAGATGATGGCGGCTTGCATAAGTTCCTCCAATGTCCTGTTGATGAGTGGAATTAAAGCAGAATTGTATTCTGGGTGAGCTGATTCCTCCACGACCTCAAGCACTTCACATTATGGCAGATGTGGGTGAAACTGCTGCACCAAGTGTGTTTTGCATGTTATGAATGCAGTCAAGGACTCATTGACTTGTTACTCTTCTATTGTCAGCTTGCTTTGAGCTTGGAGCGAAGTGAACATGCCACCAAAACGGCACTTAAAAGACTGGAGAAATTCTCCCCACGTAGCCCATAGTAATTAAGTAAACTTCACAAAGAACAGGCTTCGCCTTAGAGTTGCTCTCCGACGCAATTTGCCGACTCTTGCTCACAAATGCTATATCTGTTATGCCTCGATGTGCAATCGTTCACGAATGCAGTCGTATCCCTTGTACATGTGGTGGAAAATGTTGGCAAATTCTGGAATTTTGCCGGGTCTTCATTGCAGTCGACCACGGTGGTTATGTTGTTGTGATGGGTACAATGGTTTCATTTCCCCTTCTGTTCTCTTGTAGTTATTTGCTGACAGGCAGTGTTACAAAATTGCTCGTCATGTATGGTGTCATGGTCTCTATGGACAGGTATGGTATGGGAATAGTTGTTATAATTGGTTGTAATAGTGGTGTAGGATAGAGTGTAGGTATCTTTGGGTAATATGGAGTGGTGGCAGAAACGAAACAGAAGTTGCAGTTGCATTGGGATGCAATGGCACGGATTGGGTGGGTGGTGCCTGTTTGTTTACACTAGCCATGTGTATGCTATAGGCATGTGACAGTTGTGTGGTTGTTGTTGACCACCGCTGCACATTCTTGACATATGGATTCCTCTTGCTCATTGCTGTTTGCACACCTTGCATGTGTCTTGATGCCACAATTTTGGCAATGCCTATTGTAGTTGCTCATCTCCCATTGAAAGTCCTTGTTGCTATCTGCACTGACTTACAGTTCACACACTGTCAAGAAATCTTCCACAATCTTGCATATATTTTGTATGCCCTCTCTGACATTACAATGTTGGCACCTAAATTTTAGCCCCATCTTGGTAACGAGTTCGGCTTTGGTTAAGCATTCCCGATGATATAACATGTGGCATTGCTTGCATTTGAGTGTGGTGGCCCCTTGGACAGCACATAATAAATTACTGCATCAGTTAGGCAATTGATAATTTGGAAACGGTGGCATTTATATTATTATGGTGTCTGAATTTTGAATGGCTTGTTCCTGATGTGATTTCCCATATCACTGTCTCTGTCCTTTTCACAGTTGTTTGTGGCATGGTTGTGCGATGAGCTGGACTTACAGCTGCAATGGCAGTACGAAGTGACAAATTCATATTTGCTATCCTGTCCTGTGGGATGGGACATAATCACTGAAGACACAAAGGTGCCATTGTACCTATCTACGTCTAGCCAGCCATTGTTTACCAACAGAAAACCATGTGTGCAGGTAACTGTTGATGCGCGGGCAGATGCATGGTATTGGAGGGGAGGGAACAGTTTCCTCTCTCGCTACAGATCCCCTATATTCAGACCAAAGGGACAATGACAGGCTGGCACAAGAGCATGGAGGAGGAGTGAGACTAGCTCACATGATCATGCTCGCAGCGATCGATGCTCTGCTCAGTGGGACAGTGTGAAAGGAGGGAGGGGACACTGATGCGTGCCCGCTCCTTTGTCTGCCTGTTGGGCAGTGGGTGGTTGATGTCACACCACCATCCCAAGATGGCCATTTTCTTTCATGTACCCTCCCTTTCCGAAACAATGGCAGCTGACCTGTTGTTCTGGCCTACTTTTCTGGTCAGATCACGTGGCACGTTTTATGGCATCCTGGTGGCATCCTTGATAGATTCTGAAGCACTTGTCAAGGATTAGCATGAAGGAAAAATATGCCACATGGAAGGGCGACAAATTGACATCAGTCAAATTGTATGAAGGATTAGGCCACACAGGTGGGCACCAATTTGACACAGTGTGGTTGGACGAATGGGTTCGAGGTGTGTTTGGAGGGGCAGAAAGTTTGCAGGTTACAATGTGATGATGATGATGTTTCTCGATAGGTGCCAGGGATCTCTCATTAAGGTGGTGCCATGAAGTTCTTGGAGAGCAGACTATTGATCTCTGAGTCAAGGACCATTTACCCAGGATGTAATTCCCCTGTAGTGGTTATGAAGAATCGTATTGTAGTTATGCTGTAGAATATTTGTGTCCTACACTGTAAACCTCTTAGAATATGCTACACAATGTAGTTGCTTGAAACTTATTTATACACATATCAAAAGTTGTTAAATTGTAACCTATCGGCTGTTTACATGCCTTGAATAATGTAATTATTCACACACAATGAAACGAGTAAAATTACACAAACACTTGCAAAGTACATGACACTGAAATGGGGTTATAAGGTCCCATGTCCTGAAATGCCTCGTGGCTACACATGTAAATGAAATGCTCGGAGTTCATTCGACACATTTATTTAGTGCACTTGCTAACACTTATCTACTGGAAGTAACTTTATATAAGGGCTGGGCACATCCCACTGGAAAAGGATACAAAATAAAAGATGCACAAAACCATTAAAATGATTAAGTTTAAATAGTTATATCCCCTGGGTAATGCAAAACCACAGGGGAGGAGGGCAGATGTCTCTGGCAGCAGAAAAAGACTGAAAAAAATGTTTCCAGTATATACCTACACTAAAGCAGTTAAAATTGGTTGGTGAGCAAAAGTTGCTGGCCGCCGGAGCATTACGAGTAACGTGGCCATGCCCTTACGTGTCTTGGATGCTACTGATTGTTCTGGCTTGGTGCCTGTACCTGTCGGGTGGTGTTAACTTGCCAAGCGGGAACTACTTTCTGTGACACTTGCTGAATACATTTTTAAACACACCTTAACTTGCTTACCTGCCGATTCAAAGATGTTCAAATTACCGTGCAATATTACATGACACAGAAATTACCTACACTTGCATTATAATGGAATGTAGTGGGGTTGAAACATGTGGTTTAGAAAACAGTTAACATAAACAGTAAACTCTCTGAAAAACAGCACTTCATAAAAGGCTTTATTAGGACATCTGTGTGGTCTCTTTTACTTAGGATTTATATCGGCCATGGCCATTAATCTCTTTTACCAGTAGCCCTACTTTCAGTCTGTACTCACTAATTCTGGGGGCACTACTTTGCACTACTAGGAAACGAGTGTCCATGCACTCTCTGTGTTGCACGATTGCACTGGCATGCAGGTAGATAACACCATAACACACAACACTCGTATTGCGCTGATGCTGGTTTTGTTGTCTTGTGCACGACCGGGCAAACTGTCTTATGGGGCAAGGGATGTGAGCACATGTTACAAGTAACAGGCAGGAAATGTAGTGAAGTTTGGAGAAGTGATTGAACTGGGTCACAGTTTACACCTGAAAACTATCCATGCATAATGCATACTGTTAATTCATTGTTCAGTCCACCGACATGGTAATTTGTTTTCATCTCTTTTGCTTAATTGTACTATTTTGGTTCGAAACTCGATCCTAGATAGGATGTAAGATTTTCACATAAAACTGTTGCACCCTCTTCTAACATCTTTGGTCGCACCATTCCAGTTCAAGCTTCCTACCAAAGATGTTAGAAGAGGGTGTAACAGTTTTCTGTGAAAACCTTACATCCGATCTAGGGTGGAGTTTCGAACCACGATGGTGCAACTTTTAATTAGTATAGTATGTCACGCGACTTCGGAACATAACAGGTGTACTTTTTGTTGCCTAAGTACCATATTCAGCCAAGTTATTTGGTGGTTGTTTATTGTATGCTTTTATTCTTCAAAAATGGCTGGGATTTGGGCAATGATTACGAGACCTTTATCGTTTATTTCAATCTGTTACTTCATAATCTGACACTAGAAAAGTGATCAACTGCCAGGGACACGTATTCTTCACAATCAGGGTTGTAGCGTCAATTTTTGTCATGCCATATTTTGATGACATCATGTTTTAATGATGGCGACAGGTGTTACACACATATCAGTTTTGTCCATTAACTGAATATCCAGAGGCTTCCGGTTCAATTGTAAATCCTTTTTGTAAAATGTGAAATGGCGTGGTCTTTCGGTACTTCAATGGGGTGTACTGCCCTTGCGAAGTACTTATAGATTTTATTTTATTTAAGATTGAATTATATTGTCGTGAAGAATACATGGGTAGTGTTGGTACCTGTATTTAAGTATTATTCTATATCTACAAACTTTTCAAAATATTTTTGTAGATAGCATTAAGTTGAAGATTACCAATGAATCTTTCATCTTTGCTAAATTCAATAAATTAAAATAATATTTCTTATTATTTAAAAAAAGGGCCAATATCAAACACAAATTCTATTCCTTTAATTTTTTGAACATCAGTTTTTTTTAGGCTGTTTGTTTCGTAATGTTTGTAATTCTTTCCTCATTAATGAATTAACTGTAAGAGATCGATCTCATGAAAACATGTAATTGTTATTATTTGAATTCACTTATTTGACATTTTGACTGTCATATCGCTGTTGTATTTGTAGTGGCATCTGGCGGCAAAATGGAGAAGCAGTTTTCTTCCTGTTGGTCGAAGGTCAGTGGCACGATTGCTTGAGATGTTCAAAATGAAGTTCAATAATTGTATTATTTGTAAAGATTACGGAGACGAATATGGATGAGTTGCAGGTGATAGCAGCTTACCTACAAGTTGGATTATGAATGTGTACCGGGATGTATTGGTGGTAAGTGACTGCGATACTCTGCTTCATTGTGCCTGTTTTCGTGTATACAAATACGTCGATTTAATTTATCGTTTAGTAGTTTGATTTATTAATGTGTGCCCTATTTTTTTTTTTATCAGTGCTGCTGGTGGTTTGTTGATATTATGCACTCGTGTGGAATACTGCCTTTGATTGGACTAGTCCAAGTGTTGAGGCTTGACACTTCATCATCTGCAGTTGTTGACGGCTGTCAATGTTGGTAAACAGCCTAATTTATACTCCTATTGGACATATGCCTACGTGACAATTGGGGGCGTACCCATTATTCTGTAACTATGTCATAACTAAACATTGTTGAACAGTTGAAAATATTTATTATTGGTTGTAAATAAACATGGCCTTAAAATCATGTAGACCCGTGTGTGTAACAGTGAGAATCTAGCCGAGTGCTTGTCCATGTTACACTTTCACAGAATTTTAGATGTGTTCTAAGGATTTAAACGTTTAGTGGCGAAAATCTTATTTCATTAAAAGTCTGTGGTATTATGTGTGAAATGCTCTGATGAAGTTTTTTTTTATGCTATTCTTTCAAAGTTGCTATAGTTGTGATATGAAGATTGACATATTTGTGTTGGACGTAATACAATCCTTTAGTGTTGGTTTTTTTTCTCGAATTTTAAATAAAGGTAGGCTACACTAAATCATTAGCAAAAAAAATTTATATATGCGGAAGAATGATAATATTTAAAAAATGTATTTCTAGCCATCGTTAAATTGATGTAGGTACAAGTTCACCATAATCCTACTTATTCACATATAGTATGTAATGGTGTTTGATGTTTCTCTGAAATAATATTTCGTAAAGTTTTGTTAAACTTAGTGCAGTTGTGTCTGGAACTTCTCTTAAGACCAGGCTGTGGTTTCCAGCTTCCACTTGAAGTGTTGTACAGTTAGGCCTACTTTTTTCTGTTGTGTGACATATTAGGCCTCCTATGTGAGAACTGAATGCATGATTATGATGTGGGAGTTAACATTGTGTAACTTAGGCGAAATCTTGTTCACATTCAGGTTTAATTACAAGCTATTGTTTAACTGGCTTTGTTTGTATATACGGTAGGTGTCTGCCCGGCGCTCACCATTTTCTTTTTCTGGCATTTTACGCGAAAATGGAGAGGAAGGTGGGAACATGCTTAGGGGGAATCAATAGTTTCCCTTGGGGGAGGGGCTAATTAGGGTACATAGCAGGCCCCCTCCCCTCTACTTCCGTGGACGATTGGGTTTTTGTGCCCGAAATTAAGGTACAATTTTATGCGAAAACTGTGATGAGAGAGGATTATTGTAGGACCCGATACCATGTTGTTTAAATGCATGTTATGGTGTCACCAAGATGGCATTGATGACTTCATGTTATTTTTTCTTATATTTCCCAATCCCTTATCAATGACAATCTAATGGGGCATCCACGGAAAAGTTGGGGTTTTCAGGCGGGGACACTTTCAGCATTTAAAGACATTGGTATCATGAAGTACACTAGAGCCCATCCGCTCTAGTGTACGACCTGACCACCAAATGTGGTATCGGGTCTTACACATTTTATTGTTGTTCATCCACAACTTGTTTATCACAGGTTATGTTTAAATTAATTACTGAAATGGGTGCATATTTCAATCACTTGTAAATGATTATTTCCTCACACAATTGTATTTCCCAATTAATTTAACACAATTTCTACTATATTATACGTTTCACTGTATCAAATACCTTCTAAACATACTATCCCTATCCTAACAGGACTTACTTACAACGTAATTCTGCATGTCACTGCAAACATCAAACCTATCCAATTATTAATTACAAATGGGAAAGACTAGGAACAGACTGCAGAATCCTGACCTAACATTACCTACCTCCAACACGGTAAAATACACCAGATACACACATTACTATCTTAACATTTTAACACTACCTCTACCAAACTCATCCATTTTCCATCAACATGTAATGTCACACTCATAATCATTATTCCACAATGCTCACTTCGTTTGCACTACGGTATGTATATAATTATACGTCGTACACGGTACCATTATTCGCCACATTTTTTATATTAACTCTGTACACATTTCTATACCACTTCACTTTATATAAAGCGGCTGACCTCCTGTGGCACAGTTGGTTGGTGTGCCACTAATTTGGGGTTTTGGATGCTCTGAGTTTGAATTCCGGGTGAGGCATGGGTGTTAATTTAAGTCAGGTTATAAATTAGTCTGTAAGCCATCTCCAGCTAAGCTTTCAAGCATAAAACCGGGGGACTTTAAAAAGCCCTTTACGCTACAATATATAAAGCATACTAGAGATGGTAGGCATGCGACAAATGACCAAGAAAAATTGGAGATGCTGTAAGGACAGTACTTGTCAAGGTTTGAGGCAAAGGAGGATTGGAATAGGGGGGCAAACAGTGTTCGGGAGGTGTTTAGTGAGTTTAAGATGAGGGAGTGGGAGATAGAAAAGGTAATTAGGGGTTTGGAGAGCATTAAGGCAGGGGGACCAATTGGGATAGCAAATGCAGCACTAAAGTTTGGTGGCAGGGAGTTGGCGAAATATTTAGAAGTGCTGTTTAAAAAGTCCTTAGGTGAGGGTACGTTACCACAAGATTGGAAGGATGCTATGGTGGTACCTATACACAAACAGGGAGAGGATAGGGGGAGGCCTGGCAACTACAGACCGGTGAGTCTCACATCAAGTACGAGAAAAGTAATGGAGATGCTGGTGGTGCAATATGTGGTTAGGGTTATGAACAATAGGAATTAGTTGGAGGAGACCAAGCATGGTTTCATGACGGGATACTTATGTGAGACTCAGCTGGCTGGGTTATTAGAGGATCTGGTGCAGGTAGTTGATGAGGGGGAAAAAGGTGGATGCCTGCTTCATAGATTTTGAGAAGGCATTCGATAAGGTGCCCCATGGAACATTGATGAGGAAAGTGGAGGCGCTGATACCAGACAGGAGGGTAATGGAATGGATAGGGAATTTTCTCAGGGGCGAAGGCAGAGGGTGAAAGTGGGGGAGGCAATATCGGAGGAACTGGAGGTTACGTCAGGGGTACCACAGGGAAGTGTGCTGGGTCCTTTGTTATTTACCATAATGGTAAATGACATGGGTTTGGGGATTAGAGGAAAAATCAGATTGTTTGCAGATGATTGTGTTGTATATGCTGAGGTGGGAGAGGGGGGCTGAAATTTGCAGGCGGACATTGATAAGATATGGTTGTGGACCAGAAAAAATTAAATGAAGATAAATGTAAGAAAAACTAAGGTAGTGAGGTTCACAAGGAAGAAGACGATAAGCAGGGACATGTACAGGTGGGAGGGATAAGCGATAGAAGAAGCAGCAGAATATAAGTATCTAGGGATTGTACTGTAGGGAGACCTCAGATGGAAAACACAGGTAGAGAGGGTGGCTGTAAAGGGAAGAAGGGCTCTGAGTATGCTGGGAAGGGTGCTGAATGGAGTCAGCTGTGAGTTGAAGGAGAAGGCGTATGGCACAATGGTACGGCCAATGTTAGAATATGCTGCAGCAGTATGGGACCTGCATGTGGAGGTGAAGGTGCGAGAACTGGAAAAGGTGCAGAGAAAGGCAGCAAGATGGATGAAGGGTAGGTGGAGAAAGCAGGGGTCAGATGAAAGAAATGGTGTGGAGCTTATTGAAGGACAGGAGGAAAGTTGAACTGTTAGATAGGATGTACAGGGTGGTGAATGAAGAGGGAGGACGGGGAGGGCTACACTGCAAGCTAAGTAAGGGGGTGTTTAGAGGAAGAGGAAACAACAGTGAGAAGCTTCAGAGGGTGTGGAGGAGAACGGAGCGGGGTAGGCAGTCCATGCTTGTGAGGTCTGTGAGGGAGTGGAATGTGGTGAGGGAGGAATTGGTATCTGTGTGAGAGGGGTTGGTAAATTCAGGGAGGGAGTGGAAAAGGAGTTGGTTAGGTGAAGGAGAGTTGAGAGAGCTCGCCACCGGGCGGTAGCCTAATTGCGAGTGTATGTATATGTATGCAAAGCATTTTAGCACTGTATGTGTCACATATCAATTTTACGACTCACTGATGCATAATAAAACTGACTCTAAAGGCTCTGAACACGTAATAACAAGGACATTATAAGAGACAGATGTACAACCCACGAAAACAATATTTCTCAGCTGTTGTAAATTACTGCTTTACTCGTTGCTACTATACCAACCTGTTCTACTACAAGGCCAAGATCCTGACGTTAATAACGATGTCACAGTTATAAACAAATCTCTGGTATCGAGAAGTACAAGAGACCTTATAAAAATGTCGTACAGATAAGAATTTCAGTTTAAGGAAAATTTGTATTAATTATTAAAGTAAGAAATGCAATTTTATTAGGTTTGATAGCAAAGAAGAATGAGCTTTTATAAAAACTGTTAAAGTATTATGAATGTAATTTAAAGGATCCATAGAGGAGTGACTTGTGAAAGATATAACATGTAAATACATTAGAAATTTACACTCAGCGTTAGATATAGTAATAAAAACAAATGCAAGTAATTAATGTATATACTGATACTTTTTTAGTCATTCATAATTTTTTTGCGTCACTGTAGTCAGGTTGCATCCCAAAGTTTGAAAGGGGTCACTAATTGTTTTTATTATTACTATTTTAGTAAAATACTTTTACGTGCTAAAGCAGGCCATGACATTGGGAAAGTTATTTTTTTCCTTTATAAAGAATATTAAAAAATATATAAAATTTATATTGTGGGTTGTGAATAGAGGAAAGAGAAACATGAAACTCAGTCTAAATTGTGTAATATTCAATATTCTTTGATCATTCATTCCACAACTTCCAAGCATAAGTATTTCGATTCCACGAGAAGATTAGGCCTTTCATACAAATTGCTTTATACACATACTGCTGTGGGAGCATATGACGAAAATTATTACTGGGCAAGACATTCCAAAGAGGAAGAGTTAAAATTCTCTTATTTGATAGACATGCATGGAAATATATTAATGGAATTTGCATTTAATATAGTGCAGTTTCTTACACTTGATGAGGTGTTCATTGACCATTTGAATGAAAAGAAAAATTGTATTTATGTCTTTAAATTATCACAGTGGACTGACATGTGACAACCAAATATTTGAATAGTAGGAACAAGCCATTCAATGTGAGTAGTTCACAACTCTCATCATTAATCAGACAATTTCAAACACTACAAAAATATTACACATACACTAAAATTCAGACAACTATATTTTTAATGAAGGAAAAACAAATCATTTAAAAATTACAACACATCATATGCAACTAAAATTAATTGGCTGTCAGCCATTTTGTTCAAGATTTGTGTGTGATATGTGAGAAATCATTACTGGATTCATTTTACTCTCATACATTTATGATAACAGGTGGGCACAATCTTCAAACAGACAACTAACTATTTAAGGACTGATGTCAATTTACTTCATTTGAAATGTATCTCATGCTAGCAATAAACGGTTAGAGACTCCTGATTGTACATTTTTTAGGGAACCTCTGGAAAAATGGTTCTACACATGTAATCTTAACTTCTCAATTTGGAATCATTCCAACTTCATTAATTTGAATTCTTTAAAGTTTATATTTCCACTGAAATTCACACTAGAAAGTTCTTGTAGTTGGTGAGAATAAAAATTGACATAGTTTGACGAACAGCAAGCCTACTACGAAGCTATCATGGACAGAGCTTACATGAAAGATTGATGTTATGACAGCTCCAACATTCTCATCCTTCAGGATACCATCATCTGGTGTAAGTGGGAAATAACATGCCCATGTCTCCTGGAAAGCTGGATGTCATCAGTGGCAGTGGTGTTCTGCACCAGCCAAACTTGGTGTCTAAACATAGTTTCTTTCACTTACATCCATTTGCTGCCATGCCATCACGATGAAGACCCTTTAATCTTAAGAACCTTTTTGTCTTACATTGTAGCAATCCTAGTGTTGTCACGTTCTGATTGTTTTTCAAAAAAGTACCTCAAACAAAACATTAAAGAGAAAACTTATGCTTAAACTGTTACTCTTACCACAGAGAAAATATAGTAAAAGGATATTGAATTAAAATTAACTGTGATATACAACTGCTATGAAGGATCAAAAGTCTTTAGTAGGGTTTGCTCATGCTGTCCTCTATATCTGAGTTAGTGTATAGCTTGTGAATTGAAAGAAATCTCACAGATGTCAACAAAAAATTGTAAACAACTATTGGTTAATATTTTTGTATCTGGAGAGTGTAAAAGAAATGAAATTTAATTAAGTAAACATTATGTTTCTGCAATCCAAGTATCATAACATAAACAGAAAATACTCTAGCCTCAAAATAAACAAATAACAAGGATCTGTACTTCTACACTATATAGTTGACTTTTAGTACATTCACAGACTCGTCCGTCATCGGGAGCGCAAGCAATACCGATGACAGACAGTCTGAATGTACAAATAGTCCACCTATATAATAATAGTGATTATGTTAATAAAAAATTGATGAGACTAAAAGGTGAAAAATAAATTATCTGTAACAAAGCTTTTATTTATAAATGCACTAAAAAGAGAAAAATATTTATAGTAGTAGTTCAACTTGTACGACGTGGTCGAACAGCTGTAATAAACTTGACTACAAATTGATATTTTTGTATCAATTTGTATTTAGTATATAAAAGCTTGCCGCAAATACTTAGAGCAGTACCCAAGATATGTGCTTACTACGCTTACGCAAATGAGATATATGTTCTGTATTGTGCCAAGCTTTTATATACTAAATATAAATTTATACAAACATATTTATATTGTAGTAAAGTTTATTACGGCTGTTTGACCATGTCTTACAAGTTCTACAAACTCTGTAACTGCTACTATAGTTATTTTTCTCTTTTTAGTGCATTTTTTAATAAAAGGATGGTTTTAAAAGGTTTTGCAGTTAATTTATTATTCATGTTAAATGTTAAAAATAACAGCTTACCGAAACTTATGTTTATTCTCTTTTCAATAGTTACTTATTAACCCCCTGCTGTATGCTGGTTGGCTTATCTAGGACATTTTAAACGTAGGCTTATTCTGGATTCAAACCCAGAACCTTGGGGTTTGAAGGTGCTGGAAAAGTGTTTCCCGTGGAGGTCACCATATTCTCTGAAATACAGAACTGTAGGTCCAAATCCTGTAGGTTGACAAATTTAGTCTTAAGTATGTGAAGTTTAATGGTACCACTATTAAAGGTGTGTTAAAAATATATTTTTTTGGAGTTTTATTCTTTAGACTTATATATCAACTGCAGTATAAAATTTCATTTTAGTAAATATTATTTAAATATTCCAAGTTGTTAACATAAAAATATTGTTGCTTAAAAACAATACAGCCTAAGAGACATTTTAATAACATAGATTTTTGTATCGATCCTTACTTATCAACCTTATGGATTAGTTCACTGATTACTTACAAGATAGTACTTTCATCGCTGCTGAAACAATACAGCACAAATACAAACACAAACACTGTGGTTCACAAGACAATATAAAAATACCACGTACTTAAATTTTATTTTGGTTGTAGGTATTGTTATTGAAGTGATTGGTCTTTTTCTCTTGACAGTTATTGTTTCGTAGCAAGTTATGCTTCTAGTCTGGTCGTTCTCTTTATTTAAACAGTATTCTCAAGACCTTGATGTTAAGAACTGCCCAAATCTCTTAATTGAAACAGTATAAGGATCTGATTTGGTTGTTTATCTGCAGTTATTTTTCTTCCTGCCTTCCACAGTAATTATTTACAACGGTGAACACTAGCCCTCTAGTTCAGGGTGGCTAGCATCAGTGTAAACAAGGAAATTCTGGAAAAGTTAGGAAATTTAACATTTCTGGAAATGTCAGAGAAATTTTTGTGGGGTCAGGGAATTTAGATAAAATAGTTAAATATGTATTTAGACTAATAAGAAAATGAATATTGGATTCCAGCATTTCTGCAACATGCCACCTTATGAATTGTAATGTTACTTTAGTTTATTCCACTTTCACAAGAAGATTTATGAGCGGGAAGACAATTTGTGTTCACTAAACTTGGCTCTGTGGCTCATGTTGCTCACACTTCTACTAAGGTTTTATTCAGTATCTTGCAGCTATGAAAGATGAAAGGTCATTCGCACAAGCTACCCACATTAAACGTAATTGGTACACTTCAGGCTATGACGATACTGTGTGGCCAGTCACTGGCAATTTTTGTTGTACTTACACAATTCATTCATGGTGATAAGTTTGTTTGCAGATGAGTGTATTTGTTTGTCTCTTCCATTTTATAATTTTCCATCCATCCCTCCCCCCTCCCCCTCCCCCCTCTCTATCTTCCCTCTCTTCCTCCCTCATTCCCTCTCAGTATAGTTTACAGTAAAAAATAATTTCATCACATCCATTGACAACCTGTGTCCACGAACAAGTAAACAACGGACATGATGCACATTGCAAAAGTATTACCTGTTAACACCTCTCCCCATTTTGTGAATGTGTTTAGAATTATAATGTTGAAATTTTGCTACACCCCATTTTTATATAGGCTGTCTTTTCATGTGCTTCAGCCTTTTTTCCTATGTCACCAGTGAATTTTCATCTGGGTAGAGATTTGCTCGTGGGAAAGTCATTGTTATGTGTACTAATAAATATGTACATACATACATACATACACTCGCAATTAGGCTACCGCCCGGTGGCGAGCCCTCTCAACTCTCCTTCACCTAACCAACTCCTTTTCCACTCCCTCCCTGAATTTACCAACCCCTCTCACACAGATACCAATTCCTCCCTCACCACATTCCACTCCCTCACAGACCTCACAAGCATGGACTGCCTACCCCGCTCCGTTCTCCTCCACACCCTCTGAAGCTTCTCACTGTTGTTTCCTCTTCCTCTAAACACCCCCTTACTTAGCTTGCAGTGTAGCCCTCCCCATCCTCCCTCTTCATTCACCACCCTGTACATCCTATCAAACAGTTCAACTTTCCTCCTGTCCTTCAATAAGCTCCACCCCATTTCTTTCATCTGACCCCTGCTTTCTCCACCTACCCTTCATCCATCTTGCTGCCTTTCTTGCACCTTTTCCAGTTCTCGCACCTTCACCTCCACATGCAGGTCCCATACTGCTGCAGCATATTCTAACATTGGCCGTACCATTGTGCCATACGCCTTCTCCTTCACCTCACAGCTGACTCCATTCAGCACCCTTCCCAGCATACTCAGAGCCCTTCTTCCCTTTACAGCCACCCTCTCTACCTGTGTTTTCCATCTGAGGTCTCCCTACAGTACAATCCCTAGATACTTATATTCTGCTGCTTCTTCTATCGCTTATCCCTCCCACCTGTACATGTCCCTTCTTATCGTCTTCTTCCTTGTGAACCTCACTACCTTAGTTTTTCTTACATTTATCTTCATTTAATTTTTTCTGGTCCACAACCATATCTTATCAATGTCCGCCTGCAAATTTCAGCCCCCCTCTCCCACCTCAGCATATACAACACAATCATCTGCAAACAATCTGATTTTTCCTTAATCCCCAAACCCATGTCATTTACCATTATGGTAAATAACAAAGGACCCAGCACACTTCCCTGTGGTACCCCTGACGTAACCTCCAGTTCCTCCGATATTGCCTCCCCCACTTTCACCCTCTGCCTTCGCCCCTGAGAAAATTCCCTATCCATTCCATTACCCTCCTGTCTGGTATCAGCGCTCCACTTTCCTCATCAATGTTCCATGGGGCACCTTATCGAATGCCTTCTCAAAATCTATGAAGTAGGCATCCACCTTTTTCCCCCTCATCAACTACCTGCACCAGATCCTCTAATAACCCAGCCAGCTGAGTCTCACATGAGTAACACCTCCTGAAACCATGCTGGGACTCCTCCAACCAATTCCTATTTTTCATTACCCTCACCATATACTGCGCCACCAGTCTCTCCATTACTTTTCCTGTACTTGATGTGAGACTCACCGGTCTGTAGCTGCCAGGCCTCCCCCTATCCTCTCCCTGCTTGTGTATAGGTACCACCATAGCATCCTTCCAATCTTGTGGTAACTTACCCTCTCCTAAGGACTTTTTAAACAGCACTTCTAAATATATCCCAACTCCTTGCCACCAAATTTTAGTGCTGCGTTTCCTATCCATCTGGTCCCCCTGCCTTACTTAATGGTGATCAAGGACTAGAAATAACATTTCCAAAAATGACTTCATACATTATTGTTACCAGGTAAACAATGTAACAGTTGAAAGCTGAAATTACATGTTTGGAAATTAGCTTTCTTGTAGACTGGTCGTTCTCGAAAAAAACGACAAATGAAGTAATAATTATTCATTTACATAAAATAACAGTGTAAAGCACCACAACTTTTAAGACACTACAATAACACCAGCAGTATAACATTCCATCATGTATCAGTCACATAAATATTTATTCATGGTGAAAATTTGTCCACAGAATGTAATAAATCACATCCATGGCTGTCACATTCCTCATCTTCACTGTTTCATTTATCTGAAAGTAAATTCAGTCTGAAATATATAAAAAAAAATTAATGCACATTTTAGTAGCAAATACTTTAGTACAAACAAATTTAATATCATCCAGTCATCATTAAACCAAATTTTTTGATGATGACAAAAAAATCTCTCACAAGAATCAGCATCATATCACTGGGACACAACTAACAGTGATTGTAGAACATGGTAGAGGCAGCACCAGGTTTAAGCATCTGTTGGTTTGGGTTTCCAAGCATCCATTTTGCACTAGTGAAAAATTTGCTTTTTTGCATTACTTTTGCAGTGAATGAATTTTCGCTAATGTAGTGTGAATTTTTGCAAGTATGAAAGTCTGTGGTCACCAAATATTTGAACACATATGATATTAAATTATGTCGCTTCATATTTAGGGATTTTTTGTATTCAGAACCTCACATTTGCAGTATCATTCCCATAAACTTAATTCCAGTATAGTTTACAGTAAAAAATTCATAATTTCATCACATCCATTGACAACCTGTGTCCACGGACAAGTAAACAACGGACATGATGCACATTGCAAAAGTATTATTACCTGTTAACACCTAAGAATGTTTCATTCATCAAAGATTTACATAACCTATACTAATGGAAGTTTTGACTTTATTCAAATAATTTTATAAGATTTGTTTAGGCCAAACAACTGTGATCAAACTGGCAAGAATTTCATGATTTTTAAATGTGGAATATTTTTAACTGGCATACAGGTACTTGTTATTTTCAGATACAGTAGCAAAAATGGGAAGGACAAAAAAGAAAAAATGTGGGAAATACAATTGAAAAACAAAGAGAAGCAAAGAAACTAAGTATGGGATGAGCTAGAGACAAAATAAGGAATAATCTTGAAAAGCATGAAGAAGCGAAACAGATAGACAGAGAATGTAAAAAAGCACAAAGAAAAAAGTTCC
This sequence comes from Dryococelus australis, assembly GCA_029891345.1. Taxonomy (NCBI): domain Eukaryota; kingdom Metazoa; phylum Arthropoda; class Insecta; order Phasmatodea; family Phasmatidae; genus Dryococelus; species Dryococelus australis. The sequence goes on from CM056999.1 coordinate 62,167,942, forward strand.
CACATGACAAAGAGAGAAGAGAAAGACATGAAAAGAATGGAAAGAGAGAGCAAAAATGTACAGTGATAATAAAAAAAAAATTAAATGAACTGAAAATATATGTACACGACCTGAAAATTGTAATTAAATTCAGCCTTTGCCAAACTGTAGGCCATTTTCCACAAGAGTGGTTAGTTGAAGCAAAACAAGAATGAAGAACCAGGAAAAACTTAAAAACAAAATTCATTAATTGGAAAAAAAATTAAATCTTGACGAAAAAAGTTAACAAGTACAGACAGAAATGTTATAGACTCCAGAAAATGAAAATAAAATTTTTGAAAGGACAAAATTTTTGTACTGCAGTCAAGAGAATTCTATTATTTGGTGAGGTCTGTGAACAAACAAATTAAGCAAAACTTCAAACAAGAAAACATTGGAAGGAAGAAATGAAATTTCATAAAAATGATTCATGGCAAAATCATCAAGAAGTACCAATGTCTGAACTGCATTGGTTCACTCGCACTGCAAATATGACATCCAAAACAAAAGTCGAAAAAAACTCGTAAGGATGTCGCCAGTTTCTAGAAAATGAGGGGGGGGGAGGGGGGGAGCAGATTGTGTGCAGGAAAAAAAGAAACTGTACCAAAATTGAAACAAAAATATGCAGAAGTGGCTCTTAAATTACTCATTAATAATAATCAACCTCCACAAGAAGTTCTAGTTTTCCACAACATGAAAACAAGAGTTACTCAAAATTTTGCGGTCTTCGCCCATTTTGGGTTGTAGCTCCAGACTGGAAAACATGTGACACAAGCTTGTGTATGCTTCATGCAAATAATAAGTTATAAGTTAAATAAATTAAAATGAATGAATATTGAAGAAAGAAACACTTGTGATATGCTCAAGTCGACTTGCGAATGAAAGCTCAAGAAATATTGTTTAGAGAGATCCTGTTCTTGCTGTCTCAATAACAATATTAAATTTAGTGACTCAGGAGAAAAGGATGGTACTTTTCATAGATGGACTGCAAAAAAAGTAGAAGTGACAGTGAAAGGCGAACTTAAATTGTGTCAGAAGACTATCAAAGAGGAGGTTACATGCACTAAAGAAGAAACTGTCCCCACATTTAACTCTTTGCTTATTCAATTCATGCAACATGTAAACAATATAAAGCATCAGTACTAACTAAAAAACGAGTTTGTCTGCGACTGATGTTGTACTCCACTGCTACTTCTCAGAGAATTACAATTAAATCTGGACATTTTGGAGGGTCCCGTAGTCAGATAACTTTGCATACGTCAGTTTTGCACTATTATTCAAAAACAGACAATAAAACCCACTGTAGGTCTTTCTGCACACTGTCTGAGAATTTAAGATGTGACCCTATAGCATTAGGTGCTGACTTAAAACCCTGTAATTGTGGAGGTGAAACAGATAGTACCAAACGTAAAAACAATTAATTTTCTTAGCGATGGTCCGTGTACTTGGTATCGCAATGGAAATATGTATTTCCTTGCAGCTACATTTCTGTTATGTGAGGTGCAAGCTGAAAACTTACGCTGCACACTTCTCTGAAAAAGGGTGTGGGAAAGGTGTTCCTGATGAAGTTGAAGCTCTTTGAAAAGAATGGCAGACAGCGTTGTTGAACAGGGCAAAGATATTTTAAATATTGACACATTGGTTTCTGAACTTAAATTTCTTTGCCCAGGTATCATCATTAGCAGGATTGATAATGCAGATATAACAAAAATTGACATTTATCTGCTAGGTTTGCCTGTGTTCAAAGGAACCTTGAAAGTACATAAAACAAGTGGTCTCAGGAGAAGAGGCTAATACTGCAAACAGGAGGTGCAGTGAATGCCCAGCCGGGATTAAGGGCCCAAACTACGGAATTGGACAAATAAGCATTGATTCTCCAAAATGTATTATTTCCACAATTATACAATAACTTTTTAAAATCTTTTTGGACAGAGTCCACACGCTTATTTATGAACTGTAAAGGTACTAGGGACTTTTGTTATACTTCATCCTCAAACGTATGCTGTGAGAGGGATACGCCACATGGCTGTCGACCAACTGCTGCCCTGAGGACCAGAGTCCACGTGCTCACCCGTGAAATAGATGAGCTGTTCAATAATAGCCATGCATCTGGGTTTCTCTCAAGTTCGCGGGATCTCTTGCCCCTCGCAAACAAGCAACCAAGCCACGTTAAATTAATTATTTAAAAAGTACTAAAGACACCCTTTTAAATTTTTTTTACTTCATGTAGAATATGCTAAGATGATTCTAAGGAAAAAGTTTCAATGGTGTGATATTTGTAACTTATGAACAAATGCAAATTTTGCAATAACTCAAAAAAAATTTAATTTTATGAAAATTCATTTTTTGCTATGAATTAATTATTTTGCTTGTTTTCTTGATACATCTAAAAAGAGCTTGAAATTAACTTTCATTTGACACCTGAACTAACTTGATAGCTTGGAAATTGAGACGATTATAGCAATTTCAGTCAACTAGTGCAGGTCTTGTCTTCGGAGAGCATAATTTGGTCCAAAATTAAAAGATGAAAAAATTTCTCCTCCTGCAGTTTTTCCTCCAAAAATTCTGAGAAAATTAATTTACTTTTATTTTATGCATACCTACATAGGAAAACATTTTGAATGTAATCTGAGATGTTGAAGCACTGTCATGTTTTAAAATTAGGTTATTTATTTGGCATGAAATGTCACACATACTGCCTTTTAGTGAATTCTTTTTCCCCCCAGTCAATTTCAAACCAGTGTATTAAAGTAATTATACCATTCTGCTTGGTAATTTTTAAAAGGGAACTGCTACTTATATATATATATATATATATATAAGTAGCAGTTCCCTTTAAAAATTACCAAGCAGATACACTGCTACTTATATATATATATATACTTAATACACTGCTACTTATATATATATATATATATAAGTAGCAGTTCCCCTTTAAAAATTACCAAGCAGAATGGTATAATTACTTTAATACTATATATAAGTAGCAGTTCCCCTTTAAAAATTACCAAGCAGAATGGTATAATTACTTTAATTACTATATATATATATATATATATATATATATATATATATATATATATATATATATATATATATATATATATATATATATATATATATATATATATATATATATATATATATATATATATATATATATAGACACACACACACGTAGTAAGAGTTTTTATTTATAAAGTCCCTTGGCTATGTAGAATATGGAGCAAATCTTTCTGGGTGCAGGAACCCTACTTCCAAATCTGTAGCCTTCACCAAAACTTCAGCAAGCCACCATTAATTAACTGATCAACCTTTCTATTTGTATATATTCTTCGTCTTGTTCGCCTCTTATCTAGGTGAACCAGGTTCGATTCCTGGCTGGGCGACTACCAGATTTTCGCATGTGCGAATTGTGTCAGATGATTCCGCTGGTCAGCCTGTTTTCTCGGGAATCTCCCGTTTTCTCCGTCCTTTTGTTCAGACACTGATCCATACGTACCTCACTTCATCCTTTTCTGTTCTCAAGACCTAGATATTAAGAGCTGCCCAAATCTCTCTACACCACTTCCTCTTGTTAGGACATGAACCATGCTTCATTTCAGGTTCTAACTTGTAGGGTCTTTCCCTTGGTTAAAAGTTTTATCTCTCTGGGCTACCAACTTTCCACCATCCCCATGCTGTTAGTGTCAGGGAATTGTATAACTAGAGTAGTGTAGTCATAAACCTGTGTCAACTTGATGCCTGGCATGTGTGCTACAGTTATTGGGTGCTTTAATGATTGAAGTTATTTGAATTTAATATTATCTACTCACTTCCTTGCTAGCACTATCACCTCAATACCAAAAGTAGAGAAGCAATGTCCTCAAAATTGTTGGGAAAGAGGAAGGAGAGCAACCATTCTCTTTTTTACCTAAGCAGTGGTCTCAACATTGCTCTGGCAGGAATTAGGTTTTGCATCTTGGCTAGTTCTGTGGACCAGTCCAGGTGACGTGTTTGCATCTGTGCTTATGTTCATATTTACAAATAATCCGCCTCTGAGGTAATGTGGCATTTTTTCATTTCCCTAACTTAAGCGTGTGTTTCACAAGATAATTTAGTATTTTGCAAATTTGGTGTAAATAGTATGTGTATGTTAGGGGTTTTTAACTCATTGGCATGATAGTAGGTTAGAAATTGAAATAGTCACTTGTGTAAGTATTGAATTAATGTGTGTTGTTTGTTGTGTTAGCAGCTGTAGCAACCATGTGACATTACCAGCAACAAGACACTGAAGTTGCACGTGGTGTAATAATGGATGACCACAATGGGGAGTGTTTTGAACACCACGAAGAACTTTTTGCATCAATAAATACATCAGATTCTGAACATGAGTGTTTGAAGGAGTTCCTGTTAGAACCAGATGATGTGTCCAGGAGTGTGCCTTGCAGTGCAGACAGCAGTGATGTTATAAATTCATTTATTGGCATAGGCAATCATGTGGGTAATGAAGTAGGTGTGAAGCCCCTTGGGGTAGATCAACAAAATGTGTTTCAGAATACCTTGAAACTTCCTAATCAACTAGATAATAACATCCCTCTAAATAACTTCAGTTCGTTAGTCAATTCACACGGGAGTGTTGATACTTGTGCTAGCACAAATACTGGTTTCTCCTTGTCTGCAGAAACAAGCGTAGATGGTTTACGTTCAAGTGGGCAGTCACCGTGTGTAAACTTTAACAGTGTGGGTGAAAACATTCCACATCTACCTGGGAATGCATTGTTGGGTGACCAAACTGTGAATTATCTTCCCCAGCAGTTAACCTACGGAAACAACTCGATACCGGAGTGTGAAGGTGCATCGAGTAGTGATTGTGTTTCTCCTAACTTCAGTACCAAAAACATAAATGATGACGACAGTGATGAACATGAAACACATGAAAATGTTTTATCTTCCGGGAGGAGTGGAAGTGGGGGTAGAGGAAGGGGTGCGGGGCGTGGACGGAAACGCAAAGTGGCATCGGAGTCATCACGCGGCCGTGCTGCCAGCGTCAAGAAACGAAAGCAGCAGGTGACAACGTACCAAAGCCAAATATCGCCGGACCAGAATGGGATTAAGCTGCGAATCAAGATGTCGTCAACGACAGCGTCTGTGCCACCAACAAGGAGAAAGGAACGTAGCAAGAAGCGTAAAAGTAGACGGAATTCATCTACAGATGATGAAGGGAGTGGCAGCGAGTCCAACACTTCTCGGTGGCTGCCTGAGCATGAATCGACAGAAGTGGCGGAGAGACATAGGGAACAAAGTGTATGGGGAGAAAAGTTACCCCCCCATTTGCTCGAAAGGATATTTATGTTGCTGACATACGAAGAAGGCTGTATGCCCTTCCTCTTAAGGTAATTATCCATTTTATCTGTATTGTACCAACACTTTACTACTTTCTCTACTCGTATATTTAGCATCAGAGAAAGGTAGGTTGTGTTTTTTAATACCCTGGGTTTAAAATCCCAACAAGAGAGCACTATGTATTCCTGTTCTATAGACATTCTATAGAGATTCTATAGAGTCTATAGACATGTCATGCCGTTAGGCGTGTCAGGGTGTCTGTTGGTCATGGAAGCCATGAATTTCATAAAAATAGTAATGAAATTAAGCAGGTGGTCATGAAAACCATAAAAAAAGTAGTGACTTTCAGTGGGTGGTTATGAGTTGGTCTTTTTTGTATTAGTGTAATGTCTACTTCATTGACAATTGACATGATGTTCCATGCTAAGTGATGAAGGGTGGAACCAGAGATAATTTTTTTATGATCATGCACCAATCAACAATGTGTGTTATAGACTCACAGACAATGAAAATAATGGTTGTCATTGTTCCACGCATTGAAAAGAAGACATGAAATTATGTGAACATGTCATGGAAAAGCCATGCATTTCATTCATTGCAAATCAGTAAACACCATGCATATGAAAAGTAGTGGTTTGAAAGTGTGTGTGTTCCGTGAATTTTTACTGACTAAATGTGGATGTATCTCTCACTTTTTTTAATGCTCAACACACAATATTCAGTACATACAATCATGACAACAACAGTTACACACATTACATCCAGAGAACAACACCACTCTATAGAGACAGGTACAAGACATTTCACTTGAAGTGTAAACATTGAATAGAACACATGTTCAGTGGTCATTAGTTAGTTGATGGTCACAATTACTCTATGACATGGGAAAACACAATTACTCTATGACATGAAAAAAATGCAAATTCCCAACATTCTGCCCACCTTGTTTAGCCTTGGTTAACAACAAGACGTGTACCACTTATTGATCTACAATTTATACATATCTTTACAGTTGACTGTTTTCAAGGAACATTACTAAACTGGATAACAATTTTCAAGTCTTAGAATGGTAAAGGCACTATTTTGACCACTGGTCGTTTAAACTCTCCAGAGGCAGTTTTTACAGTTGCAGTCCGCACCAGGCCATCAATTCCAGGGAATGTGTTGACAATACGGCCAAACTTCCACTTTTGAGCAGGCAACTGTTCATCCTTCAAGATCACCATATCACCAATGTGAAGAATGTCTTTTTTGATCCACTATTTTGGTCGATTCTGAAGTGTCTACAAGTATTCTGATGACCAACGCTGCCAAAAGTTTGACCATCCGTTGAACAGCTGCCATCTTGCAACATGGTGAAGTTTACCAAGAGGCTCTCCAGCTTCAGGGATTGCTAGTAAAGAATCTCCGATCACAAAGTGACGTGGGGTGAGTGCTGAGAGGTCACTGGGGTCGCTAGACAGCGCAGTAAGGGGACGAGAATTGAGGCAAGATTCAATCATTGTTAAGACGGTGTAGAATTCCTCAAAATTAAGAGTAACATGACTCACCTCAAGATACAGATGATATTTCATGCTTTTTACACCAGTCTCCCACAGTCCCCTTGAGGAGCTGCTGGAAAGTTAAAATACCAAGAAATGCCTTGGTGAGCTAAATAACTACAAACTGTTTGTTGCAGGTTCTCTAACTGAACCAGAGAAAACAGTTCTTTCAGTTGTTGTGCAGCACCGATAAAATTGGTACCACAATCGCTAAAGATTTCACGGGGCCTGCCACGCCGAGAGACAAAGCGCTTTAGAGCGGCCATAAATGCTGCTGCAGACAATTTACTCACTAGTTCCATGTGCACAGCCTTTGTCGAGAAGCACACAAACGGGGCTACATAACCTTTGAATGTAACTATACTGCGGCCCTTACAGTTTCGAAGTTGAACTGGACCTGTATAGTCTACTCCACAGTGTAAAAAAGGACATAATGGGCGTACTCTTGCTGCTGGAGGATCTGCCATTATCTGCGTGGCGGTGGCAGCCTGCTGACGACAGCATGTCACATACGTCCTCAACACGTGGCGGATAGTGTCTCTAGCCCGAAGAATCCAAAATCGTAGTTGGATTGTCGATTGCACCAATTGAGGTCCTGCATGTAGATTTGTCAAATGTTCATGCAGGATTATCAGTTTTGTGAGCAGTTTATGTGGAGGTAGTAACACAGGATGTTTCTGCTCCTCAGAAGTGCAGGCTTTCTGGAGGTGGCCACCCACCTTAAGCACTCCATCTTTATCCAAAAGAGGAGCTAGACTTGCAATGTGACTCTTTGAGGGTAGAGGCTTATCATTTTTGAGACAGTGAATTTCTACACTGAAATTCTCCCTCTGTACAATGATCACCCAAGGGAGTATGGCTGTGTGAAGTTCATCTATAGTTAGTGGATGTGATACTCTTTCAGTATGCTAGGTTTTACAATTTTTTTTCCAAACCTGAGGCACCACTGTCACACTCTGTAGCTGTCGCAAGGAGGACCATCTACTCAACAAGGAAGACTCGGGTCCAATGTGAGCAGTTGCCACAGTTATCTTCCTCTCATTTTCCACAATGACTTGATCAGGTTTGATCACAGCGCTGTCTTGCAATGGCCCAGGTTCATGTAGCCAGACAGGACCAGACCACCACACGGAATGATCAACCAATTCATTTGGAGACAGTCCATGCGATTCACAGGTTGCTGGAGTGTTCTCTCCATTCACATGATGCCACTGACTTGAAGGAACGAGGTTCTGAATTGTGGACACCCTGTTAGCAACAAATATCTTCCACTGTCTTGATGGATATGCCAACCATGCTAACACAATTGTAGAATCAGTCCATGCTAGAATATGCTCCACATACAATAAGAGTGCCTTTTGCACAGACACCAGCAATTTTGCGAGAAGCATTACTCCACAGAGCTCCAATCGTGGGATGGAAATTTGTTTAAGTGGAGCTACTTTTGTTTTGCCAGACACTTGTCTTACCAGCACTGTACCATCAGGATAATGGGAACGCAGGTACACAACAGCGGTATATGCCATTTTGGATGCATCACAAAACCCAACTATTTCACACTGGCAGGGGTTTGGAAATATGAGACATCTGTCAATTTGGATATTGTTCAATAAGGAGAGTTCACTGCTAAATTGTTCCCAGGCTGCAGAAAGATCCCCGGGAAGATGATCATCCCAATCAAGAGAGAGTTCCCAGACTGACTGAAGTAAAATCTTTGCTCGAATGGTCACAGGAGAGAGCCACCCTAAAGGATCGAACACCTTGGCAATTTCCTATAGGAGTCGTCGCTTAGATATGGGAGCCTCAGGCCTTGATGATGTGTAGGTAAATGCAAACTGGTCTACTGTAGGGTGCCACTCGAGTCCCAATTCTTGATCATACTGTCTTAGCTGAAACTCAATGGTAAGGTTGAACACCGCATGTCCAAGGGTACAGCTTCAAGTATTTCTGGGGCATTTGATGACCATTGGCACAGCTGAAAACCACCATATGCCAACAAGCTGATCCGTTCTGCTTGCAATTTCAAAGCTGTTGGAATGCTGTCTGCCCCAGACAAAAGGTCATCAACATAAAATTAATTCATGAAGACACGAGATGCCAATGGAAATTTAGCTTCTTCATCGGTAGCAAGTTGTTTTAGACACCTAATTGCAAGATATGGTGCACAGCTTTCCCCATAGGTCACTGTCAGTAAACTATAATCTAGGATAGGCTCTGTTGAGAACTATCTCCACACAATCCTTTGAAATTCAGTGTCAGTCTTGTTCACCCGAATCTGATGGTACATCTTAGCCACATGTGCAACCAATGGAATCGTGTGTTTCCTAAATCGTGTTAAAAGGGACCAAATATCTTCTTGCAGTTTTGGACCAACCAGCATTTTATCGTTTAATGATACGCCTGAAGCTGTCTTCGTCGAGGCATCAAACACCACCCTAAGTTTCGTTGTAGCACTACTCTCCTTTAAGACTGGTATGTGAGGAATGTAACATGTTTCATGCGGCGGCTTCTGCAGTTCCATATGCCCTAATACAATATATTTATTCATGAAGTCTACGTACTTCTGGTGCTTGTCAGGCTGGTGCTTTAATTGACGTTATATCCTGTGCAATCTGGCTACTGCATTGACACGTGATTTTCCTAGTTCCAAGTTGTCTCAAAGGAAGCCTCACCACATACCTACCATCAGCACCTCTCTCATGATGTTCACATAAAGCCTCTTTTTTTAGTGAGCATGCTGGCAGAAGGGATCTCTTCTAACTCCCAAAACTTGAGTAATATCATCACACTGAACGTGGAGAGACGTTACTGCTGGTATTGATGACGTGGTGGAAATGCTACCAGACAGAACCCAGCCGAGATCATTTTCAATAGCAACTGGAGAACCACCAACTCCTATGCAGCGACCTGGTCTGAATAGCCTGGGGTAGATATCACCACCAAGAAGAATATCCACTTTGCCAGGAACATTGTACAGTGGATCGGCCATTCTCAGTCCGGTGATGTGTGACCATGACTTCTCAGGAACAATGGACTCTTTTGGAAGATACTTCGTTAGCTTAGGCATCACGAGTGCCTTTACAGTGAACACTAGAGCACTGCAGTATGTAGGCTGAAATTTCAATTGAACAAAGCCAGAGCACTGTCCTATGTTGTTGGCTGCTAAACCTGATACAGTAACGTTCAGCCATTGTTTCTTTAACCCCAATTTTTGTACACAGCTCTCTGTCACATAACTAGCCTCTGAACCAGAGTCAAGGAGTGCTCGAACTGAAGTGAAGGTTCCTCTGCAATCCTGGACACTGACTAATGCCATAGACAACAACACTCTTGATGATACAGACTGTGCTGAGTAATGAGATGCAACTTCTGTCTGGGTTCATCAGAGGTTCACTCACACTTTCAAAATGCAATAATGTGTGATGATGCCCCTGACATACCTTACATTTTGAGGATGTGTATTGTCTAGACATATGATCAACACCTAAACAGTTATAACACAGCCATTTACTTTTGACAAATGCATATATCTCTTGCACTGGAGCGACCAGAAACTCAGGGCACTTGTATAGCATGTGAGATCCAGCACATTTATGCATCCATTGTCTTGTGTGGTGCCATGCAAGACTGAAAGGCTCCTGTTACCTTGAAATATACTGATAATGACAGTGGTGGAAGTCTTGGGTTTGGTAACTTTTGCTACAGCGGTGTTCCAGAAATTGTACAAGTTTTTCAAACTTTGGCAATTCATCATCAGTTAATGACAACTACCATTCTTTTCATGATTCACAGTCTAGCCTTTCGGTCACAAGAAACACGAGTATCAAGTCCCAGTTTTCAACTGGCTGTCCAAGAACTTTTATTAACCAAGTACGTTCAACAACTCTATCTAGCAGACGGCACAACATCACTACAGACGTCTGTTGAACAACTGGTTGTGTGAATAGTCGTTTTAAGGTTGTGTCCACTAATTCACGCTTGTTTTGATATCGGGTAGTGAGTATACCCCAAGCTTCAGGGTAATTAATTTGCACTAGTGATTGGTACAGACTTCAGGAGTGTTGCAGCTTTACCTTGTAAAGATCCTTTGAGATACTGGAGTTTCTGTGCTCCTGTAAGGGTTTTGTTTACTATGCACTGCAGATTCAAATAAGTCTTTAAATGACAACCAGTCTTGTAAATTTCCGCCAAACACTGGAAGTTGTAGTTTCTGCAACCTAACCTCACTAGCAACCTCACTATTTGGTGACACAATAGCACAGTTTTCTGTCCCAATCTTGTGTATTCTTACAAGTAGTGTAGTAAGTCGATCTTGGACTTCTCCCAAGTCTTCGTCATGTGTTTCACTTTCATCACCACTTGCATCAATATTGAAACTGATTAACAGTTTATCAGCTTCATTGAGCATGAGATGAACTCTTTTTTGATGTACTGTTGTTGCACTTACATCCCCACTTGTAAGTTTGTCAACAGCCTTCTCAGCACGAGTAACATTCGCTTTAATCACCTTCTTTTTTGCTGAAAGTGTCTCCGTTGCTGTCATTTTATGTCACCAGTTTCATCCTATTCCTGACAAGTAATTCACAGAAAAACTAACGCCAGATCTTGCATAGATCCGGCCCGGAGGACCAAAATGTGTTCCGTAAATTTTTACTCACTAAATGCGGATCTGTGTCTCACTTTTTTTAATGCTTAACGCACAATATTCAGTACATACAATCATGACAACAACAGTTACACACATTATATCCAGAGAACAACACCACTCTATAGAGACAGGAACAAGACATTTCACTTGAAGTGTAAACATTGAATAGAATACACGTTCAGTGGTCATCAGTTAGTTGATGTTCCAATTACTCTACGACATGGCAAAAATGTAAATAAACTTGAGTTTATAACCTAAAACACAACTACAAGCTGTTCAAGGTTCCCAACAGTGTGTGTGAAACCTAATCTGTGTACAGTAGGCTACTTTATAAAATTAATACTTGAATACTAGAAGAGAATGTTTAAAATATCTTATGACATCCTTAGAACAAAATATGCAGTGAAGGAAGCTGTGTATATCAGCAAATTCATTTTGTGGAGGAGCCAAGGAAATATAGCCAAAAAGAATGGAATAGCATATAATTTAGCGTAAACTATTACTGGTAAATTTTAATTTCAAATGTTAACATTGTACACTGAACATTGTATGACTCAAAACAGTGTAACCATGAATAAAAAGTGGTCACTTGTATGGCAAGTGATGCATGTTGAAACATTTAATTTCAGTTTTACAATTTGTGTATAGGAAAAAAAAAATAATGAAGTGACAAAACTGCACACCTGAGCAAAGTAACACCAAAAACCACTAAATAAAATACACAAAATATAAACAGACAGCACAGAAGATATACATTTAACAAGTTAGCAAAATCATTAATTGAATACAAAAAACAACCAAACCACAAAAAATACCAAGAATAATTAGGCCTATTTACAAAGTATACAGAACAAAATAATTACTAAAAAATAATATGGTGACCTGACCTTCAGGAAGAAAATATGTATTTCCAGGTGGTGTGTGGGTGTTTTTTTTTAAGACAAATTACACCCAGTAAACGTTTCGTTTTGCTAGGTTACATATTTTTTCGCAGCCATCCTTATTCCTTATATCAGAGACTTTATTCTAATTTTCTCAAAAAGTGGCTTCTGATCATAAAATTGTGATTATAAGTAGTAATGTTTCCGGTGTTTGCTATTCTAAGTTTAATTTGGCATTTATATTCTAGTGAGAAAACTATCAGAGGCACTTGAACTTGAGAGCTAATGTGTTAAGGCACGTCTTCACCTCTTTTGAAAAATTATTCATTTTAATATTAGCCTAATTTTGGTTTCAGAATAATGATTGACAATCTTTGATTATAAAGGCTGTTCACGATAAAGTGAGCACTTTTGAAATCAATCATAGAAAAAAGTCATTGCCCCTACCTGCATGTTTTAAGGGGGTGCACTGAGGGACTTGCACCCAGTAAAGTTGGTAACGATGGATGGGAAGCAGTTCCGTATCTTAACATAGAATAAAAATTATTAGGCAATCATTACTTATAAAAATTATTTCTATAGCTTTTTGTGTTTTTTGAAGCATCAAAGTGTAAAAATGAGTAGATTTCCTAGTTTCACTTTACCGATGCATGAATAAAGTGAGGAGGCCCATGACAATGTTAATCTTACATAAGGCGGAAGAATAAACAATGTGCGTACTAGTAGATTTTAAGCAGGGTTTTCTAAAGTGCTCATTTTAACGTGAACAGCCTATAGAAAATTTCATTTTATCAGTTGTTTAGTATTTTTGTGCTTATTTTTTAATCTGCGAGCTTATTTTCAACTTGGGGAGTGAGAAACATCATGTCCATATTTGTTGCAAACAAGCACGAGTTTACACTTAAACTTGTACATAACATAAAATATTATGTACCATTTGGAAAGTTATTAAAAGTGGGTAATTGTTTGACATACTTATTCCATGTATTGTATCTCTGCATGAAGTATTATCCCACACATTTTATAAATATGATGCATTCTCATAAAAGGTACCTTAGGGTAAAAATGCAAGAATTTCAGTGAGGCCAAAAAAATGTGGGGGAACAGATTGTCCTTGTACCCCTTGGTTGTTTTTCATTTTCAGTGACATCATAATGATGTGTGCGTTAATCTACAAAAAAAACATTGCTTTGGTGTAACTCTTAATTGGCAACAATTTGCCTGAAAGAGTTACACCAAGGCAACATTTTTGTACATTAATGTACATATATGATAATTATTATCAAAAGCCAAGGGTTACGCACATTTTTTGGATAACAACACGGCACCCCCTATTTTATCAATGAATGGGTATGATAACCCAACAACCATTCAAAAATTTCAGATCTCAATTCAAGACAGTGGCATTCACTGAATTGTTCTTTCATTTCAAGTTGGTTTTATTATTTTCAATTGAAACCATTTGAACTATTGATTTGGTGATTCTAATGTTTATCAATAAGTTACTTGAGATAATATGGATCAGTTGTTCTCAACCTTTGTGAGACTGTGGCCTGGTAAATTAATTTTTTTAAGACAAGGGCTTGGCACCACAAAATTTACTCATAAAATTTTTTCCAATTTTAAAATTCGTACACACTCAACAATGTTGCTCAATTAATATTTGACGTGAGTGAGTGAGGGAAGAGATTTGGGCGGCTCTTAACAAGGTTTTAAGATCCAATGAGGGTGAAATGAGAATGGAGCAGTGCCAGAATACAGTGGTAGGATAAACGGGAGATCTCAGAGAAAACTCGTCGACCAGTAGTATTGTCCTACATGATTCTCACTTGGCAATTTTTTGACTAGAGCACAGATTTTACAGATACAGTTATTGTGCAATACTGCACAGCATTAAAAATACTCAACTAAACTGCTGAAAGGAGGGTCAAAGACTAGCTTTGTGAGACACTGCTGTGAGAAATTAGAAGAATTTCTAGTTCAAATTCAGGTATATTTTGTTTGTATTTTTTTCAAATGGAGATTAAGTTAGGTGGTAATATTATTTGCTGTATTTCAAAGGAAACGTTGTATGCTGTATATGTTTCATGTTTTGTTTTAAAGCATTTTTATGACAGTGCTCTTCTACGAAGAAGCCATTATTCATAGCTTGGAAAGCCACAAAGTTGCTGCTAAACAAGATAAATAGAGAGCTAACAAATTTGCGTGCTAGTTTAAGAAAGAGTAGTGTGGGTATGGGCACCCGATTTTTGCGAACAGAATTCCACAGGCGCTAGATTTCTGTATCCTACTTGCACACCTGCGGTCCACAATGTGTAATTGGCTGTGTCTCTTCCTCTCAAGATAGTATGATGTTTACTGGGCCAATGAGAATTAGGTAACTCCGGTTTTGAATGTCTGTGATTTGCGGGCAGGAACCTAAGACGAACAGCAGTTGAAACTATCCAATCACGAAAGGGGATTTGAGTTAAAGTGGTTTAGATTTTTTAAGGAGACTTACCTCCCTTACATATTATTGTAGGACATAGATCATATGTTTTCTGTGTAATTTTGCATAGGAAATCACATCACAGTGTTTGTACCTGTAGTTCAGGATCAATCTGTAGAGAGTTGCTTTGCATGAGCACCTTATGTCACTAGTAATAGCAAAAATTTGTGTGTTCCTGCAATAAAAAATTAAAGCACTTTTAGTTATTTAAGATTTCTTGCGTATTTCTAACAAAAAAATAAGGAATAGTTTGAAAAATGCTGTTCAGAAAGAGTGACAGATGCAGCATTATAAGAGCTAAAGACTATAAATAATGTGACTACCAGAAGGTTGGCAAAACTCTGTGCATTTGGTTCACCAATCATAGAGAGAAAGTTCCTATTTCGGGACCTCTTCTGTAAGAGAGAGCCTTACATTTAACTTTGACGAATTGGGGCTAAATTAGAAAATGCTCCCTTAAAAAACATTTGCAGCTAAGGTAGAGGCAGCAGCTCAAGGCTATAAACATAGCATAGAGATTAAACTATTCGGGCCTGTGGTAATGCTACAGCAAATCATAAAATGGAACTAGCAATTATAGGCAAATCCAAAATCCTACAGTGTTTAAAGGCCTTTCAAAAATACTATAGTAAAATACTTTAATCAGAAAAGTGCTTGGATGAATATTGAAATACTAAAAAGTTGATTCGTTGATTCTTCAATGAATTTGTCCCCTCAGAGAATTTTTTGAGAGAGAATCTTCCAGTAAATACAATTTTGCTTTTGGATATTGCTCCTTCACACCCTGATGAAAGTGAATTTCAAAGTTGTGATACAAAGGCAATGTTCCTCCCACCAAATGTTACAGATGTTTGCGCACCAGTGGACCAAGGTGTGCTCGAGACTGCCAAGAGAAATTATTGGAGTAGTCTCTTTACTTTCCTAGTTGAAGCAACAGTAGAAGGCCAAGACATGGTCCAAAAAAATTACTATGAAGAATGTTGTCTAATGGGTGGAAAAATTGTGGGGAAATGTTGGTGCAATGACAATTGCAAAATCGTGGAAAGGTTAGTTTCTTGAGGACCAGGATATAGAAGAAGTATTCCCAAAGAATTTGCCTGATGAAAGTGAGCTATCTACAGTAGCCGAAAATACTGATGATGCTATACTTCCTCTACTGCAGCAAATCCCTGGTTGTGAAGATACTTCAGTGAATGGAAATCTAGTTTTTTTTTGTGTTATGTCCTGTATTTCAACTTTCTTGTTGTAACTGTTGTAGATTTAATGTATTAAGGTCATTTTTTCTGTAGACTACTTTATACTATATATGGTAATATATCATTACAATACATTATGTACCGTACTGAATAATTAGTTGTGTTTAACTGAAAAATGAAAAATTTAATTACATTTCTTTATTTTCCAACATTTCCAGCTATCCTATATAAAAAATGCCAGTTTGTGTCAGATAGCTGGCATACTTCTCTATTGCCCAAATGTGTGTTTTTAAGAATTACCAGAATAATAAGAAACTTCAATTGTTTCAATAGCTTTCATGAATCACCGAGTACGTAAACTGGTTGTGAAGTAGTATTTCAAAATTGCTTAGAAATGTACTTTAAATGACTCGCTTAATTATTTTGAGTCCAAGCACAGACATTCATCCAATCCCAGATACTGTTTTAGATTATTCTTGCATCATAGGCATGGTTAATTGAGCACTTTTGAAATCAACTCGTGAATAATGTCACTGCTCCTATCTGCATGTATTTCAACAAGTGCATTGACTGGCAAGCACCCAGTAGAGTTGGCAATAGTGGAAGAGAAAATAATTTCATGTTGTAACATTTAATTATGTATTCATTTTTTTAATACATATTAGTGTAAGAACTAAGCAAATTTGTAAAATATTTACTTTTATAATAATTCTGCAGTTGTATGTGACAATGCATGGGATAAGGGTTGTTCCATGCCTTTTGAATACATTTTTGGAAAGTTGGTTGCTTCATTATTTTTTTAAATTTTTATGGGTACACCTTTTGAGAGACCAAATCCTGCTATAGAAAAAATTACAGCCACTCCTTTAGCTACCGCAGCTATTTTTAGAGTATGCTGCGCAGTGATTTGTGTGTTCTTAGGCATTCACGCCAAATCCAAATGCTCTACTTCCTGTGAATTTTGTTCATATTAAATAAAATAAAATCCATTTCGCTCATTGCAAAGTGTAATGTTAGGTCATAATGCATGTTTTAGAGTATTTGGTTGTCAAGTTTTTGTAGCAGAAAGTTGAAAGTTGAGACATTAAACGTTATATTTTTCCGACTTCGAGGTCATTTTTCACCAAGAAGGGGACATAACACGTAAACCATTTTTAGTTTTCAGTAACAATAGTAACAGCTAAGTCTACCAATGAAAAAAAAAAAAATTAACATATCATTCCCCCATTGTTATTTATAAGCTTTAAAAAATGGGAAATTTTAAAAATTTGTGAAATTCAACATGCTCTAACCTCCAGGGGGTAAAGAGAGAAAAAAAATTACCTTAGTGTTATATAAAGTTCTTCTAGAGTACAACATATAAAAATTTTATGAATGTGGTCTGCAAAATAATTAAAATATTTTGCACCTAAATTGTGCAAAAATGCATTTTTTTTGTATGTATCGCTGATATCTAGAATGGTAAATTATGTACATTATGCCTGTTTTCTACTAAACAAACCACAAATTTTACCTTAGTAACTGTGCACCTTAGTGACTGAAACCACAAATATTTAATTAATTTTGAGCAACATAGTACAGTAAAATTATTTTAATTTTTGCTCTTGTTAATTGTTTAACTAGTTTATTGCAGTTTCTACTTCAATCTATTTTATTCTTTGCTTTCTGGAGTTGAAAGTGCAGTACTCTAGACAGTTATGTGCTAATTTTATGGTCACTATATGTTAGTCTTCTAGTGGATGTCCAGAATTCTGCTAACATTTAAAACACGTAGAATATTCTCAAAAGTAGAGACCCTTTGTAATTTTTGATTTCACAAAAGAAGTTGCTGCTGGTCTAGCTGGGTGAAAAAATTTCCTGCAAGGATGGCCATATGTACATCCTCAAAATCTTTTGAATTGGAATTTTGGGAAACTACGTATTTGGTTAGCACCTTCAAGGGGCAGGAAACGATGGTTTTCCCTCATGTGGAATTGCGTTAGAAGTTTAAATCTCTCTTTCAAAAGGCATATATTTAATTCGACTTCATGTTTACTCACATAAAAAAATGTTACACCTGTTATGTTTGACATGCAAAAATTATACATGGCTTCAGAGTCCAGAATGTGGTTTGAAACTACTCTTTGGAGACAGGCCTTTGAATAAAGTCATTTGACAGTGCCACCAATACCATTGCAAAGACCTTTTCCATGTGAAGTGCCGAAAAAAATTACATTCTGCTTCTAAATGAGAGTTATTCTTGTGGTAGCACAAAGTAATACAATTTTTTCTATTCTTATATTGTGAATCAGCTCCATTAGAAAAACAAATTTTTTTATTAATGGAGTAGCTTTTTTAATCTCTGGAGCCAGGCATTTCTGAAAAGCATTCACTGCACTGTTTTTTGTTGAATGTTCCATACAGTCACTTATGAAACAGAAGCAATTGGAAATCAGTTAATTTTCAGCTGAATATTTTTAGCAAATAACTAAGGGATAAAGTGTAACTTTGCACTTCATCTTGTACCACTAATGTATAATTTTCAGAAAAAATCACCTATCACAATTCATTTTGAAGGTTACCATAAATTTTCTTTTTTTATATTTGAGGTATGCAGCTTGACTTTTTGAGACAAAGTGGTGTTTTTTCAAAGTTAATATTTTGGCAACAAAGTCTTAATGAATTCATCACATGGCTTGGTGGTAATAGTCACAAGGTCGGTGCGGTCAGTTGTGCCCCATTGTTTGTGTATGGTCGTGTCATGGAATGTGTCATCTCCACATAATTCCAAATTCATAAGGTATTTTACAATTTCTGGTCCAGGGCAGTTATCACAGACTTTAATCACACACTTTTCATCTTGAACATTACAAACCATTGATTCAGGTACATCTTTGTAGTCTCTGTTTAGCCTTGATCCCTCCAACATTAATTTAACTTTTGGTGAGTAGGACGAACACAAACTTAGTGTGCCCCACCTGCACCTGCCCAAAACACACAATTTCGGATGGAGATCAGCAAACTTTGGAAATCCTATATATAAATCTGTATTCAGCAAAAATTTTCTGGCGAGTTCTCCAATATTACAAAGATTTAACCTTTTCTGTAGGTACGGTTTTTTTTCACCAGCATTATTTATAACAGAAACAAAAGCTTTCTATTATTTAAATTACTTTCACAAAACTCTTCTACCATTTGCTTAGTTTATGTTGCAAGTTTCTTATAGTTCTTCTGTTTAATGTTTAGAAGTAGTTATGCCACATTTTATAACTAACTGCCCAGTATTTTGTAATAAATACTGAAAAGCCCAAATTCCTCACAAGTTTTTGCAATGGACCAGGACTGTGATGGTAAACTGAGAATTTAACTTTTTCTGTTGCACTTTTACTTCCCCTAAACCTACCATTCAACTTGAATAAAAGGGTTACATATTCATTATGTTAACTTTCTTCCTGGTCGTCAGTATCATCTTTGAGATTAATATCAAAGGAAGACTCAGTTACAAACGTGAATGTTATTTCTTCAAGTCCCTTGCTTATCACTTTATTGTGAATTTTTAATGGCTCACAGCAATTTTGTCCAAAGAGATTAAAGTACTTATGTAGATACTTTCTCTCACGATACTCACAGATTGTTTGAACACTACCTTCCCTTAATTTAAAACTTAAAATTGTCTGATTCTCATTATTGTTATCACTAAACCTTTTAAAATTTACAGACACACCCCCTTAACTTTCCCTATAACAGTCTTTTTTATCACAAGCACTAACAGAGCACTGCATTGGTGTACTTGACACTAATGACTGCAATCTGCTCTCAAACCTCTTACAAGCTGGCTGATTCAGAATTACACATGACTAAACATCTAGTTAAGAAATACTGTGTTGTCATTTGTTATCTCAGCAGTTGTGGATAACAGAGACTTATTTGTACATGCAGCAGAAATTCTGTCATCTGGCCTCACTGCCTTCCCAATTCCATACTGCACGCATGCTTCTGTCATATCCGTATGGCAAATATTTTTATTTAACTAAACATTTTTTACCAGTAGTAATTTTACCCCTAACTGCCGTACATTGCAATTGAGTATTTTTATTTAGAATCCATTCCTAAAACTAACAGCCTCAACATGTGTTACAGCATAGCAGTACATTTCCAGAGGTCTACCCTCTTTTTCCAGTGTCCCGTTCAGTATTTATTATGACATATTCATAAGGTATTTTTTAACCAATAATCAAAATTAAAGAAAAAGTTTAAAATCTACATCAACAAACCCCATGTGTTAAAACGTGCAAACTTGCTCAACTTTGGGCCAAAATATTTAGCTATTTTGCAGATCACCTTCAAATTTTTGTTGTACTCTAGAAGAACTTTGTATAGTGCAAAGGTATATTTTTTCTCTTTCCCCGTGGAAGTTACAGCATGTGGAATTTCACAATTAACGCTCATGACAGAAACTTTTTCGCTGGTAGGAGCAATACAAGAAATTTATACACCATGATATAATACAAATATTAAGCTGAGTATATCAGCTAATACATTCCGACAAGATTGATTGGTAATAGACAAATTAAAAATGGATGTCATTATGGAGTACATTTTATTAAAAATTATGACATCCCATTTCTTAAATATAACATTATGTTTGTCAATGGTAACAATAGTGATAAAGTTATAGAAATTCCTATCCACACGTCAGTGATAGAAAATAAACAGACAAGCACAATACAATATTGCATCAACAGAATTGAGACCATTGAAGGAAATACAGATAACAAATTAGAAAGCAGAATTAATAAAAATAAAGTAATTAATGAATATCAAAACAGGTTCGCAAATAGCATACTGGAGCTCACAGAAGTACGAAATTATCAAATCAAACTTGAATTCACAATGGGTAATCTGATACATACTAGGCCATATAGAATTATCCCTAAAATATGTGAAGAATTACTACAACAGATTAAAGATGTGGCAGAAGTAGAGAATTTAGAATCTTCAGACTCACCATACGTGGCCCTAGTTGGTGATACGAAAAAAGAGGGCATATGAGATTCTTAATAGACTTCCGGCCACTATACCAATATTTAAAAAGGGTACAGTATTCCTTCCCCAGAACATAAAATATTTTGAATGCATTACAAAATACTGAATTTATTACATCACTATATTTATTCTCAGAATTATATGCCATTCCAGTCAGGAAAGAACACAAATTAGCATTTACTATAGATGGCGTAGGTTTATATCAATATAGGAGAATGCCATCAACAGTCTTGCCTGTTATCATAGTTACAAGTGGTGGTTTATATGTTATGTCCCCTTCTTGGTGAAAAAATGTTTGATGTCTCACTTTTGTTCTACAAAAACTTCACAGCCAAATACACTAATAAACCAATATCTAAGAGCACATTGTGATGAGCGAAATAATTTTTATGTCATTGAATTTGAACAAAATTCACAGGAGGTAGAGTATTTGGCGTGAATGCCCAATAACACTAAAATTACAACGCATCATACATTAAAAATAGCTGAAATGGCTGTTTTCTATAACAGGTTTTAGACTCTCAAAAGATGTAAGATCCAATAAAGTAAAAAAATAGACAAAAATTCATGGAGTAACCACTGTTTGTTGAAACGGCATGGAATGAGCAAATGACCCATGGCAATATTAATTTTACACATGGTGAAAGAATACACAATGTTCATACAAGTAGATCTTAAGCAGACTCTCAAAGTGATCAGTTTACCATAAACAAGTTTGGCTGAAATGTATGTACCCACTAGTGTACTAAGCTGCTTAAGAAATAATTTTGGTAAAGGCTGTTCAACTTTGACTTGGAGACTGAGGTTAGTTATGGAAATGAGTAATTTAAATCACCATCTATATAAATGTTTATGGTGTGTATGTCTTTAAAAAGTTTTGAGCTTGAACTCTGAATCCAAGCAGTTGTGATATGAATGCGTACCCTATTACCATGGTTGCATCCTAGTCATTCACGTAGATCTGTGTACTGGTACCAGTTGTACTGCGTGATTTTCAGTAAATGTGTTACATTGAATATCTCGCAACTACTTGAGATGTAAAGAACGGAGCAATACAATTTCTTTGAATGTGCTAATTTCCATAACTCTAATGCATCATTTGATTGTAAGTCTGCAGATAGGATCAATTATACTTTTCAATAGGAAAATAGCATGCGTTTACCATTCAACTTTGAAACTATTGACCAGAATTTGTTTTGTTTTCATAATTGTTGGGAAAATTTTGTTCTCTAGGTGATACATTATGTGACAGGAGTTGCCACATGTGACCCACTAAGTTTGGCTTTATTCATGTTTAGTGTTAGTAAGCATCTAGCCTATTAGTAGTTCTAATGTATGCATATAATATTTAATGCCCAAAGTGTAGTGCCTAATTTTGATTTGGGAACATACAATGAAGCAACGCAAGTCTTTGTCCAAATGAGTAAAATGGGGTCTAAGGTTTTCTTCCCAACAATAAAGCTTACCATTTAAAGATTTTTCACACATTTGTTTTGACTGTTCTAAGAGTCCTGATGTATCCACTGTTGATATATTATCCAGGTTGTTTACTTCTGCATAGCACTTTTCAGGCATTGAAAAATCAGGAAACCATTATGTTCACATCATATAATGCCACCACACACTTTATTGCACTGAAATGCAAAAGAAGTTGATATTTTCATCATCGCTGTGTTCCTGTATGCTTCTGTCCTGAACAGCTTAAATAAAAGCTAGTCTGCATTGCCTCCTGCAATACACACAGCAAATACTACCACCAAAGCCTGTTTGGGTGGGCGTCTCACTTGAGATTGAGACTTATGGAACCGCAAAGAACAGAAAGGTGAAACTCTGGACTGCCGGATATCCATGTGACATGTACATGACAGAAGTTAACACATGGCTTTCACCTTATAAATAAAGTTATTTTTTTTTGTCGTGGAACACTTAGGTATTTTTTTACATTACTATGCCACTGTTTAATGCAAGCCTAGTGTATTGAGTGCTTTTTTTCCCCTAGGATATCTAGGGTGTGCCGGCTGTGGCGCAACGTGGCCATGTCACCTTCCCTGTGGCACACTGTGGACCTTTCAGGGGTGTGGGTCAAAGAATGTTACCGCAACTATGAAACTTTCAGATGGCTGTGTGAAAACAGACTACCGAGGGTCCAGGAACTTTCACTTGGTATGTATGCTGTACAAAAATTGTTTTGCTAGCCTATTCTTGTAATAACCTGTTGTGCTGAGTGTTATCCTATGTTATTGATAAATTGTTGCACAGCGTAGCATCAACATAATAGTAATACTTTTTGTAAATTATAACTTTGTCTTAATTTAGCATCTTAGCATAGCCTATGCCATACCCTCATCAGTATTAGAAAAAGGAAGGCAGAGTTAATGATAATACAGGATACGCTTTTGATGTACATACAAAAGTCTATTATGTAGTAGCTCTGCTATAACATAGGACTTCTGAGCTCTGCCAACGTATGGCAACTTCCCCTCGGAAAAGTACACAGTTGATTGATGTAGGCATGGCATGTGGTAGGAAGTCTCTGCACCTCTTTGGCACACAAGCAATGTTGCCACAAGTATCATACCAGTGATATTATATATATATATATATATATATATAATATATAATATATATTATATAATAGATATATATATGACGTGTGACGTACCGGGAATAAATACTCACTTGTCTGAGACAGTAGATGTCCATCTTTTTTTGGCTAGGATGTAAGCCAGGTGCACCTATATTACTGGGGATTTTGTCCTGACGGGTTGCTGGAGCCTTTCCGTTATATGGAACTGGCCAGGTCGCTTGCGGTAGGGCACAAAGTGAGGGCTGGGTAGAATAATTTTACGTTTGGGTGCCACTGGTTTCTTGGCGATACCTGGGCTATGTGTTGCGTAAGTGGTGCCTGTTCTGGAAGTAGCAGGTGAAGGTGCGATGGAGAAGGTTGCTCTGAACTGAGGCATGGGCCAGGTGTAGGAAGCCGTATGGCAGGAACCAAGTAGGCAATGACTGGCGTGGGGGTTGGTCAGGCTGGTTTAAAGTGTTCTGCAACCCACCAAGGGTATTCCGTCGGCCGTGGCTCATTGGTGTGTCAAACAGATCTCTGGGGATGCAGAGCTCCACTGGGTCTTGTAAGTACCTGAGGCCTGGGCTGCTCGGAGTTCTAAGCTAGTTATGTATGACACCAGGTTAGGCTTAAACTCGTGCAGACAACGAGAAGCCAAGAGAATCTGTTGAACTTTCTCTTCAGTCCCCTGTCTTGGAATAGGGCATCGGGATGTGGACTTACTCTTCTGCTACTGTACCGAGTGGCAGGCTCCTTGTGCACAACTTATGTGTGGCACCACGTGCGGGCCGGAAACTGGCAGACACCCTATTCCAACATCTGGCACAGAATGCAGTCAACGATGGAAATCCGGCCTTACTTGTCCATGGTCGTACACAGGTGTTTGCCCCTGTCCGAGTCTGCCCAACTCAGGGAATGCTTGTCTCTCTTGGCAATTATCGCTGTGGAGAGACCAAGGACACCAAGTTGACAAGCTGATTCAGGACAGTGTACCTATGTGGCTCCTCCTTTTCTCCAACCTAGGGGTTGATGGAAGGGCGGTCTAAGTGAGTGTGTGTAGGTAAAAGTTCAGTGTCTTGGCTCTTTGAATATGTAACCCGGGAACACCTGTAATATTGTTTGTGAGGGTAACTACGGTAAGGTGCTATGTCTACAGGAACAAACTCAAACTGAAAGTCAACCTACGTTTTATTTCAGAAAGGAAATTCACATGATGACTGCACCCTAACTCCATGTTGATGGCACGAATCTCCGCCAGGAATCTAGAACACAGTACTGAACTGGCCGGTAGAGGCAACTGGTGGCTCTGTGGGGTGTGATGTGCTGAACGTCTAAGCAATCCCTTCTTGCATTGTTGGACGTGTAAATCATGTAGAGTGACGTAACATACAGAAACTAACACGTAGCTAGGAATACTAAGCAAGGTAGTGTCAGGATGAGTCCTGAGACGGGGCTCGAGGAAAGGGTTACCTGCAGACACGTCCGTGCACTGCAGGGTGAGCGGGTTTTGCGAGGTACGAAGCAGGGAGTGATCCTAAACAACGTAACATTAAATTCCGTGCGGCTAGCGCTGGAAGAAAACCCCATTGTAAGCAGAGCTTAAACAATGACTGAGTGGTCAGAACCTGAGCGGCTAGTCTGGGAAAGAAGCTGGACAATCTGATCAGTTCTGAAGCGACTGGCACTAGAAGTGAAAACTGGTCTGGAGACGCGGGCTATATCTCCTTTTATACTAATTTGGGCCGCTGCCCAACACTGATTGACTGGTGCCACTAAGGCGATGTGGTCCACAGCGGGGGGTTGTAAATGCTTGATTTTCCTATTTGACGTCACCAGTAGGCTGGAAGGGGAAGGGAAGAAAAGCAAATACAAACAATAATCCTACTACTAGTGCTATCTAGTGGGGAGTAAAAGAACTCATTGCCTTTAAGCAGAACTCATTGTCTTTAAGCATTGTTACAGTGGGCTGGTGAATAAAACAATTTGCATGGCAGACAATGCAATCTCATCTTATGTCGGGATAAATGAAATGCAAACTCCTGACAAAACTGAACTAAGGATGGAGCGGAAGTAGTCTAATCTCCATTGTTGAAAAAGATTCATGCATCAATATATATATATATATAGATTATATAAACTATAAAATATGATAGCTATAATGCGAGAGATAGCTGTTAGCGGAAGCAGACCAAAATAATTCTAAAGGCAGCCAATGATGTCAGAATGACCATGTTAGGAAATACCTTTTTGGCGAAGGGAAGACTTGCAACCACTTGTGTCTGGTATATTTAATTTCAGCTGTGATTACTGATGCAGGTGCAGAGTAACTATCGGTGCTCTGTGCTGCATTGGTACAAATGTCATATTGTAATATTTAATCAACCGCCAAACCTGCAAATTTTTATCATTCATCCATCATTTTTACAGAAAACATGCAGGCCTTACAATTTGTGTGTACAGCTCAGATTTTACAGATTTTTACTCTGTTGTGTTTTACAATATATCATATTGTGTATTGAAATAAGAGCCATAAATATCATGTATATGGTCTGTATATGTACTTTTAGACAAAGTACCTGCTATGTAGTAATGTATAATGTGAGCAAAATGTATCATAGCATCAGAAATTAATGTAGGTACTGTAATTGTAGCCAGTAGACAATTTTTATGGTTACAGAGTACCATATTGCTTGCACTTCTGATGAATGTGGCAGAGTGCATCCAAAGGTTGCCAAAGTACCAGTACTTGACCAAAATGTGTACAGGTGGCAACTGTTTGGCAGCTCTGATAGACTTCTATGAAGATAAAGCAGCTTATAAGTGGACAGTGTTGAAGTAGTTATTCAGTAACATTGTTCAAGAAACACTTTGTGTAATGGAATGAAAATACTTATTGGTGTGGTTATTTTACTGCAATTGTTGCAAATTGTATGTGTGTAGCTTGGCAGCATTTCATTTTTGTAAAATACACGATTGTTTACAACAAAATAGGTCAATGGGATCAACAAAGTCATCTTGGTAAATATTTTTGCTGCCACACAGTAATTCTGAGTTGAGTGTGAACTGATATTTGAATCTGTCATTTGAGAAACCCCACATGTCCACTTTTTGGAAAAATGGAGTTATCCACAGGAATGTATATAAATAAGCAAGCTGCATCAGGTCGTGTTAAAACCACACGTGTCCATATACAAATAACACAGAAACTGAAGGCTACAAGATTCAGTCCATTGAGAAACCCTTCATGTCCTGGACATGAGGGGTTTCTCAAATAACTGCCACTGCAACCTATAGAGTGCAGCACTTTGTGGGGCATATAGTGCTGCAATCTGTACGAGCAGTTATCACAACTCCATTGTAACCATCTTAGGCGTGCACTATGGATCTATGTTGTTGTTGTTGTTGGTAAAATGTCTTTAAGTTGTGAAAGTGATACGAAAGATCAAAATAAGAGGAAAAAGGGTATGAAACAAGTTGGGTACAAAAGTGAGAAGATGAAAAAGGCAAGAGTTAAAAACGAGCAGTATGTGAATTGGAAAGGAAAAGTTGTGCAACCCAAGGACCATGGAAATTACTGCAAGTAAGTAACATAACCTTGTTTTAATAGTACATATCCATACAAGGTTTTATAGAGTTTGAAATTTTAATATTATTAGGGACCAATCCTCTAATCAAAATTTGGCCAATTTACACTCATCCGGTCGACTTAAAATGTTGCATTAGTTCTGGTGACAACACAGTGTTGTCATGTAGTCAATCTTGGTGGCCATCTTGGTTTAATAAGAAAGAAATGATTAAAATTCTTAGTTTTAAAGATTAAAAACAGCAAAATGAGTGTCACTAATATTGAATTATATCCACATAGTGTATTTTTGTGTATTGTAAAGGAAGATCATATTAAATAAATTAATTATAAAAAACATTTTAAATTAAGTATAAACTTAAATATTTGTTTCAAATGTAAATGGAAGTGCATGCCATTAAGGTGTCTGATGATGATTTACTAGAGATCTACACGAAGTTTATTGACTTTGATTCAAAAACGAATAGGATGCATATCAACAAAGTCTTATTGAGTGCCAACCAACCAAGCGGAAACGTCCATGATGTCCTGTTGTTGCATCTGATGGCCCAAGAGAAAAACAAAAATCCCACACATTCAAATACGCCCTGTCAACCACTTTCCTCTCTAGCCATGGAATTTCCAGTGATCGTGTTAGACGACAATGCAACTTGTTGTCTGAAGGTAAATCACCGAAAGATTCAAGAGGTAAAAATACCCCTGGAAGTACAAGACCAGGAAGTGTAGTTAAATGTATTGAAGATCATATTGCTTCTTTCCCTACAAAAGAAGCACATTACGCAAGAAAAACATTTTGTTACCCCAGTGCTTCACTCAATGTGAAGAAAATGTGGCAGTCATTTAAAGAAAAAAACACTGGCATTTCCATGACCCACTAATATTACTTGAAAGTGTTTCAAGAGAATTTCAGCCTTACGTTTGGAAGACTGCAAGTGGACACTTGTTGTCAGTGTGAAGAGTTATCTGTGAAAATTAAAAGTCCTACGATTAATGATGTTTGCTAAACGTGTTCACGTAGCTGATTTATTAGTGCACAAAAGAAGAGCCAAAAATTTTTATAAAACTATTGAGAGAGTTAGAAATCAGTGTTAAGAAGATAATGAAGTGACTGGTATATGTATGGACTACATGGTGAACTTGCCGTTGCCAGAAATTCCTGTGCAGCAGATGTTTTACATGCGGCAGCTCACCATGAATGTGTTCAATATACATGACGTCGAAACACAGCGTGGTAAATTTTATGTATACCATGAAGGTATTGCAAAGAAAGGCCCAAGCAAGGCATGTTCATTTCTGTTAGATTACATGAATAAAGAAATTAGCCCAAATGTTAAATATCTGCATCTGTTTTCTGACGGAGCTGGGGGTCAAAATAAGAATAACACTGTAGAGAGTTTTTGTTGGTAGTTGTGGAGACTGGATGATTTCAGACAATCCACCATTACTTCCCGATCAGAGGGCATTCATTTTTACCTTGTGATACAGATTTCAATGTAATTAAAAGGAAAATTAAAAGAACTGATAGGATATACACATCGAAAGAATATGTAGAGCTCATTGCACAGTCCACAGTTACTCCTGGCAAATTTACAGTGCAAATGGTGGAGTCCAAAGACATACTCAATTTCAAAGACTTGTGGCCTAAATTTTACAAACAAAATGTGGTATCAAAGTCTTATGTAAGGAGTGTACCACGAGATCAGAAACAGCATTTCAATGTCTCAACGTTTATGGAATTTGTCTACTCTTCTGACCACATTGGAAGAGTTCAAGCTAGACCATTCATTGATGGTCTCATTGATCATACGTTCGTACTTAAGTCTTCTAGTGATAAGCCAGATATGCCAACAGAATTAGCTTACAGATAAGGTTGTGTACCAATAAACCAAAAAATAATTGAAGACGACATGAAATTGCAGAGATTTATTCCTCCGGAAACAGTGAATGGCTTTTATGCAGAACTTTTTCAGTGGCCAACAACTGACACGCGAGACATTGAGCTCATAACCTAAACCCACTTATTATTAGATATGTTCAGTACTGTGCTTTTAAAATCCAAGCAGTGAGTATTCACTATTGAACTCCCCCAAAGTGGTGTGTGTTATAGACTGTATATTTTTCAATGGGCCATGACTGACACCCCCGACAATTAGATCGTAACTTAAACCCACTTATTTGTTGTATTGTGTGAAAATATTATTAGTTTCATGTACATTATAACATTTTATTCGCACCGAAACCAACAGAGTGCTCCATTTCTTGGTCTGTCTTTTGAGAAACCCCACGTGTCCACAGGACTAATTATGCCAGTATGGCCACAATTGTAAATATTTCTGTCTCTTATTTGGGAACATAATTGCAGAACTTCTGCTCCAAGAACAGTGATAGAATATTATATCTGCTATCAAAGTTAATTTAAAATGTTTTCTTTGAATATCTTAAAACTCATTTTTCTGGACATGTAGGATTTCTCTAATGACTTTTACTTTTGGTGTGGTTATTTTACTGCAATTGTTGCAAATTGTATGTGTGTAGCTTGGCAGCGTTTCTTTTTTGTAAAATACACGATTGTTTACAACAAACTAGGTCGATGGGATCAACAAAGTCATTTTGGCAAATATTTTTGCTGCCACACATTTATTCTGAGTTGAGTGTGAATGGATATTTAGTGTGGCTAACAAAAATCGAACTGACTTTAGGACATCAGTGAGCAATACAACAGTTTTCGGTTTTCTTCCCGTAAGATAATTTCTGTATTGGTTCCTCAACAAATGTTTCTATGAAAAGTTTAAAAAAAAATAAAAAAGGAGTATAATTAGCTTTTTTTATCTGTGAAGTTGAATGGCAATGGGGAGTTCATTGTAATTATGATGGTTTGATTGGACTATGTCCATTGCCGACCATGAGACTAAATAAAAATATCACACACACATACAATTCGGCAAGAAAAAAGACGAAAAAAAAACTTTTGCAACGCCACCAGACAGACAATTAGAAAAAGCTGTTTCCTTGTCAGTGAATAATAAATATGTATATAATTAAAACAACAAAAAGATGAATGAATAGATTAGTATTACAAAACAAGATAGACAACAAAAACAAACAAAAAAAAGACAACACAATGATGAAAACAAAAATGCCACACTGTGAAAAAAAACAGTGCAAAAACAATATCAAGTGGATCCAGCTAAACAATTAAACTTTTTTTTTTGTGTGTTCCTTGACATGAGTGGCCGGCAGTTATCTTCTATGTATACACTGACTGACAAGGAGTTTGGTAAGTACATTCCTGTGTGTGTTGATCACTGGTGGGCTTTACTTTTGTTAGAATTGCTTTTATTGTTTTAGTGGGTTTGAAGGCAGTGCATATGTTGTATTTCTTAGCCAGTCTCTTAATTTTTTTCCGATAATCCTTTAACAAATGGAATAACTACGGTGGCTGCAGGAGGTTCTGTTTTTTCTTGTTTTGTGATTATTGAATTGTGTGGATATATAATATTTTAATGAATTTGTGTGGTTAGCAATTACTGAGCAGTTGTTTCTTTACATGGTCAAGTTCTTTTTCTTTACTTTCCTCATCTGATCATAGGCTCTTGGCCTTGTTTACCAATGTATGAATAATGCCAGTGTGCGTTGGTTTCCAATATACTGTGGTGCTGATGGTTGTGTTTTATCAGCAATCAAGAACATCCTAGACGGGGAGAGAGTTATGGCTTTCGATTAAATTAATGAACTGTATAGATGGTCTGCGGGAAAGTCTGCAAATTCCTTGAGTTTGTTGTAATCATGCCACCAAATCAGAAATCTGTCATCAACATATCCGTGTCTCCAACCACTGGAAAACATGTGACCGGCATGGACGATCTTGATACCTCCGTGCATAAACGCGCTTGCTTGTCTGTAATTCTGGCATCACTCACCGAGCACCATAAGTATGTCAAATGCCTCTTCATGTGAATACAACATTACTGCACAAATAACAGAAACACAGTAAAAACCACGCTAGAAATCTTTCACAGTGCACATACCGTCAAAATGCCTCTCATTCGACATGAAGAATGATACAAACAGAAGGAAAATGCAAGTACTGCTATCTAGCGTCAACAGTTCCCGCTCGCCTCATTTGGACTGATGTGGTTTGGCACAATGCGATATTGGGCGTGTCAGACAAAGTATTTCGATATGTTCAAAACTGCAGAACATTCCAAAAAACTTTCCGTACAAAAGATGTTCAGTGTTGCAAGCTCTATTCAATGCATGGTTCCATTAAATTAATCCGTAGAGGTTTACTTACAACTTATTTTACCCTAAAAGGCTCAGGTACAGTTTTCAAGAATAAGGGCTGGTATGGTAGGTCTGGAACATTCTGTATACATTTTTTTTTTTTTTCATTAACAAAGAAACAGCTTTTCCTAATGATCTGTCTGTGGCGTTGTAAAAGTTTTTTTTTTTTTTTTTTATTTTGTTTTGCTGAGTTGTGTGTGTGTGTGTGCAAGATTTTTATGTAGTCTTGTGGTCGGCTATGGACACTGAGCGCAGATACGCTTGCAGATTTAATACTTTCAACAAAACAACTAAAATATGAACCAGTGCACCATAGCACAACTTACCGACCCACCATCTTGATTACTACTGCTGTTTTCTTCCACTTGGAGGTGCCACTGTCACAGTGATTGCTGCAGGTGCAGGCAATTAAAGCTAAGTGACATAGTCTAGTGTTTCCATTGTACATGCACAGGCACACATCCACAGTCTTCTAGTAGACAATATATACTATATAATGGTACCAAACATCCCGCCCACCTTGAAATGCCCACATTTCAAGTTCAGAGAAATGGCAAAGGGCATAATTTCAATACAGGATGTTTGACAATTCCTTGTTGAGTGCGCACTTGTGCAACCCGCACCACACCATTTGCACCGGGATATACTTTCAACACTCTGCCTAGATGCCACTGTCGGGAGGGTATTTTTGATTCCTTAACCAATACTAGAATGCATTCTTCCAAATTGGCTTCTGGTCTCGTCCATTTTTGTCTCTGCTGGAGTTGATGGAGGTACTCTATGTCCACCGCTTCCAGAATAATGACTGCATCATCTGTTGCACCAGATTCCACCATGACAATCTATTCATTGTGATATCAGTTAACTCATCAGGTAGCACGTGTGGAGGACCAAGGGTTAAGAAATGACTGGGTGTCAAGGGTGCTAGATCGTTTGGATTGTTGGACTGGGCTGGGCACAAAGGGGTCTAGAATTCAAAATAGACTCAATTTGAGTCAAAAGGTATACGATTCCTCATATGTAAGCAGCTGCTCTCCTATCACCTTAAACAGAAGAGGTGTGACTGACTTTATCGCCGCCTCCCACAGACCTGCAAAGTGGGGTGCAGAAGGGAGGCTGAAGTGTCAGGCGATACGTTGCTCTGCCAGTTGATCTGCAAAAAGCTTCTGATAACCAGTATTTTCCAGGAAGTCTGACAGTTTGCAATTGGCCCCCACAAAATTAACACCACAATCGTTATATAGATAGTACAGCATCCTTATGGGCAACAAAGCAACAGAAAGCAGCTCAGAATGCGCTGTTGACAAATCTGACACGAGTTCCACATGTACCGCTTGGTTGCCAAACAAACAAATAAGCAGATGAATGACTGGAGGATATGAGGCTTCTTTACTTTTGCCATGGTGATAGTGATTGGACCATCATAATCTATACCAATATGCTCGAAGTGTTTCGCTTGGGAAACATGGGGAGCAGGAAGACTTGGCATGGGTGCCATGCAAATTTTAATTGTGCTCTGAAGCACTTCAGACACGTTGTGGATTTGCTGTCAAATCAGGTTCTTGGCACCTAATATCCAGAACTCCCTGAAGAGCACAGATTGCAGTGTGTTAGGGCCAAAGTGCGGAAGCTCCAGGTGCAGTCAATCCACCAACAATTCTGCTAAACGACAGTGCTTGGGCAGGAGCACCGGATGCTTCATCTCAAAAGCAAATTCTAACTGTTGTCGTCATCCACCCACCCTGAGGATGCTCTCCTTATCAATGAAGTGGCATAACTGTGGAATTTCAGGTGAGCACAGTTCACTGTTGGCCAGACAGTTAAATTCTGCAGCGAATCTGGCGTTCTGAGTGTTCCTGATCTAGATTTTCATGGCACTTGACAGTACTTTTGACTGTATTGTTTCGGATATGGTGGAGTGTCTCATCTGCACATTGTTTGCAAACCTCACGTACCAGGCAATGATCCAACACACCTTCATCAAACTGCAGAACCGAGAAAGCAGCTCTTTCTAAGAAGATTCTTTCACCCTTGCTTGAAGAGCAACTACTTTCCGCTCCTCGCTAGGCCCTGCTATCACTGCTGCAGACTACGGCCACGACTCCTGAGGTTTCCTGCAACCACAATGGCCCATGCCATCACAATGTACGTTCGAGCAATTAAGATGGAAAGAGTCCACGTGGGCACAATCTATGGGATTCTGTGCCGATGGTACATGATGCCACCGCGACGCAGCAAAGTCCTGTATTTTGCAAACCTGTTAGCTACAAAGGTTTTCCATTCACTCCAAGATCACAGAATAATTGGACCAAGCATGAACACTCACCACTTGCAGCTTGGATGAGTAGGTGTCAAGGAGCAAACGCAGACAGTGTGCTAAGAGCAATGCCGCACAAAGCTCCCGCAGAGGAAGCAAAATCTTCTTTAATGGGGCCACCTTGTATTTTATGATGAGAAGTGAGGTCATAATGTCATCCGAGTTCGAAACCTTTCATAAGTATACTACTGCCACATAACCCTTCTCTGAGCTATCAGAAAATCAATACAGTTGGTACACTGACTGTAGATTATCTGAAATGATGAAATGATACAACGCTCAGTTGAGATGTTTGCACAGCAAAGTAAGTCTTTTACGATGGTCTCCCATTTGGCCACAATATCTAGCAGAACCAGGTCATCCCATTCTATCTCAGCCTACCAGAGTTGCTGTATCAGGGGTTTCACAAGGAAGATGAGGGGTGCCAACCAGCCTAGTGGGTCAAAAACATGTGCAATGTCGGCTAGTATGCCTCGTTTGGTGAACACTGGAGGTCTGAGATTTAAGTTGAATGTGAAAGTGTCTGATGCCAGATTCCACTGTAACAACATGAAAGGATGGACAATCCTTAAACTGATGCCCTGCGTGTAAACAATTCAGGCACAACTTGTTGTCCTTCACAGAACCAAATGTTCCTTAGGATTCATTGATAAGAATCTCAGGGTACTTGATTATGGCATGCAAGTATTTGTAAAGGGCACACTTACGGGAATCAATAAGAAAGCTGCTGGAGTGCAGCTGTTGTGGTTTAGGTCTATTGGCTCTACCTTGACTTAGGTGGCACTATAGTAGACTGTGTCTGACAAGAAGTCACAGTCTGTTGACACCTACAGTGCTTTTCCAGAAATTTTATGAACTTCTCTATGGTGGGAAGTTCACTGTCGGAAAGAGTCCCACTGTGTTTGCAAAGGTACATCCAATATTTTGTCAAATATGGCAAGCAAGATGAGGTCCCATGTTTTCACTGGCACCGCAAGGGCCTCCAATGCAGCTATGTTTTCCGTCATAATTGTGAACAACCCACTTAGGGAAACAGGTGAGTTCACACATGCAAAAGGGGCTTCCAAAAAACAATCCACATGCGAGGTCACAATCAGGCGTTTGTTATATTACCAAGCTACTAACATGTCCCAAGCAATACGGAAATTTACTTCCGAAATGGGAAGGGTCTGAATATTACTCGTGGGTTCACCACTTAGTGAATTCTTCAAGTAAACAAACTTTTCAACAGCTGATAAGCCACCATTATAACAAACACAAATAATTGTACGAATAAAACAACCTTAACCTTCAATCCATGAACAAGAAAGTGGCGCTATGGTATCACCAATTTATGTTCTGCGTTTGACTGAAAATACTTGGATAGGCCGTGAATGTTATATCCTGGCATCCGAAAACACCTGCCAGGACACAAAACACAATTATTTTCTCCAAACTCAACTTGAAATGCTGATTTCGTCCTACACTCGTTGATTCGTTTGTGACACGAATATACCACGCAATTATTGACACCAATAATAAGGAAACGAACGGCTGCCGGAACTATCCGGCTTGGAGGACCAAAATGTGATTGCCGATATGCTTGCGGACTGAATACTGTAATAAAACAACAAAAAAACCAACCGGTGCACCATAGCACAACTTACTGGCCCACCATCTTGATTACTACTGCCATTTTCTTCCACTTGGAGGCACCACTGTCATGATGATTGTTGTAGGTGCACACAATTAAAGCTAAGTCACATACATACGCACACATCAACAGTGTCTTCTAGTACACAATATATGCTATATACAGATACTGAACTGACACAGTCCAATCAAACCATTATAATAATATAATTAGCTACGTGACAGTATTTGCTGCGTATTTAAAAAAAAAAAAAGAGAATTTAAATGCTTTCAAGAGTCAAGTGTGTTTAAAATGCCTAGAATGCAAGGGCGTAGGAAGCTCATATTTCCAGTGGGGGTCCATTTTTAATCAATTTGTTGATTTATTTATTTTAGCAAAGCTTCCACACTCGCTAGCAAAGCAAGGAGAAGTATCGGTTCCCAAGTTTTTTGCTGTATATTTATTATTAAAAATTATTTGTTAGAAAACTATACACTGTGGAGGAAGTTAATTTTTAAAAAATACATTGAGACTTCTGTGTATTTCTTTAACTTTAATGTTTCTAAGAACTAAACATGCAAGATTGGGATGTGTGATAATTACAAATACATTATAGTGACAGGGACCACAGTATATGAGACTTTACAGGTGTAAATATATTGTTACAAAATGCCTGAGGGGTGTAACTAAGTTCATGAGGGATGGTCTTAATATTATTACAATTTCTCCCTCTAGTAATTAAGTGGATTGTAACAAGTTCATTAAGGGATAGAGGTCTTAATTAAATAAAATAATTAAAATTTCCTTACTTTATTTACAATAACTACAGCAAAATTCTCTGAACTCAAAATTTCACAATAAATTGATATCACTTACTGTTCACAACTGACACCAATCAACAAAATTTATAATTATGACAAAGAAATCGATGAAATTAAACAATTAAAGATCAGTCCCAATAGACGGTGTATCAACCTATTAAATTATTTTATAATTTATGCGTCCATATTCGACAGTTGGAATATTTATAATAAAATCAGTATTACACTTCCATTCAGTCCCACCTCAGTTCAGTCCATATTCTGCCAGTCGCAATGTTCTAGAGTCCGCCAAGCACTCTCATGCACAGTAGGCTTCACTCATCTGTTTCACACCCTCTCATCTATTCAAGCCACGGACACCTCACTCGCCGTCGTCCTGCAATCGCCAGTCGTCATCCACCCTTATCTTCGCTCGCACACGCTCGGCCAGGCAACCTCCGTCAAAGACTGCCGACTGCTGGGTTACGACAGTATATATAGTGTCTTACGTCGCCATCTAGGATCTTCCCCAACATCTGTCATAATGTAATGTGGCAAATGTTAATAAATATTCCCGCTGCAGTTACATTCCAGTTCACTTCAGTCAGTAGAGCCTAATATAAGGCACCACATGGTAAAAATAAAGAAAAATGAATTCCCATCTTGGAAAAGTTGCTCAGTTTTATTGAAATTTTAAATTTTTATATAACACATTCACCATCTTCCAGCTTTGTAGAGACACTCACAGTTAGTTCAGCGAACGACAGAACAGCATCACAGTAATTCAGGATTCAAAAGTCACTTGAAAGCTTGCATTGTGAGGTGATCACGAGGCACTTCTTTCTCACATCATGGTTGGTAGTATATCTGCTACAAAGCCTAGGGCCCTTGCTACTCAGCTCGGCGCGGGCTGCTATCCCCTCTCCTAGCTAAGTTACTAAAAATAGAAATACTCGGGGCTCACATCCCTCTATTGACCAAGATGAACTATGTCGCAGCACACTCATAGGAGGTTTAGAACAAATTTTACTTGCTATCAAAAAAGGCAAGCGAGGTTGAATTAAAAACTTATCTCAAACTGATGCAACCTGAACTACGACTCAAAAAGCCAAATGCACTACAGATAACCCTCGAAACATGGCCACAAACTTTCAAACAATGATAAGCTATTCTCGCTCAATGTGGCACCAAAGTAAAATCTAAAATATTAAACTCACTTGCAAATGAAAATGAACATTTAGCTAAAAGTCTCTATGTAAAATTATTGTAAAAACTGAAGAAAAAAATTACCTAACCAGCAACGTTACATTACCCCCCTTGATTTGGGAAATATTTTGAAGAAACCTTTACCAAATTGAAACCTACTTTGTAAGTGGCTACTCTGCAAACTACTGTGACCTTGTTCTTTACTAACAACTTAAGTTTACAATTCAATACACAAACTCTTATCACATAACAAAAAAAAATATTCATCTCTACCTGTTACAGAAGAACTCTCAAAGTATTTACTGAGATGCTGCAAGAAAACAATACATATCAATTATTCACTTTACAATTACATCCAAACATTCATTCACAGTTGGGTTTTTGGACTTTTTTTCCCAAACACTTTCAGATTGTTACATAACCTTTCCTCGCAAGACCTTCTACCCCCACATCATTGAACTGGTTAACTTCTTTTTTGTTGCACTGTGCATCCTGCACAGTGCAACAAAACTGACCAAACTGAACTGACATTTCACCATTTTTGACCCTTTCTTGTTTAGGTGTTCACTATGTATACATTCTGTGATAAGCTTAGCCCTTAGTTTATGAATATTTATTGTGTTAACATTTCACTGCCTGGTATTATTGTGTACTGGCACCTTGACGGTTAGTGGCCTCCCTCCTCTTGGTAGGTATGATGCATCTGCCTGATATAATATTCTACCCCATGCCAGCAGGTGTTTTACTGTTCTAGAAAGAGATATAGATAGATATATAGTTATAGATAGTGATATATAGAGATAAACATTTAGATATATATTTATATTTTGTATATGTTCAGATATTTATAAATAGATAGGTTGATAGATACAGATAATACACAGGATGCATTCCTGTCAGATCCTCCTGAGATTTGAGCTATTCTCAAGGCACCATATCCTGCCAGTGAACAGGTATATTCATCTGCCAGTCTTTTGTATTGTCCTGAGAACGCAGAGCATGAAGAGCCTGGGGGACTACTTGATTCCAGGCAGGTGACGTTAATTTGAAAGCCACCGTGTGGTACAAAAGCCTTGATTATAAGGTTTAGGACTAACATTGGTGAACGAGGGTGGCTAGGGCTATTAACAGAAGTGCCTGGTGGCAACCAGGAGTGCTATTTATAGAATAACCAACACCCCTTGTGGAACGAGTGGTATTGAGAAGGGTTTCCATTGCCCTGAGAAGCATACAGTGGGTCAACTGGCCATCCTTTTCATATACAGTATTACCAATTGTAGTTACACGACATTGAACACAGATGGCTCTTGTGAGTGGATCTGCAGAACAGTCCTTCAAATTATTAATTATTTCTCCTAATGCTTGTATGTCCCTTGATCATACCCCCCAGCTTCAAAGCATGTTTCACAATGAACCAGTTTTTCTGGAGAGTGTTTTGAAACTGGTGAATGGTACAGAAGCATAAGTTATGAGAGGCCTTGGAAGTAAGAAGGGATTATTGTGAAGTGATGCTGGTGGTACTCAGTGTTTACAATCATTCACTTGCATGATGAAATTACCCAGCAATCAATCACCAGGGCGCAGCTGGAGCAGGGACTAGAAAAATAATTCATGGCTTCACAG
The DNA here is from genome assembly GCA_029891345.1 of Dryococelus australis. NCBI lineage: Eukaryota > Metazoa > Arthropoda > Insecta > Phasmatodea > Phasmatidae > Dryococelus > Dryococelus australis. Next base: position 62,207,055 of record CM056999.1, read on the forward strand.
GATATAAAAAAATTGTAGTATGATGCTTTTTAGAGTCCTGGAATCTTAGGTCAGGGAACATAAGGATTGGATAGTTGCTTTGGCGTGTCTTATTCCAGATCCTACCTGTGTTCAGCAATTGCGTACTTACCAGAGCCATCACTCCCTTGACGTTATAGCAGGTGGTGTGGCTCCCGGCACAACGTAACAGTAAACTATTCATATACGGGCACAAGCCAGATTCTCTCTTGGGGAGAGGTCTTGGTGAATCCGGAGTTACACACTGTCTACCCAGTCAGCCTTTACCACATAAACATGAAAGGGTTAGAACCTGCAGAAACACATGAGTGACCAGCATGACTCATAGAGGTCGAACAAGGACAGGGCCTCTGTCCCATGACAAGCTGCATTTAGTCTAGGCGAGGCTTGGGCTAGATTCCATCACATACAGGTTGTAAATTGAAACTGAGCCAAGCTTTAAATTTCTTATATTTGTTTGTGCTCTTCTTGAACTGGAATGAAATATTAAAAAAAAAAAAATGCCTAATTAAACCTGACCTGTGTATATTTCAGCATTGATACATGTAGATGTCAGTAGATGCTGCTTCAGAATAAAAGTTGCCACTTTGATTTGTTTGTTGAGGCATGTGTATGTGGTGGTGGTGTTAACAGGAGGTTGGAAGTACATCAGTATCAACTATGCACTCGAAAGCATTTGCCATAACTGCCAGCAGCTGACAGGTCTGGGGTTGAATGGCTGGGAGGGTTTGACTGCTGACCACGTCAAGTACCTCATAGCCAACTGCACTGGCCTGGCCCGCCTCGACCTGTCCAGCATTAACGTGAGTGCCATTAATAGTGATAGTCATGCTCGCTTTTAACCAAGGCAATATGAGTTCAATTTTAGTACTGGATCACTAGTTTCTAAATGAGTAAGTTTTGGTGTATTGTAATTTCAATACAAATGCATCCTAAATTTGTAGCTTAATTTTCTTGTCAATGAGTATTCCATATTTTTAATCATTTCAGCTAGACTCCACATGTGGGGGAATTTATAGAATGAAATTTAAAAATCTTATGAAGATACGGTACTTTTAAGGAGTAAAGGCTGTTCACGATAAAGTGACCACTTTTGAAATCAGCCTTAGAAAAAAGTCACAAATCCTACCTGCATATATCTTATATCTTAACAGGTGCACTGAGTGACATACACCCAGTGAAGTTGGTAACGATGGAGGAAAAGTAGTTCCATATCTTAATGTTCAATAAAAAATGTTCTGTAACCATTTGTGATAAATTAAATTATTTGTTTCGCTTTCTGGTTTTTTTTGTTTTTTTTTTTAATTCATTTTTGTTTAAAATTACGATATTTGTAACACATTTACCTTTCTAATAATTCCACATTTTCACCTGATTGATGGACAAAGTGATGAGGCTAATGACAACGTTATTTTACATAAAGCAGAAGAACACACTATGTGCATACAAGCAGATCTTAAGCAGGGCTTTCAAAAGTGCTCATTTTACCGTGAACCTCCTATACTAATATTTTTTCTTGTAAATAATGGATATTCCATTTGAGGCAGAGCCAAAAAAAATTGCAAAGTGATGGTGGGGGTTACTGTGATGTGGTCAGAGCACTCATCTGTAACCTGGGCGAACTGGGTTTGATTCCCAGCAGGGCCAATCTTACATTTTCATTTGTGAAAAATGTGTGTGACTTGCCATTTGCTGGTGTATCTTATTGTTCTTTGGTTTCTCCGACCATTTCGTTCTTTTGCCATCCATTAGTGCTGAAGACCTTGTTGCATTGCATACAATTCACAACTCTGCCATTAATATGTTGGGCGCTAGTTGTTACATTTAAAATACATCTCAACAGGTCGTCAGTTGCATCCTTTCAAATCAATCATAACGTCAAAATTCTCAACATCTCAAATATTTTATTAAAGTAGTTTTTCTTTTCCCATAAATTCGACAAATCATTAATTAATTTTGTCAAATACAATAAAGTTAATATTCCTCATTTGCAATCAGTAATTATTCAATATTACAAACATCTTACATAAATTGTATTAAATGCATAAATCATTAAAACTTTCTTACTATTCATCATACGTCCATCGTTGGAGGTCCTGAGAATTGTCCCAATGAAAAAAATGAGTTATATTTTACATCTACCTTACTTATGTTGTCTCCTGTCCTCAGATTTGCTGTCATCTGACCATAAAACCTCTCTCCGCCAATTAGCAATGGCAAAACGAAAGATAATAAGGATAATTTTTTTTTTCTTCGTTATGACCCATCAGGATCACGAGTGACTTGTTCAGCGTGCCTTCGCTCTTCCAATACATCTTCATTCTTTCACTCCTCCTGTTTCTCTCTGCTTCTGTGAGTTGTATCTTGATCCTGGTGTCAGTCCATTTGTGACGTTCCACCATGTTCTTGTTCCTGACTCTATCTTGTACTATTGTCTGGGATTTTTAGCCATAATGCCAATTGCCTTCCAGTCCTCCCTAACTTCCTTCATCCAGCTGTTTCCCGTTAAGCATGTCACATTCCAGATCTTCTTGGTCAACCTGTTGTCGTTCATCCTCATCAGGTGCCCCTCCCGAATCGCAACCTTCTCTTCCATATCACACTCGAAATTGGTTCTACGCTCTCGTACAGCTCCTGCCTTGATCTTTTGGTCCAAAATTCCCTTGCTTTTTGATGCCCCATATAGTTCTCAAGATCTTTCTTTCCTCTCTCTCCAAGCGTTTACAAACTCTCTTGCCTAATGTCAGCGTCTCTGTTGCATACAGTGCGGCATTCTTGATGGTCAACGTATAATGTCTCAGTTTGGCATTCCTCGATAAGTTCTTCTTCCCGTAGGTTGTCTTAGCCGCATATCTTAGTCTCTGGAGTAGCTGTTACTATTGTTGTTTTGTATTTTGCCAGTGATGTTCTCTCCCAAGTACCAGGAGCTGTCTACTCTCTCTACAACTTGACCTTCTTCTCCAGTCGGTTTTTGCATTTAATGTCTTGGTCTTGCTGTAGGCTATCTTTAGGCTGACCTTTGCTGCAATCTCTGCTAAGTTTGTTAGTGCCATCTTTGCGTCCTCTTCCTTCTCGTTTAGCAATGCCATATCACCGCAAGGGCCAGGCAATCCACTATTACATTGTGCTTGATCTTATACCCAATCTGTATGCCTTCAATCCCCATGGCTTTGTTTAACTGTCACCACTGTTTCACCACTTCGTCCAGGACAAGGTTAAATAGTATCAGCGACAGCCCATCCCCTTGTTGGACTCCTGTCTTTATTTCGAAGCTGTCTGACAGTGTGCTCCGGTATCTGACCCTGGCAGTTGTGGTTTCCAGTGTTTCTTTCACTAATTCATGTGTTGCAGTATCCAGTCCTCTGTCGCGCAGCATGTCCAGCAGGGTGTTCCTGTCTATTGAATTGTAGGCTTTCTTAAAGTCCACAAAGGTTACTGTTATGGTTTTTCCTTTCCTCTGTCTGTGTTCTACTATCCTCTTGAGTCCCGTAGATCTGTTCCATGCAGTTTCTTCCTTTTCGGAAGCCACCCTGGTATTCTCCTATGCTCGACTCAAGCTGTTCTTCCACCCTGTACAATAGCAGTTTCGAGAGAATCTTTCCACCTGTACAGTATCAGTTTTGAGAGAATCTTGTACCCGATGTTCAGAAGGAGATGCCTCTATAGTTATCTAGTATCTTTTTGTCTCCTTTCTTGTGTATTGGTATGATTATGACTTCTTTCCAGTCTATAAGTATCTTCCTATTCATCCAGATGTCGGTTATTATTCTGTACATGCTGTCTTCTGTCACTAGTCCACCTCGCTATATTTCCTCGGTGCAGATCCCGTAGTTACCTGCCACCTTATTGGCTTTGAGGTCCTTAATTGCCTTCACTACTTCTGCTCTGGAGGGTACCCGACCACAGTTGATGTTTTTGGTGAAATGTAGTGTCATCCTTCCTGTAGGCACATCCGTGTTCAGCAAGTCTTGGAAGTACCTGGCCATTTCCTCGTTCACGTCTTTCTCGCCTATTTTCAATCCACCATCTCTCCCTTTCACGAAAGGTTCTCCCGCCTCATATCCTTTTATCCTACTCTTCATTTCCCTGAAGAAAGCTCGTGATTTGTTTTTCTTGTAAGCCTCATCTGCCTCTTCCAGCCGCTTGTTCCACCGGTTACTCCTAGCATTCCTGATCACCTTGACCGCTAATCTTCTCGCTATCTCAAAGTTCGATAAGTCTTCTTCATTCTTGCTAGCCTGCCACTTCATCCATGCCTTCCTTCTGTATTTGACCGGCCCTCACTCTCATCAGTCTACCAGTCATGTTTCCGTCTTTTATTATTACTGGCTAGTCGTTTCGATTGTTCTTTAATCACATCTCTCAAGTTGTCCCATTTACTCTCCACTGTCAGGTTTTTCGTATATTCATCTTTATGTTTGTACAGCAGATCTCTGTCGATCCTGTGTATATTTGCAGACTTGTTTTAATTAGTTCTATTCTGTGTCCATCTACATTTGATTTCGGTGAGGTAGTGGTCAGACTCCATTTGGCTGTTCCTGCTACTCTAGTATTCATGATTTCCTTGTGATTCCTGTCTTAGATCGCTACATGGTCTAGTTGTCTTTCTCCAATCCTGTTACGTGGGCTTACCCACGTTGTCTTCTTACTCACCTTGGCCTTGTAGTGCATTGTCATGATTCTCATCTTGTGCCTCCTACACAGGTCCACTAGTCTCTCTCCATTCTTATTTGTTCTTTTGTGTGCTGGATAATCTCCAACAGGACCTTTAAATTTCCTTTCCCTGCCTATCTGAGCGTTGAAGTCTCCCAACAGGATCATTACACCTCTCTTGTTTGCTTCTGTCAATACCCTGTCCAGCATGTTCCAAAAGTGTTCTGTGCCTTCACTGTCTTTCTTGTTTTTGTCATTCATAGGTGCATGTGCGTTGATCAATGTGTACATTTTGTTTCCTATTTTCATAGTCAAGTATGAGTGTCTCTCATCACACCCTTCCATTCGGTAATACTAGCAGGTAACTTAGGTTCACTATGAATGTAGTGCAGAACATAAATGGTCATTGCTTCATGCTGATTCCTGGTCTCCCTTTCAGTAACACGTATCCTTCCGATTCTATCGTGTTTTCATCTCTGAATCTCGTTTCCTGCAGGACCAGTGTATCAATTCTCTGTTCTCTCATACTGTCTAGGACTTTCCTACTCTGATTATGGTCTGTATGTTGATAGTGCCCATCTTAACGGTTTGTTTTGGCCTAATCTTTTGTGTCTTAGGTGTTGTGGATATTGAGGTATTGGGGAGCTCCAACTCTTCCTTCACGCATGATGCAGGCACCCCAGAATCAGAATAATTTTATTTAGTACTTTTGTTTAGTAAACATTTAATGCCGACTACCCTCTAGGAAAGGAATGAAAATTAACAAACTGAATACTGTCTAGAAATAAATGAAATATGACCTGTATGCCAAATAAACTATTAAAATAACAAATGATTATACTGTTAACTCGTATAGTAAAACTTAATTTGGAAAAATATTAAATGAAGTGACACAATAAGCAAGTACTTCTTAACTATGTATAATGAAAATGTCTATGACTAACAGTAACCATAACCTTAAAAATCTGCAATGTTACACAACCCGCTGGTTTGGAACAAATTTTATAAATTGTTGCAAACCGAAATCAATCTTAAGATGTTAATTTGCTACAATTGCTGCAATATGTTTTCTACATTTAAATTCACAATCCCGTCTGTATGTCCATCAGTTGTGGGAATAGACTTCTTGATCTCTGGGCCGGTTGTGCCTCTAGTACATGGTTGTAGAGGATCTGCATATTCTGTGTCCATGGCAGATCTACGTCAATCTGACATCGAAGGTCTACTGGGTTCTTGTTCATGGGGAATAGACACATTTGGACAAGTGAATTTTTGTCCAGGGCTTGTACTTGCATCCAGTCTTCTTTTGCATTTAATTGCTGGATATAGAGAGTCATTGTGTCCCAATTTTTTAGGTGCCTTAGGACATTTTGAAGTTGTTGGTTAGGTGCATTGAAATTTGGTTGAGGTTGTTTGCTTTCTGAACTATTTGGAAGCGAGAATATGAGGTCTTGAGGGGTTCTTGGACATGGTGGTGGTGATGAGGTAGGACTGCCTATTCTAATATCTCATTAATTTAAACATTTGCTGAAAGTCTTTTCTTTTTGAAAAATTCACAATCATTATATCCCCATGTTATAATCTTATAGTAATTCATTAATTAAAACATTTACTTATTCTTTTCCATAGTACTTATCCATTTAGAAAAACTAATTATATTTTGGGTTTCCAAAAAAATGATTTGTTCTTAACAATTTAAAATAATTTTATTTTTACCTATTTTACTATTTAGTGCCTAGTGGTTTTATCAGCACTCCTAATACTTACTTATATTTTGTCATGTAAGTCAAAACATCACTTATAATACCAGTTATATACATCACTCTACTCCCATCAGTATACTACGTGATTGTCTTTATATCCTGATTTTCGTATATTATATTATTAATTATTATTTATATATTTATATGACCTGATTGTCACAGATATTTTCCTTTATATGAAATATATTTTCTAATACATTTATAAGTTATGTGGCTTACATGTAACTTTGACAATTTTGTTGGTGTACATTATCATAACATAAAAAACTTAACGAAATAATGATAGTTTTATTTACATTTTGTTTCCAGTTTTACTATTACTTTTCCATTAACACTTTTCTATAGTTATAATTTTTACTTCTTTACTATCTTTAGTAACACATATGTTATGCTTTCTACTTTTTCTGAACAAAACTTACTATGTGTATTACAATTTTAATTTTACTAATTCTTTCCACATTAAAATTATCTCTGTTAACTAAAAACAATTATATATAATCAGTTTCCTAGACCAGTAAGATCTGTTCGTGTTCATTACTTTTCTTTCTCTTTCTTTTGCTTCCTACCTTTCTCATTTTGGTCCCCTTTATCTTTCTTTTTTCTCACAACGTTCCTCATCCATTATTTCAGTATTTCAACTTATTGTACTTCAACAATTTTTTTTACCCAATTGACTTAAATTTAACCTTTTATTTCTTTCCCTTTTCTTTTTTCTTTTCTGTTTGTAGGTATATGTGCCCATTCAAAATTTAACCCAATCATTTTCTTTGATCTCACTGTATTCCTGATTGTTTTACTTTGTCATTCATCTGGCCCCTCCAATGATCCTTTCATTTTTTTTTCCCTTTCCTGATCGCTCTTCTCACCTTGTGTACAACATTCAAATTTTTTCAGGCCCCTCTTTCTTACATGTTGCACTAATTTTTTGACCACCTGCCTCTGTTCTTTCACTTAACCCCCCCCCCCCCCCTTCAATGATTTCAATATTACTTTACCCTTGCACATGTCTTGTATGAATTCCCTATTATTTACAGAATTTTTTCCCACTACCCTATCAAAATGAATATTCTCATTTGTATTCAAAATCACCTGATCCTTTCAGGTAACATAACTTTGTTTGCACATTACTTACCTCATCTAATAATACACAACCTGTTTTATATATTTCATCACCTTTACAGTTGTCTTCCCCATCTAGTTCATTTACTTTAACCTCATTCGGTTCAGTTTTTATGTAATTTAAATTTTCTTTCCATTCCCTATGATATTGTTCACTACCTTCAAAAAATTGTTCCAAATGATTACGTCTGTCATTTTGTTCTGTTTTAACAGTTTTTTATTTCTTTCAGTACTGTTTTGTTTCGCTTTTCATTTGCATTTTCTTCATTGTTTTGCTACATAATCTAATAGTTTGCATTTTTTATGCATGGCTTCAAGTTTTTCAAATATTAAATCTACTTTTTCTCCATGTTGATGAAAACTTAAACCAAATTTTTTCCAATATGTACTTAAAGTTTTCCTCCAAACCTGCAAAACACAAAATGGTTTTTATTTATTTATTCTTTTGCTCGTTTCTCCCTTGATGTCCCTTGGTGTGGAAACTGCTTACTGCCTCTGCAGACATACTTTAGATGTTTTCAACGTACCTCGGACACCACCTTCCAATCCGACATCTCAAAATCTAGCATAGACTCTCACTTGGGGGTTGGTCCTTCCCGTTGCCAAAAACTGCAGCTTCTGACGTTCTAGAAATTTGTATTTCAGCTTTAGAATTTCTAGAGGTCAGAAAGTTCTTCTTCACCCACACGCTGGGTCGCCAGGTGTTACATTGCATACAATTCACAACTCTCCCAGTAATATGTTGGGTGCTAGTTGTTACATTTAAAATAAATCTAAACAGGTCGTCAGTTGTAACCTTTCAAATCAGTCATAACGTCAAAATTCTCAACATCTCAAAAATTTTATTAAAGTCATTCTTTTTTTTTTCTTCTCACTAATTCAACAAATCATTAATTAATCTTGTCAACTACAACAAAATTAATAATCCTAATCTTCAATCAATAATTATTTAAAATTACAAACATCTTACATTAATTGTATTAAATATTAAATCATTAAAATTTTGTTATTATACGTCACCATCATTGGAGGTAGTGAGAATTGGCCTAAAGAATAAATTAGTTGTATTTTACATCTGCCATACTTATGTTGTCTCCTGTCTCCTGATAGGCTGTCGTCTGACCATGACACATCCTCCGTCAATCAGCAATGGCAAGACAAGAGATTGTCAGGATAATTTTATTTAGTTCTTTGTTTAATAAACATTTAATGCTGCTTACACTCTAGGAAAGAAATGAAAATTAACAAACTGAATACTGTCTAGAAACAAATGAAACATGGTCTTTATGTCAAATAACTATTAAAATAACCAAATATTATACATTGACTCTATAGTAAAACTTAATTTGGAATAGTATTAAATGAAGTGACAACATAAGCAAGTACTGTTTAATCATATATAATTAGAATATTTATGACTAATGGTAAACATAACTCCAAAAATCTGCAATGTTACAACCGTAACTATTAAGTACTGCATTGTGGTGGTTTGGTAAATTAATGTATCCTCAGAAACACTGTTGATGTTAGTCATTTTCCCATATATATTTACTAAGGCCAAATTGTAATTATTCCTATTCGAGGAGGTAGGATGGGAAAAAAAGCTTACTAGGTACTCACATTGTTGAGCTCATGTTTTATTTCATAAAGGTAACAACATTTTTTTTATTGTCTTTGTTAGTAGTTCTAGCAACATTTTAAGATTGGGTATGCATGGTGATTTTGTTACCATCGTAATTCAACTAATAGACAGTATAAATATTTTGTAAATACTTGTTTTATTTTGTATGACAAATTATTTTAATATTTATGAATTTATCACATGGGTCATTCTTGAAAAACAGGCACATGTCATATAAAGGGAAAAATATTTTTTAAAAATTTTATTCTAAGGATTTTGTTTTATCAGCATTGCACAATAAAACCAAGTATTGCTAAAATTATGGTCCTGAAAAACAATTTATATTTTTTTAAGAAAATAAAAAAAATATTTACTACACATTCATGGAGGTGTGGATGGCTGTACGGATGTGAGTATTCAGACAAAACAGGTCATGATTTACCGGCTTAGTGAAGATTTAGTGGTCTTTAATAATACAACAAAAAGATAAATCTTTACAGTATTACCTTAGGCTACAAAATTATTATGTTAATCTAATATATTCGCTCATTTCTTAAGGTCAAACATATATTGTTGTCTGTTGTTTACTGTCTGCTGATTAAAACATTAGACAAATCAACAAGAAAGATGTCATTTTCTTCTGGGAATACAAAGTTATTGTTTGTAGATTGTTTCATAAATTTCATTAAGCATTAATCATTAATTTCTTGGTAACAAATCCAATAAATGGTGAATGGGTTTTTTCCAAGCAATCTTCATAATAACATAGTCACTGATTTTACCTTTTTCAGGCTGCTCTTCTAGAGCTGAATCATTAGAATACATATCATAGTAATGTAGCTTCTGCCTAGCTCGGAGAGAACATGATAAGTGTTAAGGAAAGAGTTACTGAAGTAATAGCATGGCTTCAGGTGGAATTTTAAATTGTTAATTATTACATAGCCTACCATACAACTAAGTTTCGAACTTGATCATAACTCACATTAAGTTACTGTACTTAAAAGTGGGCAGAGTAAAAACATATTCCTATTTTCATTCAGCATTGCAGTCTGGTTATAAATTGGTACATCCTTGTTCTTAGAAAAAATGTAATACGAATATTGATAAAGGTACATTTTCTCAACTTCCTCTGATCTTGAAGTTTCTTTGATTGTCCTGGTAAATTCTTTAAATTAGACAATGTTCTCTCTGTTGATGCAGTGTCTGTAGATTGTTAAGGAAGAAACTAATGTCGTAAAAAAAACCTTAACTCCAATCAGGGTGGCCACCACCGAACCGGGAAAACCAGGAAAAAGTATGGAATTGAAAAGGACCCCGGGAAAACCTGGAAAAAAGTCTGGAATTTTGTCCCTGTAGGTAATTTTTTTTCCTCTTTTCGGGCTTTTCGATTTTCGTCGCCCGAATACTGTGATGGTAAGTCGGGGTGGTTTTACGTGAACAATCATTTGTCAACATTGCGCAACATTTTTTCGGCCGGAGTAGTTTCCCACTCCCAGTTCCCGCCCACTTATAGTTTCCCACGTAGAGCGACATGTCACTCTGGAGGGGAAGAATGTCAGCAGGCTTATATCATCTTACCTCTTTCAACGTCTAGGTCACATGCTGCTCGCTTGTTTTTCAGTGTTTGTGTGTAATTTGCTGTGTGTTGAAGTGATCGTGTCAACTAGATATTCATCTCGTTACGAATCAGAATTTCCATGGGCTTCAGAAGACACTAAAGATAGAGGCAGTGCGCTGTGCAAAATATGTGTTAAAAGTTTTAAAATAGATACAAAGGGCAGGGGAGCGTTTCTAAGCCACACAAAATCTAAACTGCATCAAAAAAAATTCTTGCTCATAACTCGAGAAACTTGTAAGTTACAGCATTCTTTTCTGCACATTTGAACCAAACCGCAACTATTTCTTCATGCAGCAAATGTAAGTAACAATTACTTGTAGTATTTTTTACTGCTGTGTGTATGTGTTAATCGTCCCAAATTGTTTCACTTGATTTAAACATTTAAACTAAAGATTTAACATGCCCTTAGCTTTATTTAACTGTAGAAATTTACAGTATAGCTTTAATTGCCACCCACCCAGCACAGTAGGAAGCTAGAAAGCTGAGAGTCGGAAATGCCTGTCGACTGGTGACTGCTAGACTGTTCGTAGCTTCCATGCAATCATCGCATGCCTCCCGTGTCGCTTGTACTTTTCTCCTTCATTGTCGGTGTCGTATAGTCAAGAGACGGGAATGATGCCCACATTACTAATTTCATATAATCTGCAAATGTCTTCCGAATAAAATGACAGGACCAGGTGAAAGTGTATTTTACCATCCCCTCGTCTCGATGTTAAAACACTAATAAGTGTCATGACTTTTTATCGATCCGAATAAGTCCACATTTAGTCGTGTATGGTAGAAAAACTACCATTAACTCAATTATATATTAATTAAATATCAAATGTAGACATTTTAAAAACGAAAGATGTCGCAGAAGTATTATTAACAAGTTTCATTACTATAAACAAAATGTGCAATGTGATAGGTTCATTTTCTGTTGCTGTTAAGTAAACTGGGCAATTTATTTAAATTATATAAATTTGTTTTAATATGGACACGTTTTCAGAATTAAGTGATATTAAGACGTATAAATACATAATGTTGTTATTGCCTAGAAAAGTTCGAACTTTGCACGATGCCGTATCTAATTTAGTGAGCTTCGTGTTCAGTTTCAGTTGCTTCTTCACGATAAAATCAGCTGATAAATCATGTTTTAATAAGCAGCCAAATTCAGAATAAATTATACCCTAGATGTATATAAATACAGCCTTCTCGTTATCTCCAGAAAAAGTTAAAACTGTGCGACGTAATTTAGGCTCGTGCGTCACTGCTTTTTAGCGAGCCGATAAACATTTTTACAAATGCAGCGTACTGTAGTTGGTATGTGCAAATTCATTTTAAGAGTTATTGATGATCGCTTATGTACCATGGAGACACCCATTAATATTGGAGTCAAGGATGATGGTCCAGATATTTGCCACCGTGCTGCGCAACCAGTACTTTCCTTTTATTATTTCATATTTCTCCAGAATTGTTACGGTTTTACACTAGCTACCGCTCACTTTGTCTTATCGGGGAGTCGTCTAAAGTCTAATTCCCTAAACGTAAAAACTCCGTAATCCGAAAAATTGCCATTAACGTAGTGCTGGTACGTGGCCTATGCAGATCTCAACGTGCACACACACACACACACACACACACACATATTTGCACGCCCGACAATCATTCCACTCGCACGTGGGGATAAAAGGAAGTAGGAACCGCAGTCGATAGTCTGCGATGCAGGAAAATAGCCCAACTTATGGCTGTCCCTGCTTGTAATCTCTGCTGACAGGCACGCAACATAGAGTAAGCTGTGCACAGTTGGCCTGCAGATAAGCAGCATACGGCGCGCCACCTAGCTGGAGGACAGCTTTATATATAATGTGCATATAAATTTGAATTTTTTTTTGTCCAGGGTATATATTGCCTTCATTACAGTTTTTCAAGGATAAATCTTTATAAATAATGTAGTTGTAATTCGATTTTTTTAATTGGGCTTATAAATTGCATTAATTGAAGTAACTTACTGAATGTGTAAATAAAATTTTTTTTGTCTAGGGAGGTTATATTGCATTTATACTGTCTTTTTAATGCAAACTTGTACGTATTTCTATATATGCTGCATTATACAAGATGGGACACTGTACCAAACCAGTTTTTTAAGTGTGTTTGTAAAATCTGGAAAATCCTTATGATAACCTGGAAAAACCCTTGGGATTTTATATTTTCAATAGAGTGGCCACCCTGTTCAATTAATAATTATAATCTTAAATTATTAAGAGTATTTATTTTTAAATAAACTTAAAAAAATGGAAGTAGGGGTAAGGGACAGGTAACAGAGGTGAGATTTAACTTATTGTGATATAAAATTCAATTTAATTATTACATTTTATAAAGAAATACCAAAAGAACATCTTAACTGCAGTTTCAAAGATGTTCGTAGACATTATTTTTCAAAGATTAAAAGAAAAATAAAACTACAATTTAACGGGGACCAAAATGTGCCCATGTTTCTAGAATGACCCACATGCATGTACTATGCATATTCTTGATCTGAGTGTCCTTTGTCATTTTGAGTTTTAATTCTCTGTTTATTGTTTTGTAGCCGGAGAGCAGTAACAGCCGTGGTGCATTGTCGCTTGGCTCCCTCAGTCACCTTGCACAGGAGATGGGCGAGAGGTTAACCCACCTGGTGTTGGCGGACAACACATTGTCGGGTCTGCCACAAATTATCAATGCAATAGCTGTAAGTGTATATTTTTGTAACCACATCTCAGTTTATAATTTTCTTTGTTTGTGTAAGGGCTTGTTACAATTACATTTAATAACCAGAACTATGTGATTTATCTATTGATTCGGTATTATAATGCTGTCATACCAATAGTAATACTTTAGGACTAGTTATCTTGGATTGGTGTTATTGGGATAAAAGGATATTCATACTGGAATCTGAGAGTAATTTATTAAAAAGGACAATGCAATTTCATTAGCAACACAAACTATGTATTCTAAAAAACCATACATTAAATTTTTTTTAATATTTACCTAAGTCATTACAAAAAATGTTTAACCAAGTTATTATTTTTCCAAGAAACAAGTTTTAAAAGTTTCATTAATAATGAAAAATTATGTAACATTAAATACAACAGCTAAGAACAAGACAAACTAACTTACATGTTTATAATATTTTTTACCCAAGACACATGCACGCACACACATGCACAAACATATTGCATTATGAAAGATAATTTGAAATAAGAAATTTTACAGAAAACTAAACATGTACTTGGTTTATCAAAGATATTTTTATTTGATTAATAAGTTAATGCTTACAGCACAGTTATAACAAGTTTTGAAAAAAAACTAATAATATAAAAATAATTAGAAGACTTAATACTGTTACAATTTCTCAAAGTCAGTGGCCAGCATCTCTCAGTTGTGTCAGTTGTATCCTCAATTTCTCTGCAGGAATCTTATAAAAAATGTACTTTACACTGACACATGATGCATCCATGTGCTTTTGTGATGCGCACTCTACCAAGCGACTTCACCCCATTTTGGAGCGCAATATTCCTTATTGGGCAAGTCAAACCATTTAATCAGTACTTGAAGTGGGTTATGTGCTTACAGGGTACTTTGGTGTGCCCTACTGCTACTACAGACACATGCGTCTAGATTGTACTGTTCACCGATATTTGCCCAGAACCATCATGTCAACACCCCTCTCCAAAGATTGTACTAGCTACCTAACTGCGGGCACCCTCCAGGAAGGTTGTGCCAGTTCCACAGTGCGCTGCTGGAGGGCAGCATGCATTCTACTGGAGCACCAGAGCCTCCTGCTGAGGCGATAAGATATGTCAATGTCTCAGTCACAGGCGATAAGAAATGAAAGACATCTCTTCTGAAGCTGGAATTTCCAACCTCAGAGAAGGGAGACTAGCTTCCCCCTCACCCTTCTGAGGCCCTACACGCTCCCAAATTTAGTATAAAAGGACCAGCAGAGCAGGCCTCAGGGCAGTCTGCGGCACTTCCACTGCTGTTATGGCCGGAGGGGTCAGCTACGGGTAAGTGCTGTGCAAACCCTCTCCTCCACTGCTGCAAGGCCAGAGACTATCTGCAGGGTGCACCAGCCACTAAACCCTTCGTCGCCCTGGTATCCGTGGTCAACCAGAGGTCCGTGACGTTTTCAGCAGCTCCAGAGGACCACCGCCTTACAGAGGGTCCCAACCTCTTTGGCAGCCTCCAGCTCTTCAGCACCAGCAGCCCCCGGACGCAGATGCCAACCAGAGGGTCCTGACGATATCATTCATTAACCCTCCCATCCCTCCTTGGTTAGGTAACAGGTCACGACGATGATGTCCCTTCTGGACAACCCCCCTCTTGCTGTAGCCAAATAATTTTCCATCACCCTTCTAGGTTCCTTCAGAACACCCCCCTCAATATTAAATTATGGTTTAATTAATTAATTTGAATGTTATTAACTAACCCTTTTTCACCAGATTGATTGCACCACATAACAATTAGATTTCTTTTATCTAGGTTGCCTTCACCTGGCATTTCAAACAGGGTTAACTTCCGTTAGTCTTTTTATATTATTATTACAGTATTATTATTCTTTTCTTAATTATTATCAGAATAGTGTGGAGCCACGTGTTCCAAATACATTCTCAATTAACATATTTTTATTTCAAACTTAATTTATCACAGAGTCCTCGCTTCTAGCCCTCTTTAAACCCTTAAGGCAAAAGTGAGATAATTTATTTCGCTCTGATGAAAGGCCGGCTATCTCATGAATTAACCACAAAGGTAAATACCCACAAATTAAGAGGCATTCAGAGTTATGCCAGTTGGTAGGTCTTCAGGATTGCCCAAATTACTCTAGGAACGCCTCCATACGTGAAATTGAGTCAACTTAAATATCTCCCTACTTTGCCACTGCTGGTAACAGCTGGATTGGAGAGATGAGTGCTTAGTCACACAACCCGCTACGGAAACCACACCTGGAAATTTTCTGCTGAAAACTGCGTGACATTATCCAAAGCTCTGTTTCCACCACTGGGTAACGACCAGAAATTCCATACACTACTGGCTATGACTGAATAGGAAGAGCAGAGTGTTCGTAAAGCAAGTGTGTCCAGAAGTACACAATAGGATCCGTAAATACCCAGCTTAGCTTCAGAATTTGTGCACCCTCTACTTTTGCATTCTTTAATTTTCCTCATACAATACTCCCGCAAGGGTGGAGTCAAACATCGGATGAAAGAGGAAGTTAATAACCTTGTAGAAGAAATAACCGAAACTACCTCCCTGAGAGTCCGACATCAGTACTCTGTTATTTTCTCCCCCAATTAAACTGCCTAGAAATCAGCTTCCCACCTATCGTTAATTCTACAGTACAGAGACGTTATTCTAGGGTTAGACAGACATTAAAGAGAAACCTTCCCATTTCAGGAGATCCCTCCCCTCTAGCACCTAGTCACCACAGCAGCCTCAGCACTACTTTGCCGCAGCTAGCATCGGCCGCTGTTCAGCTGCCAGCCGCTGCAGCGAGTCAGCCTACTAGGAGGAGCATGCCGTATCCTGCCA
Source organism: Dryococelus australis (assembly GCA_029891345.1). Lineage (NCBI taxonomy): Eukaryota > Metazoa > Arthropoda > Insecta > Phasmatodea > Phasmatidae > Dryococelus > Dryococelus australis. The sequence continues at coordinate 62,223,397 of CM056999.1, forward strand.
TTAAAAAGGTAACGTCTCGGCAAAGGGAAGTGTATGTGACCCCCGACTTTGTGCCCGTTAGAATACCACTAGGCCCACCTTATACACTGGGCGAGCACCTAAACATACATAAGATATTCCCCTCATTCTAATGTCCCCAGCGATACTGGTATCACATTGGTTGAAGACGACAAACCAAATAAATACCAAGTAATCCTACAAAAGGTCTATTGTTTATTGTATAAATTAACATCACCAGTTATTGAATCAGGCCAGACGTAATTAAGCCCTCAGCATCAAGTCTTGCCCCAACGTGGAGGACATTCAATAAGCACCTTAGCTGGTGCTTATTGAATCCAAGCTTGTTATGTAAACCTCCTCCAGGACATTAACATCATCTGATTTCCAAGGGCTTGTGTTCGACCTCCAAAGATAATTAAGGTGTGTTATGTGTTTACGACTTGTGTTGATAGGATGCTTGTTCAATTCAAATACTTCTACATGTTTGTATCAGACTTGCTTTAGCGTTGCCCTCGTGAGACGTAAAGGCCTCTCGGGCATCATTTCCCAATAAAAGGGTTTGTGACATGCTTAAACACTTAAGGCCTCATACCTGAAGTTGTGTCATTAACAAAAATTACACGTGTAATTTTTCACCTTGGGAAAACCCAAGTTTTTGCCAACTCTAAAACCAGAATAAATTATATTTTTTATTGTTACGGCTGTTTATTCCTTAACTTTATAGTGACACAGACAGCACTGGTAATAGTCTTAAGTGCATTGCTTTTATAATAAATTGAAGGTACAAAAAAGCACTACATAATGGATTGAAGCACTGAAAATTGATGTTAGCAGTGAAAGGCAGACATTGTATAAGTGAAGATTTAGGGATAGTAGAAAGAATTTGTGTTTACTTTTGTAAATGCATTAAGAAATGTTATTCTTCAGTGAACCTTGGGTTGGATAGTTTTATGTATTAGAAGTTAATCCAGAATTTTTACCAAAGGATTGTGGTATTTTTTAAAGCAATGTCATATGTTTGACCCATGCATTTTGTAAAGTGTTTATCTTTCACAGGGGGTGAATGCTTGTTATTTGCAAAGAAGAAAATCTCAAAATATAAAAACTGGTACTCCTTACATGTGCAAATTTTTTTCTGATCTCATTAGATACTCGGCTAGTTCTGTATGAACCTGATTTTTTTGTTTTATTTTGTCAAAACTAAGAAACAAGGTGGGAGTGGAGAAAACCCACAGATTTGTAGAAGTCTTATCATTTATAACATGGGTAGTTTTTAATTGTAAACTTTTTGTCTATAGTCAAGTAACATAACATCTGTAATGACATACTTTGCAAGAATGTATTAAACAAATGAGGCAACAATAATCATAACACATGCAACATTATTTAGTGTAATCATTAAACTTTATTTTAATTTACCCCATACAATATTATTTTAATTTTTAAGGTACCACACAAACACACTTGAAAAAACCTGCCTGGATTTTTTCAGGTGGGTTTTATTGAAAGAACCCAATCCAAAACCTGTGGGTTGGGTCCATCGCTGCCAACCCTGTCTAGATAGCTCCGCTGTTACTCCAAAGTGCAGTTGCTAGGTTTTCCACTAGATAGTTGGGCTGTTCATACAGGTAAAAATACAATTTGTTGCCCTAAATCCTGTTCCTACAAAAACACGTCCGTGGGAAATTTCTGTTATTTCCTGAAGATGTTTTTGATGTTATGAAGCATGTATGCATTATGTTTTGTTACGCAATTACTTTGAGAAACCATATTTCATGCACTGCATAAAATTCTGTCTCTACAGCAAGTAACTTTTATGACCAATTTCATGTAGTATGTACACTTTACTTACATTATTTTATTCTGTACCACTGATTTTCTTTTTTTTTAAATTTATCTACTTGGGAAGTTATATGTTTTGATTACTATGATTGGTACAGTCATAACAACTAAAAATAATTGTTCAAAAATAGTACAGTGCACAAAAGATTTTTTTCAGGCCAAAATTTGACTATACTTGTTCTAAGCCGCACCCTTGTTTTCTAAAATATTTTCCGAATAAATGTGCTGCTTAGAATTGAGTAAATATGGTAACAGTGTATGGAGCAAATTAAATTATGTATCCAGTCACAGTAAAATGATGACAGCAGTTAAAACTTGGGCATACATACTTCTTTACAGATTATAAGGAATGAAGGCCAACATTGTCCATCGCAGAAGACATTGTGTGTGGAGGGATGGATTTACAATAATCATAGCATGACTGTTGCAGAAATTATGCTAGAGTTGACTTGTGTCGATCAGCAGAGCCTATTCCATTATCCACGACCAACTTGAATATCGAAAATTATGTTTTAAAATGGGCTCCATATTTGTTGGTGCTACAACATAAAAATTCTCACTTATTTGTTCATTAATCTTCCTTCAGTTGTATTCTACAGAAGGCCAACTTAGCTGGATAATCACAGGTGATGAAACATCTGTTCTTCATATAATTTCAGATTCATCTGTGGAATGGACACACCGCTGCTTTAAAGTAGTAGTTTAAAGTTGACCACCAGATAGTAAAGTTGTGGCACGTGTTTTCTTGATTGTGACAAGTTGTGTACATGACTTTACAGACAGAGGAAGAACAGTTAATGCATCTTATTGCAGAACGTAATTGTCAAAGTCTTTAAAGACCCTAACAAAGATGTATGTAGAAAGCTAAGCTGAGATGTTATCCTCATTCATGACAGTGCATCCCAAGCAATCAAAACACAAGAATTGCTCTACAGAGCTTTTTTTTTTTTTTTTTTTTTGGGAGGGGGATGTATTGCATCATTCAACATATAGACTCAATCTTGCACCAAGTGATTTTCATCTTTTCGACTCTTGCGTCGACAATTTGCCGGTGATGAGTACATTGAAACATGAAAACATCTTTTGTACAGTGACTTTATGAGCAGAGATCAGAGTTCTGTTATGGAGGAATCTGTGTAATCATGTGTTTGACAGCATATGCATGTTCTGTTGTACTATGCTGTGTATACCAATGCAATTTATTTTTTTATTGTAGTGACGCATGTTGCTTGAACTGTCGTACAAGTAACTTTTCGGACTGCGGTACGTCAGCCGTCCATAAACTAGGAAACTTAGTTTACCCTCTTATTGGTTACCAGAGTTGGCCATGTGGGCTGACTACTGGGTACAAAGTCCGATACTGTTGGTCGGGCGATATGTCTGACAGTTACACTGGCCCTCTGGGGCAACGTCTACATACTAGAGTTTGTCAGGCTCGGCTTTGGTGAGGCAGTAACGACGCTGCAGGGTGGTCGGGCGGGTTCCGTGGTCTTCCTGGCCTTGGCAGGGGTGGCGCTGCTGTAGTGTACTGCCAGGTGTAGGCAATTCCACTGCGTTCCTTTCCAGCTGCCGAAGTGTGGATTGGCATACCTGAGCCGGGTGTCGCTCCCGGTGACCAGGGATCGGACTACTGGATGATCCTCATTGCCTGTCATATTTGGGGCAGAGTAGAATACAAATCTCCCGATGGGAGAAGCCGGTCTCCCCGCATGTCGAGCGGCTTGAGCCACTGTGGGGTTCTCGATTCCCGGAGTGATGAGCTGCACACACCTGCTTAGCTGTACTGAACTCAGTCTTCTTCTCCGTTCTTCGAGCTCCGTGTCTGATGTGGAATGGCATAGAAGTACAATGCACTTGATATCACTTGTAATCTGCAACCAATAGACAAAGTCCTGACGAGGCATGTAAGCCGACAATGGCTGACGGTGCGTTCCCTGGCTCCAAACAGTGCAAGCACCTGGAGGTGTGGGTCGTAGGCAGTCTTCCTGCAACTGCCGGGTGTGTGGTCCACAAAGGTAGGGCCTCCAATCCCAAGAAAATACCCCTGCCAGCACCTTAGCTAGGCACTCCGGTCAGCGATACAACTTGAAATTGCTGTCCCACCTTGGTGGGGTGTGTACCTAGTGGTAGAGGCTCTACCATTCTATACACCGGGGTTAATAGAATGGGGGGCTGTCGAAAGATGTGTATTTGGTGCTGGGCAGGCCCCTGTAGGGGGTCTGATGTCCTACTCTACGTTTGTAGTAAAACAGTCCTGTCTCTTGCTTGTCCATTTTAGGTCTATAGTTCCTGACAGATAGGTTCTACTCCTATGACAAAGAACTCTCGGCTACTTAAAGAATTAGTATTTATTGAAACAATAAATACTAGGTGACTTGTACGTAAAACCAAGCAGGTTTGTGCGGCGGAAGTAATAGCTACGCAATTACGGGTGGAGGTGACCTGCTCCTAAAACTACTTAAGATGCAAGTGGAAAATAAAATAGAACTTTACGCAACTAAACCTATGGAGGTTGCCGAGAAGAGGTCCTAACTTTATAGGGAACCACTTCCAACAAGTAGTGGTGGCTGTTGACCTAGGAGGATCGACAATGGAGTGTTAAGTCACTAGTCGATGGCTTCTGGTGGTAATGATGTACCAGAAGATATTGAAGCCTCTGGAAGGTGGTGGCAGCAGCCATTGGTGGTTGATGAAGAACTGGAAGCTCTTGGAGAGAACCATGAGGGTCTAGAACAGTAGAGAGCCCCAGTACATGAAGTGTTGAGGCGAGCTACTGGAGACGATAACTCCCGACCTTAGCCGCGCGTAGCCTTATATCTGGCTCAAGAACAGGTGCGCCGTGTCGGGGTGGTAGGCGCTACGTGTCCCTGTGACATCTGCCTGGAGTGAGCTGGGTGGGAGAACTACCCTCATATGCTCGGTATGTGGCTTAGGCGCTTGGCCATCTTTGGCGGTGTGGCGACACACTGTCTGCCGGGTGCATCGAGGAGGCTGACATGTCATGCGGCCACTTTGAATACCCTTCGTTTTGCGTGTAGAAATAGTGCGTTTGAGGTGAAACTACTCTCTGCGCACTTGTAAAACTCTGTGCTTGTTTTGGCCCTTCCTTGGGTTTTATGACTGCTTAGTAAAGAGAGAAGGGCTTGTCAGGAACATCCCGGATACCAAGTATCTTCAATGTCCCTTCCTGGGAACACATCCTGCTAGATGTCTTGGAGTTGTTTCCTGTAGTTGTTGAAGTATGTGTGGACAAGTCATGTGTCTTTTTTTGTATATTGGTACAAGCGGCACACGTCAGTAGCTTATAGTTATGTGCAATAATAATCGCTGTTGAACTTTGGTTTTCATTGAAGGACAACTATAAATGTGGAGGTTATAATTAAATTTCATGTAAGATCAACTGTATGGATGCACTGTGACAAAGCAATTGTGATCTGTCTTCTTCGTGCATGATACCATAATCATTAAGTAAAGTAGCACAATTTTGCAGTTGCAACAATGCTGTTCTGAAGTCAAGAATATTAAGGAATATTTTTAAATATCTGTAATAATATGCTGAAATGCGTGTATTGGAGGTGGAAGAATTTTGAACGATCCCTGTGATGAGCACTGGTGTATTTGCATTGTGACTGTAATATCCTTCAAGTATGTTTACAGTAATTAAATGCTTATAATGAAATAATTGTAAAGTTTTGGGTTATTTTTCAATGGATCCTTAGACATGTTGAAAAATTCATCAATTGGTTAAAACTGTCAAACAAAGCATTTCTGGATACAGATCCTTTTATGAAAGTTGTTTATGATGATGGCCTTTTCATTGCCAAGGTTTATTTGATACAAAGTGTCTGAATCATTCTGTATAATTGAAGCTGTTCCCTTGGTATATCAAGTGGCTGTGGTGGCTGAGTGGTTATGACTGCTTGTCTCCCACCAATGCAAATCAAGGATTTTTGCAAGTAGGAATCGTGCTGGGCAATGCCGTTGGTCGGCGGGTTTTCTCAGGGATCTCCAGTTTCCCTTGCTCGTGCATTCTGGTGTTGCACCATCTCCACCTCATTTCACCCTCAAGACTCTCAAGATCTAGTTAAGAGCTGCCCAAATTTCTCAACTCAGCCCTTGGTATTTTTTAAGTTTGGGTGTTCCTTTGCAGTAGGAGCCTTTCTTAAGTGTGCATAAGTGGTAAGTTATGTGATGTTTGGTTCCCAGACCTACTGCTCAGGCCTGCAAGTACTGGACTTGTCCAACTTGCGGACACACACAACAGCACACCTACATATTGAAAGGCTGCAAGAAGGCTGTCAAAACCTGAGGGTTCTCAGGATAACCAACAGCACTGTGTGTTTGGCACAAGCCACCCTTCAGGAGCAGGTATGTAGTTTATATTTATATTCTTGTACACATGGTGATACTCTAAAAACAGCGAGAAATTGTGTTGTCTCTGAGACTGAAGTTACTTTTAAGAATCAATACCACCATGGAAACAATTTCTTCACATGGCATGGCATGGCTTGGCTTCAATCACTTCTGTTGCAGGTTGCTTTTAAATCTGAAGATTTTTTTTCATTGCCACATTATGACACTAATACTATAGAGTGTATGTGAATGTTACACCTCAGCTCTAATCTGTTTCTATTGTTATTTGTGACTTTAGAAAAATGTGGTTTCAATAGGCAATTGAATACCTGTGCTGTTTCTGCATTGCTATAGCATTTGCTGACATCCTTATTGTATTTATTAGCATTCCTGTAGTTTGTGCAATGACAGTGTTGAAATTGAATAATAGCAAACAAATGAAGTACATCTTTACTTCCACTTTTAATACCCTCCCCTCTACTGTCTGTACTTTTGACAATGGGCCATTGGTTGTATACATCATTCATTTTCTTTTACCCCCACGAATACCCTGTCAAAGTTTGTCCCCATGTTTTAGAAACATTTATAAATAGAGGTGGGACGAACCCAGATTTTTGAACCGAACCGAACTAGAACTTATCGTAGAATATTTTTATCGAACTGAACCCTTAAATTTGTACATGAACCGAACTATGCTATAGTTCGTTGAACTCGAACCGAACTTTAAAAAATGTCTTATCCTCATACATATGCCTTCATAGTTCAGCCCTAAATTGGTATATCTATATAACAAGAAATAAATATATAGAACCACCTTAAAAAATACAGTGGATTATGAATGCTAAACAGCATCAGTGTGTGCACACGTGCATATCTGCAAATTAAGTACTTAACATCAATTACAGTGGATCATTTTAGCAGTGTTGCCCATCAAGTAATGAGAGTTTTGTTACTGGACCTCTGGACTTGGCTACGAGGTGCAAAGTGGAAACAATATAATATATATACGACCTTCATAGTTCAGCCTCTATTTGTTCAAGGATAAAACACAAACAAATACAACCACGTTCACAATTTCATGTCTACTTGTTTAAACATGTGGGCCTAAACAGTAAGCGCGCGCGCGTGCGCCCCACACACACCCACCCCCCCCCCCACCCCCCCCCGCACAGTTTCACCATTAATTGTTCCAAAATGTAATGGCCAAATATTTTCTAAAGTGGAAAAAGGTAAGGTACAAAATTAACATAATATTTATTAACTTTTGGTTTTTATAGATTTGAATGATATAATTTATCATAATAGTGAGAAACATATCTTTCTAGTCATTTTAGGCATAGGTATGTGAAAACCACAAATTAGTAACACAAAAAAAATGTTGGTCATTTTTTCAAAAACTCAAGCAAATCACTTATTTTCTATACAATCATTTAAATAAAGAATAGCACCTGGTTTTACACACTATAGAGTTCAAGATATAATGCTGTTATCACTACTACAAAAACATAGTCAAATATGACTTTTCTGTAATTTTTGTTGTGTTACATTGTTATATTTCAACTTCTTTGAAGTGAAGTACTGTATTTACTAATGTATAGTGCACACCATGATTTTTGTAACAAGTTTTAGAAAAAACATATTTTAAATTGGACCAACAATAATTGTTTGTGCAATTTGTGGCGCCTTGTTTATAAGTATGTAACAAGTTATTCTTTTATTTTAAATTATTTTGTGGTGATTGCAATATATTTTGCGAATATTTTAATTAAATAACTCGTGGACTAAAAGCCAAAACATTGTGGCATTCTGTAAGGTCAGTTACCTTACCTTATGTTCGTTAGAAGAAGAATGTCAACCACTGAAGTGGAGGGCTGGTTTCCTTTTTATTTTGTTCTTTTATGCAGTGCCAGTCGTTAAGAGTCATCTGCCACTGCCCTAAAAAGACAGTGTTGCCTCTTCCCTTCTCCTCTCAGGTAGCAAAATCCCCTAGACTCTTCCACTACACTTCCCTTCCCATTAAACATGTACAGTTTACTACTATACCACTCCCCCACTCCAGAAAGGTTTCCCTTTATTTTGGGGAAAAAAGGGTGCACTATACATAGTAAATACTTAAGTTTGTTTCAAAGTTAGTTAATGATGTTCCTTTCTAGTACATTTTCGAACCTAACACGAACTCTTGTAAATTTTTGGAACCGAACTAGAACCAATCTTTTACATGGCAATAAATTTTTAACAGAATTCGAACATAACCTTAAAGTTCGGGTTCGGTTCGAAATTCGAACGTTGGACCCATCTGTACTTATAAGTAAGGGAGACGGGTGTGTTTATTATAAAAATCAACAGCTGTGTACATTGTCGCACACTGTTTGCTATAAAAAATGTGGAAATGCTTACGAGCTTTTCAGGGAGTTTTAATGTGGTGTTCAACATACCAAACAAAGCCTAAATCCAAATTTTTAGCTTTACCTTATTTTTTCATGGTTTTGTGAATTTCAATGCTAAGGTTCCTGGATTGCGATGGCTCTGTTTACATGTTAGTTACCCAAGATATGGACACAATACAAGAAGTAGTCATTCTGTTTCTCTTTGATATTCCTCTTTCATCTTCTTCATCCTTCCTCATCTTACTCCTCCTCAATAATCATCCTCCTCTTTCCTCATCTGCCTCCTCATTCTTGCTCAACCGAACTGACAAAGTTTAAACAGTACAAATAGTACTTGCTCCACCTTAACTTTGAAGTTTGACCAGAGGGAGGGGTGAGTAACATCCCGTACTAGAATGGGTGTTAAAAGGCTGTTCATGATAAAGTGAGCACTTTTATAATCAACCATAGAAAAAAGTCACTGCTCCTACCTGCAATATATTTTAATGGGCGCACCGATTGACATGCACCCAGTAAAGTTGGTAACGATAGAGGTGAAAGTAGTTTCATATCTTAACGGCGAATAAAAAGTGTTACAGTAACCATTTGTGATAACTTAAATTATTTCTTTAGCTACCTGTTTTTTAATACAAATAAGTGAAATAATTAACAAATTTGTAACACATTTACTTTCCTAATAATTCTACAATTTCGCCTGATCGACGCATGAATAAAGTGATGAGGCCCACTGCAATGTTAATTTTACATAAGGCAGAGGAATACACAACGTGCATAGATCTTAAGCAGGACTCAAAAGTGCTCATTTTACCGTGAACAGCCTTTAGAATGATACAATCCAGAAGTGCATCTGAATTCCCCTTCTTCTGCCCCGTTCGGGGTATCTGCTCTTTACCACCTTGGTTACTAGACTGGCCCAGGTTAGCTTAGAATAATACATAATCTAATTGCCGGCTAGGTTGTGGTTCCTCCACGTTCGGAAGCTGATTGTGTTCTAAAACTTTGTAACTTCGGCCTAGACCAAGAGGAAATATGGGTATACTCTAGAGTGAAAAGAACGCTGCACTCTTTTAGAAAAACTGTCTGGGACTTAAACATTCTCAGATTCTTCAAGGTAAGTGCAAAGTCAATTCCGTTGGGAACATAGGTGGTCTACACCTGGTGATAACGGACAACTATTTATTCCCTTTCCGGGAGTCGACCGTTATAAATAGTGGGATGTGTTAGTTTCCTACTTGAGACAAAGTTATCCACTACCCTGGCAACGGGATGTTTGACTGGGCACTGTACCTGTGATGCAGCAGGAAGCGGTGCATTTCGCTTAACAGCTTAGCTCGCCATGCGGGTGACGACTGGAACAGCGGCCAATGTATGTCAGTTGTGGTAAAGTAGGGCAGTGGTACTGGTTGCATTGTGTGAGTGGACTTAGTATCGGGGGTGAGTTATAAATACCTAATAAGGCGTTGCCTTCTCTTAAAATCAGTGCAATAGCTGGATGATCTTCACCTGGTAATTGTGGCAAATTATTTGCAGGTGCATCTATGTTCTTAATGAACTGGGAATTGTGATCCTCGATATTTTCTGAATTTAAATTATGTAATGCTCTGAGAGTCTCTCAAAGAGCTCGTGTACGTTGCCTGCTCTGTCTTCAATGCTCTGCATAAGGCATTGAGCTACACAAGAATTTACCAGGAGGAGAAACGAGTAATTAATATGATCCTAATGTGCTGAACCAGAAGTACTGCCGCCAATCTTGGTCCCCACTGTTCGGCCTTATTCAGACTGGGACTGACTGAGAGAGACGTAAATTTGCCCAAGACTTGGGTGAGGCACCCACCTGAGGTTAAGGCAGTAGCGGGACGTTCAGTTTTCCTTCCAGTCTTTTCAGACTGGGAACGAGAAGTAGAACGTCTGGTCTGACTAACCATGGGTTGGATTTGTGTACCTACAGTGAGGTGCTCCCCATGATCTGCCTATTTGGCAGGCTTCGGTTTGCCGGTCTAAAGTTGTATGTATGTTTTATTATTGTCTCATTGTACTTGTTGAACCTGTGGTTAATTACTGGCAGAGTTACTTAGTAACTAAGTTAAGAACCATTAGTTTTCTATGTCAAACAAATTACTTTCCGCGAAATGACAAAAGGAAAGGAAAAAAACCAGTAAAATAAGTTACTCTCAAAATGAATTTTACAAATAATTATGTTTTTATTTAACGTATTATGAAAATGCAAGATGAGATCATACTCGCTCCTCATCTATCTCAAATTTAACATATATAAAGGAAGCATGGCCCTATATGAATATTCAGGGGAAAGCGACCTGAGCAAAACTAATTGATACGGTATTAATAAAATAAATACTTTGAAACTAAATTAATCCTAATTTAATTGGGAGTGCCCTGAAGGAGCCTGAGATGTTGCCAATACATCATGACCTGTTCCCAAATGGAAAGGAGAACTGGTTTAAGGGAGGGTGAATGGGAGAGAGAGACGTCTTCTGTATGAAGTGGTGTGGCGGTGTCTTCGGGGGCTCACTGAAGCGAGCATCTTCTCTGGTTGAATTGCTCACTTTAGCACGAGGTCTAGTGGTCAGCATATTTACTGTAGTATTTGTCCTCGGCCTTATTCAGACTGTGAGGTCATTTGGCTGCCACTTACCAAGTTGGTATGGGGACCATCACACCCTTGATATATTTATTCAGCCATGTTTGAATGGAAGAGGGTGAATAGCCCTTTGCCCCTAGTGCTCCCTCAGCCTTATGCAGACTGGAGGAGAGCGACAACTGCTCTCGTGCCTGGCATGGCACCTCGTATTTATGCTAAAAATCTTTGTTTGTAGGCTTCCAGAGTGGTGCGGGGATGGCTAGCCTCATGTCGTAGGGGTTGTTTATTCGAGCTTCGGCGCTGCGTTACCCTTTTCTTATCTCCTGGGGTGGAGGCATTCACATATCTTATCGCCTCTGCGCAAGGCAAACTTGTAGAATGGGTGCTGCGCTCTTACAGCAAACCCTTGAACTTGCTTATCTCTGCTAAATGTGTTGCTGGCTCTTCAGAATTTAAACTTCCCTCCTTGGGGTTAGGATGACCACATAGTGGCTGTTAGTTATATTTTTCTCAACCACGCGCCTGTAATCTGAGTTGCAGTGATGCTTGTAGATCCTGTAGGCACGTGATTCAGTATAATAATGAGATACAGGCTTGCTCAAATGAGCGTTGGATGCTCGATGATGGGGCAAAGTCGCAAGTAGAGAGTGCATACCAACTGCGCAGGAATGCATCATGCATCAACTTGTTGGGGAATAGCAGAAATTTGTAGTTTTTTATGACAGTTATTTTTACAGATCTATGGTCACCTAGTTCTCTTGTGTGTCAGTGCCTAGATTTCGTCCTCTAAGGAATTTCGAAAGGCAAATTTTTGGCCAGTAAATTAAGGTCAATTGAGGAATGGAAGGTAAATTGTTACCTGAAATTGCTGCCAGCTTTGCTAATTTACATCACTCATTTGCTGTTATGTACTGTTCGTGCGAAGACCACCTGAGTGGATTTTCGTGGATAGTTGCTAGTGTACATATTTACCCACATACATTCCTTGTTTTTAATCAATATATTATTACATTTTAATGCTTTAAACATAGAATAATTGTGTAATGCAATCAAATAATACTAAATTATTATTTTTAATATGTATTTTTAATTTATAATAGGTTTTATAACATGAACTTGTGGTCACTGGTGGTACAAGGGAGAGCTCCTGATTATTAAGTAAAATGTAATGAGTCAAATCCAATTAATAGAAATGGGGGTGGCATTGTCTATGTGTAAATTGATTATGAATGTAAATTATAGCCATCCCTTTATGCATTTTGTAAATTGTATGAAATAAGAGGCCACAAAAAATGGGAAAATTCATTAAAAAATACAGGTCACAACTGATCTAGGCAATTTCAAGTGCACAGAACCTGCAAGTAGCCAGAAAGATTAGTGAAAACTTAGTGATCTCTGTGCTGTTTTCAATAGAATGGTATCCTGTACAGTACTGATACAAATGGATAGAAAGATACTTTTTTTCAGTACGAAATGTATTTTGTAAATCCAAAACCAGAAAGGAAAATGAATCATTGCTGCAGTACGGGTACTTGTGCATTGTCATAAACAGATGTACAGTAACTATGTTATCAGCAAAGGTTGATGCATGGCATCTTTTCAACAATTAAATGACTGCCTCATCAGTAAGCAATCCTTGTGGCCTGATTCCAACAGCTTTCATTGTTACCACACATCACGGGACCCAAGATTGTACTGTTTGCATGGCTCAAGAATGGATACTCCAGCCTGAAGATTGTACTTTTCACTGGCCGAGCCATCGAGTCTATGCATCCAAGGCACAGAGTACCACAGCACGCCATCAGATGCCTCTACTAGAACGATTCGCTTCATCTCAATTCTCCAAGCCGGCCGGTGACATACCCCTTAAGAAAGCTATGCTACAGCTACTACCCCCTATTCAGCTGACTGGAGGGGTATCACCAGCCAGAGTATAAATAATGGGATGCTTACCCACTCATGACAGCCAGTCATTATCTTCACTGCAGCCCTTGCCGAAGAACTTGACCAGCCTGATCGCTTCCTAACTCTATCTGCCCTTCCTTAACCGCATTCGTGCCAAAGGAAACTCTGCTCCTTGGTCTCCACTGCAACCAGCTTGCCGGAGCCATCCTTCTAACCTGCTTAGTCTTCACTGCATTTGTGATGGAAGTTCCAATTTATTCCAACATCATCTACACCCCAAGACACTGTGGCCCTTTCTGGGCATACATGCGTAGTAGTAGTACCAGTTTGTTAGCTTCATAACGTTCGTCTACCCTAGCGTTGTAAGCTTAGGGCCATGTCACCTTCACCTGGCTCAGCGTAGGTTAAGTAGTGTGAGTTAAGTTTCCCTAAGCTCATGCCAACATTAGGAGGAAGTGTGACACCACTCTGTTTACTTCCCGTTACAAGAAATAAACAGAAGTTTTACCAACTCAAGGGTATCTTTTCCCGTACTCTCCCAGTGGACCTCACGCCTTCCAAGGGATTGCAGGTGACAGGGAAAATTACTGATACAAGCCAAACACACCAATTGAGTAACCACACGCATGGAGCTCCACGGAGTATAGAATGGTAGAGCCCCGACTCTAGGTATTCAGTCTCTTGAGGCCAGCTTACCTGCTCAGTAGCATACTCTCTCCACCTTGTTACGATGCCAGAGTTAATGTTCTCTGAGTCTGGCGAGACTGTTCCTCCTGAGACACTCAGGGTCTGTCACCAGTGAGGCCTGACTTGCAATGCTCACCACGTTTTGATGCCGAGTGCTGAGATAGGGAGTCCGCTTTGGGTCGCCAGACGCTACACGTGGCTGTACACCAGGTAGGACAACACGTCACCTGCAGTAACTTCACGGACCTGAGAGTGTAATTCAGTCCAGATGCCCTACTCCTGTCAGAGTGGTATCCGAGAGAAGGTCAGACAGGTGCTTACTGCCTCTGGGCATTTGCAGGAGTTACTCCCTTCCTCCTGACTATAATCGCACAGTTCTCTCCAAATGATCAAGCCCAGGCATTGCACTGTCTCCAGATACCAGTCACACCAGAGATTCCTAAGGACCTCTTCAAGGATCCTATTCGTCTGAGCAAGGAAACACACCCCTTGTTAACAGTATCCCTAAGCGGACAGAACCAGTCCTTGGGACTCGCCAACACCTACTTTGAGGAATCAGAGCTGGTGGAACCAACCCCTACGACAGAAACAACCTTCATGCTCCTGCCAACCAACCTAGCTCACACTTGTGCCAGCTGGAGTTGACCCAGGTTAGGCAACCTCTACAGGTTACGCGACGCCCAGGAGTTCTGCTTAGAGCCAATCCTCTGAAACGCAAGGTCACTCTCACGGAGTCTGATTTTGTGTCCTGCTGTAAAGCTGTCAGGGCAGTCCTCTAGACTGGATGTGTGCCAGGGAAGTCCACGTAGAGACTGAAATCATCCTGAAACTTCTGCCACCATTTGCGTTTGACCTAGCATGCAACAAAACCCCCCTTTTGAACACTGAGGACCTTCACAGCCCCAATGCATCGCGGGTTAAGAGGGATAATGGTTTTTCTGGCGGCCAATCTGGGGCCTGCACTTTAATTAAGAGATTAATTAAACGGGACCAGGTCACCCCGGCCCCACCAAGCAAGCAAGATCTTCGGGGAGTCCATAAAACTCCATGTGGTCATCAACCAGCAAGCATCAGCAACCAACATGAGCGAGCACAAGCTCAACTGCACAGTTGCAGCCGCAACCGAGCACAATTGCTGTTATAAGCCAAATTGCCTTGACATGGGGATACACAGAATCGAGTGCACCCATTGTTAAAAATGGTTCCACTATACTTGCCTAGGCTGGGTGGATGAACCATGCTTTACTGATGGCCTCGAAGGCAGATGTGACTAGTGTAGAACCTGTCAGACCACATTCTGCAAGTGGATTACCTGCCCAGGGAGTGGTACCCACACAGTGCGCAGCATACTGTTTGGAGACACATACCGCCATGAATGCATAGGTTGGCCAGATGAGCGTATTACCCATCCAGGAATGGTCTTTCAGTGTGAAGTCTTGTCGGCGAGCCGCCAAGTACAGACCACACAACCCAGGGCCGGCTTCCACTCCAGCACCGCTCTTCATGGGAAGAGCCTCAATTACCGGAGTTTGCGGGACAGCCTCACGAGGACCCGTTAGTGTTCACGGCTGAATGTGAAAGGGAATTTCGCACGTACGGAGTGCTCGACAAACAGTGGGTCTCATGAGCACAATTCCAAGTTGAAAGGCAAAGCCCTCGAATGGTGGCAAATGTACGGAGAATTATTTTCTGAGTGGAGCCAACTCATTAACTGTCTAGCGCAACAATTTACTGGCGATTAGGTACTATTGCACCGCACTACAGAATTCTACAGCTGCACAGACACCAGGCGAGGAAGTAGAGGTTTTTTCGTTCCCCCACAAGGTACAATGTACCGTCGTCTTCCCAGACAGAGATGAGGAAATTTGTGTACGGCTGGTAACTCGCCTGTTGTTACCCAAACTGAGAAACATTTTACTCTTCCTAAGCCACTCACAGTGGACGAACTTGTAGACAGTGCATGGAAGTGGAGCGCAACTTTAAAGTGTAAGCTATCCTCGACCGTCCGAAGCCAAACAAGCAAACTGAGTCATACAAGCCGCCTGAATGAGAATGAAGACGCCGCCACCTGCACCATCCGTTTCCAGCTTTCCAAAATGTTGGTACTGCTCCGCAAACCTCTTTAATAAAGACTGCCCACAGCGGCAGGCACTAAAGCAAGCACATGTGGAAGGAGAGAGAGCAACACATACGTGACGTACCACCCAAGCTGCAACCGACAAGAAAAGTGCCCCGCTGACAAGAAATGCCACTGCTGGCATGCCAAAAGGGGTGACCCCGCCAGATCAGAAGGGCAAACCGTACAGCTCTTAGATGAAGAGATTGAGTCACCCGAAGCCCCACACATTGAAGTTTGAGTCAATGGGGGAAATATATTAGCACTGCTTGACTCCGCTGCAACCAGAAACTTTGCTCGAAGAGACATCCTCACGGAAGAACAAAGGGCATCACTACGTCCATAAACCAAAACAGTGAGAATAGCTAAACCAGAATGCACTTTCACTGTCGACGGTTGTATGCCACTCATTGTTGAGCTTCATAAGATTAAGGCACCAATGGAATTCGACGTGTCGCCTGACATCAAGGAAGAACTTACACTAGGCCACACCTGGCTTCAGGAGCAACAATGCATAATGGACCGTGGGCAACGGAAAGTATACCTGGGTGACAATCACTATGTAATCGTTAACTGGGAACAGTGTCCTTACATTGTGAAACCTCAAGCTCCCTGCGAAGAGGAGATTAACCATGAACTCTCCGAAGCTCAGTTCCAACATTTGAAGAAGTCCTCGATGAGCACGTCAGTGCTTTTAGATCTGAAGGAGCTTTTCATCAGAGAAGAATCACCCAGCACGAGATACTGCTAAATACGACTGCACCAGTCTACAACAGACCTCTTAAGGTTTCTGCCAGGCGACACCGGCTCATTATGGAACAACTTGAAGACGTGAAGCGACAAGGAATCGTCGAGCCGTTGGACTCTGTACAACTCCCACGTTGTGTTAATTTCAAAGGAGGATGGACAGCTAAGGTTCTGCGTAAACTACAAAGCCCTGAAGGACGTCACACTTTCTGTCACCAGCACTTGACCTAGCTCGCACACCTTGCGTGACATAGAAGACGCCAAAGTCTTCCGCACCTTGGACATGCAGTCCTGATATTGGCAAATCGCGGTGCACCCAGATAGCTGGAAATACACAGCGTTTACTTCACCAGAGGGAGAAACCCTCCAGTTTAGCGTAATGCCCTTCGAACCCAAAAACACTCCCGCAACATTTCAATGGTTAATGCGGCAGAAGCCCTCACAGACTACATTGGGCAATTTTGCTTTGCATACCTCGACAATATGATTGTCTATTCAAAATCCGTGGAGGAACACCTCATTCACTTGAAGCGGGTATTGGAATGTCTGGAACTTCCACAGTATGATGGCAAAACTTTGAAGAGCCACTTTGGAAAGTCTTCATTCAAATATCTGGGTCACATAGTTTCAACCAAAGCAACTACCTCAAGCAAAGTCAATACAGACTATACAGGAAGCTGAGGAACCCAGCACCAAGAAGCAACTCCATCGCTTCCTGGGACTGTGTAATTTACTCCGAGACTTTGTACTCGATATCGCCAACCTCATGGCACCACTGCACCTGGTATTAGAGAAGGAAGCCCGGTGGTGATGGGGACCTGAACATCGCGGCGCCTTTCAAACTCTCAAGACCAGCTTCCAAAACATCAAGCATTTACATTGACCACAAGGAGGACTCCTGATCCTATGGACCGACTCTTGCCAGATTGGCCTCGGCGCCGTTTTGTACCAAGTGGACCCGGAAGGCAAACCTCTAATTACAGCCTACGCTAGTACAAGGCTCAATGTGCCACATAAAAGAGCAAGAATGCCTCACAGTCATTTGGGTTATCCAGAAATACCGCTATTACCTGGAGAGAACTCATTTTATTTTGAGAACCGACAGTAAAGCTCTCAAATGGCTTCGGGATTCGAGGAACAACAAAACCAAGCTTGGAAATTGGGACCTCTTTCTCTCAGAGTTTGACTTTGAAGTACAGAACTGTCCAGGCAATGACAACAACCTTCCCGACGCCTTGTCATGTCAACCAGACATGGAAGATGAGGCCAAGCTAGATGAAGATGTGGACAGCATCACGCCGCCTCAACCTCCGGACAGCAGCCCAGAAGAGCAACTCAGGCTTTTTCAGCTAAGTCAGAGCTAAGCCAAAGTCAGATTGAACGCCATCAACAGCAAGACCCAGACGTGAATGAACTCCTACGAAAGCATCCGCAACAATTTATGCTACACGATGACATAGTCTGGTCATGCAACAATCAACCCGGAGCCAAGTGGAGGATTTAGATACTGAAGGATTTGCATGCCGATATCTGTCAGCATTACGACGACCACCCCGACGCGGGCCACCTAGGAAACCTTAGCGACGTCAGTACACGCTACATCTGGGATGGCATGAGTAAAGGTGTCTGCCAATACATCTACGGCTGCACAATGTGCTTCCGAAACAAAGCATATCCCTTGAGACAACCAACGGCTAAACCTCGCAGACCACTTACTCCATGGACACAGATAGCTGCCAATTTGATGGGACCTAACCCCCGCAGCACTAAGGGAAACAGGTGACGGATTATTCTCCAGGTGGGTAGAAGCCTTTCCCCTGCCAAGCCAAGAGACCCATTATATCATTGGGAAATTCAACAATGAATTTTTCCCGTGCTGAAGCTACCCACAGAGTATACTTACTGACAACAGGACCCAGTTCGCTAGCAAGAAGTGGCTGCTAGCATGCCAGGAATGGGTAGCTGAGACCTAGATAACTCTACAATACCACCCGCAAGCCATCTCCACTGAGTGGTGGAACCAGGAGTTCAAGAAAAGCCTCCGACTTAGTGTGGGGGAGGATAAGAAGCACTGGGATCGCCACATTCCCAGAATTCTCTTTGCCCCAGCCAACTCCTCCTGGGCCAAACACTATGGCGCCCAGAGGTTTGGCAATGGGAATACGAGCCGACTGAAAAGTCTCATATGGTAGATATTCAGATAGCCAGCTGCCATGCACTGGCATATGAGCCTTTGAAATGGGCGAAGCCATCTTACCCCGGAACCACCCTCTTAGCAGAGGCAAAAATCAGTTCAGAACGGGTCTATCCGGAAAGCGGGAAGGCCCCATAATGTTATCGGGCGCCAAAAAAATATTACTGGACCAACGATTGCCAAGGGTGCATATGCAAAGTCACTACGGGACAAACGAGGCCCTACTCCAAAACCGCTCCGGAGTCCGAAGTATACACCTCTGCATCTATTATCTCCGAAATGCCGGACAACGTGGAAGAGCCTGCTATCTGTGCCACTCCAGAGGAAGAGCGGACACCGTACCCAAGGAGCAGGCCCATGAAAAGCAATCTAGTCAGGAAACCACCTACTCTATGCCTACGCAGGTGGAATTCCATAAACCGCGAGCTAAAGAGTCTGTACGGACGCTACCTTCAACTCCGTCTGAATTCAAAAGGAAGTTCACCAACTGACACTGGAAGTGGACTCCCAGTACAAGTGAATTTTCTTGATGAAATCCGCTGGATGGAGATTTAAGCTCCAGACAGCCTCATCAAAACTTCATCACCAAGAGAATTCCAGACAACTGTTCCATTCAAACCACCAGCGCATTAGAAGCGATCACCTCGACGAACAATGCCTGTACTACCGGCTCCAACGAGCCACCTCAGTGAGAACATTGCAGTGCCAGACATCATAGCAGCAGCAGCCGCCGCCGCCGAGACGCCGCCTCCCACGAGCAAGGCGTTGTGAGAACTGCCAGTCAACATGGAGCCTTTCTCAAGGCCGCCGTGCAGATGGTACTGTCGGCCACGATCTCCCCAGATCGCACGGCCACGTTGCTGGCCGAGTCATCACTCAACGCAGAGGCCACCAGTTTAGAGTTCCTGGTACCACCCCACGCTGAGGCCTCAACTCCATGGACATGAAGGAGAACCACTGATAGGCGTTGTCGAGACGGAGGTTACTACCAAACCTCTGACTTGGACATCTCCAGTCAGAGTTCCATACGACTGACGTGGTCGTGACATTGCCTGATGCCACGGCCATTGTCATGGTCACACTTCCCGGATGAGGGAAGGTCAGCACCGTGTCTTCAGCATCACATGCCATCACTGCTGTTTTCACAGCCACACCTTCAAGACGAGGGAGAACTAGTGCCGTTTGCATGGCCATCAACGAGTCTACAGCCGGAGGGGTAGTACAAGATGGTCAGTCGACAAGACTACCCCAGACGGACTCCAAGATTTCAGCGTCACCCAATGCCACGGCCGTTCTCACGGCCATCACTGAGTCTACACCGGGAGGGGCAGCACAACACGGTCTGATGACAAGTCTTCCCCAGATGGTCGACGGATGAGGGAAGAAGAGGATCCAGAGCATACCTGCCGTTGAGCCGGAGGTCCGTCCCTGAACCTGAGCTCCAGCAACTGCACCCGAGGGGGTGGTGACACCAACAGAACCACCACTTCTGTCAACAATGCAGCCAGTTCCAGCCCCAGCACTGGACCAAGAGACTGAGAGGGGAGACCACGCAGCTTACGGACTTCTCCTGACGGTGACTGTGCTGCTCGACAAAGGGAACAACAGGACCGAGGGGGTAGACCATGCAGCCTCCAGATTACCTCTGATGATGACACAGACCACCGATCAGCACGACAATGCAGCCGCAGCTTGTCTCCCAACACCTAAAGTTCAGCCCTCGACCAGTGCTGGGTACGACTACTCCAGCCAGGCCAGCTCGGTACCAGCCAGTACTGAGAGGCTCCCTGGAAGCCACCTGTCTGTTTCACTTGGCCGAATATGCAGATGCACCGAGACGTAAGCGAGAGTGACCATTGAAGACGAAGAGAACGCCAAAATCTGTGAGTGATAGTGCCACAGACCAACAAACTTAAAGACTGATAGTCATTATTATGCTATCCGTTTCATTTGCCAAACCAATCAACACGTATCACCTATGTACGTGTGTTAATGAACAGTGCATTTATGTAATAATAAACATTTTTCTGCATGCTTAACTGAAGTGTAATGCTTGCATCAATCACATACCAGTGTTATAATGGTGTGTTAATTTTCCATTTGTATATATTACGTGAATACTTTGAGCAGTATTAACAGTGCCACTTATTGTATAGTGAGTGTACAGAAGATATCATGTGTTTAAAACCATTCAAAGACGCCGATAAGTGTAAAATAAAATGTACAGAAAAGTTAACAATTTCTGAGTATGTTGACAATAATTTTGAAAGACTAAAATTTCAACATACGTTGCTTTGTATAGAATCACCTCAAGAAAAGATAAATATTTTCTTTGCGTTGTGTAAAATCAAGTTGCACTCTTTCTGTTTTCAAAGCTAATTTTAAATTCTCTTTAAGGGTTGTAAATAACTTTGTATTTTTAAGTAAATCATTCATGTTTTGTGTAGAATCACTTCAAGAAGCATCAAGTCAAACTGATTATGTAAACCTAATCAACAACAGCTTTTGCTAATTATCAAATTTAGCATCGTGTAGAGTCATTTCAAGTACCACAACCTAAGAGACATTGAATACAAACACAAGGTTGTGACGATAATTACAAAATGTAAATATTTGCCTGTGACTTTGTTTTGAAAGCAAACTTTTCTTGTTCTATTTCTATATCAATGTATTGTGGTCCTCCGCACGCATAGTGTGTGTTAGTTAACTTCATTGCCACAACACTCGTTTGCCAAACTTAGCAGCTGGCTTAGTCCGGAAGTGCTCAGCTTGACTAAACTCCTTAGCTTTTTCTTACACAAGTTATATGCCTGCTGTGCGACACGTAGGAAACCCGGGCAGAAGGGTCTACACAGGTGGCCACAGCAGGACAGATAGCTGACACAAGCCTAATGAGTGGGTCTTTGGACATTTTTTATTATTTATTTAATATTAATTTGCAATTATTACAATCATGTTTTTATTCCCCAAGGGTCAAATACTATTCCGCATGCCGTCCACTATGTATTTGCATTTTTTCCAAAGTTCAACTCAGTAACCTTTTATTGTATGCACCCAAGCTTGAATGCTATTTTTGTAGGGCAGCACGCATTAATGAAAGAAGGCTCGTGCACACCTGCTCAGGATCCCCTTTCAAGACATGACCTTATTCAACCCACACAAAGAGCTCGTGGGAAAAAAAAAAGAAAACTCAGAGCTTCACCGCAGCATTAGCACAGCTGCACACTGAGGGAAAGAGAGAACTCTAGTTCGCGTACAGCAGAGGGAGACAGAGATGTCTAGCCAGTCTGGTGCTCGAAGAAACACAAATAAGAGAGTCGTGCAACAACTGCTGTCACCCGTCATCTGACTTTTTTTTAAATTGCCGCTCAAGGTCGAGTACAGAGCAGAGGCAGTTACAGATGCAAAATGGGAGAGAAAAAAGTTGCTCTTGAGAGGACAGTTCCATATTCTGTCAGAGGAATTTCTTTCTTGTCCCATCCTGAAAACAGAGGAATCTTCACTACAATATAGATAGGAATAAAATTGTTGTTGTGGGGACAGTTCTACATTCCTTCAAAAGAATTTCTTTCTCGTTTCACTCCTCCAGGATGAGCCTCCATCGCAGTGGAGAGGGGGCGAATTGTTGCATGACTTCTTTTCAACGATTTAACGATTTAGCCTCATCAGTAAGCAAGCCTTGCCGTCTGATTCCAAATGAGTTTTTGTTGTTACCACTTGTCATGGAACCAAAGATTGTACTGTTTGCATGGTTCAAGAATGGATGGCCCAGCCTGAAGATTGTACTGTTCACCGGCTGAGCTACCTAAGCTATGCATCCAATGTACCGAGTACCACAGCATGCCGCCAGATGGCTCTACCAGTATGATTCTCCGCATCTCGATTCTCCAAGCCGACTGGTGACATATGCCTTGAGAAAGCTATGCTACAGCTACCCCCTCTCCATCGCCACCCCTATCCAGCTGACTGGAGGGGTATCACCAGCTAGAGAATAAATAGTGGGATGCTCGCCCACTCGTGACCAGCCAGTTTTCATTTTCTCCACTGCAGTCCTTGCTGGAGAACTTGACCAGCCTGCTCGCTTACTAGCTCTATCTGCCCTTCCTTCACCGCATTCGTGCTGAAGGAACCTCCGCTTCTTGGTCTCCACTGCAGCCAGCTTGCCAGAGCCATTCTTCTAAATTGCTTGGTCTTCACTACATTCGTCCCGAAGATCCAATTTATGCCAATGTCGCCTACACTCCCAGACACTACGGCCTCTTCTGGGCAAACATGCGTAGGAGTAATACCAGTTTGTTAGTTTCATAATGCTCGTCAACCCTGCTATTGTTAGCTTAGGCCCATGTTACATTCACCTGGCCTAGCGTAGGTTAAGCTTCCCTAAGCTCATGCCAACGTTTGGAGGTAGTGCTACTAGAACACTCTCCCTCCCAGCACAGTAATCCAGGTTCAATTCTCGGTGGGGTCACTCCTGGATTTTTGCATGTGGAGCTGGATGATACCCTTGTTGATGGGTTTTCTCAGCGATCTTCCATTCTCTATGCCCTTGCATTCTGACACCGTTCCAATCATTTTACGCTCATCGATTTTCAAAACTTTATTGTTAAAAGCTGCCCAGACCTATTTACTCCACTCCCATCTCCGCAACTCCCATCTCCACATTGCTTGACCCCAGTAGGCACTCAAGGCCTCAGCTGTTAAATCCTCTCCACAACTAACTCACCCTTAAGGCCTGTATTACCACAGTCTGATAATGTCCTGAATATAACTTATCAGCTAGATAGCCCAAAAATGTGTATTACGACTCGCTGATACTGCGTATTCGCAAATTGATAAAGCTATCTTGTACTTCATCCAGCTGATAGCTGTCTATCAGCATGTCAAATTGGGTGCATGAGCAAAATGGATGCACGTGGTAGGAGACAAATTGTATTTGACAGCGATTCCAATGATGAGGTTTTGGATGAAATGTTTTGCTTCACTAGAAATGCAAAGGCGACACATATTTCAAATAACGTACCTTTTCCATCCATGTAACTGCATCAGTTTGTTTATTTTCTACAATTTTCTTTTATGACTGAATTAAATTAACTAGTCCGTCGTAGGTGCCTTTTTGGAACAATCACCTCAGTGAAATGAATTGACTCGTGTCTGCCACTTTGTAAAAAATGTTTGTTGTGTGCTGGCGTATTCAATTAACATAACACTTGGGCTATTTCTTGAAACCAACAAATTTAAACTTCACAATGTAAATACTACTTCGGGTTCTGTTTATTTTATTGTTGGGGTGGGAAACTATAGTTTAATGTCTTTCGTGAGATGCAATTGATTTAAGATTCTTCTTATGAGAGAGTGGCAATTGGAAATCACCTTGTTTTGATGAAACAGTGGAAAAATTTATTCATACGGAAATATTGCTCAATTTACTATAACTCTAAAAGTTTTAACTTCTTCGGAAGAACTGAATGTGATAAATGTGTAACTCTTTGTATCAATGCGAGAAATATTCAACACATGAATGGCATTGCATTTTTTTATATAATGAACTACACTAAAGACCATTCACAGTAAATTGAGCACTTTAGAAAGCCTCTCATTTGGAATAATAGTCAATAAGTATGCTTTACTTTAGCCTTAGGCGTTAACTTCCGAGTGCGGTGGAATATACACTTTGTTTATTACTTACATGGCAATATATATTTAAAAATATGTTTAAAGGATAAAAAATGGCGGAAAGGAAAAAGTAACCAGGCCATCAAAAGTGCTCACGTTACCGTGAACAGCCTGTATAAGGGCATTTATTTAGGTCACATACATTTGAAAACCTCCCGCAAGAAAAAAGCTCAATAAATACGTCACTGGTAAACCAATTTACAAAATGTACAGTGTAAACACGTTCAAAAAATTTGACTTTACACGAAAAATCATTAGAAATTTACAACAATTTAAGAAACATTAATATAAAACAGCAATGTCGCCAATGCAACTAACCAAACTGTTACTATATTTGAGTCCTAATGGTGATTTCTATTGCCAACAAACAGAATAAAATACAGGTATCGTCCAAACTTCCTGATACTTGCTGCTAGCTATTCGCGTGCTATCAGGTGGTCGTATTACACAAGAGCTGGCAACAACTACTGATAGCCTTGTCAGCTGATAGTTATTCAGCCTTAGTGTTTGTAAAGACGTGTTTTCCTAGTTGCATGTTATACCCGCATCGGAAAAGGGAATCCACATTAAAAAAACTGCACCGCTCTTCTGCTGTGGAAAAATGTTCTCCTACACACTGCGGGAAAGCCAAGATAAAAGAAACTTCAAATATCACTTGTTAAAAGAGCTACTGTGGTTGTCTAGTGCTCAGACTACCCACATCTCACATAGGCAAACCAGGTTTGATTCCTAGCGACCCGCTCCTGGATGCTTGCGTGTGGGAATCGTACGACAATGCTGTTGGCCGGCTGGTTTTCTTAGGGATCTCCCTTTTTCCTCATCCTTTCATACCGGCGCTACTCCATACTCGCCTCACTTCACCCTCATCGGCTCTGAAGACCTAGATGTTAAGAGCCACCAAAATCTCTTCACTCACCTACTCACGTGTCGAAACTTACGAGGTTGTCCAAGAATGCATTTGGTATCATGTGTTACCAATTCAGGATTTCTTTTCACTCATTTTTGTCAAGCCAGAAACTGTAGTTCTGATTGTCATAGTAACTTGTTGCTTGCACAATTAACTTCAAAATGAATACCGTAGCAAAAACAAAAATTGTGGTGAAGTACAAGAATCCACACATGAACTTTCAGCTGAAAATATTACTCCTGTAGCTGGAGCATGTGGATTTGCTAAAGCCAAAGAGTTTAGAGCAGGACTGCCACCAGCCCTGAACCTGAAATCCTGGTTCCTGTGTATAAAAATCCTGGAATCATTGGGTCAAATCCTGTAAAATCCTTGGAATAAAAAAAATGGAAATTACAGAAAAAAAGCAGATATAAAAAAAGGTTTCTATAAGAAATTGCATTAATAATTATAATTACAATACAATAAATTACATAAATGGATTTTAAAAAAAGTTTTATTTAACATGCCACCAATTTATTTCCAGATTAGTTTGTTTTTCAAAGTGTTATTAAATTTGTCATGGGACATGTCCTATAACATTGGGTGTCCATCTGCCAACTCAATGAGCTGCTAATCGTCAGCAGCAGCAAAATGTGATGTCATTACTCAAAACAACATTTCAACAACAACCAAAACAAAGACTTTGTTAAAACGACATCTGCACTACTCTGTAGCAGATGACGGACTAGACTCTTCCAGATGGGGTCAATGTGTTCTACAGCGTAAACCCAGTCGGCAGAGTATGTGCTGCGATCTGTAGGAAAACATGCCAATAAAGTATTGTACTTTGGGTGCTCTGCGGGCTCTGCACTGCAAAGTCAGTTCTTCGCTGTAGGGTGTAACACACAGATAGGAAAACGCACCGCGTTACACTTGTTGATGTATGAACTAATTTGAGAATACTGCGGTAGTATGTGATCTCTTTGTCAGTAGAGAGTAGAAGGCTTGGTTTGTGCTGAATCACATGACTTGGTCTGTGCTGTATCACACTTAGTTGATGTTGTTTGTGGTTGGTGGCAGGCTGCAGCTCCCGGCTTCCCAGCACTGGAGGAGCTGAGTGCTGCGGGCCTTGGTGGGAACGGCCTGTGCTCAAACCCAGTCATGGATGATAACTCTATCGAGAGGATCCTGAAGAACTCGTACAAACTGCGGTTGCTGGACGTACGGGGAGGAGCGCGTGTCACAGACTCCAGCCTCGTGAGGGTTCCTGCATGGGACCTGGAACACTTGTTTCTTTCAGGTACTGGACCTCAATACATGTGTCTATCTCTCAAATCATGGGTAATTTGCAAGGGCCGTATACCTTACGCTTTGTTCATAATTACAGTAAAATGTGTGTAAGAATTTCCCTTTTTTAAAGTTTTTCTTTTTAATAAGTTTTCATAATTTTGCACCAAGTCTGTGAAGACCACAGTAACTTGAAACTCTATTCAAAAGCTTAATAATAATAATAATAATAATAATAATAATAATAAACGGTTTAAATTGTTCAGTCCTTTCAAAACATCTTAAGACAGTTTTACTGTAATGTAAAATTTTCTTTAAAAAAATTGTAGAACTTTATATTTAACTTGTGTTGAAACAGGTATTCTAGAAGTTCAGGCAAAAGTTAGAATTTTATGTGTAAATAATTGACCATTATGTTGGTAATTAGCACATCTAATTTTAAAGTTGGAAGTTTGGAAATAATGTCTACTAATATCTGAGTTTAGTACCCACAAATTAGCAGTCATAATATTGTGATGTACAAAGTGAATTTTTGGTCTCTACAAAAGTCTTAATCAAAACTAAAATTTTGAAGTAATACATTGAAGCCTGCTTCCCTTGCTGTGACAAACATGACCAGGCATTTGGGTAGTATGGCTGACTCAGTCCTGCTGCCTAGTCAAGGCTGTTGTCACAATCGCCACACTTTGGGCGCCGTTTTGGAGTATTAGTCTCTGGGTGGATTGACGCAAGCCTAGGGTTATGACACAAAGCTCACAACTATAAATAAGAAACACCGGGCTAGGGCGGGGGTTCACTGACATTGGGATGAATATTACAGAATGGTAGAGCCCCGACACTAGGTACTCCTATTCCTCCGGAGACACTCACCCACGTACTGGGACTGTCCACCGGCAAGATCTGACTCTCAGTATTCACTGCGTTTCAACGCAGAGTGCTGGGATAGGGATTCCACCTTTGGCTGACATATTGCGCATGGCTGTACACCAGTATAGGACAACACGTCACCTGCTCTCCCTTCCATGTATGTGATAATGTAATTCTGTACTAATGCCCTGCTCCCGTCGGAGTGGTATCCTAGAGAACTCCCATTCGCCTTAGCGAGGAAACCCACCGCCTGTTTGCTGCCTACTTGAGATGACATGACAAGTCCTTAGGGATTGCCAACCCATGTTTTTGGGGATTTCAGCCAGCAGAACCAACCCCTGCGACCAACACTACTTACGAGCTCCTACGCACTAACCTACTCATTTCAAATTCACACCAGTTAGAGTTGACACAGTTTAAGCAGCCGTCACAGGTTACGCATCGCCCAGGTATACCGCCCCAAGCACATCTGCCGAAATGCAAAGTCATTCTCATAGAAACTGATTTCGTGCCCTGCCGCAAAGCTACCAGACCAGTACTTTACACTAGACGTACTCCAGTACATCATGGAGACTAGAATCATTTCAAATAAACCCCCGCCACCAGATGCATCTGCCTAGCACTCATCAAAATATCTTTGGACGTGGTGACATTCCTCAATAAGCGTCAGAGCGTTACGCATGAAAATTTGTTTTGTGGGCCTCAATGTGGGGCATTGCACCTTAATTAAGTTGTTAATTACGTAGAGACAGGTCAACCAGACCCTGAGCTAGCAGGCCTAGCCAGAAGCCTATAACTGCTGCACAGATTTCGAGGAGTCAGTAAATACCCTGTTGCGCTCAACCAGCAAGCAAGAATGTCAGAAACCGACATGAGCGAGTACGAGCTAAATGGCACTTTTGCACTCGCAACTGAACATAGCCGCTGTTCAAAACCCAACTGTCCTGACACAGGGATACACCGAATAGAGTGCGTCCATTGTCTACAATGGTTTCACTACTCCTTAGGATGGGCGAATGAAGCCAGATTCACGGATGGTCTGGAATACAGATGCGACGAGCGTCAAACACGACAGATAGCCTTTTGCAATTGGATTACCTGGCCAGGGCGTGATATTCACACAGTGCGCTGCATACTGTGCAGGTAACATACCACCACGGGTGTATCAGTTGACCAGATGAGAGAATAACCCGACCAGGAATGGTCTACCAGTGTGAAGTTTTCGGCGGGCCGCCGAATACAGACCACATAATCCCGGACCAGCCTCCCACACAAACACCGCTCTATGCACAGGAGAACTACAGTTACCAGAATTTGCGGGACGTCCTCAGAAGGATCCTCTAGTGTTCACTGCTGAATGTGAGAGGGAATTTCACACTCACAAAATACCCGTGAAACAATGGGTTTCATGAGAACAAACCAAGCTTAAGGACAAAGTCCTAGAATGGTGGCAGATGTATGGGAAGTTCATTTCTGAGTGGAGCCAACTCATTAGCTGTCTTGCCCAACAATTTACCGGTGAGGATGTACTGGCGCATCTCACAACAGTGTTTTACAGCCATACAGAAACACTGGATGAGGAAGTTGAGATATTTGCCCGCCGCAAGGTACAGATGTATCAACGAATATTTCCTGTCAGAGACGAGGAAAGCTGTGTACGACATGTAACCTGCATGTTACTATCCAAACTGAGAAACCTTCTGCTAATTCCAAAGCAGCCCAAGGTCGAGTACAGAGCAAAGACACTCACAGACCAAGGGCAACTACAGAAGTCAATGGAGAGAGTAAAAAATTGTTCTTGAGGGGGCAGTTCAACATTCCCTCAAAATAATTTCTTTCTCTTATCATTCCTTAGGCAGATGAGCCTTCTTCGAAATGGAGAGTGGGGGGGTGGGGGGGATTGATGCATGACGTCTTTTCAACCATGATTTAATGATTTCGCCTCATCAGTGAGCAAGCCTTGCGTTGCTGCTCGATTCCTTTCTTTGTTACCATGTATCACAAAACATCAGATTGTACTGTCTACCGACGGCAAGAATGGACGTTCCAGCCTGAATATTCTATTATTCACAGGCTGAGCCACCAAAGTTATGCAGCGAGATCATTCAAGTACAGCAGCGTGCCGCCAGATGTCGCTACTAGTATGATCACAGAGCATGAACCTGGATGCAGCACCGGCCAGAGTATAAACAGTGGGCCACAGCCCTTAAAAGCCATTCTGCTCTGGGCCTTCACCACATTTGTGCCGAAGGTCCCAACAGAACTAAGGAATCGTAACCAGTTTTACATTTATTGCTCAGTGTGCTCTGTTCCTTCACCACATGCCCGTGCCAAAGGAACCTTCTGTTCCTTGGTCTCCATCGCAACTCATTGCCGGAGATATCCTTCTACCGTGCCTGCACTGCAGTCCTGCTTCTACCAAACCCTGTCTTCACAGCACACTGTGCCGAAAATCCTTACCATTGCCTACGTTGTCTACACACAAGACACTGCGGTCTCTTCAGGGTAACACAAGTATGTCATACCAGTTCAAGTTAGTTACATAACGCTTGTCTACCTTGCCATTGTTAGCCTAGGACCAGGTCGTCTCCACCTGACTCAGCGTAGGTTAAGCTTCTGTAAGCTCTTGCTGACGTTAGGAGGTAGTGCGACATCACCCTGTTTATTTCCATCATAGGAATAAACAGATATTTAACCATCACAATGGTATCTTTCTCGTAGTAGTAATTCCTCTCTGAGTGGACTTAAGGCCCGTCCAAGGGATAGCATGTGACTGGGAAATTTACTCAGAAATGCCGCACCTTGGATGGCCACAGTGTGCACCATGGTGTACAGAACGGTAGAGCCCCGACGCTAGGTACTCAGTCTCTTGAGGTCAGCTTGCCGGCTCAGTGGCTACTCTGTCCACCGTGCTCCTTGCGCTGGAGTTAATGTTCCTGGAGTTGGGGGATACTATTCCTCCTGAGACATTCACCCACATGCTCAGACTGTCCGCCGGCAAGACCCGACTCTTGGTATTCACCATGTTTTAATGCAGAGTGCTGGGATAGGGATACCACCTTTAGCTGACAGACACTGCATGTGGTCGTACACAAGTATAGGACAACATGTTACCTACTCTCCCTTCCATGTATGTGATAGTGTTATTCTATCCTAATGCTCTACTTGGCTATGGGCCCTAAGGCGTTCAGGCCTCCAGAACCGGTCAAACATTCCCTCCGGCAACTCAAGTGGTGCAGTGGACGGAGTACAAACTGGCCTGGCTGTCCAGCCTCCTGAGGAGTTGTGCGAGTAGTGGTTGGGGCTGTGCCATTTGGTACACCGGAGTGCACCGAATGGGTGGCTGTCGAGCATGTATGTGTTTGTGACGTATGATTCCCTGAAGGGGAGCCCACATTCCTACACTAGATGGTGAAATCAGATGGTTTATAATCCCGATCTTCTGCTCCACTCTGGTGGGTGTGGTGTTTACGTGGGATCCCAGTCACCTAAGATAATGAAAGACAAAGTAGGTGAGAACACATGTTTTATTCCAGGGAGGAATAAACACATTGGATCATATTACCTCCTCACTGGCGATCTTTGTTTTGCACAGATACTTGTACTGGCCAGCTGGCCCATGCAGGGTTGAATGATGGGGTTGGTCAGTCACGTTTTCTTGCACGGAGCTAAGGACTATCTGCTGGACGTCTGCTGCTGGCAGGAGTGTAGGTGACACTATCCCTCGGTGTACCTTCAAACTACTTGACTGCTCGGGGGTGGTGGGGGCTGCTCGACCGCTGGCTCAGTCATACTTCATCTTCTGAGGGTGTGGTATGGCATATCTTACTGACCACGGACGCGTTTGTATTACTCCCTACAACAAGGGATTAAATTGTAGGCATTGGTAGATATTACCTTGGTTTGGTCCCCATCTGGCACACCAGTGAAATCACGCACAGATGAAACCAAATCTTAGTTTCTTGGGCCATTAAGCATCATTTGTCAATTCGTCCCTCTCTCTGGTGCAACTGAGGTTCATCTGGGCAATGAAAAAAAATTTGTCCTCTTGGAGATGTAGTACTGTCGGTACCAGGGTGGCCATTGGATTGCAGAGGCTCTTCGGGCTCCTCTGTCCCCACGGTGCTGCTGGGATCCTCCTCTTGACTGAGAGGTGGTGTCTCTGTCGGGGCTGCTGCCTTGTTCGAAGCTGCAGGCTGGCCAGCGGGGTCCTCCGGGTTTGGCGTGTGTGGTGTTGTTGATAGGGGTAGAAGATCTTGATGCTCCTCTGCCCCTGCCTCGTTGGCCTGGAATGCTTCTCCTTGTTCATGGATTGGGCTCGGTGGCTGTCACAGACAACAGGCTTTGCAGTCCAGGGAGCTACGTCATGATATTTCTGTTGTTGTTAGCAACATCTGGGCATGTCGGGTTGCAGCGCGTGCTGGAAACTGGTATGCGTCGAGGGCAGAGCTCTGGTGGATGCTGCACCTCGACGCGCTGGAAACTCGATCTGCACGTGTGGCCTGGGGGCTCACCAGGCGGGGTTCGTAGCCATCCTCCAGTCTCAGGGCGTGGAGGTGGCTCCGGGCTGCAGGTGTGGGGTCAATATACCTTAATATTTCCAACACCGAAGGCTTCTAATTCTACACCATTTTTTGCTGCACATATTCTCCTCGTGCTCTTAACTCTAAATACTCTGAAAAATACACCTTTTTACTAACAATATGATCTGAGTTTCCAAAATCCAAACAAAATACAATATTATCATCTTTATCATTGTTACACCCATTCCCAGACTCATCAGATAGGAACACTGCTCGACTTGGACCACTATTCTCTTTGGCTATGGATGATCTGGCTGATGCTCCTATTCTTACACCATGATAGCTGCCCTGTCCTCCTCTGTAGTCACGACTATAGCCCCTGCTTGTTGCTCGCCTCGTTCCTCGGAATGACATTGAAGATGGTTTCCCTCTGTCGTAACCTCTAAAACTTGATACTTGTGTCTTCTCTCGGCATTGGTATTGTTTGTGGCTTTTTTCCCCGCATGAATAGCAAGAAAAAGAATAACTTCCAGACAAATTTTCTTGTTAGCGCTTTTCTTCCTTTTTTCCTCCTCTCCAAGAAGGCGTTCTTTCACTAAGTTCATAGTTAGATTGTCCATAACCTATAGTGCCGTGACGATACCCATGTATGATTTAGTCATCGAAAGTAATACTAGTTTACTTCCTCTTCTTCTGGAAGTTCACCACCTGCATCTTTCAATTGAGAATAAATCTCTTCCATTTTCACTTAATGTTCAATGAGCAAATGTCTTTCAGCGTATTTCATACTACCCAGTTGCCGTCTCAAGAACATTTTACTTTGTACTCCTTTTTTCTTGAAACTGTCTTCCAAGGTTGATGTGTGCTGCTTATACAACTAATCTAATACGGTTACGACTCATGCCAAGTGTACTTCATCCTCTACTACAGACGTGGGTAACTCGTTGCCTACCCTACAGGCAGCAGGAACTTATGAGCAAATCCATCTCACCTGGAGTATATGCAACCCAGCAGGCATGCGCCCCCCCCCACCCCCTTACTCAACGCTGAGAGCCTACAAGCTGCCCAGACCTCGGGCAAGGCTGAGCGCCACAGATGAGGCACGAAGCAGAAACACTGACCAGAGTTTTCCCATGTCAACCAGGGCAGGAGGGCGTTAAGCCTCCCCGCACACCGCGCCGGCAGCCTACAAGCTTCCACTATATCAGTCAGGACGCTGCCGAGCTCGAGAGTCATTCTTGTTCTTTTCTCGCAACATCCCACAGCACTGCTCAGTGCTGGGACCTCCACAGAACTTTGAAGCATTGAGTACGCCCCCTGCGGCTACTTCACCATCGAACACGCTCACTAATATGTTAAATTCACTTTGTCTCCTCAAGACACCTTTTCATAGAACAGTTAAGTAGTATTATATCTTTTCTCGTTTAGATATTTCTTTCCCGCTTTTCCATTAGAACTAGGTTGCCTACACCTGGCCAACGTAGTAACCTTCAGCACTCAATTGCCTCGTAGGAGGTAGCATGCGTCGCATGTTTATTGAACCATCAATAATCTGACGCGTGCCCGGTTAGACATACAGGCACAATGGTAGAGGATTTTGTCTGCTAGACCAAAAGCGGGGTGGTTTAGTTTAGATAGGTGGTATTAGGCGAGGGTTGTTGACGATTGAAGAGCACCGTCGTCTTGGTTACTGCTGAAGTGCTGTTCGGGATTACAACCAAAACAGGCGCGACTGCTTGTTGACTGAGTTTGGCGGCGTGATCCCGTTCCACCTGCCTTTCTTGCATAGGATGGAGTAATGCGATCCATGGTTTGAGAGTAGGGTGAGCCAGGAATTCTTCCCTACATTTTCTACCACTCATCTTCTCGTGAGGCATAGGGTAAACTGTTCTATAGTCTACGCGATGCACATAGACAGAAAGGTTAACAGCGTGACCCAATAGTTACTTGCCGGCACGAGCTCGATAAGAGTCCCCGCAGTATACAGGCTGATCAGGGACGTGGAGCCATGGGGACCGCTAAGTCTCTACTGGTTGTGCGTTCACACTAGGGTGAACGGCAAAACTTCAGGCTATGGTCACCGCGCACTGACTTAATGCGAATGGTGAGAAGCAACCCGAGTCTGTCGTGCCTCCCGGTATGAAGATGTTTGTAGTATTTGTGGTGTCGCTGTTTCCTCCCCCACGAGCACTGACTTAATGCTGATGTGTGACTGGGAAGAAACAGGTAGCCGTCTAATATGTGTGTCTTCTGATGTGCAAATACCTGTAAAGGGATCCACAGTCAGCCTAACTCGATTTAAACAAATCTCCCGATTCCTGTCATTAGTGCACAGCGTATTCTGTCTCCAACTGTTATACAAACAAATACCCTGGAAATTAAAAACAGAAAGGTAGAGAACATTGCGTGTTTATTGTAGGTTCAATAAACACATGACCTGTACTATCTCCTACCAAGTCATGGAGAGTTGAAGGTAACTGCAGTTCCAGGTGTAGGCGACCTGGTTCTAAGTAGAAAGGAAAAAAACTGGTTCTAGACTAATACAAATTAGTTAAAGTTGAACTGCTAAGTAAAAGGTGTCTAGAGGAGACAAAGTGAAGTTAAATAAATATCTGATCGTGTTCACTGGTCTTTGGGTTGACTGTTCGTCAATGTACATAGTAAGTAGCCACTGGGGCGTACCTGAAAGTAACAAGATTCTCAGAAGATCCCAAGCACTGACTTAGTGCTGTGGGAGGTTTGCTAAAGATGCGCAAGAATGACTCCCGATCTCGGCAGCATCCGAACTTATATAGTGGATTCTTGTAGGCTGCCGGTACGGGGAAGGCGTGATGTCCGGCCCTGGTTGGCATGGGAATACTCTAGTGAGCGATTCTGCCTCCACGGAGGCGCTCGGCCTTGCCCGAGGTCTGGGCAGTTTGTAGGCTCTCAGCGCGGGGTAGGGAAGGCGGCGTGCAGCCGAGTTGCATATCTTCCAGGTGAGAAGGATTTACTCAAAGTTCCCATTGCCTGTAGGGTAGGCAACGAGTCACTCACGTCTGTAGTGGTGGAAGAGGTACTCCAGGCGATGAGTCGTAATCATATAAAATTAGATGCATAAGCGGGACGCGTCAAAACATACTTTTGTTTCCTACCTTACTGCTTTTATTTCTGAGAGTATCTGTCTGTTTGCCTGCTATACACGGGTTGCTACGTACACCATTGACAAGAACCTGGTAATTGATATAATCGAATTAACTTCAGTCACAGGCCCCTCATGGGTCCGTCATATTTTCTACACACCCATCAGACGGACATCTGTTGTTTTACAACTGCCACAGCACTGTGCCAGTGCTGACGGAGAGGAACAGGGGAGCCACAACCACTAGCAACACCTTCACCCAGGGAGAAGCGACAGTCTCAAGTTATCACCTTATCCCACAGCATTGTTAGTGCTAGGATATCTGTAGCTTGAGACCTGCTGTCCATCCCTGTGTGGGCGCACATCCAGTGGCGGCATTGGTGACCCAAACAGCTCCCTGTCTCTGATCGCTGTATACGTGGGGGATCAGTGGAGACTTAACAGACCCTTGTCTGCAAGCCAAAACCGGACTGACACTATAAACTGTGTTTAGTTAGTTCACATCAAGGTGTACCTAGCATACAGTAAACGAGAGACTCGATGCGTTACGACCGTAGGCACGGCTGTAAACATAGGGAACAAAACGCAGCGTTCCTTGCCGCCAGACAGTTGAGTCCACTTCCTCGACCCACACCGAGTGACAGGTGGAACGGGACCACGCTGCCCAACTCAAGACGAGTCAGTATCGACTGCTCCGGTAGCTATCTTATTTGTATCTCCGTGTATACGAATTCATTCCTCATGCCATCCCATGGTAAAAGGGTTGTTAACCGGCACTGCAACAGGATTCGGCTTGGATAACTTTCACTTCTGGACAAACGAAGCTCATCTGTGGAATCGCCAGTTTGGCGTATGTCAAGCTCGCTGTGTCTGGGTGAAACCCATTAGGACCACGGTACCCAAGAAGCAATAGTAAATACGTACTAACCAACACCCCTCGTCTCTCACGGTTTATTTAATCTAGACCACCCCGCTTTTGGTCTAGTGGACAAAATCCTTGACCATCATGCCTAGTAGCCTATCCGGGCATGCGTCAAGAGAATTCCTGGCACCCAACGTGGGGCGTTAAGATGAATAGCTGTGCACAGTAAACAGTACGAACTAGACCAACCATACCCCGAGAACTAAGGGTCAAAAGATCATTCAAGTGGACTTTGGGGAGTCCTCAAAACACCCCGTGGCACCCTTAACCACTACCATGTATCAAATGCCGAAGTCAATGCCGCCACTGGCGAGAACTCCGAAACGAACCTGACGTATCAAACGTACAGTGAAGCCATGCTGACTGCCCAGGTCATGGCACAATAAAGATAGAATGCACCTACTGCAATAAACTCTTTCATTATGCCTGCATAAGCTGGCCTGAAAAGACCCGAGCTACAGACGGTTTAGAGTACAGCAGTACCGCTTTCCGGCAACAGCCAACAGGTTTCTGTAATGAAATTACATGCCCCGGGCAAGGCATAAACCGCATAAGGTGCACGATGTGCAGTGAATTCTATCACCACCTATGCATATGGTGGCCCAATGAACGCGTCTATGCCTGGGATAGCCTACCAGTGCGATAGGTGCTGAAGGAAACACATCTCCCACTCCTGCAGATTCAAGCCTTCCCGGATATATATCCATCCTGGAACGGCACCTGGCCATCCAGCTACTGGTAGAGATGATGATATTCAAATAACCGAATTTGCAGGTCGCCCACACGAAGACCCAGTCACATTCACACAGGAATGCGAAAAAGAATTCAAGGAAACGGACCTGCCACCTAAACAATAGGTTGAACCGGGCCCAACTGCATTTGAAGGGCCTCGCCCTCTCATGTTGGGAAAGATACGGAGAATTTTTAATGGACTGGAAGCAGTTCATTAACTGAATTGCGGTGGAATTCACGGGCGAGGAGGTGTTGGCTATGCTAACGACACTGTTTTATAGCCAGACCCAGGTACTCAACGAAGAAGCAGAAATCTTCATATGAAGAATAGAACAAATGTTCCGACGTGCGATCCCCAGAGTCGACGAGGCTACCACCATCTGTTCCATCGGTCGATGTTACTCCCCAATCTTTGGAACGTACTCTTTACAGTAAATCCCACCCATGATCTTGGATGAATTAGTTGATCGAGCCTAAGAAGCTGAGTAAAGCGTTGCAGCACAGGCAAGTCTTGAAAATCCAGTGTCCACCAAGGCCCCTGAGGTACGAGCACCATCTGTTGTGCTTCCTAAAGGCGTACCAACCACAACCCCTCGCATGGCATTTGTACCCAAATGCTGGTTCTGTCCGGAGAACCATTGGAACAAGGACTGCCCTCGCAAACCTGAAGGAGCTGCTGTACCACTAATCCGAGTTGACAAAACGCAGTCAAATATCCCAACACAACCAGCTGGAAAACCAACTTCCTGAACCAAGCCGGGAAACGCCGACACCGGGATACGAAGCGGTCCACCACCCTCGGTTTACAAGGGCCCATCCTCCAGGGATTAAGTGAGGAAGCACCAATTACCGTACCTCACACATAGAGGTGGAAGTAAATAACTATAGGGTACTAGCCTTACTTGACTTGGCGGCTACCGGAAATTTTATCAGAAGAAATTTATTAACGTGAAACCAGCTCGCCGAACTAATATTACAAAACAAAATAGTAAAAATGGCATAACCCGATGCCACCGTGGATGTAACTGGCCGAATTACCTTGAATATAAAAATTCAAAATGTTGTTACGCCAAAAGAATTTATTGTATCTCCAATCATGTCCGAATCAGTAATACTAGGGTGCCCGTGGCTGATCTGCCATCAGTGCATTCTAGATCACGGACAACGTAGAGCCTATCTGGGAGAAACCAACCGTATTACTGTAAACTGAGATCAAAACTCAGACGACATCCCGCCAATGCCCATCGACCCAATGAGTATTAACCATAAACTCGAAGAACCAGAGTTCTACCAATTAAAAGCCGTACTTGATCAGCACGCCTGCACATTCGGACAAGGAGGACTGCTACGACAAACACGTTCCATACAACATGACATATGGCCTACAACTTACGTACCAGTGTACAATCATGCATACAGTGTGTCAGCCCACCGCAGTGACCTCATCATGGAGTAGGTCAACGACGTGAATGACCAGGGGATCGTGGAGTCATCGAATTTCCGATACAACTCACACGTGGTCCTTGTACCGAAGGAGGACGGGAAATTGCGATTTTGCGTAAATTACAAATTGCTAAATGAAGTCACCCACCCGATCGCTCCCCCAGCTATAGACTTGTCTCATACACTATGAGATATTGGCAAAACCAAAATATTCACTCTCTCAACATGGAGTCTAGATACTGGCAGATTGCAGTCGATCCGGACAGTCGAAAATATACGGCCTTTACAACACCTGAGGGCGAAACCCTACAATTTTGAGTCATTCCTTTCGGCTTGAAAAACACCCCCGCAACATTCCAACTATTAATATCTGCAGAAGTACTAACAGGTTACATCGGCGAGTTCTGTTTTGCCTATCTCGACAATGTGATAATATATTCTAATAGCTGGGAGGAACATCTAGGCCATCTGCAAAGAGTATTGGAAAGGCTAGGATTTTAACGCTAGACCAATAGCATGGTTTTAATTAGGCTTAATGGTGTTTGGCAAGGGGTGCTGGTTACTGGCTTACACCGTTGTTCTGGGTGGTGCTGGTGATGCTGTGTTAGTCTCACTCAGTGGTGGTCTGCTCACCCCACTCTGAAGCGGCGATTCCAGGCGGACAACTCTCTGCTCCAGAAGTGTGGATTGGACCAGCCGTACCTAGCCTCGGTCTGATAAAGTAACCCTCTCAACACTGGGTGGTACTCCTGGCTGGTACGGAAGGACGGTTAAAAGTAAACAATTATGACCGAAGCAGCAGCGACTGCTTGGCATCTGAGTGTGGTGGCGCAGTCCCGTTCCGCATGCCTTTCCTTAGTAGGAGGTCTTTCCTTAGTAGGAGGTGGTATTGCAGACCACTGTTTGGCAGCAATGTTAGGTTGGTACTGTTCCCTACGCCTGAGGCCACGTCTTACCTTGTTAGGCATAGAGTAATGCAGCTTAACAATTTACATAGTGCATCTTGACAAGAACAGTATCTACAGTGTTCACCCAATAGCTGCTTGCTGGCACGAGCTTGGTAAAAGTCTCCACTGATCCCCCATGCTTGACAGGCTGATCAGAGACGGGGAGCCTTTGGACCACCAATGCCTCTACTGGTTATGCGTTCAGGCAAGGTGGAGCGACAAGTCTCGGGCTATGGTCACTTCAGCACTAACTTAGTGCTCAAAGTGAGGAAATAACCCGGATTTTAGCCCTGCTTGGATGAAGGTGTTACTAGTGGTTGGGGCTCTGCTGTTTCTCCCCTCCAGCACTGAATTAGTGCTCGGATTACTGGAAAGAAACAGGTGGCTGTCTGTTGTGTGTGTTTTTAGACTCACTGACTCCTGAAGGGGGTCCATAGTTAGACTAATTCGGTTAACTTTCAATCTCCAGGCTCCTGTCGGCAGTGCACGGCATATCTTGTTTCTAGCCGGTGAAACAGAGAAGTACGCTACAGAAGAAAAAGTTTAAGGATAGAGAACAGTATATGTTTATTGAGAACTCTATAAACATGTGACCTGTGCTACCTCCTACCGAACAGTGGGTGTAACTGTGGTATCCAGGTGTAGGTGACCTGGTTCTAGGTTACAAGGGAAAGAATACAATTCTAGATGAATTTAAAGTGAATTAATGTTAAATTGTACTAAGTAAACGGGTGTCTAGAAGATACAAAGTGAATTTAATAAGTATTAACGTGTTCGCTGGTTGACTTGTCGTCAAGGCGGGAAGTAGCCGCTGGGGGCGTACTTAAAGCTTCTAAGATCTCCGGAGGTCCCAGTACTGATCAGTGCTCTGGGATGTCGTGAGAGAGGATGAAGAATGAACTCCTGGAGCCCCGCCGCGTGCGGATTTATATAGGGCTGAAGTCTAGGCTGCCACAGTGGGTGCAGGGAAGGCCCGTGACGTCCTTCTGCCGTGGTGTGGGAGTTATACATCTCTGGTCAGCAGTAGTCTGCAATACTGCTTCGTTCATCTTCAGTAGCGCTCTGCCTTGCCCGGTGGCGGGGGGGTTGTAGGCTCTCTGCATGGGGGGGGGGGGCAGTGTGGCCGCATGTTGCGTAACCTTGTGGCCACGTGCTCGGGCGCCCGAAAGATTTAAGTGACCTAGAAATAATGTGCAAAGTGTTGTGTGTACAACTCTCTCGTGGGTGGTTGAAGTAGAACAACTCTTACGTAGGTTGAAGTAAGTGTATACTTCACGTAAAGAGCGATGAGTCATAATCGTAGTTTATTAGTAGGAGTGGCATCACATCAATTGTATATCAGCATTTTGTGTTTTCTGCAAAATCTTAGGCATAAATACAGTGTATGCTTAGTTGTATTATTGGAAATAAAATTGGTTTTTGATAAAACAAAAGTTGTTATCATTTACCGTTAATAGATTACTATTTAAGGGAATTTGTGTTTCATTAAAGCCCTATTCAAATATACAAACGTTTATAAAAATTTACATTTAATTCATAAGCATTCCATTTAGGCAGTGGTAGAAGTAGACTAATCCCTAGACAAAACATAATAGCACAATCTTATACGTGTATTGGAACTGGCATGAGAACAAAGGTAAACAGAAAAGTTAGTGGACACGGATGCTCTGAAAAAGTCAGTGTGCATGCATTCCAGAGTTTTATTGTTGGTGACCTCTATAAGTTTATAAATACCTGCATTGTACAAACTGAAAATATCCGCCCTCAATTAAAAAATTAATTGGTGCTCGGAAATGGGTGAGCATTATATTTGTGACTTACACCATTGTGCCTTTTGGCAAAGCAATTCATCTGGGGCGACAGTTAACAGGATCGGAAACTGTCAAGGTCGACATGTACACACTTAGCACAACACAAATAGCTACAACCATAGGACATATTTAAACATGAAAGGCCTCTTTATCTCAAGTCATGTCACACCTTCAGAAGAAATATGCATAAATACTGTAAACATGTTATTATTGTTCTCATGTAATTACTGTTTTAAAAGGCTGTGTATAAAAACTTAACAACTATTAAAAAAACTTTAAATGTGGACTGCTTGTCTACTCACCTGGCAGCATGCTGACATGAACAAGCTTGAAAGATACCCTCCCGCTCCACCTGTATAATAGTTATCTTATGTTTTTCTATCAGCATTATGGAGTTGATGTTACCGTTTAGCGTTCCTACCATAGTCATTCGCTTATCAGTGGAAGTAAAAACGCTGTGAATCACTTAATCAGGCAAAGTATTATTCTTATTGGTAGAAGCTAATCATTACCTTTATTCTGTGGTAAACCATAACTATATAAGTAGGGGATAATGTTATAAGGAGTGGGTGTTATACCTGTGTACATATGGTACACATTTACATCCATGGTGTAAACTTGATCTTGACTTAAAAATTTTATACTGAACTCTACTTGACTCGAGCTTCATACAACTAATTTCAACTGGAAGTCGTAAAAATCAAATTTTCCTATCACTGTATGTTTTACAACATATGTACGTGTATTCCTACCTATCACTAACAAACTAAGAAGAATTATAACATATTTATTCTTATTTCACACTATTTCCTCAATTCTGCTGGTATGTCTATTGTTGTTTAGTTTTGCTGTTCATTTTAACTATTATTACTGACAACAGGGTAGTTATAAAAGTCTTATTTGCATGTGACCCACTTGTATGTGGTTAAGAGGGAGTGAAGAATGGAGTGAAAGGGCTTGTGTTCAACATATTTCTGGGTGTTTAATTTAAGTTTGTCGAGCAGTACAAGTAGTAGAGCTGTACTTCGGCGTACCCTATCTTAAGACTCTGGTGTAGGCACTGTTAGAACCCAGTCTGTACCTTTGCACAGTTTTCCCCAGACTTCCTGAGCATCATGTAGGGTCAGCAGTAAGATCGGAGAATGGAACTTGTACACATGTAGTGTGGACCCACAGATGGTGAAGCTCATTTGGATCACACCCCATACATGACCCTCTCATATTTGACCCTTCCACTGCTTCTTTGGCATCATGACATGTAGATTGGACTGTACAGCATTGTAGGTTTTAACAGCTGCC
Organism: Dryococelus australis; assembly: GCA_029891345.1. NCBI lineage: Eukaryota > Metazoa > Arthropoda > Insecta > Phasmatodea > Phasmatidae > Dryococelus > Dryococelus australis. Next base: position 62,265,738 of record CM056999.1, read on the forward strand.
TAAATTTACTGGTTCTTTAAGTGTTCTTGGGAGTGTAAACTTCACAAGTAATTGCAGATACACCACTCTTCCTGTTCCTTCTACAGGATGCTGCATAACTCGGGGAATTGACTCGGGTTTGGAGCTGGTGGTGCAGAAGTGGAGTCACAGCTTAAAGGAGGTTGACCTGGCCTGGAGCACTGCGACAGAAGCTCTGGACAGTGCTGTCCAGGCCCTTGCTGAGCGTGGCGAGGAGTCTCCACTCAGGTACGTTTCTTGTTTCCCTCATCAGATAACCACTCAACCCTGTGAGAGAACAGACATGTCCACACATTCTGTACAGTAAAATCTTATCATGTACATCAATAATTCCTCAAATTTTATACTTGTAATGAAAGTAATTTATACTGTATTTTTAAACTTTGCAACAATTATGGCACAGTCATTTCAGCAATTAAGTGTAATATGTAATTACAAAGAAATATTTTTTTGAAAACTATGATGAAATATAAAATATGAAAATGCACAAATTACATACATACTTTAAACATAAAGAAATTGTGGTTTGCGAACAGTACACACTGCATACTTATTGGTGAAGTTTCCTTTCAGAGAATCACTCCACTTACCCTTAACAAATAACACTGAAGGAAGTTAATTCAAAAGATGTTTATCTTTTGAAATAAAATTATATTTGGAACTTCTTTAGTTAAGTGCATAGCAACAATTTAAAAAAAAAAAAATTGTAATTTTGCGGGCAATTGATTTTAAGAGAAGGGTCCACAAAATCAACTTTAAATTTACACAAGCATACGAGAACATGTCATAGTCAACAAATGCGTGAATCATAATCTGTATATTTTAGGAATCTACCCAACACTAGTGTTTTAAGGGTTGATTTGTGACGGGCTCGGGAACATTTAAGGGCTGTCATGGTCGGAAAAAATTTTGGGTGTGCAGGTCTGTCACATGGGGTTTCCAACTACCGTCCTCCTTACTGACAGGCTGGGGCCCAACTAGTATACAACATAGGGTGGGTGTCTTGTCAGCTAGGCACAAAGTCAACAACTGGCTGGGTGATCCGTCGGGTGGTGTGACTTGTGGGCACAGGTTTTCCTGAGCAGGTGTTGGTCCGGTCGGACTGCTGCCCCAGTGGTGTCTATGGTTGACGGCTGCTGGGCTTGCTGGCAAAGTTGGGTGTCTCGGAGGTGCTGTGGTTGTTGAAACTGGAGTATTATCTCGCTTTGCTGGTGTTCCTTGGCCTCGAAAACCAAGGATTGGCAATCCCCGCAGGAACCTCTTATCCTCAATGAATGGCCAAGACGATCGGGTGAAGCATTTCTGGTGTCTTCGTCAGGGCTAAAAACAGATAAGGGGAGGGAGCTGGGAGGTGAGGCCTCTCCAGTTGACGGACAGTGTGAGCTCAGTCCCGAAGTTATCGTGGCAGAATGCCATTGAGGGTGGGGTGCAGCGCCATGTAGACCTTCCCCCCCCTTTTGGTGAAAGGCATGGAGAGGTAATACAACCAGCCTCGCAAGAGGAGAGCAGGTGGCTATTGTCCCTATCTATATGTGTTCTGCCACAGCTTCAGCCAAGCTGATGCAGAGCCATACCCTGTTTCCCAACTGGCGTCACAAGCAGCGCGGTGATTGGAGATGTGGTTTTTTCTGAGGCGTCCTATGACAACTGTGGGTGTGAGCCCAAAGACAGTCAGGACTCCAGAGCCAGTCAAATACTCCCTCTGGCCTGGCGATGCAACAGCACGGTGGATGGTGTATAGACTGAATTAGTTGACTAGCCTACTTACGGGTTGTCTTTCTAGTGGTTGTGGTTCTGCTTTGTGTACACCGAGGTTCACAGAACGGGTGGCCGTCAAGCATGTGTGTTGTTCGACGTACGAGTCACTGAAGGGGAGCTCGCAGTGTTACACTAGGTCGATAAATTAGTTGGTAAAACCTCGTCTCCTGCTCCACTCTGTCTGGCGTGGTATTTAGGAGTAGCACAGTCACCTATGGAAAGGAAAATCAGAAGTAAAAGAGAATTATGTTTTATTCCTGAGAGGAGTAGACATGGTGATCTGTACTATGTACCTCCTAACCTCAAGCTGACAAGAAGTACAACTGTGCACAAGCCAGGTGAAGCGGACCTGGTTCTATGCTGGAAGGCAGATTCGACTAGGTAGGTATATAACTTTCCCTATCTACTCTGTTCGGTGTCCTGAAGGGCAGTGAGGGTTGCTGTTACCGGGGTAAGCAGGGTTGATGACTTTTTCAAGGTCTGGAGGGGGAGATCTCCTAGAAGGTCGGGAAGATGTTGGTGTTGTAGCTGAAGAGCTTCAGGGTTGTCTGTAAGACGTAGAGTGGGCAGAGAGCTCCAGCACAACGTGATGGAGCGAGCTGTCAGAAGTGTGTGGCTCTAAGAAGAGCCGATGAACAACTGAAAATTTTCGTCCGCATGCAGGTATAAGTATCTGCAGACTGTCCTCGTCCTGGCTGCGGGGGTGGGGACGGTCAAGTCGTCTGCTAGGAGGCGGAGCTAAAGGTTATCTGCTGCAGTGTCTGCTGGTTGCCCAAGCATGGTAGGTGGCTGCATGTGTCGGCGTGCTCTTGAACTTCTTGACTGTAGAGGGTAGTTTTGTCCGCTCTGCCGCTGGCTCACTCATCTTCTCTGAAGGGGGATTGGCATGGCTTACTGAATGCGGGGAACAAATACAAAACTGACATGTCTGTATTACACCCTGCAACAAGGGACGTAACTTTAGGCACTCTGGTACAGGGTTGCCACATGTCTGGAAAACCTGGAAAGGGAAATGTCAGGGAATTTGAAAACTATCAGGGAAATGTCAGGGAATTTCAAACAATTTAGCTAAATGTCAGAGAATTCTGTGATTTGCATGCTGTATTTGGCAGGTATTTCAATCATGCACCGCTGCCAGAATCATATAAAATTGTTTTAATGATTGTGGAATAAATGCTTAGGCATTTTTCTTTTCAATCTATGTAGCGAGCAATTTCGTAATATCAGAGAAGTGTTTTGGTAAAAGTGTGTTATAGAGCAAAGGTGCCAATCCTTCCAAAAAAATGTTAGAAAAAGGCTAGGGGAAAAAAATATTACTTTTGTCTGGGAATCAGGGAAATATCAGGGAATTTTCCAATGGAAAAAAGGTGGCAACCCTGTGGTAGTTGTTATACTGGTTTTCAGACCCTGCCTGGTTTGCCAAGGAGAGATGCACAGATGAGACATAATTGGTTGCATATATATCATATATCAATAAAGCATCACGTGTCAATTCACCACCACCCCCCTCAAGACTCAATTCATTGTGACTGAAGCTCATCTGGGCAGAACAAATTTTTCATCTCTTTGGTATGGTGTAGAACTGTTATCCGGTTTCCCCTCTGTACAGTTTTATTCTTCTGTGTGTTGGGCTCGACAATGCGATGGCGTATGCCGCATGAATCGTCAGGAGAGGCAGCTGGTGTAGCTCTCTCTCAGGGACAGCTTGATGCGGTCTAACGGGTGGAACGACAGGCTAATGGGTTTCTTCCTTCCTCCCTCCCAGGGGAGTGACGGAGAGAGAAGAGAAAAGAATTGTGATGGTATCGGGTGTGAGAGTGCACACGCCCTTATTTTAATTATGCTGCTTTAGAGTGAGTAGCTGAAGGCTTGGTTACGTTATACAGGCATCGTTTTACAGATAAAACCTGTGGCAAAGAGAGAAGAAAAACACAAATGCCATAAATAAAAGATGAACCCTTTGTGTGTAAGCAAGGTCTCACTCGTGGGAGGCTGGTTTCTGCCTGCTGTGGCGCTGAGGGTGAGGAAAAGTGGCTCTGCCTAAGCCTACCTAACAGTGTCGCATGGCAGTTACCGGTTACATGCGACACATTATCTAATGGGTTTGCCGGCGCTAGGCCTTCAGTCATCTGGGCCGGTGGAAACTAACTAATATTTACAACACAAGTACACTAGAAAATTAATAAAACTATCACATTGACATACGGACAATCTACATTGAATAAAAAATATTTGAACTCTCAAAGATGACAAAGAGTACCAAAAATATTTACAACAATATCTCTTGAAAAATTATTTACAAAATTTTCAAACTGGCTGTTTGGTGAGAGCTTTGGTTTAATATAACCTTAGGCACGAGCCTGGTGTCATCTGCTTCTCAGTTTTGGAAGTCTCTTATACTGTACACACTGGAACGGATAGGGTCTCTCTCTTCATCACTTATTTACACTGGTGATTGGCTTTTATAACACCATCTTTGGGTGCCACAAAACTCTTGCACGTCGCTGTTTAATGTAGTAAGGTTCTATGAAAACTCTATGGCTGAACTATAACGGTTTGTCCTTCACTAAACTTGGTGTGACCAATTTATAGCTGACAAACTGTTCAGTGAGCACTTGTTCACTCACCGAAGCTTGGGTTAAATTTTTCGGTGGATGGCCTTGCTTTGCGCATGGCTGCATGTACAGGGTATGGCCATGTAAATTGGGATTTATGCCTCCAGGGTGACTCAATATGTGCCAGGCTGGTGGGTGCTGCAGCAGGTGCAGGCGGGCTACTTTCACCTAGGCGGGCTGGCTGGCTGGCTGGCTGGCTGGCTGTCAGTGGAGGTGGGGGTTTTGGTGCCCGCCAACCTCTTTGGCACTGCTGGGCTCATCCTCTCGTTCAGCACATTGGGTCCATGTGATTTTGGTCTTGGTGCCATCTGGTGTCAGGACCTGGGTGTCAAATGCATCGTCCTGGGTAGATGCCATTTGGGTGGCCGCCAGGGTCAAGGCTCTTCAGGGTCCTCTACCTCTGCGGCGGGGCTGCTGGGTTCATTCAATTGGTCCTATCGGTGTTCCGCTGGGTGGACCTTAGCGCTCCTGGCGCAGAGACGTGTTGGGTGGCCATGTCATCCAGGCTGGATGCGGCCAGTGCTGCCAGCTGGGACTCCAAGGCTTCCTCTGACCTCATCAGCACTTCTGGGTCCCTCCTCTCTTTCGGAAGGAGGGATGCTGGTGTTGATCCCGGTGTCATCTGACTTCGGGACCGGGGTGGAAGTCGGAGGCACATGCTCTTCAGGCTCCTCTGCCCCTTCAGCATTGCTAGTAGTTTCCTCCTGGGCAGCAAGTGGTGTCTCTGGGCTGGCTGCTGCGTCGTCCGACGAGGTAGCCTCAAGGTTGGCCTGATCCCTCCAGGGTTGGCGCTGGCGGGGTGGCCAATTGAGGTTGAGGCTCTTGATGCTCCTCTACCTCATCGGCGTGGCTATGTTCAGCCCGTTCCTGGGTTTGGCTCGTGGCTTAGTTCGAGGGCGAGGTTCGCGGTCCAGTGGGTTACGTACGCCTGAAGTTTTCTGTTCTCACTGGTGATATCTGAGCATGTCTTATGGCGGCATGATGTAGAAAGCTGGTTGGTGTCTAGGGCAGGGTTCTTACGGAGGCTGCTCCCCTATGCACTGGAAAGTCTACTCATACCGATGTGGCTTGCCGGTTCACTGGACTGGCTTCATACCTGACCTCCTGTCTCTGGGGTGGGGGTGGCTCGGAGGCAGCAGGCATGGGATGTGGGTCATTTTCCCTTTCTTCATCAGCATCAGCATCAACGTCAGATTCTTACGGTTGGGCTTCGTGCTCGGTCGCTTCTCCGGGGAAGGGACGTATCTGTCCCCTTGTCCGCCTTCTGGATGCATCCCCTCACGTCTTCAGTCCAGTAAACATTATCCTGGGACCCACTATCTTAAGTGGCCCCTCCCAGTTCTTGGCAAAGGCGGTACTGAACTGGCCGCGGGCCTTGTTCAGTGAGTGGCTGCAGTGGAGGATGGCTTCTCCCATGACAAAACTTTGCACGCCAGTGCAGGGTTGCTGGTACTTCTTTTCTATATATCGGGCCTGGGCTTGACAGGCTTCTGTTCTGGCTAGGGCAGCCAGGCATACATCCCACTGCCAGTCACCTGGGCGGTGGAGAGTTTTACCCAGGATGGGCTGGCTGGGGCTGGTGTTGATGGCCTCATTCGTTCTTTTCCTGAGGGTGAAGATCATCATGGAGATATGTCTCCCAGTGGCAGTGGTCATCATTCACACTGATTCAGAAGCCCTTCTTTAACTCTTGATTCCTCTGCTCAGTGGGATTCACTTGTGGATGGTATGGGAGAGTTGTCCACGTCTCAGTCGATCATCCGTTGCATGCGGCTTGCCAGCTTTGGCTGGTAGAATGGGTGCCGTTGTTGGTTAAGATCAAATGCGGATATCCCCAACGGGGAAAATCTCCATCTCGAACTTACGGATTATGTTTGATTTCCAGCAAGTAAAGAAGTTGGTTACTACCAAGAGGTAGTCGTTGCCCTTGATTTTTCTCAAGTAAGGCCTCATCAGGTTGGCCGTGATCTGTATCCAGGCAGTGTTTGGTCAATGAGGCCTCGGTGTTGGTTGGGGCACATAGCAGGGAGTAGGTCTTGCCTCAGCAGCATACCTCACAGCTGTTGACATACTCAGGGTGGCCACTCTTCTGGAAAACAGGGTAAACCTGGAAAAGTCAGGGAATTGTATTGGTCAGGGATTTGGTAAAATCTATTAAAAAAAGTCAGGAAAAAATTTTCAAGATAACTGCTGAAGTGTGAATTTTGTATTTTAAATTACAGAATTAGTTTTCCGCAAAGAATCTTGAGGAAATGTTTTCAATTATTTTCAACTTTTAAGTTAGTATTTATCATTTATATCAATGTGAATAAACTGTTGCCATCTCTGTAGTGTCGCAGTTTTTTTTTATTGCTACCATGTATGTTTATATTTTCATGTGGAGTTGGGCAATTTAAATGTCTCTGGTTAAATGGTGTGTCTAAAATTATTCTTAAACCCATTCATTTCAGAAAACTTAAGCTTGTGTGTTACATGTATTCAGTAGGTGCTCAAAACACCTTAAAAATTTTTACATGTGTTCATTTTCATTGTTTACAATTAAGTACCAGGTGAGTTAAATTTGTTAGTTTTATATTAAATTCACATGCACAAATTTGTGATACAACATGTCTGCACTAAATTTTAGGTTCATGAAATAAAACTTAAGTGTGAAAGTAATTTTTTATGCTATTCTCGTAGAAAAACCTGTGATAATAGATGCAATACTTAATGTAGTTTTCTCGGGGACTGAAGTGATATGCGAGACATGTTAAAAATAAGAAATGTTTTGAGTTTACAACGTATTTGAGATTAAACTGTATCAACTTCTCTACACTATATCCATTGTTCATCCTAAGAAATGTGTACATGAGATAAATGTTTGGCTTCAGAGGTTTTGTTCATCAATCCACATTGTAGTTTTATTTTGCGAAATTGGGTTGCAAACATTAAATTAAATTATTATGGCTGCTGCACAAAGCTAATGTTTTTACTGTTCTCATTGCATTATGCAATTGAAATAATAAATTTTCTTATAAGTAAAGATCAAGTCAAAATGTGTAGTCTGGGAAAAATTTGTATTTGGTCTGGAAAACCTGGAAAAGTCAGGGAAATTTGAAACAGAAATTGAGGTGCCACCCTGCAATACTGCTGGATGTGACAGCTCTTCCAGTCCCAATATCTTGCAGGGTTTCCTTGATACCTGGGTGTCCAGTCTGAGGATGGCTATGACAATGGCGGCAGAGGTCCACCCTCAGGTTTTTCGGTGTCCAGATCCGCCATCCTGCCCCATGTTGTCCACTCCAAGACCAAATGACATCGTCCCGGAGTTCGAAGTGTGTGTGCCCATTAAAGTGTTGCATACATTCCACAATTGTAAACACAGTGATTTCTGGACATCGCTTGAATACCTTACTAGCCTACTCTGTGGAACAATTGTCTTATCTTTTTTACACACGCAACAACTGAGAGTGAAGAATAAAAAAAATGGAATATTTATATAGTTCACTCTACTATTCATTATATTCTTATTATTTGTATATGTTTTATTTTATCCTTAACATTTATGTTGACCCAATGATGCATGTCCAGCATCCTGTCACTGATGGGAGGTTTTGTGTTACGTCGACTTTTCACTGTGGTATAGTTTTGAGTCTCTTATGATTAATGGTGCACATGTGACTTTTACTTTTCTCTTGCACACTTTTTCTTTTTCCTGGGAGGGTGAATTGACGCACTGTTTCTCCCTGAGCTATGCGGTACTATAACTCGTTGAGTAGGTACAGTCTGTTAATTAACTTACAGGAAGTTAACCACTCGCAACCCTAGGTGATTTTTATTAGATAAGTTCATAGTTAGTTCACTCACCATTTGTTGACCGGGTGCGGTGTTTCTTATTCTGCCCCTTTCTCTGTGGGCGGCCTCGCTTATGTGTTGGATGGTGTCGCAAGTTTGGCCACCAGTAAGCTGGTGGTGGCCGCCATGGGGTTTCGGGGTAGAACCCTGGCAATCTGACAACTTGGCTGGTTCGTGGGGTTAGTTCTCACCTCGGGGTGCCGGGTTCGATCACGGTAGACTCTGTGCCAGCTGAGTTACTGGCTGTTGGGTGGTCCGCGGATGTCGTAACTGGTGCCCTCCTCTGGGGGAGGTGGCATTAACTATATCGCGGTTGCTGTAACTGTTGGTGTGGTCACCACTTGATTACTGGAGCTGGGTGACAGGTGTGACTAGGCAGTGGCCCTGGTGCGCTGGGGCACCAGGCAGGCATGAGGGAACTCTTTGGAGATGTTCTCGCCTCCCTCCTGGGTTCGAGCTGTTGTTGCAAAATATCGGCCTGGAGATGCGGTGATCAAGGGCGAGGTACTGGCCCATACTTTGCCGTGAACAATCTGAGCCGCCCCCATCAACACAGACTGGGTAAGCTGTTGTTTGGCGGGCCTTGGCAGTACAGAGGTCCCAGCGTCTGGATGGTGGACCTCCCGCCGTAGGTGAGGGCGGTGATGATGCGTCGGTGGCGTAATTTTCCCATCCATTGATAGACATGAGAAGAATTTTTTTCACTTCTCATTTGTCATAATAATTTATATACTTTTAGTATAGAATTTTTTTCAATTCATATTAATTTGTTTCAATTATTAATTTCAGTTTCATTTATTGTAATTTGATAATTTTTTATTAATAATAATTTAAATCTAATATTTGTTGGTAAATATGTTTTCTTTGTTGAATTTGTGAAATACTAGTCTTTGTTTTGTCATAATCGGTTCAGTGGTCTTGAGTTACATACTTTATTCTAGAACGCCATGCAGTGTCGTCTTTACTAGTATTACATACGGGCGACACGGAGCTCTGGTTCGTCTGTTCTATTTAGGTATTTGTAATAGGGTCTTTAGTTGATTGGCACCTAATTGGTGGTTCACCTCTTCACTGTTGATTTCTTGATGTATCTGCGGTTTGCTGGGGCATTGTAGTTAATAGCCATTCTACCCTGCTTGCCTAAATATAATGTCTGTTGTCCACAGTCAATTACACAGTATTTGTTAGCCATGGTTGTCCGAGGATAACCTCTTCCCCTAAATGCGGGGAGCAGAAGAATTCCGTTTCTACTGTTTCTATACTCGTGGACACTGGCAATGTAACAATTCCCTCTATGGCCAGTCACGACTCAGACTGGGCCATTTGGATTATCTGGGAACTTTCCTTTATCCAGGTTTTCTGTTGGGGTCAACTGACTTTGAATGAAATTGCCAGTTGTGACAACAGTGTCCAGAACAGCCTTAATATGGCAGTTATTGATCCGGAACTGAATCCGAAGGGCATGTGCTCCAGTTCTCAAATCACTCGAGGTTTGGAGTCTTTCCACCCTAACACTTATGCCAGGGGCCAAGTGCAACTTGACGTCCCAGTGGTGGCATTTCCTGGCCTCCTGCTTCTCATTGTTCTGGTAGCTTCCCTTTCCTGTCGCTGTCGTAAGGGGGGCAACTAGATCGACACTAGCATGGTCCATCACTTAGTGGCTTTCTCCCTAGCGTCTGCAATGCGGGCTTTCACTGTGGCAGTCGTGATGTAGGTGTCTCTCTGGGCAATACCAATACTTCGGCAAGGATCTCCCCTCTTCGCTTCTGAGGGATTTGGCATTCTCTGTCATTCTCACTTGTTCGGCGCTTGGGAAGGGGGGGGGGGGCGAACAACAAGCGATTCGGAGCATCTCCCTTCTCCTGCTCTTGGTAATAAGAGTTCTGCTACACTTGCTCACTCTACTAGCTCCTCTATCCCGGTTGCTTGCGGGTGTCGAAGGGCACTTCGTTGGCTAGTATTAATATTTTTATTGTGATATGCACACCCTTTTTCTCGGTTTCTGCAGCAGCAATTTGGGAATACATCTCCACTTTCATTCTAATAAATATCTCCACTTCCTCCTGTTTTCACTGTTTCTGCATGTAAAACTCTATATGTAGGGCGGTGAGTACATGTTCCCCAGCAAACTTACGGTTCAGGCGAGCAGCAAATTGGTCCCAGGTCGTCACAAATGTGCCGTACCGATTACACCAGGTAAGGGCTTCGCCCTTTTACTGGTCACATACTTCCAGCACCCATCGCTTGTGGGGAACCCTGCTGGCCTTGAACAAGTGCTCACAAGTATTTATTTTAAAAATCTGGGTATTCATCCTAAAAATTCAGGCAGTATTATCACCTCGGATGTTCTCTGTTGTATTCTGATCGGCTATTGGAGGCTCAGCCCAGGTTTCGAAGGGTGTTCCAGTGCATTTTTATTTGGCATACTTTGCTGTAGTATACCATACCCCTTGTGCTATGGGCATAATCGGGCCATCCCAAACAATTATTGTGGAACATCTGTGGACATGTCACACATTGGGTTCGTCGTGTGTTGCGTTCTGGGCAATTAAGTAGGTCACAGTGCATTTGCTGTTCACAGAAACTAAGACTACGGTACTCTATCCCTTTGGTTGGTCGGAATGTGTTGGGTCAGCCGATCCACTAATAGCTATTGCGCTGCAGGCAGTGGCTGCACATGATCTTGTAAAGTCATGTTCCACGACAAAGGGGAGTGCTACTTTGCTCCAGATGGTAACTATCATACAGTATCTCTTCCCGTGTTCCTTGTCTGGAAGTTATTTTGGGTTATTTCGGCTCGTGTTCCCTTGGTCCTCGCACCACTCCTCCCCTGTCCCCACCTTCTATTTGGATTCCTCGTCTGCAGGCCTAATACAACTGACTCGTCTCGGCCTAATATGTTATTTCACAGGGTTTTGTTAGAGACTCCCTGATGTCTCGTACATTTTGACAAGCTCGGTAGGGACAAGACCCCTTCTCATGGGTATCCTGTAGTCTGGTTCTGTTCTTCTGCCTACACAGAATTCACTATGGCCCCATGTTGGGCGCCAAAAATAACTTGATGCTACTTACAGGGAGGGTGGTTCATAGGGTATGAGTTACTACTCTGGTGCAGACTATGGCCACTTTGGGTGTCGAGGGTTGAAAAGTTGAAAACTCAAGTAATACTTTGTCTCCTGTTTCTTTGCAACCATAAGGGCGATGTGTCGTCGGGGGGTAATTTTGGAGGCTGATTATACTCTTGTCTTACCAAGGTGGCTGTTGTTCTCTGCGGTGGGATGGGGAAGGGTGTGTTACTGTCCTTGCCAGAGGAGAGGTGGGTTTGCAACTGATTGCAACTGTTATGTAGGTGGTATCTCAAGGTGGTGGTCCCTCCATTTGTTCCACCCCCCCCCCCCCCCCCAGAATGAGAAAAGGGGGGGGGGGGTGGTAAGCAATAAAGTGATCTACTAAACAAAGTTTATAAAGAAGTACGCCAGTCAAGTTGTGGGTGATACACTGTCCGAGTCTGTACACAGAAAGTTAGGGGCCTTAAGGGCAGCATCAAATACCATTACTAGATGTGTAAATCCACTGATGATCCTGATTAGATAAAAGACGTTAGGCATCGGCACACAATTACTCAAGACGTTTCTTGAACGACGAATGCAGGCACTTAGCTGTTTGTTGCTCTTGCTGGGGTGGTTCCGGTGGCAGGTTGAGGTCAGGTCAGCTGGGTGGCCCTCCATGGGCTCTTGGCTGGGTCTCGTCTGTGTGGCAGTCACCTGGTGTCTTCCTTTAGGGCTGGATCTCTTCGGCAGTGTGGTAGCCCCTGCTGGTTGCTTCCTTTGGGTCTGGAGTAAGGGCTCCAGTTGGCGACCTCTCCCTTGAGGTTGCCGGCATCAACTGGTGTTGGACGGTGTGTCGCGGCATATATCTTTGCATCAGGATTTGCACTCTGCTGCCACGAGCGTGGAGTGCAACCTCTTCCTTACTCTGCCACTGCATGTCCGTGTATGCTCACTGCCGGGCCGGCCTCACAGCAATGCGCCTTGCGGGGCTTCTATATTGCTTGACCATACATGAATTTGTAATTTCTCCAGTTCACCTTACACAACACAATCCATTGCTATCATATGGTGGTAACTACTGCACTGGGTGCAGGAAAACTAGGAACAATCTAGTGTCAAATCTGAAAGCTTGTTTATGTAGCAAGGTTAATGTGTACTTGAGGCCTGTAGTCTTTAGAGGGAGCAGCTAGAGCTCTTTACTATTGGAAAAACCCTAAGGATTATTTCCTCCCACTTTCGATTTAGAAATTACTGTACAGTGTACATTGGCTCTTAGCATTGTTCATGCCTACAGAAGATAATATTTATAATGATGATGATGATGATGATGATGCCATTGGGATCATAAACTATTGTAGTAAAGAATGAGCAACTATGCTGCCTACCTGCAACTCTCTACCACTTATGACAAACTGGCTGCCAGTATGGGGGGATGAACAGCAAGCAAGGAAGATGGAAGAGAACTATATAAGAAATGAACAGCAAACAGTTCCTGTCTAAAACAAATGAATCAGTGTATGAAGTCATCACAGTTTACAAGTATTCACCATTTTTTAACACTGCAAGGTGGTGGTAAGTTAAGTCTGCAGTTAATGTGCTTAAGATAGTTTTATTTTTAAACACTGTGAGGTGTGCTTTCAAAATAACATCCTCATACCATGAGTCTATACCAGAAATGTTCTCTGTCATGACAAACAAATGATTGCCTTATCTCCACCATGATGGAACACGCACACAGCAAAATGATAAAGAAAATACAAATGTGAGGCAGTGTATAAGATTATCAGACATAGATAATGTTCAATTCACTATCTTCCACATTTTCCAGCTATTGGCCACGTCCAAGTGGAACATATGTCTCTCAATATTATTAGGTCCAGTCATCATTCTTTATCCTGCACCTTCAGTCAGCTCTCACTCTCTTTTTTTTTTTTCTCTTTATATTTCTCTTCCCTGTCTACCCCCTCCATTTCTTCCTTTTATCTGTACCTCTGTTTTCATGTCAGTATCTTCTTTGATAACTTCTCCTTCTCCATTCTAATCACATGCTTTTTTCTCAGAAAGGTTTGTTCTGCATATGGGTCGCACCAGTTTTTGACTTCGGTAAATCTGTATTTCTGACTACACTGCAGCAGCTCAAGAGAAGTGACTGTGGTTCCCTGCAGTTCCCATCTGGCATGACACTCATTGTTCATGTTAATTATGTGAGACATTTTATGTAATTCAAATAAATCCTGATGTTTTATTTACAGAAAAGTAATACAGGCTAATTATTTACGTACATACTAAACCACACTTCAAAATAAAAAGAATTTAATTAAAAATGTGAACTGAAAAAGTTATGTGTTGCACACAATTTTTGACACTTAGAATTGGTATAAAATGTGTGACCCACGCGTGAATAAACATAATAGGTAATTCTTTTCTAAGGTGGTTTATTTTTATGATGATTTATGCAGAATGGTGACGATATTCCATTTCTGGGTCGTGTGCCATTATTTTAATGGTTTTTCTCTTCTTCTTCTTTTTCTTATCTAATTGTTTGTGAACTAACTTTTTCTCCTTCATTAACAATGCCTTGCCACTTTTTCCTGTCTTGAGCTATATTCTCTCAGTCGTGGGGTCTTCTAAGGTCTGGCAGATATCTCACTATACTATCCTTCCACCATTGCCTTGATCTTTCTGGAAGTCTTCTTTAGAATTACATCATAATGGCACAAGTCTGATTTGATTGTGTCACATGTCCCACCCATGATATTCTATGTTAACTGGTAATGAAAATTTCTTTTGTAGCATCTCAATTCTCTTGAGGTCCCACATTTCCACTCACCACTTATACCATCTCTAAGTGGACCACATATCTTTTTTAAAATTCTAATAGTTTTCATTAATCCTTAAGTGTCATCGTCCACGCTTCACATCCATATGCTACTACTGGTCGTATAATAGTATTATATATTCTAAGTTTCCATTTTTGAGAAAGATCTTTATTTCTTAATATCTTATACAAAGCTGCTGCACTTATATTTCCTTTATTAATTCTTACTTCAGTTTATTTACTAACTTCATTTCTATCGTTTAGGATTGTCCCCAAATATGTAAGTTTCTTTACACATTCAAAAGCTGTTCCACCAATGTTTACACTTGAACCCTGTATTATGAGGTTTAATATTGTTTCTCATTAATACAGGAGTTTGAATCTGTGTGGCTCGTCCGTGAGCCTGGAGCCGGTGAAGGAAGTGCTGATGAAGTGCCCACTCCTCAGCTCGTTGAACCTGTCTTCATGTCGTGCCCTCCCCAGAGGCATGAAGCGTCTTTACGAGGGCCTCGAGGAGATAGCAGAACTGCGTAGCTCATTCAAGGAGAAACCAGACCAGGAGAGTGGGGAAGACTCGGAGAGCAACTCGACGCAGGAACAGGAGAAGGACGGGCAGCTAGGTGAAGAGTTGAACCTGGCAACAACTGATGGCGTGGACACGAGGGAACATGGTGGGGTGGACGGTGATGCAGTTTTGAATGTGGGCTGAGTTACTAAACCGCGGTCCACACAAGTTCATCTTTAAGTTGTTGGTTGTGAGTCGCCCAACCCAGCCCTGTGTTTATGTGTTTCTGTGCCATTGGTTAAAAGAAGTGTGCTCATGCAAGGTCCATTACCTTTTGGTGGGGAATTGTTGTAAATCCATATTTTTCAAAAATATAATGTTTTATGGATGAAAGTGTGGTAGTTGTTTCAGCTGTCATCGAAATAAAAATACTCATGAGTTCATTGTTGTGATATGTTCGAGTGGGCTGTTTATAATGATGAAGAATTCTCAATAAGCTTGGGGAAGACTTGTCCATGAGCTGAGCTCGGTCCCGAGTTTTGTGTGAACTTAATGTCGACCTGTAAAAGCTGCCACGTAACAGTGCAAATTGTCAATTGTTGCCAAGAGTCATACTTGTAAAATGAATAAGATTGATTGTGTTGCTTTGTAAAAAAATTTTATTGGTGCATTCAGTGTCGTATTTTTACAGATGTTTCTTCATTATTGTTGGTAATTGTCACATTTGAATGAACCAGATGCAAAGTGTGAAAAAAACACTTGATGATTTTTGAAATGACACTTGTTTGGGCATTCAAGCATAAAGAATAATTGCAACTGAATAAAATTCAAATGTAAAAATCAATTGATACTAGATTGCCTGGTGATGAATGGTTGTGTATTTTATTTCTCTCCTTGTTATCACAACTGTTTGCTCAAGTAAGTGTTTATTAGTAGGTACTTGTTGGGAGTTGACGTTCAGTGCTCATTATGAAGAGAGTGAATTACAATTGACTGCTGGTTGTCATCTTTCCATGTTGTGACACCGACCAAATTAGTGAGACACTGCACTGTAGAATTATTGTAGAGAAAGAAACATACCTGAAATATTTATATTTATTTAATATGTCTTTACAGATTGATAAAGCTTTCTATGAAAATTTTAATATTTTTATCAAGAATTTTATTGTCACCATATATTTATATGTTTGGAATAATTATTGAATTATCAAGACATGTACCTGGATTTTATGTTGTTTTAGGAAATGACTAAATTTTGTGAGTAAAATATGATTATGATTTTATGAAAACTAGTGAAAAAGAAATGGCATTTGAGATTGTTTGCAAATGTATGATGTATTTTGTACTATGTAGTACGTAGCTATATATGAAAGCACATTTATCAAACAACAGATAATAGTATTTCTGTAACAAACATGTTGATCTTTATTTTTAAACACTCTTACAGGATAAAAAAATTTGAATAATGGGAATTTATTGTACTATTATTTTCTCTTTCCAGTGCATGTGTTGCTTTGTACTGAAATAATGTCATTGTGGCAGGGGCGTATTCTCCATGAATGCAATGCATGCAGTGCATGCTTTAATAAAATTCAAACGCAAAATATATTTCCTAACCATATACTACCCATTTTTTCTTCGAAATAAAAATAAATTTTCATTGGCACATGGGACTGGAATGCACAACTCTCTTTTCCTAATAGTTACTTGAAAAGTCGTGGCAAGGCGCTGAGGGGTGGTGCACGCGGTGCACGTTTCGATAATCTATTGTAATAGTTCCCTAAAATGTCGAGGCATAGCGCTGCGGTATTCTCAACACTTGTTCAGCTGATGTGATGTCACAGCAATTTCACACGAAATGTGGGCGAATGCATGCACAAGGTGACACTGCATTCAGCGTGCCAGCGAGTGAGTTTATATATCTGTATTCAATTTTTAGTCACTGATGGGTTGCGTGTGCTACTGTTACATTTGAACTAGAATTTTTAACTGTAGTTTAACAAGACGAATGATGACTGTAAAAGTGACATTGTAATAAGTGTATTTAATAAATCTTTCCATTTATGCTCGTTTAGCGAGAAGTTAGAACTTGTTAAAAATGGGAGACCTACACCTGCTCTCAACAGTTTAGACAGAGAACTAATTCAGAAACTTTGTATGAACATTTAATCCTGACCTTTACAAAAGAAACATTTTGGTTGTGCGATAGCGAAACGTTGTGTACACTCTTCTGTTGGTCATGTTTGTTGTTTGAATGATTACTTACAAAACAAATGGTAAATATTACAATAGAAATAAACCTTAAAAACTTAACATTCAAAAAGTAAATTATGTTTTGAAACTTTCAGAAGTAATTTTAATTTTTAATTACGTGTCAAGACATGCAAATATTAACATTTTTAACAGATTTAAAATTATTATTATTAACAAGTTTACTTATAACTTTGCCTTTGCCCTAATTCAAGTGACTTTCTACTAGCGAATTGAAATCTTCAATGACTTTTGGGTGTTAAACAAATTTTAAACTATTCAACTTTTCGACGTTTAAATTTAAAATTATTTGATTTGACCAGTAAATCTCGTTATTTGGCAATTGGATTAAGAGTGAGAGGAAAAGAGTACTAAATCACTTAAAAATACATTTCTAGCAACCTTTAATTTTAATTTTGGTATTATAAACATTTATTTCCTTTGTGCAAAGTAAGTTTCATGTTGCATGCCTTGCCAAAATTTTCAGTTTACGCCCCTGCATTGTGTATCTAAGAGTACATTGGATGGTGCTAAAAATTGAAAATTGTGTATTTTTTCACTTGGGTACAATGCACTGCATAGTCAAAATTTCTGCATTAGCTTTTAACTTGATTTCTCATTCCTAAATGTACTGCTGAATAAATTTGCATCATGGATAGGCTGTTTAATGTTTTGTGATTGTTGTACAATACATTCTTAAGCTATGATGTCATTGCTGTTGTTCTAAAGAAAGAGGGGTGGGGCTATCCATTTACAGTACAGTGGATTCTCTATCTATCATTTTTCAGGGAACTGGCAAAAATATTCATTACATTTGGGCATACAGTAGATGTGGAATTGACTTTTAGACCCAAAAATACAATGCATAACTTCAAAATTAGTGTTGAGCTTACTGTTATAATTTAATTAGTTAGAACTAAAAGGAATCCAATGAAAACTAAATAAATCGGAGCATTTGAAACCATGAACAATTCTATAATTACAGAAAGCATGCAAGAAAATTTTGAATTGATTAATTGTACTGTAATTGCGAAAATACAGTGGAACCGTGCTATAGTGACAACTGATAATTGTAACGTAAGATAAATTATTGCTAAAGCAAATTCGTTATAACTAAAAATTTATAAGCACCATTATTTTATGCAGTGATATTGAACATTCACTTCATGGGTATCCTGCATTTTGTGAATGCTATGACTCACACCTTGGAAATTTGATACGTCAATCGTAAAATACAATGCAGCATATTTAACAGCGGCATTGTACACACATGGCCGCCATTGATTTTCCCCCCCTCCCTCATTTCTCTTCTTCCTTCCTCTCCATTTTGGGGGGGGGGGGGGGTTGAAGAAGAAATATTGGGGTGTGGCTGTGTTGGGAACACAGCCGTGTGTTTTACATGAATAAGTTTGTGTTAGTGGGTAATATTTTATTTTTGATATGGGTATAAAATTAAACTAAATCAATTTTTAACTTTTATGGCTTTAATCAACAGATCTAGACTATATTTTATTGTTGGGCAGCAAATCAGCATGCTAGCACATCTGAGTCGCAAGGTTTGCTGCACGAAAATTTTCCCCCGCGTCCAAAATTACTGCCAGTCGCTGCAGGCCTCCACTTGCAATGCTCGCTGTGTAGTTGTATACCTGATCGAACAAGACCATATTTATTTTACTTATGTTATTAGTCACTAAGACCACAAAGTTATACTGTTGGACTATATTACCCTGCAAACATTACATCATAGTTTCTGTTATGGTAATCCATATGTCTATCTTATTTTAAAGATATATGCACATCAGATATTTCCTCAAGATATTTTTCAACTGATAGTGATGGTGAGATATATAGGTGCAGCATGACTGCTGAGGTCTCCAGAGCTGATGAGGGTGAAGTGAGATGAATATGGAGCAGCAACAAAATGCAATGTTGGGAGAAATTAAGTACCCCAAGAAAACCAACGGTGCAGCAGCAACATCTGCCACGTTTCCCACATGAGACACACTGGAGTGAACCCACAGAAATCAACCCGGTTTTCTGTGGTAAGAGGTGATAAATTGACATGTGACAGCTCTGTTATGGCATTAGGGACACCCGATGGATGAGTGAAGCTCTACATTTAGTTTGGTGGAGTTTAGACAGACTGGTACTTGGCTTTAATTGGCCCCTTGCGTAGGGTTGGACAGGTAAGCTGCCTACTTGGCACATAGTTTGGCTTAGCGAGGTGAAGTCTTTTCATGGTTGGGGTGAGGCAGTCGAAAACCTACCTTTGTTGGGTCTCACCTGTGTTCGGTTGGTTAACGGCTTCATCTGGTTCGATGCTCCAGTTCGGGTCTGGCTGTTGGTGATGAGATGCAGTTTGTTCGTAGAGCTCTTTGTGGCGATCCCCAAGGTCATGGGCAGCCCTAGTTGTATGTAGACTAGTATTGGATGTGCTTCTCCTGGGGTCTTGATGAGTGGACCAAAGAGTCCAGTGGGTGGACTGTGAGTTGAGGTCGCTTCAGTTGTCTAGTGACTTGTGTTCACTCTCGGGGTTTAGTGAATGTTAAGGCTGGTACACAATGGTTGCGCAGAAACTGACTAGCTGAGCCTTGTGATTGCAATGATGGGTAGGTTCTACTTTTTATGTCCTCAAGGAAGGGGCAGGCTATAGTTTCCTAGCTAATCACTACTTGTAGGGGGTGGGGTAACACTTCATCAGGCCTGTCACTCTGGCGGATTTATACACGATGGATGGAGTCAATAAACCGACTTAGATGGCGTAACTGCTTTGTCGTGTAGTTTTTCTAGTAGGAGGCTCTACCATACTAGGCTGAGCAGTTAGACTGCTTACCTTTCACCTAGGTGAACCAGGTTCAATCTTCAGCCGGGTCACTTCCAGATTTTTGCAAATGGGAATCGTGCTGGATGATGCTGCTGCTGGTCTGCTGGATTTCTAGAAAATCTCCTATTTCCCCAACTCTTGCATTCCAGTGTCACTCCATTCTCACCCCTCATCAGGTCTCAATACTTTGTTATTAAGAGCCAACCAAATCTCTTAACTCAACAAATCTACTGTACTACTCCTCAGATATCTTGATATACCACATCTGTAGTATGGGTAACCTACGAGTGTGTGTGTGTTCGACACACAGGTTGTCCTCAGATATTGAATGTCCCGTGGTCCTACTCTATATTTGGAGAAAGGTGGTAAATACAGCAGTCACCTGCCACTCCCTTGAAGGGTGACGCTTACCAGGGTTTGTGAGAAAATTACATAGTTCACCCTAGAAACCATACACAGAGGCTAGAACACATTTTTTTGGTGAGAATAAACCCGGTGGCCTATACTCTCCTAAACTTGTCAATCTCTTGTCAACGTACCAAAGTTACATCAAAGACAGGTTAAAGGCTCTGTCTGATTAAGAGAGCAAGTAAATTGGTCTGTTCAATAAAAGATGTCTGGAGTCTCAAACTGGAGGCATACTGTAGGTCCTGAAAGGACTGTTGTACCACTTAGTTGTGTTAGGTTATGTTCGTGTTTGGTTGACGTCAATGGTTGAGGGGTTGATAGACTCTGTGTGCTGGAGTGTGTGGATAGAACCGCTGGGGACTTACGTGGGTTGCTGGTCACTGGAAGGCGGTTGATACTTCGCAGGTGATGCTCCTCAAGAGGAGGGTAGGCAGAGAGTTTCAGTTCAAGGTTGCTAAGGCGAGCTGCCGGAATGAACTCCGACGGTCACTCCTCAGGGAGGAGGAGTTGGCTGAGGGGTATGGCGGGTGACCCCTCAGGAAGAAAGGGGCTGACAGAGAGAGCCCCAGTACAGGGAGGTCCTGAGGCGAGCTGCCTAGGAACTACTAGCATTTGCTGGGGTGCGCTGCATTATATTCTCCTGGCCATTTATGTCATCTGCTGGGGAGGCTTTGGGTCATCCCCACTCTTCCTTACTGGCACGGTCCAGCTGTGTGCGTGTCTGGTGATTGCGAAAGGCTGGTGGTAGTTTTCCTTGTATGGTGGCTGGTATGTGATGCTTGCTTAAAGGCAACAATTACATTGCTGCATCTGGTATATCCTTCTCTCGGATAATTATTGTGTGTGCATACTTGGGCTAATTATGTTGAGTGCTCATTTCAGTCATCCTTGGTTTTTCTACGTCTCTTAGAATTCCTGCTGGGATCTGTAGACTGTATCGTGTTGTTCACATCTCTCTGGGTGCCAGGCATTCTTCAGTACACGTGACGTCGCACGTGATGATGTACATTCGAAAAGAATACTCGAGTCCTTATGCATCACGTGTCAAAGTAGTCTGACCACTACACCTCCTTGGCCTCTCTTTCCACTCAAGTTAGCTAGATCAATTGTATGTACTATCTCAAAAGTTGTGTTTAGTTGTGTTTTGTGATGCATTTCATAGAAACTTTTTTTATTTATTTTTTATTACAAAAAACACGAACTAAATAACTACTCATCCCAGTCGGAGAGTAAAATCACTACAACTAGGAGCACAGATGTTGTACAACATAACAAAACTATTTTCAGTTTGACATATTCCATATCTTTGAGTCTTTGTACTCAGTCAGGATCTACGAAATGAATTTGAAGATAAAAATGAGCAGGCATCAGATTCATCCACATTGTCTAAATGATAATGAATGTATACTTTTTTGAAATTTCTTTTTGTTTTACCATACATTTGTTAAAAGATGTTATGTAGAGTATATGTGACGACCTCGTATGTGCTAATGAGTCGGCGTGTTTTTATTTATAACACATTGTTTTCTATTGTCATCCCTTCATCAATTATTGACCAGCAGTTAATTAAGAATGTGTAATAATTATGTAGATCCATTGCAAACTTTATAGGGTTTGATTTTTAATGACATATGTAAATACTGTAAAGCCCAGCTGTAAGATTAGTTTTTTGTTTTGTTTACACATTTTACAAAATTTTTATGTCTTGAGTACAGCACAATCAATTATTTTGTGATGTTTGCTTTAGAAGATTTAAAATTTTTTCCAATTCCTTCATGGTCAATTGTTAGTACTGGCAGTGAACAATTTATATGAATGAAACAGTATTCTAATGTCTATACTAGCTGTTTTTTTGGAATTTAACCCAGACTTCAGACTGTATACAATAATTACAGCAAATTTATGTGCTAGTCCGATAGATAGAGAATCATGTGTATTATCAAGTACTTTAGTTGTGGTCCAAACAAAATGCTGTATATTGTATATTACTTGTATCTCTTAATTTTTAGCGAGTCTGAGTAATGCATAGTAAAATTCCAAATTTACTGTTTTACAAATGCATCATCGTGTATCTAAAAAAAATAAATGTTCCTTGATTGAGTACATTTTAATTTTTGTAGGAGATTATTTTAACTATATTTTATATGATATGGTGATTTTTAAGGTGAAATGTTTAGTTGCCTTTTTAGAAACCCTGCAATATTAATTTTTATGTACAGTAAAACCCACTTGATACTTTTTTTTACGGGACAAGCTAGTAAAATAATCCTCATCCAGAAAAAGTCTTACAAGGGAAAATCGTTTAAAAATTATGTTTTATTGGTGTATTATTGTATATCAATATATTTTCCAGTGCAAATGCTTCATAATTTAAAAAAATAAGATTTAATAAAATGTTTAAATGTATCTGCAAAATAAGCGCCATTATAAAGTAATTATGCACATAAATAACATGAGAGCAAAGAACTTACAGGAATGAGTATAGTTTAATACACTTGGAGACATCTGAAAAGATATGCAAAAAGGCCACTCCTTTAGCAACTGGAACAGTTGTACATTTTATCCAGGTGAACATGTTAATGGGAGAATGTCTTATACAAATTTTACTGTACAGTAGGGTTCTGCGAAGCTTCGAAATTAATATCTCGAATAAAATCTTTTATGAATCAATTCGTTTGAACAAATCAAATGTCTTTAAAAAGATTATTTTACCAAATAAGTATTATTCTGCACCGGTAATCATATTTTACTTCCTACATCACGTAATTTAAACAACGCAACGTTCTTTGACAAGGGTCCCCTTGTCTGATGTCACCTAGCAGCAGCCATAAAGAGGAAGCGTTTTGCTGGGAAGCAAAACGGCCCAAGTCACGAATAGGTACATAACATCCACAAAAGTTCTACAGTGTAAGTAAAATGCTGCTACCATACAGCCAGGTTAGACACCAATTTCATTGTGATTAGCTTTTCTTTAAAAGAAAATCAAATGTATCATATTATTCATATAATAGCATTTCTTCTTGAAGGGTTTATCATAAATTAAATCAAAAGTACTTCAACCTAAATAATTTTTTCAGCATTTCACAGGGGTAGTCTTGAATTCAGGTTTAAAAATTTTTTTTTAGGAAGAGGTCGTCTTATATTCAGGGTCGTCTTCCTTTCGGGTAAATACAGTAATGTAAATTACCCTTAGTATAGTACTTCAATGGTGAAATAAACAGCAAGAATACATCATCAACTTTTAAAATGAAATAATTTTAAAAGCATCATGACGTACCTTAACATTCAATTGATTACATACTCGACACAAGGCCGTAATCAAATACAACTGTAACCATAATCGGCAGACCTTAACGAAAAGTAGTTATTAGTTTGGTGTTTGTTATGATGTAAGGCATTTAAATCAATTTCAGACTATGTCAAACAGGAAATGAAAATCCATAAAACCTACAACATAATGAGGTTATCCAAAATTTAGTCATTTGTTGATTGTTAACAAACGTGTAAAAATTATCTGTATCTTAATTTTGTCATCTGATAATTCTACCTTCTTTCTTTTCCTATTAATAATGGCATATGTCTAAGTTGATTATATTACCATATTAGCAAAAGTTGTGGTTACTTAGGCAAAGATAATATTTTTAATTTCTATACAAGTAAAGCCTTGTTTTGGATACGGTTAAGTGTAATATGTTTGTATCAAAATAATGTAAATTGTTGAAATTCTACCATATAGTACATTTGAGGAGCTGATTACAAAATACATAGATGAAACTGAATATTAAAGATTTTCGTGCAGATAAATACAACCAAAGAATGTATTCTTTGTTTAAAGTAACTTACATTTATTCATGAGGTTAAGTTCACTAGTTAGGAAGTGCTTTTAATTTCTTGACTATGGGTACCATTAGTTTTTCATACCTAGAAAAATAATTTCATAATACTTTAAATTATTCGAGATTTGATTCGTTTTCAAAAAGTCTGATTCGCAGAAGCCTACACAGTATCTGTATTAAGGAATCAAATCAGCTTGAATTTATGCTAGTTTGAGAAATCTGCTTAGTCAGATAAATGTAATGGAATTACATACAGGTGTTTATATAAATTTGTTCACTCTGGGGTATGGTCATAAACACCATTTGCTCTGTAACACAGGTTTGACATTAATGGATGGGATTAATGCTGATTGGTTGAGTAGAGGTGACTGTTTCATCTTGCAGACATTCCTGTTTTGCACCTGTTCAGTTAATTGGGTGGACTACAAAAGCAATTGTCTAGTCTACTTCCTCAGATGAAATTGTGCAAGTAATGTTCCTGTTTTATAAATAGCGTTAGGTGTCCTTATTTCAGGGCCAGTAGTCATCACCATATATGTGTGGATAGTGAAAAAGATGTTAAACCTTTAATGATTTAATATTGGTTTGAGAGGAGGTGACTGGCCAACTATTGACCTACATAATAAAAGGTTCTTCTGCAGAAAAATTGTAAATTATATGAAGATTAAAATTACACAATTTATTTATAAGCTTTAGAATAAATAGCTTCAAAAACAAAGAAATTACTATTTGTTATTACTAATTATGGATATCCACTTTATACCTACACTCTGTGATTTAGTTAGATACTTTATGGACAGTATTCTTTTTAGTGCGATCACTTGGTCAGCATTAACTAGTCCAAGACTCTGTTTTAAAATTGAAGTCCACTATCGTACCCAACCCTGTACACCTCTACCTTATCCAGGACTGGATGTAATGAAGATGCATGTGTAAGCATGTATGTATGCGTATATGCAGTATAAAGAGCAAAAGAACTTTGTTTGCAAATAGTACATTTTTGTAAATTTTATGTGGCCGTCAGCATGAATGTACCTTGTTGCAGTTTAGTAGTTCTTTATAGTAATTATTGTGTTTTAAAGGAGCTTCACCTGATCATGCCCGCTATACACTCATAGTTGCTTTAATTACATATACGTACTATCATACAATCATTGTTTCAAATTGTGCAAAATTTATTAATAAATGTATAAACATTTTTTTGTTTTTGTGAAGAAGCAACACTGCCCTGCAAAATGCACTGTATTTTTCAATCCTTTCAATTCCTCTATGCAAAACCTGTTTATGCCAATTGCAGGTTCTCTGTGTGATGTTCCAGTGAATTAAATTCATTTTGTTAGCTGTTGCATTGTCTTTATATCGTTTGAACACAGTATTTAATGGTTGGAACAGTAAATCAGATTTACTTGTTCAATGTGTTGTTTAATGTTAATTGGAAATTTTGTGTATTTGATAAATCTGTAAATCATTACATGCAAATTTTTTAAGGTCTGCCTTACGTAAAACCTCGTTAATTCGAAGTGCTCGGTACGTAATTTTTTAACTTTGAATTATATAATTTTGAACTCTCGAATTTAAAAAAAAGTTTGTTTATGTGTGTTAAAGAAATGCACATTTTACGTTTTCAAAGTAAACACAACTACGGCCCCGGGAATAACTGCCCTCTCGGAATCTCAACCCTATTTTGGGGAACCATTAAATTTTTGGTTTAAAAAATGCAAAAATTTGAAGGAAATAGCCCAAAAAATAAGTTTTTTGCTTTTATCGTGGTCATTAATTATATGTTCATATGCAGTAAAATATAGGTGTTGTAATTGATGCCTTTAATTACTACGCCAAAATATAAAAAACAAAACAAAAAAAAGATAAAGTTTGGTGAAAAACTGCAGCCGTGGTAGCCAGTATCATCACGCTCCCTCTACTATGAATGCGCTTCCTGCGAATGTTGTCTCAATCCACGCTGCCTGGCTGGCCAGCCGGGCACTGGAGCTAAGTGACCTGCGGTTTTTTGACAATCCTCTAAAACTCTCTTCTACCCCCATCTCTTTTTTCATCTCTTTTTCTTCTCCCTTCCCACTTTGTACATCTTCCTAACATCTGCATTCTCATCCTCTTGTTCCAAACACCCTTCCCTATTTAAAGACAACTGTCACAACAGGTAGTCATGGCCCCAACCGCAGACAATGGCTGCCTATTCCCTCTCTGCCACGATACTTGTGTCCTTGCATGATTGCCTTTCGTTGTAGACATAAGGGGTCAGCCCCGAGACGTAATAAGTTCCAGCCCTACCAACCGGGCTTCACTTAACACTTAGTAATAGGGTAGTTAGAAGAAAAAATCGGGCCGCTCGGAATTTTCTTTGTCCTACTCTCCAACTTCACGCAGTGTGTGGCATTAGCTGTCGCATCTTTTTACCTCTTCAACGGGTGGAGGAGGCTATGAAAACCAGTCAACAGATGTGAAAACTCAGGCACGAATCAATGACGGCACTGTGGCGGGCGGCAGCAGTGGCTGCGTTATCTGATTTCCGCGTTGCCACCCATTGCTGGTTTACGTGTGCACACCCGCAACACTGTAGGCGAAGCACATATATTGTCATAATTATTATAGCTTTGATTAATTAATCTGAACTTTACATACACTTTTGTATGAAATCCAACTTCGAATTACATAAAAGGCGAATTTCGAATTAACCAAACTTAAAAGCATATAAAATCCTATTCTTCTGTTTGGGGCCGAATAAACACTTTGAATTATATATGAATTCTAATTAATGGACTTCGAATTAAGGAGGTTTTGCTGTAAACGGCAGAGGAAAGATACATGCGTTAATGCATGTTTGAAAGTAATTGCTAATTTTACAAGAAGTAACTGTTGTGTTCATCTTTATCAGGTATGAAATAAATGATCTCTTTAGATTATGGAACATTACAACAAATCTACATATTAATTTCATTACAGCCATGTACAGATTAATTTAAGTGACTGATTTTCAGGATGCAATTTTGTATGGTTTGGTAGTGGACTGGTTTGGCAGTACTAGTTCATTTATTACCGTAGTGTAGTAGCAATTGAACATATAACTGTGCAAGTGAAAAAAAATGTGTGTAAAGTATTAAAATCAATTATAATTTGCTAGTATGTATTTATTTCATCTCTGAAAATGTACTTGTTCAAGGATAGACGAAAATAATTTTAATACTGCTTTATAAATATTTTGAGAGAGAATGTATACAGTACAATATATATGGTTACTTATGAATAATGTTAAAATATTTACTATGGTACAGATTTATATATTTCAAAATGGATATAGCTACAATTTTATATAATTTTTCAGATAATAAAATTGAAAGTCATTTCAGTATTACATTTACTGATACATAGATATTCTACCATTTCAGAAGAAAAGTAGAAAACTGAAAATCACCCAAATCTTCTGGGTTTATAAAATTTGGACTTATGACAGACTGCCTTAGTCAACAATCGTGTAATCCTTGTATCTGTATCAAAATTATTTTCCAGTTTGAAAAAGAGTGATACATCTGTTCAAATAATGTTCTGTAGTTTTCAAAATATAAGAATAGAAAAATATATTAATTTTCTTTTATATATTTTCTCTTGTTTCAAAATGTACATATTAACAAATTTTGACGTGTAGCTAAAAGTGATGAAGAGTTCCTAGAAATTTTTTTTACAAGAAGCAGGCAGTACTCTAGGACTTATTGGTTGTGTGTCGGTTTTTCATTCTCAGTATACTGCCTTTTCAATAAGACATCAGAATATGTTTAGAGTTTGCTAAAAATAATTTGTATAATTTTTATCCTAATTTCCTTTGAAAGATTGGAGGCTTATGAAATAATGCAAATGTCAGTCTGAGATGTGCTCCCCCCCAAATAACTCTTGTATCCAGGAACAAAATTTCTTCAAAATCAGCACTTGTACTACTTTTTAAAGACTTTCATAATTTTCTACCATACCATGTGCTTACTTTGAAAATTGTGGCAGTTTTAATATTTAGGGTGTCACTTCATATCCTGGAAACTACCTATTCAACCAATTTAAACCAAATGTCATATTTTGAGTTTTGACCATTTGTTATGTAAATAAGGAGTTTATTGTTGTTATGTAATTTTGGAAGATAGCAGTACATGAATAAATTAGCTTCTTCATAATATCTTGGAAACTGCTGAACAGATTCCCACCAGACTTTGCAGGTAACTAATGCTATGGTAAGCCATGTTGCAGTGTTCAAATTATATTGAAAATGTGCTTATTTTCATCATTACTGCCATACAAATATTTTTTTAGTTAATTTGGTATATGTATGTAAAACCGTTTAACCAATTTAAACTAAACTTGGTACTTATGCTGCAAGTATCAACTACAAGCATTAAATATGCTAATACATAGACTCTTTGTCCTCCATTTTGTAAGGTAGCACCACCTGTATGCCATATGTTGGGAAATAATAAACCAATGCCCATCAAATTTTGGCACGCAAAGTGTTACTACTGTAGGCCATGTAAACTGTTGTTATTTGTGTGGATCAGGCACTTGTTTTCAAAATGGTGGCATTGTAAATATTTCATATTTTAACATATGTTCCTTTTAACTCAGTCTTAGTAAGTCCTACTTTATCAACTTTACTTGCATACAAATTTAAGTGAAAGTAGGCTAATTACGTAGTTATGTTGGTAACTTCTTATTTTCTATTTCTTTAAGTAGGTACTTTGTTAACCATAATGAATTTCACAGGAAAATAATTAAATTACAGTGCTTGTGCGGTGTTTTACCCATGAGGTGTGTCATCTTCAGTCCGGTGATTGCTGGAGCAGTTCCTAGAGTGAGCCTTGCCATTTACCCTCCCTGTTGATTTACATCTGGATTGGCCTGTTTTCATGAAAAGGAAATACTATACTGTTTTGTACTATTGTTCGGGTCTGCTGGCTATGTCATCGTTTTACTATGTGTTCATCTCGAACAAGAATACAGGGCAAATGCTGGTTTACATATTTTTGTCTTTATAATATTTTAAGTTATTTTTATACACTTCAAGTAGGCAGGGAATTTTACTCTTCTGTGGATAACAATTATTTTGCACATGTGCATTGTGCAGTATGGACTGATCATTTATGTCACTACTATTGGTTTTTATGATGGTGCCCTCTCTGCTGTTTGAGGAGTATCCATTCAGGCATCATTTACCATCCTTTATTGGTCGTCAACAGTTACTGGGTAGGAATATACTGGTAATGTTGGCATATACCACATTATTTTCAGTGTATGACATTTGATGTTAAGTGGCCCAGGATATGAGTGGAAAATTACTCTCATCTCTGTCTCATATAACTTAGCAAGATCATGACAGTCGTTGAGTGGCAACTTGATGTATACGAAACAAACAATATGCCATGTACAAAATCTTGTGTCAGCTGATGCACGAACGAACAAAATTTAAAGTTACGTTGGTTATTCTGAGTGCACTGCTGATGCACATCAGACAAGCAAAAAATAGCTTTAGTGTGTAAAATAACAAATCTACGAACAGATACCAATGGCTTTATTTTTCTGCAGGCTCTATATAATTTTTTAAGTAACATGTATTTCTGTGTACAGCAATTTTGATTACTAGCAATTTCTATTGGGCCGGTAATAGTTACATCTACGTCCATTAAATGCCATGTTGTTCTCCTGCAAACCCATTTCCTTTTGTTTTCATGCTGTTACTATACTGTATTAATAAAACAAAGAAAGTGGGACATGTGTGAGTACTTTTTAAGCAATTCTTATGTTATTCCACACCACATACTTCCAACTCCAACTGTTCAGTAGTAGTAATAGCAGAATTACTGCTTTGCAATAGTCATTAGTGAGTGGGTGGCGATTGAAAATGCATTGTCAAGCAAATTTCCTGAATTACTTTTATTTTCAGCCTTAACATGTTAGCTGTAACATCCAACGTTTAAAAAGAACTACAATTGCAGTCTCTTAAATGTTAACCTAAATTCGTTGTCTCTGATAAATTAAAAAAGAGTATATTTTTATTTCTTTGTGTGTGTGCATGCATGTGTGTGCATGCATGTGTGTGTGGTGTGTTTTTGTGTGTATATGTGGGTGCACTCACACATGCGCAATCTGTAAGGTTCCTCCTGACTAGCAGGCCTAGCGGATAAATGAAATAATATCTGGTAACCGAGAGTGCTGATTCCCTTCTCTATTTATGGGAATACCCTTCAGCAGTGTCTGTGAGTTCTGGATGTGCTTTGCCTGGCAGGGTCATGGATCTACCCATGTTGGGAAATCTAATGGGGCACTGGCTCAGAGAAGGGTTGATAGGTGGAAGGAGGGGAATCAAACCCGAGGGTGAGCTTGAAAACATAGATTTCCGTCCCAGGGAGTTTAGTCCCGCTCAAGTCGGTTTGTGTACAGGGACAAAGTCTGAGGTAATCATAGCCACCTTATGGGAATGTGCCAGTTTAGGGGAATGATGGCAGTACCAATTTTTCAGCGGCGGTATGTATTTGACACGAGTTAGTGGGATTACTACGGACTGGGCACTGCCGAGGTGGAGGGCTATGTTCCAGTCTGGATTATTGAGTCTCTAGATTACTCAGGTATTCTAGATCCGGCCACAGCCAACAAATTCCTAGCAAGGAATTTAAAAATGAACTACTGTCCTCAATTATACGGGGCAGGAGTCTCTGTAGCCTGCGTGTTCTGTGAGGGCACACTGTTCCAGCTGGGAGCTGCAGTGGTCGGGGGTAAGTTTAACTCTTTTTGTAGGGCCCGTTGGGCTAGACGTTGAAGCTGGCTACTGTGCCCTCCTCCTTTTCAGGGCTTAATAGATAACTATTGGCTCACAATTACTACACTCAACTACGATGGCGCACTCCTGGTCTACTCAGCAAAGCTCAAGCCCTCCTAGGTTCAGTCTTGTTCGGACGGTCCGAAGTAATGAGCGAGTTAGACAGTCTGGATAGTCGTGAGCATATCTCTAGGTAGGCTCAGGACTTTCGAACACTCCCAGGAGCTCCCATGACTTTTGCAGACTAACGCCATTCGGGCGCCAGGAGTCCCAAGATGGTTCGGCCCACTCGTGTCTTATCCCAGAGCAGTTGCTTGGATATATAGACCCACAAAATTTATTGGCATAAAATACACATATACCTTTTAAGTGACAGGGTTTAAGATTAATTAAATAGCTTGGAGTCAATTTGGACATAAATGTGTTTATTAAAATATTTTTGAAAAGCAGGGGAATGCCTGACTGAACACAAGGAGTAAATTCAATGAATTTATTATTTTGTCAATGCAGGTGAAGGCAAACCTGCATGTGTGGATGAAAAATGAATAAATAATTTCTCATTTCTAAATCGCAAGTTTGTGTGGTGAGGGGTGGAGTCCAGAATGAACAACGATGCTACCGCGGAGTTTGAAGGATTGACTCTTGAGTAACGCGGAAACAGGTGCAGGGACGTCGAGATACCTCTGATTGCCCGGAGTGGACGTCTTGACGGTGTCATGGGGAGATTATTACAATCTCATATAGGTTTTCTCCATGTGTTGCGGCAGTTGGAGATGGAGAGCTTGGAGCTGGTAGTGGTTACTTTGCAGCAGGAGAGCCTAGCGCAGGCCTGGAGAGTCTTGTGCAGACTGGAGAATGCCCTTCGACTTTACTCAGCTCGGTGAACCGACGACGACTCGCGAGAGCGGTTTTGCTTCTCATATACAGAAAAATTCAGTTTTGTGGCTACCCCAGGGGTGCAGGAGTTGCTAGCCCCGTTTCAGGGGGTTTTTAAATTATGGTAGTGAGCCGCGCCACAATTTCTTATCTCCCTGTCTGGAGACTGATGACATATTTACCGCCTCTCCACGAGGCTCGGGCAGCAGTGACATCGGCCGCAGGGTGTTGCCATCTGCAGCATCCCTGCCAACTAGCTTCTTCCTCAGCCATGTCAGTGGCTCAGTGGGTAACACAGTTTCTTCCTTGAGGGTGGTGAACGCATGTCTACTTTTTTGAGTGGGCAGTACAATTTCAATAATTCTTTCTAAGTGTCTGTAGTTGTCAGTAATGATTGGACCAACCCTGTAGGCATGAGATTTATTGCCTGCCGGTGTGTGACATGCCCCTAATTATTATCAACGCGTGATGATGGGGTGAAGTTGAAAAGTAGAGGGTGCATGTGCAATGCGCTGGAGTGTGACATGCATCTATATATGTGTGTGCGTCCGTCTATATATATATATATAATATATATATATATATATATATATATATATATATATATATATATATATATATATATATATATATATATATATTTATATGCAAGTTGCTGTGGAGGGGGTGACTTCCTAGTGAGTAGTACTTTGTTGATCGCCCTACCAAGTCCAGCGTAGCCTACCATGACAATTACCATATCTTCAAATAGCCTTAGGAGGCGTCAGGGGTCTTGTTACAGCAGTCAGTCGCTTGGGGGCAGGTTTACCATGGACGGGAGGGGAATCAAACCCCAGAGTGAGTCAGATAGAGGTGGCTTCCCACCCAGTGAGTGCAATCCTTCTCACAATTAGGGTCGCCAATATACGCAGAATGCCAGTGATCCTAAAGGGGTGTGATGGTGAGGTGTTTAATCTTGGAGTACTGTGTCCACGGGATGTTTCACTCGGATACGCCGTCCTGATTGTAATTTCACATTACTAAAGGTTTTCTGGGGCTGGCTAGCAAAGTTGTCACGGGGAGTAGCCTCATTCTCTTGACTTAATAATTTCTCCTGAACATCGTAGTCCATTGTCGAATACCCAGACCAATTGCCACCAAGTAAGTGGTCTAGTGGAGATGAAATGGCCAACGGAATAAACTGAGAAATGAGTCGTGGTGTTTGGTCTGTACAGCTAACCTGCGATTCATCTTCAGACGTGGATTGGGCGTTAGCTCGAGCAAGGGCACTACGTTCCCTACGTCTATGCTTACTGGGAGCACCACCTTTATTATTGTACATCTGATTAGAAGGAATCGCACAATATCAAAGATGTATGTAGGGAGCAGGGGTCCGCTATCTACAAGTAACTGTACACAAATATTCAATGTTACGTGGTTGTTTATTCTGGGGTTTGGTCCCTGGGGAGTAAGCACAATTTATTAATTTAAAAGGACTATTAAATTTAATTGTTTTATAAACAATTGGTATAAAATATGTTTACGAGAATCACGTGAATAAAACAGGAGTCAGGCGAAGGCGTGCCTGAGGCACGTAAAACTATAGCTCTGCAATTTTACAGTGGCTACAAATGAAAAAGTATAACAACACAATTTACAGCGGATAGGTTAATTAAGGGGGAAGTTAATCAGGTAGGTAACATGAAATGTGACGGCTTGCTACCGCGGAGTCAAGGGAAGTTGACTGAGGTAGGGATTACCGGGTTAAGATGGGGTATACCTGTAGCTGTAGAACTTCTCACGAGCAGGTCCTCAGCGATGTGCAGGTTCTGAGATATATATCTATATATTCTTGACACAGGTTAAGGTGTGGGTCAAGAAAGGATGGTTGGCGGTAGGAGGGTTGAGCCCGAAGGAGAGCCTTCTACAAGCTGGGTGTAGGAGAGTGGGTATTGAGCAGCAGAATCCTTTCGGACTGGAGGAAGGTAAGTCCTTGCAGGATGAGCCCTTGCGAACTGAGAAGAGTCTTCAGCAGACTGGAGTCTTCACACTGAGAGTTGGGCTCGCATCCTCTTCGGCCGCCGAGCCCGGCGCCACTTACTGGTGCTGGCTGCTGGGTCTGTATTTATACTAAATTTTCTCTGGTCAGCAGTTCTTTGGGTGCGGGGGGGTAGCATAGCCTTCCCACACAGGGGCACATTTATCGGGGCTGCAGACACACTGCGGATTTCTTATCACCCCGCATGGAGGCGACAACAAATTAAAACCCCTGTCTCTGAGGCGGGCCGGCTATAACGTCACAAGATCACAGGGGTGCTGCCATCTCTCATTATTGTAGGAACTTCTTCCATGGGCCAGACACGAGTACTAGAATTCTCAATAAATATAATTTCAATCATGGGGATGCCTTTTGCATGTACAATTCTGGATGGGCAATGAGGATTGCAATTACGCACGTAATATGCAATGATGTGATCGGCCACCCAGGCTTGTGGGCTTCCTGGCACTATACATTTATTTCGGATTACTGCTTATATATTTTCCCCGGAGCGCGCACGTGGCTCGTAGATGGGGCGGAGTCGTCCGTAGAGTGGGCAGAATTCTGGCATGTGTGTGTCTATATATTTACACATACACGCACACACGTGTGTTACATATTCTTACTTTTATAACCTACAAATTTTTTTAGACAAATGTCAGTCTATAAATACCTTAAAATTTGTTTAACATTACAGTACAATGGCAAGTGTATTAGCTGACAGTGTGTTAATAAAATATGCAGTCTCCATTTGATGCACCAGCTGATGGCAAAAGGGTACATAAATAATAAGTAAACCTCTGGGGTTACTTTAGTCGATCTGTAAAAGTCTTTCCAAGTTACATAGACAAAAAGTACTGTGTATCCTCACATCTGGTCACCACATCATAAATTATGTGCTGAAAAAAGTAGAAAAAAACAGCCTAGAAATTACTATCTTTTTGGCATTGCAGCAGTGTCTGAATATGCCTTACTCCAGACCCCCTCCACAAACAAATTCATGGTGACATAACTGCCACCCCTCCCGCTTTAGGCGGGAGAGTTCACCCATTCTCCCACCCTCCTACCGAGGCATTTTAATCTCCTGCTTTTTTATTAGAGTTTTGGTTATGTGGTTTTCAATTTCATAAATTTTATTTCATACATCGTATAGGAATTATAGTACGTGCATACCTGCCAACCTTTACAGTTTGCCTGTAAAATGTACGGAATTTCTAGTGTGTTTACGGGTTTACGGAAAAAGGCTAAAGTTTTACCGGTTTAGTTGTTCGTCCTTTTTTTGTTTTGTTTGTGTGCGAATTTTTCATGTGATCATCATAGATATCATGATAGAGATGCGTCACTGTAACAAAGAATCTGGTAGCTAATTGCGGCATGTTATCGGTTGATTGAAGTTGTAGACGGGGCTGAAGTCATATTTTTGTGAAGTATTCATGAATGACATCTCGTCATCTTTGCATCACACAGTGTACGTGTGTTTACTAGTCGGCCATATTCGTGTTGTACCATACTTTTACAACCTTGTATTGCGTAGTAATTGACGAAATTAGTGGAAAATGTAAGTGAATTTATTTGCTAAAAAATACACCGAAGAATTTCCGTGTATATTTAAGTCGTAACAAAGGAAAGTAGTTCGCGTTTTGCTGTATTTGCAGGTGCGATATCAGCATTGTACATGATGGTAGAAAATGTGTGTTCAACCATGTGAATAAATACTAGCCACATTTCTGGTTTAAATTATGTTTTTAAAGCAATACTAAATTTTTTTAGTTTTTCATGAATGGACTTTAAAAATATGTTTAGCAATTATGTTATGACAGAGCAAGTTGTAACATACGAACAATAAATGTTTCCAGCTAATAGTTAGCCATGTTTGTGTTTCCAGCCCGGTGAACGCTGTTGTACATATGCTTTTTTCTCATCGTGTTTATGCGAATATCTTGTTGGTGTTGCCAGAATATTTTGATGAGTTTTTTTTTTCTCTCTCTTTAAGCATAGTTTCTTGTAGGCAACATTGTAGTGTGTTTTATTGAGTGAAATGTAATATTAATCGGCACGTGTTTACCGCTTTGTAAAACTGCTCATTCTGCCATTTTTCTTAATTGCCGTCCACAATGAAGTGACAGGAATGTAATTTATGTATCTAAGTGTAAGTTTGTTGGCTTTAGGAAACATGTGCAGTGTTTAATTTACTGAATGATTCTGCAAATAAATTATTTGATGCTAGTGACGAACAGACATGATTTTAGTGAAGTAAACTTCCATGGATTACCATAGAAAAACACGTGTTCCAGAGGAGGTTGCGAATTTTACAAACAGTAAGTTTGTGTGTTTTGTTAATAATGTATTTGTAAACCATTGCCATAATTATTTCAATGCACATGGCTTAAAAAAAGTCACACTTCCAACACTTTTGCAGTGCGTGAATAATTTTTTATTTATCTATATCATAAATTCAACTAGTGCAATGTTAATTTTGGTCTAAGTGTGTGTGCGTGCACATGCGTGGGTGTGCATGCACGTGCATGTGTGTAAATATTGCTGTATCTGTATGAATATGAACAGAGATGTATGTATCACATTTTGTTTTTCACTGAAGTTAAAAGTTTCGAAGTTACAATAATTTAAATGTTATTTCCATATGACCAAAATTTCCCACTGCACCATCAAAACAATATGGAACTCAAAATGGCACTCACTCGTAAGTACATCAAAACAATGCCATCTCAGGAAATACGTTTAACTAAAGCCCAACCCTTCACTGTTTCCTTTTTCCCCCCCAAAATAAAATAAACAGAACCCCAACAAAGTTAACTTGGCAATAACAAAATTCCAACATGTTGGAATGTGAACCTAGCTATAATATCCTACATTAATTACTGGACGGAAATTAACTATCATCAGTGTTTCAGTGTTTGCTTCCATTAGGTATACTAGTATTACTTGTTATACACTAAGCTGCTAAGTTATTTAAATTAAAAGAAAACATATTATTCAAAAGTATTTCAGTAAACAATTTGACAATTTGTCACTTTTATTGCAAAGAAATTTCCTTTGAACTTCAGGTTGACGAGGATTTGAAAATTTGGCAGGTATGTAGTATATGTAGAACTGTTTTTAAGTGATCAGTTTCTAAAAATAAAAATAAATAAATAAAAAAACAACACAACAACAACTTGGACTTTTTGCTGTGTGACTATTATTATTATTATTATTATTATTATTCAAGAAACAGACACAAATCACAAGTGTGATGGAAAAGTGAAACAAAACAGATTTTGAAATGGTGAATAAATTTTAAATGTGTGAAATAATGTGCACTTGGTTTACTGCCCCCCCCCCCCCCTTAACTTTTCCCCCTCCTACCTTCCCCCCTCCAAAATCTCCCCCCCCCCCTCCAAACACCATAGTTTGTATTATATTCACTAATGGGGAAATCTCATCTCTTTTTGACTGGCGAAAGTTGGCAGGTATGTAATTGAGAAGGTGATCATTTCAGTTTCCCCTTGACAAAGTGTGGAGGGGACAAGTCAAAGCGGTTTAGGCTTAGGCAAGTAGCAGCCGAAGGTAGCAGAGGATGAGAAAATAGTTTTTTTTTTGTCTTCCCTCATAAAGGGTGCAAATCTGACACTGCGTGGAGGCTGTCTGTTTCGCATCAGATGATTAAAAAGAAGGAAGATGCAAGGATGCCATGCTGGTAGGCAACAACTTCCCCTTATGCCTTGCATGGAAGGGGAGGAAGAGAGATTGCTGTGCTAGTTGACTAGCAACCAGTCCATCAGCCATGTAATGGGAGGAAACGATATTGCACGGAGCAATAGCAGAGTGTGTCCAAGGATACGTGAAGATGACAAAGTTCCTCCTCACTCATATGCCATTTAAGAGCAGAAAGCAAGGTCGTGCTGTGCCAACTGCTGAATGACAGCTGATGGATGTAGAATAGGGCATGATGGTTGCCGTTGTTTATAGGCAGTACATTCACTGTTACTGGATGTTTGCTTAAACAATTTAAGAGAAATCTGCACAGTGTACAGCTACTGTATTTCAAGTGCTAACTCAGAATATAATTAAGGTTTGTTTCATTGCAAAACAGACACCCCCAATTTTGAAGGAAATTTTTAGTGTGAAATGTGCGACCTTAATGCAATGAAATACAGTATTTGTTGAGGTGTGCTTTGTTGCACTTTTCAGCTTTGTGCAGTATGGTACGGTTTTCCTGCAACACATTCAGAAGACCGTGCAGAATTGGAAGCCTTTCTGTCATTGTGTTGTCAAAATTAACTGGTACAAATAAATATGATACACCGAAGATTTGCTTTCATATCTGATAGCACTCTTGACCATAGTAACTGAAGTTGTGGCTGTATTTCTGGAGCAAGTATATTTAAGATGCATCCCACCAGGTCAATGGCAGATGAGATTGCAGCTATAACTTTCATTCAAACAGTAATGCGAGTTGTCTCAAGAGAGCAATTTTATGCTGTGTGGTAGGCCATAATTTTGTTTGCTGCAGCATTGCAATGTATCATTCCTCTTCTGATATGTCAAAGATAGTGACAGGAGATAATAATTGTGCATCTGAGACTGTAATAATGGACAACATATGTTATTGGATGGTGAATTGCAGTTAGTTCACCACTACTACGCAAACATAATAATTGTTTGACCAAGGTTTTCTTAGTTGTCTATGTTGAACACCTAAGTGGTACAAGTTTTTGCCAACCTAAGCACCGTTCCTGGACTACAGCGAGATTAATTCACATAGAGGGAACCATTCTATTTTCTCATGCCAACTAGATGACCTCTTGTCTAACTTTCTGGCCTACATGTACTATTGCCTTGTGAGTTGGTGCAGCATCATTTAGCCACTGCTGACATTACACTTTAAAAATTGCAATTGTGTCAGAGTAATGGCTGTATACATTGTGTAGGGCTTAGAGTGGTTTGGATAATTACACAAAAATGCTAATTATTTCTTCAGTACTGCCTACTGCCTAATAAAACATAATCTGTGAAAATCAAAAGCTAATGTAATGGGTAATTGATGCAGTGTCTCACTAACTTAAGATTGTCGGTTGCTATTGTGTGCAAGTGTTTGTGAACAGTATGCTGCTGTTTTATTTATTAATGTTCCTCTTTTTTTTTAACTGAATAATATTTTATACAAATTTGTGTTCATAGTTTTATGAATATTTTACAATAAATTGTATTGAAATTTTAATTTAAGCCCAGTAAATATTATGTACAAGTCATTTTGTTACTTTTTACACGTGAGTATTCATAATGTGCATACATGTAACTATGCTAATTGTTAATACTCATCTACTCACTTTGTATTTTTAAATTTTTTTGGGAGGAATGCAAGCCACAATTAGTGCATCTCAAAAAATACAACTGTGTTTCTGTGATGCTCGTAATGCATTTCCTGGTTAATATTTGACTATTCTTTTTGTTGTCAGTTTTTGTATATGCTAAAACAAATGGCATTATATAAACTACCAAAAAATGGCACATCAGTCTCTAATGACTTTTGTTTTTAATCCAAGTTGCTGTATTTTGCACACTTAGTTTGGTGGATTTGCCAGTTTTCAAACTTAGGGGTTTCATTCCACATGCCATACAGTTAGAGAGACAATGGGACCTGTTGATTGTAGTTTGTACAAAATTAAGGTATACCAGATTAAATTTAATGTTCTCAATACAGAGTAAACATTCCACTAATGAAACCAGTTTGATAATTATCTTCGATTTCACCAGGTTTTTGTGTAGGTCTTTGGT
Source organism: Dryococelus australis (assembly GCA_029891345.1). NCBI lineage: Eukaryota > Metazoa > Arthropoda > Insecta > Phasmatodea > Phasmatidae > Dryococelus > Dryococelus australis. The sequence continues at coordinate 62,305,133 of CM056999.1, forward strand.
TTAAAGGATTTTGCTTCTAGACTATGCCAGTGTATAGTAGTGAGGTCATTGTTACTTGAAGTTTGTGATCCTTTTGTGGCACAGCAGTGTTTGTATAGCAGTGACTCTTTTATCATTTAGGAGTGGTAATGGAGGAGTACGTAAGCACTTATTTGAAGAGCATGTTTTTTATTTGAAAAGGGCTGTGACTGTCATTTGCTCTAAATATACAAGAGAAGAAAGTAGTGAATTGCATATTTTTCTCAAGAATCTGACTCATTCCTTTGGCTAGATTCGAGGCTGTCTGGCATTTCAAAGATGATGATGATGATGTCAGGAGTCTCGAAATTTGAGTGTATTTGTACTGAAACCATACTATCTGTCTGTATCAACTAATATTTTTGTCAGAAGTACAACTTTGATTTGTACATTGGCGCGAGGAGGATAGAAAATTAATTGCCTGCCGTATACTTTTTGGTAGTGTATGCACAGAAAGGAGGATTTTTACTGGTAGTAATTACCTTCCAGATCACCTTTTTCTTCTGGTAACAGCTGTGATCATAATTACGTGCATATCCCTAAATATTTTTACTGGTACGTTAAATTCATTTTACTAACAACTTGATACATGGCTTTATTCAGGGTAGTAAAAAAATTAGATAAATTTTTTCTTCAGTGGCTATTTATGAAACCTGCAATTTTATCTGGTCATGGGGTGTGTGACATTTTTGGAATTATTGTGGAAGGTCTGATCTTTTTTCTTAAGCTTGTTTAACCCTATTTTCAGTATCTACACTTAGTAGTGGTGCCGAGTACTAGTAGAAATAATACACTGTACAGTATGATGCTAGTATGTATATTTATAATATGTTGGTTTACAGTACAGAAACATTTCGCTACTTTCCAGTAAACATTTTTGAAAATTAGTATATGATAGCACATCAATATTTGGACTACCACTTGAACATTTGGAGATACAATTCTAAAATATGTAGTGTGCATTCAGTTGGTGACTGGCAATGGTTTTAAAAGTTTTGTAAATAGAGTAGTTTATGAGTGACAACACATTATGTATTAAAGTGATGGCCTGTATAAAAGCATGAAGTACATAAGTGAGAAAGCTGGTGTGTATGGAATATGATACTTGCTCTTTCAGTTTATTTTTACACCTGTTTCCAAGAATCTTTCTAGTATGCACTTACATAGTTGGCCTGCTGCTGTATTTACAGTTGTGATTGCTGTTGGCGTGATGCCATACAAGCAATGTGTGCATTTGAATTTGAAATAGGTGGCATAGAGTGAGGAAGATATTAGAAAATACCCTGGTAGTAACCTGGGAATTTACATCCATTTATATTTATCCCAACAAGTGTTGTTTTTGATAGTGTCTCTTGTGTATTATTATGCGGAAGGCAGGAACCGTGTGTACCTTTCCTCCTCCGTGGGTTTAACACTGCCACCATTTGCTAGTTAAATGTCGGATTGAATGCCAAATTACCATTTAATTCTATAAGGAAACCAGTGAATTTTGTTTATGGAATTAAACTATTGTGATCTCTTCCATGTGGAATATAAATCAGCTGTGTATATGTATTTGCAGACTGTTACTATAAATCATGGACACTGATCCATTAAAAATTTGTAGTATTTATAGTTTGATTTTTGTCTGTTTTTGCTTCAGTGAGAAATATTAAATACATATTTATTACTTAATCCACTGTTGCAAAAATTCCTTCTCATGAATGTTTTGTTTTAGTTAAGAAACAAGTAGTGTATTGAATTACAAGATTTGATAATGACGCAAAAATGACCATGATGAGTATTTATTATACAATTAAGAACATGTGTAAAAACACAGCTCAAGGTATCTTGGTGTCTTGAGATTTCTACAAAGATTTACAGGGTATTTTAATGTATCATTCTTGATATCTATCACTTATTACCCAAGTTGCTTGAAATGTAGGCCAAGGAAGGAAGTTTTTATTAGAAGAGTAAATGATAGATCCAATCTCAAGCTGAAAAAAAATACAAATCTACAGTATACTTACCCCCTCACAAACATAGACTATATAAACTATGTATTGCTACTTACAGAGTCAACAGGCAATGTGGCCGTTTGACTTTATGCTTGTGATTGGCCCAAATAGCTAGTGCTTTACCAGTAGAGAACTATTACACTAAAATATGGGTCTTGGCAGTTCAGTTATTGTATTTACACAAAAATTCAAGACGAGCTTTAACTTTGAACCTTTACCTACAAGAAATAATGAATTAGATTTTTGGACGGCCACAGGTTATTGCAAGCTTTTCCTTATGTTTTTGGGTAACCCAGTCGTCTCCAGTTTTTTCAGTGTCACTGAAAGGACAGCTTACGGTATGCCTTGCAAGTTAAGACTAATCATTTTGTAAACTTCTCTTTCAAACAACTTTATCATCACACATTCACTTCAAATATGCCAAAGTGTCTTGAAGCAGATAACCCCCCTTCCCTGTTCTCCAACCTTTGCAGATTACTTACTTTGGCATATCTAACCACCACAAACTTAAAATTAGCATCATCAAATGCCATAATTTTTTTTTTTTACAAAAGGACTTAATCTTATCCACTTTTTAACATAATACATTTAGCATGTATTAGTTGAATTCCCCATCAAAAAACATGTTTTCTGGCAACATGATTTTTCTTGATTATCTATGGCAAAACCTGTGCAACACTTTGTGGATACTAGACAATTGTTGATGCACACGCAGCATAGTGGACAAATAGTGTACTACGGTAATCAATGTATGAACCACACTACTAAATGTTTTACTCCTGGTTCTGTTTCACATCTTTTCTTACAGGCTGTTCACAGTAAGATGAGCACTTTTGAAAGCCCTGTTTAAGATCTACTTGTATGCATGTTGTGTCTTCTTCCGCCTTATGTAAAATTGACATTGTCATGGACCCATCACTTTATTCATGCATCAGTCAAATGAAACTGTGAAATTATTAGAAAAGTAAAAATTACAAAGCTGCTATTTTCACACTTCAATGCATAGAAAAACATAATATGTGAAAAAAATAATTTAAGTTATAACAAATGGTTACCAAATACTTTTTATTCGATGGTAAGATATGGAAGTACTTTCCATCCTTCGTTATCAACTTTATTAGGCACATGGCACTCAGGGGGCCTGTTAAAATATATGCTGACAGGGACAATGACTTCGTTCTAAGGTTGATTTCAAAAGTGCCCACTTTATCGTGAACAGCCACATGTATCTGCCATGTAATTCACCAAAACAAATCATGGATGCTGCTAGATCTACAGATATTTTGTTCCCTGCACCATGTCAATTTTTTTTTTGTATTTACATGCATGTAAAGTTTCTTTTTATTTATCTGAAGAAAAATGTTGTAGGTAAACTATTGTCACTTGGTGATAACATCACCACGCTGATGTAAATAGTGCACTGGAAATTGCTGTAAAAATTGTCCATTTAAGTGGGATTATTAAATGTTAGACAAATTTGAAATTTTTATACTCGCAATGAGAGAAAAAAACCTTGTTTTGCTTTCAGGTGAATGTGGTGCATTTCTGGGCTTGTACAGTAATATTTTTACCATCACATTTTATTTTAAAATTCATTCAGCTCTATTGCAGTGTGGTATGAAGTATTACCCATGGTGAGATAGATTGTTATTATGTTCACCAAAATTGAATACACTGCAGATAGAGGAAAAAAGTATATAGCATAAGCATCCACTTCAAAGTATTACAGTAAAATTAATAAAATTGAGTTTTAAAAAAAAGGTAGAATGAAAAAAATGTATACTATCTCAGTCATTCACGGGCTCATTGGCACTAACAGTACTGCAGCGTGTAATTAGTTATCCATAATTTTTTACTATATATTGTAATCAGTGTTCAATTGCCATTATTACATTTATTCGCAAATCCCTGTTTGTTCACATTTCAAAGCTTGGTTTTAAAAATATTATATTATTTGGACTAATTGTAAAACACTTGTAACCATTAGTAGAAGGAAAAAGGAGAATCTGAGGCAACGGGATCTGGGATAGGAGCCAGGCACTGGCATGTTGGGATTTCCTTTCTTTCCCCTCAAAATTGTCCTTCTTTACCTAAAAATTTCCCTTTAGTGACTCTGTGCTAGGAGAGCAAGACTGACTATACTACTACCATATTGGATGCGGGTGACCTTGAAAATAAAAACTCTAGAAAAAAAAATGTAAAAATTGAATAAATTCATGAAAGTCAGCGTGCATATTAAGTTACTGACTACTACCACTAATTTTATTCTGGCAAATTAGGTAAACAATGTGCGAACATAAACATATTAATGTTGTAATTTAAAATTCATCCAACTATCTCTCAGGATGTGCAGTGGATGTTTTTCATCCTGCTTATATATGGCTAGCATGCGACTGTTGTAGCACAGCTATTGACCTGTCTGTACTGGACACCCCCCCCCCCCCCCCAAGCCAGGATTGGGGAGCTTGCGCGCCCAGATAACTGCCGGCCACTGTATTATGTACTGTGTATTCTGTAACGGTTTGCAGAGAAAGTGTAAAGACCATGGATGTAAAGAGATAAATAATAGGTAAAACAAAAATCTGAGACTACAACAGTATTGCCAGATATCAGCAAACGTGCTGCAGATACACATTCCTCTCTGTTTGAGACAGTGCATGTAGTGGTTTTTTTGTGCTTGCATGTGTTAGTTATTGGTACTGTGTCGCCAGTAAATTGACAACAATTTTTGTAAAGCAGTCTTGTATGATGGTACTTAGCTTTCATTTTGCACATATGTGCAAAAGTGCTGACAGAAATACCACTCACTGTTGTAATTGTGGATGTATTATCGTAGACCTTACTCATTGTAGTGGAAGGGTAGTGTGGACAGGCCTCAAAATTACAACCATTTAAAACAAGTTTAAAATTAGGTAAACTCATTTATCTGATTTTAACCATTTGATTGATTAAACCAGTATGTTTTGAGTACTCATCAAGCCATAATTAGTGTATTAACATTCAACTTATTTGATGTACTACATTATTTTCAACAAAATTGGGGAAATTTTTTACTGTCTTTAATTCCTCACTTGTCGGAGAAAATTTTCTTACTTTAACAAATGGACAGTGTTGAATTAAGCTATGATTTCCTGTGACATTTGTTGATTGTATTAGTATACCAGTAGTTTAACCTATTGTTTGTTTTATAAACCTGTATAACAATATTACTAGATGGGAGGTTTTAAGTGTGTTACATGAAATGATACCATGGACTTACTCTATGTTAATTGCAATTCTCATCAAGACATCTCGATGTGAAGTTCTTCCAATCACACAGTTGATGAAATACGCTTATTTGTCATACATTTTCTAAGTGTAGAAGTTTTACAGAGCCATGTTCACTCATCATTTTTTGGTATTTTGATTACCTCCCCTACTCTTCTGTTCTTTGCTTTCAAAACATCAAAGAGATAAGTTAACACCAAAAAACTGCAGTTGTGAAGTTTACATTTTATAAATAAAATTTATTATTGCAAGTAGAGTGGGCTGTGAGTAAAAAAAAAAATTGTGGAAGCATAAGCTTACTGATTAAGAGTTTTAGATAAATTTGGTTTTTAATCATGGTAGGAATCAGTGCTACCATGGTAGGAATTTAATTATTAAAATTGCTGTGATACTGTTTTTAGTATAATCATTGAATGACCGATACTAGCAAATTAAACTTCTATGGGGTTTTTCTGTTTTGTATTAGTTTTACATTTTGATAATTAACATCTATGGAAATTTAGAGTACATTGCTCTGATGAGGGATTTTAGTTGTATGATTAAGAACTCGCTTAAACACAATTTATCATAAGAAAAAGAAACACTTTATTCACAACACTGTTGGCAGTTTGTAATGGGCATTTTTCCTGACTAAGGGATGTCTCCAACACACAACCGGGTAGATTGAGGTAGTATTTAAAACTGTTCTTGTTTTATTAACACACAGAATAATGTTATCATTCAGTAGATATATTTGATGTATAAATATTATCATGTATATTTTTGCAACTATCCGAAACTGAACAAATAACACCTCTCTATAGGAAAAAATAGGTGCATAAATTTTCTTTTTTTGGTACACACAAGATGCTACATTATGCAAACTGCACAGCTAATTACAAGTTTGAAATTAATAAAATTTTCTTTTAACAATTAATATATTACGTGGATAACTATTTGTATGTTTCATGTTTACATTATTACACTCAAATCAGATGACAGTTCTAGAACTTGTCATTACTGGCTCTAACGATTGTTTGTATAGAATGTGACATCAGAGTAAAACTTACAATACAGAACCAAACGAGAATTTGAAAAATAACAACAGATTGAGTCATAACGTAAAGCTTAGAATCCACTAGATTGTGTAGTAGTCCTGCATGATGTACCTGGAGGTGACTACATGCCAGCATGTGGAGTGAAGAGTTGTGCGAATGTCAGTTGTAGTTAATGCAGGAGAATGTGTGTTATGAATATGTTACTGTTAGCATCAAATATTGATTGTGTAGCTGGGTGCGTCAAGAAGCTTTGATATGTGCATACATTTTGCGAGTTAACAGCAGTACTTCGAAGAAAGGGATTATTGTTATTTGAAGGTACGTTAGCAACTTTCAGTGCAGATCAATACATAAATTATATTCCTTCCACAGGCAGAAATATAGGCATATTAGTTCCATGATTTATATTAACTAAGAGATTGTTGATGTTTTTTTTTTGCCATTTTGTACGTAATACTTTACCTGGGATATATAGAATAGTAAAACAGGTGTCAAGTTTTTATGTACTTACACGTTTTTGTTTTATCCTTAGGCAATCTGTGTCATTTCATGTACAAGTTGGATTTACCATTCACATAGCAGCTATTCGGTATGAATTCTTCTTGCATGGTTTTCACAAACAGAATATGAAACATACCACATTTAACTACATAATGCCATTCATTACCCATTTTATACTCGTTGGTAATTTAATTAATTCATTGAAGTGCATAAGCATGTATGGGAAGCAGTATTAAGAGAACAAAGAATGATGCCTGTGCTTTACCCCAGGTTTTCTTTCTCATGTAGATAGACTGAGCTGTATTGTACAGTGGTGCTTTGGTGAGTGTTGGGAAGACTAGTTTACTTATGCTTCAAACATGTCTTACGCCTGTGCACCTTGTGTCTTCATGGTTAAGTCGTCGTGAATGCACTCAATCTGTCTGCTCCAGCAGCATGTAAGTGGATCGTCCATTTCGTGGTTAGCAATTATTGTGAAATTCTCTGATTTGTCTCTTGTACAGTATCTTGGTATTCAGTCTGATTAAGCATTTCCCCACTTTTATGTACTGTATTGTAGCACTATATGATGTTATAAACAGGTCAGTGTGACATATTCACAGATAATGTTACTTGCTTATGCTTAATTTTTGTTTTTTTATTAATTTTGACTGTAGTTAACAAATAACAGTTTATTTTTTCACTATACATTTTTTTTGTGCGTCATTTTAAAACTTTATGCCCTACAACCATCCAATCCTTGTGGCAAATTTTCAGCCAGGCTCTTCAGTGTGCCAAATTTTCATTCTTGCTTTTCAAAGTGCCAAGTTTTCAGCCTTCCTTTTCAGGGTGGCAAATTTTCATTCCTGCTTTGTGAAATTGCCAGTTTTCAGCCGTTATGTGCATGATGTGGAATCAAGTGCATTACAAATTGAGGTATCTAGCTGGTCTACTGGAACAGCAACTGATGTAAAATAGGGTTACTGATTGGCTCTCTTAACCACTCATTGTGTTCATTTACCACGAAGCGAAGTGTTTTGTTGTTGGTGGTTAGTGAATTATTTTTTATCTTTCTGGACATGACCAGGTTTATCGGTTTTAGTTTTTTTAAACTTTGCTATACCTAATTGGACAGTGCTGTAGTTTGCAATAAATTAAAGAATTATTGCTTCAGTTCATGTCACATGCTCTTTACTTTAGAAGTAGTTTGAATTTTATTCTGTATGAAAGGAAAAGGTGTATGTAGTAGTAAATTTGGCAGTCCCAGAATGCTGTGACCTTGTTGCTTGTTTGACGGAATGGTGAATCCTGGTACTTATTTTGTAAGCCAAGCATATAAAATAAAGTTATGGGAAAAATATATATACATCACAACAATTTTATCTTATAATTTATAAATATAAAATTTTATGTTTTAAATTCTACTGTAATAACCAAGCAACTGAACTGAACAACAAACAAAGCTACCTTGATTTTGTATTGGACCCTGTAGGAAGACGGGCCCCAGAACAGAGAACGTGGTGGTGGTGGGGGGGTGCCTTGAAATGTTGCCAATTGCAACAAGATAGTTACGTTTGAGTTTCAGTTGTGTTGCTAGTTATGCCATAATAATACTTTATCATCCAAATTTTGAATTTGTGTATTCATTTTGCCTGTGTGTCCTTGCTTCTAAACAAAGAAAGCACAACATTAAAAAACCATAAACTTTCGGTCACTGTGGTTCTGTTTCCATAAGTTCACTAAAAAAATATATAATTATTGAGTGAAAATATTTTGTACTTGAGCAACATAAAAAAAATTATCACAAAGCAGTGTGTAGATGGTGTTCTGACTTCATTACACCCTTGATGAAAGGCAAATTAAATATGGTTATGAAGGTATAAAATTTTACATTTCATCTTATTATTAATTAATTATTTACAGGCCCAAACTTCAGGGTCAAACCTCACCAATTGAAAAAATTTTCTAACAGTTTTGTCAAGGAAAAGCTGTCTAAAAGGATTTTCACCTTTTGAAATCCTCATTATTTTTATATAAATGTTTGAATTTTTTTTGTACATATTTACTTAGTTTGGATGAAACATGAGATTGTTGCAATTTTCTGGAATGCAAGTTGTGATTTTGATGTAATCTACTAATATTTTAACACTTAGGCTACATTCCACTTAATACTGAAAGCACTGACCAGTAGCATGCCAAAAGAAATGCCATCAGTAAAAATTCACACTGCAGTATTACTCAGTACTGTACTGTAACCAGGTGGAACTCTCATTAGTAGTTTTCAGCAGGAATAATGGCGTTTGCTATATGTGATTAGCCTTAAACATGTTGTAAACGGGATGGATATTTTTTCATTTTCATATGATTCAAACTCGTTAGTTGTTGATGCGAGGAAAGAATGTGAAAATATACTTTCCACCTGCATCTTCTGCATATAACAACAACAAAACTTGCTCGTTATATATAACATCTTTGGTTTTCCATCGCCTCCTGTTGCGTCGTCTGCTTTTACTGAGACTGTCTGACCTTGTGCATGTCAGTAGTTTCAGCCGGAAGTATAGTCTCCAACCCAGACGCCACAACACCAATCCTGCTTTCCTGATCAGTGGAATCAGTACCTAAAGGAATGCTCATCAGTACTGGTCAGCTCTTTCAGTGCCAAGTGGAATGCAGCAATGGTGAGAAAAGTGGTGCCAGCAGAGTAAAAGTAGACTGATGTTGGCTGGTGTTCTGAGCAATCTGCACTGAAACTGGCAGTGAAGCATAAGCATTGGAGACAGCCTAACAACATTCTAAACAATGCCTGTAGGAATTGAATTTTTTTCCCCATGATAAAGTTTTTGGTTATCTACTATGTTAGCTACCTAAGTATGCAGTTTTGTACATTCTGACAGTAATGTATCGCGTTAGAAATAATGGCTGTTGGTCTGGTATGATCTGTGAAGTGTAGAGACATTATTGTGCAAGTTGTCAAGGACATGGTTATCATTGTTTAAAAACCCAGTTCACTTATTTCTGGTGTCTTCAACATCACAGATATAATTTATTTGTGGTTTACTGCTTTCTTCATCGCAGATTTGAGATTTAACTCAGGTGTCATGGAGTACCCTTGGAAAAAGGTTTGAATTCAAATTTAATACTGGCCTAATGTTTAGCCAGGGCTTCTGGAAGTAAGATATAAAGTTATAATTCCAAATGTAGCTAAATTTAACATTTCTCACTCGTCACGTTTTTCTTTTCTTTATTTTTTTTTGCATCTCTCTTTCCATCTTTTTTTCATCTAGTGAGACTCTACTTCACTCTTGCACTCTCTTAGCTTTTTCTGTTAATTATCTTCTTCTTTTTTATGCAAGTCTAATGCTCGATTGTATCATTAACAGTCCTGAACAGAGATCCTAAGATCTTTGGTTCAAATACAATCTTCAGTAGGATCAGAGTTCCAATGAACGAGTGTTACACCAATGAGAATGGCCGGGTTCCGATGGTAGATCTCCTGATCTTGGTTCAGAACTAGGATTGAGATGAAACACTGTTTGTGATTGGCTCTCATTTCATAACGTCATGATGCCACTGTTTATTTTTAAGTTTGGAGACAACAAGTTTTTATGGACATTAACTTTTGAGACTAGGATTTTTACTATATAATTTAATTGTATGCACTGCAAAATTTTCAATTGAGTTGTTTTGTTTGATTGAAAACACTTTGCACAAACTTTTTTTCGTTTTGATAATATATAAGAATGGAAGAAGGTGAAAAGATACATTTGGTTGCCAGGTCCACAAACGTTAAACTATTCAAAATACATGGAGTTTGTGTTTTAACGTTTATTGCTTAAAAATCAATTTTAATGTAATAGTAATAAAATATTTGTGTTTGCAGGAATAAACTGAATCCTTAGTCAGAATTCATATTCGATGTTGGTGGTCATCATAGAATCCCATACTTGATTTTAAAAAACTATATTTTGTGGAAACATAATTATTATGAAAGATTAGTTTTGGTAACATTTTTTATGAGTAATGATTTTGGACCTGAGCTGTTGCATTCAATTTTATCTGAAGCACCTGCATCATCACCATCACAGAAAACTGTAGGTGTAGCTTCTGACAACAACTCGGTCAAACTTAAACATGAACTGCTGTCTAAGGAATTGCTTATAATTTCCGGTTCATCAAAACTTTCTTGCTTAATACTAGGTCTCCTCTCGCTCTCGCAAAAGGGAATAAGCTCTTATAACAGTCACTCTATTTAAAAACCAATCCTTGTCAGGTGGAGTGTCATTTGATATGATCCAAATAGGTTTTTTCCAAGCTATTACAGTTCCAAGTCCACTGGAAGCTAACACTTGTTGGAGTAGTGATTCAGATTTCGAGGATTGGCCGTTCAGTCTACATTCAGATTCCAGTTTCAACAAAAAATAGAATTACCTTCACTGTGGGAATGGTTAAAATGCAAAGAGTGCTTGTGATAATTTAGACTTATAAAATTATAATTGCTGTAATATTTTGTAGAGTTTTGAGTATAGGTTAGGTTACAAATGAAAACAAAAAAAATATATATATAATTACTGAAATGAATGTTTTAAATATTTATACTGATTATTTTAAATAATAATTACAACCTCACAACTGAAATTTGTTGTTATTTGTGTTTGGCTTTAATTATGTGCGAGATCGAAAGTGAATAATTATTGCTTGCTTTATGGTGTTTAATGAATAACCTAACACAACTAACATAACCTAAGCTTGCCTAACCTAACCTAATTTTTAATTAAATAAACACATTGTATCGTAAGTCTTTATTAAATGTCCCAATTTACATTTTACAACAGTTAACAAACAACGAAATCCATTTTAAAACAATGTAAGTATTACTAAGTTTATTTCTAGTAAATAAATATATTTAACAGTGCTTTTAGACACTTCTCTGATCTCGGATCAAGATTTCGAAATACCATATTCTGTGGTTCGATATGAAGTTCATCTCGGTCTCCAGTCATGGTCTAAACTCAAATAGTTCAACAGTTTTCTGTGTCAATCGGAGATCAAGTTCGGACATGATCTCGGATCGTGAGTGGAACCTCAATGGTGCAACTGGCCATAAGATGCCTCTAGTTATGAAGGCCTCATTTTCAACCCCCAACTCTGGCCAGTCTGCCCCTGCAAGTCTACATTCTCATGTATTTTCCATGCACTATTACACTCAACTATTTTGTTTGTGGTTGGTCTTTCATGAATTTGGTTCAATCATTTCCTTGGGAATTCTTCCTTCGTTTATGCTGTTTTCCTTGTAGTTGTGTACTGATTCAGTTTCATTTAGTGTGTACTTCATGAACTTCACCTTGATTGCAGGTATCTGGCAGAGTTCTGTTTCAGATGTGGAAGTGTGCAAAACAGTCCATAGAGAATAGTGCAGTGTCTGCTAATTTTTTGGCTTGTGTAAATTTTGTTTTGATTGCCCAAATCATATTACATGCTGTGATAATATTATGTGGAATCAGCATATTTATTGTAGTCCTTACTTCGCAGCAGAAGTTTTTTTACCTGGAGAATTTTATGTTAGTTTTAAATAAGCCGCTTCCTGAGTGAAAAATTTTTGTGTAATCTCTTAGTATATTTACACTTCATGCATGTGAACTGTGAACTTTTGTTACCAACATTGCACTGATTGGCATTTGGAACCAATCAGTCACATCAGTCAGCAGTTTACAGTCGCTGTTTAGATACATCAATAAAACCATCGTAATATTCAGTCTGCTTAAAATAATTTCCTTGCAATGGTGTGTTGATTCCATATGCTTGCGGAGCACTGGGTCATTTCTGTTGCAGTGACCTGTGTAGTTAGTATTCCGATAATATATTATGTATTGCATTGTATTCCTTGAATCCCCAATTGTTTTGAGTAATTAGCAAATTGTTAAGCCAACGATAAATCAGGAAGTCCTATCATTTTAAGCCTCTCTGTACATAACTTTGCAATGTAAATCCCAAACTTTAAATTTTGACATTTTGCATAAACAGTAATTACAAATAATGCACATGCTGAAATGCTGTTGTTATATTTAATTACAATCGGTTGGTCTTGTTGCTTATGGTCTGAAATACCTAAAAATAACTGTGTGGCATGGAGCTATTTAAATGTCTTCTTTTATAAGAACATGTTACAAAGTGTATGCTCATTTTAATCTCCTGCAGAAAAATTCTTTCTGTAATTATTTTTTACATTTTGCGTACTTATGTTTATTTTTGGTCTTAGTTTGTTATGCACAGAATTACAAAAACAAACTCGTGCGTTGTTGATAAACAGAAAAATTATTATTATTTTTTTGTTGAAAACTCAATGTTTACATTAATAATTTAAGTTTTCTGAAGTTTTCCTTTACAAAACTGCATTGAAAATCATCTATTTCTTTTGTGTCTCTTGTATTATATATTTTTTAATTGAACATTATTTTTTATTTTTAAAAATCTGTATTGTTTTTATTGTGAGATGTGTTTTTGTTTGTGTAGTTAATTTATTTTTGAATAAATTTGTGAATGCTTTTATGTTGTGAAGGTGCTGTGATCAGCTTGTTCTTTTACAATTTATTTTTTAAGACTGTTGAAATTTGCACATGTAGTGTATAGACTGACATCTATCGAAGAGGAGTGAAACTGATAAAAGTGAAGTGATCCCATGGTATGGACAAAAATGACTTCATTTCCATTCACTCTCTCTCTCCTAACACATCCACAGATTTTTTTTTAATGTTATATATATGTTATTGTTGTTCTAGTTTGTAGAGATAAAAGAGTGTTTTAGAGAAATTGTCTAATTAAAATAAATTAAAAGGTACTGTTGTTACCTTGCTATTGTAAAGTCCAAGCTGTGTATAATTAATATTAGTTATATTAATATTGTGTGTGTAAGAATAGCACACTGAAAAAACATTTTTAAATGCATTAAAACCTTCTTGTGTATATACGTTAGAAGAAAATGTGTTATAAAATATTACCCAGTGTGGGTAGTATATTTTGACAACCTGCGTGTGGTTTTTAGTGTGTAAATTATGTGCAAATTAAACCTGTTTGTATAGATTAATAATTTAAAAAACTCCTTTTAGTACAATTATACAGTCCTAAATATAATTTTTGTGTTTATTGAGATGCATAACTTAGCAAAATAACTTCTGATGTTAAAAATACAGTGCTTTATCCCAGTGATGGAAATTTTTTGAATCATCATTATTTTCCTAGTCATTTTTCACATATAATTACTATTTTAATAATTTCAGTTCTATTATTTTAAGCAAACTTTTATATCTGTCATATAGTAAAAATAGAACATACACATGAAAGTAAGTCTTATAAAGTGAATGTACATGTCTCCAGTGAAAATTTTTTTATCTTCTTACTTGAAACTGAAGGCATTAGTAAGGCTGTTGTTTATATGTAGAAAGAAAATACAGTACAATCCAGTTTTACATGACACCAAATCAATATTGCTTGTCCAAACATTGCTTCATTTTTCTTAAGAAGTTTTAAAAGCATTCTTTTTTAAATCCTTTTTGTGTACAGTATTATTTTATTTCTCTCGTGAGATACTACTTTGAATATCACATCATCAGACAATTAGTTGACTGATGTGGTATGGCTGATGAGGTAAATTCAAATGTTATAAAACATACACTGCAATCCTGGAAAAGACAACGTGATTGCTGAATAGGTTTACATATACAAACATAATACCGTATCTATAATCAAATTCTATTCTGACATATGAAAAGAAGTGTTAAACATTATGTAAACATACACACTCATACTATGTGAAATTTAAAATGCAAATTTATCATTGGCTGCAAGTTTTGTTTCAGTCTGCATAGTTACATCATGAGAGGTAAGGTTACTGCTGCTCTGTTGGTTAAACTGCAGTTCATCATGGTGATATTATTTATTTTCATACTAGTTCTGTACCAATCATGGTACTTACCATTTTTTACAAATGGCATGCACAACTGTCATTGTGGACAGATAAGTTTTTCATGATATATTTAAAATATAGATTTAGATGTATTATTTTGAATTTGTTAAAATTCATTTATTGTCACAAAATTACTATGTAGGTTATCCAGTTGGTGTAAAACTCACTCTTGCTTGTCATCTGTCTGTATGAACAGGTTTATTATAGGCTGTTTGCGGTAAAATGAGCACTTTTGAAAGCCCTGCTAAAAATCTACTTGTATGCATGTTGTGTATTATTCGCCTTATGAAAAACTAACATTGCCATGAGCTTCGTCACTTTATTCATGAGTCGGTATAGTGAAACTGTAAAATCATTAGAAAAGTAAAAATTTTATAAATCTTCTAATTTTTACACATTGAGGTGTTAAAAAAAAACAAAGCAAAATATATAATTTAAATTATCATAAATTGTTTACCTAACACTTTTTATTCAATGTGAACATATGGAACTACTTTCTAACCATCATTACCAACTTTACTGGGTGCATGTCACTCAGTGCGCCCGTTAAAAAAATATGCAGGCAGGGGCATTGGCAGTGGCCTTTTTCTAAGGTTGATTTCAAAAGTGCTCACTTTATCGTGAACAGGCTTTACAAATTTTAATGTAGGCATGGCTTGAACCATAAATTCAGATCATCCAACTTAAAAAATAGGGTGCTATGACTAACCTGAGTGTTGCTGCCAACCACCCCCACTACCACCTCTAACCTCCATAGAACAGGCAGATGTGTGGTAACTCTTGTATTGCACATGTTTATTTCACAGTTGCGTACTTTGATAGCTGAATTCTGTTTCAGTGGCCACTAGCTGAAAAGTACACCCTTCTACGTGATGAAGACTAAAGGAATGCCTATTTTGCGGGATTTCTTTTCCACATCTGATGGACTCAAACTATACATTGTTGCAAGTTACTTAATGATATTAGTCTCTGAAAATCAGTTTTGTTAGGAATGCAAGAAGCACTGCTAAATTGTGGATATAGGGCTTTTGTCTGTGACTGACAAGCATGTCTACATGAGATTGTATGTATTTGCATGCACCATACACCTACCTACCCATGAGCAGATGAATACTAGTCAGCACTTATTGCATTGCCACATGAATAGGATAGTTATGAGGGGTCTCATTGTACGTTATCTTCATTATGACTTTCACCTCGTCTTGCTGAGGTTAGTCTGTTAGGGCAGGCCTTCAAGGAGCATGCAGCCCCATAAAGCTCTCACTGCTACCGTTGCATTGGTGGCTGGTGCTGGGTGTTAACTGCAAAACAAGCATGTGAGTCTTGCTTCAGTTTGGGGCTGACAGGTGGTTGTAGCTGCATCCAGTATCACTGATGGCATCATAGTGCGTTGTCTGTTACACTGGGCAAGGGCGTCATGTGATTTGCAATGATGGTCTTACACTAATGTTGCCTGAGCTCTTTTTAATTCATTAGAGGTGCTGGTGGCAGGGCAGTCTGACCGCAACTGGAGGTGGTGTCGTAGAGGCTTACCTAGATGATGCTGTCCAGCCCTCTGATTAAAAACAAATGCTTTGTGCTGTGATGCTGAATGTTGATTCTTAGTGCTTTGTGTGTTCATCATTTGTGCAAGCTCATCAAAGTTTGACATCTCAGGTTCCATAGCATAACTTCTCCAATTATCCATAAGCTCAAACTATAATCTTTAGTGTGAATCCTTTTTTTTTTTTCTTCCTAAATTGCCAAACAAATTATGTCTCGAAACTATAAATTTAATGCATGATGCATTTCACCAATGGTAATTAGATGACTTCAGCTAATCAGCATAGCTTGCCACGCATCCAATTTCTGCAGAGTTTGCATTACCATTGCTCACACGAGGTGCAAGAAATTGTACTGTTTACCAAGGCAAGAATGGACATTCCAGCTTGCAACTTGTACTGCTCATTGGCCCACTGAAGCTATGCACCTCAAGACAGCAAGTACTACTAATCACTGCTAATGGCATCACTAGTACGTTTCGTCATTTGTCTTACATTGTCTCAGCTGGTTAGTAATGTCACGCCAGGGAGGCTAGTTTTAACCACCCCCCCCCCCCCCAAATTCCCCAACACTCAGAGGCAACCCCCTCGCCTAAGAGACATGAACGCAGACACAGCTACCCGGCAGAGTATGAAAGGAAAAAGGAGAGTCTGGAATTCGACTCAGGACCAATAATTTTCTCACTGTGCTAGCCACAGAGAAACTGATAAGCCTGCTTCTTAAGCTCTCGTTTACACTTGCTTCAACTTCACCACTGTAGCCACCAGAGTCCAACCTAGCACCTCACGATACTTTCCCTCTTCATCGCACTGTCAGTACCAGAAGAAATGCCTAATCCTTGTTTCCCTCCCCCGCTTTGCTTAGTAATCCACGCACCATGCCAAAGAAGTCAATGTCAATTTTTCTACACATTAGACACTGCGGCTCCTTCTGGACAACAATGGTGTAGGGAGTTTAGTCCAGTTCCTAGTTGTTTTCACAGCGCTCGACTACCCCTACCTTTCGTAGCTCAGGACTAGGTCTTCTGCCTTGATTGCGTAGGCTTAGCTCCCCATAAGCTCTTTCCAAACGTAAGAGGTAGTGCATCACCACATGTTTACGTCCAATCACACAGAATAAACAGTGCTTTTAATCTGATCCCCGAGTACCACGTTCGTGTAGACTTAGCTCCTATCCCAGTTGAGCCTTGAGGGGAAATGTCTTGTTGACACACAAGCACTAGCACTGGCCAGCCTTTCTGCATACTCGTGTAGACAGAACAGTAGAGCCCATGCACAGGTACTCTGCCTGCAGACCAGCTTATCAGTTCGGTGCCCGCCCTTGTGATGCCTCACACAAAGAATTTGCATCTTTTTGAGCATGGAGTTTGCTTGAAAAGAAAATTACTGCTGATCATCACGAAAATGCTTATTCTACCTGCCCAAAATTATGAGGAAGATGTGGCTTTGGCCATATACCTGCTGTTCTTAATGGTACCTTGATCACGACGCAGTCTGGTGGACTGATGCATTCAACATCGCTGTCAGCTGGGCGTACTTTGAGCAGCGGTTCTGTGTCCAACTAAGCACCTGCTCGTGTGGAGCACTACTGGCGAGCACGAGCCTGCGGTGTGCTGCTGAGCGCATGTCATGCAGCGCTTCGATGAACTATTCTTATGACGTCAGCCACTGGCTGGCCATTGGGCGGGCCGCCTGGCATCCGCATGCTGCACGACATCACATCCTGCAGTTGGCTTGAACGACGGAAGTTTTGTGACATAGGATCACATGTGCACCCCATACATGGACATGTTCCTACTCCCGACGGAATGATTGGACTGTATTATTGGAACCCCTATAAGGGGCAATGCTAACCCTCGACAGACATTTCCTAATATGGCCATGTAGTTTCTTATTGGCCAGCTGTATTATACTAAACCCCCCGCCCCCCAGGGGTTTTGTTATTGAATTGTATATAATGTGGATGCCTTCTCGGGATCATTAGCCATGAAAAAACAAATTACAATTTTAAATTGCATTTGAGAGCTTATTCAGTCATACATTTTAAAAATATGGTTTTTCTTGAATTTTCTATCTTTTGAATAATATAGGGCCAAATTCATAGTCGTTTTTAGCCCGGACTAAGGAAAGATCATCCTCCGACCAAAATTTTTGTATTCAGAGAGCATTTTTTTTTGCTAGTCCGAGTATCATCTTGCTTTAGTACTGCCTAACTTTTAGTCCAGATTGAGGGTCGGACTAATGAAGTATTAAGGTCAAAAAGAAACGTGGTGAACATAAAATACAACAGTTTTATTAATATTACATGCCAGTGAAGGCTAGATAAAGTTCACAAAACATTAAAATTACGTTTAAGGCAGATTCTGTCAGTCTGTATTCAAAAATATGCCGACCTAATGGATGAAATGTTCCGTAAATGATAATTCATGGGAAATACACCTAATTAGCTTAATAATACATCAGTTTTTAGCTACAGCAATGCCTTTTTATTTCTGTGTCAATCAAATACCTTATCTGAAACCGATTCTTAGGAGACGTGATGTTAATACATTGAAAGAGAATCTTGATACAAATCTTACTTTGCGCGCGCGCGCGCGGCGCGCGCGTGTGTGTGTGTGTGTGTGTGTGTGTGTGTGTAGTGGGGGGGGGGGGGGGGTATACTTTTGTCTCGGAAATGTATTGGTAGCTCAGTGGTAACATTGTGTGCTGATAAGCAGAAGTAAGCAAGTTCGAACCTCGTCTGGCTAATGGAATTTTAACTAGTTTATAATGTATTTTTGTAATATATATGATACACTTTTAACATCATTATAAAGACAGTATTGACACAATTAAATTAAACCAACCCATATTGCCAGTGCAAAGGGGTGTGCTATGAAAATTTAACAAATCAATGTAGAATAATAAGATAATAGTATATTAATTTTATTGTCCTCCATCCTGCAGTGTTACCATAAAGGACAGTCTCATGAAACAAGGTTAAAACAAATAAAATGACAATGTAATGAATAATGATATTTGTTTACACGAGCAGGCAGAATGTAACACCACATTATTGAGAGAATTGCTTTCTGAATGGAACGTTACTCCCTCAACGCGAGGGAAGTACAAGCCCTTGTGAGGACTCCTGTCCTCCCATTAGTTTATCATGTCTAGAGTCCTGGTTGGGGGGTGGTTAACCCATCCCGCTTGGCTGTCGATCATTTTTATAAATCTGCTGCAAAGTCCAGCAGTCAGTTTAATTATGAAGTCCTCTGTGTAGCGCCAGGAGACTTTGTAACCACATGCTGTTTCCTCTCCTCTGCCTGTGGGGGAAAGGGGGAGGAATGGTTCCTAAAAACACAGAATTTTGAAATTCAGGACTTTTGGCTAAACCGCTCCGAAATACAAGTATTTCGTGACGGTTTATGGTTAGGATTAAGCGGAATCTAAGCCGAAATTATGCAGTTTGGAAGAGGTTGTAGGAGGCAAGGCCTGCAGATGTGATTACAATAAAACAATAAATAAAGTCTTGAGTGTACTTGTGAATATGTTTGATTTTGTTGAGTTGGCAGCATTTACAAAGTAATTTATAACTTAAATAAAATTGTTAATTAATGGGATAATCCATAGTTAATAGTAAGGACAAATAAAATAAGTGTCAAGTTGTGGACATTGTTTAATGTGTTGTTTGAGTTTAACTTTAAATAATTATTTGAACCCAATATGAACAATAACGGAATTTATCCTTGTCTTATAATTGTTAAACTTTCCTGTATGGTAATATGTTATGGTGTTGCTCGAGAGAAGTGTCATGACTCATGGGGCGGGGAGAGGGTGTGATCTGTGAATAAGGCAAGAGGCCAGGTGCAGTGTTTTTCATTTGGGATCGAGGAAATTGCCCTGTCCAAAAATATTTATCGTGTGATTAATTACAAGTGAAATGAAACTGTCTAAAACAAGTGTGTCCTTTAGTTTTATCTTACATTATGTACAATATCATTATTAATTAATTAAATAATTACTTGGTGCACTGCATCACAATTAGGATATTGACGCGCAAATTTTTAGAGAACTTAAATCTAACTCTTATGTCTAGTATCTTAATAGCTAGGTTTTGTAATTGCAATCTTTGTTTATAGTAGACAGGATCAGATATTTCAAGAATAGTTCAATATATGGCATCTACAATCTTTCATTTTTTTGATGCATGGCTTACAGATTAATCTTATAAACTAAACATTGTATTTATGTACAGAATATTTACAGTGTGCAGAAATTCTTAATAATCTTGATATGCATAATACTATTTACATAATTATGGCTTTAGTGCCAGTGTCAGAATCTCGGGCCTTTATCATCACTGTCTGATTGGTCGGGACACAGGTGATCAGTGCTGTGTAGCGGGCGTCGGGTGTGGTGCCGCTGGTTGGAGGTGGGCCATTCGCCAGATGAGGGGGTTTGAGTGGTGGGGAAGTTTGTCATTGAAGCAGGTTGTGAGGGTAGAGATGATGCTGTGGATGAATGGTCTGGATTCGGTGAGGAGAATTTGGCTTAGGGTGGTCCTGGGGCCAGCTAGAGTGAGGAAGTATATTCGGGTTAAGGCGGAGGTTATATTTGGAGGAGTGTACCAGGTAGGGCAGGCGTATATATAGAGAGGGGAGATGTAGGTACGAAGGATGGTTGTTGGGGGGAGGTGAGGGGGTCGCCAGAGGATGGTTTCAGGATGGGATCAAGTTGGGCCATGGCTGCTCGGGTTTTGGTGGCTATGGAAGAGAGGTGTGGAATGAAGGTCAGTTTACTGTCTTAGGATGACCCCTGGGTACCGAATGGAGGGTGACCAAGGGATAGGGGAGTGGGCGAATGCGGGGTGACTGGGTCGGTGAGTTGGCAGGAGAAGAGGATAACTCGGGTTTTCCCTTGGTTTAGGTCGATGCCGTAGTTTCGGAATTGGGAGTTGAGGTTGTGGAGGCTGCGGTTAAGGCGGTCTACTAGCATTTGGTGAACATAAGCGAGCATTCAGGTCTCGTACACATACAAACTAGGTAGGTGCCAGGAAGGGAAGTGATGTCGGCAATGAATAGGGAGAAGAGGATGGGGCTAAGGATGGAACCTTGTGGTACACCAGCAGGGATGTTGCATAGGGCGGAGAGGTGACCCTCTACCCTTACCTGGAAGGATCATCCCTCCAGGTATGAGCAGAAGACGTGGATAATGTGTGGAGGAATATCGGTTGCAGATAGTTTGTCTATGAGGAGAGAGAGTGGGACGAAGTCAAAGGCTCTGGCCAGGTCTAGGAGGATCACGCCCGTGCATTGCCACCTGGAGAATCCTTGGACCACCAGGTGCTCCACACGGGCGATGGCATGGGTGGTGCGAGTGGGATGAGGTTGGAGAGGCAGTAGTAGTGGGCATAAGTCTGGAGAGGATGACTTTCTCTGTGACTTTGGATAGGATTGGAAGTAGTGAGATGGGTCATAGGAGGGACTATGTGGAGGTTAGCCTGGTTTGGGTAGTGGAACAATGATGGTAGTTTTTCATGAGGAGAGGAAATGGCCTAAGAGTAGGATAGAGTTGATTATTTTCGTGATGAAGATGGTGTGTTTAGCGCTATCTAGAGACAAAAATCTATTTAGTCAAAATTTATGAATACGAGGAAGATTATCTCTAGAGGCATAAATGTGTTGGCCCCGTTTGGTCATGAAATTTTATACCAAATTTCTTAGAGAAATTGATTCAAGTCAGTATTAAAGAACAACATGATAAATTGTTGTTTGGTTTATTTTTGTCCATCTTAATGATTGCTTATCAGTCGGTAAAGAATCAATATTTTTGGCAGTTTTGAAAACAACAAAATAAAATCAGTAACTTTGGCCATTAATAAATGTTATATCGGCCAGTAAGAATACTAAGGGTCATAGTCAGAGCTTCGTCCGAGCGTGATCCAGGGATAATCTTCCTCGGAGTTGGTCTGAGGTTAGTCCGGACTAAGGGTGGGCTAAATATATAGCATTCATAAACTGAGTCAGACTAACTTTAGTCGAAGGATCATCGAAGTACACTGTTGTCAGGTTTACTGTGCATGCGCATTGCAGACTTTCGTCACAAATAAAACCTTCAAGTTCCACTAATGACAAAATAGATTCTAGATAATCAGAATATAACTTATTTTACAAAATGAAAAATGTTTTTTCTTATCAAATTGAATAGTAATTTTCAGTAAGCATTAATCTGTTTAATAAGAAATATAATATAATTAACTATACTGTTTGTCGAATTGAAAATAAAAGTACATATGTTATACAAATCTGTTTTGGAAGCAAAAGTTTATATAAAATGTTGCAAATATTTGCATTTGATTATTACCATTCAAAAATGGTGGAAAAATTTTATAATGATAGTGCCATAAATGCCAACGTGAAAATATCTAGTCTCTGCAATTATGACCCTGACGAGACTCAGAAATATAAGCGGCCCAAGCTCATATTGGCTCATAGACAGCCTTAAAGCAGAAAAATTTACATGCAGGCCCTTAGCTAAGCACCGGAATAATATTATTTCTGGAAACCCATATTACTGCAATTTACACTACCTCGTACACTACTCAACCTCATAATTGAGAAATGAATAGCGTACACACACGCATGCTTGCACACACTCGCACACACACACATGCTGCAAAGCTTCTCTCATCCGACAGCTGTATGTATGGTCAGTCGCCACTACCGATTCCAAAGCGGTCTCTTGGTAGTTTACCAGAAAAAAGTGGGGGTCTGTGGCGTGTGCTCTCTGGATAGTTTACCAGCAAAAGCTGGAGGATTGTGGCGTAGTGTGTTCTCTGCAGCAGCTATTGGGGGTTGTGGCGTAGCACACTTACACTAACACACTCATCATTCACTATCATACACTTCCCTACACACAGCTGTATGCGAGGTCTCAGACAAGGTATAATACCCCTATCTCTAAGTTTCCTTCTTAAGCCTGTAACACTATTAATATTTTTTCCTGTGTTACAGAGGATGGCAGTGATCTATCAGGTGGGTGACTTGGTCCTGGTCCCCCACTACCAGGGCTGCAAAGTGCGACCCTGGTTATTGATACTGTACCGCACTCATTTCATATCACCCTGCATCATACTCACAAAGTCTATCTTAGTGAACTAACAAACACCCTACTTTCTCCAGCCCTAATCCAATAAAAGGAAATATATTTTATCCTCCACGACTGTGCCATAGTTTTCCCCAGGCCCCCTCCGTTTTGCCTGGTTTTCTATGTCCCTTACTACACCTTTCCTCTTTCGGGGTGTGTCCATGGCTACAATTGCAACCATGGCACTGGCCAACCTTGCTATAGCAGCGATGTATGTGCCCTTTACTAAATAAACTCGACCTAAAGTGTATAGGGTTTGCCCTGAGATGCATCCCATTCACCAACCATTTTAGCTAGTAACAAGCATGCCAAAGGGGACACAGAACTGTGAAGGTACTCAGTGCTGGTGTAGTGGGATTCAGGGGCTTGCCAGAAACAAAAAAAAAATTACCATTCAAAAGCGATGAAAAGTAATTTCGTTATTTTTACGACATTGTCAGTTTATTCGGTTTAACTTTGTTCTCATGAGACTCTGGTAATACTGCAGGATGGAGGACGATAACATTAATATACCAATATTTTATTATTCCATATTGATTTGTTAAATTTTATTAACACATCCCTATGGACTGGTAATACGGGCTGGTTAATTTTATTATGTCAATACTGTATTTCTCGTAATGTTAAATGTGTATCGTATATATTAGGTTAAGTTGTTCCATCGCAAGGTTTGATTTGTTTGCTACGGAGGAAAGAGTAGCCGATGTGTTTGTTGTGGTTGAGGAGGGCACGTGTTTTATTTGTTTACCGTTTTTGAAAGTGTCATTGTGTTGAAATCACTTGACCGGGTTCTGGGTCACGTGTCATGCAGGTTTCTATGCAATGTAGTATCACTGTTTTCGAGAGTTGCTGTGAGCATTTGAATTCTTTCCCCCCCCCCCCCCCCTTTTTTTTTTTTTTTTTTTTTCTTCACCATGCAATGTTTTCATTTTCCGAATATAATAAATTTTCACCTAATCATTAAGGTAAGTACTGTAGACCAGTTGGTTACACTAATATTAATTATAGGAGTGTAATTAGCAGTGCTATGTTTGTTGTAAAATGTTTACATTTGTATGATTTACTTGTGACCTCGTGTTGTGGTAGTGAAGTGACATAACCTAAAAGACTTGCCAGCAGACTCAGAGGGCGGAGGCCACACACGAACATTAGGTATAAGGACAGTGACCGCAGACAATGACAAACTCGTGTCTGAATACCTTTCGTTTATTTTAGAGTATTTTAGGTATTATTATACTTTGCATCGTAAAGCCCAGGGTTATAAAGTTGTGTATAAATGAATGTGGCATAAGGGACAGCACCTAAGAGATCTGCATCACGTGTGCAAATCACGTCAACCAGGTTAGGACACCGGCAGTCGGACACACGTTAATTGTAAACACATCGTGCCCGCCCGCAACTAATTTTATTTTTGAGTGTATATTTTTATATGTTGTTTGAACTGTTATTTTGTCATCTGTTAATCATTGCCATGTCCATTCTCATTTTGCGTAACATAAGATACTTGAATAACGGGATTTGTGTGTCACGCAGGAAGCAGGTAGTCGGGCACCAATTCCCGCACTGCGATTTTGCCAGTTGCATTTTCGCCACTCAGCGAGACGGTCGTCATACCGGGCCCACATCAGTTTTACCGGTCATATAACATGCAACAGCTAGGTTTTAATTTACTGACACACTTTCATTCTTTTTACACTTGGAGAAAGCACCATCTCGCAACCCCAGTGTTTTGTACATGCAGGAGACCTAATTTATCGCAAACTTTTGTGTAGCTATGTGCTAGATTTTGCAGCTTAGGAGCTCGTCGAGCCGAGCGGTGAAACAAACTTTGTTAGTGCCCCTGCGTGGGAAATATTTAAATTAATAGCGTGGAAATGGTTTTCCCATGTTTATTTATTTTGGCAGCATCCTGGCCTTGTAAGTTAAAAGTGTGCATGGAAGGTGTGAGTGACGTATTTTCTGGACATGAGAGGGCCCAAAATACCCGCCGGGAGTGAGCTATGCATCGAGGGAGGCTGACAGCCCCCTCGCTAGCCCAGGTCTCAGGATTTCCATTAAAAATTCGCAGTTCACATCATCAGCTGCGTGGATGCAGGAAGTGTAGCCACTTTGGGTGATCGGCCATACACCCTGGAATTAAGAGTCATCATGTTTACTACTCAACATACTGGTACCTGACTGGTAATATTTTCATTCCAAACACCAAACTAATCCACATAACCCCACCATCCCTCCTGGTGAGCTGCATGGAGAAAATGTTGGTACAGCGGTAAATGATGCACTCCCCTGAGGCATTTGCAAGGGAGGGTAGGGTGCTTGGTGTCGCAACACTATCTTTTTTGCGCTCCATAGGGCGTACCTGTGAAAGATTGCTCTGTGGCGCCAGCTCACCCTTTCATCTTACCACAGGCTATGGTCTGCTCCAAATTCCACGCAGAATGCCTTTTGGCTGGCAGACTGTGAGTGCACTCTCACATAAACCAGTTGGCCTGCCTGGAGGGGAGGTGGGGTGCGCGTGAAGTTCGGCCACCACTGCTGGGTGTAGTGGTGCTACTGTTCTCTTGCTTCCCCTAGCTCCCTTTCTCTCCTCTACTGGCGATGCGTTCCCTCGCCCTGCTGGGTGAACTCTCCTGGGAGGGGAAGGGCGCAACCTTGTAGCAGCTTGGCAGGTGCCAGTCCAGTTGCCTGGTTTACATGTGTTCTTAACGTAAACAACGCTGTGGGAAGGTGTTCGACCCAGGAGGCATGGTTACCACCCACCCACAAACATAGCTGTGTTTTTAAATCTTGATTTCTATGATTCATAGGGTTTTAATGTGGATGATATATGGCCATGGTGAGGTTAACACACCAGTGTGTGCACAAGTCTCGCCATACTTTCCCAGTGAATTGAGTTTCATTATCACTGAGTAGCATTTGGGGGTATCCCAAACTACAAAAGAATTCATTCTGTAATATTTTTCCTATTGTCCTTCCATGTGCACTCGATAGCGGATATGCTTCGATCCAGTGGGAGAACAGGTCTGTTGCCACCAAAATAAAAGGCTTCCTGCTAGACGTTTGTGGTTATGGTTCTATAAGGTCTATAACAATTGTCTCGAAGTGTTGCATCGGCTCTCGGGGCTATTGCTGCTGCATCCCATTTGGCGATGAATTTTATAATCATTGCATTGCATACACTTGCATTCGAATGCTCTCATTTGCACGGCCAATCCCGGCCAATTAAAGTACTTCCAAATGTTTGTGCGACCCCCGGATGTTCCACAATGTCACTCGCAAGGGTATAGTTTATAACTGTCTCTCGTGCCATAGCAGGTACGTACACACTTTTTTATCACTGTTCTCTCCCACGCACGATTCTACACAATCATCTACGACATGACATTTCTTTGCTGCTTACTGCGCACGTCACTTTCTGCTGACTTGCATTCGGGCAATTGGCTTGTTCCTAGATGATGAAGTCTCACAGAGTGGTTAAGATGATTATCTCTGGGGGCATGCCGATGTTACTGCACTGTAAATGTGTTGAGTGCATAATTTGGTGGGGGGAAACGGTGTTCTCAAGTTCCGGTCCAAATTCCTTTCCCACTGGGTTGATTCTGGGGAGAGCAGCGTTGGGCTGCCCTACCCCTTTCTCCCAATTCACTGCGCTGATTAATTCTGCTCCCTGGCTGTCCTGTAATATTCCCACGTGGGACAATCATTGTCCAAGTAGGATCCACTGTACCATCAGCAGGGGCATGATGGTTGCCTAATCCCTGACCGCTCCAGCTGTTGTAGTTGGTGGAGTCCGGCAGGTTGCTGCTGCAGGGGCAGAATTCTTCAGTGCTGTCTCATCCAGCTTGGTGTCCCGGTTTTTCTGTTCTGCCTCCCGTCGTGACTGTGTGGTTTCCCGGTAACATGGAGGATGTGCTGGGATGCTGACATCTAGAAGCATTGCCGCCTGAATAAGGTCCTCTGATATGTGGATCACTGGTGCGAGTGCTGGCAGGTACTCCATAAGTGCGGTGCTGGCAATGACTCCAACTATGTCCCTCATTGATAATGTTGGGGGGTACGTCCAGGTCAGACTGATTTTTGAGTCGCGAATTCGCAAAGGTTCTCTTCCCCTTGTTCCTGTAGAATTCTTTGGCTTCTGTCACACAAAGAAGTGAAGATCTTGGCGAATATACAAGTGAAAGAGTTAATATAATTCATCCCACATGATTTGTTATCCGCGACCCCATGCCACCAGAACTTTACATCTCCTAATAGGCGGTCTTCAATGCAGTTTGGCCAGTCTGCTCTATTGTCGTCCTACCAATGCAGGTGGTCCTCGCAATCCCGGAGGAATCCTAATGGGTCATCGCTTATTGCTCCCGTGTACGTGGGTAGTGACAAACCTGGTAGGTGTCGTATTTACAAGTTGACACTTGAGGGGTTTATCTGCCATGCGCTGCATGGAAGTTGCTAGCGGGATATATTCCATCAGGTAGCAATATCTGTTGTAGTGCTGGCATCGTGGGCAATTGATAAAGTTCAGCTCTCGCTACATCGCTCGTTATTCTGGCAATATACAGTCCCGTTGATAAGTGCGGTGGAACTGTTCGCAGACTATGGTGGCTATCTCTGCACTGTCATATATTTCTGTTGGTGCATTTGCACAAGGTGCGCATAACTTGAGATGGATGTTGTTCTTTTCCGAGGGGTGATTTTGCACACGTGCATATCACTGTAGCTCATGTCGGATAAATGAACCCCTGGTTCGCGGATAGTGTCATACAATTGGTGCAAGTATTTCCTGGGTCGTCCGGCACTATTTTTGCAAGTGCATTTTGGTAGATTACTGTGTTGATGTTTACAATATCCCTTTTCAGTCGGTGCACGGTGACGGGCTCATTACACACACACATTTTGCCCTGCAAAAAGTGCAGTGAAAGCAGGACTGGGCTAGGCGCAAGGCTGACGCCGTGTGGTGGGACCATAGATATGCGAATGGAAATTTGGATAGTGGCAAGGTTGAGGATTAGGTATTGATGTAGTTATCCAGGGTTCCAGACACTGTCCCAGCAGTGTCAATGTTGGTAGAGCTGATTCTTCTGTTCTCTGAGCCACGTGCCTTCACCAAGGGTGTAAAAATTTCCATACTGATTCTCTGCTTTCCTCATGTAGATAATTTAAGAATATTATTTCTACTGAATTTCCCTTTGACAAATATCTCGGCAGGTGCCACGCTACATTATGTAATATTTAACTGGTACTACCAGGTGGATTGTCGGCTGACTACATGCCGAAACACAATAAACTTGCAATATTAACTAGAAGACATAGTTAAAACACTGAACACTTGCATAATAAAGAGTGGGCATTCTAAGGGCCCATGCCCTGATGAACCTTGTGGTTAGACAAATAAGAATACGCTGAATTACTGTTCCACACCTATCCAGTGCTGTTTATTACTTTTGCCATCCGAGAAAACTTATACAGTGCACTGGGCCCTGCCCACCAATAGGGCTATACGGACAAAACAATTTACAGTCACTCAATGGTTACGGTAGTTGAAGTCCGCCTGGGCAATGCAGAATCATAGGGGGAGATGGCAGGCATTCCGCCAGCTAATGAAAATGGTTCAGATATAGTTAAAGTGTATTGAAGTGAATATGGTTGAATGCTGCCAGATGCGCACAATGTAGCTTTGCCCTCGCGAGTCTCAAACGCTACTGCTTTGTCCGGCTTTGCGCCTTGACCGGCCGGGTGGGCTTACCTGTTTAATGCAAAAACAATAATTTTAAGAGGCATTTCCAGTATTAAAACAAAACACATAACACTTAAAATGGATGATGTGAACTATGAAAACAAATGGGATGAAAATAAAAACATAATAACACTTGCTTTATTGGCTCCATATGAATAGGTTTTACACTAGGGTGTAAGTTTCCACATATTTCACTAGGAACGTTTCACAGCACCTGCCGTTAATCCCTTTTAAGTTGGCCCTATTTTTATCTGCACTGACGTTCCTGGTGCTGCACTCTCTTGCACCTTGCACTTGTTGCCCTAACCTGCACTTTGCACTCGTCATTTGTGCGCATGGGCACATCACTGAACACACATCACTTACATGGTGTGTTCCCTTGAAGTGTTGGCCTTGGTGCATGGCCAAGCGAACAGTCTATGAGGCAGGAAATGCCAACAATCATTAAGGTGAAAACATTTGTTGCATAAAGAGGAGTTCTTGCTGTTGGTGGTCTGCCATCCTAGCCATCCCTGTTCGGGGTCGCAATGTGATTGACGCGAGAAGTCCATGCTGAAGTCCGTGTTGGTGTTCTGCCGGACCATGTGGCCTCGCAGCTTGTGGCTGTCACCCACGCATGTTCATGGTAGGGGTGTTCCTGCCGGCTTGGTATGGTGCACATGGATGGGGGTAGCAGATGCCTCACTACCTTCAGCTTTGGACTCGTCCAATATGGTGGTGCTGCTGACCTCATGGGTGTCTCCTGGATGCAAGATGGAGAACTGTGCCGACTTCCCACAAACATTTGAGAAATTTTTTCGGGTTGGTTAATTGGCTCGGAGAGTACATCCAGCCCTTTCCCAGCATCACTGCCCCACTAATGAAACTGATGTCACCAAACTTATGCTTCAAATAGCAAGCCGAACAACAACGAAGCTTCGAGGAGGTGAAAGGTAGTTTCTGCGAATGCAGAGCTCTATCGAGGAACGACCCAATCTGGCACTTGTACATCCAAGTGGATGCGAGTGAAAAGGGACTATGAGTTGTGGTTTTTCATTAGTTGGATGACAACGAACGGCAAATTATGGACTTCCGACAGCTGCCACGCCCAACGAGATATCGTACACAAGGTAAACAGCTGCTCCCTTTGCCACGGCAAAGCAGATCATATCGCAACATGGTACAGCTGCCGACACTCAGGACGAGCGGGAGTAAACACGCCCCTGAGATATCAGCAGGCCGCCTCACTGGCAAACTCATCAACTGCAATGGAAATGAGCCAATGCGAGGAGCACAGGTGAGAACACCCCCCTCCAAGCCGACGCCACCCATACATAGCAGAGGACAGCAGTAGCGATGAATCGGGAACAGAAGAACTCCCTAACCCCTCCCCGCGGCTCCAAATGGCCACTAAAATGCCTGCACATGATGTGCGTAGCCAGCAGCCATGCCTCTGAGACTGCCGCAGCCCGCACGTCATTGCGGACAGCACGGGAATAACAGCCATGTGGGCCGGCAGAACACATAACCCAATGTTTACATTATGCGACCACGTGCGCCCATAGCAGAGCCGCAGGGCAAACATTACAAAAAGAGGAAGAGTTTATTGATGTTTTATGACCACCTTTACAGGCCAGACCAATACAACAACAAGGCACGTCCAATATTTTCAATCTGCGGCCACGTGCACTCGGAGGAAAACAACGACACGAGGGTGCATGTGTTGACAGTTCGCGACCATGTGGGTTCGGTGTTTCACAACATCAACAAGAGCCACGTGTCTACGGATTGCGACCACAGGAGAAGCTTCAGCCACCGGCGAGATGCTGCGATGGATTTTGAAGAGGACATGACGAGTGAATGGCCTTCGAAGGGGAAGGCGTTTGACATCGACAGCGCCTTGCCATCAAGTTATTCCCCATTCCGTGCCAACTGGGACATCACAAATGCAACACTGCATCATGGAGAAGCACCTGCGTCTACAAACAAGCACTACGTGTTTTTCAGTGTTAACGCAGCTTTTTGTGTAGAGTTTATTTATGTCCTTTTTAATTTGTTATGGAATGTGTGAGTGTTTATTTTTATGTATGTGTATTTTATCCTATAATACTGCCTTGTCAGTGTTTTTTTAGTGTAACTCCGTTTAAAGCGTTTAATGTTATTTGATTTTAACTGTTCGGTATCGAGCATTGGTGTGCACATCACAATATTAAATGTTGATATAAATACGGGTACGTTATTTCCAAATGTCACACACGTCAAAGCTGATGGTCACGTGCCAATGTTTCTGTTTACAATATTACGTTTTCAGGGTTATGCGAATTTTGCCAAGTGATACATAGGGTTATATTTATTTATTTAACATGTTGAAAGTTGTGCGCAGGAGACGCCATCTTTTTTAGTTTTTTAAACACAAGGCCGGTGTGGCGAGTATTATGCTCAATAATATTATTCCTATTTAATCACGTCAGTTGTAATATATAATAGGAGTTGTCAGATATTTGATATATTTTCATTTATTTTAAATTGTGTTATCCAGTGGAAACAGTACTGACCAGTATTGGAATACTGACCTTACTTGTTATGTTCTGCAACCATGAACTGAGGTGGACCGGTGCACAAAGACACATGGCCAAAACGCCATTAATAAATGCATATCTATTTTAACTTTGTTTATGTCAACCAAAGATGAACTCGAGGACTTTAACAGAAGTAGAATATGTGTAGCCACAACAGATTTTATTAGGGAGAGGCCCGAATAAGACAGTGAGACATGTTTACCAGTAAAGCAAGTGAGGTATGTTTGCCACGGCAATGCAGTCCGGTTGAACCGGAATATTTACAGTTATATTTCTGTTGTGTATAATTGTACTTTGTTAATAAAGGTATGTTTTAATGTTCATCCCATTGGCATTGTAGGATTCATATCATCTCATCTCATTTAATTCATTTTGTGTAAATTATGTCACATGATGGCTTGGGCGGGAGCATCAGCCAGTGAGCAGGCTCCGTACCAACGAGGTGAGTAGTAGCATCATAGCCCTAGTGAGCTGATCACCACGTCACGATTCTTAGGACCCTCAACTCTGTTCTTTCAATCATAATGTAATTCTGTATATTTAATGTAGTTTACAGGAACCTTTTCTCGTTTTTAGCCTGGAGTACTCGACCTCTCACTTCTCGGTCCACAGCCGAGGTGTAATGTACAACCTTACCTTGTAGGCCCTACGACCATGTTTTAGAGTTTAAGAGCGTGCCTGGCTTGAAAGGCGGTAGTATAAATGTATGTGCCCCATTGGGAAAAGAAGTGTAGTAAAACACGTGACTGTAAAGTACCTACATTTTTTATTATGCATAACCGCCTATCGGTTACTTAACATCTTTTCACTTATGTATTTTTCATGTAACCAATAACGGTATTAGGTAGCCAAAATAACCCTACGGGAGTGAGCTGGCTTATCAGTGGGGCCGACATCCCTGACTAGGCAAGGCAATCTGGAATTTAGTGCGCTTGGCGGCGATCTCATCACTACTGCATTCATCAAGACATTGGACATGTGGGAAGGCCAATGGTCGTCGGCCATCACGACCCGAGAGAACGAATCTTCCGTTAGTATATCGTCATGATCTACCCACTACGGAGCACTGGCACTCACAGGATAAATCCCTCATCTATCGTTTCCTGTCCACATAACTTTCATTCCCCCATAGCCCATTGGTACGTCATGTCATACTCGACTTGTGCTGTGGAAGAGGCATGGTGAATGGGCTAGCACTGAGCTGCACACTTGAAATGGTAGAGCACATGAACAGGTACTCCGTCCCTACAGACCAGCTTGTCCTTTCGGTGCTCGCCCTCTTCCCCCGCTCTTTGCTCTTTCAGTTCTGGAAGGAGTCGCTCCCTGAATTGGGAAGACGCTAGTGTAGCATACATCCATATGCAGGGACTGCAGACGGCGAGGCCTGATTTTTATGGTTCACCATGTTTAGACACTGAACAGTGAAACAGGGTGTCAACTTGGTCGGCAGACACTCAACATGGCTCGACACGCTGTAATGGTTAAAATTTGCAGGCAGGTTTTGGTGCACCCAGATGATCGTCTCTTCCAGATAATACTGTGGAGAGGCTCGCCGGACCTCCATGGTACAGAGTATAAACTGAATATTTTTATTTATGGGATGTCAGCGGCTCTGTATTTAGCAATGAGGGCCTTCCGCCAATTGGTTTTGGATGGAGGCATTCGGTACCCAGAAGCAGTTAAGGTTCTACAAAATGATATTTTTGTAAATTATATTGTCACTGGGGTAAAATCACTGGAGGAGGCATTTAGACTTCAATCCCATCTGATTTCTATGCTACAGCATGGAGGATTTCATTTCAGGAAATGGTCAAGCAGCCATCCCAAACTTTTGGAGAACCTGCAAGTAAGCCACCTTGAGATTCCTCATTCATTTGATGAAGAGGGAGATGCTATCTTAAAGGTTTTGGGGTTGGAGTTGGATTAAAAATTTGACAGATTCTCATGCAATGTTCTGCATGCAGATACCATAGTAACAAAGAGAAACATTCTTTCAAACATTGCTAGGATATTTGACCCTCTGGGGTGGCTTTCTCCAGTGGTATTTAGTTCCAAGGCATTTCTATAGTCATTTTGAACTCTGGGTGTTGATTGGGATGAACTCTTGCCTGTTGATCATCAAAGATTTTGGAAAACATTCATGACTGAATGTTCGAAATTTGACGTGTCTCTAATTTCCTCGTCAGATTCTTCCCACAGACATCATATAACAGCAGTTACATGTCTTCTGCGATATATCTGTCAAAGGGTATACTACTGTAGTTTACCTTAGGGTTACAACTTCAAATGAACATGTTCAAATGCTCTAATTGTTAGCAAAGTCCAAGGTGGTCCCTGTGAAGACCATATCACTTGGGAACAAAACTATTGAAATATGTGGAGAGTGTGCTTTCAATAATAGTGCAGTTTTCATCCATTTATGCTTGGTCAGATGACGGAGGATCCGTCACATGAGGACAGTTTGCTTGTGTGTAAATTCTTAGTATGGCGGCGCTGGATGTATGAACTCTGGGAAGGGGTATGTCCAGTGGGAAGGATCAGGCTGGTATAAATATGGGTGAGGGGGCAGTCCTCGGGGAGACGATCCTAGCTGGCGAGCTGGTTGTGCTCGAGGGAGAATGGTACCACCCGTGAGACGAATAAGGAAACGAGGCAACTGTGCTTCGGAAAGGATAAGTATAATGCTGCTAGTTGGGACTTATAAAAAAAATTCTCTATTGGCGTAGGGGTCAAGAATGAGACTTCAAAAATATCCCTCTGTTAAGTGTTTGAACTTAGTTTGAGAATGAGAGGCGACGAGAACTTAGCCGAAATTTCGGTCATAGTGAGACTTTGATTATTTTTCACCCTGGTGCTTAGAAAAAGACTTAGTAATTTTTAGGTGTGATTTGGACTTAGTCTGTAAATGTGTACCGAGAGGAACTTGGTGAATATTGGACTTTATTTTCCCCTAGTGTTCGGGAAGGACTTCGCCGATTTTTGTGAGGCGGTTTGATCTTTGCCTGTGAATGCGAGCTAGATGGAACTTAGCGGATTTGAGCAGTATTACACCGACATTGAATACGCTTTTTCTCAGTGTTAGGAAAGAAAGAACTTTATCCTTCTGCACGTGCGGATTTCGGCAGATGTGGAATTTCACGGCTGTGTTTAAGGGAACTGTGGGACTTGGGCAAAAGACAATTAAGTAGAGTTTTACTGAAGCCGAGTGTTTTGAGGAGTGTTTCCATTAAGGGAGTAGTAGGAAACTTTGCTTTGTTTTCGGCTTAGACTAAAACTATGAAGAATTAAACTGTGCCTTGATGTGGGAGTAGTGCAAGGGGAGTGTTCCCATGTCATTTTTGGACTGAACAGACAGCTTACTTTTGGAAGAGTTCAAGTTAGTGGTATTGGAGGAAGAAGACGACACTGGCAATGCTTGTGGGGATTTACTCTGGTTAAGATATTTATTTTCATGGTAATCTTGGAGAGGGTGTGGTAGGGTGTGGCGTGTGTGGTGTGATGGTGTGTGGATTGAGGTTGTATGGATGGAGAAGAGTAAGTACCACCACTGCTGTGGAAACAGTATGGACAATATGCCTTGCCTACTCCTCCACCATTTGATGCGTTTGTTGGTGATTGACGTCGAGGGGCACTGCCATCACCTGGTGTTCAGGTGGGGAGCATTTTCCTAGGCTCCTACGGCTGCTTGTATTGAGAGGGTGGATATACAGACCAATACCACCACATTTGTGAAAGTAGGTAGTGATAATATCCGCAAGCCCATTTGGATATGGATGGTACATTGTTGTGTGCTGTTTTGAATGACTGAGAGTGAGAATGTGGTATTTCTACCTTAAATTGAGGATTGTAAGGGAAATTTGGTAAAGATTGTGAAATGGCCAGTTCTTGGAGACCATCACTCTGGCCAGCATCTTAGACGTTTTTAAAAATAGGCACCAGAATTTTAAATATTGGCTTTGTGAGAGTTTAAAATGAAGTTGTAATTGCCATACTTATGAGGTGCCAAAAATGTAATGTCCTTTTTTAAAATGTCGGTTTAAGGGTGCTAGGCAGGTCCCAGAGGAAGTTTTAATAGTGCATTGGATAGGATTGAGTGTAGCTCTATGTTTGGACCTTTTAAAATGTTTTAAAATGCCATTTTAAGGTAACAATAAAGGTTGAAAGTGTCGGAATTTAATATTGCTGTATTGTAAAAGAGGTTTTAAGCCAAGTGAATGGTTTTAAAGCCTAGTAGCTGAGGAAAGGTTGTGTTTAGAGGTTTTAACCGCCATTTGTTTGGGCGGCGAAGTGAATATCTTTAAGTGGTTATATTAAAATTTTGGTCAGAGTATTGGTGAAGAAATATAAAAATCCTGGGGTGTTTCAAATATCTATTTTAAGATGTTTGTTTGGTGAATACCCAGTTTTGTTCAAAATTTTTATAATAATGTTTTTTCAAAGTAAAACTAAAATGGCATTGTTGGGTGTCATTTTTAAATGAGCTATTTTCAAATTTTTCAGTGATTGTGTTTTCAAAGATCACATGCCTGAGATTTCTTCCACAAGAAGAAATTGTAATTCTGAGTGTTTGTTTTCGAAGAGTTTAGTAAAGAAATTGAAACCGAGTTTCAATGGAAGTTCTGGTTTTTGATAGTGGTAAGAGCCTTTTCCTCGATTTTCTGTAAAGTTGAACGCACTACAGTCTAATAAAAGAAACAAATCCTGATTATGTTTTTGAGGTACGTTTTTTTTAGAACCCATCCTTTTTTCCCGATCATTTTTTTGAAGGAGGTAGAAAAGGAGTGTTGGGTTGAGGTTGTTCTCCTGGTGTTGAGGCACTGGGGCACAACTCTATGGTTGTTTTGTCATGGCTATGTACCTCGCACATCTTCCGAAAACCTTTGTGGCCAATCGTGTAGCTGACATACAAGATATTGTGTCACCCAGCCACTGGCATCATGTGGCATCAAAGTGTAATCCTGCAGACTGTGCGTCATGGGGGTTGTCGCCACTTCAGTTGATATAGTATAAAATTTAGTGGCATTGGTCTACTTGGCTTTGTGAGCATCCTGATGGGTGGCCAGGCCCTGTGACTACTCTAGAATCTCAAGAGCTGGACACACTAACTGGCATGCGCCTAGTAAAGTTGGTAACAATAGAGGGAAATTAGTTCCATTACTTATCATTTAATTAAAGGTATGAGGTAGATATATTTGAATACTAAAAACATTTACTGTATTTCGCTTTCTGTATTATTTTAATGTTCATATGTGCAGCAATTAGAAAATGTGTAAAATATTTACTTTTCTAATCATTTTAAGTCTTCACGTGGCCGACACGTGAAGCAATTTGGTCAGGCATGTGGCAAAAAAATCAATATGCATAAAAATAGGGTTTTCATTAGTGCTCTGTTTACTGTGAACAGCATTTAGGAAGAGTGGTAAAACAATTTATGCAGTACTCATCGGGTGGATACAGTGTATGCTCTCTTTTATTATTATTTATTATTGCCCTGAGACAGGTTGTATACTATGACATCTCTGTTACCTATGACGACAGGACGCAACATGACCCTGGGCGACCTTACACATGAAAACAGCACGTGAATAGAACGTTGACACCTTCTCCGCTCTCTCTACACATGTTGTGCATCATGCGAGTTCTCCGCCAGTGATTGATGTTACGCCATACTAATTTTGTTTCAATGAGTTACATTATCAGTCTTTTTACTTTTTTGGGTTGTTCCATTAAAGTTAATATACAGCACAAATGGAAACAAAAATGGTAAATATGGACCTTTTTGTAATTGTGGTCTATAACGAAAGTCCGTTATAGCGACAATTTTTTTGTTCCTATATTAAGTATCGTTGTAATGGACTTTCACGGTATTTATTAATCACATAATTGCTAACGGAAAACTTGTAGCCCCTTTCCTTTGCATCGATTCACATGCAGTATTACACGAGTAGTATCTTACATTCTATTTTTAATAGATAGTTACAGGCGTATAGGTTGATAGGAAAAGAACTGCAGAAGTAACTAACAAGCGTAGTGTGAGGATTGGAAAACAACCCCATGTGTGTTTGGTGTGTTAGTCAAGTGTACAGCTAACCACTTACATGTATATTTAGCTGGCCTTCGGGTGTAGCAGAAGTGTGCTTACGTAGTAGCCTTAGCAGTGTTTCTCGTTATGCTAGAGTTGTTTGGCTTAGCGCCGTCCAAATTATTGCTTAGATTTTGTGAAGTTTTAATGGCAATTTTGTAACTTGCTAGTTATCGTGTGATTTTACTGCGGGTCCTCTTTTCGTTGCCCTTGTGGATTGTGCTGATATGCCGACGCGACCCCGCTATTCACTTACTCGTTTTTAAGTTTTAGTTTTGTGTGCATTTATGAATTTTACGGCAGTGCGCTTGGTAAGGATTAGTAAAAATATGATTACTAGCCGCCGTACTGCCGATGCAATATTTAGGAGAGCTTTCAATTCGTTCGTTATGTTAGGCTTTAGTTACTACGTGCTTTGAATAGGATGTTACACGATAGCGACGTCGTTTAAAGACTGAAAACAAGTACGCGATGAATAGATTTCATGTTGTTTCATAGAAAACACATTAGCTGGGTTCACGCGCAAACCACAATTTGTGGTTGATTCATTCAGCATTACAAATATATACAACCATGTTACAGTCGTCAACACATTTTGTACAGATTGTGGAGTTATTATAAATGAAAGTTGGTCTCAAGTATTTAATGTTGTCATTGATTTTTATTGAGGTTGAAAAGAGAGTGTGATAGTGCATTAATGAAATTTTCTTTTATTGATCACGTTAATACTATGGTTTTTAATTCTGGTTGAATACAAACCTTAAACATTATCGTTATAATGAGCTCAAGGTTGTTGATAATTCACTTTGTTTGTGTATTAT
The DNA here is from genome assembly GCA_029891345.1 of Dryococelus australis. Classification (NCBI taxonomy): domain Eukaryota; kingdom Metazoa; phylum Arthropoda; class Insecta; order Phasmatodea; family Phasmatidae; genus Dryococelus; species Dryococelus australis. The sequence goes on from CM056999.1 coordinate 62,343,756, forward strand.
TTCATTGTCATTTAAATGAATTGTTTGGCCACTTTGTTGTATTTATTCTGTGGCATATAACTATTGGTGTACAATCTAACCAAGGTTATGAGTGAAGGCGTATTGCATTTAAATTATTGTTAGAATCTGCATCCTTATGTGTGCTCGTACACACACACGCACATATATATATATATATATATATATATATATATACATATTTATTTATTTATTGTATTGCAAAGGGCTTTTTAACGCCCCCCGGTTTTATGCTTGAAACTTGAAAGCTTAGCAGGGGAAGGATTACAAACTAACTTAAAACATAACATAAATTAACACCTATGCCTTACCCGGGATTCGAACCCAGAGCCTCCCGCACCTCAGATCGGTGGTATATTTTGATATTCAAGGTTGCAGGTACCTCTAGTGTGGATTTTATTAAAAGGGCTGTGAATATTCTTATGCAATGAGTAACATACAAGATCAATTGTAATATTTTGCTTCGTGATACAAATATCAGTAACAGGCAGGAAGAATGGTAACAGGTATTTCCAAAAGCTATGAAAGGCTACACCAAACGACACACACACACACACACACACACACACACACACACACACATATATATATATACACTAGACCCAGCATAACATCAGAACCTTGTGGTCAACATCTCTGACAGCTGATTGTGGGATGCTGTGCCGTGTTTTGAATGTAATTGTATAGGAATACGTTGTAATTCTTTAAAATAATGTTTGTCCAGAAATGTTCTTTGGGCATCTCTCAGGTAAGATTATTTACCAATTTTAATGCAGATATTTTTATTTTTATTCAATAAAACGATCGTTGATGTTAGGCTGACGTGTCGGTAAAACATTAATTTGCTTGCATTTATGTCTTAAATATATTTTAAGGTTAACCATACCCCATTACAAAAATACTTCTTTCTTTTTAGTTTTTTGGCGGATGAAGAACTGAGAAAGAAGTGAACTGTAGCTCTCAGGTGTGAAGATTTCACACAATCCAGGCTTGCTTGAACAACTTTACCCAGGATTGTTTCGAAAAATGTATTTTCGGTGACGGAAGAAAATGTTGTTTAAAATATAGTGCCTTCAGCGATTCGATTTTTCTCACATTTACAGTTTAAAAATGTTAAAAGGAACGCACCAGCCGAGTGAGTTTTGCAAACTACGTCTCGTCGCTAAGCCATTGTCAGCCCAGCCATCAATCTCCAGGTAAGTACAGTGCAGAGTCAGTATTATTAGGGTCAATGTGTACTTTGAGGATTGAGTTTTGCATAGAAAAGGGAAGGTAGCGGTTTTGTAGGTACATTATCAAGCTGTTAAACTCAGTCCTAGGTATTTTTTACTGTTAAAAATATTTTTGGTAAAATTGTTTTGCTGAGGACAAAATATTCTAGGTTTGAAACATTGTATAATGTATGTAGCCCCATAGACTATGGATATTTTGTAATAGTTATGACCGACAGGAAGTCATACCGGGGGAGAGGGCTATTGTTATAACAGTGTGCAAACAAAAGGTTTAACATTAATAATGATTTATAACTACCTTTAGGCAGTGCATAACTGAACCCGACAGGATTTATTACAAATTCTGGTTACTATTTTAAGACAGCTCTTAGTATGCACTGTTCCAGTACTCACACCGTGCATAGTATTGAGCCAAATCCCGAACGCAAACAGTGCAAAAATAATATGTTTTACGATTCTTTTCTCAGCTTCGAATACAGTGATCCAGTTATTATCAAAAGTGTTTATCACGATCACAACTACTATGCAACATCAAATCCTCTAAGATGTAGTGGGTTATATCTACTTTGTTAGAAAAAAATTCAATTGAAAAGTGAAAATTATCGCGATGCCCGTTGCAGTGCATTTGTTGCAGATAAAACAGATCTGAAGCGTCTGGACTGGAAAAATGTAGGTGGCTCGGTTAGTCGTGTAGAAGTTGTGTCGTTTAGCAGAAAAATGATTTAGAGTTGAGCTTTCAATTTTTTTTTTTAATTTGTGTACATAGTAGTCATGTTATGTAAAATAATGAGATCTGTAAGTCATTATTATTTCCTGAGCTAAATGGATTCTCTCGTACCAGCAGTGCTTGCATAACCATAAAGAACCATTATCAAATTTGTTCTTTCAAAATATCAGAAAATTAGACTTAGTCAAACTTTTCTTGCATGAGGCAGAGGAGTACTGTAGCATGACAGTAGAACTTTAGCAGTAAAGTTGTCCAACTTCCAGGAAGTAAATGTGAATGGACTATAGGAATGTATCAGAAAGTTAATGTGTCCATAATTTGTTGACATTGTTAATTTTTGCATGAGCAAACTCATTCTTACATCTTAAGGCTCTATAATTTTTGTTTGTGCTGAATTGATCATCATATTGTTGTTTGAAATATTAATTTGTTTAATTATGAATTTGTGTGATTAAATATGACTAATACTTGAAGTATTTTATTTTAATTAATGTAAACCTATACTATTTTGCTTTGGATTTGTACACGTACTTCTTTAGTGCTTTGGCATTTGCAGAGTGCATTATTGCTAAAAAAATTTAATACTTTTTTATTCCACTTCAGGTTCCACGTCATCCTGACAAGACATGGTGAGGGTCACTAGTAGCTTTCAGTTAGTATGGAACAAGGGCAGTGCAGTGCCTGGGAGCATGGATTGTATCAACAGGTCTCAAAATTGCTCAATAGTTAAATATTTTTTAGAGCATTCAAGTGCAAAACATGACATTGTCGTTGGAGCCTGCGTCACTTATGGAAGTGTTGCCTATCTACACATTGTGAACTTTACAGTGGGCATGTTTGTGACCCCATTAGTAGACAGTTCACAATTTTTGCTGACCCAGTACAGTGAAATATAATTTTTATCGTGATCTGAACTTTGATATTTATCGACCCATATTTGTCACAGTAGGGGAAGCTCGTAAGCAGTTTCTTGCAAAAACTTTTAAAATCAACATCTGATCCCAGTCAAGCAGTAAATCGCAAATGTATTTTGTGACATTGCACCTGCAGTGACTGTAATACGGTTCTACCACATTGCTTCGCTAACAACAGTAAGGTAAACCATATAATCTTTGTCATGTTATGTGATAATGTACCAATTAAAAAAAAATAGTAATGTGTACATAATATGGTTTTCATTCAGTAGTAGTGTGCCTTGTATAGACTAAATTTGATAAAGTTTGAGTTGTAGTGTAATAGTTTCCCCTTTTCTACTCACAAAAGGTGAAATTTTTGTGCATATATGGTGTATATAGAATCCATTCTTCAGACAACCAATTATACTGTACATCTTACTATTTATAAGTCACTCAGTATGGAAGGTTGTACAGTGCAAATGCACACCTGCCATTTAAGATGCAGAATTACAAAAATCACTCCAGAAATGCATTTCATAATATTTAGGTACTGCCTTGTATGTACATTTCTTTTTTCTTTCTTTGCATATTTCAGTAATCAATGGTGCTCTATAATAATCAGCATTTGAGTATCTCTTTAATGATATATTTTGTAACGCTTATGTAAAATGCTATGTATGTGAGCAAAGGGTTTTAATTACGTTTATTTAATAAGTCCTTTATACTAGTGTTTACATATAGTGATAACTATAATCATACAGCCTAGCATATCTCACTAGCATTGCATTTCTCTTGCATAAGGTGAGCACCTTGCCTGGGGAAGCGTAATTCTCGCGTAATAATGTTTCACAGCCTTCGCGCCATTTTTCGCAGTGTAACCCTTGTCGGTAAGTTAAGCCCGACTACAGTGTACTTGGCTTCCTGGGGGAGCAGTGTACTTTTAAGACAAATAAAATCACGTTGAAAGGCAATTCACATATTTTAATTCCGTCTGACCTTCTGGCTTTAAGGGCGCGGGCCCTCATCATTCCCGCCATAACCTCAAATGTCTTTATCCAAGTGTCCACGTGTTTCTTTCAGTGTCTCAATGTTCTTGCACAGTAATTACAGTACTTTGGGCATCTGTGCCAGCTCGAAATAGGCCACTGCGTCTCAAGCAAGTAAGTGATAGAATGGAAAAATTCATACAGAAGAGTAAATTCCACTCAGAGGATTAGGCTTTGGTGATTCGGCCCAACGATCCAGAGATCTACAGAGTCTTCTCGGCATCGCAGTGACGATGCCTGCCATCTACTGGGTAATATCACAAATTCCCACAAGGCTTCCCTAGCCTGAAATGTTACCGCTCCAAAAATCTCCTCTCGCCCGCAATCACCCCGTCACGCGCCATAACAGTGGTTTTATTAAAATAACTGTAACAAAGTAAAGATTTAACTTTGTGGCAGTTGAAATGGTTTTTAATACATTTATGAAGGTTAGCATAAAAATCGGCGAGTCTATAAAAATACGTCACGTTTCTTGCTACCACCACTTCTGCAGGTGCAAAATTAGTTGATATATGCTTGCTGTAGCTTGTTAAAGTCACACAGTGTTAATTATCTAGACTAAGAGGTCACATAGACAAAATATTTCTTCCAAATTTGTTGTCTTTTTCTTCTACTAGGCCTTATGAGTTGTAAATATGTGGTAGCATTGAATGTTGTGTGGTTAGTGCATAAATAATTTTTAATGCTCCCCAGTGACATAACTTATTGTTTATATCAAATGCACTGAAGTGGGTCGAGTGTGTGTTCTTTTGATGTATGCATGCTTACCACAATTAAAGTAAGTGTTTCTGAAATACGTTGTGTGATTTGCGAATAAACAAATTAAGCGACGATATGGTTGCTGCCCATCCTAGTTTCCACAAGCCACAATGTTGTTACCCTTGACACTGCGGTAACGGCTAATCAGAATCAGAATGGAAAATTTCATGTCAGGTAACTTCTGATCGAAAGAAGTGAGGTACGCGGTGAGAAGAATTTTGTTGCATTCACTGTCTTCATTTCCCTAATTTTACTGTGTGAATAATTGGTATTAACAAATGAAAAATGAATGCTTGGGTGCCTTGGGGGATTTGAGTCAGCTATAAAGAGAGCATTACCTAGATACTTAACAATTTGAATGTAGCTGGGTACGTAGAGACTGTTTCACGGTTATTTGACCATTTTGATATCAACATTTGAAAAATACATACATTTTAACATGCACCCTGACTGGCAAGTGCCCAGTCAGGTTGGTTATGACGGATGAAATGTAGTTCCATGACTTAAGGTTAGATTAAAAGGGTTAGAAAACATTTGTGATAACTTAAATTATTTATTTCGCTTTCTGTTTATATAGCTCGTAGAAGTGTCTAAATAATCAGATTAGTAGAATATTTAATTTAATAATAATTTCATTTGTTCACTTGACTGATGCATGGATACAGCGATCAAACCCATGTCAATGTTAATTTTACATATGGTTGAAGAAGACAGAATGTGCATATAAGTAGATCTTAAGAAGACTTTCAAAAGTGCTCACTTTAAAGTGAACAGCCTTAAGCGGAATTCATATTTCATCTTCAGTTTCTCGATGAAAAAATGACATGCCCCATTTCTTCCTGGCGACAAATAAGTTTATTCACCATCAACATTAGTGGGTACAGTAATCACTGTTGCTTACAAGTGTTATTTTCTATGACTTCCTGCCCTACTCTTGCCCCACAATTTAGCCGTACAACTGTAATTTCATGAAAACATCCACGCCATTCTGCATCCTGAATACAATCATTTGGCGATGGCCTAGGGCTGCCCGCTTCATACTTTCCCCTCCAAACTGCCGCATACGTTTCGGCGTACAATTTGCGTAAAATATGAAGCCCTCTGTGCTCGTGTTCTGGGAAGTAGAATGACTGAGATTGTTGACAGTTGTGTGAACATTTTAAATTTACCTATAAAAAGTGTTTTATTCATTTCGCATATTTTTTGTTCATTTTTTTAAAAAGTAATTTACAATACATAGTCATCATAAACCTCCCCTCTAATACGGTTAACTTTTAATGCTCATAATTTACATTGCAGTGAGGAAGTTTACTTGATTGTGTATTTAATATCCACCCAGTTGAAATACAAAAGAATTGAGCAAAGTAAGAGGCTAAACTTCTAACCTTTCTTGCAAAAATATTTATTAAAAAAAACTCATTCTCTCAAGGTTTTCGGCAAGTCACCCAGCTGAAATATAACTTACCTAATTTGCATGTAAAGATTACCTGTTTAATGTTATTACTGTGTACAATTTATTGTACTTCATGTAGATTTTTACTGATTTGTACACTATGTACTGGAAATGTTCCCCACTTAGGATATTTTAGCTCAAAGGGCATGATGGAAATATAATTTGCCTCTTATTTTCGTAGTCGTTGTCAATTACCCTAAGGCGTTGTATTGAATTTGAAAACCGCAAAAAAATATTAGCTGCATATTGTCGGACGGAGTAATGATAATGTGTAGTTTCATTCGGCAATAGCACTTGAAAACAATTTACCAAATGGCCGACGAGAGAGAAAATGCGCGTTTTCAACCGAGTAACTACCGTATTTACGCAATTTTGTTGTATTTCAGCCACTAAAACAACCTTCGCAATGTTTACAAAACCGACCTCGTTTTACTAAGAGTAAGTGAAACTCCAAAAGCGCAAATTCCACAGTCTTTCACATGCGGCCGTTACGGTAAACAGCCCACACTCAGATGTTTTGATGTTGGCCTCACTCCGGAGAGTAGCGAGCATAGCCGAAGCTGGGTCTACCGTATATATGTCGCTGTTGTTACTCGACACTCATACGGTATAATTTCGTCGTACCTGTTCTTATCGTCTAATATTGGTATCCAATATTGTTTGCTTTGCAGGGAATCCCACACACCTCTCTGATGTGATAAACACTGAGTCGTGTTTTCATATATATATATATATATATATATATATAATATATATATATATATATATATATAACATGGGATTCCCATTATGTGGGATTCCCAACAAACTAATATATATGTATATATATATATATATATATTATGATTATTGTAGTGGATATCCATATAAAAAATATATATGTTATATATATACATATATTTTTTTTATACTGACGACTATTTTCGAAGGTAGTTGGAAGAATTAAACTACCAGGAGGGTATGCGGTACATAGTGGTAGCGAAAATTATCAGCCTAGTACATAGCTAATAATAGGTATTCGAGAACAAGGTGAGATAGTGGAACAACACAGCGTAGCATACTGCTTACCCATAACAGGTATTCTCAATAAGAGGTATCAGTAAAGGTATCGACTGGGAACAGGAACAGGTACGGGGTGCTCCTGAGAAAGACTGGTTTAGCTCATCTTTGTCTACAGAATACCACGTTCATTCTTGATTAATGTATTTTCGTAATGTACCTACTGAACCAATCACAGGCGGCGCGCAACTTTAAGGTGTGCATAACCTGAGGCCAAGATGTCGTCGTGAACAATACTTGAAAGGAAAATCTCGGTATAGTCCATTCGCGGTTACTCCCAACTTATCTGAAGCCCTGCTAAAGTAATACTTTCATACTATTCCTTCGCCTCGTGCAAACAAAGCATGACCAAGTCTAGAAAATTACTCCAAAGGGACAACGTAGAGCATTCGTGCGCACTCACGTCAACAATATCTGCGTAAGAACTATTTCTTACTGGGCGTTATCAACACATTTTCTTCACGTTAACTATAACTTAAATGTTACAAGCCGTGTATAAAACATAGGCAAAATTTCAATTTAACAAAAAATAAGACACTTTAATGTTAACACAAGTATAAAACGCTTTTGACATATGGCATACTTAGGAAACAACCAAACGCGCCATACATGCGGTAGGTTTTATTCAAAAAGTGTGAAGATCATCGCGAATAGACTACACCCTTCGATTTGATTTCTTACAAGCATATAAACATTCACGTGACACTTTTGAGCCAATATAGCGTACCTGTGCTAAACTAAAGTCCATACAAGACAATACCAAGATCCTCTTGCCCCCTCCCTGCAAGGGCCAGGAAATGTATTATAGGCGGGTAAAGTGTATGTCAGACGACGGGGAAGGCTCGGGCGCATGTGGGTGGCGAGGCTAACATGTGTGCAGCACCACGTGGGAGAGGTCTCCAAGAGGGCGGCGCGCACGTGTTCATGCGCAGGGCGTGGCCAAACCTCCGCCCCCCCCAGGACACCTGGTTTCTCACCACTACCCGGCCCCCGCCATTCCGCTCAACACACACAAGTCCCGGAGCAGATCTACATAGACTTTATGTTCGGACGAAAAAGAGGGGGGGGGGGGGGCAAAGTTATTTCCCTTTTACGCTGGTGCAGGGTCAGATATTTTTGGGTCATACCACGAGAGGGAGGGAAGCATTATCTCATATTAATTTTAAGAAATCATATTCAAATTAATCAAATAGTCAGTATTTTACACATTACTTATGTTATTTTATTTAAATTTTAACAGTTTTATGTCAGTGAGAATATTTATTATTGGGCCGCGGGTGGGGGAGTCATATCACCTGCGTGTCCTCCCTCCCCCTTCTTGATTCCACCAGCATCCGATCAATCCGTCTTTCATAGCTTTTCGTAGCCTTTTTAATAAAGACAACCTTACCTCTCCTCTGTTAGTATTACAATTATATTTTCTACGGCACAGATTGCATGCACTATTGTAGTTCTTTCATATCGAGTTTTCTTTTAAAGTGCCCCCCCCCCCCCCTACGTTCTATTCTTAGCTTAGATTAACTAAAGTCTTTTCGCGGTTTCTTGACACTTTGTTAATTAAGCCTTTCAAAAATCACTCCATATGCTTGGTTCTTTCCTAAATATGTTATATACCACGCGCGTTTTATACTTTTGGTAACTTATTATTTGGCCATTATTATTAAATTGAATTTTTAATATTAATTTATCCATAAATTATAACATTTTATATTTGTAATTAATATCAATAGTAACTCGGAGAAAATAGACGTTGTGGCAATACCTAGTAAGAAAGTTCTAGTAAAAATATTATTACTCTGAGTGCGCACGAAAAGTGATGCGCTGTTCTTTTGAGGTAATTTTCTAGACTTGGTTGGGATTTGTTTGCACAAGGTGGAGTAATATAATGGAAGCACAACTTTAGCACGGCTTCAGGAACGTTTTAATTAATCCTTTAATGGACTATATTTGTTACGGGAGGTAGTCATGGCCTAAATTGCGGCCGTGCTTGCTGAAACCGCGAAGCGCACTCCCCGTATTTACATTTTACCATGCGGGGCTGGACGTATAGTGCTCAGCCCTTAAGGCGCACTTGGGTCGAACCCCTGCCTCGGACCTCCATCTCTGCTTTCAGTTTTAGGGCAGGTTAGGAAAAAGAAGATTGCTCACCATACACCGCCCGAAGTGGCACAGTGGCGGCACACCCGAGTTTAGTCCCCAGCCAGGTCATCCCCATAGACTAAAGATGAGGTAGACCACTTATTCATCTTCTGCACATGCACCCAATCCCACACAACTGTCAAAGTCACATGGTCAACACTGATGAACGTGTTTGTTTACATCTTCATTTTTAAATGACAAGCACTATTATGTTAATAAAATACTTTTTCCAGTTTGGATGTAAACAAAAAGCATTACAAATCGGTTAGAGGAAGTATAAAAATCTATGAAAAGCACTTGTTTACTGAACAGTGTTTTAACCTCAACCCAATCCACGCCATTTTCGCTAGACGTGTAGACAGAAAAGCAGTTCAATGTTGGGACACGAAGATTGGTTGTGAGCAGTCAGCGAGATCGGTCTACCTCATCTTTAGTCTACGGTTATCCCTAGCGATTTTCCAGTATCACCCTTAACTTACGCCGGGATGGTCCTCAAATACAGGCCATGGTCGATTCCGTCCCCGCTTGTGACTATCTGAGATTTTAGTCCCGTTTAATTTCTTTTTTATTTTAGAAACACCTATTCGTTTGTATTTAGCTAATTCATTTCGTGGCGGATGGACTTGTAGCTTTTACTTTCTGGTCGTGCGCTTGTGATTGGAGCACGTTTCTTTGAACAAGTCGTGTTTAATTGTTTGCCAGTAACAAACAGAAAGCAATGGTGTTACCCAAGTCTTCTCACTATGGCAGCAGTCAATAAACACACCAAAGTGGCTCGACTGTATGGAAGACTGTGATATTAATACACTTATATCTAGGCCGTGATCGGACTTTATTCGTTTGTTTTAGAGATGACGATGCTGCTATCTCATGGAAAGCGGGCGAAACCTGAGTTTCTGAAAAAACGCAGTGAATTACAATTTCTGACTTCAGCTGTATAAAGCAGTATGGAGTGGTTAAAAATACGCCTCAAGCATCCGTGCATTTATCTTTCATATTAATTATGTTAAAGAGTACATTTAAAAAGGCACGAGTTTTTTTTAACACTACCGTCTTAAGTCGTACGAAAATGACACGGCGTTATTTAGGGCCACAGTTTTACACTTTCTTCAGGTCTATCTAGAACGCAGAAATTTGGCAATCGTCTCTTCTGCAATGGAAACGTGTATAAATGTTAAAAACAAAAACAGTAATTTTGCTATTGGATGAATACCGTACATATATTCTCAGTAGTCTAATTTCGCGACGACCTCCACAACCAGTCGAGCAGGAGTACTGTGCGGGTTGCAAATTTTTGAACTGTAGGAGTATTATATATACTGAATTCGTACACACACAGTACTAGGAACGTTACTTGGTACCAAGTACAGACCTTAACTTGGTACCACCTACGTGCAATGGCGAAGACAGGGGGGTTAGTAACGGCACATATTCCCACCCCCGCGAAATGAAAATAAAATGTTAAAAAATTAAATTATATTTGAAAAAATACTCCAACTTTATTTTTTTAAGTAAACGAAATGTGTGATCCCCTTGAACATAAGGACGTTTATAGCAGTTTGTGTTTCCATATTTGTATATTAGTCCATTGATAGTAAATATGTTTTGAACTAAACATAAATAAACCAATATCTGTAATTTTTGCACATATGAGAAGTTTGTAATCCTCGTTGAACACGAAGGAGGCTCATAGCATTTCGTAGTTCCTATTGGTTGTAAATATCTTATATTGTTTATTCGTGGGAATACTATGTCTGGTGTTCCAGTTATAATTAGTAATAATAAATTACCAAACCCTCCAATCATAATAGGTATAACTATGAAGAAAATTGTTACAAAAGCATGAGCTGTTACAATTGTATTGTAAATTTGATCATTCCCAATAATTGGTCCTGGGCTTCCTAACTAATTCTATTCGAATTAATATACTTATAGATAGTCAAATTATCCGCGATTAAATTCCTAGCAAGAAATATAGAGTTACAATATCTTTGTGATTGATTGAAAAGAGTCATCGTTTCATTAGTAAGGTGGCTGAATTTAATAGGCAATAAATTATATATTTGTTTAAAGGTGTATACCTCTTTACTATTATGCTTTAATAATCATATAATGATTTTAAATTGCAAATTTAAAGGTGTATATTTATAATAAGGCTTATTTTTTTAAGTATGAGGAATGTGTGATCCTCTTGAGCATGATGACCGAAATGAATGACGTCTCCTTACTAATTGCCTCTAAGAAACGTTACTAGAAGTTACTTTAAGCTTATTTTCCCCTAATGGGACGATGGCTAAAACGAGCATTTTCACAAACATTTTTTTTTGTATGTAACGTCCGGGAACATACCTTTTCAGGTTGTACAGAGACTCACAGTACATATTAATAAGTGCTCTAAAATGAGCACTTTTGAAAGCCCTGCTTGAGACCTACTTGCATGTACGTTGTGAATTATTCCGCCTTATGTAAGTTAAAAATTGTCATGGGCCTCACAACTTTATTAATGCGTCGGCCAAGTGAAACTGGGAAATTACTAGAATAGTAAATATTTTACAGATTTGATAATTTTTACTCCTCGATTCATTAAAAAAAAAAGAACGGAAAACGAAATAAATAATTTAAGTTATTAGAAATGATTACCTGAGACTTCTATTCGACGATAAGATATGGAACTGCTTCCCATCCATTACCAACTCTACTTGGTGCATATCAATCAGTGTGCCTGTTAAAATATATGCAGGTAGGAGCAGTGACTTTTTTGTAAGGTTGATTTCAAAAGTGATCACTTTATCGTGAACAGCATTTATTGACTGTAACGATATGAAATCAGAGTCCGCGTCAAGGCTCCTCCTTGCCCTGAGTTTTTTGCGCGTTTGAGACCGAGAAGCGCGGGAGCAATAAGATCGACACTGCCTCGCACATCAAGAGCCACATCGCCGCTAAGAGCAAGGGTATCAACTGACTCTCGTCGCACTGCATGTTACGTATGGGGCTTTCAGCGGCGACCCTATTGTTTTATTGGTGGAAGGTTCAATGCAAGGCCCTTGAGTAGTTTTTTTTATGGATTTGATGTGTATATCTTGAGACACAACGCTTTTAAAAAGCCGTTTTTTTTTTTTTTGCAATTTTGGAGCATTTAAAAACGGCGATTCTAATGTACGTGACATCTTGAAAGTACTCTACAGCCCTTGTCTGTTGTGTGTGTTCTTTTTGTTAACCAGCGCATTGGGCGCACGTTTGAATGTTTTGTTGAGAACCGAGTGATTCAAACACACTGCAGTGCAGTGCAAGTCAAGTGCCAGCTAGACGGGGGCCTTAAGCTGAACTCGCAACAGTCTATCGCACTCGTGAGTCGTCCGTCTGTCCGACGATCACGCGATCTTCAGCCAATCGCAAGGCTGTTCTTTTTCTGTCAGTCAAATGTTTACCAAACTTTAACTTTATAGACGGACAGGTGGATGAGTCACCGCCTTCTGACGACATTCCTTAGACGTGAAAATGCACTCTGAAATAAAATACAATGCGGTGGATTGGTGTTATTTATCTTTGGCGGTAGAGTCAAGGATTGAAAAATATTTAAAAGGGTTCAAAATAAATGTTTATTGCGTTCAATTGTCTGAGTATGTGTACGATATTTATACGAAATAATATCACAAACGTCTCGAAAAAAATAAATAACATGGGTTGCACTTTTAAGCTGTGTTTACCGACTGTGAAAACCAAATAGTTTTTATCTTCTCCCAATTATGATAAAAAGTTAACTTTCGTAGTATTGGTAGCGCAAGATCTGTAAAGTAAAGTATTATTTATCCCTTGCTTTCAATTCAGTAACAGATCGAATACGTTGCCTGCAGTTTTTTAAATATTTTCTCAATGTTTATTTACACCGCTTTTCGAGAAAAATTCTTTCCCCAGCGTATTCCTTCCCGGAAAGTTTAGCCCCAACTGAGAAATATCACGATTTTCAGTCGGTATACTGAAAATTTACTGTACATAAGGATCGGTAGACGACGGATTGTTGTGAGTGAGTGATGATTTGAGCGGCTCTTAACATCAAGGACTGAGGAATAAGTGAGGTGAGTATGAAGTATGGATGGAGTATGAGTATGGAGCAGTGCCGGAATTAAGGGGGGGGGGGGGAATCGAGATATCCACGAGAAAACTCGCGGACCAGCGGCATCGTCCGGCATGATTCCCACATGCGATAATCCGGAAGCGACCCCGCCGGGAATAAAAGCCGCTTCGCTTAGGTGGGAGGCGAATAGTCTAACCACAGCACTACAACGGCTCTAACGGATTGTTGTGAACCGTTCTCAACTGACGGAAGAAAACGCCAGACGGATGACGGCCCGACGGATATGGATGACTGACGAATGCGGCGGACTATTGTGAATTCAGCTTTAAGTAGCCCGTGGAAATACTGCACGCCAGTTCAGTGCCTTGCGCGTAAGGGCGATGAGCTATTTGATGCGTGTGACTGAGTCGTCCCAAGAGCTGTCACGCTTTCAACACTCAAGCACACAGAATACATGCAGACAGGCGGTGCCCTTAATAAAAAGGATTTACAAGCGCCTGACAAACGTGCAAAGAAAAAATTTTTGACGTGAATACGACTTTACATTTACAACCATAGTGGGAGGCAATCCAGAAAATCCGATGGTAACAAAATCGGGGGATACAGTTTGGTATTGCATCTCTGAATCTATCGCCTACATTCAAAATTCAATTACACCACTCGATTGCCAAAGAATATGTTACGTTGAGTGAGAACTGCAAAGTATCGTGCGCGGCGCGGTGAAGGGGGGGGGGGGGGCACCGCAATTTTGAGTTCGTTTCGCCGCGTCAAATAACTTCCGCGTAGAATAACTTAAGACTTGGAGAAGCTACGACGCTCGTGTAAAGTTTCAATCGACAACTCTCGTCGAGATTAATCGATTGCGTGTATAAAAACATTTGCGTGGCGTGGTTATGGTGAAATTGCATGCGTTTAAAGTAAGAAATTAAGAAAATTTAACACAATGTGGGCCTATACTGGTCAAAGAGCCAACGCGAAATACAGAAATCGTATACGGTTGGAAAGAGCATCTCAGAAACAACGCAGTGATACCCATAAAACCATGATCGAGTGAGGCAGTGAGAGGAACGTAAGATAAATATCAAGGCGCCCGAGCTTGTCAATGTAGACGTATTCACGCAAAACAAACGGCCGTGTCCCCAATATGCCCGTGATGCGAGTTTAAATGCAAACTTTTTTTTTCTCGCAACTTTCCATTCGTAAATTTACGCTTCGTTGACGCACGTCCCACTGTTTTCTAAATAAATAAAATACACCTAACACCCAACTGTTCGAACAAAAAATGCTTACTCTGAGAAAAATACGGGATTTTTTTTTCATAAAATGTGTTTGTATGTATGTTTGCACTTCTTTATGATTTTATCTACCAATATGGTCGGACTCTTAAAACAGTCTCATACGGAAAATTCGACTTCATCAGGACGTTATGTTCTTTTTCCGAAAAGACGTGCGCATAATGTTCGCTGGCCACAGTAGTTCTAGACGAAGTGCCATTATGGCATCTCTGTCAACTGTTATGGTGCATTGTTGACACGCAGTATTTATGGACACTTCCTTTTATCCAAATTTGTTAAGAATGTGACTCGTGACACCAAGATATGCGTTTCTAGTAATCACTTGCCCAGTTATGGGAGATCCCAAACCCAGACGAAAGCCATAGCTCTGGATCTAGCGATTAGAATGGTACTTGGGTTGGATGTCTTGTCTTCCCCTAAAGCCTATACCATGCAGGGAACTTTGTATAGTTCCCACGGCAACGTTCATAGGTGACCCATATTTACTCCTAAAGGCTGTTCACGAAAAAGAGAGCACTTTTGAAATCAATAGAAGAATGTCACTGCTCCTACCTACCTGCATATATTTTAACGGGCGCAATGAGTGACATGCTCCCGTAAAGTTAGTAACGATGGAGGAGAAAGTAGTTCCGTTATATCAACGTCGAACAAAAAGTGTTAGCTAATCGTTTGTGATAACTTAAATTATTTATCTCGCTTTCTGTATATTTTAATGCATCGAAGTGTAAAAATTAGCAGATTTGCACTATATATATGATAGTATCACCGTTTCACTTGACTGACGCATGAATAAAGTGATTTGACCCATGGCAATGTTAACTTTACATGAAGCGGAAGAACACGCTACGTGCATACGAGTAAGATCTTAAGCAGGGCTCTCAAAAGTGCTCATTTTACCGTGGACAGCTTTTGACTTTTGCTGCAGTTTCGAGCACTCGAAAAAGAGTCTCGCAGCCAACTCCGGTAATGTTCATCCATAGTCTTTCGACGGCCACAATGCCATCGTGAGTCGATCTATTTACTTTGATTATTGTAGTCAAGATATACCCTCGAAATTGCCGTACACGAATATTTTAACAACTTCCCCGTTATTACTTCATTGCTACGACCCACCTCAAGAGCTTTTCGTTTTCATAACATCGCAATGAAAGTGACTTTAATTGCGACAATCTGACGGCATTACGGTGCAATCAGCTAGCTACCACGTACATAATGTGCCCAAAAGTGACTGACAAACCTATTGCTATTGGATCCAAGTCGCCAGCTGTGTAAAGGTTATTCACAGTAAGCAGAGCACTTTTGAAAGCCCAGAGTAAAATATATTTGTGTGCAGAGCGTGTATTCGTCCACCCTATTTAATATAAATATTGTCATGGGCCTAATCACTTTATTTGTGAGTCAATGAAGTGAAACTGAGAAAAGTTAATGCTTTACAAATTTGATCATTCTTATTCTTAAAATGCATTAAAAACAGAAAAGAAAACAAAGATACGTTCCAATACCTAACGCTTTCAATTCAACGTTAATAAATGTAACTACTTTCTCTTTGCCGTTACCAACTTTACTGGGCACATGCCAGGAAATATGCCCTTAAAATATATGCCGTTAGAGGCAGTGACATTTTTCAAAGGTTGATTTAAAAAGTGCTCACTTTATCGTGAACAGACTTAAGTAGAATATCGGACTTTTTTACCTTGCTGTTATATACAGAGTTAACTTTTAGGGGCATGTTCTCCGCAAAATTTTGATACACAGTTGGAGAAATTTGTCTTCATTCTTATTCTAGTTTTCGGCTCTCAAGACCTAGCTCTCAAGAGCTACACAAATCTCTTCACTCACTGACTCACTCACTTATTGCAACTTGGCGAATAGTTGACATAAGTTTGTTGGTCGAGTGGGTTTGGCACTCCAGCGACACTCCAGCTCATCGCAATCACGTTATCGTGTGTTAAGGTCGCGGCTTTCAGCGGGCCAATTAAGCAGTCCCACCTGAATGTCTTTAAACCACAATGCAACTGACATTTTTATGGACAGGAAACTCAATATACTCTGATACAGGAAACGCCTTATTTTGTTTCCACACAGCGGGAAGTATGTCGTCCAGAATATCATGTTAGATTCCAGAGTTCGTCTATCCTTTAATTAAAACTAAGTGCTGAAGCCCAAACCAATGACAAAAATGGCTCCAGACCACTGTACTACCACTAAAAACGTTACTGTTAACGCAGCTCACTTAAATACCGTTCGTCAGATACTCGGCAAGTTTACTTACAGTCATCCAGATGCTAGAACACTTTAGTGCGACTAATTTACTCCATTAAGTTTCGTTTTACCACAGTTTTACAGTTCAATGAACTGCGAAACTGCTACTTGAAACGACGCAGGGCCTTGGTGCATATGATCAGTGGCTTCCTGGCAGAAGAACGACTTCTGTACCCGAGTTGCGACTGAAGTCCTCTGCAATCGCTGAAGTGACTGACGATTAACTCGCACGATACGGAGCTCGCCGGTCCCGTGTATTCAGTTTCGTGGGATTACAAGAGCGATTCTCGTGATCAGTGCTTCCTTGATGTACACAAGTGGACCGAGGCACGTTTAACTGCGGAGAGATCTCTATCACAGAATGCCCGAGATTACGGGCCCCTTAGTCATGCGCTTTATATAACGGACGGAACTGTCTGTATTGATTCATTACGACAGCAAGCACGCGTAAGTTGTCCAAGCGATTGTTCTTCGTTTACAAAGGATTCTGCTGACCAATCTCTTTTAAAGCAGTGGGGTGTCCAGTAATTGTTGGGTACATATTGGAGGTCTGTCACTCTTTGCATGTGCCTTGAAGACGTAAAATTTGAGGCGCAGAGAGGCGCCGCTGTGTAATCTTGCAAAGGGTTCACTTGTCCCCGTTCTTTTCCACGCCAGTGTATGGGTTCCTTGGTGTTGTATTGGTTAGACTACTCGCCTGCCACCAAGGCGAACCGGGTTCGATTCCCGGCGGGGTCGCTCCCGGAGTTTCGCATGTGGGAATCGTGCCGGACGATGCCATTGGTCGGCGAGCCTTCTCGGGGATCTTCCCCCCGCCCTTTCATTCCGGCTCCGCTACATACTCACCTCAATCATCCTTATCGGCTCTCAAGACCTCGATATTAAGAGCCTCCCAAATCTCTCCACTCCACCACAACAGAGTATGCTACTGAGGAAAGTTTTCAGGCACGTTTGAAGTGCGTTGCTTTTTCACACGGCGAGTGGTTGGGGGGCGGGGGTAGGCTGCACTCCCTAATGCCCGGTTGCACCAACATATTCCCCGATCCGAGATCGAATTATCCTAGTTCCAAATCAGAGTCCAGTTTGATCTTGGTTCCAAAGTGGAAGTGTTGCACCAGCGAAATTTCATGATTTTGGATCTTTGATTCATCGATCTTGGTTTCAAAGTGAGAAATCGAGATTAAGTATGAGACAAATTTTCCTATTGGTTCGTAATATATGACGTCATGGAAGTAGGGATATTTTTAAATATAGATAGAACTAGATGTACGATGTTTTATCTGTTTTAAGTGAAATATTGTTGTACAAATTTTAGGCCTACTGAATAATACTCATGTGCGTATAATATTGTTTTAATTTCCCAAGAGAACAATCGAACGTATTTCTATATGTTGGCATATTTTCAAACTTAATTTGTCGATGATTGCTACTGATCTCGAACCGAGATTTTGAACCGCCAATTTCAGCGGTTCGAAATGAACATCTCGATCTACAGTCCAGCTCTGAACTCGAATGGTGCAATAGTTTTGTGTGTCGATCTTCGATCCGATTTCGGATCGAGTTTCGAACCACTGTGGTGCAACTGGGCGTAAGAGGCAAGTCGCTGGCGTTGGCCCTGTGGGAGGTGGCAGCACTGCAGGGACGTGGCTTTCGTCACGGTAGCGACTGTCCCGCCCCGCAGCCTGCAGTCGTGGTAGAATGTGAAGGTCGGCCTGGTCCGCTACGGCGTGGGCAGCCGGGCGGCACCACTGTCGTGGGTTTGAGTCCCACGTGCCATCTCGTTAAACCTGTTGGCAGTGCTTCGTTAAGGAAAAGTATGGCATTTCAGCCAGCTGGCCCCATCTCCCAGTGGAAACACACTTACGGCAGCTATTTATTTGAGACGAAACAGGAGGATCCTCGGAGAACAAAATGATTTTATGACTCTGACAAAAACGTTCATCGGTTTTACTTCGTGTATGCACTTTTTTCACCTACAGAGGAATAAATAAGAGGAAATACATCGACGGGGATTTTAGTCAGGCTGGATCATCACAATCAGCCGGTAACAACTATCAAATTTTGAACAGTAATCCAACCCTAGTTGCCGCACCTTAACAAGCGCTCGGCCTAGTTGTTTACCGTTATTTTTCCGACCGCGAACTTTCCTATAATTACATCACCCAACCTTGTCGACCAACATGTCATTCTTATTTATAGTAAATAAATAGAAATATTATTTGCTGAAAAAAATTACAACTCTTCGCCTGTACATGACCAAACACAACGGCTTCAAATAGTCGCAGGGTACGTGCCAATTTCACGTAAACAGCTAAAACCATCTCGCGATCTACCTCAGAGCCAAGGTCCTTCAGTTGTATCCCAGTCCGCAGTGAAAACTATATCATTCACGAGAATTTCTTCTTTCATCGTTCCAATTTGAAGGGCAGCTCATAAAAACTACCAGGCCCTGCCGACTCGAATCATGTTTCGTTTGCTAGCCCAAACTGTCGTGACTTACACATGCGATCGTCTGTGGGTAGTTGGTAGGTAGTTGGTCTTAATGTCTCGTCGACAGCGAGGTCATCAGAGACGGTGCAAGTTGCACAGGGAATAAGAATTACGGAAGGAATCGGCCATGGACTTTGCTAGGGACCCATCCCAGCATTCACCTGGAGCGATTTCGGAAATCCATGGAAAACCGAAATCAGGATGGCCGAACCGAAAATCGAACCCGTGTCCCCCCGAAAGCGAGTACAGTGAGTTACCACTGCGCCACCTCACTCGGTGAGATCGTGTGTGCTCTCGCCTTACTATACCCATAAAATTCCATGTATACAATACAAGAATTCTGTCTTTCCTTCCCCAATATGAAGAACCCACCAGGAAAATCATTCGTCATGGTTTTCCTCCCAAGGCTTCGCGGCTTAATAACTTCTATGGGCTTAGTCCTATAGTTTAATGAGAGGAGAGGGCCGGAGCTGACTTGGAACTTAAGACCTCATATTAACTAACGAGTGACGTGACGCAGTGGTAAACCACTGGATTCGCATCCAGAATGACAAGGGTTAGATTCCCGATACGGTAATCATGGTTTCAGTTTCCCATGGTGTCCCGAAACGATTCCAGGCAAATCCTGGGATGGGCCGATTTCTTCCCCGTCTGAGCAAGTTGCTTCGTCTCTAATGAACTCACTGTAGACGAGACATTAAGTCCAACCTATCTACCAACCTCATTTAACTACTGGTGCACACTCCTCCTATAAACTTTGTTTGTATAGCAGGCCTAAGGCGTAGCACGCGTCTAGAACCTGCTCCGGTACATAACTTCTGCTGTAGTTAGCCTAACAAATTGCACTTATAGAAATACCAGGATACCTAACACTTCTTGGGCTGATAGCACAGACTCGTGACTCCTGGTACATCGTACCTGACGAGGGCTTGCAACGGCCATGACCACAAACATTCTAAATCTAATACTGTATATACTCATACGTATACATTACTCGTAACTTATAAGTTCCAACTATCATGTACCAATGAAACACCACTGCTATGGTTAAGTTATGCCTTGCAGCTCCTTAAGAAGAGGTTATAAAATTTCAAAGCTCTCTAACACACACGCCCTTCGAAAAATACCGTTGTTAGAGGTTTCTGGACAAGTCGCGCAGGCTTTTCACGTGCAACCTAACGCAAAAAGTTAAAAGTACGTGATAAAGATGAACGTTTGGTAGGTTAAGTATGTAAGTTATTGCGGTAACTAGACAGGTGGCTCTCAACGACAGCCAGTTCATTAGAGTCGGAGTAGGTAAAGGCTGTTCACGATAAAGTGAGCACTTTAGAAATGAACTTTAGAAAAAAGTCACCGACCCTACATCCATGTATTTCAATGGGCGCACTGAGTGACATTCGCGTAGTAAAGTTGGTAACGATGGATAGAAAGTAGTTCCATATCTTAATGTCGAATAAAAAGGTTAGGTAACCATATGTGATAAATTAAAATTATTTATTTCGCTTTCTGTTTTCTTTTAAACGCAACGAAGTGTAAAAATGAGCAGATTTGTTAAGTATTCACTTTGCTAATCATTCCACAGTTCCACTTGACCGACCCATGAATAATGTTAATTTTACATAGTGCGGAGGAATACACAGCGTGTTTGCCAGTATATCTTAAGCAAGGCTTTCGAAAAGGCTCATTTTACCTTGAACAACACACAGGTCGAACACTCGGGAGCGGGAGAGGTGCCAGCCACAGCCTGTAAAAAACTTCAGCATTCGCCTTGAATGATTTCGTGAAACCACGGAGAATCGAAATCAGGATGGCCGGGCCGGGGTTCGAAGCCTCCTGAATGCTGGTCCAGTGAGTAACAACGGCACCACCTCACCCGGTGCTGAACCAACGGGTGTCCATAAAGTCCCGTTACCATTACACACTGTTGCCACAGACAAATGGAAAGAGCTAGAAGATCGCGGTTTGCGCCACAATGCTCAAAAAGATCCATATTTTTTTGTACATGAGCTTGTTTTCTTTGTTTCAGGAGGTGAGTGTCGCATAATGGCAACACCGCAGGAAAATGCACAATGTGTATTGTGGCATGAGGAGAGCAAGTCGCCGATCACAGTGCGACGAAATTACCAGCATCAATGTCGGGCTCCACCCTCCGCCAAACCAAGCATATTGCGCAGAGTGAAAACATTAGAGAGACTGGTAGCGTTCTTGATCTACCTCGTAGTGGACGGCCTGGTGTATATGAAGAGACAATTGACAATGTTCGAACATCATTTGCACGAAGTCCCCAAAAATCACTGCGTCGTGCGTCACGGGAATTGCACAAGCCAAGTTCACAGTGCACAAAGTGCTGCATAAACATTTACGCCTGTATGCCTATAAAGTCCAACTTACGCAGGCTCTGAAAGCAGATGACCATCGTCGGCGTTTTGACTTTGCCTGTTCCATGCTTAACACCATTGAGGAAGACAGTGACTTTCTAAAGAAAGTTCTTTTTTTCAGATGAATCAACCTTACATGTAAGTGGCCATGTCAACCGCCACAATGTGCGGATATGGGGGTCTGAAAACCCACACCAAATTCGTGAACACATTCGCGACAGTCCAAAGGTAAATGTGTGGTGTGGACTCATGCACGACAGAGTCATCTGCCCTTTCTTTTTTGCAGAAAAGACCATAACGGCGATAATTTTCGAGGACATGCTGGAACTGTTTGTTTTCCCTCAGGTAGAGGAGTTGCAACCAAACGTCATTTTCCAATAAGATTGTGTGCCTCCTCATTGGAGCCATAATGTAAGGCGGCGTGTCCTTGATGAAACGTTTCCAAACAGACGGGTGGGGCGTGATGGGCCGGTTGCATGGCCTCCGCGCTCTCCAGATGTAACATCATTGGATTTTTTCTCGTGGGGTCACGTCAAAGATTATGTGTACGCTACTCCAGTTCCTGACATCACGGCACTCAAATTACGGATCACGCAGGGTATCGAGCGTGTCAGTGCTGCTATCCTTTCTCGTACTTGGGCAGAACTTGAGTATCACCTGGACATCCCGAGAGCAACAAAATGGGCTCACATTGTAGTGGTATGATCATGACACAAACTTTGGTCTATGTATAACATTATGCCGAAAACTCGTTTTGTTTGTTTCTGGCAACAGTTTGTAATGGTAACGGGACTTTATGGACAATCTATATAATTGGCTTAGAACACTTAGGGCCGGTTGCACCAACATCGCACGATCCGAGATCGAATGATCCTAGTTCCGAAATAGGACCCAGTTTAATCTTGGTTCCAATTTCATGATTCTGGATCTCCGATTCTTCTATCTTGGTTCCAAAGCGAGAGATCGATATTAAGAATGAGAAAAATTTCCCTATTGATTCGTAATATATGACGTCATGGATGAAGGCGAATTTTTCACTATATATACGATGTTTTATTTGTTTTATGTGAATTATTGCTGTACGAATTTTACTGAACAATATTCAAGTGCGCATAATGTTGTTTTAATTTCCCAAGAAAACAATCGAAAGTAGTTCTATCTGTTGGTGTGTTTTCAAACTACATTGGTCGGCGATGGTTGCTGATCTCGGATCGAGATTTAGAACCGCCAATTTCGGCGTTTCGAAATCAACTTCATCTCGATCTCCAGTCCAGTTCTGAACTCGAAAGGTGCAACAGTTTTCTGTGTCGATCTTAAATGAGATCTCGGATCACGTTTTGAACCATGACGGTGCAACCGGCCCTTAAACGCCGTCTCGATGCTCAAATATTGAGCGAGGTCACAGACCGGGAGCAAAATCATCAACGTTGTGGTGCGGAAAGTATTAACAGTTCGCCCGGGATGACAACTCAGGATTTTGTAGTCTATTATTACGTTTATAGTTACATTTAAATCTGGATTGGACTCTGAATGGACTGGAGAATCCCGATTGAAACTCTATCTTAAACACACCCGGAATGAACTGAAGTGAGATAATCCAATCCTGTCGCCAACTTGAGTTGTACCGTCGTGATATAGGCCGTTCATGGTAAAGTGAGCATTTTTAAGGCCCTTCCAAATTTTTCGTTTTAAGTCAGTATTTATGTTAAAGCCATTTTTTAAATACCAGCATTGCCACGTGACCAATACATACTGTGTATACTTTCACAACTCTCAAAAGTTAATATCTGAGGCTGTAATAAAACATATTTATTAGTGGTTAATGCCTGTTGGGAGGGCCTTAAAAAGTTCTCACGTGAACAGCCTATAGATGAGTGTATCTATCCCGTACATTCGCACGTATGTATGTGCGATATGTATTTAATACTTATAATTTTAATGATCGAAATCCCAGAGGTGCTGGAAAGGAAGATTTTTAAAATTTCTTTTTCAAAAACGCACGGAAATTTTTTGGCGTTCAGCGTATGGCGCGTACAATATAGTATTTCTCGCAGCACTTGTTTATGTTTAAAAGGAAACTATTGACACGAGGGAGGCTGTTGGTTACAATCCTCGTAGGCGCGAAAGTCAACAGCAATAAATAAATCTCATATATTCCTAAAAGAAATTAGGGTGTGGCTATGTCGGAGATACCACCGTAGGTTTCACATGAACACGTCTACATTAGAGGGTAATATTCTCTTTGGAATATATTAATTAAATTAAAGTATCTACACGGGTACTTGGCTTTTATGGCACAAATCGAGACACATAGGCCTATACTACATATTTCGTTTCGTACCAAAATCAGCGCGCTGGCATATCGAAGTCACGAGATATACTGCCCGAAAATTTTTCCCCATGAGACCACATTTATTTCAATCGTATTTTTAGTCACGAAGTCATAATGTCGGAATGGATCGTCTTGCGAAAGTTACTCTGCTGTTGCCGTCCTGATCCGCTACGTGTCGGCCTGATTTTAAAGACGTGTTCACGTTAGAACCTTTCTGTTTGGACGCCAGTCGATGGTACGAACGGCGATCATATACGTGCTGGCCGGGATATAGCCTTACGCAGAGAGGCTTGATAGTTTTGTAACATCCGTTTGTTGCACCGTAGATTAAATGCATACCTCGTATGTTCCAACCGGATACTATACACTGTTCACGGTAAAAATGAGCACTTTTGAAAGCCCTGCTTATGATCTACTTGTATGCAAGTTGTGTATTCTTCCGTCTTGTGTAGAATTAACGTTACCATGGGCCTCATCACTGAATTTATGCGTCGGTCAAGTAAAACTGTGAAATTATTATAAAAGTAAATATTTCACAAATCTGCTCATTTTTACACTTCGATGCATTTAAAAAACAGAAAGCGATAGAAGTTATTCAAGTTATCACACATGGTTACCCAACACTTTTTATTTGACGTTAGGATATGGAACTACTTTCCGTCCATCGTCACCAACTTTATTTGGCGCATATCACTTAGTACGCCCGTTAAGATATATTCAGGCTGGGGCAGTGACTTTTTCTGAGGTTGATTTCAGAAGTGCTCACTTTATCGTAAACAGTCTTTAGTGTGATGTACACGCCACACTGCACTGCAATAAGTAGCTTAAGAGCCCATGTCACCCGCGATATTGGCATTTTTATTTATTTATTTCTGATTCAAATTTACGACGATTTATTGAAAAATGTGACAACAGAAGCTTAGCAAATTACTTTATCCATAATCACAGGCATAATAAATTAACTACTAATGCATATTTATGCAACAATTTGTGACGGGGTCCCAATACAACCACGTTTCAACACGTCGCAACGGACTTCAGTGTTCGTTTCCACGGAAAATAACCACATACTTCTACATGGCAATATTGCAATTTAGCTTAAAATTGCTGTCGGCAGACCTGTTTCTTCGATGTCTGGACGTTCTGGGCAGCTACAACGAAGCGTGATTCGTCACGCTAATTTTTCTGCCCGGCCCAGCGCGGTATAATTCTGCAGCTTTCATCGACACACGCGACGCACTTGGTGGCAGACTCGATTCTGTTTTGGTAGCTGATTTCGTCGCCACCGGTGGTGGATGGCGGCGCCACCTTTAGGGGTACGGCTAATTGCTCCAGCCGGGCACTGGCTGTGTCTACACCACCTGCCTGCGCATGCGCGCAGGAGTACCAACTTTGGAAAAGTATGGCTGCCCACAAAGTTACTTCCTTCAAGCTCGTCTGGTCACCGGAAGTGTGTCGACGTGGTGGTGACGTAGAGCGCCATAAATGGACATGTTTCCTGGGATTCGTCGCCAAATCAAGATCTCCCTATAAGGCCCAAATGAAAAGTTTTTCCCAATAAGGCCATGTGATTTTCTATTCTCCCTTTTTTTTTTTTTTTTTGTTATTTATCTCTGATTGGCCATAATTTCTATGCATCCCTCTAAGGGGAAAATGATAATAAAGGCTTATAAATAGGAGTGCACGAGTTCAGTTCGTGGTCGATCATCGCCTCGAAGGCGCTCCATCTACACTGAGATAAGTAACCCAAAACTTAATACATAATGTTGTAACTTTAAACTTATGCCTTCATGGCTGGGTTATGTCAGGCACACTTGGTGGCCTTATAATTCAAGTGGGCGCCATGGTGGTGGAATTTACCTTGAGAATACTTTGAATTTGGCAGTTTGGCCAAATGTGAAATGTAAATAAACATCAAAGTTACATGCCAAAAACTTTTAGATTTTTTTTTTCCCTTGGAACTAATGAAAATATATATCTTCATAGCCTCTGTGTAAATTAGAAAACTGATGTGCAGTTTTCTCAGCTTTTGGTCATTGTTCGGCCATACGGCCAGTAATTTCTAGTAAGTATTTTGAGTAGTTCTAAATATAAACGGAATTTAGTAAAATAAAAATAAATTCTAGTCCTTCAAAACTTTTGGCCGCTGTTCGGCCATATAGCCAGATCATTAACTTATATCAAGTATCCATTTAATACGGAATCAGCTATACATTAAAAATGTTGGACTTAACATTATTAAATAAAGAGACTTTTGTTGTTGGCTATGTTAAGTCATAATATTAGACAACCAAGTTCATTTTTAAGGCTAGCATAACCTGTGAGTTTGGCTACACAATCGATATTAGTTTTGTGGAAAAATTAACTCTGGAAATTAAAATAGTCCAAACTGTTATTGATGTCATAAATGGTAATTGTATTTTAAAGGCAAAATATTCTCAATTGTAGGTTCTTGTAAAATCAAATAAATTTTGAGGAAACATTATATTTGTTATTGCATATAACTAAATTTTTCTATGTGGGCCAAAATAATATGTATTTAGTCTAGCCATAATTTATAATTGTTGCACTCTTTTGCATTATCGTTGGCATAGTAAATTATATGCATTGGCCGAAATAATGTTTGTAAATGTAAAAGGCCTAAGGCAAACTCAAAATATTTTTGTATCCAGGTTTTCCTTAAATGAGAAAGGGAAAATTTTAATTGACACTGTGAAAAAACATCTAGTCAATTTCTAAAATAAATTGCTCTATGTTGTTTTCTGAAATTGTTGGAAACTAAGTGTAATGAAAACATGGTATAAAAAAAGAATGAATAAAAGAAAAACTCAAATCATATTTCATGTGTTCTTTGTTCATGTAGTAAGTTCTCAGTATATATTGAATTGCACTTTATGTGCCCTGTTCAATGAGGGTTTCTTGTAAACCTGTTGGAAATTTTAATATTTTCTGGAAATCCAATGTTGCTGCTTCTTTGAGTTCAAGGGCGTGGCAAATCAACTTAATACAAAATTTTACATATTAATTCATTCTCACCTTTTGGCGACAACCAGGGACCCCTATTAACAATCAGTAGAGACACACGAATTTCGTGAGAAGATTTCACGACCAGACGTATTCATATTACTTTAGCTCAGATGCACTTTCGCGATTGGATGATTTCCGTATTAGGCGTCTAGCGTGTATACCCGAGAATCAAAGACGCGCATTTTTGACATTACCTAAATCTGATTGGCCAATTAAGTAGGAGAAGATCTTCTCACAATGACACGCCGCCAATAAGCAAAAGAAAAATGTTGGTATGCCTATGGGGTATTGAAATCTAGCATGTGCGAAAATCTTTTCGCGAAATTCGGGTGTCCCTGATAATCAGATACAATAATTTGCACCAAAAACATGCAATGTAATGCTCCTAAAATGAAACGTTTTCAGTAATGACACTGGCTCTTTTCATGGCACTAATACTAACAATTTCTGTAGAAGGGTCGGAACAACCTCTTAAACGTCTGCTGTCTGCAAGAGTTACTACGGCGGCCTGTCGCAGTGCTATGTTTCCGCATTTTAACCAACAGCGTTCACAAGGCGCGCAATACCGCCTGCAAGATCTGCAACCGACACAACTCCCGCAAGACAATGTTTGCCTACCTGTGTGGTCACCCTTTTTTTTTAACCCACGGGAATGCTTAGCGTCGTTCGAGGACGTGGGTGTACGCGCGTGTGTGTATACGAGTGTATATAGGCTGTTCACGGTAAAGTGACCACTTTTGAGGCCCTAGTTACTTTTTCCTTTCAGCCATTTTTTTTTGTTCTTTAACAACAATCTTTTTAAATAAATATATCCATGTAAGTCTATTTGTGCATATGGCGCCGCACTTGAAAGTTAACGTCTAAGGCTAAAATAAAATATATTTACTGACTTTTATTCCAAATGTGAAGTCTTTTAAAAGTACACACTTTAACGTGAATAGCCTATAGAAATGATCGAACTCTGTATGTATTGGTGAATGCGTGCGTGTATAATTATGTATAAAAGGGAGCGAATAAATACATACATATCTGCGCACACAACGAAAGATATACTTCGCCTGCCTTGCTTTCAATGTGCGTACGCGATGACGCTAATTGTGTCGAAGATAATTACCAAGAAATTAAAACTGTCAGGTATATGGGTTAACAATTTTCTATGACAAACACTATTGACCCCAGATATCCTGAAAAAAAATTTAATTTTTTGCGGAAGCCTGGTTGAGGACTGGTTGAGTTTGGACGAAACAGTATTCCAAGCCGAATTTGGTAACTGCTATTAAATTAATTCTAGCGGCTCAGGGCAGGTCCACGTATGCAACAATCTGGAAAAAAATGAAATTGTAATATGTCAAGGTAACCAGCATCAACCTGAGGCCTTCAAGATGGCTATTTGGACGAGTAAATTGCGTGAGAATGGAACCTATTTATGAGCAGTCTTCCACCAACTGGAACAAGTTTTGGTAGCCCTGACAAACACGAAACAAGTTTTCAGTTAGTTGCCAGGAAGATGTGACATCGCTGGCTTAGATGATTCGTTGACACACACACACACACCGTGTGTCTGATGTGAGGTTTCAGAATGAACAGAGAGAGAAGGAAAATATGTATACTATCAGTGCATAGTACAAGAAAATATTTCCATCGGACTCAAATTCGCGTAAAAAATGTTAATCATGGAACTACTTTTATTTGTCCTCTACTGACACTGATGATAAATGTTTCTGTCGTATACCTGTGTGTGTGTAGTGACATTTTCATAAGTTTGATTTACAAAGTGTTATTTAATCATGAGCCAACAATAACTGGAGATCCGAGAATTTTGTGGATTGTTGTGTCAGCGGGCTAGGCTTTATAGTTCTCTATACACTCGAGAAAGCATCATTTGCTTATTGGTTGCTGCGATCAAGTATGGAATTCGTACAGGAATGTTCAAAACTCACTCACACTACTGATTTTCCTCATTACTGGCTCGTAGTTAAACGGGACGTGTCTAAATAACTATTGTCCAATCACAAGTGTTTGGAGTCTACCTTGCCTCCGAAAGAATTCGCAAAACACTCGTGGCTCTAATACTAACCTACAAATAAACATGGACATTAACCATAACAAAGTATGGCTGGTTCTTGAACTCGGGGCCGTGTTTTTGTTACATTTTTAACATAATGTGTGAGCGCTAACGACCCTCTGTCGTGCGGCCCAGGAAATCACTCATCATCACCACCAACGAAGCAGATCACACGGCAACAACCGTGTGAAAGACAGAGACCTCAATTGCATTCCTTATACATTCTGGAATATATCTTGCAACCTCATCAAAGTGCGAGAAAAATTCATATCGACGTGCGTGCTAATCCAGGAATTACATTTACGATGAAATTAATATTCATCTCGTACTGGCTAGCATATTTTCATTTCATGTCATACATAGCAGTTGAATACTGTGGGATGTTTCAAGACGAGACAGGTTTTAATGAGTTGAGAATGTTTACAGTTTCGTTACAGGGCTATTACGAAATAAGAAAGTAACTCAGAGACGAAAAAAAAAAAAAGCCAATTTTTAGAAAGCTGGGAAGCTTCAGAGTCCAGAAATTTCATATCTACATAAATAGCGGGAACAAAGGAAACTACGTAACCCACATTTGACTCTTTTGAACACGTTCTAATGCGCCATAAACTACGCTTTTAGAAGCCAAAGGAACTACTTGCTATATTCACAGAAATAGTTTTCGCATTTATACAGTATAGAGTAAAATAATGGCAGAGCAGTATCGTGTTGATGCAGTTGCGTTAAGTCTTTGCAACAGAAAATTATATAGTTTATAGGCTGTTCACGGTAAAGTGAGCACTTTTTAAGGCCTACCAACCGACATTAACCACTAATAAATATTTATTATTGCAGCCTCAGGCAATACATTTTGAGTGTGGTGAAATGTATATACTGTGTTTGTTGGTCACATTGCAATGTTTATATTAAAAAGAAACAAGAAGATTGAAATTGGACGAAAGGAAAAATATAGAAGGGCCTTAAAAAGTGCTCACTTTACTGTGAACAGCTTATACAAACATTTACTCCTGCTTCAGTTATAAACAATGCGCGAACTATAAGCTGCATCTACTGATTTTAAACCCGTTAATGAATTCGGTTCAGTATTTGTCAACTCTATGAAGACAGAGGAACTTCTCTATACAACAGAGCGAAAGCTTTGATACTTTCTAAATGTAATAGTAAAACAATACATGCATTACTTCCTTTTTAAGTTATTTGTAGTATTTTCTGACCAGGTTTCCTGTCTGGCTTGATGACGACTTTCCACCAGCTGAATCCGTGGTGATTTTTTTTAACCCCTCAAGGTCACGCCTTGCCGTACTTAAGCAATGCGAAGGGGCCTCCCAAAATTACTATATGCGTTCGCCGGATGTCTTACTAATTAGATCTGTAACATTAGGTTATTTTTACACGCAATGCAAGCCAGTGGGTTAAATGTCATATATGGTCTGTTCACAGTAAAATGAGCACTTTTGAAAGTCTACTTGTATACACCTTGTGTATTCATTCGTATTGTGTACAAATAACATTACAAACGGCCTCAACACTTTATCCATGCGTCGGTCAAATGAAAATGTGAAATTATTAGGAAAATAAATATTCTACAAATCTGCTCATGTTTGCACTTCGGTGCATAAAAACACAGGAAGTGAGAGGAATAATTTAAGTTATCACAAATGGTTACCTAACACTTTTTATTCGACGTTAAGATATGGAACTACTTTCCGCCCATCGTTATCAACTTTACTGGACGCGTGAGACTCAGTACACACGTTAAAATATATGCAGGTAAGTGCAGTGACATCACCCTAATGTTATTTCAAAGGTGTTCACTCTATCGTGTAAAGCCTTTATCGCTTTTGTATTTTTCTCCTTTTCCTTAACGAAACTGTGCAGAAAAGTCCAAAATATTTTTATTAGAACATTTTTTGTATTTTTCTCGTTGAATATATTTAATATGGTAAAAGAGTAACTGTAGATAACAGTCTTTTTACTTTCTTTGGAAAAAAGTGGTATTTCCATAATGTTTATTTGCATATATACGTGTATACATGCAAAAAGTTATTTCGCAGGCAACATTTTGCTAGGGCGCCCCCGTAATGCAGAAGAGTTAACCGGAATATTAGTCCTATTTAAGGGTTCTATGTACTAAAACGTTTTCAGTGAAATAGTTTTTTTGCGTGTAAATGCGTATCTCGGTAAATAAAAGTTCTGGAAATATGACTTTTTGATACGATAGATAAACAATTATCTATGGTCCCCGGTTTTTACTTTTGTCATATTTAGTATATTTTTAAAGAAAAAAATTAGTGAAAATGGTCAAATATCGCATTTTTAAATCTCGCCAGTGCTGTTTCCTTAAGTGGCAAGAGAAAAATACAAAGATACGGACGTAGTTTGATCTGCGGACTTTCATTGCGTGTAATAAAACCCAATATGTTAGAGATCTAATTTGCACAGTACAGCGTTACGACGGAAGCACTGCACGCCTTGCGCGTAGGACGACGAGGCGCTAGGCGTGCGTGTATCTGTCCCCGTATCGCTCCCTCGCTTCTTGACCTTGGACGCGCAGACACATATCACGAAACCGAACCTGACTTGGAAGTGTAGGAAGAAAATTAAGTGCAAAAAACCACATACATTACGGATTGACGATATCGGGCCTGAGGTCTCCCGAATGCGAATCAGGTGTAACGGTCACGGGAATATAAACCTTCTTTCGATCTGACTGCTGTGAAATTTCTGTACAGTCGCAGTGATACGGCGTACAAGAGTTTCCAACATCGACTCGTCCATCGCCAGTGCAACCGTCAAAGTCGTTGATTCTAGTCGCCAAAAACAGCAGTTTGGTAACGGTTAATGTTATTTCGATTAGTTGTGTATATAAGACTATGTTTAATATAAGATTGTTTGATTAAATAATAAATCCTGTGGTGATGATGGATGTGTAGTCTTAATTGTAAGTGTGTGATGGGTCGGAGACCAAAGAGGAGTATGTGGTTATTATGCAGTGTGTTCTATATGAATACAGAAAAAGTCCATAATAAATAAGATGCATAATAATAGAAATTTCTTCAATTTGCTATTTTACGAGCACTGTATACCAGCAAACAACAAAAGTCACATGGTCATTAGTGATGAACGTGTTTGTTTACATTTTAATTTTTAATAGACTTATTTTTTTATACGAATGAAATATCTGACTGAAGGTAGATTTGCAATAAGCCGTCGCGTCCGTTCATCCGACTTCAATCGGTCTGCAAGCGTAAAGTGGATATTGGGTAGAGCGATAGCGCTGGCTGCGCACATCCAGTCTCCGTGTCCCAACATCGAACTGATTTTCTGCCAACACGAATAGCAAAACCGACGTGGGTAGGATTTGAATTTAGAACACTGTTAATTAACAGGTGCTCTGGGATCTTTTTTTTCCTCTGACCAATTGGTAATTCAGTTTGATTAAATTCAAATAAGTAAAATTATTTTATTTATTTTAAATGGCTTGTCGGTTGAAAATTAAGATATAAACAAACGCGTTAATTATTGTTGACCATGTGACTCTGATATAGGCTGCTCACGATAAAGTGAGCACTAGATCATTTTTTTTTATTTCAGCCATATTTGATACCTTAACCACATTTGTAAATAAATATTGCCTTATAAGTAATATACTGTCTGTTTATATTCCACTGCTCTAAGAAAATTTACGTTTGGGTCTAAAATAAGACGAATTTTTTGACCATTATTTCAAATGAGAGGGCTTTAAAAAGTGCACACTTTACTTTGAACAACCTATAGTTGTGTTGTTTTGGGGTTGTTCGAAATGAGTACGTGCGCAGAAGACGAAGAATCTGTCCACCTCAGCTTTAGTCTATGGGATATACTAAGGCTGGACTCACGACAGTCCGTCGCAACCGTCAGTCGTCCGACCGACCGGCGGTCATGTGATCTTTAATCAGTCACAGGGCAATTTTTATTTTCTATCCTTCCATCCATCAAACATTTACTAAACTTTAACTTTCGACGGACGGACGGATGAGCCGCCGCCTTCTTACGACATTCCTTAGACGTGAATACGCACCCAAATGTAAGGCGATAGTTATGTGTTTATTTATCTTTGGTGGTAAGAAATTAAAAATGTAAAAAAAGAAATGTTAGTATAAAATCTTATTACGTAAAAAAAAAAAAAAATGATTTCCCCAACATTTTCCTTCCTTGAAAATGTAGCTCCAACCAAAACACATCTCCAATTAAAGATATATCACGATGTTAGTTGTCACACTGAATTTTTTCCGTGCAGAATGATTGATAGACGATGGATTGTTGTGAATCTCTCTCAACTGACGGACGAAAAAGGCAGACGGATGACTACCGGAAGAACGAATAAAGGTTGCGACAGACTATTGTTGAGTCCACCCGAAATCCACCTTTACTTGAATATTTTCTAGATGCATAAAAATTAGGTTAGACATCTCAAAGCACCTTCTTACGTAAACAGTGTTCTAACCATGTTATTTTTTACAGTGCTGTTGGCAGAAAAGGAGGGACTCAATAATGGCTACTACGAAACTTGAGCACTCTACGATTGCGTTGACTGCGTGTTGCCTAGGAAAGGTGAATGATCCAGAAGAGATCGACGCGACGTGTTTATCAAAAGCATGTAAGGATGCGTTTACGATTGACTTAACAGAAAACTTAACTAATGTTTTCAAGGGTAATGGTTTATGACTGCAGTGTGCAGGTAGTGTGTGGGACGTGTGCGTTCTTGGCTTGACTTAAGAGATCGTTATATTTTATATCAGAGCACAGTGAAAGTAAATATTGGCGGGAAACTGTATTTACAACACGTATTTAGGTTATGTCGCTTTGTGAAATTGTATGAAAGTAATTATTTTATCCGAGAGACAGTATCCTTTTAATATAAAGAACAATTTATGGTCATGTTTTATTTCTTGGAAGAGGTTATTGAAGTGGCTTTTCAGATTTATTGACGTAAACACCCTATGTTGGCATCGGTTTCCCCTTCTATAAGATACCACGAGTTTGTCAAGGCGATTACACAAGCAGTAACCACAAATAATCAAATTATGTAAATAATCGTCAGTCTTGTACATTTTTCCAGGTTATTTTGCTTACTGTTTAAAATCGTAAAATACCATATATCCACCTACTACATACGTTGTGTGGCGTCAGCTACGGTACTTTGTATATTTTCGTGGCCAGTGTGTAAAACAGGAAACAGCACGGTACAGTGAGGTGTGAAGATGTTGGCTGCTTTCGTCTCCTACGATTCTGATTGGCTAGACTTAACAGTTGCTAGATCAAATTTAAACTGCAAAATTTAATCCTTCAGTCTTTAATCGTAAACCAACCCTTACGCGTAACAGCGAATTTACTCGCGTAGTGGATGCGCGACGTTGTAAGTGATGCGCGGGCATTTGCCAGGAGGGTGTCTCGCGATCACCCCGCATTGATCGCCGCGCTGTGCCGTGCGGCTCCCAAACGAAACTACGGCGCTAGTGTTCTGCCCTTCTGCGTCCTGCCTGTCTGCGTCACGTTCAGTTAATCTGTGTGCCGGTGTTTTTGTGGTGACTGTGTGCTCGCTTCATTCCTGGCTTGCGAGGTAAATGCAACAAACTTACTTCTTTCTACTTAAACCAATACATTTCCCTACAACGTAGAATCAGTTTTCTTTTTCCGTCTCGCACGTGACTTCTTTTATTAAGCGACTTACGCCATATTTTGAAGCAATAGTTCGCTACGCATAGCGAGGGCTGCATGTAAACAAACTGATCCCCAAAAATAACGGGAATGTGAACCCATCACACACATACATTTCATGTCAAAATTTGCGAAATTAAACTGTCGTGCTTGTCAGCGAGATATTGTTGTTCTTGTTACGTATTAATATTTGCGACCACGTGATGTGAACGCACGGCATGATTCCAAATAACTGAGGTTGCTCACTGAATAAAACATTTGAAACCCGCCAAAAGCTGTGTAGGTGTTTTTTTTTTTTTTTTGCGTGAATTCCAGATGCACAACTTCAGTGTAGAAGTATTGAGGAAATACTGATATAGCAGCGCATTTAAAAGAATGTGAGGCGTTAAATGTAATATCAAATGGGGCTCGGCATGCTTACAACCTAGCAAATTACACTAAATTAAAAAAATAAAATACGTACGGATAATTATAACAAAGATTCAATTGTGAATAGTTTCCTATAGCATAAGTTCTCTCATAAGTTCTGACGCTAACCTAACGTATCATAACGACCCCTGCTCACTTTTGACGCATCACAGATTTTACGCTAACCTTAACGTTATGATAGAGTAAAATGTTCCTGTATAGTCTGCATTAATTTATGCAAACATGACGTTTACGCTCCGTTAAAATGACCTCTGAGTGAAAAACCGTTTACAGTGGGGAATTTAAAGCTTCGCACAATTTATATGATCTCGGAAATGGTGAAGTGTACATGATTTATTAATAGTTTTTTTTTTTAATTTTATTCGCAATAAGCTGTGTGAAATAAATTCACGGAACCCATAAAATGTCATAGCAGAGTAATGCATTGGTTGAAAAACCGTACATGTTATTTTCTGTACTGCATGATCATGAGTTACAATACATTTATTATCGATTTGTTACTTTACGTTCAATGACTTTGCGATATGTACCATAACGTCGTGATCTCATGCTTGTGGGCGGTAGTTGATGCCGCAGACCAGGTTGTTAACCAAAGTCGCCGGAAGCGGTGATCGTATAGTTCCAACAACGTCATTTTACTACGTTGTAAATAGTTGTACGAGCCACATAAAAGTCGCCCAAGACACGCAGGTGATACTGATGGAGGTGGACGGGGGGGGGGGGGAATCACACGCATTGCATGCAACATAAAACGCTAATGCTATTTATGGCCATAATTAGAGCCGCCTGTTTTTCACGCGAAACAATTTCCGCACATGCTAGATTTCAATACCCCACGGGCACACCAACAATGTTATTTTGCTCATTAGCGCCCTGTCTCTGCGAGGAAAAATTTTCCTATATAGGCTATTCACGGTAAAGTGAGCACTTTTGAAAGCCGTCTCATTTGGAATATTATTCAATAAATTTATTTTATTTTAGCCTTAGACGATAACTTCCATGTGCGGTGAAATATACACACTTACATGGCAATATTTGTTTAAAAAGGTGGTTAAAGGGTAAAAAATGGCTGAAAGTAAACAATAACCAGGGCCTTAAAAGTGCTCACTTTACCGAGAACAGCCTGTACTTGTCCGTCCAATGAAATTAGGTTATTCCGTTACTGTACGTCTGTGATTCGCTGGCAGACACATAAGACACCAGCGAGTTAAAATCACCCAACCGCGATACTGGTTCTGAACTAACGTGTTTTGGAGTACAACTAGTCGTAGAATATTTTCGCAAAAAAAAAAAAAAGGTGGCCCTTGGCATAGCGAATGAATCAATCGCCTTATAGGCTGTTCATGGTAAAGTGAGCATTTTTGAGGCCCTAGTTACATTTTCCTTTCAGCCAATTCTTATAATGTAACCACCTTTTTTAAATAATTGCCATGTAAGTAATAAACACAGTGTGTGTGTGTGTGTGTGTGTATTTCACCACACTCGCAATTTAGCATCTGAGGCTAAAATAAAATATATTTATTGACTATTATTCCAAATGAGAGGGCTTTCATAAGTGCTCACTTTACCATGAATAGCCTGTAGGTATGATGCTCACGGAACACGGTAACATGCCTCTTTAGACGGAGTAGAAATGTGGAGAGGGTAGTTCTTTGGTAGCCACCTTATATTTTGTCAACGTAATTACTCATTTCTGTGTGTTTCGTTTTCTCCGTCCGGTAGTGTAATAAGTGTACAGAACAGTATACATAACTACTAGCTAATCCCGGCGAACGTTGTTCCGCCTCTTTTTTTAATTTTATTTATTTAAAATCCATGATGAATATGTATATAACGCCATCTGTTGTATTTAAATTGTAAATGCCAAATTTAAAACATGAAGTGTAAATGCTTTCCAGAATATAAGTGGATATTGTAAAGCGTCGTATGATCAATGTGTGTCTTGTATGGTTTTAACTGTGTTGTTTCTGCCCATAAATGTCTATTAGAATCTGTTTGGCGTGCACGTCCTTCACTTATGATAGTGCTGTGTGCTTCTCGATTTTGTGTTCGCGCCTCTTAGGTTGTGCAGCCGTGTTCACGTTCTATTTTGCCTTCTCAGTGCGTCCTCTCTATTACGTCTGGTACGTCGACCGATGTTTGACAGTGATATCGCTGGCATTTTTCTCTTTTAGATCCATTTCCTGCAAGTATGAGCAAAATCGGCCCATAAATATAGAAGTTAGACTCCAGCGCCACCTATCGGAATGAAATATAACTAAAAACCTTACTCGCCACCTCAGTAACCTCAGTGAATATGGTCTCAATTTATCCAGTGGTTTGTCAGTGATGATGCAGTTTAGTCACGCACAATGGATTTTATATATAAAGATTACATTTTATCTTTGGATTTGAAAGGGTTAAATTATTTCAGATTTTAAGATTTATGTAAAACGATATAACGGATAAATCAGAACGATGTAATGGCAATGTCTGTATTGCATGTGCACCGAATTAACAGTTTTCAGATGACGGGCAAGTTTCAACTTTCTGTAATCACAGTCGACCTCCGGTGGCGCAGTCGGTTGGTGCGCCGCCGATCTAGGGTGCGGGAGGCTCTGGGTTCGAATCCCGGGCAAGGGGTGGGTGTTAATTTAATTAGGTTTATAAGTTAGTCTGTAAACCGTCCCCTGCTAAGCTTTCAAGCATAAAACCGGGGGACGTTAAAAAGCCCTTTACAATTACAATTCTGTAATCACACCCACGTTTATTTTAATCTCATCTCTCTTTCTATCTGCCTCTCTCTCAATGTTCTCTGTATAATGGTGAGCGAAGTTATGCCAAGGTTTTAAACAACACGAGTTACAAATATTTATAAGTTATCTAAATTTTGCTTGCGAAGGAAACTTGAATAATCAAAGCGTCCTAAAAACTGAACATTCTAGATCAAATGTTAAAATATTATTTAAAAAAACATGACACATTAAAGAATGTATATTTGAAACAGAATGCGGCAAGACGTTTGCCATTAGTAGAGACCTGCAAAATTCGCGTTATTATTTGGCATTAGGTTAAACTTCATATTGCTGCTTATATTCGAGCCGATGTCGATTCTCCATTGGCTGCTGTATAGATGTGAAGTCTGCACTTCACGGGATTGGATTACAGAATTGTGAAGTGTTTATTTATTGGAGCAGAGTTACCCAGGGCGTGTCAAATAAAGTATTGTCCAATGACAAAATTATTACAAAGGTACGTGTATTTGAAGTTCAACGTGTGTCCAAATAATAACGCAAATTTTGCACGTCTCTAGCGATTAGTTATACCTATTACGAACTGAATTATTGGCCGACCACCCAGAGGGGAGGGAGAACGCCACTGCTGGCTGATTGATACGTATAGGCTGCTCACGGTAAAATTAGCACTTTTGGAAACCCTGCTTAAGATCTACTTGTATTCACGTTATGTATTCTTCCGCCTTACGTAGAAGTAACATTGCCATGGGCCTGATCACTTTATTCATGCGTCGGTCAGGTGAAACTATTAGAAAAGTAAATATTTTACAAACCTGGTAATTTTTACACTCCGGTGCATTAAAAAAACAGAAAGCGAAATAAATAATTTAATTTATCACATATGGACACCTAACACTTTTTATTCGACGTTAAGATATGGAACTACTTCCCATCCATCGTTACCCTACTTTACTGGGCACATGCCACTCAGTGCGCCCGTTGAAATAAATGCAGGCAGGAGCAGTGATTTTTTCCAAGGTTGATTTCAAAAGTGCTCACGTTATCGTGAACAGCCTATAGAAGGAATTTAGGGGGGGGGGGGGGCTCCGGTCGCTTCAACATACGCGGCGCCAATGCATGCTCATCATGTTTTATGCTTTGCAGTAAATGTGAATCAACTGGCAGTGATATCTGCCAAGTCTACGACATACCCACTACGCGTGGGAGAATGGGCACTTGCTGGCCAGTGAAGAAACGTCATCGTTAATTTCACAGACGGTTAATTTCCTCGGTATCATCCTGCTGAAGTTAAGTGGCGTGACGCGCGGGACTTTCCTCCTGGGAAAGCGGGACGATGACTTGCTTGTTCTGGCTGGAGACAGCAGTCGGCGTGTCCTTTCCCAGGCCCGATGCCGGGATCTTACAGCCCCGACGCGCACGACACGACGGCCAACAGCCAATCAAATATAAGATAGGTCGTCGTAAGCCCGACCGGTTCTATCGTCCGACCAGCAGTTTTTGATTATAGGAATTATTTCTGTTCTTCGTCGTGTCGTGCGTACAACGCACAGAATGTACAACATCGCAAAATTAAATTGTATTGCAAGCTTTCCCTACAATAGTAAATGCGCAGCCTAAAAGAGAAAAAAATTGAAAATTACTGTATCTAACTCTTAAAAATAATAATTTTAATTTTGTATGCATTAGCGACATCAATTTGTCACCATTGTGTATTACAAATTTCCCTCTTATTCACCGCCTTTGAAACTAACGTAGCCGATCAGCGCCTTCTAAACAGTTAGGTTAAATGCCGAGAGAGCTGTGTCGGTTGTGCTGTAAATACAAGTAGTCACATTGAAATGTGTCGTGGTTGCGTTTTGGTTGTGTCTTACTGTGTTGGTCGGAGCTATGTGATTCCGGCATGACTGACTTTCTACTGACTTACTGTAGGCTGTTCGCTGTTCGCCGCTTGAGCGCTTTCGTCAAGTCCCGCTGAGAATATATAGTCTATTCGCGGTTTCGTCGCACTTTTTGAATCAAACCATTGAAAAACATCCCATTTGTGACGTGTTCGATTATTTCCAAAATATGTCGGTTATCACGACTGTTTTATACTTGTGTTAACGTAAAAGTTCCTATTTCTGGTTAAATTGAACGTTTACTTTTATTTTATCTACAAATTATAATATTTCATTTATAATTAAAATGAGTTAAAACAGGGAGAACATAGGTGTGTTGGCAATGTTTAGTAAGAAGTAGTTCTTATGCAAAATTGTATTGCACTGAGTGCGCAAGAATGCGGTGCGCTGTCCCTTAAGTGTCATCCCCTATATTTGGTTAAGCTTTGTTTAAATGAGGCGGAGGAATATCCTGAAAATAGAACTTCAGCAGGGATTCAGAAAAGTGTGAAGTAACCGTGAATGGACTTTACTATTCTTCCCGTATTCGCCACGTCATGGCTTACACTAAATCTGAATCAGTGATTTCAATCAGTAGAATTATATAAGTGGATCTTCAAAGGTTTAATCCTACTCAGGTTGGGAAGCTCAATGCTTTTAGTTTGGCAACTAAAATTTTTCGCCGCTAGGTAAGCGCTAATCTCGCATGTATACTGTATTTTCTCTATTTTCTACGCGATAAAAAAAAATTGAAATTATCATTAAAACTGTATAAAATAACTACGTAACTAAGACAAAAACATTCGCTTTTATTATTCACATATCTTATAATTTTGATTATAAGTGACTTCTTTAGAACACAGCGCACCTAGCGGTGTAAATTTTCCTTATGCCCAACTCTCCCAAACAAAAAGTCGTTTTGGTTCTAACCTGAGTAGATATAACCTAACTTCATGTAATGAACTGTTATCTATTAGCAAATCAGTGTACTGCACTGAGGTTTTACTTCCAGGCCAGTGAATTTCTCTAGGAATCAGTAGAAATCTGTTTAATCAATGATGCACCTGCAATTAAAATGATCAATAGAATTTGACTGATTCAAGTATGGCAGCTTCAACAGATCTTCAGTCTGATTCGCTGATTTGCAGCAACTTTTTACTGTTTCGATTTTAGAATGTATCAAAACTGCAAAAATGGCTATGAACTAAAAATCAAATAAATTTCTCCCTCCCCTGAACTAAACGCAAGTGTATTGGAGGTAAACTATACAGAATACTCTCTGTCTTATTGAACTTATCGGTGAGTGGATTTTGTGATGAATATTAATACACATGGCAAAATCTCCATAATAAGCATGGTTATATTAATAAAGGTTTTGTGTACAGGTACCTTTTATATAATTGAAATAAAAAGCATGTATTAGTTGACTGTAAAGCAGCGAGGTTTCTTCCTTACAAAATGTTTCTTACTTGAATGATGCCGAACTAAAAGAGAAGAATGTTATATTTTGCAGAGTCATACATATATGCTGTTAGCAATAATACTAAAATTAAAAGTTGGTATATGAAACAGTTGTCTTACTCTTTTGTATTTGTTTTGTGCTGCAATTGTACGTAAATGCGTTGTCATGTTCCTGATGACTTAATTCGTGCATCATTCAATTTAAACTGTGAAATTTTTATGAACATAGATGCGTTATTAACATGGTAAGTCTTATTCGTACGAACACAGAGAAAACAGAAATCAAATTAAATTAATTCAGTGACCATAAATTTAAACAGCATACTTTTAATACGACGTTAAAACATGGAGTTAATTTCTCTACTTCACTGTTGAAATTTTTTTGCAAAGGTTTATTTCAGAAGTACTAGCATTATATATGTCCACTGCAAATGAATTTCAGTGACTCTGGTCAAAACGCTTGTTACGTATACCTTACTGTCAAAACAAGTTCACATAATTTTACGGAAAAGTACGCTCTAAAATCGTTAGAGTTAAAACCGCCCCAATTCAGCGAATTGGAAATTGCTCTACACGAATAAGTAAAATTATAATGAAAAACTAAAGTTTCTTGATGTGTAATGTTTCCTATATGCTGTTCACGGTAAAGTGAGCACATTTGACGCCCCAGTTACTTTTTTCATATCAGCCATTTTTTATCCTTACCTCTCTTTTTAAAATAATTATTACCATGTAAGTAATAAACACAGCATATATTTTCACTGAACTCAAAAGTTAACGTTTAAGGCTACCATGAAATTTTTTTAATGACTATTAGCCCAAATGCAAGTGCTTCAAAAAGTGAACACTTTACCCTGAATAACCTATAGAGAATTGCACTGGCTTGGCAGTAAAACCTCAGCGCAATACACTGATTCGCCAGCAAATAACAACTCAGTGACTGATGATTCAATTAAATAATTATCGCGATTCAAATCACTGATTCAGGTTTATTGTGTGCTGGTAACAAAATATCTTCGTTAATCTCTGTTAAATTTCGGGCACGTTGCTTTTCCGTAAATTACACACAACCTTTCGTGAATTCACAGAACATCTTTGTAAATTTGCTAAGTATTTTTCTGTAATTTCGGTTTAGAAAAAATGTTTCGAAAAAAAAAAATTAAATTTTCATGATTAGGGTTATTTACTGCATATGAATATTTAAAGCTGCAAAGTTGAGATATTTTCATTTGCAGGAGACTTTTAACACAATACAAAGGTTTTGGAATCGACGAGTCTTACCACTTTTTTTAAAAGTGAATTTAGACTGACATTTATTTAACATTTCACAATATTTATTGTATCAGAAGTATTTTTCTTTATCTATTTTTTCTGAGCATTCTATCATAGACGATTATCCCCAGTATCACAATAGTTGGTGACGTTTTCCCCACGTAAGGTGATTTCCACAAATTTACGTCCATACCCTGCCCGGGGCTCGAACCCGGAACACCTTGCGCCGCAAGCCTTCACGCAGCCAACTGCGCAGCGTAGGTCTGCTCTAATCATCTACCACTTTATTGTGACAACTCAGTACATAAATATATTATTTCTACGAATGTTACATAGGTAGCTATTCAGTTTCTAGTAACGTTTAACTATTTTGAGTGTTGATAATTGTTACACGTACTTGATGGTACTTTTTGATGTTTGAAGGAATAGTTGGGAATCCTAATTGCAACAGATAATATTTTTATGTTTGCAATGATGCAGAAAGCTTCGTCTAGACTCGGCATTGCTCGTTACTGAAACCCGAAGCTATAGTAAGTACGGCGGCGTATTTACAGAGACGGAGATCAGCCTCGTTTTCCGTAATTAGGGATTGTGACACTCAGGTGTCACCTGATATGAACTGTTATACTGTTACTGTTAATGCTGTTATATATAAGTTGTGTCTACGCTATGGTAATAATGTGTTTATTGTATGATGTTATTGTGCATTTAAATTGTATTGTAATGGGGCTAAAGTTATGTGGCGGGCACAGGGACTGTATATTGGATAACTGACCTGGATTGGGGTGACATTTTATGTGCGGAAACAGAAAAGACTACTGTAAGTGCGCGGTCAAGGATAAAGTATGGTACCCATAAAAACTTGGAGCGCTGAAGTTATTTGCAATCGGGGCAAATCGTTGCCACAATAAGAACAACCCATGGGAGGTTTGTTGCATGACGGAAAATGCCAATTAAAAGGCCTATTATGTACTCGGGTGTAAACAGGTGTTGAATATAAAGGTTTAAGACAGAAGCAAAAAGAAGTTGAGTATGACCGGAGTATAGACTCATTATCTGTGGTAAATATGGAAGAAAAGTAAAGGGGCAAACAAGGTGGTTCTGTGGAGTACATCTGTGAGTACTACTGAGACAGCCTGGAAGTGTTCAATATTTTATGTTTGCAGTGGAATGTCTGACTCGGGTCCGGGTTCGGGAGCTTGTTGAGTTGTTTTTCGACCTGTAGACACCAAATTCCATGAATTTCACAGCAAAAAA
This sequence comes from Dryococelus australis, assembly GCA_029891345.1. Taxonomy (NCBI): domain Eukaryota; kingdom Metazoa; phylum Arthropoda; class Insecta; order Phasmatodea; family Phasmatidae; genus Dryococelus; species Dryococelus australis. The sequence goes on from CM056999.1 coordinate 62,387,740, forward strand.
AAAAAAAAAAAAAAAGAAGTGGTTTTTGGATGTCGGAAATTATCGGAGACTCAGGAGGACTTGTCCACATCTGTGCGTTGCAACTAGTGCTGGCGTGCTACTGCGCAGTTGTTCTTACTCCTGGAGAAGAGTGGTGCCAGAGAGTAGCAGAGGCCGCCAGCAAGCAAAGAGTGATGTTCGGCACCGCCAGCACCAGCGAGTTACCATCGGAAGAGTTCTTCAAGTCTTATTGCTGGCTGTTATAAGGGCGCGGAAAAACACCAGCAATGTTACTATTGCCACCGCATTTTATCCGCGCTACAACCTGCTTGCAAATTGTACGAGGCTGGTCGTGGTGTGATGCGCTCAACAACCATCGGTAGCGGGCAACCCAGATCCAGAGCACCGGCTACAAGAGGCATATGGTGTACTGAAGCGAACAGGAGTTTCGTCGATCCAAACTGGGGGATAGGAAGTGCCGATGTATAAGGTTGGGTCCGACCGGGTATAGAACTGTAGTAAACGCGCCTAGAGTGCTGGTGCTCGCCACCAAATTATTATAATGTGGAAAATAGTAAATATAGTCAGAACATTGTTTTTAATAAATTATAAGCATACCAAAGTGATTAGCTCCAATGTTTAAACACATTATGCATTATTCCGCTACGCTACTATATGTTAAGAACTCTTAGCGATATTAGAGGGCGTAGGACGAACTAATCGGTGAAACCTGAAACCAATTATGGGATTGATGAATGGGGGTAATGGAAGGTTTGGTTCAGGATTGCTTATACGTATGTTAAAATGAAAAATGTTTCGTGAACATAAGGAAAAATTTAACAGTGTAGTCGTTATCGCAAAATACTCTGCGTAATTGAAACAAGGCATTTCATAATTCCGTACGTTTGTTGGCATGTAATGAGAGGGTCTACATTTCGAGAGCTATTCAGGGCGTCGTATTTTGTTTGATTGTTGATATAGTTTATGCTCAGTATCTTCACACTTTATGAACAAAACCTTTGAGAAATCACAGGTGTTTGGTTCTTTCCGAAAAATATCGTGAACAGCAAGTATGTTATATTTCTGTTATAAAATATCTTATTTTTTTGTTAAATTCAACTTATTCTTATAGTTTAAATACAGTAATTTGGGGTACTTTGTAATACTTACGGGTAACAATGTATCACGCTTTTTTGTTTATAACAAAGGATTTACAGCACTCCCATTGATGTATACTTCGTTGTTAACTATGTTATTTGTAAGGATCATGGCAATGTGAAAGGATTCGTCGAACCTTCATCTAAATTTAAATCAAGCAGATGGTACAAAATTGCCCTGATGATAGAAGTCACCCCAAATAACAGTATAAGTTATATTTCATTTGTAACCAATACGAATGAAACAGAGAGAAAACATATGCGTTAGTAACCCTAGTAATAAATAGTTCTCATGCAAAATAATATTAAATTGAGTGGATACGCTTGCGGTACGATGCCACTTTGGTGTAGTTTTCTAGATTATGTTAAGGTTTGTTTGCATCAGGTGGAAGAATAGCCTGAACGTATAAATTAAGCAGGTCTTCAGAAAAGGCGGAAGTAACCCCGGGTTACTGTTGGGGCCACGGTGGCTGAGCGGCTACCCTGCTCGCCTCCCACCAAGGCAATCCGGATTCAATCCCGGGCCGGGACACTCAAGATTTTCATATGTGGGAATCGTGCCGGACGATGCCGTTGGTGGGCGGTTTTCTCAGGGATCTCCCGTTCCCCCGCTGCTCCATACCTCATCCACCCTCATCAGCTCCAGCCCTCGATGTTAAGAGCCGTCTAAATATCTTCACTCACTATAATTACTGTTCCTAAGTGGAAGGTAGCTTGTTCGATCCCCGGCACCGGCGACATGACACGCACTGACGGGGTGCTCTCGTGGGTAATATGGAGGACACTGCCGCCGTGCAGGAGGGCCGGGGGGGGGGGGTAGTTCCACGGGGCTCTGCCGCTTTCTTCGCCCTCTTCATTCCACGTGGCGGCTCCACCCCCGTCTCGACTCACCTCATCCATTCTTCAGAGGAGTCACGGTAGAGCTTAACCCTTGAATGGTAATATCTTTTTAGTGACGTCAATGGTAACATCCGGCTGTCAGGCTATGTTTAAATTTCAAATGCAAGTTCTAACAATATATATATATAATGATATATATCATGATATATTATTAAGGCCAACACTAAGGCATACATTTTCCAGTTAGACGGAAACAATTATGATATATAAAATTAAAAATTTTCATTTAAATTGTAAAAATTCTGTATATTTTGCCATACGTATGGCTGTCATACTGCACGTCAAGAATACCCACATGCGATTACCAGTGAGAACAGAAATTTACAGTAAGACATCAATCTTCAAGTTACATAAACAATTGAAATTTAAAAAATTTTATTTTATAGTTTCAAAAATTATGTTCACATTTCTATAAGCCTGTCTTTCATTTTGTACATTGCGAATACTTATTACAATTACCACTGAAAACAGACATTTACAGTTGCTTTACACACTCAATGCACAGTTTTTTAGAACACGCAAAACAATTTCGTGTTTCACATTTGATACACTTGTAATTCGTCATTCTGTGCTTTTAATATGGACACTAACGACAAGCTTTTATTTTGTTCACTCTGTCATTTTGCTCTTTTTTTTCTTCCTACGTCCTGTCCGTAGCCCGGGAAAATATGTGTTATTATTTTCCCTATTTGCGATGGCAAATTTTGAATCTTCAGTCTTCTTGTCATCTGTTTCTTTATTAACTGTTTGCCAGTAGCTTCGTGAAATCAAATCTTGCCAGTGTCAACGTTCCACATACAGCTGTGTGTCTGCGTTTACACAGATTATTGAAATCATGTAAAATAAAATTGCTAGAGGCCACCTGGTTCGTCGATTTGGCGAGTAATTGGCACATTGTATCCACGCCAGATTTGGTGCACTATAAAATGATATTATTTCTGGTTTATTGTTAGTGAATTTTGAATGGTGCATTGATGACACTGCTTTAGATTTTTTTTTGGTATGTGGGGCAACAGAGTCATGTCGTCTGTGAAGCCATACATCGAAGAACCAACTTCTCTAGTTTTGTCAGGTAAGAATTGTTTTTGAACTTCTCTTTTGTTCTTCTTCAATGTCCCAGTGTAGGTGAGTTTTTTACTTCATAGTTCTCTGACCAACTCCATAGAAGAGAACCAATTGTCGGCTGTAATATTACGGCTACTGCCGAATATTGGTGCAGCGATGCGCAGAACAGACTGTGTTGGTTTGGTAAACTTCTTTTCTTCATCGGACAAGGTCATTCAATCACTATTCTTCCCCACGTATATGTATGAATTCAGCAAGTAGGAGTTGTGCGTATCAGTAAAGCACATAAGTTTTATACCATACTTCGCTGGTTTATTAGGCATGTGCATACGAAAACGGCGCCTCTAAATGGCTAAGTGCTTCGTCTACGCAAGCATGTGCTCCAATGGTGTACAATTCCTGAGAATTAGAAACCAGTTCGTTGAAAATAAAAGAAATAGCTGCAGCTGGATCTTCTTTTCCCCTCTCCTTTCTTGAGAAGGAATCATCAAATCTCAATGCCAACAGATGGACTTGGCATCTCTTTAGAGACATCACACTTCTAAAAATCGGACGTCCGAAGGAATCTGTAGAGAAAAGTGATTGAAGATTCTCTCGCCCTTATTTGAAAATGGTACAGAGTATCATCAAACCAATCAGTGCTTCAATTTCATCATAATCAGTGTCTTTGAAAGATGGAGAATCAGTTTTTTTCTTTTTTTTAATTACTCATGTACTAATTTAGTGTTCGTATGTATTACAATATCAGAAATAAACTCACAAGTGAAAAATAACCGCCACACTTGAATTACGTTAGAATGTGTATTCAAATTCACAGCAGCACCTTTCAATGATGATAATTTCACTTTTTATTACATTGCTTTGTCTTTGTGGCTAGCTGGTTCCTGTACGCTCCAAGTAATGCACTTATTTTTACCATAATACACTTGTCCATTGAGCGATTCTACAACATCAGTATTACAATTATTTTCACTTTCACTGTGTCCAGTAACAACACTATGTTCACTTTCTTGTTCAGCAGATTTTTCCACATGTTGAAAATCATCGGCGTCCGTTTCCGAGCCTGTCTCATGACTGGAAATATTACAAAATTAATAATAACATTGTAAAATGGTGACAAAATTACTTGTAGAACTAATAACAGATCAGTTGTAATACATATAGAATATACGAGAATTTATATGTATGTATGAAGTAACATCAGCATGTAAAATGGATAAAAAACTTATTCTGGTAGTAACATCAGCCTGTGAGGCGGATAGAAATACGCACGCTAGAAGTAGCATCAGTCTGTGAGGCGTATACAGATCTTTCGCTGCCGATGATATCACTCTACAGCACGCGGTTAAATGACATGTTCCCGTGTGAAAGGCAAACACTCGAATGAGGCATAGCTCGGAGTTCAAGGTTATATGATAGTTTTAAGGTTGTAGTAAAGCAACTGCCTATGGAGCACTGCACCCGACTATACAATGCGAAGAACTCATAAAAAAAATAGTACAGACACCATTAAAATCTTCACAAAAGTGTGATGTGATTTGTGCTGTATATGAAAGAAGAATGTAGGTATATATTTTGCAACATTATAAAATGTTTTACTAAAATATACTTTTTAAAAGTAAAATATGAATTCATCGATAAGAGTCCGCATTGCCAACAAATTTAAGCGCATTTCCATTCTGGATGCTTCAGAAACAGAATTTGCAAGAAATTCTTCCTCTTGGAATATCGTCATAATGTGTACTATGATTGTGTGTAAGAAAATTGTAACAATAATGTAGGAAATAATTGTTATATTTATTTTTATGAGCGTTCATTTGTCGCAAACATTTATGGCTGAAACCGACGTAAATGAAGTTAATTATAAAATTGCTATGATAGCTTATATTATTACTATGATTATATTACACATGATCACAGTAAATATTATGATGATCTTTCTTGAAGAAGATTTTCTTATAAATTCTGCTTTCCGTAGTATTCAGAATGGAAATGCGCTTAAATTTTGCTAAAACTATAGACTATTTTAATCGATTATTATTTACATTTAAAAATTAAATGTTAGTAAAATATTGTATAATTTTGCAAAATATAAAAACATACTTCTTTCATATACAGCGAAATATCGCACTTTTCTAACAATTATTATGGCGCGTGGAATACTTGTTTTATGAGTTCATATTGTATAGTCGGGTGCAGTGCTCCATAGGAAGTTGCTTTACTTCATCGTTAAGAACACAGCAGAACACGCTAGCAAAACGACGGCACTCGCCGAAACGCCGTTGGCCACTCAGCACATGACTCTTTCCCAGCGTCTCCTTGCAGCGAATCAGAGGAAGGGTACGCCGGAGAGACAGTAACCACCACACCGTACTCTGTCCCTCGGGTAAGGCGACCAGTCTCCCTCAACCACACGGCAACCACACGTAATTATTTTCCAGTTTTCGCAGTTATTGCGCACTGCGTTTGAAAGGTTATCACATAAACGTTTTCAAGTTTGAACGTCATTCGATAACGAGGTCATTAGAGACGGTGCAAGTTGCACAGGGAAGAATGATTGAGGAAGGGAATGATGGAATTTGTTAGGGACTCATCCCAGCATTCACCTGGAGAGATTTTGGAAAACCATGGAAAACCGAAATCAGGATGGCTGGACCGGGAATCGAACCCGGGTCCTCCCGAATGCAAACCCAGTGAGTTCCTACCGCGCCATATCTCTCAGTTTCTAAGTAGATAATCCAAAGACTGTAAATCATGGATATGCGTTCGTCCAGGTTCTTGAACTGCCACCAGTGCTGTCGCTACTCGGCTACAATTTGCTTTGTGGTGACGCTTCCCGTTTAAATCCCGCTTTTGACGGTGACGTAGTCAGCCGGGCTCCGCCACTGACCCTCCGCGGGGTCACAAGACTTGCCTCCGTGACGGGGAATGCTTTACAGTGCCAGGCAGACGTCTGGGCATGCATCTGAGGGTGGAAGGCGGGTTGAACATTGCAAGAGGGTGGGGAAGAGATGCGCGCGCAGCGCTAGTCATGCTACTAGCTGCCTCACAAACATCAAGTGGTGCGTCCTTAAAAGTTCTATGTACTGAAATGTTTTCTGTGAAATCGTTGTTTGCGCATAAACGCGTATCCCAGCAAATAAAAGTCCTGGAAATACGACTTTTGTCAGAAAAAAATATAAAATAGTTATCTAAGGCCAGATTTATTTATTTTTGCCTTATTAAGAATATTCTTGGAGAAAAAAAATCGCGAGAATGGTCAAATATCGCATTTTTAAAACTTACCTATGCAGTTTCCTTAAGCGGCAAGAGAAAGGTACAACGGGCGTAGTTTAATCTGTGATCTGTGGGTTTACATCGCGTGTAATAAAACCCCACTGTTACATATCTAATTTGCACAGTACAGCGTTACGGCGGAAAACTGCACGTCTTGCGCGTTGGAGCGATGATGCACTAAGCGTGTGTGTAACTGTCGCCCGTAATGCTTCCTCGCTTCTTGACCTTGGACGTGCAGCTACAAAGTCTCTTTAACTGCTGTTACCGCAGACTGAAGATCGGGTGTGCCTGTCGGACAGCGCATTATGCCTGGTTCACATGTACGCCGTTCATGCCAAACAGACGGAGCAGACAGAACCGATGGTTGTTCACATGTAAGCAGCTTTTCTACGTAGCCATTTTGCTGTTGTATTCTTGATTTTTAACGCCAGGATTATAAAACACATTTTAGATAAAACTAGATGTTATGGTCTTTCCACTTAGTTTATTAATCCCATTATAATGCGATTTATTTACTAAGTGATTTTCAAGAGATTGTAATTTTATTTGTACATCCAAAAATATTTTACTCTTTAGTGCTATCTTTCACTTTATTTTTAAACTACGCTTATTTAATACAAATGTTTAATAAAATTAACGTTTATATTTTATTGTTTCATTATAAATACATACATTAAACTGCATACATACATTTACATCAATACACGTCGATTACGCAAGACATTAGTAGCATACAATATGTAAACCAGTTGACTTCTGGGTAATATCGACGATATCTGCTCTTTCCGAGAGCAGAACATGTCGGCGTGAGCTCAACTTTTCTGCGCTACTCCGGCGGCTTCTGATTGGCTGTTCTAGTCTTCCGCTCTGTCTGTTCAGCGTGATCGGCGTACATGTGAACCAGGCCTTACACACCGGTCCGTGACAGGCTACACACTGTCGAGCACGAGGGAACCGTAGAGGGTAATGCGGGGTCCCAACAATAAACTGCTTTTCTGTCAATACGACTGTCAAAAATGACGTGGATTAGGTTTGAGGTTATAGCACTGATTATAGAAGTAAGTGCTTAAAGATGTTTGTATATTTCCTCTCACCAAATTTTCATACAATAAATATTGAATTCGAATTGGTAAATGTATTTTATTTATATTAAAGAGATTATAATTTGAAAACTAAGATGTGAACAAACACGTTAATCACTGTTGACCACGTGACTTGAACAGCTGTATTGGTGTGGGTAGGTCCATGAATGTAACTAGAGGATCAGCCTGTCCCGGGCGCCGGATGGGCAGAAAATTTTTTTTACACAACTATAATTATGAAATAAAAGGCGAATGACTTTGTATGTATGTGTGGTACAACACTAAAAGTAAGGTAGTTTCTGTAATTTCTCAAATGATGTTTCAATATTATAATTTAACAATGCATCACAATTAAAACTATGTGGCTTATCTTTTGTGTTTCCGCAGAACCTTGAACACCACATTATTGTTACAAATTCAGTGCGCAAAATAAAATGTACACTTAGACACTTGTAAGTATTCGGGTTTGATATATTTTAACTTAAAAATTTACACTATAATGCTTATGGACGCAAAACAAATTATTCAAGGTACGTTTATTGCTGGGGTGTTGTGTGTTGATGAGGTTTAGAGGATTGGAAAAGGGAGAGGGGGGAGCGCAAATCACAATTTCTGCCCCCGGGCGAAGGAAAGCCTAGATCCGTCCCTTGAAAGGTCAATGTTGGGTTCAAGCTGGAAATACTGGAAATCGGGCCGCTCGTGCGGAGGGAGAGCTCGCGTGCCCAAGTGTCTGCCGGGGACAGTAGACACCAGCCGCCGCAGGCGAGATTTGCTGGTGGCATGCGCGGAGGCCATCAATCCCGCTCCTCGTCCTCTTTCATCTGCCGGCTAATTGCAGGCGAGGTGGCAGACGCCGCAGCGTGGCGGGCAACATCACAAGGCTCGGTGATTGTGTGCGCTGTTCGTGCCACCGCGCTGGAGCACCCGCTCCGAGAGGCTCGGGGCGATGCCATCGTGGAGCGGCTGTCGCCGGCGTCGTCAACTTCTGCAAATAACCAAGGTTTTAATCGCTAACACAAGAGAGTACATTTTTATATACTCGATGGATAACATTAACTTTAAATGGTAATATGCCCAGAGTTCCCTTTTGGTCGGCGGCAGCTGTAGCCTGCTGCCAATGTGGCTAGGGCTGTTCGATATCACAAAAATTTAATATCGATATTTTTCCAAACAGTTATTCGGTATTTTCGATATACCGATAATATTAAAACTATCGATACTATCAAAAATTATAGATAATACCGAAATTATCGATAATATCGACATCATTTATACTATCGTTAATACCGTTATCATCAGTATCAATTTAAATTCCAGTATTGTTGAAAATATTGGTATATTTTGACTTCTGATACTACTGAAAACATTTACGTGATTATGTATCAATACTATCAACAATTGTAAACACCACTACTATATGTGATGAAAACACGTGTAATACAGTACAGGGGCAGTCGACCCCACAGAAACACTAGTGAACGCCTCAAAGCAAAAGAAGCCTCTGTTTGTCAATAAATGTCCGATACGACTCTCACGGCAAAAGCTGTCCCGTGGATCTGAGAAACCAGTGCGACCTCTCTGCTCACCAAGTGTCGCCCTGGGTTTGACGGCGGGTGCCCTAGCGAACGGTGACCAAGATTTATATTCTGATGTTTAGTGTGAGAACAGAAACAATCGGAAGTAACATGTAAACAAGCTGGTAAAGGCTGTTCACGGTAAAGTCAGCACTTTTGAAAGCACTTCTAAGTTTCTGCTTTCAGCGTGTTGGTAGCTTATCTTTCCGCATATCAAAATAAACACATCCATGTGACTTTCAGCTGGTGTTGACGTCAGCAGGCTCGTTTGTGCACTGCATACGGATTAAATAAAAAATCAAAATTATATATATATTTTTTAATTTATATATTACCACTATAAATACGTAAGCGTTAATTTCGTTAGATATAATATTGGTTTGTGAATAGGCCTATTGGTTGATGTTCACGGTTATTTTCCTGTTTAGATATATTAAATTACTGCCTTCAAATGTGGCCAACCCTCCCGAAGTCATACGAAAATATATTTGGTTTAGGTTGTGAACAGAACAGCAGAAATGTTAAATATCATTATTTTTCCCGTTGTAAAAACAACGCCAAGACGTTTCAAACATTCGCCTTTAAAAAGTGCGAATAGCTGAAATGCTCGCCCATTACACAAAGGCACGCTTTTAGATAATACGATGTATTTACCGCTTCAAACATAAGACAACCTGCTTTAAATAATCGTTAAATGTCTAAGAATTACGTAATGTTTAACAACATTCACGAGTATAACTAATATTACATAAATACCTCATAAATCAATAGTTTGATACAAAACCACGCACAAGCAAATGACGGGCGCTGCTATTACACTCTATGTGAAACGAAAACAGTTCTCTTGAAACTCAATGGCTGTACATATATTAATCCAAATTTTTACAGCATACTTCCACGATAATATTTGTTACTCTGTGAATGTTTTGTGAAAATTCATTTAGCCACGCAGTTTTTAAAGTATGTAGCACTAACGTTTTGTAAGGCCTACTACTTTGCTAACGAAAAAAATAATTACTTTTCACTTATAAAATTTAAATTCCTATACTGATATGAACGAAAATTCACCTATAATACTACTGACACAATATCTAACCGGTGACAATATATTTCATGAAACTGCATTCACATATTTAATGCAGAATCTAATTTTCTCCCAAAATACTTACCTAGGTTAGTCTGGTGGTAGCGAGTACTTACTTACTTTTGGATGTTTTTGTTCATACCGACTAAATCGTTCGGACAGGCGTTATGAAATTATATTAATATATTCCTAAATTTCGAGCAGTGATACAAAAAGAGTGACATAAGTGCCGATGTATAGCTCGTAAGTTGCGAATCGCATAAATACAAAATAACACACACGTTTATTAAAGCTTTTCGGAATTGCAACACACATCGCAAGTATAACAAAACACACTCCTCAGAAGTTTCTTAAAGTTTATTCGAGGTGAAGCCCTGCTTCAAGTCTGACATGCGTGTCAAGCAAGTTCAATCAATTTTATGTGAGTACTCCTGTTCTGCCAAAAACTGTCGTCTGCTTGGTTATTTGTCACGTCTGTATTTGGTAGCCCAGATTAATAAACTGTTATTTTGTTTGAAGAGGGGTTACTTTTTGAAGAGGCACTATTTTTGCTGCAGAAAAAATGGACTGTATTTATCCCCCCCTTCGGGGTGACGCACGTCTGAACGCTTCCAAGCGCTAAGCTATACTGAAGAGAGGCGCGCGGCGCTCCTGGCGCGGCCGAGCGCTGTCTGGTGGCTACTACTGGCAACGAGTTCAGCCTCGCACACTCTGGCACCTTCCATACGCCTCTCCGTTATTCCCGCCGTCTCCTTAACCTTCCCGAGCCGCGTTTTCGCGTATAAATGTTCGTCACCAGCCCGAGCAAGTGTGCAGTGTTCCTCTTTGAGTTGCGCGGGCTGGCCGACGATAGATCATATCTACACCACTTCGTACTTCGGGACTTCAGCATGAACCAGCTAACTTGAATGTTGCTTAAGCCAGGCGATAATGTAAAAGTGTTATAAACATATAAATGTGTTATATACATACCATATTTTATTCTTATTTGCATACAACAAAAAGAGACTGAATTTCCGGTGACAAAGATGTTTTAACTTCACGATTGGATGATATCAAGAGCGATGATAATACGGAAAATAGCTGATAGTTTAGATAATATCGCAAATTTCGATAGTATCGGAAATGTAGATAGTACCGAAATCTATAATAATACCGAAAATTTCCAATAGTTTCAAAATTTCGATAATACCGAAAACTTCAATAATATCGAAAATCTCGATGATACCGAAACCTCGATAATACCGAAATCGTGATGACAGCCACACTTAGGGCTGTTCGATATATCGATAACCATCGATAGATATGTAGCTTTAAAAATATTGATGTTGCTGGCCTGCGTCGCTCCCTCCTGGTCCTGCCCCGCCGTTCCTCTCGAGTGAGCCAAACAGTGCGCCAATGACAGCGTGGAAACACTAGAATTGCGCAGTGATTTACAAAGGCGATTGGCCGCGTCGTGTGCCAGATAAGCTTATCGGGACTATGCCGCCTGACCTTCAGCGGACTGAATTAGAAGGATTAGTTTCGAAAGAAAGTTCTGGTCACCGCCCTCGCCTCTATCAGAGGGAACTCGGGGTGCGGGTCACCTCCTAGATTGGCTCAGCGAGACTACTTAAGCCGTGACGTGCCTCCCAGCCGACACTCTGAGAGTTTGGAGGATTATGCGACCTTAAGGTGGCTTTATGATTAAAGACTGAAGAGTTAAGAATAGTACTTAATGGCTCGATAAGCACACAGAAAATGAATAGTATGAATCATTGCAGTTTATGATTGAATTAGCAACTGTTAAGTATAGCCAATCAGAATCGTAGAAGACGAAAGTAACCGACATAATATGGACATATGGACAAGAGTGAAGATTATTTACATATATTTAATTATTTTGGTTAATGTTTGTGTAAAGGTTTTAAAAAAACTCGTGATTCTTATAGAGGGGAAAGCTGATGCGAACACTGGGCATTTACATCAACACATATGAAAAGGTTAATTAAATTTAATTCAATAACCCCTTCCAAGAAATAAAACATGGCCGTGAACTGTTCTTTAAATTAAGAGGATACTGTATCTCGATTAAAATAATTATTGCATTCGATTTCACAATGCGTCATAACCTAAATCCAAGATGTAAATACAATTTCCCGCCAAAAACAAATGTCACTGGTCTCTGATTGGCTACTTCGTCTTGACTTGTACTTTAGATATAAAATATACGATCTCTTAAGTCAAGCCAAGAAAGGACACGACCCGTTAAGACCCGCACACGACAGTCATAAACTAATACCCTTGAATGCACTGAATCATATCTTAAGCACACGGCGCACTTATTTTGTTAAGTCAATCGTAATCGTACCTTCAGCCGCCAGGTGCGCGAAGACAGCGAAGCGACGAGCCAGCGGATCGCCGAGTGGCGGCGAGAATGACGAGAAAGGAGTGCAACTCTGCGGACTGCGAGCATCGGTACAGTGAAGATAGAGACTGGATGCGTGAGTGACACTTTCGGAATGGCGACATAAATAGAGATTTGGTAGAGACATGTGATATGTTTTAAATAAATGTTGGGAAACCACTGTCACGAGAATTTTACCAGGAAGGATGTTGGGATGATGATTGATGAGTAAAGACCTGCAAAATACGCGTTATTATTTAAGGACGTGTTAAACTTTAAACACTTTTCCTTTGCAATAGGTTTTCCGTTTTATCGGTCTTCATTTGACATGCCTCTAGTAACTCTGCGCCAATAAATGAACGCTCCACAACCAACGTGCAGTTCACTCGGAGGAAAATGAGTGACTTAACGTCAAGGCAGCAGCCAATGGAGAAACGACGCCGGCTCGAGTATACACAGTACTGGGAATTTCAGCTTCGACGCAAAAAAAAAAAAAAAAAAAACGTGAATTTTGCAGATCTCTACTGATGGGTTAACATCATGATTGGATGACTATCGTTTATGTGGGTTTATGTGGGGTTGGAAATTTCTAAGGGGTCCTGAACTCTGATGTTATAAGTTCAGGAAGGTTATTAAACAGTAGATAGGGTAAAATTAATAATTAAATTGTAAATACCTAATTTTTTCAAATATACATAACAGGGTAGAGTTATAGATTACAGCTGGGTACTGATAAACTTTTGTAATCAACACAGAGACATTGATAAGGATTTTAATTATAATTTAGATAGACATTAAATACTGTGCCACACTGAAAATAACACGAGTTGTAGTGGAGATAGCTAGTTTAATGTTGTAAATAGTAGCTGTGCGAATAAACTTAAAATCAAATTAAGTTATTTAATTTTTATTAAGACCTCTGTACCTCACGAACTCAATAATACTCCCCTGTGAAATGTAACAGTATTCTCATTATAGTAAAGTAAAAGTGGATTTGAGTTTCACAACACACTAGTTATTTTTACGGGCTGTTCACGGCTAATTAAGTAAATTTCAAAATCCTGCCAATAATGATTTAATTTCCTTCTCATTTCGTATATTTCTGCCTTTTGTAAAATTAACATTGTTATGAGGCTGATCACTTCATGCGTGCATCTGGATGATGCACGCATAAAGTGATCAGCCACGTGGTTTTTCATCGCGTGTAATAAAACCCCACTGTTACAGATCTAATTTGCACAGTACAACGTCACGACGGAAACACTGCACGCCTTGCGCGTAGAAGCGATGAGGCACTAGGCGTGCGTGTTAGTGTCGCCCGTATCGCTCCTTAACATCTTCACTGTGGACTCGCAGCTCCATCCCACTCTTAAACGTGTTAGTTCAATATATACACCTCAGATACAAAACAAACCAAACAATGGCCTTGCACTGAACCTTCCTAAAAACTTCCCACCAATTAAATAATAGGGTCACCGCTGAAAGTCCCATAGTGCGACTAGAACAGTGCACGCCAGTTCGGAACCTTGCGCTTAGTGGCTGTGGCGTACTTGATGCGCGAGGCAATGTCGCTCTTATTTGTCCTGCGCTTCTCGGCCTTAAAAGCGGAGAATAGTTCCAGGTAGGCGGGAACCTTAAGGAAAAAATATATTGACTAACTTAATTTCATTTTAGATGGTCTCTAAATGAACCGTGTAAGTTTTAGTGAGTTTAAGAGTCAGCGGACTTTTTTATCAGACTGAATCGACCGTTACGATGAAAGAACTAGGGAGACATGAAAAGATCTTCCCGCGAGCTCGCGGATTAATGATTATGTCGGATTGGTGTTGGCCGCTTTCTGTTCACTGGCAACGGGCCACAGACAACCCGGCGACTACTTCAAGGCTGCCAACATTTCGTAATCTTACGTGTCAAAGAAGCATTGTTTCGGAGGTAAAAATGTTCCTCCTACTCCGTCTTCCTAAGTGCAGTTATTTTTTCTGAAACCAGAACAACACGTGATGTTTACATTCACTCGAAGGACGTGTAGAGATATGAATAGTAAAATCGCCAATTTCATAAAGCCAGTAGAGCGTAAAATTAAGGAAATTTAGAAAATAAATTTTGGCCTAGGATCTTGAGAGCACTGAGAGCGATCTATAGTATAGTCTGTTCATGGTAAAGTGAGCACTTTGAGGGCCTAGTTACTTTTTTCCTTCAGCCATTTTTTAACCTTTAAACATATTTTAAAATAAATACTGCCATGCAAGTAATAAACACCGTGTGAATATTTCACCGCACTCGGAAGATAACTTCTAAAGCTAAAATAAAATATATTGACTATTATTCGAAATGAGAGGGTTTTCGAAAGTGCTCACTTTACCGTAAATACCCTATAGGTGTGCGCGTTGAATGTCCGGTCGTATTTACGCTCAGACACTTGAATGGCGTGCAGCCTTTCTTTTATTGACATGCCTGATAGGAACTTTTACTGACACTCCTATCAATTTATGAAGTGATAATAAAGACAAATGTTTGCTGCATGCCCCTATAGTGTGTTAAGTAGCCTGTACAAAAAAATTCAAAAAAAATAAAAAAAAAAAATAAAAAAAAAAAAAAAAAAAAAAAAAACACATGCACGCATTAGTGATGGAAATGAGAAACGGAAACTAGACACGAACAATTTCTTATAATCCCTTCACGGTTACTTCACACTTTTCTGAAGTCCTGCTAAAGTTCTACTTCAGGATATGACTCCGCCTCATGCCAACTAAGCTTATTTAAGTATAGGAAATTACACCTAAGGACAACGCACCAAATTCGCGCACACTCAGTTGTAATGATATTTTGCATATGAACTATTTCTTACAAGGCGCTACCAACGCACATATTTTATCACTGTTCTTTTTATATTTATTATAAATGAATAAAAAATGTATAAATAAAATACAGGTTAAACTTCAATTAGACAAAAATAAGATATCTCCATATTAGCAGAGGTATAATAAAATTCTTGTGGTACATAGCATATTTAGGCAATAACTAAACACGTCATACATGGGGTGGTTTTTCAGCGATTTGATTCAGAAACGCGTGAAGAAACAGCGAATAGACTATAAGTGCTATTTGTAAGTAGACGGCATTTGAAAATATTGAAGATGTCTTACATGACGGCTGGAGGTCTGCGCACTGTGTGGAGACCTGGCCAGACTGTGCCCTTAAAAGTTCCCGCCATCTTGGATTTTAGGCATTTTCCCCATTAGTTGCATCGCAGATTTTGTATTTTATTTCGGGATTCGACAAGGCTTAGGTCATTGTTTTTCACATGTTCTAAAACACATGTTGCTTGACTACTGTTGCCAGGGCCGTTTCTGTAACCGCCAGCCGGCAATCATTAGTCAAAAAATAACAAAGGCTGTAGAGACGTAATGGTAGGTTAGGTAATGGGGCTTAACGTCTCGTCGACAGCGAGATCATTAGAGACGGTGCAATTTGCACAGGAAAGAAGGATTGGGGAAGGAATCGGCAATGGCCTTTGTTAGGGACCCTTTCCCCAGCATTCACCTGGAGTGATTTCGAAAACCCACGGGAAACCGAAATCAGGATGGCCGACCGGGAATCGAACCCGGGTCCTCCCGAATGCGAGTCCAGTAAGTTACCACTGCGCCACCTCGCTCGGTTGAAGAGATGTAATGGTCTTATAAAGATTTAAGATGTCGTGCCAAAGAAAATCCGTTAAGAATTCTAAATTGGATCTTGCGGCAAAAATAGTGAGAATCCAAAATGTCGGGGATTGATCCCCATTAAGGCTTGTTTTGCGCGTCCAATGGCCAGAAGCGAGGGAGCGAAACGGGCGACACCAAGGCCATTGGTTTATAAACTAGGCAAGAAACGCCAGCACGCGAGACGCAAAGACGCAAATAGTCGAACGCAAGTATTTCAAAGATGCAGTTTGTAAACTACGCAGGACGCAAGAACTCATCGCAAGAGTTGGTCAGCTTTTAAGCTTCTTGCGCTTCTGCCTGCGTTTTGCGCCTTCTCAATTAGCAGTAGTCGATCGTAAAATCGTTCTATACTCGTACAGAAGGCTATTATTTGCAATTGTTATAATTATATAATTTGCTTATACGATGAATTTATGCCCACTTTTATCAGTTGAATAATAATTGATTCACGTAACTTACTTGAATATTTTAGTATCCCGCCTTGCAGAGAAAATTTAATAGTGTTCTTAGAAATTCTTTATTCAGGCATTTAAAAACTATATGCCATTAACTAAACAAAGCTAAAAATTAAGGAACATATCTATACTAAAGGAAAAACATGTTCACTAAAAAACATTATAAAAATTATTATTTTTGTTTGGTATTTTTATTTCGCATTGTTGGTAATGTCTTGCGTCGTGCGATGTTATAAACGATCGCAATTTTCAAGCGCTACGTCGTTTCGTTCTTAGGTTTAGTGCGTATCTCTAGCGCCTCACCGTTCCTGCGTGCAAGGCGTACAGTGTTTTCGTCGGTGCGCTCCGCCACAAAATTAGATATGTAACTGTGGACCTTATTACCCTATGTCCAGAATACGATAATCCGAAATGACCCCTCCGAAAATCGAACCCAATCATCTTAGTGGGAGTCCGACACACTAACACACGATTACTACGGCCCAACTTGTATCTCTAGTGTCAAAATTACTTTTGAAAGAATCTCATTTTTAGAATTTGCCTCTGCAGTTTCCTTGAGCGGTACGAGAAAAGTGCAACCATACGAGCGTAGTTTGGATATTTAGAAGAGTAGCAACGGCTTTCTTTGACACTTAAAATCCATAAACTGGCGCGTAGAGTTTTTGTAATACACATTGTTCAGACGGTGCTTTGTAACTTGCATAAAAATTTCGAAACCTTCACTCTCACGTTACGAGTCATAAGTATCTCATTTCTCAGTGCTATTTTTTTTATCGTACTTCCTTTATTTAATTATAAGTCTGAATCATGCGCCCTCTGTCACATTCGTGGTTCCAGGAGCAATGACTTTTGCTTTATCCAACCACTGCGATACCAATATCAAGAAAACGTGACAAAGGAAGGACAGATAACAGTGCAAATTATATAAGTAAAAGAAAGTGTAAAGAAACGAGCAAATCCCGAAAAAAAAAAAACTTAAAAGGAAACAGCGAAATGTGAATAGCTGGTAGCTGAAAAAAAAAGTAATGTGTAAAAAGCTGTAAAAAATTATTATGTTAAAGAACTATGGCAAAGAAAAGAAAGCGGTGATTTGTGCAATAGAAGACATGCATGGTGATACACGAAATGGTTATCAGAAAAGACTTCTGTAAAGCACAGCTGTGCAAGAATTAAGACAGTATTTTTTGAATAAAATAAAAACCCACTTGGAAAAAAAAGGAACTCAAGGAGCATTCATATTACTCAACAAGTTCATATCACACAAGGGTTGTGATTTTAACACGATGCATGTATGTTAAATTTCGGCTGTTCCACTATAGCATCGCATCTATGGCACCGATGTTGATAAATCAAGTGTCTATCAATTCCTTGTGATAACCCGAGTGTCATAGGGTATGACACAATCAAGAAAATTCAAGATGGCTGCCGTGACAAACCCGATGGCGCCACAGGTAAAGTTAGCTCGCGCAAGCATTTCATTCGCGGCTTATTTTGGAAGTATGTGTCATTAATGTTTTACGATAATTACACTTTAAGATTAATATGTAAGTTAAGAGTAATAATTGTAAACCTATATTTGTGTAGTTATAATCTCGAAGGTATTCAGAAATATATTTATACAAAAAGCCTCTAGGACATGAAACAATTTTTTTTTGTTTTACTTATTTGACAGAAAATTGGTAAATAAAATAAAGTTTTAAAAACTAAAACCCGACTCTTCAAAAGTAAAAAACAAAACATCAGTTAAGTGTACGAGTATGATCATAAACCCGTAACCACACGTCGTGCCGTTTAAGACACTTTGCATATAACCTTATTATTGATCATTATGGCGAAATATAGAAGATAAATTTCTAGGCAGTGCATATTGGTTTAAAATACGATTCGAACACTTAAGTTGTTAAATTATGATTAAATTGTTTGATTAAAGTCTGTATAATATGCGCAGTATATATTCGGTGATTTGGTATAAGTAGTGTAAATTTAAGATAAATATGGTTTCCTGTCACCGAACGTTATTATTGTCATAAAACGACTATTATTAGCCAATTATAAGACATTTTTAAATACAATAATGTAACAGATTGAATTACCGCGTAAACAATTTAGCTTTATTTATCTACCATAACTTCATGAGATCGCTTAATTAAATGCCATGACTATGGCGTTTCCTTCGTTACTACACGAGAAGTGGACGTGGTGGCTATATAAGGTGGAAGGCATTTAAAATGTAATTACACTGCTATGCAACTCTCTAGCACATTAACTTACATCTTTACAATTATGCAAATTAAAAAAAAATTCTAGAGTGAATATTCATTGTGTAATCATGCTGTTAATTATAAGCACATGCTATGAGTAGATACTGCAAAATTCGCGTATTATTTGACGACAGTTAATTTCACTTTAACATGTAGGTTCTCATTGGAGCAGTGTATTGATACGTCACTGGTAACTCTGCGCCAATAAATGAACGTCCCAACCATGTGCTCTAATCATGTGAAGTTCAGAGAAAGGGGATGACATAATGTCAAGGCAGCAGCCAATGGAGAAACGACTCCGGCTCGAGTAAATGCAGTACTGTGAATGTTAGCTTGACGCAAAAAAAAAAAAATTACGCGAATTTTGCAGGTTTTTACCTATGAGCAAACTTTTACAATTAATTCAAGGAGTTATAATGGAATTATGTATGATCCAATACGGATATATAAAAATTTGAACAACATTTTTGACAAATCATTGTCCAATTGTTTATGCTATGATATATAAGAATATAGAAGTAAAATTAACGACAACTAACATGTCAAATATAATAAATGTCAATAATTTAAACCAATGCAGAAATTCCTCGTGCATATGTTTCGTTTGGAGTGCAATATTGTATGCAGCAGAAACAAGAATAGCGGGGAATTCTATGAGAAAAGAACAGATGGTTATAAATGTACACAGAGCAGAAAAGTTCATATATTTATCACATTTTAACAGATGTAATTCCTACATTAACGTTATTAAGTTCCTGATATCAGAAAAATGCGTTGTCTTGAAGTACAGACACAGTAACATTAATTTTAAATAGGTATTAACAGGCATAATTCGGAAAAGCGGCGTGGCGAGAGATAGTCAAGGTAGTTACGGCTATTAAAACCTTTGTAGGACACTCGGGCGGTCACCATATTCTATCTAGAATTGATAGAGCATTGACACGCAATAAAGTGTCGGTTTACTGCACATTTAGAGAAAAGTTAGGAAAATATGTATTTCGACGACCCTTCAGTAGGAAGGACGTCCAGCGTGTTACCTGCTCCAAAAGAAGAAACCAACCCTTAGCTCTAGGGCACACATTTTGTTCACCAACGCCGCATAGCCCGCACGGAATAGATGAGTACAGTCAGTCCGCAATAGTTAAACCGTCATTACAATAAGCTAACCGTAACTTAGCGGAGCGATGGTGACATAGTGCAATACTTTTGAAATAAATAAATTAATTGTAATGGATACACACAAAATGTGGTAATAGTTAAAAATATAATGAGCAGTTGTTCACACTCAGTCTCGTAATTAGAGGCTGTTCACAGTAAAATGAGCACTTTTGAAAGGCCTGCAAAAGATCTACTTGTATGCACGTAGTGTATTTTCCCGCCCTATGCATGGATAACATTGCCATGGAGCCTCATCAGTTTATTCATGCGTCGGTCAAGTGAAACTGTGAGATTATTAGAAAAGTACATATTTAACAAATCTGCTCATTTTTACACTTCGAAGCATTAGAAAACCAGCAAGCAAAATAAATAATTTAAGTTATCACAAATGGTTACTTAGCATTTTTTATTCGACGTTAAGATATGGAACTATTTCCCGTACATCGTTACCAACTTTACTGGGCGTATGTCACTCAAGGCGCCCATTAAAATATATGCAGCTAGGAGCAGTGTAATGAAGTGTGTTAGGAAACTGATTGAACTTTACAGAAATATATATATATATATAATTATATATATATATATATATATATATAAAGTCAGTATAACTCAATGAATATAAATATGTGTAGTCAAATTAGATAGTGTGCGTGTGGAAATCAGCACAAATCATAGCAATATGTACCACTTCTTTCCCATGTCATGATCAGGAATATTGAATAATATACACAGACTATTGTAGATTGCAGAAAAAGAAATACTTACTACTAATATAATACAAGGAAAGACTTTGAAGAAAGCTTAGGAAAATATAATTAAAGAAACAATGGAAAATCTCATTTTCAACTCACATACAGCATCTTTAGACTCTTTTTAACAGAAGCCATCTAATATTTAAAGATACTGCTGGCAGTTGTCAAAGAAAAATTAGTTATTAAAAAAAATATATCTGTGACAAAATAAACATTGATTTCCCTAAAATAATCACACAATAGCTCTGATAAATTACCAAACATATTATTTGACCACTTAAATTACCTGAAGAATACTCCGAACATGTGGGCAACCAGGCTTAGTTCATCAGTAGAGCTTAAGAATAATTTAAAGTCGTTTATGGTAATTTAATACCACACACTCGGACCACTGGACTTGCCATATTATTAAATTACACTTAAAACTTCATAGCAATGTGTTGAATGATTAAATAGTAAAGAAAAACCTCACTTGAAGAATTCTGCAGATATTAAGGCACAATAGCTGGTATGCCAGACTGCCTCAGAACACCAACCGGGAATGCATAATGCATAATCCTCCTGCAGTTAGATATTCTCCGGTGTGTTTAGCAGCGATACTTAATACTGCTTAGCCTAAATACTGAAACATCTTCATAAACTTCATTTACCATCAGACACATTAGTCATAATGCCACTTCTACATGGAGGCCATTTATTCTTTCTTTTAAATATTTTTATTCAACATAAAATTTTCAGTCAAGTCCTTTCTAACAAACAAAAACACATCTGCATTGTCACATTCCAAAACCACTAAATTTGATTTTCTACTGGGCATACTTTCATATATCTTACTAATAAGAAACATATAACACACTATCTTAAACATTATTTTCCATCATTAAGATTTTTGCACCTAAACTGTATATCTACTATATTGTGGATAAAAGTTGCAGTAAGTTTTTAACATAGTTAACATTGGCTGATTTTAAATAAACTACAAATGTGAAAATACATATTGATTAATGTGACATGTAAAATAATTTAAATTAAATCATTCACATGATGTTAATAACATATGTTCACGATATTTAAATAACCATAAATGGTGTGCGTATAAATTTAGAAATAATAAAGTGTCATGTGGAGACGCTATGTAAGAAAATTCCTTACAGCAGTGACTTCCTTCTAAGATTGATTTCAAAAGTGCTCTCAAAAATAAAAGATAATGACGAAATGCATTACAAAGGCAGACTATCTCGCTCGTATCTATAGGATATTCACTATAAAGTGAGCACTTCTTAAGGCTCTGCTAAATTTTTCCTTTCGACCAATTTCTTTCTTCCCGTCACTGTTTAATATAAACATTTCCATGTGACCAATAAACACAATGTATACCTTCCGCTACTCTCAAAGTTATCACCCGAGGATTCAATAAAACATATTTACTAGTGGTCAATGCCTGTTGGGAGGGCCTTAAAAAGTGTTCACTTCACAGTGAATAGCCTATAAGTACAAATAGTACTGCCACCGAGCTGTCTGCACAAGTTGTTTCTATGAAGGCTGTAAGATAGTGCTGCGTGTACAACCAGAGGCAGATGGCTTGTAGCGCTGCAATAGGCTGAAAAGGGTAACGCTTGTAGTGTGCGTGTTCGTGATGCGTAATTTGTGCCCATTCGACCGGAATGGCTGAAAAAGCCATGAAGACGATGTTAGGAGCGGAAGAATTATCGGGAGACTGGAGGCAGGCCAAACTCAAGACGATTGTATCCCCAGAACATCACGTCCCACAGTGTGGCTTTTGCAGGATGTGGTGAGGTTCCAATGGGATGGAAATGATAGTCGATCCTTCAACAGTGGACGTACGAAGAGTGAAACGCCAAGAGGAGATCGCTACTTGGGCGTAATTGCCAGACAACACAGTGGGAACACAGCAAACTACCTTGCTAAAGGCTGTCACGATGAAGTTAGCTCTTTTGAAATCAACCTTAGAAAAATGTCACTGCTCCTCTGCCCGCATATATTCTAACGGAAGCACTGAGTGACACGTGCACAATAAAGTTGGTAACGATGGATAGAAAGTTGTTCATTATCTTAACGTCGAATAAAAAGAGTTAGGTGACCATTTGGGGTAACATAAATTATTTCTTTCGCTTTCTGTTTTTTTTCATGAATCGAAGCGTAAAAAAAGATCATGTTTGTCAAACATTTAGTTTTCTTATCATTTCACAGTTTCACTGGGCCGACGCATGGATAAAGTGATGAAGCCCTTCCCAGTGTTAATTTTACATAAGGCGGAAGAATACACTACGTGCATACAAGTAGATCTTAAGCAGGGCTTTCAAAAGTGCACATTTTACCGTGAACAGCCCATATGGACTACAATTCCATGGTACACTGCTGTATAGCTGTATATCGACGCTTGCTTCGAAATCATATGCGCCGTGTACTATTTCATTGAAGCATCGCGAATTCCCCGTCATTCCTCTCTGCTGGAGACTGATGTTGGCATGCATAGCGTAATGACGTCATGAAGATAACACATTCGGTGTTGTAGAAGCAATTAATACGTTCTCCAACCTTACAGAGAAAATTGTTCTTGTGTGGGGCGTTGGATAATATAAAATACATTTTTGCCGTGGTTCGGCAGAAACAGATGTACGAATGAGACTCGTGTAACACTCTGAGCGGAACTTCTTAAAAAAAAAAAAAATTGGAGGGGGGGGGGGGGGGAGAATTGGTACCCAAATTTTAACGTTTTATTTATTTATTGTGTTTGAATTTTAAAATTTAATGAGGTTCATGTTTGAAACATCTGTACATTTTAATTAATTTACGTGACCATACTGGTCTGTTCCTGTAAGTGTACTTCAAATGGTATATTTTATTACTTTTATGGCCCTTTTGGTCGTTTCCTCAAAACGATGTATTAAAAAATGTTTCCTATTTTTATAATGCAGATTTTTGGGGCATTTTATTAAGAAATTTCGCCCAAAAGTTAAATAACATGGAATTTCAAAGTTTTTTTTTTCTCACAAACCCGAGATTGTCCGTTATTGTGCCTGACGGTTGTGTTTTGATGATACTCTTATGATTTTCTTATGGAAATTTAAAAAATAGCTCTGATTAAAGGGAGGGACGAGTTCACATCCCATTGTTGGAAAGTTTCCGCCACAACTTTTATGAAAGAACTACTTTCAGTGTTTAATTTTCTATCACTACTCGACCAGTAGTCATTAGCATGTATGATGTTCTACCAAAATATAACGAAATTCCCTGTGGTTAAAAGTAGATAAATGGACAGGGAGAAGTTTTTAATGGGCATCGTGCGATGTATAATCTAATCTGGTCTCCTGTTTCTTGGCAAGGCTGGCGGCCGTTTTAATTATTACCGCAGTCGCCTGTTGTATATGCAACACACCCTCTCTGTCTTCATGGCACGTGGCGTACGTTCAGGCGTGCTAGCGCGTAAAACGTTTTACTGGATAGTATTTTCTAGGACAGTCAGTTAAATTTAATAAAATTTTAAAAAATATAAATTATAAAATTTTACACTCCTAATGTCATACTAAGTGAAATTGCGTTCTTCAGCTATAATTTAACAACTTTATTTTTCTCTAGTGAGAGTAGTATTTTTGTGGCAATTCCGGGGGTGTGACTTTTAAAAGCTACTGGGATTAAAATGTTTAGATAATTTTTGCCAAGTTATGCTGAACATTTAAAACATGTAGTATGTTTTTCAGTACTGCACTTTGGCAGCCTTCAGGTACAGAGACGTATACTACTGCACAGGATGATTCAAAAGTCACCATACACAGGAATGTTTCAAGATATTATTTGTGCCACCAAAGTCGCCATTGAGATAATATATCGATTGTTCCTGTGTTTTAGGTAATGTGACACTTTCAACGCCGTATTTGTGATGCCTGAGCTCAGATTCCTGTTCAAACATCGCCTGGCATGCAAATTGAATGGGTAAAACGCATTGACCGTGCATTCGCAACAACCGGGGGTATGTTGAACATGTGCTATGAATGGCATAACTTTGTTAACCTTATGTTAGGTGACTTTTGAATCATCTGTATAATATCAGCGGGCAAGCCCATGCATTGTTCGGATAGCGCAGCAGTCAACACACCAGAAGACTGAAGATTAAATAAGTTTGTCCTCAACACCCGCCCGCATAACGCCAGCAGAACTGCAAGTGCTTCGAACAGTCACATGACGTGTAGTTCTTCCACATTCAATTTTTCCAACAAACGCCACGCGTAAATTGTGCATTCAAACTCTGCCGGTGGGAATGCGCCAGAAATTTGAAAGTCCGTAGTTTAAATAGAGAGTATTCCTACAAGAGTCCAAAACGAGTGCTTTAGACCGTTCAACCTTAGCCCCATGAAACTATATGCGACGCAGCTGGCAGATCATGCCCTATTATAACGCCGGAGTTGGCTGGGCTGAGCTGGGGCTCGGGCAAAACTGTTACGTTTATTGCGCTGAGTGAGAGATTTTACAGCAGCGCTAATATTTCCGGTTTCATCCACTTGTAATCCCGCCACAAACCATAATTAAGTCACTCGAATAAATGCAGCACATTTCTGTGAGCGGGGCTGAAAACATTTCCGTAAAATTGCAAGCATTTTCGTGAGTACAGGAAAGGATATTTTCAACCCGTCACATTTGGATATTTAGAAGAATAGCAAAAATTGTTTGCTTAAAAATACCATCATTAACACTTAAATTCTATAAACCGATGGTATAACACTAGAGATACATGTTGGGCCGTAGTAACCGTGTGGTTAGTGTGTTGGACTCCCACTAAGATGATATTGGTTCGATTTTCGGAGGGGCCATTTCCGATTATCACATTCTGGGCATAGTAGAAGCGGGCCGATTCCATGATCAAGGTGAATAAAGTACTGTCTATGTGTCTTTGGATTACCATGTCCACGCATCATGGAGCCTGGATGTAAACCTAGTGCTACGCTTTAAACTTGGATAAGCCTGTGATTGGTTCTCCTGCCCTTCTCCGCCCTCCTATGGGTTTTCTTTGTTGTGATTTGTTCGTTGGATACGCCTAGGGCCGTGACTAGCCAAAAGTGGAATTTTACCGGTGCGCATGATTTATCAAGCGGCTAAGAGACTTCCAGTAAATGGGGACATTAAAAAAAAATTATTTTGTGGCAGTGAAGCAGTGTAAATGAGCTCGGAATAACAGACTTGCTGACCCGAAATATGAATCGTGCACTTAACGTTAGCGACGTAGGTAGCAGGAGCAGGAAGGGGGGGGGGGGATTCCAATTTCCTCCGCCTTGGCATTCGTCGGTCCATTTCGATTTAGTTTCTTTCCTATACGTGGTAGATATCTAACTGTTATGGTCTTCAATATCTCTCTAAATTTAACTCATGTTTTTACTCTTGGATCTCGCTATTGAGAATTATTCTTATTCGAAAGGTCACTAGCCATATTGACGTGATTTAAGAATAGACTGCGTCCTTTGCAGATTTCCAGGGATAAATGTATTACTGCTCAAGACAACGGAGTAAACTTTATTGATTACACTGCTATTGTAAAACATCAAGGCATTAGACACATACTATATAATGACACGAACTCTGTCTGTCCGTCTTTAATAATTCTAAGTCCCTTGAAACTCAACAGAAGTTCTTCAAATTTTGCAGAGCGAATCCTCAGGGTGAAATACAGGTCAAGTTCGAATTTCAGCAAGATTAGATTACGCAAATATTACCTTTTACTCTAAAAACTCATTTTTTAACTACTTTTTCCTTATGAAAAGTTTTGTATTAATGCATCGAGATTATTGCATAGAGATATGAATGCAATGTAATATCATTTTTGTTTACTTTAAATGTCTCGTTCAGTGACTTAATCCAATGGGGCCACAGTGTCAGTGGATGAGCGATTAAAGTGGCCACAGGCTCGATGATAAGCGATCAAGTGGGGCCACAGTGGCAAGTGGATAGAGAATGTCAATGGCGCAGTGACCAGTGGATAGATTATCAAGTGGGGTTAGTGCTCAGTGATAAGCGTTCCAAGTGGGGCCGCAGTGGCTTAGTAAATAGAACTATATACAATTTTGAGTTAGTTTCACTTTTTCGCAGTCTTTGTACTTATAACAAAAAAATTTGTAACATCGTACCTGTTCTAGGCACGTGGCAGTGCTAAAAAAAGGCCACGGGCTGGGCCTCTAGTATGTAAATGTTTGCTTTAAGTTTTACGAACTTGTGTTACCGAAATAATTTTTGGCTACTTGATTACCAGAATATTTACTGCGAGTGCTTGGAATGTTATTGGAAAATTTTATATGGGTAGAGAAGGAGAGTGCTACAAAATAAAGTGTGAACATCGGCGTGGTTAGTTCCGCCTATTAAAACAAATAATTAACTTACCTTTGAAGATCACTGCAGTCACTTTACTGCAGACATCCCTGATATTTTCGTAAATGTATGAACTGTTTTTTATCATTTATGTATGGTAAAGTATGAGATATTTTACTATCGCCAACCAATATACACAAACCCCAAATACAAACCGATATCCCAAGAACGAAGTGAGATATGCTACGAATATAACTGACATTGAATTTTCCTAACATTTCTTGACTAATTAACGGATTTAAAAGCGATATTGAATGTTATAAATGATATGTGCTATTATTGTGACTTGTAAGCTATATACCGAAGTGGATTATTTTTAAGATGGCCATCGTTAACCTTGAAAATTAACGAAACTCCTGTAACTTTATTTTTAGCGTAGAACAATTATTTTTATATCAAACTTACGATTTTTTACTGTCAAAGAATTCATTTTTACCAATACATATCCTGTGAAGAGAGAAAACACGTTGGAACTCCACATGACAGAGACGTCAAATATTAATATCAGTGAGTACATATTTGCTGACAGTACATTGCGAGAAATCACGTTTAAAGATCTGGCATGTTATCAAGATTGTAAAATTACAGGTGATATTGACATTTTGTGGGAGCTTTCATTCCGTTTCAAGCAACCTGTTCCAAATTGGCAGGGAATTATGTATGTTATTCACAAGGGAAATATTCATCCTGGCCAGTCCTCCATTCTATATCTTTCCATGATTGATATGTATCCCGGTGACAAAACTTGCATTCTAAAACATTAGCATTTATAAACAAATTGGGCAGCAAACACCATGTCCCTCCTATAATAACTTTTGATCAACCCCTGCACTAGAAAGATAGTGAAATCAATAAAGCTGCACCAGAGGATGCACAAATTGAAAAATTTCGTACTTTTGCTTGGCAGTTTCCGCAATTTGCTAGGAGCAATAGGTACACTAATGGATGGGTCTGAAAAGCACTTTAGTAGTGGTGTGTGGTGAAAATGAGGTAGTGCATGTGCTGAATGGTAAAGCAGTTTCGAGAGCTTTCAGAGGCTATATTCTAGTGGATAATTGTCATCAACTACTTGTGCAATCTATTCCAGAAGACAAACCTGAATTAATTTCGCTAATAGATGAAACCGAGGATATGTATCCGTGTCTCTTAAGGGCGAAACCACCTTTGAGACAGTTGTCACATCTAGTGCAGTTAATAGAATCAGTGAATTACTTGAAAAGCAGAAAACTGAACTTAGTGTTAATCTAAAACGAGTAAGTTGTGGCTAGGGTATCATAAAAGGCTAAGTAGTGCACGAGCTCTGATAAAAGCAGATCGCACTGGGTCATGGATCAATCATTTGCATGCGATTTACAGTGTATTGCCGATATTTGCAGTTGGACACTACAATTATCTGAAGTCAGCATATCTGTACCTCCAGGAAATGAGTGAATTGGAGAGCAGTAACACTAAAGTCTACACGTAGTTTCAAAAAGGGTTGCATTTTATCCATCGAACAAATCAGTTTTGGGCTGGTCTAGGCTGCAACCTCGTAACTGAGTAAACACTTATGAGGTCACTTAAAACCTCAGGAGGTTTAACTCATGGAAGCAAGATGACGGCAGATCAGCGAGTGTTGTGGACGTCAGCCCACATTATGTCTGAGCAAAAAATCGCCGTGCAGGACTTTATGGAATTCACATACACCACAAATGAACAACACAAAGATTCCACTGTCTCAAAAATTGAAAGACACTTTGGACATTTCGAAAATATATGCAAAGCTCTCATCATGTTCGCCTTTTTGTGCTGACCCCTAATTGAGAAATATCATTAATGGTATTGTGTCGTAAGAATATGTCAATGTGCATGAGTACGAGCCAGTGAGAAGGAGCGCAGTGCACAGAATGCTTTATCAACCTCTTTTTTCCTTCGCTTTTAAGAGGATCGACAAAGCAATCTGAGTATTTCATCTCGTATCATGGTTGCTCCTGGAAAAAGTATTGATCCTCACTTACTATTCCAGCAATTTTTTTTTGTCTCCAGGATAGGACAACAAGATCTAGAAGAGGTGATGAGATATGAGCTCAGTGCATACCCAACATAATTTTTGAGGACGACCACATTCTGTGGAATGTCGATAAACCATGATCAGCGCATGTCATTGATGAATATTATAACAATCGAGCATATAGTGAAACAACACCCGATGCGGTTCTATGTACGGAAATATATGTTATTGACGAAGACTACTTGTTATGCCAGCTGAAGGGAAAAGGGGAGATACATATTGTAAAATAACCAAGGCAACTGAAATGTTAGATGGGTATGACGCGAGTCCTTAAATAAAGGATAATACACATTAGAGAAGGAGACAAAAATCCATGATCCAATAGTTACATCATCCGTGATACTGATTCGAAGGTAAGCTGGAAGAAATCCTTTCAATGGGACATTATAAACAACAACTAATCAAATTAATCAGTATAGAAATGGTGATGAGAGGCTGTATGGTTTTTTGAAACGGAAGGTGACGCTGATGTGGACATTGGCCGCAGTTAACCGTGCACAGGAATATTCCGCCACGCTCATTGGAGAGGATACTAATCTGTTAATTATTCTTCTACATTACACTGTATTTTCAATCGGATAATCAGTCAAAAGGCATTCCAAAACCATATTCACATCAATAATTCGAAGTCTATTCTCAGTAGTGAGTTACACGTACAGTTGCTATTTATTCACACACTGACAGGACGTTATTCCACCTCGTGTATTCATGGTGTTGGTAAAAAAAACAGTATTAAATAAATGTTTCAACTGGTGATTGTATCCTTCATTTGTGCAATTGCTTTCACATTACCAGGCGAGAACCTCGCTGATATAGTAAGTATTGGTAGTCAAGCGCTGGCTGGTAATTTTTTTGCCAACAATACAAGTTCTTCGGCAGCCTTGAGTTATCAGGCACTTACGAAGAAAGTCGGCAAAGCCAAATCATTTGTTCATCCAGAACGTCTTCCTCCAAATAGTCTTCCCACCAAATTCCATTGTCTAATAGCGTACTATCAGACTATGATATTGACGAGTACGGCTAGTGAAATGAATCTTGTGAACTGGGGTTGGAAACCATAGACTAAACATGAGGCTGGCTGCTTATTCATCTTCTGTGCATGAACCCAAAATTGACCTACCCCAATCCTACACAACTGTCAAAGTCACACGGTCAACAGTGATGAATGTGTTTGTTTATATATTTATTTTTAAATGACAAGCGCTATTAAATTAGTAAAATACTTTGACCAGTTTTGAATTAATCAAACTGCATTACAAATTGGTTAGAGGAAGTACACATTCATCTCGAAGTATTTGTTTACAAATCTGTTTTCTAAACTAAAATCCAACCAAGCCATTTTCGCTAGACGTTTGGCAGAAAAGCAGTTCAATTTTGGGACACGGAGATTGGTTGTGTGTAGCCAGCGAGGTCGGTTTACCTCATCTTTAGTCTATGTTGGAAACTCGATGGCTATGAACTTGTGCCAGTAATGAGTGATATGAATGCTGGACCTGACACTCTACCGAAAATTATGCACTAAAATTTGTAATACTGGTTGCAGTAGTAACCGTTGAAGTTGCAGAACATACAGACTTCCATGCAGAACATACGGACTTCCATGCAGTTCTGTACGTGGAACCTGTCAAGTTACACATTGTGACAACCATGGGTCTGATGAACTAGAGAACAGTGATAAGGACTAATAGACTATGTGACTTTTTCACCCCCGTATTACTGCACTTTTTCTTGACTTAATGGAAACAAGCAACTAGATATTTTGCATTCTTTGATCTAATGGCTGGTATTGTACCTACATTGTTCATTTTTGGCCGCCATTTTTGATCCCATGGATAAAATTTATTGGTAGAAATTGAATTCCTTGACCATAAGAACTGTAATTTGATATTAAATAATTGTTCTGCACTTGAAAATAACAAAGTTACGGAGTTACACTAATGTTCATAGTTAGCAGCGGCCATCTTGTAAATCACCCACTTCCACAGTTGTCAGATTGTGGTAGACTTTCTTTCGGTCGATCAGCACACCTAGTAATGCCAAAAACCTAGGTTTGGCGACTTTACTGGATTGACCCGTCCATAAGGCATTTCGTACAGCGTTTTGATTATTTCTGTGGTTTGGTTCTAGAAGGGCCACTGTCAAAAATCACAGTTTTGAGATAATAACATCTGAAAATAATTCATTTTCTTTGCACAGTTATGGTGTAAAAACTATGTACACCAATGTTATCGTATTTTTGTAGTACAAACCAGAGTCCATGAGGAGTGTAAACACCAAGTACAATTTCTCTAGACACAACCAAAAAAAAATTTTTTTTCTGGGATTCACCTTTATTGTTTTCAAAATACCTCAAAATTCCTGACATTGGCCTTGAATGATAGGCCAGGAAGTAAAAAAACAATACATAAAATGTAATTTGAAGGCCCTGTAACTAGTACCTAAACATGTTATAAATATATGGTATTATTACCCATGTATTATCAAAAAAACAAGAGGTTTATTAAGAAAAAGCAGGCAACGCACATGAAAAACCAAATATTAAAACTTTCACTAAGCAGTCTTCCTACATAATGTGAATACTGTCACATCACATGCAGTAAAAAATAGGAATGAGTTGATTATTACATCATAGTCAAACAAAATAAATGAATTTAATAAAAAAAACACACACCAAGTAATTTAAAGCCACAATGTTTTAGTTACTCTCAAAGGACATAACTTTCATCTTCATTGGGTATATTCTTCGTCATCTTCTCCACTATCTCCGGGAAATACCGACAAGTAAGTTCAGAGGACGGTGTTAATCCATTCAAGAATTACTCATAAAACTGACAACTGTTGGGATGAATATATGGTAAAAAATACTTCAAATAATTTACCTTCTGCTAAGAGTGGTAATGGTATATTAAAATTGGGGTTAGGGTCGGAAGTGAAGTCCTTGTCTTATCATTCGTGACAGATCAAGTGTCTTGAATTGTTTATCTTCTTGGAAAGAATATTTGAACTTGATTGTGTCAGGACATGAAGACTCGTACCTCATCCACTTAATTTTCAGCCAAGAAACATTTTCTCCTTCAGTATCAACTTTTCGTGAACGTAAGAATTTCCAAACAATTCCTTTAAGTTCAAAAAGTCTTTCTGTTCTAGTTCATTACTTTTATGGGTGGAACTCCATGTACCATCCGAATAAGATTTGCCCAATCTCTTGGAAGCTCTACATTTACTGTTGCGTTTTTTTCTCACTTGCAGCATGTATGTATGTGTAAGGCTTGCATATGATTCAGCAACATTACAGCCACGACGATATTGCGATTTTAGCCAGGACAGGAATCACTATACATATTGACTTCAATACTTTCATCAGGTATACTCTGCAGATACTTGCATAAACAGGATGCTATTTATTGCCCACCTCGTACTGCAACAGATTCATCCCAGAGTAAACAGGTAGCAGCAGATTTCTTGTGACCTGTCTCATATATTGTTAGGTTAAATGTCCAAATTGTCGTTTGTAAAATGCTGCACCACTCATTAAAAGTGGAGTGGGGAGGCATTTCTGAAGATCAAACGACATTTGATGCAGTTTCAGTTGCCTTTACTATGCAATTTGTCTTTCCTCTTTTCTTTATAGGATGATTCTGCCAACTCCAAGTGTATCTTATTTTCTCTCTCAAACGTGTTCCAGTTCAACTACATCCTTACTGGATTTAAGAACTACTTCATACGATCACATTTACCACAAGAATCATTTTTCGGCTTCTTAAATGAAAAATTGAATTCTTCCAGAAAAATTTTACGGCACAATGCTTCATTCCTTGGTAAAACAGATTGCTCCTTGCAATAATCTTGATACAAGCGAAACATCTTGGCAATCGACAAGTCAGGGTTTAGATACACTTTTCGTGTGTGTTCTCTAGAGTAATGACTAAAGTATACATGGAATATTTTAATGTGTTTCCGTCCTTGTCACATTCAGAAACCTGTGGATGATTAGCATGTCTGCCTCTAGCATCTTCTGGGGCCACACTAGTACCCGACGTACGTTTCTTTACAATGATGTCTCTAACTTTCTTCAAACCTAAACACAATGCATTTAGGAACATGGTTTGGCACACTTTGA
Organism: Dryococelus australis; assembly: GCA_029891345.1. Lineage (NCBI taxonomy): Eukaryota > Metazoa > Arthropoda > Insecta > Phasmatodea > Phasmatidae > Dryococelus > Dryococelus australis. The sequence continues at coordinate 62,421,118 of CM056999.1, forward strand.
CCCTAGAGCCGCCTTTCGGTAAATAATATTGTCTAGTATAAGTTCTACGACTTGTTTTTCCGCAATCTCGTCTTAGTCTTTGTATTTTATTTTCAGACTCTTCCACATTAGTAGCTATAAACTGATTTTGAGCCTCACTTATCAATCCATAAAACTCGTGTAAAATATTATGCCTCTCCTCTTCTGTGAAATCTAAATAACATTTGCCCATGAGATTTCACAGTGCTTTCAAGCATTTGGCTGCAACAATATATCCTTTCACTGAAACGTATTCTTTACCATGAGCCTTTAACTGTGTCCTGATATTTCGTTTCCTTAAGGCTGTCTTTTCCGTTTCCTGAATGATACTCCAAGTACTTTTTTCCTTCCACGAATGGTACAGCTGGCATAGCTGGATTGACGAGGAATATCATCATGACTACTGCCACCGTTCGAATATGACTCGTCTACAGGAACATATTCACCACAAGAAACTTCCAATATCAGACGAATATCTTCGTCATCAGAGGACATATCAGGGGGATGACTCGAATACTGGCCTTCTATACGACTCCCACGATCTACAAAATAAATCCAATATGTTGTCGAAATTTAACGTTATTAGTGTTTGTCAAAACTGTGCATATGCCACCACAACAGCCGAGTTTGCTCACTGCCCAATTTTGTTTAACACGATGCGATGCAACTTAATGTTTCAGTACATGCTGTGGTTACCAAATTCAAAACCAAACTTAGTCAAAATGTATTGTTTAATTTTTGGGCTGAAAAAATGCTGTGTACATTTAATTTTATTCGCCATGCATTGCAGGTCTCATACATTTACTTTACTTCAGTTGTTTCAGCCTAGTCATTTGTGGATAGGCCTTTGGTATTCCACCCTGTAAAGTTAAGTGTGTTGTGAACATTAGGCCTACTCCAAACACATCGTGGCTATAAACATTTAAGTATTCGACAGCAAACTTGTTCATTGTGAGTAACAAACAAAATAATTCAACACAAGAATCCAACCTGTCATCTGAGGTGTTGTCACTGGAGGACTTTGCTTGCTGCTGTTACCATTCTCTTCACATTCTGAAGATAATAGACTATCCCTGTTATTTTGAATCTTGAATTATTTTTTACTATTTTATTTTTAACAATACCATTGTGCCAACAAACTCTATGTTCACCCATTTATTGGCATGTTTAATGTTATATTAATAGACAGGAATGTGTCAAACAATACACTGACATTGAACATTCTGCATTAGTAATTTAACACCTAAACTCTTAAGTGGCTTTATGTTTGCCAACATAATATATATCACACCTGTTTTGGACTGTTGTAATTTCGGCATTTAAACCATTATCTTCCCTCTGGAACACATATTTGTAAGAAGGCTTCAAAAGCAGATACTCCTATTCGTGCCATTTTAACCTGGTACATAAAACCATAGAGAAAATAAAGTAGTAGAGCAAATAACAACATAAACAGTCAGCTATCGATAATTATATCAATACCCATCGGATGTTGCCAACATAACAATTATTCTGCTTCTTCGCGTCACCTTACGATATTCCAGTAAACATATATAATAAATCTTAAGGAAATGACATTATACTGTTTGTTTTCAGTACAAAAACTTAATATTCATGTTCGCCAATGTCACATACCTTTAGCCGAAACTCAAAACACTGTTACTGCTAAAACGGCCAATGTTGACATTGGCCATTGCTTACATGGTGTTTAAAAAGGCCAATGTCAACATTGGTCCTTGTAGCACCGAATAAAATAAAAACAGTTCATTCTGACCTTGGCCCCATCTAAAAATCGTATCTTCCATACTGTGTATTGTAGACATTGGCCCTTTCAGCACAAAACGAACCACGATTTAAAGAGCACACTGGACTCAATAACTCATTTTCGTGAAAAATTGACATTGGCCCTTTTAGAACCAAGCACAGATTTACATTTGAAGTAGTAGTTGAATGAGGCGAAGGTGGAACAGCGGTGAAATGAACACGGGAGACGAGACGAGGGTACTGGAGAAAACCCATACAGTAGTAGCGTCCAACATATCTATAGGCTGTTCACGGTAAAGTGAGCACTTTTTAAGGCACTTTTAAATTTTTCCTTTCGTACGATTTCCATCTTCCTGCTGCTTTTTAATATAAACATTGCAATGTGACTAATAAACACAGTGAATACATTCACCACCATCAAAATGTAATTCCTGAGGTTGCAATAAGATATATTTATTAGTGGTTAATGCATGTTGGAAGGGCCTTAAAAAGTGCTCACTTTACCGTGAACAGCCTATACAGCGTGTTGCCGGCGGGACAATTTCCATCTCGTTGAAGCCTGGGATCACCGAACTGTAGTAGCGGAGGACAAGGGCTTTTGCGACTTTGCTAAATACAAAAATGAACGCCTCACTGCTTAAGTGTGCTCGTCACCAACAAATTTATTATTGTATATTTGTAAGAAATGTTTTCTAATTTGTAGATGTCAGTTACAAGTACTATTTACTTACATAGAAACATTTTAGGTAGCATATATATATATATATATATATATATATATATATATATATATTCAATGGAATTTCAAAATCACAGTTTTAGTGTTTTTGAGATGTGAAAATAACAAATAGTAACTAACTCACTTACTGAAATGAGATTACTACAACTAAAATAAGATACAGTAAGTTACTTCAATAAATCTTTTAAAATCACGCTATGAAATGTTTTCGCAATATTTTAAAATTGCTTATGATAAGGGAATTTTTGCATAATTTTTTTTTGTAGCAGACCATGATTTTTGTAAAATAAATTATGCTGAGAACTTAAAAGGAATTAACATGAGATCTTTCAATCACCCTTGTTAAATTTTCTGTAAATTGTTTTAGTGTATTTTATTTTTAAGTACGAAAAACAATAACATTGTGATTTTGACATACCGTTACCGTGATGCAAAAAACATGCCATCTATTTTTTTTATTCGAGGAAATACTTAAAAGTTTTTTCCTACGAATGTAACATAATGCATGTTTCAGTGACCATCGCTATTAAACAAATAACGCAAAACGACAGGTTTAGTTATCTAAATAAACTGTTCGTAAATATTTAGGAATTTTTCTGGAGAATTGGTACGCGTGAGTGTGAGCAGGAATTTTTAACGGTGATGCTCTCGGTCGCTATTATCGTTACATCATGGGAACGGTATAAGTTGAAATCTGTTATCTGGGCACGCTCATCAGTGTCGGCTTCCTTTCCATCTTCGAATGTGGTCACGGAGATTCCTGTAGATGACTGCATTTACGATAAGCTGTCGACGTTTGCTCGTGACTTTGTGCCGTTGATGTGGCTTTTTCAGCGCTCACGCAACATCGTGTCGAGTTACGTTCCCGTTGAATGGTCGCTGTTTGATATACCTCCCGTTGCCGTGATGCAACACTATCATCCATTCGCGGTTACTTCACAGTTTGCTGAAGTCCTGCTCAAGTTGTATTTCCAGGATATTCCTCCGCCTTGTGCAAACTAAGCTTAAATAAGTCTAGAAAATTACACCAAAGGACAACGCACCGAATTCGCGTGCACTCAGATGTTCACGATAAAGTGAGCACTTTTTAAGGCCTTCCCAACAGGCATTAACCACTAATAAATATGTTTTATTGCAGTCTCAGACCTTAACTTTTGAAAGCGGTGAAAGTATACACCGTATTTATTAGCTACATGAAAATAGTGATATTAAAAAGTGGATTAAACATAAAAAATAGCTTGAAAGAAAAATTTGGAAGGGCCTTAAAAAGTGCTCACTTTACCGTGAATGGCTTATAATAATATTTTGCATGAGAACTATTTATTACTAGGCGTTACCAACACACTTGTTTTCTTACTGTTTTAATACCTATTTATTATAACTAAAATATTATTATTTTATTAATAAAGTATTGGCTAATTCTTTAATCTAAATTACTGAAAAATAAGATATTGTTATATAAACAGAAGTATAAAACGCTAGTGATGCAGGGCATATTTACATTTCATACAGGGGTAGTTTTTCGAAGGTTTTATTCAAAAAGTGTGAATAAACCGCGAATATACTATACAAACTGTTCGAAATACATTGCTTTGGCGTCAACAAATCAAATTAAAAGCTTTATCAGTCCTAAATGCATTTTTAATAGCGTTAAACAACCATTCCGAAATCCACTGAAACCAGACTGGTTAAATTAAGTTATAGGCTGATTACGGTAAATTGGGCACTTTTTACGGCCCTGTTGAATTTTTTACTTTCAGATAATTTCTATATTTACGGCACTTTTTAATATAAACATTGCCTTGTGACTTATAACCACAATGTGTACATTTTACCGCTATAAAAATTAAACGCCTAAGGCTGTAAAAAATACACTATTAGTGCTTAATGTCTGTTGAGAGAGCCTTAAAAAGGCTCACTTTACCGCGAATGTCACTAGGTGTGCCCATTAAAATATATGAAGCAGTGACATTTTCTAAGGTTCATTTCAAAAGTGCGCACTTTATAGTGAACAGCCTTTACACACGCATATGTACGTATTTGTGCGAAAACAATTCACACCACAGAACAGTTTTTTTTTTTGTAGAAAACTTTAATTATTAATAATAGAATAATTGACCAGATAAAAAAAAATCATTTATTTACATACTACTTGAATAAGGACCGTTTTGTAAACTCTGCTATTATTTGAAGTCATGCCCATTAACATTATATCAGCTATTGAGGTACACTGCCAGAGACTCGCGGAGAGTTGCCAAGAGGCGGCAGTTGGCTTTCGAGATATCTTTAAAACTACAGGAAGAAAGTTTTAAAATTAAATTTCGAATTCGACTGCACGAGGTCATGCACAGACAAAGCTAAGGGAGACGGGACTCACATGATTATAGCGGACAATAGTGCGTCGTATGCCAGCACTATCCAAACAAGCGCGGTTAGCATTCGAGGTTAGAAAAAGGGTTATGTTAATTAAGCTGGGCTCACAGCCATCCGTCTGTATTTTCGTCCGTCAGGTGAAAGCTACTCACGACATTCCGTCGTCCCCCGATCCTTCTGTCCGGCAACATTTCAGCGTGACAACTTAAGGGGACTATGTAGCTGCGCGTCCAAGGTCAAGAAGTGAGGGAGCGATACGGACGACAGTTACACGCACGCCTAGCGCCTCAATGCTCCTACGCGCAAGACGTGCGGTGTTTCTATCGTAACGCTGTACTGAGCAAATTAGATATGTATCAGTGGGGTTTTATTACACGCGATTAAAGCTCGCAGATTAAACATTGTACTTTTCTCTTGCTGCTTAAGGAAACTGCATAGGCAAATTTTTAAACTTCGATATTTGACCATTTTTACGATTTTTTTTCTCCAAGAATACACTTATGACAAAAGTAAAAAAAAAAAAGGCCATATATAATTGTTTTTGATCTTTTCTGACAAAAAGTTATATTTCCAGAACCTTTATTTACCGAGGTACGCGTTCATGCTCAAACAACGATTTCACAGAAAACGTTTCCGTACATTGGACCCTTAACAACGCGATCTTTCTTACGTTGAAAGTATGTTTTGGTTGAAAATACATTTAGAAGAGAGAAACATTTTTGGGAAAATAATTATTTGAGTGATAAGAATTTATACTGAATTATTGTTTACATTTTAAATACTTGAAATACTTTAAATACTTTAATTACCACATATCCACCGCCTTGCATTTCGTTTCAAAGTGCGTATTCGCGTTTCCGGAACGTCGTCAGAAGGCGGTGGTCCATCCGTCGGTCCGTCGAAAGTTAAAGTTGCAGATGTATTTGACGGATTGGCGGATAGAAAAACAAGTTGCCCTGCGATTGGTCGAGCATCACGTGACCGTCTGATGGAGGAGCGACTGACGGATGCGACGGATGGTTGTGAGTCCACCTTAAGAACTTCGAGACATTTTACACTTCCACTGACCTAGTTGTAATGGAACTAGAATTTACCTAAGTGAGTAAAAATATCTTACTCTCATAAAAGGTTGGGTCTATCGGAAAAGCAAACGTATCGTAAACAAACACGTTCATCACTACAGGCCACGTGACTGACAGCTGTATTGGCGATGGACAGGGACTTTTATAGGATTCTTCTTTGGGGAAGGGCCAAGATCATTCAAGCTTCACGGTCGATTATATGAATTTACAAGTCAAATTCCTTATACGTGCTTAATCGGAGTATGCCATTAAAAATTATAAGAGCCACAAAACCCCTCACTAAGCTTATTTTCTAGAATAATTTACGTAATAACATTTGAATAAATGACATTTTTGCGTTAGTCCAACTAAATTAATTGCTAAAATAAGAACATTCACGAACATAAAACCTTGTTTACCCTAATGGCTGAGTAAGAAGTTATGAAAATAAAAACGCAGAATTTTTTTTAATAACTGTTGTGTTACGCGCTGCTGCCCGGCGCTGTGGCGGTGGACCCACCTCATCCCTCCCCTCCGCCGGGGTTGCCACCTGACTCCCCTCCCCCTTTCAGGGAAACCCATGAATAATGGATAGCGACCGTCTGGCTGTCCCGCTGCTCAGCGCCTTGCTTGCATCATGGGCTCCCTTCCCTGCTGGAGGTTTCGACGGGTCTGGCGACTACACAAGAATGTTCTGGTGAGACTGGCTGATGCCTCGTCCCTCCGCGACGCATCACGTGTGTTTAGGAAGATTCTAGGTGGCAGCCTACGACACTATATATATATATATATATATATATATATATATATATATATATATATATATATATATATATATATATATATATATATATATACTACCGCAACCCAGCGGCCGGCAGTCTTTGGCGGAGGCCATCTGGCCGACTGTGCGCGAGCAAAGTGAGCTGTGGACGACGACAGGAGATTGCGGGACGACGGCGGGCGAGGTGTTCGTGGCGTGAATGGACGAGAGGTGTGAAACCGACGAGTGAAGTCTACTGTGCGTGAGGGCGCTTGACGGACTCTAGAACATTGCGACTGGCGGGACATGGACTGAATGGAAGTCTAATAGTGATTTTTACTGTAAATATTCGAACTATCCATTTGGACACATATTTTACAGAATATCTTATTTAGGTTGATACACCGTTTATTGAGACTGATTTTTAATTATTTTATTGATTTCTTTGTGGTAATTATAAATTGTATTAAATTGGAGTAATTAGTTGTGAACAGTAAGTGATATCCATTTATTGTGAGATTTCGAGTTCAGGGAATTTTTCTGTAATAAAATAAGGAAATTATAGTTAGTTCTTTTATTTGATTAAGACCTCCATCCCTTAACGAACTTGATATAGCCCATTTAATTTCTAGAGAGAGAAATTGTAACAGTTGTTTCATGTCAATCATTATCAATTAAATTCGAGTAATCGTACTAATTTTAATTGGTTTCTTCTTTTACAAATTATGACATCGTTTCGCCACAGGTCTGCGGTGGAAAAGGCTCTGGGTTCGAATCCTAGGTAAGATACGGGTGTTACTTTAATTTAGGTCATAAGTTAGTTTGCAAGCCGTCCCCTGAGAAGACTTCAGGCATAACAACACAGGGGGGCGTTAATAAGTCCTTCCCAATCAATCCAATCAATGACTCCGTTTCCACAGAGTGATCTATATTATGTACGATTAAAACTTCTTTAATGACGAATTATTCGTTCTGCTTGTTTTGGTATTTAAAAATAATGTCATACACATGCCTCTGGCGCTAGACGCCACTAAACTGATACAACATTTAAATGAAAAAGATTTAATTTTTAAAGTAGGCCTATGATTATTATAATTTGGCATGACGAGTGAAAATAGATATGTTATTGCCCGAGGGGGGGGGGGGCAATGTAACAAAACAGTGACATGACTAAAAAAAAGCACTTTTGAAAGCCCTGCTAATGATATACTTGTATGTATGTCGTGAATTCTTCTGCCTTATGTAAAATTGACGTTGTCATGGGCCTCATCACTTTATTCGTGCGTCGGTCAAGAAACTCTGGAATTGTTAGAAAAGGAAATACTTTACAAATATGCTAATTTTTACACTTCTGTGCATTAAAACAACAGAAAGCGAAGGAAATAAATTTAAGTTATCACAAATGATTACCTAACAGTTTTTATTTTACACACACACACACACACACGCATATATATATATATATATATATATAACGAACGTGCTGTCGAATCCAGGGCCTCCCTTCGACGTTCCTGGTCGGTGGTGTGGCAACCATGGAGGTAATAGATGATGGAGTGGCAACAGCCCATCTTCTCCACGTTTATCAAGTGAAGCCGATGCCTTGTCTGCTTCTTTCAACTGTGCATGCGTAGACCGATTGTTTACGTCAGCCGCCATATTATGAGTGGCAAAAGTTACATAGTAAGCAATGTAAAACATGCACCTTTTTGCCACTACTAGCCCTGTCCTTGTCTTTCAATTTCGGCTTCACTTTCGTGTCTCGTCTTCCACTCCATAGACTAATACCTCCATGGTGGCAAATGAAGTCTTTCACGTTTCCTGCTTCAGTCGCCGTACGCTCTGCATGCACGCTGATCAGTGGGTTCGTCACGTTGCAGCGCTTTATGTGTACCGCTAGAGGAGAGGATATTTAACGTTGACGTCTGTACCTGCTCGCCAGGCAGATTAGCTCAGTAGGCATAGACTGTTCACGGTAAAATGAGCACTTTTGAATGCCCTGCTTAAGATATACTTGTATGCACGTTGTGTATTCTTCCGTCTTATGCAAAATTAACATTGACATGTGCCTCATCACTAGGAGCACTTGTTTGTCCCGAAAATATTCCAGGACAAGTTGTGTTCCAACGCACTTTAGTTGAAAACCATTTTCGTGATTGGATCACTTGAATTGTTACGCGTCTTATCTATCTGCCGGCGGATCACAAATGGTCAGTAGCGGAGAAACTTAATTCTGATTGGCTCACTTAGGTATAGCCTATTCACGGTAAAGTGAGCACTTTTTAAGGCCCTCCCCAAAGACATTAACCTCTAATAAATATATTTTATTGCAGCCTCTGGCGTTAACTTTTGAGAGTTCTGAAATGTATACCCTTTGTTTAATGGTCACATTGCAATGCTAATATTAAAAAACCACAGGAAGATATAAATTATTTGAAAGAAGAAAATTTGCAGGGCCTTAAAAAGTGTTCACTTTACCGTCAACAGCCTATAACAGGCTGTCGTAACACAAAGGCAAGCGCCAATAGTCAAACGAAGCCTGCAAGTGGGCTCATAGGATACTGAAGTCTAGCCTCCGCGGAAATGTTTTCGCGAAAATCAGGTGGCCCTACGCATCACTTTACTCATGCATCGATCAAGTTAAACAATGAAATTATTAGAAAAAGTAAATATTATACAAATCTGCTATGCATAAAAAAACACAAACTGAAATAAATAATTTAAGTTATCCCAAATGTTTACCTAGAAGTATTTATTCTATGTAAAGATACGGAACTACTTCCCAACCATTGTTACCAACTTGACCGGGCGCATTTCACTCAGGGCGCCTGTTAAAATAATTGCAAGCCGGAGCAGTGACTCTTTTCTAATGTTGATTACAAAATTGCTCACTTTATCGCGAACGCCTTTGCCAGATATAACTCCGGAGCATGTAGCGTCATTAATTGTGCAGTTTGCGAAGGGTCGCCACTGGGTTCCCCGCGTGCGTACGTAGCTAGATGGCACGTTATGATGGCGAGGTGTTTGTTGTGGTTGCTATTCCTCTCCCGCCGCACCCCCTCTACATCCTTCAGTCTTTCTCCACCTAGCTTATTTTAAGACGTGACATCAACCGACCGATCCAGCTCCCACAGGGACCCACTATTAGTACGCTGCCCGCTGTACGCCGCGGCCTGAAAACATCGATCGCTGCACCGGGACGCCAGCGGAAATACCAATTTAACTACTCTCCAGTGTACATATTACGAGTGGCTTATTGTATTCAGTGTTTTTTATGCCGCAAAAGTGTCACGCTGGTAATAATGTAGGTACCACATAGAAACAATATTTGTACATTTTCTGACTACTGTTATTTGAGCACTTTTGAAATCAACTTTTAAAAATGTCATTTTTCTACCTCCTCCACCCCCTCCCCCGGTCCACTCACACTCACACACACACACACACACACACACACACACACACACACACATATATATATATATATATAAAATCACGGTAAAATGAGCATTTTCGAAAGCCCTGATTAAGATCTCCTTGTATACACATTGTGTATCCTTCCGCCTTATTGCAAATTAACATTGCCATGAGCCTCGTCACTATATTCATGCGTCGGTCAAATGCAACGGTGAAATTATTACAAAAGAAAATGTTTTACATATCTGCTCATTTTTGCACTTCGATGCATTAATAAAAAAAAAAGTAAAAAAAAAAAATTTAATTTATCACAAATCGTTACCTGACACTTTTTATTCGACGTTAATATATGGAACTACTTTCCATTTATCTTTATCAACTTTACTGGGCGCATGTCACTTAGTGCGCCCGTTAAAATACATGCAGGTATGGATAGTGACTTTTTTTCTAAGACTGATTTCAAAAGTGCTCACTTTATCGTGAACAGCTCTCTCTCTCTCTCTCTCTCTCTCTCTCTCTCTCTCTCTCTCTCTCTCTCTCTCTCTCTCTCTCTCTCTCTCTCTCTCTCTCTCTATATATATATATATATATATATATATGGGTATACGGAATGACATGCGACCAGTAAAGTTGGCAACAACGTAGGGAGAGTAGTACCAAGCCTTAACGTTGAATTAAATTAATGTTTTTAATGAATATAACTTTAAGAATTAGCGAATTAGTAAAATGTTTACTTTTCTATTAGTTTCACTTGACCAACGCATGAATAAAGTTATCAGGCACATGACAACCTTAATTTTATATACGGCAGAAGAATACACAAAGTGCACACACATGTAGTCTATTTGCGGTTTCTTCGCCCTTTTTAAAACAAACCTTTGGAAATTCTCTCCATGTTTGGCGTGTTAAGTTATTTCCAACTATGGAATGTATCACAAGCTTTCATACTTGTCTTCATTAAAGTTACTTTTTTTTTCTCTGTTAAATTGAAATGTTATTAATAGTTAATGTATAAATTATAATGCTTCATTTATAAATAAATATGAATAAAAAGCAGTGAGAAAACTTGTGTGTTGGTAGCGCTGCCTAGTAAGAAATAGTTCTTATACAAAATACTGTTACACCGAGTGCGCACGAATGTGGTGCGTTGTGCCACTGGTGTAATTCTCCAGACTTGGTTAAGCTTAGTTTGCACGAGTCGGAGCAATATCTTGGAAGTAGAACTTTAGCACGGCTTCAGATATGTCTGATGTAACAGTGAATGGATTATAGTTCCTACGCTGGGCTTCAAGAGTGTACAATTTACAGTGATCAGACATATTATATTAAGAAAAAAAAAAGTGACAATCCATTTCACTCTAAAGCATTGTTCACACATTTCCCTCATAATTGTGCACGGGCAGAACTGAGAACGCACGAGTAGTAAGATATTTTCTCATACATCCATCGTAGCTTTTCTACGTTTGTTTAGGAAAACGTCAAATGTGTAGTGGATTTTCCAGCTGTGCACATTTTCATTACTCTGTTCACAGCCTGTTCGGTGGAGAATTTCCGATACAGTGTAGCCTATAGGTTAAAAACTTCCAATATAGTTAGGAAGTTTATTAGCTATTCACGGTAAAGTGAGCACTTTTGAGAGCCCTCTCATTTCGAATAATAGTTTATACATATATTTTATTGTAGCCTTAGACGTAAACTTCCACGTGTAGGGTAATATACACACTGTGTTTATTACTTACATAGCATTATTTATTTTAAAAGGTGGTTAAAGAATGAGAAAAGGATGGAAGGAAAAGTAAGTAGGGCCTCAATAGTGCTCACTTTACCGTGAACAGCCTATACTGATGAATATTTTACAGAGTGGTTGCAGAAATGGCTGTTAGATAAGACATACTTTTCTGAGCTGTTGAAATTATCCTTTATTTCCTATCTGTTTTCATGACAACCTATAAGATTGTTGGAGAGAAAAATTCCACATTAACCGACATTATTAAAAAAAAATACTTTTTATTCCCATGTTCCAGTTGGGATGCAAACCTATGACCTCCAGCTTCAAGTTAATAAGCAGTGAACCCCATTACATCGCGACCTGATGTTTTCAGACCTAGTTGTTAGCGCGGCAAAACAGAAGGAATATACGTTGCACGATGCTCATCTGAGCCAGCAGCTTTGATATGAATTTTAAGAACTGAAAATAAAAATTCGAAATATTTAACAATCTATTAGACAAGACATGCTTAATGTGCAGTCGTGTACAAGAGTAGTTTGCTCCTTTGTATACAAATATTATTAGAAAACTGCAGAAAATTACTGCATTTCTTAGTGTTGCAGACGTTTCATGCAACTGCACGCACAGCTCACTTAAACTGCAAGAAGCAGCAAAACTAATTAAGTGTATTACTGAAAGTTTTTTTCTCCGCTGGGTTACACTGCAGTGATGGGATAATCGCTTGTAAAATAATGGATTATTCGATAATTTAATTATTATCGAATCATTGATTAGTTTAAAACAATTTGATTAATTACAAATTTTAGCTTTTTATAATTTAAAAAAACATTGTAGTTACCTACATGTTTCACATTTATTAAAGCTATAAAGTATAATTTTGAAACAAGTTTTCAAATTTCCAAATGATTAATGTAAATGCACGTATAATTTCTGTACATATTTCGTGAATAACATGAAACTACTAAACAATTAGGCCATCTAAATAAGCGGTTACCACAAATAAACACAAGTCTTTAAATCTATACAAGATATATTTTTAAAGCAACGTTTTGGACCCATTTTATTTGTGAAACCCTCCACTCATGTTTTCAAATAGCATAAATTATTAAAAATAAACAGAAAAAATTTTGGTTAGAATAGTTTTAAACAAATTTATAGAAATATACAGTATTTGTCGTCAAATTTTTTTATGGATTAGAACAAAACAATCGATTATTTTTAGCGATTATTTATTCGATAAGAAATTTAATCGTAATCGATTCATTCGAGTTAAAAAAAATTTCCGATTATCCCATCCCAAGAAAGTCTTTCTGTTCTTTATGAGGGCCGCGATGGCACACCGGCTAGGGCGCGCGCCTTCCACAAACACGAACCTGATTCTATTACAGACGGGGTCGCTCCCTGATTTTCGCCCGTAGGAATTGTACCGGATGATGGCGCTGGTCGGCGGGTTTCCTCGAGTACCTCCCGTCCCCCCCCCCCCCTTACCGTGTATTCCACAGCTAAAATTTACCACGTAACGGTGCGGATTACTTGTCAAAGTTAAAGCGTCCGCACGTGACGTCATATGCCGAAGACAGACTTTTCATCTCCTTCGTTTTAGGCATACACAAACGTCTACTTGTCGCAAGGTCATCAAATTTATGACGCCAGTTGTTTTCATCAGGAAATCACTGACACGTGACCATTGGGTTCACACGTTAACTGTTTTACTTTGTCACTGTTCCTTGCCAATACCGTGCAAGTTTGTCATTGTTTGGAGAGTGAAGAGCAGGTTATGCAAAATCATACACCATAAATATCATTGATTTGAACACGGCTAATCGCTTTTTAGTGGGAGCGAAAAGTTTTGAAACTAATCTGATAGTTGGCGATACATGTCATTCTTTTAAATTCTTTATTTCATTCTTTAAAATTCTTTAAATTTTTTTAGTTCAGGTGTACTTTTGAAGTGAGTTCCCAGGGAATTATGTTATCAGAGAACGCTTTGAAGTTGGATTAAAGTGGCTTCGACGCTCTTGTAATGCTGCCAGGCTCGTCTTATACCCAGGATAAACCGGCTTTGATGCCTGCGGGATCCCAACTGGTTTATAGCCGAACTGTGTTAATAGTGCCCTCTGAAATTGAAACAGGGAAAATTGCTTCAATCAGAGCGACTTTACTGCAAATCACTGACGACTGCTGTTCTGAGACCACTGATTATTTCTGTAACCGGATTTCATTGGTTCAACTGAGATTCCTACCTATTTATAAGTGCCCTCTTATTCGCCATTCAGTATAGCTATTCGCAATTGAATGAGTACTTTTGAAAGCTCTTGCCAGGACCTACATTTCTGTCTCGTTTGTATACTTCCACCGTTTGTAGAGTTAGCATTTGCCATGGATCCGATCTCTTTATTCAGGCGCGTCCATAAAGCGTGATCGCAAAATTCTGAGGTATGCAGAACTGTTACTTATATATAATTCTTACTGGCCGAACAGAAATAGAGTAAAACAAATCACGTGTCTATGCAAATTCGAACGTCGCTATTTAAACACGATTTTAATACATGACGCTTCTTTTCCCTGTTTCGCTGCCAATTTACTGGGAGTACGCCAGTCAGCGTGTTTGTAGAAAAATTTGAAGCTATGTGGGGATTGTTTTTTTTTTCCAGGGTTGATTTCCAGTGAGCAGCATTTAACATATTGAAAATGCTGACACAGCTTTGCTGCCCCACTGATAGTTTAACACTTTCAATCACAGATAACTTTATTATAGGCTGACCACGGTAAAATGAGCACTTTTGAATGCCCTTCTTAAGATATACTTATATGCACATTGTGTATTCCTCCGCCTTATGTAAAATTATCATTGTCATGGGCCTCATCACGTTATTCGTACGTCGGTTAAGTGAAACTGTAAAATTTTTAGAGACGGAAGTACTTTACAAATCTGCTAATATTCACACTTCTGTGCACTAAAAAAAAAAAAAAAAAAAAAAACTTCTTAATTCAACGATAAGATATGGAACTACTACTTTAGATCCATCCTAACCAACTTTACTGGGCGAATGTCGCTCAGTGCGCCCATTAAAATGCAGGGGCAGTGCAATATTTCTAAGTTCCATTTCTAAAGTGCTCACTTTATCGTGAACAGCCTTTATCTGATATGTTTCAATGAGCTAACCTCGTGTCTGCCGCTGTGTCTGTTTCGGTGTGAACCTTCCTTATACACCGGAAACAATTAAGAACTTATGTGATAGATATTATTGACAGTGACCGGTTTTATAAAACTGCCATCTTCCTAGCGAATCGGTCTTCTGTTATTCGTCGCAATTTTTTTTTTTTTCCGTACCGTTAAAATTTCAAACCCTTTTTCTGGACAATGTCATTTCTGACTAAAATGGCTAACGAGGTATTAGGTTTAACAAAAACAAACACTGTTTAAAATTATTTTATCGCCATCTTAAACCTAGAGAAAAAAGATAGCCATGTAGTCTGATTTTGCTTGAAGATTTAATTAATTCTTTCGATTAAAAACCAAGTAATACCTGGTAGGCGCCTACGCCTCTAAGTTTGATATAAGTACTATATTGCAAGGACGCCGATTGTACACACGTACGCAAATTGCAAAATGAAATATACGTGAAGAAGGCATGCGTAAGTATAGGTTTCATCCATTTATCACAAACCTCTAAAGCTGGGCTCACAGCCATCTGTCGCATCAGTCAGTCAGTCATCCGTCTGGTTTTTTGTCCGTCAGTTGAAAGCGACTCACAACAATCCGTCGTTCGTCTATCCTCCTGTCCGGCAAAATTTCAGCGTGACAACTTAACATCGTGATCTTTCTTTCGTAGGAGGTATATTTTGGTTGGAAATACATTTTCAAGAGAGAAAAATTTTGGGAAAATAATTATTTAAGTGATAAGAATTTATACTGAATTATTGTTTGCGTTTTAAATTCTTGAATTTACCACCAAGATAAATAAACACATTTCCACCGCCTTGCATTTTATTTCTAAGTGCGTATTCGCGTCTCCTGAATGTCGTCAGAAGGCGACGGTCCATCCGTCGGTCTGTCGAAATTTAAAGTTTGTGATATATTTGACGGATTTACGGATAGAAAAAAAAGTTGCCTTGCGATTGGTCGAAGATCACGTGACCGTCTGACGGACGGGCGGCTGCCGGATGCGACGGATGGTTGTGAGTCCACGTTTAGACGTAGCTATAACAAGTGTCGGTGTAAACAAAAATTGTACTGTCTCAGCCACATCCTCAAGGAAAGTAACGAGCATTGCCGCATAGCTGGCGTGTTTCATTATGTGCGTAAGTCAATGAAACCTGTGTTGAAGTCCATGGTAGCTCTCCTCGAACATATTACTGTGTTTTTCCGACATCTGAAACAACTGCCTTGGGGCGTTATGGCGCAGGCAATTCTTTTGATACAATGTTTACAGTAGTTGCGATGTCAACTGTAAATAGTTTACTGTGAATTTTAAACAATATACGCCTCATTTACTAAAACGTACTATGTAAGAGCGAATAATTTTCGAAATGTGTTTGTAACATTACATCTACATAAGTACTTAAAAGTCGCGTCTGTACAAACCAGCTAGTTGCGGATCTTATGTTTAAAGACTAAATTAACACTTTAATTCTAATGTCCGTTTGGTGCCGATAGTGCCTCTTTTTTGACATTTTTATGTTCAATTAATTGATATAGGCCTTCAGTTGAGTTTCTGAATTAAATATATTCGTGTTTACCTCTCATTTACATTTTGGTTTGTTGTTTTTTGCCAAAGTAAATACAAATAGCCTTTTTACCAGTACATAATTCAATAAAGGGGATGCTTTTAATAAATGTTGATTTAGGTAATCTTAAACCACTATCATGGCGCTATAGTTCAAAAGAACGCCATTTTCTAACACCACTACTCGTAAAAATGACAAACTTTTTCAAACCTTCGCCTGCATCCATATGTGATACACGAATTTACCGTTTTTTTCACTGTGGAAGAACACTTTCTACGTATACAACTATCATCCCCTAACCTTACCATGCCCATCTCAGCTGTTTCTGATGCGAGCTTCAAAACAAATGACAGTATCAGTTATCTAAGTATACATGATCGAAGATATATAGAGGCCTAAGGCGCTTGTGCGGTACGACAACCATATAACTTCGTGTGTTTTCCGTGTTGCCAACTTCAGAGGCAATCCAATAAACGATTCTGATATGGTCGCACGAGCTGCTCGAGATCGACACAGTTTAGCGTAGTAACACAAGTCGACAAATTTGTGTTTAATTCAATTTTTTCGTTAATTATCTGTCAGTGGAGAAACAATCGTGCTCTAACTTTACGAAATTAGCGCTAACCATACCATTACTGTTTGTTGACTAAAATGCGGCATACAGAAGTGACTGTGAATCTTCGCTCAGATGTAGATTGGATTGGATAGGGCTTACCAACGTCCCGCAGTATTATGTCCGGAGGCTTATCAGGGGACAGCTTATAAACACTCTTATAACCTAACTTAAACTAACATCCATTACTTACCTAGGATTCGGACCCAGAGCCCCCCTCACCCTAGGCCGGCGGCGGAAACAACCGACTGCGCCACGGGAGGACGGCTTCTTCAGTTATCGATTTCCCTAACACATGGTGTTGCATTGTAAATATTTTCTGCAATATTTACAATTAAGTAGTTTTTCTGTTACACATTCGATTGCGTGTACTGACTTGAATTAGGCTACTCTGGACTAAAAATTATTAATTTTCGATTAATTTATTTGCTAATTTGCAATTACCGTTTGTCGGTTCCATGAAAAAAAAAAAAAAAAAAACGAGTGGTTACGTCTGAACGTATAATTCTAAAAACATTTGCGTCATGCCATTCCACTATGTTAGTCTTCGAGTGCAGTGATAACGGGGCTACACATATTTATGGATAACATTTGTAGATTTTTGGGCGCTACATCTACACATTGTAAGTCTGTTTTGTGCTCCCGAGCTGATAA
This sequence comes from Dryococelus australis, assembly GCA_029891345.1. NCBI lineage: Eukaryota > Metazoa > Arthropoda > Insecta > Phasmatodea > Phasmatidae > Dryococelus > Dryococelus australis. The sequence continues at coordinate 62,438,980 of CM056999.1, forward strand.
GCAAAGCTTTTAAGACAACGTATCAGCTGTCGATTATAGCAGTAGAAAAAGATAATATATTTGCGATATCACACAAATATTAAATACAAAACCAATGGAACATTAATTTCATTTAGCATTTTATATAGTAAAGGAGTCAAAGATTTCCATTTCAAACTTTGTGCCTAGCGAATTTTCAAACAGAAAGTTTTATTTAAGCTAAAATGTTTGAAAATATAAAACATAACATACCATCTCAAATTACCTATGCATAGGGGGAACCTGTTTTTCGCAAAAAAATCTGAGGACAAGTTGTGATCCAACGCTCTTTAGTTCAGAACCATTTTCGTGATTGGATCATTTGAATTGTTAAACGTCTTATCTATTTGTCGGCGAATCACGGATGGTCAGTATCGGAGAATCTTAATTCTGATTGGTTCACTCATGTAACACGCTGTCGTAACACAAAGGCAAGCGGCCAATAGTCAAACGAAGCCTGCAAGTGAGCGCATAGGATATAGCATCCGCGTAAATATTTTCGCGAAAAACAGGTGACCCTACCTATGCATCAAGGCTGCTTAAGTGTTGACTAGGTAAAGGTCACTTGTTGAGCGGGTGGATTAACTGTATGTTTCCATACCACCCGACTCTAATCAGCTTAATGATGTATTTGACCGTCATTAATGTTGATTGAAGGCGTAGCCTTTACAAGTCACCTGAACTAATATAAAGTCTCTAATGTAAACCAAGGTAATTAAGGCGCAATCGTTCTTCGATCTAGTATTCTCTTAAGCTGCACGCAATCGCCCACGAGGGTGTCATGTGTTCTGAAAACATATCAATGATTGGCTTAAGTGCGAAAACTTTTCTCAGATTCTCTCGCCAAATTTTTACCTGTAGGTTGCTATATTTAGCAATAAATTGCGATACAGCCTGTATTATAAATATTGAGAGTATGCTAGCTGATACGACTTAATGTGTAAAGTTTTGACCGAATCTTGTGTCGTGTAAAATAGGCTTAATCTGCAGTATCCTCTGTTAAGTAGCAAGCTGGCTTAGTGCATGATAATCGCTGAGCTCAGTAATCGGGAACGGGAAGTCTGTAGCGACGATGCAGCGCAAGTAAGACAATGTTAAACAATATATATAGAGATCAATTTTTTCTTCTACGTCATATGGACTTATACTAAAAGGTTAAAGACAACTATACATCTTACCTACTTGGCGTCTATACAGTGAAGATGGCGGCTCACCATAAACGGCCTCGTCAAGGTCAAGTCTGATGAAAGTTAAACTTAATAGAACCTCCAGGCTCTGAGATTACGAGATTATTATAAAGATATATGGACGACTTTTTATCATTTGATGACTGTCAAATGAGTGAACGAGAGAGAACTGGGAGCTGAGATGTCTTCAGCGCCGATGGGAGTAACGTGAGGTGAATTAGCAACTGTAGTGTAAACAGAAGTACTCTGAGAAAACCCACTGCAACACCCGCCACGTTTCCACATTTTAAAATCCACTGTTGACATCGCCAGGAATCGAACCTGGCTGGCTGTGGTGGGAGGCAAGTATTCTAATCACTACGCCAATTTTTTTTTACCTTGAGCCTGTCGATTATAGCAATAGAAAAAAGATTTAGGTACATTAAACTAAAGACTGTCCACGGTAAAATGAGCACGTTTGAAAGCCCTGCTTAAGATATTCTTGTATACATGTTGTGCATTCTTCTGCCTTATGTCATGAGCCTCATCACTTAAGGGGGAAGTATCCTTGCTATCTTGGATTTACGTATTTTCTTCATTAACTTAATTTTCGGAGTCAATATTTAAAAACCAAGCTACTCATGACATAGGGAACATTTTAACAGTTATTTCTAAATCCCAATTATTTTTCTTACATGATTAGTGTCACATCTGTAACCGTAATCAAACATTATCTAATTATTTAATAATTTCAGTCCCACATTGGAAAATACAGGTATATTGAAACCCTACAAATTAAAAAAAAATCGTTAAGTAGTGATCCATGTCATGTCTATTTTTGATTTTTTATTTCTGGTCATACATTTTCATTACGAAGATTTTGTAAGAAAATTCGAAGATGGAGTGGATACTACCCCCTTAATTCATGCGTCGATCAAGCGAGACTTAGAATTTATTAAAAAAGTAAATATGTCACAAATCTTATCTTTTTTACACTTCGATAAATTAAAAAAAGTAGAAAGCGAAAGAAAAAATTTTAACACTTTTAATTTGACGTTAAGGTATGGAACTATTTTCCATCCATCGTTACCAACTTTGCTGGGCGTATGTCACCCAGTGCGTCCGTTATAATATATGCCGGCAGGGTCAGTGTTTTTTTCTGGGGTTGATTTAAAAATGCTCACTTTATCGTGAACAGCCTTTATAATTTCTTCTCTACCACGTAACCCGTGCTATTACATAATTTTGAGATTTTTTTCTGTCTTTTACTCTACTTTTATCCCGCAGATTTCTTTGACAATTTACACGTGCGTAGTAACTGGGACTCCCCTGTCTTGCCCGGGACTCGAACCCGGAGCCCCTCGCTTTCTAAGGCGGCGCGTAACCGACTGCGCCACGGAGGTCGGTCGACTGGCTCCCGGCTGATAACTGGCTTACAAACCTGACCTACCCTTTATCTTCTTTGATGTCTGGAGGCTTGAGCGCGAACTGTTTTAAGAGAAGCCACCCAGGCTAAAAATACAGCTTTCAAAGGAGCCGCCTTGTAGCTGACCATCAGATACTGCTCAGCGACATTGCGCTGTTTGAGCGTGAAGCATACAACGGGAAGTTTCGTCTCAGAGACTGTCGCTTCCTCCAGCTTTCTACTGGTATTTCAGTGAATGAAGTTTAATGAAGTTCTAATATCCTGATTTCTAGTTTACATTCATTAGGTGCGTTTTATTTTATTCATTGTAAAACATGCATTAAGAGTTATCGAAAGATCTCGCAGTGAGCGAATTCCAGAAACATTAAATTAAGAAAAGAGTTCGAACTGATTAACATATTGTTATGAAGTTTGGTTCATTGAGGAGAAACTATTAACTATCGTATAGGTACATTAATATTCGATATAGTCTGTAATTTTCAATGTAAAAATTTACAGATTTTTTTACTAAAATTTAGGGATATAAATTAGTAAATTTGTGAAATAACTGTCTTAAAATATACAAATAATAATATTTTATACAACTATGTAATATTGAAATTTGTGTACCCCCAAGGATAACAAATTTTTCTTAAAAATAATTTTAATGGCAAATTTGGTTAAAATTAAAAGAGTTTTTTTTTTTTTTAATATTATAATAGTTAATAGCAACTACTTATAAATTTTAAAACAACATTATAGTATATGTAGGAATTCCTACTTATTTTATGGTTTCTGTACATACGTTATTATTAGAAAAACATTCAAAAATTTGATTCGAAAACAGCAAGTTGCATCAACTATTGCTTTAAATGATAGTTTTGTTAATTTTAATATAGAGGGAATAAAACAAAATTCAGCTAAATATATTAAGTAGTTCAAATTCATTTCTTGATTTTATATTTCTGAATTTCACGCAGAACGAGATCTTGCCAAAGCCCTTAATATACCTTTAATATGGGTTTTAAATTACTAACAGTTGTCATATAGAACGCATATATTTCTTTTTTTAATCTGAACAATCGTAGAAGGATAAAATTACTGCACGTACGTCAACATTGTATCCCTTGCGTCGACCTCAGCAGCGCATAATGGCGTTGTACAGGCTCTGTGTGATACCCGGTTACACCATCGTGGTTCGAAACTCGATCCGAGATCAGATCTAAGATCGACACAGAAAACTGTTGCACCATTCGATTTATAGCTGGGCTGGAGATCGAGATGAAGTTCATTTCCAAACGTCAAAATTAGCGGTTTGAAATCTCGATCCGAGATCAGCAGCCATCATCGATAAATATAGTTTGAAAATACGCCAACAGATAGACGAACTAGGTTCCATTATTTTCTGGGGAAATTAAAATATCATTATACACAATTGAATATTATTCAGTAAAAGTCGTACAACAATAATTCACTTAAAACAGATAAAAACATCGCACATCTAGTTCTATCTGTAGAGAAAAATACGCCTATTTCCATTACGTCATATATTATGAATCAATGCAGGCTGTTCACAGTAAAGTGAGCACTGTTTAAGGCCCTTCTAAATTTTTTCTTTCGTCTTATTTCCATCATCCTGATTATTTTTAATATAAACATTGCTTTGTGACGAATAAACACGGTGTATACATTTCACCACCCTCAAAATGTAATGCCTGATGCTGCAATAAGATGTATTTATTAGTGGTTAAAGCATGTTTGGAGGGCCTTAAAAAGTTCTCACTTTACCGTGAACAGCCAATAGCAAAATTTGTCTCATACTTAATCTCGATCTCTCACTTTGGAACCAAGATCGACGAACCAGAGATTCAGAACCATGAAATTTCGTTGGTGCAACACTCTTACATTGGAACCAAGATCAAACTGGATCCTGGTTCGGAACTAGGATCATTTGATCTCGGATCGGGGAAGATGTTGGCGTAACCGGGCATAAGAGTCCGCAGAGCAGCTTGGATGTTAAGATTCAGTTGCATGACGTCAGCTAGTTGATCCGCCTGCTGTGAACTTTTTAGGCGCAATAAATGGGCGTCGTTAAAAGGAATAGAAAAAAAAGAATCGAGCGTGGGGGTCATAATGGTGAAGGTTAATTTGATTCTCGAACGAAGATCGACTTAATAGCTTCTCCTCTCTTGCGAGACAGGCCTCTTCAGAGGCCGTATCTCCAGGGCAATGGACGCTGAATTTGAACTTGTTGCGCTTGATACTGTCTCCTCTAACAGTGTTTACCCGATTCTTCTTTTGGAAGAGAGCCGACTCTGGCCATGTAATAGTTAACATACCGTATTACATCATTCTTGGTTGCTGATTCGAATACAGTATAAGGAGTCGGTGTCAGATAAAACCTTTTAAAAAATAACCCCCCTCTAGTTCGTTGAGAAAATCGTCAAGGTCTGTTGACAAACCGTATTAATTTTAATTTCCCGAAAGTGACTCATTTTTTAGTAATAAGCATAGCCATGCTTTCTTAATCTAAACATATGATTTAAATAGACGACATTTCGGTCAATATAAATTCATTTATTTTGCATCTCTTGAAGCAAAATTCACTTGGATCAGTTTGATTCGCCATAAATTTAAAATATTTATATTTAAATCGTATGTAAACCTGCGAAACTGGGTGACTTGAAGAGATAAACGAATTTTCCATTGTCTTCGGTAGTTCAGTTAAGTGGTGCAAATTTTTTATCTTATTCAGCGTGCACCAGCAGTTGAAATACAGATCACTTTTGAATTTCGTATAAAATTCCTATGAAATCACGTTAGAATTATTATGTATTTTAAAAGTGTGTAAAACATTTAGCTACTCGTGGATTTGCGCCGAGAATGTCGATATAGACTGTTCACGGTAAAATGAGCACTTTTGAAAGCCCTGCTTAAGATCTACATGTATGCCACTCCATTCGGGGGATAATGTCGGCCATGAATAACCCAGAAGTGCCATGGAAATTGAGTGGTAGCACGGGACGTACGGTTGGCCCCACCACGAGGCTCTCTCTGGTGACCGATCATAGGGTTGGACTCGTGCTGGTAGTGGTTGACTCCATATGCTGGAGGAGGTCTGGAGAGATCCCCACTTTCTTTGACAGACCGGGCAGTGAGCGGCAACCTGCTCCGGTTGTGCCCCGGAGAGGTACTTGGGGCATGGATAGAACCCAGGCCAGACCACACGCTTGGTTTCTGAGGGCTAGGATCTCAGAACGTCTGTAGTAGAGGGGGGCGAGGATGTGCGGACGTCCCAGGTTTGGGCTTAGGATCTGGCCAACGGTCGCATTAATCTTGGTCTCCTTGCGTTGAGAGGACGTGATTCCTCTTCCCCGTCTATTGGGAGGCCAATAGGGGTAAGGCCGCAAGGCTAAGAGCGCTGCGTTAAAATACACAATACAAGACCGAGAGGTCCACTGTAACTGTATGCACGTCGTGTCTTCTCTCGTCTTATGTAAAGTTAACATTGCCATGGGCCTCATAACTTCATTCAAGCGTCAGTCAAGTGGAAATGTGCAATTTTTAGAGAAGTAAATATTTTATAAAACTGTTAATTTCAACACTTCGATGCATAAAAAAAAAACAGAAAGCGAAAGAAGTAATTTAAATCATCACAGATGGTTACCTAACACTTTATTTGACGCTAAGGTATGGAACTACTGTCCATCCATCGTTGCCAACTTTACAGGTGCATGTAACTCAGTGTGCCCGTTTAAATATATGCATGCAGGAGCAGTGTCTTTTTTTCTAAGGTTGATTTCAAAAGTACTCACTTTATCGTGAACAGCCTTTACCTTACTTTTATAGTATTCGGTGTCACTGGTTAATAGGGCAGTTAACACTTTGTGGAAGGCGTAAAGCCATGCTTTTTTGTTATAGTCCATTCACAGTTTCTTCGGACGTTTTAACACAAACATTTGAAAAATCACCCCATGTATTACGTATTTAGTTATTTCCTAAATATGCTATGTCTCAAGCGATTTATACTTGTGTAAACACAGACATATCTTATTTTTCGTTGAATTTTATGTTTTACCTATATTTTATTTATACATTATTATATTTCTGCGTTGTCCTCTGGTGTAATTTTTCAGACTTAGTTAAGCCTAGCTTGCACGAGGTGGAGGAATATCCTGGAAGTAGAACTTTAGAAGGGCCGAATATATTATACCTCTGAAATCACTCCAATACATGGCCAGCCAAAGGCCGGCCACACGCTCATAGTGCCCTTTCTGGGTAATGCAGGGGTATAGTTTTTCCTTTGGCTGTTCCTTTTTTTGTGTTTTTGGTTTCTTTCGTCCTTTAGCTCTCCCTTGCTCGCTAACTCTTCCCTGTTTTGCTATCCATATAAGGTTACAGGCATGCTCTTAATTTATAACTTTTAATTTTTTTCTTTACAGTACCGCCACCCCTTGATTATATTTGCTACTGCCAAGTTGCCCAGAAGGTAAAAGTGGTGCAAATGATCCTGTACCCTGTCTACCCTGACTCTCTGATCAGCCGGGGGGGGGGGGGATTATCTCTTTGTGTATATTTTCTCATTTCTACTTTTATAAGGAACATAATATCGCGGTTTTACTTCTAATTTTATAATCCACCCTACGGTTGGACAGCAACCGAAAAGGGGAAGGGGCATGTGGACACCCTTTTCAACACCCCCCTCTCCCCGAACTTTTCCATTAGTCTGGATTCTCATCATTTGTTTTTTCGTATTCCAATTTCCGTTGCCACGTCTGCATAGTTCCAGTTTCATTTTCCTTATTTCATACCGCAATCGTTAATCCGCCGTGTTTCACGTTCCCTTTCCCATTGCCAGGGTCTAAATAAATAATGTATTACAAGCTGTGCTTTCGGAATGGTAGGCAAGCCTCTCCTCCCTCTCTCCATCGACCCCTTCACCAAACTCGTCAGTTGCCTTCTGACGACTACTTAAAAAATTCTATCAGTAATAACTGCATAAAGTCATCGCTCCTGCTATTTCTATGAGATTCAATCACAGACCTCTTTGCTCGCAGACCTCAACGGTGCGTTTGTTTAAAGTTGCCAGTGGACGGCCGGTATTACTAAGAAACTCCTGTTTCCTCTTGCCCGAATTCTATTTCCTCTCCAGTCCGTACCATCCTCAGGAAGGCGACGGCAGCCTACCGATTCCCATTCGACATACCCTTCCTTTACTTTGATAGCTGTCAACCCCACCCTAGGTATTCTCCGTACCCATTATGATTATAACCAGATACAAAAGCAGTTATGCTACATGCCGCTCTTTGTTTTTGTTTTCAAATTTGTAAGTGAACTAACATTTTGTTATTTTAGAAGCGCTATAATTTATAGTTTGATTTGATTAATACATTTTATTGCATTATTTTTTTTAATACTTGAACACTTTGTAATAATCCTGAATGTTGTAGTTTCTCCTTAGTTAGTTCTATAGTTGTGTGTGTGTGTGTTTGTGTGACCGACAGCACATGGTTTCGTGATAGTACATATTAAGCAGTACAACTGTAAACTGGTTTAGACAACATTATTGGCTACCAACGCAAAAAAAAAGTTCATTATTTTTTCTCACATACGTCCATCTATGTACATAAATGTCACATTCATACGGTGGCCTTTTCATAAGTGCAATAAACCTCTCACATTTCATAAATAGTACGTCGTGATTTTTCGCCGATCGTACACCCTTTGCACCAATATCTGGTAACGTGTATTTAGGCGGAGACAGAGGCACGAATAACATATTTCCATTCACAGTCCTAAGAGAAACGTCTGATATTCAATCCCACATCGGACAACAAAAAACTTTCATTTATGATGTTGGTAATGCAACTGTCATGATAAGCTGTGAAACGGTTAACATAGATCTCACCGAGGTAATATAAAAAAAATTGATCTCAATTGGCCGGATTGGTGATCGATGTACGAGGGCATAAACTGTGACAGCACTGTCTATCAGTTCTTTTTTATTTAATTCTTTGTGTTGGTTTCTTGTGATGCATTTACAGTAAATTAATTATATCTAGTTAAGTAATTGCAGCATGTTAAAAAATTATTTTGTAAAAGTATGCAAAATGTAATATTAAGCTAGTGTTTGTAACAGGACCTACATATTCACCCAAGAGAAGTCGTATATACGTCACTGGCAACATGGTATGTGAGGTTTTAATACCGTGGGAATCAAACTCATTTAGCTGCTCATAGTTTTTAACTAGTCCTTCGTAGCTATACAAGGAGGAACTTCAGAATTTCCGAAGTAATTTTAAATAATTTTCACTTCAAAATTTTACGATTTGAACTTAAAATAGTAGTAGTGTGAGCGTGGCGGTTCTGCAATGCAGGGTCCAAGAATGGGTTAAGTGTCCATAAGATTAATCTGGCGAGGGGTGGGAGGGCGAGCACACAAACTGGTGTCATCCCTTTTTGGAGGGTAGCTGGTGTTACCCCCACCCCTCCCCCACCACCTACCCACACTTGAGCTGTGCTGTGATTGACCAAAGTGGGTTACGCCCCTTCCCCATCCCCTCCCCCTTCTCTACTTCACCGACGAGGTGTTCTGTAATTAGCTGTTGGTTGTTGGAGCAAGAAAGGCATAAGGAACATTTGGGGAGAGTAGATGTTGCTTCTTCGGATTCTGGAGCAGGGCTGAGCTCTGATTGTAGGCGAAAGGAAGGTGGAGGGTGTCGGGAGCAGCATAGGACTTCACTGTTTGGTATCTAGAGCACGACTTAGCTCTGGAGGTCGGGAGCAGCTGCATAGATCTTGCTTGTTTGGAGGTTGACGAGCTACTACTCTTGGATGTGCAATTAGAGAAGTGACCATTACAAGTTAAGCATTTGAATAATGGCCATTATAAATCCAACAATTTAATTTTGACCATTACAATCGAAGTGCAGTGTAATTACCAAGTACTCAATACCTAAACAATTAGAATAATTACCAGTTAAACAATTACGAGTACCGAGATAGTTCTAGGTTCGAACCCCATCAGAGGTAATTAGATTTTGATCACCTAGTGATTAATCGATTTATTATAAATTACAATTTAAGTATACATAATGAGATTAATTACTGATACTAATTACATACTAAGTATGTGTAATGAGAGTTTTTATCAAGTACAGAGCATAATTGCACAAGTACGGAGACCCTAATTGCACGTCCGTTCCACTATCACACCTAACTGCAGTCTGAACTCAGATCATATATATCAATATCTTATACTCCCCCAACCCAACTGCTGCTTAGCCCAACCACCAACATCAGCTCAACTGCTGCTCAGCTATCGCAATCGTCACTGACACTCAAATTGTTTCAAAACCTGTTATTTCAAATATTTTACTAAATAAAAATGTGTGAATTTTCATTAAAGTATAATTTAATTTTTTCGTTTTGTTATATAAAAAGTCTCCCTTCATAATTCTCACAATTTCAGTAACGGAACATGTTAGCCCTACAGTTAATTTTATGTTTTATAGTACAAAAGGACTGCTGAATCACGTTTTCCCACATTGTGTAAGCAAATAGTCTTAAAAATCTACTATTTTCACTTCTTAAAATTACATGCAAAAATATATTATACTAGCCATGGTATAATAATGTTTAGTGTGCAGGCACACTGCAAGCCAACACATGCAGTCACTAGGTAGCCATTTCTCCGCATGCACAGATATTGTAACTCTGCTGCTCGAACTCAGATCGTGTGTATAATTTTTACTATAAACCCCGCTGGCCGACAGCCCACGCGCCATGCTAGATATTCCCCAGCACCGCATAACAGTTCACTTCGCTTTACTGTATTCATGTTTCCGCTATACTGACTCCCAGCCCCTCCAAGGTTCCAACACTGTCCTTGCAAACCCATCTGACATTGTTACGTACATCCTATACTTACACTATTTTAGTAAAGTATTATTTTCTGAATAAAGACTATTTCATGTGTTCAATCGTCCTTTCCAACAATTTCAGTAAAGCATTTTTTTGTGTAAGTTAATTTTACGATTTATTATATATAAAGACTGTTCCTTCATGTTTCCAACAATTTTGTTAAGTATTAATTTTGTGAAGCTAATTTTATTTGTTATGTCTTATTGTAAAGACTGTTTCATATGTTCAATCGTGTTTCCCATCAATTTCAGTAAAGTATTATTCAGTGTTAATATTTCCCAAAATTTGTGTAAGGTAATTTCACATCATCTCATAACATTGCAATTTAAAATATAGTTTAATGAAGTGTGTTAGACATACGTTCCTCCAAATACTATCACTGAAAGTGATACATGGAATGCCGACCGAAGTACATCTCCTGCTGCGGGTATTCACACACACTTTAATCACGTCTCATTTGAAGTTAAAAAATTTAAATTGTATATTAATAATAAAAGTGTGCTGGAGTTGGAAATGCACAACTACTGCTTGTCTGACATGCCGACTACTAAGCTATCAGCTACTTTGTTCCCCGACTGCTAGTTGAATACTGTAGCCAAACGCGGAACCTGTTGACCCGACTGGCCTTGTTATTACTATACAAACTAGACTTACATTTCTTCTTACTATTTCAGTAAAGTATTATTTACTTTAACCTAATTTTCATTCTATACCACATCGTAAAACATTATTTAAAAAAATTATTTTAATAAGAAAGACTGTCTAAAATGTCCCTTCGTGTAATTGCACCATGTCAGTAAAGTATTATTATTTAGTATAAGTTAATATTACATGTAATAATATATTTTAGTAAATGCTACCATACTCCAAAAACAATGCAAGCCATCAGCTCATGCCTGTAACCCACTGAACTGGTACGTCGCGCATGGTCTTTGTTAACTCTGCCGGCCACCGCACCCTTCACCCTCATCGGCTCTTTCAACATCTACACTGGCCCACACTATTTCAGAAACCGCTCACTCCAACACAACAAACATGTGTGAACATAAACTAATTGTTTAAACTGAATAAGTAAATACTCGTCTATACTTGTTATTATTATTTACTATTTAAGCAACATACTTTAATGTCACATTGCTTACAAGCTGTGTCTTTTTTTTTTTTTTTTTTTTTTTTAAGTTTTAAAATAATAAAAAAATAAGTTTATGAAGAAAATTAACAATTGCTATTAAAACATGTTCCTAATTATCTTAGTGTTAATTGTGCTTAGTCGAATAGTTTTCTATTTGGTATTAAATTTTTTTATTATCATTTTACGTGATTCTTCTGCTAAATATTGCGTTCATCATTATTTATTTTCCAGTAATTTGTTATGTTCCTTGACAATTCATAAATTAGTAAAAATTAATTATATGTTGGTATTAAAACTACATTTGCATTATTGTAAAGTCTCTTACGACCGCAAACACAACTGGGGCATGCGAGCGAACACCCGACGAAACAGAGCTTGCAGAAAAAGTGTGTGGTTCATATTCCCGCTGCGAAGGGACGGTTAATCTCAAAGAGTGCTCTCCCTGTCTCTTCTCTCTCTCTCTCCTCTCTCTCTCTCTCTCTCTCTCTCTCTCCCCCCCCTCTCTCCCTACCACTTCCCCTGCACATGTAAAGTTTTCGGCGACCCTCCAGCAAGACAAGACGGTTCCGATCGTATGTAAATACAAAGTTAATCATTCTCTCTACATTATTCATTTAAAAAATGTTTGGATTTGCTAGCTGACATAATTTCCCATACATTCGTTTTAAGCAAATTTGTTACTTAGATATGACTTTCAAGCTACGATACTAGTTTTCAACACTTTTTATTATATTTTCCAACGAAATGTTAATCAAAAATAATGACGTGGAACGGAGCACTGTAGGGGACAAACATATAAATGAAACGAAAGTTATTTTTAATCTCTGTAGTATAAGTTTGAAAACGCTCATCTCAGGTTCGCGCATCGCAACTGTCGTTATTCAACTCTTATTAGTTTGAAAGTCGAATACTGAGTAAAACAAGCTTGTGATGTTCAGATCAAGTGGAAACAAAAACTCTAGTGAAGCCATGTCGGATATGCGTGTAAGAGATGACATCTTTTTCAAACTGAATATCCATGAAAGATTCTAATACCAGCTAACTTGCTTAGTTTTCAAGAAATCCCTTAGTTTTTTTCCATCAAGCATTTCCCACATTAACAAAGTCACATTTCCTGATATGTATTATTTCATTAGTATTTGAATTTGCTAGAAAGGAAATTTTACTAATTTTAAATTTGTGTGTTGAGATGCTATGTTTTTTTTTAAATTCAGTCTGAAATAATAAGTTCCGCTTCATTCCGATACAAACGTTCACACACATACACACAATCACACAACTCATTCACACGTACCATACAACTCGGTTGTAAAACACAGAGCATCAAACTTTACAAGCAAAACTATATACTGGATAACTATTTAAACAATCTTATAACTCAAATGAATAAATCTTACAAAACATACACAATCATATTATGAGACCATTTAAATATATGATACTAACATCATACCACCTGACTTACTTTCCAAAACATTCCAACCAATCAATCCAGACAAGATAACATTACCTTTAAATATATTTTATTGCATATTTAAAAATTAATGGTTTTAGTAAATCGCATATCATCTTCATCACATCGTAGAAGTTCGGAAGCCAGTACCACTACTTCCAAACATTCGCTCTATACTCAACATCAGATATTACTAAATGATTTATAATAAAAACTCGTGTATTTTTCCTCTTTAACATTACGATTTCACATCATCAGAGAGATATACTTCATTTTTAAGCAGGTGCAATAACATACAGCCTAACTGCTGCCAAATTGGTTGCTACTGGAGGTGGATAACATTTGAGATTTTACAGAAGTCATGCAATTATCTCTCTATGCATATTCAAAACATTCAAAAATAACTAGGAGGAAGAAACCTATTATTATTTTTTACTTGCATGCCAAACATCTCAAATCGATTAATTCATGTTTCCTTTCTTGACGTACAGAAAAAAACCTTTCAACAAAATTATCATATTTCTTTTTCAAATGCCATTAAAAATTTTCAGAGAACACCATCTCTATAGCTATACCAATCATAGCTTACAATTATTTTGTGTGTATCAAGGAATTCATTACAACGATCAGAAAGAAATGAATATTTGATGAAAAAATGAATACCATCTTCAATTCACCTATAACTCAGATTAGACTTAAACGTTTTTCCTGATCAGTTTAATATAAAGAGGGAATCAAAAAAAATAATAGTATTCCATACCCTTTAACTATATTTCACACACTTGTCAACATTACTTATTATTACTTACATACACACAAACATATTCTCCATTCAAGAAAACTTTTGTGTAAACACCCCAAACATGTTTATTACATCCTTAAAAACATTGTATAAGTTTACAGGAATCATGAAAAACTATCACCACTGTGTTACATCGGGTTTACATTTAACTATACGTTTAACTAATATAGACTTTCTTGTAAATATTCGTCCACACAACATACACCGGTGTACAACACACTCAGGATTATTTAAACAATTGGCCTTCTCTTGATGATACATATTACTACATAAAGTGTAGGGCCTATAACTTCTCGACAAAATCGACACTGGCACTGATTTCCAGAAACCATTGAGTTATCCAGCCCAACACTTCCATCGCAATTTAACAAATGTTTTTCAAGTTGGATATGATCACTAAACACAGGCTTACATTTTTTGCGAGAATATTTCTTTTTAACTGTTTCCCAAAAATTTAGTTTTTTGATGGCTTCTCAATTTGCGAGGTGAAATAAATTCCTTCTCGCAGAATTTACATTGGTGATGAGCTTGTGTACTCTCTTCCAAACTACTTGGCGATGACGAATTCGAAGCACTACTCGTTCTTGTTAAGGAAAATTTGCAAATAATCATATGCTGTCTTAATACATCCTCTTTCTTGAACAAATGTAAACATATTGGACATCAGTATATTTTCAATGTAAGATTCTTGGAACACGCTCTCATTTCATACCGATGAACACAATGATATGCTGTAAATGTTTGTCCACAGAAACTACATACAGGTTTTATTTCCATTGATTCATTACCTTTACATGCCATTGCATGCTTTACAAATGTATAATTTCTAATAAATGTATGTCCACAGGTTGCACAGCGATACCTAATACACTCAGGGTTCTTTACACAACTACTTCTTTCATGGTGGTGCATACTGCGACTATGTGTAAAGTTTTTATAACAATGCTGACACTGAAATCCAGGCGATGGTTCACCTGTTACAGGAATAAAACCAAAGCAGCTCATAACATGTAGGTCTAGTTATCACTAGTATCAAACAAACATTGACATTTCAAACATCGATGTATATGATGAATAGGTGTACTGTGATATTGTCTTTCATGACAATGTAACTTTCCCTCATCGAAGTTTTCCTTTTTTATAATAACAACACTTCTGGTTTCTATCTAATGTCTGCTGCGAGGTTTCTTCTAAAGAGTACATATCCAACATATTCATATCTAACATCCCAAACAGACTGAATTTACTACCTAAACACATAAAGCATTTATTCTTTTTTTAAATGTAGTAATATACAGGAAATATGACATGAATGAAAAATCATCTCCTGTAAAATTGAACTATTCTTAAGATGGAAGCTTAAAAAATGATATTTATGCGAAACTCTTAAAAAAAAATTAAATGAATGCTAGAGGTCCACGCTGAGGTGGATCATTGGATGAAACACAGACAAACACAGTTTGGAAAACCTGATGCTAGTAGTGATCGAAACTCAATAAGTTTTCAAAGACCAAGGCGTAAACATCTCTCCATGATCCAAACCTGCACCAGTAGTCCAAACACACCATCCCTTAATACTTTTTTGGGAAGTAACTAACATATGGGGAGGCAAAATAACATAATGAAAAGCATCTCTTTAGATTTTTTGAAATCTATTTTAACTGATTGTTTTATATATTCGTATGTTGGGGAGGGCTTTGGTAGAGTAGTCAGTTTAAGCGCCCCTGGTAGGGAATCGAAGGTCCTTCACGTCAATGTTACAAACTTGTCATGTTAACTTACAGGATTGAGTTTTAGTTACAGGGTTAAATGCAAAATACATGTTAGATATACATAATTCTTTTTCAGATTACATGTAAACATTCAAATAAATAGATTGAAGTATCTACCTAAACTTTTTTTTTCACATTTCATGAACATTATATAAGAGGGAAAAAATATCAAATTTAAAAACCATTCCTGTATAATTAAATCGGCCATAAAAGTTATAATGCATGCTTAAAAATATTTATGAAAAACTCAGAGCGATCTTCAGCAAATAGTACATGCTCAAATTTAATAGGGCCTACTTTAGTTACCAGCCATCAATATTTAGGTGGCCTACGTCACTGAAGTGCTGTTTTGTTTAATGTGACCAGATCACTCCCGGCTTTTGTACATAGGAATCGTGCCGGACGATGCCGTTGGTCGGCGAGGTTTTCTCGGGGATATCCCGTTTCTCTCGCCTCTTCATTCCGGCTCATCTCCATACTCGCCTCATTTCACCCTCGCGTCGGCTCTCAAGGCCTAGATGTTAAGAGCCACCCAAATCTCTCCACACCACTCCACGGCCGAATATTAATCATCATGTGGACGTATTTAGTTAAGTTTTCACTTGAGTGCTTAGAAAACAGTTTATTGTTTACGTAGGTTCTAACAAAATACAAACCGAAAGTTTATACACAATTATATTGGTTTTATGGAAATGTAAAATGTCCCATTTGTTTACGTACAAGACGGAAAAAATTTGATACACATGTAGCACTATAGTCCATTCATGTTACTTCGGACGTTTCAACTCAAACCTTGGAAAAATCACTTCATGTATTACGTATTTAGTTTTTTCCTGTGTAATGTATCAAGCGTTGTATGCCTCTGTTAACCCAGACGTATCTTATTTTTCGTTAAATTGAGATTTTTTTATATTTTTTATACATTATAATATTTCGTTTATAATAAACACGACTAAAGACAGTGAGAAAAAAATCTGTGTTTGTAGCGCCTAATAATAAATAGTCCTTATGCAAAATAACATTACAACTGAGTGCGCAGGAAAGCGGCGCGTTGTCTTCTGGTGTAACTTTCCAGACTTAGTTAAGCCTAGCTTGCACGAGGTGGAGGAATATCCTGGAAGTATAAAACTTTAGCAGGGCTTCAGAAAAGTGCGAAGAAACCGTGAATATGGATTATAGTGCTACCTGCCGGTGAAATTTTTTATTTGCCAAACTGTTAAAGTTTATATCGGTTTCTCCACTCTTTTTGAAATAAACCTTTAAAAAATTACCCCGTGAATGACGTGCTTGTTTGTTTCCTAAATATGTAATTTATCATGAGTACAATTTATACTTGTGTTTACATAAAAATATCTTATTTTATATTAAATTGAATTTTCAATTATATTTTGTTATTTTTTAATTGTAATATTTTGCATTTATAGTTAATATAACTTAAAACCGGGATAAACAGACGTGTTGGTAATGCCTAGTAAGAAATAGTTCTAATGCAAATATTATTACAGTTGAGTGCGCACGAATGCGGGAGCGCTGTCCCTTCGGTGTAATTTTCTAGACTCTGTTACGGTTACCTCTGCTCAAGTTGGGAAGATCAATGTTAAAAGTTTGGCAACCATTTTTAGCGTACCGGAATTTCTCTATTTTCTACGTTGGAAAACAAGATAATTCTAACAATCATGAATCAAATAGAAAATAACTACGAAACTAAGTAAAATCTTTCTATTTTATTATCCACGTAGTTAAAGATTTAATTAACAGTTACCTTTTGGAACACTGCGGAACTAGCGACGGAAGATTTCCCTATGCAAAACTCTCCCATAAGAAATCACGTTTTGTTCGTAACCGAAAAGAATAAACCTTAACAGGAATTCTGAAAAGTTGGAAGTAACAGCGAATGGTCTATAGTAATGAGTAGAGATCTGCAAAAATCCGCGTTATTTTTTGGCATCAGGCTGAACGTCATAGTACTGTACATACTGGGGCCGGCGTCGTTTCTCCACTGGCTGTTGCACAGATGTGAAGCCACGCCCTTTCTGAATGTACTGCACGTGATAGGGACGCACAACTGTGTAGTGTTCATTTATTGGCGCAGTTACCCAGGGAGTGCCAGACAAAGTAAGGTAGAACGGCGAACGTATTGCAAAAGGTACACGTATTTTACGTTTAACGTGTCCTTAAATAATAACGCGAATTTTGCAGATCACAAGTAATGAGAAGGGGCACCTCTTTTTCACGAAAAAATTTCAGGACAAGTTGTGATCCAACGCGCTTTAGTTCAGAACACTTTTCTTTATTGGATCATTTGAATTGTTACGCGTCTTATCTGTCTGCTGGTGAATCACGGATGGTCACTATAGGATAAACTTAACTCTGACTGGCTCACTCGTGTAACACAGGCTGTCGTAACACAAAGACAAGCGGCCAATAGTCAGACGAAGCCTGCAAGTGTGCATAGGATATTGGAGTCTAGCCTCCGCGTAAATCTCTTCTCGAAAAACAGGTGGCCCTGGCTATGAGGTTTCCAACCTGAGCAGACTAAATCTGACATTGAGCTTTTGTTCCGGCCGAGGTAACTCGCATGGGGTAGTAGTCATGCCAGGTGGGACCTGGGTAAGAGAGAAAGAGAGAGAGAGGTTGTTGGCAGTGGCGTGTGGTGTGAGTGTGTGTTGTGTGAGAGAGTGCGCGTGTGATTTACTTCGCATCGCGACAACGCCGGCATGTTGACGTGCTGCTATGTTTCAGTTGGCGGAGCCCGCGAGGCGCCATGTCCGTGAGGGTGTTTGGCCAGGTGACAAAGTGAGTAGCCTCTTCTCTTCCACGCTGCACGCCGTTCATCTCCGCCTCGTCATGCTCGTTAATTACCGGCGCATGCGCCTGCCCCGGCCGCACCTACTTAACCTCACTTTACGCTGAGTTATTGCATGGCATGCAGTACTGGACACGCCACTCCCCCGCCCTTCTCCCCCACCCCCTTCACTACTACACAAGAACTTCAATATGTGTACGCACGCACGAAAATGCTGTCCTGTTGTTGGAAATAGTAACGTTAAAGATTGTTTAAAATGAAGTGAGCACTTTTGCAATGAACCTTACAAATAAGTTACTGCTCCTGCCTGCATGTATTTTAACGGGCCCACCGAGTTACATTCGCCCAGTTAGGTTGGTAACGACGGATGGAAAATAGTTCCATATCTTAACGTCAAATAAAAAGTGTTAGATAATTATCTGCGATAACTTAACTTATTTCTTTGGGTCTCTCTGTTATTTTTAATGCATCGAAGTGGAAATTTGTAGATTTATAAAATATTTACTATCCTAATAATTTCGCAGTTTCACTTGACCGACGTATGAATAAAGTGATGAGGCCCATGGCAATGTTAATATTACATAAGGCGGAGGAATACACAACGTACTGACAAGTAGATCATAAGCAGGGCTTTCAAAAGTGCTCATTTTACCGTGAACCACGTATAGCTTCACAGCTCATTGTTTGCGCCTGCTTCGAATATTCAAACAGATGCGACTTACATCTTGTTACAACTCAGAAATAACTGGAGACAGTACATTGCTACGTGGATGGGCGAAGAGTGGACAAGACTGCGAGGCAAAGGCTATTCACGCTGAAGTGAGCACTTTTGAGGCCATTTTTTTAATTCTTTAACCACCTAACACAGTGTTTATATTCCACCGCACTCGGAAATTAACGTCTAAGGCAAATATAAAACATATTGATTAACTACTAGCGACCCACCCCGGCTTCGCTCGGGTGCTACTTACAAATATGGAGTTGTTTAGCTTTATAGAACAATTCTTTTGTAGGTTGATTTGGTGTATCTCTTATGGTTTAGTTAGCATAAGCTATGTAAGCGCCCGAAAAATTGCTTTTTTCGACTTGATTAGAAAACGTCGACATTTCTTACTATCCTTACATTAAATATTAATGTTTTATATACTTAAATCTTCCGCAAGTTATTATCTAAATTATGGTGAAACCCGCATCAAAATTCATCAAATAGTTAGAAGCCTTCGTAGAATACACACACACGCGGCCGGGCGACTTTGTTTTATACTATGTATAGATTAGTCCAAATGAGAAGGCTTTCAAAGGTGCTCATTTTTCCGTGAATAGCTTAAGGCTCGGTTGTTTAGGGAGACTTATTTTGTAAGTAAAACTATACCTCTCTGGCAATGTACTGTAGATTAGCCTGTAGAAAAATACATAAATTCTGAACTTTTTTTTAGGTAATCACGATTTAATTAGGTCATCATATTTTCTTGTAAAATTTTTCAATAGATTCGTACCGTTACGCAAATACCAGATAACGCGTGAATCAAATTTGGTGACTACATTTGAAAACATTTGTAAAGTGTTAAGATGCTGTAATGATAAATATTTAGTTATTCAAACGAAAAGAAAGTTGTACCCATGAACGGAAATTTCATCATGACGAAAGGCCTATGAGAGAACCTTATTCTTCCAGTGTCCTGGGTTGTGTTTAAAGCGATAAATGGCAGGCGTCGCTTAGCAAATTGTTCTTCAAGACGGCACAGAGACCGGAATGTATATTCAGGGTTCATAATCATTGCCTTCTTAATAGTATAGAAACAGTTAGTTCGTCAAATATTTTTGTTAGCATCCGCTTGTCAGCAAAGCTTGCTAGAAGAGCGACTTTCGCACCACATATGTAGTGCAAATTAATTTACCAAATAAATTAATTTTCCATAATTTTACCTCCCAAGTTTTTTTATTTTATATTGTTAGACATACTTAATAGCTTCCTATAATTTCTGAAGTTGTGTGAGATGCATTGTAACGGGACAGAACCATTTTTTCAAGAACAAAACTTAAATATGATTTGTTTTAACTAAATATAATAATTGTAGTTTATTTTCACTTCTTTGAACTACAAATAACATGTAATATTTGTGCTGAAGATAATGTAAGAAGACGTTTTAAAACATGATTGTTTTGCATTTTGTGTAAAAATAGAGATCTTAAGTTTCCAGTTCCTTCTCACTAATAGTCTAACCACTACACCAACGTGGCCCCCTGAAAATTTAGGTACTAGAGGAAGTGGTTTTAGGGGGGAACAAATATCCACCATCTTGGATTTATATAATTTACGCCACAACCTGCATCGCACATTTTGTATTTTATTTTACGGATTGACAGGGCTTGGCGTTTTCTTGTGCCCTTTCTAAAGTCTGTATTAATTTTCTACTGCCACTAGTATTATGTCTGTAATCACCTGCGAGAAAAATAACTACACTGTAAAAACATGTCTGGTAAACTTCCTAAACTGAAGGGAAGTTTTTAACCTATACAGTGTATTGAAATAGTACTGTGTATCAGGCTGAAAACGTGAGAATGTTTAGTATCGCTGCTATAAAATGTTGGGAACTTCCCTATGCATTCTACTCTTTCCTGAGAAACTGTAGGAACGTTACCATGGGTGTATGGGAAAATATTTTACCATTCACGCTTTGAAACTGTACATATACACTGTTACGACAAATTTACAAATAATTTCTTAGAGTGTAATTAGTGTCCTGCAGTCACTAGTTAAAAAAATTGTAAGGCTGTGTAGTCGTAATAATATGATTAAACTTTAGGAACTATTATGCTCTGTCTTGTAAGAAGTTTTGTTGTTAAACCTTTTTTAATGGAACTTACAGCGTAGAAAGTATTAATCCAAAACTTTGGGGGGGGGGGGGAAAGGGGGGTTGATTATCCTTCTTAACTGCTGACATTTGTTAGATTCCGTCATCAAGCACTGAATGGCGTCCATGAGCACTTGGCTTGTAATTTCAAGTTGGGTTTGGTTAGTCCGTAGTACGCAATCTAGTTCCTCGACGGCCATGCATGCATTATCGGCGACGTTAGCGAACAATAATTTATGGTAATGTTAAGGCAGCTGTGGGAGTGGCCGGACTCTTGGCGAGCTGCCGAAACGCCCAGCGCCGCGGTAAAAGCAGCAGACGTGTAACCAGAGTCACACATCATTCCGCTACTTGGAGAAGTGTTTCCATGCAACGCCGACCGCACTTCCAACCCGCGGCATGAGAATTGTCATCAGCGACTGAGAACGTGACTTTTAACATTTCTGTTTTACGACATGTCGTGCCGGGAAATTGGACAGTGGTTGCAACGAAATAAACTACGCTGGCGACAATACAGAGGGCGAAATGGAGAACGTAAAAAGTGTTCCTATATTCCCCAATATATTAAAAATATCGGTGCCCGATTACACTGCGATAAACTCAACTAGAAGTCACAAGAGGTAACTACACAATATTGTCGGGCGAGAAAGCTGTTTGCAGGGTTGAAAGGTCTGCTTTGAAGGAGTGGACATGTGTGTGGACCATCATTCGATTAAAAATAAATGTGGTAGCTATCGTAAATCAATGGGGACACTGAAAACAAATATGTATTGTCATATGAAAACACAGTATAGCCTATTTAACTTACAAATTATACTCGATCGGTGTGTGGTTAGTAAAAAGTGAGTTACGCGAATCTGGCGACTTCAAGGGATAATCCTTCAAATTCACACACCACACACATACCCCACACACACACACACACACACACACACACACACACACACACACACACACATATATATATATATATATATATATATATATATATATATATATATATATATATATATATATATATATCTGGAAATGGATAATTCCGTTCTGAAGTCAACCTTTTACCTATCTTATGGTAATCATCTGGCTTCGAAGAGAGGGGGAAACTTGCCAGGCTGATGAAGTGCTAAAAAAAAAAATCGTGGTTAGAAATAGTCCTCGTAATGTCATGTAGTTGGTCCCTCCTATTCTACTAACAACCTTCTAGCTCACTGTAACTGAGACCTGTGTTAGGTTTAGGCAGTGTGTTACAGAAGTAGAAGGCAAGCGTAGTTCGAAATAAGTTGTGATTTCTCATGAGTTTACCACAGTATATTAGGCAAGGGATCTGCAACGAGGGGTTCCAAGATAAATTATTTTATTTGAAGATACACTATGTGACTAAAAGTCATAATACACACTTTGGTATTTGTTCCAAAGGCATCAGCTATTTAACTAATATAATTTTGGATCTTCCTTTGCTGTCATTGCAGCGTTAACACTTCAGGGTAGGTTCTCCACGAAGATCTGGTACACGGCTGGCAGAGCTTGTTTCCTGTCTTCCTGTGGAGTGGTGAATCGTTGAGTATGTAGAGATTTGGATGGCTCTTAACATTGGGATCTTGAGATCCGAGTGAGTAGTTGACATTTGAAGGGCGTAAAACAGAATGATGTAAGTGCAGAAATATGATTGCTAGAATAAAAGGTATTTGTGAAAATTTAAATTTAAAAGTATGTACAAACTGTACTGTGTTATTTATGAGATAGTCACTTATCTAAGTAACAAACAATCATTTCAAAGTTGAAAATATTTAATTAAATTTAACATTAAAATTCATTAATTAGGATACATCACAATTAAATTAACTTAGTTCTGCACTAAAAATGATACTTCTTCCTTGCTTGACAACCAATGTATTGAACTTTAAATGGTTCTGTACTGAAAATGGAAAGTCTCCCAAGCTTGAAATCAAACACGCACTAAAACATTGCAATAAATTTAAGTGTGATTAACAAACTAAATGACATAGAGTGATTCATCGTCTTCGTCATCAACAGTATTGTTAGTGTCTTGTTGGTTTTGTTCTTATCTGATGTTTACAATCACAGGCAAGTGTTTGAAGTAAGCATGTCGACTATGAGAAATAAAAGGAAATAAATACATAATATCCTTTTGTCATCTGTTGTGTTACTGGACTTCTTGTTGCAAACAGTTTTTCTTGCCCAACAAATACAAGAGAATACAATGGACGACCTTGACTTTTCGTGAGATTTAACGAATAAAAATATTTGTAAGAGTTGTGTATTTCTTTACATTCGGTGGTAAATGGTGCCCCCCTCTCAAATCGCTACGACAAATTTCAATCCTATTCACAGCCTTGCCATCAACGCTTCTCTTCCATTTTATTACAGAATGTTCTAGTGCCTGAGTAGACAAGAAATCGCCATCTTGCATCACATTCATTTGGATTGATTTTTTTTTCTCGCAGTTTTCACTATATCCTCCAAATCATCAAACGAATCGATTTCCCTTTACATGTGAGCTTTCTTTCCTACTAACCCGAAATCAGAATATTTAGGAAGATACGAATGTCTGGATTCAAGAAATTTGTCATTAAAGATTTTAGTCTCGTTGATTGAGTTATTGACATACTTCAGGTTTTGTACTCCAGAGCAACCTGAATACAAAATTATGCTTTCATGGTCCTTGACATGTACCTCAAGATGTTTTTGTACACAAGTAGCCAATTCTTGTGCACCCCTTCCCCCTTCTCACTTATCCCACATAAACATGTAGCCATTATTTGCATTGAATGAGTGACAACCGAAATTGTATACATAAATGTTTCTCTTATAGCATTGTTACGCGCTGCTGCTCGGCACAGTGGCGGTGAACCCACCTCATTCTTCCCCTCCCCCGGGGTTGACTCCTGACACCCCTTTCTGGGAAACCCGTGAATAATGGCCGTCGGGCCGTCGCGCTGCTCGGTGCCTTGCATGCGTCACGGCCCCTCTCCCCTGCTGGAGGTTTCGACGGGTCTGGCGACGACGCAAGAATGTTCTGGTGATACTGATTGGCGCCTCGGCCCTCTGCAATGCATCACGGGTGTTGGGGAAGGTGCTAGGTGGCAGCCTAAGACACTATATATACTGCCACAACCCAGCGGGGGCAGTTTTTGACGGAGGCCGTCTGGCCGAGTGTGTGGGAGTGAAGTGAGTTGTGGACGACGACAGGAGATTGCGGGACGACGGCGGGCGAGGTGTTCGTGGCGTGAATGGATGAGAGGGTATGCAATTGACGAGTGAAGCCTACTGTGTGTGAGGGCGCTTGGAGGACTCTAGAACATTGCGACTGGCGGGACATGAATGAACTGAGGTTGGACTGAATGGAAGTGTAATACGGATTTTATTGTAAATATTCGAACTGTCAATTTGACACATATTTTATAGAATATTTGAATAGGTCGATACACTGTCTATTGGGACTGATCCTTAATTATTAAATTTAATTGATTTCTTTGTGGTAATTATAAACTGTATGAAATTGGAGTTATTAGTTGTAAACAGTAAGTGGTATCAATTTATTGTGAGATTTGAGTTCAGAGAATTTTTCTGTAGTTATTGTAAATAAAATTAGGAAATTATAATTCATTATTTTATTTTATTAAGACCCCCATCCCTTAACGAAGTTGGTATAGCTCACTTAATTTCTAGAGAGAGAAATTGTAACACTGGTGTCAGAAGTAAAAATAAAATAATAAAATAATTTTAACTACTATTTTTAATATCACAATATTTGAGCAATAGGCCAAGGAATCATTTTGAAATTTTCAATGCTAACTAGGGAAATGTCGGCAGATATGGAAGCACTTCGCTCTTTAATTGAAGCACTAAGTGGCCAAATTAGTAATGTTAGTGAAAATGTAAATAATAAAATAGATAATGTTAATGAATTAGTAGACAAGAAGATAGACAGTATTAGCGAAGAAATAGACAAAAAATATACAGCGTTAGCGAAACAGTAGACAAGAAAATAGTGTAAACGAAAATGTAGATAGAAAATTAGACAGTGTGAATGAGAATGTGGACAGAAAGATAGAAGGTGTAAGCGAGTTGGTGAACAATAAAATAGACTGTGTGGACTAGGAAATTGAGAATGTGAGTAAGAGAATGGACAGTGTTAACGAAAGGTTGGACAGTGTCGAGTGTAAAGTGGACAAAGAGGTGAGCGCCCTCAAGAAGGAATTGCAGGAGTTCTTGCAGCAACAGGGGAGATGACATGCAGGATGAAGTAGAGGAGCCGAGTTTGGTGACTACCTATACGAGTGCAGGCAGCGAGAATAAGGTAGAGGTCGCCGCCAGTGCAGCTGTCGCAGGGGAGGCTCAGCAGTTCTGCAGTGTAGTACACTCCAGCAGGGGGTGGGTAAAGGCGTCACAACTGAACCCGCCCCCTACGATTGACAGACACCTTGGCGCGAGTACCGGCACCAGTTCGAGATCGTTACTACCCCGAATGGCTGAACTGAAGAGCAGCGCCCGTACTACTTGGCGGCTGTACTGAGGGGATCAGCGTTGAGCATACTGCAGTCGCTGCCGGAACGACATAGTCTAGAATACTTCACACTGGTGTCGGCTTTGGAGCTTCGATTCGGAGACCAGTACTTGCGGCACGCCCACCATGCCCAACTACGAAACTGATCCAGTGATCCGGCGAACCACTGCAGAAACTGTGACAAGACATCGTGAGAATGTCGTACCTGTCACTGGAGGGATGCTCGGAAGAGGCACGAGATGTCATCGCCATCGGCTTCTTCGACCGACGTGCGGCAAGCTGTGTGGTTAGCTGCACCTCACACCATGCAGGATGCCTTGGCCAGAGCACTGGAAGTGGAGTCAGCACGGCAGTCATCAGTGCCCCGACGACCAGTGCGGCCAGTGATGCTTGATGAAGGGGAAAACGACAGTGTCAAGAGGATGTTGAAGGATTTGCAGACGACCATGAGGGACATCACCTTCAGGGTGCGCACTACGAATACTCGCCGTCCCCCACCCAAACGACCAGAATGTTGGACGTGTGGAAAGCCGGGGCTCCTGAGAGCCAACAGTCCTCAGCAACAGCAGCAGCAGCAACGGCCAGGGAGCAGGCACCAAGGGGCATATGAGAGTGCAATTATCTTCGGGAAACTTGTAAACACTGGTCTTGAGAGGCAAAGGTCGGTGATTGCTGGAGAGAAGGCCCCAATGCTTTTGTAAGTGCGCTCAATGAAACAAGACTTCAATGCCATATTGGTGGAGGGGAGCCAGAATGATGTGTCTTGCCAGATGGTCGTTGACACAGGAGCGACTATAACAGTGGTAAGACCCGACATTCTTGGGCCTTCCCTCCAGCGATCATCCGATAAGAGCATGGTTCACTGCTATTTGACTACAGCAACAGGCGAGACCACACCAGTCAAAGGCAAGAGAAGGGTATGCTTACAGCTCGGTAACCTTGAGATAGAGAATGATATATACATAGCAGAAAAAGAGGACGAATGCATTTGGGGTTTTGATGTATTACATAAGCTGGGATGTTGTATTGATACTCGACTGGGGGTGTTACATGTAGATAATACCGAGTTGGTAGTGTCAACACAATGTCTTCGCCAATGAGCTGCTCAGTAATGTGTAATCAGTCAACTGTGCTCCCTGCTTCTAGCGAAGTTGTTGTTATTAAGGCAGATGCCAAGGAGAATATGTCAGGCAGTTGGGCATAATCTAACCAGCTCAGAAAGGTGGCGTTTTATCCGATGGTTTCATTGTAGCCAGGACATTGAATTCTTCAAAATTGGACAGTTTGCCTGTTAGGATGATTAATTTATCTGACCGTGCTATCCACCTTGAAAAGAGGGCCACAATAGGATTTTGCAAGCAGGTCTCATGGGTACTTTCAAATGTTCCAGAAGCTCCACTGTCACAACCTACTGAATGTCTTCTTCCAGATGCTTTGGGGGAACTGCTGACAAGAACAAAAGAAAACCTCAACTGGCGACAGAAGAGGGCAGTTTCAGAATTGTTACAGAGAAATAGAGGTGTTTCTCCTGCGAGCCTAATGACCTTGGCAGAACTAATGTTGCATGCCACCACATCGACAAAGGGGATGCCAGACCCATAAACCAGCCACCAAGGCGACTACTGCTAGCTTCATTTGAGGTGGTTGAAGGTATTCTGAAAGAGATGAGGGATTTAAGTGGGATAGAGCCATCAGTCAGTCCATGGTCTTCTCCCATCGTGCTTGTTAAAAATAAAGATGGCTCTATTAGATTTTGTGTTGATTACTGCAAACTTAATAATGTGACCAAGAAGGATTCTTACCCACTCCCTAGGATAGACGACACCCTGAATAGCCTAGCAGCATCACAGTACTCTAGACATGAAGAGCGGGTATTGGCAGTGCGAGGTAGCCCGGGAAGACAAGGAAAAGACTGCCTTTTGTGTCCAAGGGAAAGGAACCCGGCAATTCAAGTTTATGCCCTTTGGGCTATGCAATGCCCCTGTCACCTTCGAATGACTAATGGAGAAAGTTCTACCTTAGATATTTGTCAGGTGTACCTAGACGACATTGTGGTCATAGGAAGAACTTTTGAAGAGCGCCTGGCACGCTTGGATTCTGTGTTTCAGAAAGTGACTATGGACAATCTGAAATGGGTTCCCAAGAAATGCGACCTTTTCCAAAAGAAAATTAATTTCTTGGGCCATATTGTATTGACCCATGGGATTTAAACAGACCCTGAGATGACCAGACCAATAAGAGACTGGCCTCTACCAAAGGATAAAATGAAATTCGAAGTTTCCTGGGCTTATGCGCTTACTACTGTCGATTTGTGCCTAGGTTCACTACCATCACCAAAACTCTGCATTAATCGACTGAGGCAAAAAGAAAATTGGTTGGACTCCAGAATGCGAAATTGCTTTCAAAAGACTAAAGGAAATTCTGGTATCTTCCACAGTACTGGGATTCCCGAGTAGAGAGGACGAATTTATTCTGGATACTGATGCTAGTGATGTTGGAATCGGGGCTGTGTTATCTCAGATCCAGGATGGAAAGGAGCGGCCATTGGAATACTTCAATAAGGCGCTACACAAACCTGAGAGGAACTACTGTGTGGCATGGAGGAAGCTTTTGGCAGTGGTGAAGGCAATTGCACATTTTCATCCATATCTTTATGGCAGACACTTCATTCTAAGAACTGATCATGATTCATTATGCTGGCTACTAAATTTCAAGAACCTCGAATGTCAAATAGCCTAGTGGATACAGCACCCGCAAGAATATGACTTTGAAATACAACACAGGTCTGGACGCCTTCACAGCAATGCAGATGCTCTCTCCAGGAGACCATGCGAACCATTCTGTCGTCATCGTGAATGCCAGGAGGAAAAGGTTGGTGTATCATGGAAAGCAAATAGGACAAAAATTCATGGCCTTGTATCTGGTGGTGTGTCATCTACATGGGACGAAAAGGACATAAGAAATTATCAGCTAAGTGACCCCACCTTGTGTCCAATATTGCAGTGCAAGGAAACCGGGCGGCGACCGAGATGGGAGGAGATATCTAGCCTTGTTGTGACAGTCAAGGCATACTGGGCACAGTGTAATTCCCTTGTTATAAAGAATGGTGTGCTTTACAGGAATTTGGAAAGTAGCGATGGGAGACAGAGTCATTTACAATTGGTGCTTCCAGAGTGCCGAATTCCAGAAGTGCTAAGAGAACTGCACAACACAGCAGCAGGTGGTCACTTTGGTGTAAATAAGACCCTTGACAGAGTCTGAATGAGATTATATTTGCTGCATTGTCTGCAGGATCTTGAGAAGTGGTGCCGTCTGTGTGATACATGTACTGCTAGGAAAGGTCCTAGGGTTAAGGGACGTGGTTCCCTCCAGAAGTATAATGTTGTGGCCCCATTTGAGAGGATGGCAGTTGACATTCTCGGACCCCTACCAATCACTGAGAGGGGAAATATATAACTTCTGGTAGCGCAAGACTATTTCAGAAAGTGGCCCGAAGTCATACCGGTGCCAAACCAAGAGGCAGGCACAGTAGCTGATGCCCTTGTCTTGCATGTTTTCTCCAAGTTTGGGGTGCCGCTTGAGCTTCTTTCGGATCAAGGACGAAATTTTGAAGCAAATCTTTTCTAAGAGCTAACAAGTATTTTAGGAATGAAGAAAAACCGAACCACAGCATTACACCCTCAGTCGGATGGAATGGTTGAGAGGCTAACTCATACCCTGGAGCAGTATCTGGTTATCTTTGTAGAAGACAATCAGAAAGATTGGGACTCTAAGGTACCCTTATTTCTCCTCGCATATCGTTCGGTAGTCCACGAATCCACAGGGGTAACACCTTTAAGGATGCTGTTTGGGAGAGAGCTCTGCCTACCTGGTGATCTGCTGTTCGGACGCCCAGTGGGGGCAGAGCAGCCACTCCAGAATATGCTATCAAGCTACATCAGAAGTTAACCGACACTCATGGGTTTGCCAGGAGGCACCTTAAAATTAACAGTGACGGAATGAAAGCACGATATGACCGAGGAATACCTGAGGAGACTTTTCAAGAAGGACAGCTGGTGTTGTTGTACAACCCTCAATAAAGAAGGGATATTGCCCGAAGCTACAGAAATTATAGTAGGCCCATACAGGATCCTGAAGCAGATAAATGATGTGGTCTATAGGATTTGTCGACAAGGCTCTCGGACCAAACCTAAGGTTGTCACATTGACCGACTGGCGCTATATCGAAGGTCCTGATGTATTAGAGTCTGTTCGGGACGAACGAACTTAGGGGGGGGGGGGGCGCAGTGTTACGCGCTGCTGCCCGGCACTGTGGTGGTGGACCTACCTCAACCTTCCCCTCCACCGGGGTTGCCTCCTAACCCCCTTTCTGGGAAACCCTTGAATAATGGACTGCTGCCGTCTGGCTGTCGCGCTGCTCGGCGCCTTGCTTGCATCACGGCCCCTTTCCCCTGCTGGAGGTTTCGACGGATCTGGCAACGACGCAAGAGTGTTCTGGTGAGACTGACTGGCGCCTCGGCCCTCCGCAACGCATCACGGGTGTTGGGGAAGATTCTAGGTGGCTGCCTAAAACACTATAATACTGCCGCAACCCAGCGGCCGGCAGTGCAGTCCTTGACGGAGGTCGCCTGGCCGAGTGTGTGCGAGCGAAGTGAGTTATGGACGATGACAGGAGATTGCGGGACGACGGTGGGCGAGGTGTTCTTGGCGTGAATGGACGAGTGAAGACTACTGTGTTTGAGGGCGTTTGGAGGACTCTAGAACATTGCGACTGGCGGGACATGGACTGAACTGAGGTGGGACTGAATGGAAGGGTAATACGGATTTTATTGTAAATATTCGAACTGTCAATTTGGACACACATTTTATAGAATATTTGAATAGGTTGATTCACTGTCTATTGGGACTGATTCTTAATTATTAAATTTAATTGATTTCTTTGTGGTAATTATAAATTATATGAAATTGGAGTAATTAGCTGTGAACAGTAAGTGGTATCAATTTATTGTGAGATTTTGAGTTCAGATAATTTTGCTGTAATTATTGTAAATAAAATTAGGAAATTATAATTAATTATTTTATTTTATATAGACCGCCTTCCCTTTATGAACTTGGTACAGCCCACTAATTTATAGAGAGAGAAATTGTAACAGTATGCTACAGATATTGTCAATTTCAGAAATGGTAATGCCTTTTCCAGATAAAAAGTAATTTCATAACATGTATAATCAACTAAGGTTTTGTGGTGTTTTAAACTCGATCTTGCTTTCTCTGCACTTCTCAAATGCAATTATTTCTGCGATTTATACTCCTTTCTTTTTATAGAATTTATATATCAGTACATGGTTGCTTAAAATGAAGATTAAACTTGGACAGAAATACATTGTAGTAGTATTTTTTTCCTTCACTGCATGCATTTCATTTACATTACACCTTTCAACATACAGATTGTACATTTTTTTAACGTTCAACTCGGGATGAAAATATTTCCTATCTGGACTGTTGTGGCTCTGACGATATAGAAATGCTGCAATATACCGAACTACACCGATGTCATCAATTTTATTTCCAGGGACAGTACGACCTCTGGCATCACAAATATTATGCGTTTCATTTTTAGATACATGTTGCGGACTGTTCTGTTTGCACGTTTTTGTTAAGTGTAAGGTTAAACCCTAGGCCTACTTATATACATCTATATTAACCTATCAAGGGTCCGTAAATCAAGATATGCCTAGCTTCATTTATGTTTCCTAGCTGAACTTATTCCACCATATTTAATAACAAGAATAGTTATTTAAACATGTTTCATTTTGCCTTCAGGTTTTTCATGTCCTTATGATGTATCCTGACTGCCTGGTTCGTGTTTAGAATTTTCAGAACTCTCAATAACATGATTTTCATTCTTAAAATTCATCATTATCTACACTATGAAACCTGCATGGACTTGAGTTACTACTGCTCTGAAAAAAAAAAGGAAATTAACCAGCTGTAGTACAGTGATGCATATTGTGAGGAAATGAGAGCTCTATGGATTACTTATACCTCTGAAAATACCTCTGAAAATATACCTCTGAAAAAGGACTGCATGTAGTATACATAAATACAATAATCCAGAAAATGTCAGTTTTAGACTTACACCTCTTCTGTTTGTCGAATGGGTCTGGCACACAAATGGGTGGAGGCCTATCAATTAATTAAACAATGAGAAACATTGGTGGCGGGTCGAACGAGTATAAGTAATCAACCAATAAAAGTAATTTTTGGGTGTGAAGAGATCACAAGTAATCAACAAATGAGAAACATAGGTGGCGGGAGTGGAGGGGAACCTACTAATTAACCAATGAGAAACACTGACGAGGGTCAGTCGTCTGCTGGACGTGGTGACGAGGAAACCTCCAGAAATGCAAGTTTTAAACATTCAGTTTTTAAAAATAATTTTTTAATGAATTTTTGAAATTTTTTGGATAATTTTGTGATTTTTTGTTTCAAGGTCATACAAGGTTACTGGGTCAAGTTCAAAGTCAAATTCAAGATCATTTGGATTCAATATCATGGTTGGATGACGTCATGTCATGGTGCTGGTCGGTTCTAATCCTCCGCCCCCTCTATGCCAAAACATTAGAGATTTTAATTTATTATAATTTTTTTAATAATTCTATAAATACACTTTATATATTTTTAAATAATGTTTAGCAGTTTAATAGAATTTTTTGGGAATTTTTAGAACGATTTTGCAAATTCGTTGGGTTTAAAGTCATCCAAGGTCAAGATAATTGGGTCAAGGTCTCCTGGATCCAAGGTGGCAGCTGGGTTACGTAAGTGTAATATTTATCTAAGTTTTTAATTTTTTTGGATTTGAGGTCATGGAAGTTATTGGCACAGGGTCAAGGTCAATGTAATGGGTCAAGATCAAGGTCACCGAGATATAATATGGCGATCGGGTGACGTCACAACATGGTGGTCGGGCGGCGCTGGTGCCCCGTGCCTTCTGTGTCCCATTTAAAATACATTATGCCCGACTTGCCTATATTACACTACATAAGTGATATAAAAAGTAAGTAGCTGCCCAAAACTCATTAATTACTTCGCCTCGCCTGTGACGTCATTATGTATATACTAGCGCCATCCCAATTCCTTGTATAGTACACACAGCGTCTGTACTTGCCAAGCACACGAAGTTGCTTATTCGCTGGGTGAATTTCCGTACTTGAGGCGGTCGCCATGTTTGTTTTCAAACGTCACGTACATAACCTATGATAGGAACTTTTTGTGGTTCTACTTACCCGCTTTCTTGTCTACGAAACGACCAATGTGCAACATTATTTCTGCGTTTATAATAACCTATATGTTACACATGACAAATGCATAATTATTTACGCCAGGTTGTGCGACGAGTCAAGTACAGCCCGACAAAACCCGTCCCAATAGTCAGGGTAAGTACACACAACGGCAAGTACGAATATGTATATACTTAACAAGTATGTACTAACAACTGATGAGAAGCAGCCTTGAAGCATCTGCTCGGCTTCGTATAAACATAAACACCTTTCCTCAACCTCCTCGCAAGCAACTGCCTGTTGGCCTTGATCAAGATTTGGTATAAATAAAACTAAGCTACTGCTCGCTATTACGAGCAAGGGAGCAACTGCTAAAAGTTCCACGAGTGTCTACAGTTTCCTTTTTAAACCTGTACAGTTCTTCATAGTCCCTGCGTCTTGTGTATGCTATATGGGCAGGGATTTTTTTTCCAGATGTTGATTTAGCATATTTTCATTTATATATTGTTGATGGTAATATGAGCACGTTTGAAAGCCCTCCTTAAGATCTGCTTGCATGCACATCGTGTCTTCTTTCACCCAATGTAAAATTAATATTGTCATGGGTCTCATCGCTTTATTCATGCGTCGGTCAAGTGAAACTGTGAAATTATTATAGAAGTAAATATTTTACAAATCTGCACATTTTTACACCGCGATGCATTAAAAAACAGAGAGCGAAAGAAATAATTTAAGTCGTCACAAATGGTTACCTAACACTTTTTATTCGACGTTAAGATATGGAACTACTTTCCCTCCAGCGTTACCAACTTTACTAGGCGCATGTCACTCAGTGCGCCCGTTGAATAATTTTGCAGGTAGGAGCAGTGACTTTTTTCTAAGGTTGATTTTAAAAGTGCTCACTTTATCGTGAACAGACTTTAACTGTGAACTGCGTGTAACATGTGTTAAACAACGTGGTCTGTTAAAGCGACAACTGGGCGAGGAGCAAGTCACCCGTACGCGCTTACCCAGAGATTTTTTTTTTTTTTTTTTGCGAGACCCACACATAACCTTGAAGAGAGCTTTTTAAACTCCGTTCCGTCACAAGCAGGGAGTGGGCATCCAGTGAAACCACGTTGGCGTTCCGGTTATCTGTCGAGACAGAAGAGGCGACCTCTCTGAGCGTAGGTAGAATCATCGACCTCCACTCGCAGCCCAGTGTGCAGCTGTGTATAATCGGCCACCGAAATAATAAATACCGCTGTGCTTTCAGTGCTTCTGAACTCAGTTTATCGCCTTTTGTGTTCGGCGTGACTGTAATACAACATTTGGTTAAGGCCAGGCTTCACGACACATGGGCGTATAGGGAATCAAAGGCTAAATTCGGACAAAGATCTCTCAGTCATTTTTTGTGATAGTATTTTCAACGGAGGTTTTTTTGTTGTTAAAGACTGAACCCATCTACATTTGTAAACCATTCGAATTTTAATTTTTAAATTTTAAATCCACTTTTTAATTTTTTATATAATGTCACAATTTTATAAATAATGAAAACGTATACTTGAAATTAAAAAATAAAAATTGGGAAGATTTGCAAATCTAGATGAGTTCAATCTCTAACAAAAAATCTTCAGTTGAAAATACTACCACAAAAAACAACGGAGAGATCTTTGTCCGAATTTAGCCTTTGATTCCCTATACGCCCATGCATGGTGAAGCCTGGCCTTAAAGGCTGTTCACGATAAAATGAGCACTTTTGAAATCAACCTTAGAAAGAAAAACGGTGCCCATGCCTGCATATACTTCAACGGGCGCAATGAGTAACATTCGCTCGGTAAAGTTGTTAACGATAGATGGAATGTAGTTCCTTTCTTAACATCAAATAAAAAATGTTAGGTAACCATCTGTGATAATTCAAATTATTATTCATTTCGCTTACTGTTTTTTTAATGCATCAGTGTGTAAAAATTAGCAGATTTACAAAATGTTTACTTTCCTAATAATTTTACAGTTTCACTTGACCGACGCATGAATAAAGTGATGAAGCCCCCTGGCAATGTTTAATTTTACATAAGGCGGAAGAATACACAACGTGCATACAAGTAGATCCTAATCAGGGCTTTCAAAAGTGTTCATTTTAACGTGAACAGCTTATAAGTGCATGCCTCGCTGCACTATAGCCCATTCACGATTAAGTGAGCATTTTTTAAGGCCCATCTAACAGGCCTTAACCATTAATAAATATTTTTATTGTAGCCTAAGATGTTAAATTCGGAGTGTAATGAAATGTATACACTGTGTTTATTAGTCACGTAGCAATGTTGATAT
The DNA here is from genome assembly GCA_029891345.1 of Dryococelus australis. Taxonomy (NCBI): domain Eukaryota; kingdom Metazoa; phylum Arthropoda; class Insecta; order Phasmatodea; family Phasmatidae; genus Dryococelus; species Dryococelus australis. The sequence continues at coordinate 62,474,429 of CM056999.1, forward strand.
TAATAAGTGACGGAAAGATAAAAATTTGCAAAAAGAGAAAATTTTGCAGGGCCTTAAAAAGTGCTCACTTTACCGTGAACAGCATATACTTACGTCTAATATTTTTACTACTACTCCATAATTTTAACTACGTTAATATTTAAAATTTTATTTTTGTTAATTTTAAATTACTGATCACGCACCCATACGACCCGAAAATCTATATTCTCTATTCCGGTATCATCATTTTTACGTGAAATTATTAATAATGTTTATCGTGCACGCATATTTCACGGAAGAAATTATATTTACGATGGTGAAACAGTATTTGTAGTCTTATGTGTAACGATTTTGGTTTAATTATTCGTTTTTCAAACATACTTTTTTTTTTTTTTTAAGACCGGAGGAATTAAATTAGCGAGCAATTCCGCATTGTGTTTTCCAATAATAATTTAGTGTGATTTAAAAATGAAAAGTCCACATTTTAGTCAAGCAAACGCAATGAATAGTTTGTTATTCTCATCTTTGATTGTATACTTTTTACAGGTGTAAGTAATATTGAAAAAAATATAATTCTACATTCATGATTACATTATTACAACCTCCGAGGATAACCATGTTATTAATTGGATAACAGTTTTATTATACTTTATCCATTTCGAGGTGGCAGCAGATATAAATATTGCCAGCGGCACAATCGAAGCCAGCGGCTGGCTTGTCGAATCACAATATCCATAGTAGCAACATATGGCAGCCAATGGTTGGTATAGGGATATCGTGGACCGACAAACCAACCGCTGGCTTTGATAGTGCCGCTGACAATGTTTATATCTGCTGCCACCTTGGAACGGATAAATACTACATAAAAGAGCTATACCCGCCACCCCTAAATAACAAACCGGTTAGATAACAGAAGCAAGCTTATAGCATGCCACTCTGTTCAACTTCTCTAAACCCTCGCTGTAAAAACATTTCGAGGTAAAATTCCCGTACATATAAAGGAAGCTAATTACACTTGAAAGGTAAAATTACCTGTCACAAATGTGGAGTAAATTTACATAATAAGTAAGATACTGTTCCCTAAACGTACGGAAAAAAGTCATGGTAGCGAGACTGAATATTAGTGTGATAAAGGATTCTTTCTTCCGCCGTCCTCCCACTTAGCTGTTGAGGACGCTGAAGAGATGCAGGCGTCGTAATGTAATTCTTCCATCCATGTACATGTATGTCAATTTTACTCCAGAGTGCGGTAATTGTACCTTACACGCAAAGAAAACTATGTTCCCCACACAAGTTTGCGAATATTACCTTACACGTGTCAGGTAATTTTACCATTATTTTTTCAGTGCTCATAAACTGTGGTCTTCAGTATATAAATTAATTATGATCAAAGCAGCATTAATCCGGTTTCACTCTATCTGAGTAAACGCTGATGTCATTATCATTTGATTTTTTTGTTGCTTTGAAAAAGAGAAGGGAGGGGAGAGCAGTATTTTCGTGTTTGTCTATTCGCGGTTACTTTATATGCGTTTGTTTTACCTTTGGATGTTCAGTGTAATATACTACGAAAATAGTTTTGAAACTCTGGTTTGCTAGTTTAACAACTTAATGTCTAAAATATTATTTTCATGCATTATTTGATTCTCAAACGATTTATACGTATAGTGGTGGTGTATGAATTTAACTGCCTGTTCAGTGGTAATAAACATATACAATATTATCTCTGTGATACACTTCATGATAAAGTTTTAGAATAGCCCCAAACTTATACGTAGCTATTATTAGTCCAAATCTTTTGCCTATCGTAGTAAAATTCGTACATTTTTTGCGTTTGATTGTCCCTCTATATCCTTTTTAAATACAGAAATCTGACTTACATTATTATCATAGTCGTTGACGTGTAGATGTACACATCTATTAGAACGGGTCCATAACTTTCTCACAAAATGCAGGGTTTTAAATTTTTGTTTCTTTTTCTCCTGGAAATAACGTATCTTGAATTATTGTTGTGTTGTAATAAACGTTTAGTGAAGATGAAACTTTTCTTTCATTTCGTAGCTGAAACTTAATGTTTTCTCGTAACTCATTGACAGTAAGAATTAGCCCTTATGAACTCATTGTTAGTCTGCTCCTGTGTTCATATAATATTCTAAGTTAATCTCGCCAAAAATACGTAGCAACCCATTATTGGATTCAACTTACCCATTTCTTTTTATTGTCCTTACGTAAATGTTAATTCAATAAACTGAATATGTCTACTTATTTTAATTAGATTGTAAATTTGCACGTATTCTTGCATTCAAGTACATCAATAAACTTACCGGTAGCAGAAATGAAATTAGGTACGGTATATTTGTCGCGTTATTAATTTCATGTAACTTTGGCTGGTCATAAAAACATTGGGATAGTATTGTAGCATTTTTTAAAATGGGTTATTTCCTTCGGTGGTTTTAATAGTTACCAATAACTTTTTCTTTATATATTATATATATATATATATATATATATATATATATATATATATATATATATATATATAAAGAAAAAGTTTTTGGATCCTGTTATATATATATATATATTATATATATATATATATATATATATATATATATATATATATATCGTGTCCCGGAGTATGGGTTCTCGGCGGAGTGCATCCCAATGTTATTCATTTGGATTTGGGAGACAATAAAATTTGTGCGAGTGATTGTCATCGTTTGAGATACGTAACGCGTATCTGGCAATGTAGTATGTCCATGGTAAAATTCCCTCCACAAAGACATCATTTCACACTACCTGTACAACACTGAGAGTAAACAAACACGAGTGAAAACCCTTCTTTACAAAAGAAAATATTAATTCCCCTGCTGTTCAGGTTGCAGTTTTCGAAAGGCAATTTGTATCGCCCAGTTTGTAATTGGAGTGAACTGTTGGCTCAGATAGTGAGGATAACGAAATGAAACAAGCCGATTGTCGTAAAGCAAACTAAGCACCAATTCTTTAGAATTCCACAATGCAGCAGCCGCTGTTTGGAGAAGATGCGGCGCGCGACTAGAGAACAGAGTGGCTTTTGTTTTTCAAGAATACCATTTTTTAATGGCCCTGACGAGGAAAGACGTAAGACGCCAAAGAAACAGACGGGCAGAAGGATCAGGGGCGCCGACAGGGGGGGGGGGGGAGGGCTCTAAGCATACCGAGAAAACCCGCTCTTCGCGAGGGGTGCCGCCAAATGCATGGAAGTCACGTGCCCCACTTGCCGCCATTCGGGTGTACCACGACCATAGAAGGACATGACATAATATTACTTTTTGTCAGAAAAGATAGAAAACTGTTATCTAGTCCCCAATTATTTTGCTTTTGTCACATAAGTGTACTAAGAGCCCAGCCCGTGACATTTTTTTTGTATTGTCACGTGCCTAGAAAGGTTACGATGTTACAAATTTTTGTTATCATACAGACTGAAAAAAAAAAGTGAAATTAACTCAACATTGGATATCTATCCACTAAGCCACTGCGGCCCTACTTGGAATCGCTCTTTCCACTTGGCCACTGCGGCCCCATTTGATATATATCTATCCACTGGGCTACTGTGACACCACTTGGAATCGCTCTATCCACTGAGCCACTGTGGCCCCACTTGGAAATTAACTCAACATTGAACTGAGACATTTAAAGTAAACAAAAGTGACATTCCATTACCTTCATATCTCTATGCATTAATACAAGACTTTTATGTAGGAAAACGTAATTAAAAAATTAGTTTTCATGGTAAAAGGTGATGACTGCGTAATCTGATCTTGCTGAAATTCGAATTTGACCTGTAATTGACTCTGAGGATTCGCTCTGAAAAATTTGAAGAACTTCTTTTGAGTTTTAAGGGACTTAGAAGTATTAAAGACGGACGGACAGACAGACAGACAAAGGCCGTTCCTTATCATACACGATTCCTGGAGAAAATTTCGTGAAAATGGTCAAATGTCCCATTTTTAAAGCTTGCCTATGCAGTTACCTTAAGCGGCAAGAGAAAAGTACAAAGATACGGGAGTAGTTTAATTTGTGGTCTTTCATCGCGTGTAATAAAACCCCTATGTGGTACAGATCTAATTTGCACAGTACGGCGTTACGTCGGAAACACTGCACGACTTGCGCGTAGGAGCGATGAGGCACTAGGTGTGCATGTTAGTGTCGCCCGTATCGCGTACGCGCTTCTTGACCTCGGACCCGAGTTGTCAGTCATATTGACTGATCTGGTCCATGAAGAAGCCACATAGTGTGGTTTTACGTTGTTCCTATAGGGATAACACCACTGCCATGGAATACATACATTCTATGTATCCCCTAACCTAGGCCAGTCTAGTAACACCAACATTCTGTTCTCAAAAATATACACTTCCTGCTTTCTTTAAGCTTTCAAAATTGCAATTGTAGTGGTTAGACTACTCGCCTGCCACCTAGGCGAACCGGGTTCGATTCCCGGCGGGGTCGCTCCCGGATTTTCGCGAGTAGGAACCGTGCCCATACGAGTCGCTGGTCGGCGGGTTTCCTCGGGGATCTCCCGTTTCCGCTACCCTTTCATTCCGACGCTGCTCCGTACTCACCTCACTTAACCCTCATCGGTTCTCAAGACCCCGGTGTTAAAAGTCGCCCAAATATCTCTATTCCACCCCAATCTATTAAAAATTGCATTAGTATGACGTAAACACAAACAGTTTAAAGGCATTCTAAAAGATTTCAAATTGACATTTTAGGAATAAATACTCTGATTACCTGTATACTTGATATGTAAAACTAGCATTATTTAGTACTCTGCAGCTGTTTCATGAAATAGATCAGTCAATAAGGGCGGCAGCCTGTCACGTGAGTGTCAGGACCAGTCCTGTACACGATGCAAGATACATGCAAAATTCGTTTAAGACGGCACTCGCGCATTACATCTCATGCGAGGATATCTCGTGCGAGGTAGATCTCATATGGATGTATTAGATAGAGCATGTTCTATTTTCATAAGAGTTTTCACGGAACGAGCGGGTCTATTGGTCGTTGTTTGATGGTCATGTGACCACTTATACATCAACCAGAAAAGTAGGAGCTGCGCGAAGAGGAATGAGACGAAAAATATTCTTTGTGAAAAACACTGGAGTGGAGTCCAGAGTGAAATTGTTCTTGAGATTTAATTATTTAAGTTAGGGCTAGTTAGTAAATCCAAGATCAGCTTTTACCGTGCAAATTTAGTCTGTGGGCTCGTTTCCCGTGGAATTTTCCTGGTATTCTCGCATGTGATTTCTCATGCAAGATCTCGTACGAAATCCATTTTGTGTCGTGTAAAAGCAGTTAGGGATTTTAGAAACTATAGGCTGTTCACGGTAAAGTGAGCACTTTTGAGGCCGTAGTTACTTATCCCTTTCAGCCATATTTAATTATTTAACCACCTTGTAAAATAAATATTGCAGTGTGGTAATAAATAGAGCGTGTATTTTCCACAGCACTCGGAAGTTAATATCTAAGGCTAAAATAGAATATATTTAATATTATTTCAAATGAGAGGGACTTGCAAAAGTGCTCACTTAACCGTGAACAGCCTGTACTGGTTGGAAAGGAAAGCATCGTCGGCAGTGGTAAGGTCGCGTGACTATGACGCCGGCTGTTTCCGCGGAGATACGGCTGCCCTGGTTCCCGGGAAGATGAAGCCTCACCAGAACCGGATGTAATTAGCGGAGTGGATGGCCGCCGGTACTTCCCTATCCGCTGGAGGTGGCTGTGTGGTGATGTTGTTGACGAGCGGTAGGAAACTGCGCGCAGACACGTCACACTACGTCAGTCCCGCGCCGGGCCACGTGCCGGCCTTACGTCACCGAGACCACAACACCGCCCCCCTCCCCTTTTTTTTTCACCAACCGGCGAACACACTTTGGTGGTCAGATCAGTGTTGCCAACCGCAGCATCACTATGCTGCGTGTAGTAGGTTTTCGGGTTTCCGTGGCATGTGGCATACGAAGGGCAGTTATGCTAAAGGCTGTTCACGATAAAGTGAGCACTTTAGAAATAAACCTTAGAAAAATGTCACTGCTCCTACCTGCATATATTTTTACTGACGCACTGAGTGACTTGCGCCCAGTAAAGTTGGTAGCGATGGATGGGAAGTAGTTCAATATCTTAATGTCGAATAAAAAGTGTTAGGTAACCATTTATGATAACTTAAAATTCTTTATTTCGCTTTCTGTTCTTTTTTATGAATCTAAGAGTAAAAATTATCAGATTTGTAAAATACTTACTTTTCTAATAATTTCACGGTTTCACTTGTCCGGCGCACGAATAAAGCTATGAGGCTGATGACAAAGTTAATCTTACAAGGCGGAAGAATACACAACATACGTGCAAGTAGATCTTAAGCAGGGCTTTCAAAAGTGCTCACTTTATCGTGAACAGCCTTTACCAAGGCATGCAAAGAAGTCTGAATACTTTACAGGCTTCATTCCAAGCAAAACTATGATAGTTTACATGATAAAGGCATGATTGTACACCATTACCAGTACCTTTTTTTTTTTAAATCAGGACCTATTTCTGCTGACAATAGTGATACATAGGATGAAGCGGTCCCCAAGTAATTTATGTTTATTTAAAAATATTATTGTGTATAAATACGTGTATTTATACAATTCATGGAAGAAACGTAAATAAAATATACGCAAGTTATAATTAAAAATAATATTATTTAAGTGCCATACTTAATATAGGTTATTTATTTTAAAATTAATTTTTTAATTTTTTAATTATTGTATGGTAAAAACAATATCTTTTACATTGAAATGCTTAACTTTATGTAATTTTCTCAAATGTAGCATTTTTTTTTCCCAAAGTAGCATAATTTTTATAAAGTGGTAGCACATTTATTTATTTACTGTACGGTTGGCAATACTGTGTCAGATACAGCTCACTTGAGAACCAGATGATACAGCGTAAGATACCTGCAAAATTCGCAAGTTCAATAACCTGTAGGCTATACTCCATTGTTGTATGTGAAATCATGCAAAGATCACTGCTCATTGGTTGCTTCTTGTACATATTAGCGGACGACGGTGATTTGGTCTATGTATTTTATTATATGTTTATTATTGGCTCAGAGTTGTCCAGGAGGTGTAAACTAACCGGTGGACCAATAGCATAAGCAATACAATATTGTACGAGGTTTTGAAATATAGCGTGTCCCGAAATGAAACCGCGAATTTTTCCGGTTTATAGATATAGGCTATTTACGGTAACGTGAGTACTTATTGAAGCCCTCTCTTTTGGAATAATAGTCAATTAAAATATGTTACTATAGTCCTAGACGTTAACTACCGAGTCCGGTGAAATGGTGAAATACTTGCACTGTGCCAGCGTAATTTTTTTTTTTTCGGGACAGAGCTGTTGAAGTTATGTGTGCCTACCACTGAACCGATTTCGACCAAACAAACATTATTGACATCTATGCATTAGGCTGGACTCATAACCATCCGTCGTACTCGTCAGTCGTCCGTCCAGCAGTCATCCGTCTGTGTTTTTGTCCGTCAGTTGAAAGCGATTCATAACAATCCGTCGTTCGACAACCCCTTTGTGCGGCAACATTTTAGTGTGATAACTTAACATCGTGATCTTTCTATGGTTGGAGATATATTTTGGTTGGAAATACATTTTCAAGAAAGAAATATATTGGAGAAACAATTTTTTCACGCTATAAGAATTAATATTTAGTTTTCATACATTAAAAATTCCTGAATTCACCACCAAATATTAATGAACACAGATCCACCACCTTGCATTTTATTTCAAAGTGCGCATTCACGTCTAATGAATGTCGACAGAAGGCGGTGGGTCATCCGTCCATCATTCGAAAGTGACTGTTTGGTAAATATTTGACGCATGGACGGATAGAAAAAAAAAGTTGCCCTGCGACAGGGGGCGTCTATGTCTTATGCCTAGAGACGTGCAAAATTCGCGTTATTTTTTGGGCACACGTTGACCTTCAAACACACGTACCTTTGTAATAAGATTGTCATTGGACAATACTTAATTTGACACGCCCTGAGTAACTCTGCTCCAATAAATAAACATTTCACAATTCTGTAGTCCAATCAAGTGCAGTGCAGTCAGAAAGGGAGTGACTTCACAGCTATGCAGCAGCCAATGGAGAAACGACGTCGGACTGAGTATAAACAGCAATATGAAGTTTAGCCTGATGCCAAATAATAACGCGAATTTTGCAGGTCTCTACTTATACCGTACAGTGAAAACAAGTGAAGCCCGTTTTTATTGTTGAGTTAGAAGGTTGTTTTCCTGTGTAAAGGTCACGTGATCATTAGAAGCCCGAAACATTGTACCAGCTATTCTTTCACGTGGTGTTAAAGTGTAATAAAATCGGCAAGAATTAGCATACAGTTCTTTTTGACCTTAAAGATAATATACATACAGCGTGTGTGTGTGTTTGTCTCAGTTAACTAAGCATAAATTTCTCCCTTAAATATGTAAAGTCATTAATTATTTACATTTAACATGGAAGTGTTGTGTACAGCGTTTTGGTTGATTTGCTTCCCATTTCCCATATATTTGCCTTGGAGATATGCCACGAAATAATTTTCTGATGACTATTAGAGCTTTTAAAAGTTATGATAAAACTTTAACCGTACTAAAATAGAATGTAATAACAACTGATATTATTAATATCTGTCAGATACTTGTAGAAAAGTCGCTGTTTATATTCTGAAACAACTGAGGGCAACGACACGGCCATTGATTTAGGTGAAGAACCCCAGTATGACATTACTCTGTTATGTCAAACTGTTCTATTATCGGTTATGTCAGTAAAGTGGCAGTATATCTCGCCCAGACGTGTAACCAATAGAATGGTAAATAGTTACATTTGATGACATAACCCTTCATATCAGCCATTTATTTTATTTTATTTATTTATTTTCATTTTTGCTTCATTGCATTCATTCTTGCCCCGTTTCCATTGGTGAGAGTATCATAATGTTACACAAGTAATAAAAAATATCAGATATAAAGAAATTTTGAAGTTCAGTCCCTGCAATATTTTGTATAACTAAAACTAAACCATGTGCAGGTCGATGTCTTATTTTTATTAGAAACATATTCAATGTAACGTAAAACTTAGTCTCACACAACATTCATAAGCCATATAATTTCCATCTGAAAAGAACTTAATCTGATGAATTTGATAATCCAATAAGAACAGGGCTCTGCATGAAACATTGTAATATTTAATAAATTAAATAGACTTAAAAAAATTAAGTCACATGTACAATTATTACATTACGGTCAACCTACCTGGAGTTAATTTCTGAGAGGCACAGAAACAAGGGAATTGTAAGGGTGACACTGCCCCATCGCTCCAACACACAGGACACTAAATAAGCACGCAGTGTTTTTGTGATGCTACATGTAACTATGGGACCTTAGCAGCGACTCTGTCATTTTATCGGTGGATAATCTTCGGGGCCATATGGTAGTTTTATAGGTGTCCGATTAGTATATTTTAAGATATCGCCGGAAAGAAAGCAATTTTAGCTATATTAAAAGGCTTCAAAATGTTATTTTCTCAAGTGTGTAATGTTTTAAAATTACCTACTCGCCCTCATTTGGAATGTCTGTTACTTTAGTAAATAGGCAGTGCACTGTAAACGGTTTGATAGTTTCGTTAATAAATGTGTATATCAAACACACTGCAATTCAGCTCAAGCTCTGTGTAGGTGGGCCCCGTAATGAAAGTGAAAAACAAAAAACCAGTACCGGACACTTAACCAGCATAGTATATTTAATGCTCGTGTAGTTTAATATGTCTCATCTTTAATCTACCTATATTGTTATGCTGATTAGTTATGTTGATCAGGAGCAAAACAATAACTTCAACTTGGGGGAGTAGAGGGGGCATACCTTTTGAAACCCTTGAAAATTTCATAAAATGTCAAGATTGGCCACACATTTACTATACATTTCAGGGTGTCATAGGGCAATAATGCATAGTTATAGGCAGTGTAGTCTAAGTAACATTGTTACTGAAATACAAAATATTTTAACAATTTTGTATATAAAACACAAACTCAATTTTCAGCTGTAAGCACATACGTCGAGAAAGTTAGTATCAAGTTACAGATCGTATCCCAAACATCTATACATCTGGCCCATAATCTCTTTCCCAAATTCTCATTTTCCTTCTGTTACTATTCCTCTGGGCACGGCTGAAAAACAGATCGACGAGATATTTCATGCAATGGTCCGTATTTTCTCAAATCACCAACTGTGGCTTTTGGAGTCCTCAAATTGTTCTCCATTGTGTCACATTCTACATCGCTAAAATGTATTTTTGTTTAAGTATGTATTTAGTTCTTTATTTATTTATTTCCACCAGCACGAACAATTTTCAGTGCCCTGTTTTTGCTCAGCAGTTCGTAGCGCTTCTGTTTAGTTTTGCATAACAAACAATTTGTTTGTTTCATTGGTTCTATGTCACTTACTGCATACTTTAATATTTGAGCTAATCTCTGGTACACAGTAAATTACGTGCTAACTTCCGCTTTGAAATGCTCATCGGATTCCATGTAAAACATTAGTAACTTATGCCGTTTGCAGAAATAATTCGGTATTGTTTTAATTTATTATTCATCATCCAGTTAGGCAATAAACCTAAAAATGAAGAGTTTTTTTTTTTCTTTTTCATTTCTGAAGCCTGAATAATATTCACTACATGTATTATGTCCAATAAGTGCAGCCCAAACGTATCACGTAGTTAACCTGCCCACCTTTATTAGATAAAATGCTTTAGGATATTAATGTGTTGTTTAGCTTGAGATGATTACCTGATTTTAAAGTTGCCACCTTCGCAGAAGCAGTGCCTGTGTTCTGCTACCCCACTCAGCGATGTCAGCGCTCTCTCTCTCTCTCTCTCTCTCTCTCTCTCTCTCTCTCTCTCTCTCTCTCTCTCTCTCTCTCACTCACTCTCTATCTCTCTCTCTCTCCCCCCCCCTCGTGCTATTGAAGAGCGATGACGTCGCTGAGTGGATATCGAAATAGAGTCGTTGCAGTCACTCTGTGGCCTCGTGAAGCGTGAAACCAGACACACCACACTAACGCTGTCGAGAAACTCAGAATCCCCAGAGTAAAGTCTGTTCATATGCCTGCATATACTTCAACAGGCGCACTGAGTGACATGCACCCGGTAAAGTTGGTAACGGTAAATTGAAAGTAGTTACATATCTTAACGTCCAGTAATAAGTGTTGGGTAACCATTTGTGATAATTCAAATTATTTATTTCGTTTTCAGTTTTTTTTAATGCATCAGTGTGTAAAAATGAGCAGATTTATAAAATGTTTACTTTTCTGATAATTTCACAGTTTCACATGACCGACGCATAAATAAAGTGATGAGACCTGAGGCAATGGTAATTTTACATAAGGTGGAAGAATACACAACGTGCATACAAGTAGATCTTAAGCAGGGCTTTCAAAAAAGCTCATTTTACCGTGAACAGCCTATAGTAACGTATGTTTGGTTTGCTATCACCTCTACTAAGTCTTTAGTGTGAGCGAGTGCGTACAAGTGCGCAGCAGGGTGCAAAGGTAGTTGCTTCTCCGAATGTAAAGGTAATGGTTATAGAATTATTTTGGGAAATGTTAATTTAATTACTACAGTATGTGATATTTACACAATACTATGGTAAAAAATACATTCGAACAATATTTTCATATCAAAAATGTTCATTTTTTCTATTTGTATAATAAAAAAGCGAGCAAAGGCGAACCCTCCAAGAAGAATTTTTTGTTAATTAATTGAGATACAATTCCCTGAGCTATATTCGTATAGGCTATTCATGGTAAAGTGAGCACTTTTGAAAGCCCTCTTATTTGGAATAATAGTCAATAAATATAATTTATTTTAGCGTTAGACGTTAACTTCCGTGTGAGGTGGAATATACGCCCTGCGTTTATCACTTACGTGGCAATATTTATTTTAAACGGTGGCTAAAAGGTAAAATATGACTGAAAAAAAAAGTAACTAAGAGCGTAAAAGTACTTACTTTACCGTGAACAGCCTATACGAATTCACATTAATGCTCGTGTGGTGTTCTTCATTCACATTAATGCTCGTGTGGTGTTCTTACTGATGCATCCACCTGGGAAGCAAGCGCCTCACTAAATGCAGTTTACAACCCCACGTTTCGTAACCGCTACACGCTGATGGTACAACAAAATGTGATCCGTGCATCGTCACCCTGGGAAAATACAGGTGTGAAAACTGTTGATCTCCTGCTATGGCCAGCGGCAGATCGAACGATCTCAACAGTGCCGATAGCAGCGATGGAATGCGAGATCTCAAGAAAACCCGCTAGACAACGGCAAGGACCAATATGTTTCCAACTAGCGAAATTTGTGTTTGTTCCCGCCGGGAACTGAACCTTTGAGGGGCAAGTGGTCTGACAATAGAAGGTTCACGGTAAAGTGAGCACTTTTTCAGGCCCTGCCGAATTTTTCTTTTCATGAGATTTCTATCTTTCTGTCACTTTTTAATTTAAACATTGTCATCAGACTAATAAATTCAGTGTATACATTTGACCACTAACGAAAGTTAACGTCTGGAGTTGCAATAAACTCTATTTATTAGTGGTTGGGGCCTGTTGAAAGAGCCTTAAAAAGTGCTCACTTTACCGTGAACAGCCTATACTGCACCGCAGCGGCCGCTACATCCACTAAGAAGTTATCAGCGTTCCCATTTGCATACGAAACCAAAATTTATTCACGTTTAGTGTTTGAATTCCAATTTTTTAAAAATGAAAACACTAAACGTAACCCATGTTACCGACGTGTGCATGGAAAAAAAGAATAACACATGCGGCGAATCATACTCTCAGTACATCATATAATATATTCGCGGTTTCTTCGCACTTTTTGGATCAAACATTAAATGAATCACCCCTTGTATAACATGTTTAGTTATTTCCTAGATATGCCAAGCATCACAAGCGTTTTATACCTCTGTTAACATAAACTTATCTTATCTTTCGTTGAATTGAAGTTTTATCTACATTTTATTTATAAATTATATTATTTCATTTATGATAAATATGAATACAAACAGTGAGAAAACGTAAGCTGGTAGCGCCAAGTAAGAAATAGTTGTCATGCAAAATATTACTGTACGCCATTCACGGTAAAGTGAGCACTTCTGAAAGTCCTCTTATTTGGAATAATAGCCAATAAATAGATTTTAATTTAGCCTTAGACATTAAATTCCTTGTGCATTGGAATATACACACTGTGTTTATTACGTACATATCAATATTTATTTAACAAGGTAGTTAAAGGATAAAAAATGACCGAGGGCGGAGGAATATCCTGGATGTAGAACTTTAGCAGGGCTTCAGAAAAGTGTGAAGTAGCCGTGAATGGAATATACACATTGGAAATATTTTTTCCAATCACTCTAGCAAACCTAAAAATTGCTTATTCACACTTCTGTATCTTACAGTATACTAGTCGGAAACATGCGAAAGTATTATAGTGGCCTACACTAAGCTAGGTTCAAGATTTTACCGCAAAAAAATCGATATGGTTATTGCATGAAGTCCCATACTTACAGTAGGACGACGGAAACATTGCACGCCAGTTCAGCGCCTTATGCGCTTAGGGGTGATGGGCCACTAGGCGTGCGTGTCAGTGTCGCCCTTATCACCCCCTTGCCTCAAAAGCGCTAAACATTTCCAAGTAGGCGGCGCCCTTAAAAAGACCTCTAAAGTTCGAAGTAAATAAATATCCAAATACGAATTATATGCTTTAATTTGAAATACGTAATTTTTTGTTAGTATTATTAAATAATTTTACTAAAAATTGTAAATTAAAAATATTGTATGCATTTAAGGACGCAGCCAAGCGCTGGACCAGATGAGCGAAAGTATAAAGTTTTACTTGTTATAGGCTGTTCACGGTAAAATGAGCACTTTCGAAAGCCCTGCTTACGAACTACTTATATGTACATTGTGTATTCTTCCACCTTATATAAAATTAATATTGCCATAGGCCTCATCACTCACTATATTCATACATCGGTCAGGTAAAACTATGAAATTATTATGGAAGTAAATATTTTACAAATGTGCTAATTTTTACACTTCGGTGCATTAAAGAAAACACAAAGGGAACGTAATGATTTAAGTTTTTCACAAATGGTCACCTAACACGTTTTATTCAACGTTAAGATGCGGAACTGCTTTCCATTCGTCGTTACCAACTTTACTGGGCGAATGTCTCTCGGTGCGCCCCTTAAAATATATGCGAGCAGAGATAGTGACTTTTTTCTGAGGTCGATTTAAAAATTGCTAACTTTATCGTGAACAGCCTTTAGCAGATTACACACAATTAAAGTTACGTAGAAAAATATTTAAACAACTCGTAAAATGTAAATTTGTTACAATATTACATTGTCAGTATTACTATGAAACCGAAATTATGACGCCGAGAGTTATTGTATAAAACCTCATCCTTTCACTAGGCCGGTGCCGCACTCGACTTCCGCGTTAATTGTGCTTTTTAAAATTCGGAATTGTTATCCCATTATTGAAGGGTTAACATAAATTACACGTGATCGTCATTCAAAAAATGTTTGGATACGTGTTGGCAGTTATAGACACCGATACACAGGTAGCAACTGCCGGTACAGCAGAGTTGCGCATGCTAAGGTGTGGAGAGTCTTGAGGGCCGAGACGAGGGTGAATTAACCTTAGAAAACCTCATTGCTCCTACCTGCATATATTTCAATGGCGGTAATGAGTGACATGCACCCAGTAAAGTTGGTAACGATGGAGGGAAAGTAGTTCCATATCTTAACGTCGAATAATAAGTGTTAGGTAACTATTTGCGTTAACTTAAATTATTTCTTTAACTTCTGGTTTTTTTTATTGCATCGAAGTATAAAAACGAGCAGATTTGAAAAATATTTGACTTTTTAATAATTTCACAGTTTCACTTGACCAACGCATGAATAAAGTGAAGAGGCCAAGACAATACTAATTTTACATAACGTGGAAGAATACACGAAGTGTATACAAGTAGATCTTAAGCAGAGCTTTCAAAAGTGCTCATTTTACCGTGAATCGCCTATGAGTATTGATCAGTGCCGTAACGAAAAGGCAGGGAAACGGGAGAGGCCCGAGAAAACCCGCCGACCAGCGGCATCGTCCGGCACTATTTCATACATGCGAAACTCCTGGAGCGACCCGGCCGGTAATCGAACCCTCATTCACCTTGGTGGGAGGCTGACATGTGTAATATATCTAAAGACGAGGGCCGATATACTGCGTGAAAGAGAGTTACAATCGCGAATTGCCAAAGCTCGCTGCTCGAAACCTTCTCCTTCCACGGCGATACCACCCTAGCTTTTATCTCCACTTTCATCTCTCCTTCAATCGTTCAATCATAGCGGATCACCGCGGCTCGGGCATTTTTGTTCTTCGCCTGCTCAACCCGCTCAACCCCGCCACTAGCGTGGACACGTCCAAGCTACGCGTCTTTACGTGCAGTCTACTCCTCTCTCGTAGTCTTTCCAACTCTATAACTAAGAGCATGTTTTTCCAAACACTCTGTCTCCTGTAGCATTCTATTTAATTTAATTTAATACATGCAATAATTTTTTTAATATTTACTTCTCTGTCGCTAGGGTTTTTACGTCTCTCTTGACGGTTTTCCCTTGCTCTTCATAGTTAAGACTAGCTCTAAGTACACTTACGAAGGTAGTCATGGCGCCAAAGTACAGGTCATGGCTGCCAAATCCCTCTTTGCCGCTATGCATATCTCCTTGCATGATTTTCCTTCCTAGTAGCCCTGAGACGTAATAAAATCCCGCCCTACCTTCGGGCCTTGACTTCACATAACACTTAGAATAAGGTGGCTAAGAAAAAAAGGGCGTGCAGTCTATATTCCATTCTCTGTTAATTCTAACTTCTCTGAAGTCCAAATAAGTTCTACTTTCAGGATATACTTCTGCCTCGTGCAAACAAAAGCTTACCAGTGTCTAGAAAATTGTACAAAGACCGCACCGCATTCTTGCGCACTGAGTGTTATAACATTTGGCATAAGAACTATTTATTACTAGGCGTTATTAACACACTTTTTTTTCTCTGTTTATAATCTACGTATTATAAATGTAATATTATAATGTATAGATAAAAAATAACTAAAATTTCATTTTAATCAAAAATAAGGTACTCTATATGTTAACATAGATTTAAAAGGCTTGTGATTTATAGCATATTTAGGAAACAACAAAACACGTCGTAAAAAACGATGATTTTTCAAAGATTAGATTCAGAACATAAGAAGAAACCGTGAATATACTATAGTCACAGCACCTTAACGTGCCTGCCTAGTTGCCATATTGGTCTCATAGAAAGCAGTTGTGTCTATTCTAATTAAAAAAAAAAACTATGGAATATTTCAATGTCAATCTTTTCAGGATGGAAATGAAAGTCGATATTTTGTTGCCAATTTATAAATATAGTTATTGAAACACAAATGTGCTCTGCTGGGAAGAATCCAAGTCAGCTAAATTCGCTGTAAGTAGCCAAAGGCTGTTCACGATCAAGTGAGCACTTTTGAAATCAACATTTAAAAAACAGTCACTGCTCCTATAGGCTATTAACGGTAAAGTGAGCACTTTTTAAGGCCCTGCTAAATATTTCATTTGAACCAATTTTTATCTTTCTGCCATTTTTAAATATAAACATTGCCATGTGACTAATAAACACAGTGTATGCATTCCATCACTCTCAAAATTAAACATCTGAGGCTTCGATAAAATCCCTTTATTAGTGGTAATGCCTTCGGGGAGGGCCTTAAAATCACTCACTTTACTGTGAATAGCCTATACCCACGTGTATATTAACGGGCGTATCGTGTCACATGGGCCCAGTAAAGTTGGTAACGATAAAGGGGAAGTAGTTCCACATCTTAACGCCGCATTAGAAGTGTCAGGTAACCATTTGTGATAATGAGTCGCCCTTGTCCCTTAAGGGCTCGGGCACTTCAAGTCTGCCTCACTTGATCAAGGGACAAGCAGCACTCGTCTTCAACAAAACCCCTTATGTCTTATATATATATATATATATATATATATATATATATTATATATATATATATATATATATATATATATATATATAAATTTGAGGCAGTTGTACTCTAGCAAAAATGCGTTCATGACTTTGTGGAATATTTTTAAATAAAGTATGTGCAGAATCAGCGACACTACTAACGGACTGTTCGAGTTTATTTATTTTCAATCACTGGGAAAATAGCTTATACACAACTCTGAGTTCATTTGAATACATGCTGCACGCTAGGCTTACTTTTGTAGAAGTTATTACATGGCACCGTAAGAAAATTCAATAAATCACGCACTGGTGCTAAAAGCCAAAATTTTACATTTACACACATTAAAAGTGACCGCCGTTTATGAGTCGTGCGAGTGAATCATGATAGACTTGGGGGAACTTTCAGTCATAATCGCCCGCGATGTTCACGGGCGAGATTATCGAGGATTATCGAGTACCTTAAATTTCTGTTGATTGATGAACCCTTGTAAGCAAACTCCAGGCATACACGAAGAATAACGGCCGTTCTTAGCAGCAGCGATCCCGACAGGCTAGAAGCCTGCTGTCGAATTCCATCCAAATGGGACGATCTGTTGGGCTGATGTCGATCGTACGCCGCCCGGCGTCGCGAACAATATTTCCCAACAAATTGACACTCTTATTCAGGAACACAATTTACGTGCTTTCGTTCCAGCAGTCTAATAACGTACACGTAAAAATTTACGAACGTCACGTGACGGGCAATAAATTGGGCCAATTGAATAAAAACAAGCAAAGCCTTGTTAGTGATTACTTCAGCAAAGGAGTATAAACGTATAAGTAAAAGTAATGAATTTATTTCAATTGAATAAACAAAATGCTTTGCTTAGAAGTAAATACTGGGAACACCATGGGAGAAATAAGTATTTACTGATAAGTAATTGCTTATACGGTCAAGTAAATAGGTACATCAGTAACTTGTCACGAGAGAGCGCGTAGAAGTGTTCAACCGTTTAACCAATGAATGCAGTAAATGTAGATAGTCAGTTCTCTGTCAACCGGCTGTCTGTAAGTTCACAGGAGTAGTATAAAAATTACGATTCGAACGCCGCCCCCAGTTACCAGAAAAACAACGGTAAATTAAATGCTCGAGCCATCAGAAAAAAATCAGAAAAAATTCCTCTTAATTTTCTGATCCAAAACATCAAATGCCGATTCGAGCGCAACCGCAAAATAATTGGCTCAAAAAGTTGCATTTGGGAGCAATCGCAAAAAAGTGGCTCAAGAAGTTGCGTTTGGGTGCAAACACGGAAAAGTGGCTAGAAAGTTACGTTTGAGTGCATCTGCAAAAATACG
Source organism: Dryococelus australis (assembly GCA_029891345.1). NCBI lineage: Eukaryota > Metazoa > Arthropoda > Insecta > Phasmatodea > Phasmatidae > Dryococelus > Dryococelus australis. The sequence continues at coordinate 62,492,878 of CM056999.1, forward strand.
CGTAAAAAGCTGCGCTTGAGCGTAGTTGCAAAAAAAAAAAGTGGCTCAAAAAATTTGAATACGTAAAAATAAAATATTGTATATAATAAAGATGGATCAGTAGCTAAATGTATTAAACGGAACCAAACAATTTAAGAAACTTTCCGAACTTACAATTGGACAATCCTATCCCATAAACCATGCTGAAATAAATGATACACGGCATGGATACAAAGTGGTAATTACTTCTGGAAATTTTAAAGTAACCTTACCAGACAGATATGTTCAGATTTTCAGTGAAAAAGTTTTAAATGTTGTTAATTGTGGAAGTATAAGTTTTGCATATGATGGAATGGTGGATTGTGGTGCTAAACAAAGGCATTCTATTCGGTTTTTTAAAGAGTAAATGATCGTCGTCGTATAATTAGACATCAGTTGATTTTTATTTGTGCTCATATCTCTATAAAGTTTTAATGGTTATACAATCATTAAAACACAATTATCGCTCTGACTTCGGCAATGTGCTACAAACATAGTCTAATAAAAAATTTAGATACACATCTCCAAATTCGACATATTAAAGTAGCCGAAACATTGAATTCTTTCTCTAAATATTTCATTGCACGTTCTATAGAAATATTATTCATCATTATCACATGAAACTTTAATAGTTTAAAAACTAGTAACGTTATTATACATAGAATATGACTACTTCCAACACAAACAAATTACTATGGTCTCATCTCTAATACCACTGTTCTTTCGAACATATCAGAGTTAATTAACTAACATTTTTCATCCTTAATTTCAACTATTATTTCATTAACTTGATTTGTTTGCATTGGAAAAAAATAATGGATAAGTTGGTTCGTAATAGATCGTGTCGTCAAATCCAAATGTTGTTCTTGGTTTAAAAGTGGTAATTATGTTAGTTTCTCTATGATTATATTCATCATGTTTTAATATCATACTATTTACTATATTACAGTGTATATTTATTGTTTCAAATGGAGCAAATTTTGGAAATATATCGCCATAATCGTCCACATTTTCTTTCAGAGTTATATTTTCTATGAAACCCAAAAGTTTTCCTATTGAACCCCGTTTTGCAAACTGTAATTTAAGCGTACATTTTACTTTCACTCTGTTTGTTATTTTATCCAGCTCGAAAGATATATCATTTTCATTCCCACCCATTGAATTTACACTAAATTAAAAAATTGCTTTTATAGTTTTTTCAAGATCTTTTAAGCTATATTGACCAACTGGAATATCAATTGCTGATTCCATATCATTCTGGCCCACAAAATATAGCTTATTTCTCCCAGAGATAATGCTATGCGTTAGATAAGTAGTATAGAACTGAACTAAAGCAAATGAGTGCCCCTCTATCTTTAAAGGGTAAAATAGTCTTTTCTTCAACACTGATTTGTTACCTGTTAGTTTGAATACTTTACTCATTTATTATATTATTTTAAAAAATGTATTAATAAATGAGCAAGAAAAACATGAAACATGTAGACTGGGATTTTAAAATAAGAATACCAGACAAGACTGTATCGACAAAATGTCATGGTGAATTATTACCTAATAATATTAGATGTTTGATAGTGGGTAATAGTAACTGTGGAAAAACTACACTTATGATAGATAATTTTATATATGCTCAGGGATGGTTGGACTTTGATACTCTCTATGCATGTTCAAAAAGTCTGGACCAACCAAAATATATCAATTTATGGAAAGATATAGATGTTGCATCAAAATTATTTAATGAACCGATAGCATACTTCTTTTCATCAAATAAAGAAATGGTTGATGTAAATGAATGTCATAAAGAGTCTGTAGTTGTTTTCGATGATATCATACTTGAACACCAAAATATGGTAAGGGATTACTTTACTCGCAGTAGACACAAAGATATTGATTGTTTCTATTTAGCCCAGACATACTCAAAAGTACCTAAACAGCTTATAAGAGACAATGCTAATTTTCTTTGCATATTCAGACTAGATACAAATCTTAAACATATTCATAGTGATTTTGTTTGTGGTGATATGTCATTTGAGAAATTTAGGGAGACTTGTTCAAAATGTTGGAATAATGAATATGGTATTGTTACAATTGATATGACTCGTAAGTTAAATAACTTTTTAAATTCTTAGATTATAAGTAAGTTTTGTTTTTAATGGAAGTGTATCCATTAAAAACTAACATAATCTGATCTTTTAAAATGTATTCATATAACATTGCTATTTAAATAAGCACAATTGTACCTTCGGGTACATTCTGGGCTTTTGGCATTTAAAAATATATCATATCATCAGGGAATATTTCAAAAGTTTTATACATGTCAATTTTTTTTTCGTTCATGGTATAAGTTGATAACACTTATATTTCTCTGGTTTTATTATTATTTCAATTATAGTTCCATCTCTCATAAAAAAATATTCTATTTGTTACCAAAGTAAAATACTTTTTCCTTTGAACTGTATTTTCCAACTAAACAGATAATGTTAATTCTGTTTTCCAGATAGCACTCTAAATTGACTGCATCCATCGGTGCAATGGGATCGCCCACATGTCTTAGTCTTTTTTGTTCAAAATCTATATTATTATCTACTTCCAAGTAAGTAAGACAGGATTTATCCAATGATCTTTTATTTCTTAGCAGTGTGGCTATAAAGTCGTTGAACTGTGCGAAGGCAACAAAATCATTAGTATTGATCTTATCAGTAGTTGTATCATTGTCTGTGTGTTCTTTAATTTGATCTTCAATCCAAGAGCTCATTAATGCATTTCCACATATATCCATTGTTTATTAATAGTGATATAATTTTTTAAAATTTAAAATTATGTGAAAAGTGACTTAGCAAAATTACACACAAATGACCACAAGTTACTTGATTGAAATTTTGAATTCTATCTTCATTACAAAAAATATGACTTCCGAGATATGATAATAATTTTCTGGGCGGATTTCCACCAAATGAATCAAAATAATATTTGTTGTTTGCTTTTTTCCAATAGCATACCCAGTGTGTACCAGAGTTTGTTGAAACATCTAGATTAACAATCTCACATTCATTATCGAGTGACGTGTTAACTAGCTCATCTATCATAAATACACCTCGAACATTTTTAATGTTTAATTTTTTAACCATTTGATCAATATCGAAGTTACTGAGTGGAGTTACTTTTTTTTAACATTCTTTCCCTACTTAACTTTCTTCAATCCCTTGCCATATTCCTCCATAGATAAATTATGTCTGTGTTGTTCTTCAAATTCTTGGTTTTTCTTCTTATCATTAATTACTGATGTCGCAATAGATGATGCACCGCCAGCTAACACTCCTATAGCTCCCAATGCTGCGAAAATTATGGGCAAAAATCCACCCTTGTGATCTGTCAAACCATTTCCAGTTTTCATTTCTCTGGACATTTTCTTAAGCTGTGGAACTGAAATTGTGATAGTCATCGCTTTGTCCTCCTTTAATTTCTTGTTTTTACCTTCCAGTTGTCTTTTGTTAGGAAAGAATCAATATTCAAACCCTTCAACTCATCATTAGGAACTTGAAACACAATGTTTTTTACTTTCATTTATTATAACAAATATTTTATCATTTCATTTTAATTCCCCAGCCAAGCTTACATTTAATATGCATCGCAGATCCATTAACACTAGCCCACTATCTCACATTTAGATCAGCATCTGAACTTAACAATCTTTTGAATGCTTTCTTTTCTAGTTCTTTGTCAGCTACATGTCTTTCAGCTAGATCTTAATGATGATGATAAGCTATATCATGTTCCATTGCAGCCGCATCTAGTGGATCAATGGATTTATCGCCACGCTCAATTCTCTCTTTTAGTCTGGCACCTGGACCTAGGTACTGATAACCAGGTGCATGCATCTCAAAAGGTAGTGAATTTATTATATCATTGAGTAACCCTTTTCCGTGGTGCTCCGACTACAAAAAGTATGTGGTATTGTGTTTAACATTCGTATCAGATATGGCATACCTTTTGGATTATTCAGAACAAAGTCACTAAACTTGCTGTTGAGCATATTCATTATTCCAACTTTTTCATTGTAATAGTTATCATTTCCAGCATTCTCTTCACCATAAATAACGAGAAGTCGATCAATAAGCATTCTAACATCATCCATCCATATGTATTCTTTGGGATAGTCTGTATACTTCTTTATACCTTTCCCTTTTTTAGGTGAGGGATGTTTCTTTTTAATGAAATAGTAAATAGGTTTCACAATAATTTTCCATTTATTCCCTTTACTCGATTTTGGCGTTCCCAAGTTTGGATCATTGTTTTGAAAAACTGTGTTCGTATCTGATAGGATAAGACTATAGTGTGCATAGTCGGTTGCCGTGTAGTCACTTTCTGTTACTTTCTTACTAGTTAGTAATTTCATCAAACCGTCAGTTCAATTTCTTCCCATTCCCGTTCTCAAGAATATAGGTCTCTTAACATGGTTGTATAATCGAAGTATTGACAACCCTGGCATCACTTCAACAATAATCATACATTGCTAGGTTCGGAATCATAATCAGCATACTTTCAAATGTCGGGGATATAACTAGGTAAATATGTTAGGAAAGATAAGTGTAATGAAATTACCTATGCATTAAGATATTTGTTTGGGTTTATGAGAGACTGTAATGAAATATTCTATAAAGGTGGGTACAAGATCACATTCATTCGAAATTATAATGATGATGTTTATTTTTATAGAAGACCCCCAAAGAAAGCAGATGGATCTGATGATGCAGATAATATACCAGATGCTGGTAAAATTGTTATTGAGAAATTGGAAATTATGTGGCCAATTGTTGAATACGACCCTCTTTATGGAGACGAATTTAAATCAAAATTATACAAACACCCCAAAATTCCAATTAGTTTTAATTATTGGCAATGTCTTGATAAACCACTACCTACTAATGCAAACTCATTTCAGTTTGATATAAAAGATCAGTTCAATTCAATCCAATTCTATATGCCAGACTTTGTCATTGTTGGATTTCAGCATAGCAGAAAAGAAGATCCTGGGCAATTCACACATGGTTCAATGTTTGGCCCTTGTTTTGTTAAAAAATATTTCTATTAAGAATGGACGGAATGAAGTGTTTCCCAAAGAGACTTGTAATTTAAACATTGATGATAAAATTTTCGATAAGATATTGCTTACAATGATTTTAGAAATTCAAAGACTAAACTAGATACCCCTTATCGTAATAATGAACTGCACTTAAACTCTGGGTCATTTATTGGGAGAAGACCATTGTATGTTATTGATTGTTCTTACAGAAAAACCGCTATTGTAAAAGATCGAACTAATCTGAGACTTACAGTTGATTTTAATAAACCAATATCGGCTTCAACTATTTGTAATGTGGTACTACTAAGCCAAAGAAACCTAATTTATGATGTTAAAAGTGAAAGAATCACCGAAGGCCAATAGTGCGCAAACATGTATGGTTGTTAGTTTTTAATGGATGGTTATCCATTAAAAACATTTATTGTTATATAATATTTCTTTAATAGCGCTATAAGAGTGTTTTTAATGGGATCTGAAAAAACCATAAGAGGTTGTGCATTCTTAAAATGGGTCCCTCGAGGGATCCACTTTTTGTGACAACGGCTTCTTATACTTTCCCATTACATTCACTCGCAACGCTTTTTTCAGATCAGTATTCTCGCAACATCGATACACCTTTTTGCTTCTATAGATAAGCTTGTTGTTCACGATTGCATTTTGTTCTGCTTTACTTTAAGCTCGCGAATGATTTTATGGGTACGATATCGGCAATCAGGCCATCGCGACTCATCGTCCTGCTGAAGCAGTTGCCTATCGTCATGATGGGAGCTGCTCTTTGATGAGGTTGTACAGCATTAAGGGATTGACGGTCGAGATACAGAAGCACTTGCATATCGGGGTACTATTGCCTTAACGCATCGATGCATAAATGTACTACACGCTTTTGACATCTGATGACATAGTATTGGTTACCGCCGATGCTGATATGCACAAACTTTTGATGCTTATAGACGTCTTCCATTGGCGGTAGTGCGTGTTTGTCAATGATACTACTTTGTGCAGTGATGAATGCGTTCGCAGCATTCAGTAGCGGTTGGTACTTCTGCTCGATCTTGTACTCACCGTGCTTGCGAATGAATGGACAGCAGCACTTCTTCATACACCCAATCCTGGAAATTTTCAGCTGCTGCCATCTTTGATTTCATGATCAATGCGTACAAGCCTGGTTCATTGATAAATACGGTGTGTGGCTGCATATTCAAAGGGAGGAGCGAATCGTTTCTCCCTATATCCACATATGATTGCCTATGTTTTTCTCTAACATGTTCTCTGATTGCTTCTCCCGGATTTGCATACTCGAGTATGTTCGCAACATCGTTCGCTTTGAACCACTGCTTATTCTCTTCGTCGATATTCGCATACACCTTTCTACTGCCGTAGATAGGCTTGTTGTTCACGATTGCATTTTGTTTTGCTTTCCTTTAAGCTCGCAAACGATATCAGCTATAAGACGACTCGCACTTCGTGATGGGCAACTGCTCTTTTATGAGACCCACTGAAATCTGTATCATTGGGTAGACGAGAATAACAACTCGTACAACCCGGGCTCTGAAATAAAAACCGGTTGGAGATGCGCATAATCAAGAGGGATGACTTGAGCTATCCCTCTTAATTGTGACATTGGCTTCTTATACTTTCCCATTACATTCACTCGCAACACTTTTTTCAATTTTGTAGTGTCCCCATGGTAGTGTATTAATGCCATCTTTAAGAATAAATCTTTTATCATCTTCGGGACTTAATGCTTTTTTTCTCAACTCAATCGTACAGAGTTCATGTTTCTTACTTCTAAAAAGATTCATACAAAGATTGTACAACACTTTTTTTTTTACCAAACAAACACTTTCTGTAGTCACCAAAACTAATCCCATTTCTGACTAAAGTGTTTTTCACATCCTTTGCTCTTTTCTTTACACCACTCTCCACATTTATTACATACATTTTTGATTTCAAACCAATAAATTCTTCCATTATTTTTCCATTACATTCATCTTTCATTTTGCCAATAATCTTTTTGTTAACTAATGGTATACCATATTGATTATCTTATTTATAGTCAGAAGTATCAAAACGATCTACCATTTCTTTCATGTCACTGTAGAAGTCTGGTGTTTTTATATAACAGATGTACGAATCAGTATCTTGGTAGCACAGTTCAATATTTTCCCCATACTTTGGCTTCATTATATTATAGTGAAAATCATACATTAAGACTTTCGATAGATCAAGTATACTCATTCCAACGTAAATAGGTTTGTTAAAGCACAGTTTCGTTTTAATCATATGAACTGCAACCAAAGAGTTAGTAAAACAGTTCTATCTTTAAAGTTTGGTTTAGCCACTAGTTTATCCATTTGCTTAGAACTTGTGCACAACTGTATATCCATTCTGTTTCTAATATTTTCCATTGTTTTTCCAAAAACGGAATTGTTCATTAATTTGTAGAAATCTTTTTCAAAGTCATTTGTAGACTTTGTTCACATATTTGTGTTTAGTCAATATAGGACTTGAGTCAATCTGATTGATCAAACTCTAGAACTCTATGGATCTTTTTGAACTTCATTCCGAGAGATAGATATTGCCTAAGATTAACATAGTGTGATACATATTTTTCTTTCCAACCCAGAATAGTTAAGAGTTTGGGATTTTTTTAACCTTCCGGTAATTTATTTTCTGATGCCAATGGTAGATCTTTGTGGAGATCGTGTAGTTCATGTGGATATTCCAAATCAACTTCCAATATATAACCTTAGCTAGAATCATCTTCTATTTTTGTTACATCTATATTTGTATTTCCCCACTTAAACCCACCATAGGGTAAATACTGACACATAGACCATCCGTATAAGTTATTGGTGCCAGATATGTAAGATAAAAGATTTCCTTTGTACTATTATAAGCATTCATATATTTATTATTTGCTTTAGCATATCGCTTACAACATTGTGAAATTCCACCACGAACACATTTTTCTATCATCAATATCATGTCGTATTCTGTTAATAATTCTAGTTCTATTTTAGTATCTTTGAGCATAGCATCCCACACTGACCCTGGGGCTGTGAAATACCATGCTGGATTTAGTTTATATGTTTTTATATATACATCTCTAAAATTTTCCATTATATCGAACAATATCAATACATCAGATTTGTTTTAGAGTTCTGTGTACTCTCTTAGAGATTTCATGTTGAATTTTTTCCACACGTTTCTCGCAAATTCGTAATCTTCGTCTGTAATGCCACATTTATTGAGTTTGTTGTAAAATGCATCTTTGGATGGAAGTGATGTCTCACAAAATTCTTCAGCACTATCTATGTAGTAATATGGGTAGACACCTTTTCTTGTAACAAAGTCAAGAAGTTCATTAGAAAAATGCTTACATGTTTCTCGGAATTGGCTTCTGGAAAGGTTGCTAGAGAGTTTATCGATACTACTAGCCATTAATTTAAATGAGTCAATAAATCTAAGATTTACACTTCCACATGCATGTTTCGTAAAAGAAATATATTTTTCGTTGTTGTTGGGAATCAGATCAATCTAATTTTCATCGATGCCAAGATCTCTTATGAATAAATGTGTGTCATAGCCAGATAGATTGTGTATAAACACTGGGACAAAACATGGATTTCTGTACAATAAGATACAATCTCTGTGTGCAGCTCCCCTAAATTTCCCTGTAAGATGATCATGATCTCTCACAGAATCACCATTCAAATGCTTTTCACATATATGACAATGGGTAGCTGCATCATAAACAATTTGTTCTTTCTGAGTTAGTGGAAGCATTAGTTTTTCATTTGTGTATATACCACCAATTGACTTTGCTTCTTCCATTAACATTTTAACGAACACAGTAGATGCATCAGATCCTTCATAAGTTACTGGTGGTTTATAGTATTCATGTTCGTATTTTACATAGAAACTGTAGCTAATAGGCTCGTGTTTTTGGCATGGTTTCGTGTAACATTCGTCGGGGTTTGGTTGGCAAGTTTCAATTTTAGTCAACAAACATTCAAAATCAGCATATATAACAAATGGAACTCTCAAAGAATGATTTTGGTTTTTAAATCTTAATATGTCATTTTTTCCTTTAGATGGTAGTTCAACTCTAACACCATAGTGATCTCGACAGTCTTGTTCGTGATCTTTTAGCTTATTTACAGAGTAGAAATGTTGCAAACATATATCGTATATTAATATTTTGTGACCATTATTTGTTACTTTGATGCGACAAGTCTCGAAAGACTTTTTATCCAGCAGTAGTGGTGGATCTTTTCGTCTTTGATATAGAGTAGGTTTATGTGCTTATCCGTCTTGTTTTTTGTTGTTTTTAATGGGCAGATTATATATTTCTTACCACAATCTTCTTCGTATGTGTATACATTAATAGAAATTCCACTTCTCTTCTCAAAGGTTGGTATGCTATCCAATTTTATTGGAAATTCCGAACCCTTAAGTTCATCTTCAAACTCATTTTCGTAAGCTATGTATTTATTCACTCTTTGAGGATCTTTTTGTACTTGATGCAATGCAGCTAGAACAGACTACAAAAAACGCTTTTGATCATTGTTCTTAACATTAATTACTGCCTGATTAGCTTTGATTTTTTCTGGGAGATCAACATAAGAACTGCCCTTGAATGATACATATTTATTTATTCGCACTTCTAGTATAAATATTCTACTGAGTACCCACTGAAATCCCTCTGCTTCGAAAGTCCCCATCTCAGCTATGATTTTCGATATGCTGTTGGCATAATATTCTTCTAGATTAGTCGATTTCAGAATAATTTCGTTCTTTGTTTTAAAGGAGCGTTCTACAAATGCAATATTATCACCAATTCCCCTGTTGTACTCAGTGAAGAATTTCATGTTCACTTTGAGTGATTTTTAATGTTTACTAATTAGTCCAGTGGCAGTTTCTTTTACATAATTTAGGAAATGATTAGGATCTTTGTATGCATTCACATTATTTACAGCAGTAGTCTTTGGTCCTATTTTGAAATGCTGTTTCGATTTCTTCTACACTGAATCTGAGTGTGTATTAGAATTTTACTTCTCAAGTGATTTTTTGTGAGAGACAATTTGTAATAGTGACTACACGTTTCACATTTCACTTGTTTCTCTCGTGTGAACTTCTGTTTTGATATTAAATGTTGTGATATTTTAAAAATTTCCCATGTATTTGTTGGTTCATGTGATTTATTATGTATTGAAGTAAAACCTTTGTGTCATATACTTTCATGATGACTTCTTATGAGAGATGGTTCGTAAAAGTGATTACAAGTTTCACACTTGACATACTTCTCTTGAGATTTCTTCTTCTTTCTTTTCGCCAAAACATCTTTTTTAAATTTATATTCTTTCCAAACATTACCAGTTGCATTAGCCTTTTTCATTGCCATGGTCGTTATCATATTAGACATTAGTTGATTTTTATTTGCACCCATTTATTATATACAACATTTTATTTTTACATATTCGATTTTTTTGAGCCACTCTTTTTTGCAACTACGCCCAAACGCAACTTTTTACGCGTATTTTTGCAGATGCACTCAAACGCAACTTTTTGAGCCACTTTTTTTGTGATTTCATCCAATCGCAACTTTTTGAGCCACTTTTTTGCGGTTACGCTCGAATCGGCATTTGATGTTTTGGATCAGAAAATTAAGAGGAATTTTTTCTGATTGTTTTCTGATGGCTCGAACATTTAATTTACCATTGTTTTTCTGATAACTGGGGGCTGCACTCGAATTGGCATTTTCATACTACTCACATGTCTTCAAGTGTGGACGAAGTGATTGCGAAAGGTGGCTGCAAGAGGATGCTATTTGTAAAATTATTAGAAGACCGCTCTGTGGTCTTTAACAAAGCGATGACGCCAGGAATTGTCCAGGAAAAAGAAAAAGCATGGAAAGAAATGAAAGATGACTTTGTGAAGAGTACAGGTATTTATCATCAGTAACTGTAGGAAAGTTAAAAAAAGTTACGTAATAATATGAAGACAGATGTGAAAATAAGTCAGATTAAAACATGACAGGGAACAAAAAAAAAATCAAGCTGCAGGACTGGGAGAGAGAATTCTTAGAAATGCTGGATTCTAGTCGCAATCTAGTTTTTCAGAACATCCTAGGAGCTTGTGCAGTTGATGTTGACGTACATCCCAATAATGCCGAAGAAGGGAGTATAACTATTTAGAAGACGGGGGACCAGGTAAATAAAAAGCGTTTAGCAAAAAATAAATTTAAACTTGAGATAGCAGTAACTGAAGCATTATCACAGCAGAACTGCAGAGACTTGTTTTATTAGAACAACTAAACCTTGTCCGATTACACGTAAGAAGAGAGGAGCTATTGATCGAACGACTCTATGCTCAAGGCCCCACAACTCATCCGTCAGACAGTACAGGATCAACGAGCGGGATGTGTACAGAACTAAGTGAATTCCTACAACTGTAGCAACAAAATCGAAATGCGTCTATTTCTATGTATACTCCTCAGCATATTTAGTATTACTGTTATGTATCATTACAACAAAATCTTTTGTGTAAACCTCTATTGTTGTATTCTTGTACACTTGACAATTGTATGTCTTGAAAATAAATCACTTACAAATTGGAATAATATACTACAATAAAAACAAAATAACATAAATCACGAGCTAAAACAAAGGAATATATAACATTCCACCTCACAAAATAAAAATAAACAGGATTTACAATGCGTGTATGAGAGAGAGGCGCCTGTGAGTGAGTGTACGTGCGTGATGTGAGTGATGGAGCAAACGAGAGTGATTCACATATCTACTCTCTTCACTCGCTTTGTCATTGTTTACGCATAAGCACACTTATGTGTAATAATTTTGTACTATTTATATTAGACTGCATCTTTATTTACTGTTAGATATATTTATAACTCTAAAATGTACATCAATAGATATATGTGATTATATAACAGTTTCTACAAAGAGATTCAAACAACGGTAAACAATTAAGTAAATAAGGTGGCCAATAATTAATTACATTTCCTGATGCATTTTTGGCAAATGTCCTCGTTTTCATCTTCTCCCATATTTTCGACACCTTCCGAAAATATGACTCCTGGAAAGCTGAATTAGTAATTGTCTTTTAAATATTTGCTGGTGTTGTGTAAAACAGCACAGCATATAATTATTCTGGGTATATTTTCCAAACGTACCCTTACTATGTTACCTAAAAATTGGAAACCTCTGTTTCAGTTGGCCGAATACTCTTTCTAATATTACCCTCTCCTTCGGATAAGGTTTATTAAATAGTTTCTGTTTTGAAGGGTTTTGAATGGTGTAAGTAGCCATGACGTAATTCCATAGCCGCTGTCTCCCAACAACCAAAAGTCGCTATTAAATCTTGAAATACCACTGTAAATTGTACTCTGTTTCCAAATCCTGGTATCATGCACGCTTCCAGGCCATTGCGAATCTACACTTGTTATCATTTATGTTAATTGCAGGTTGCTTAGACATTTATACTTGGGAATCCTTTCCTGTTTACGTATTCATGTCCATAAGCTGTGGTTCTTTCTTTTTATTTGTATGTGAGTACAGTCCGAAGCTCCAAATTTTTCCATTTTTCTTTCGCTTCATGCATGGCATTTAAATCTGATGGAAACCTTACCCAACGGTGTGCTTTTTCCACAATGCACTCTGTTACACGATGCACAGTTTTTCATACAGTGGAGTAGTGAACTCCACAATCATCTGTGATACCTGTTTGGAATCCTGGGTCGCTCAGAAAACAACGGAATATTTCCATCCTTTGACGTGAACTAAGAGCACCACCTCTTGTTTCTGATAATTTAAGAAATGATCGGACATATAATCTACACTTTCACTTTCAAAACACAACAAAACTTTTGACCTACTCGGACTTATACTTTGTCTTTCTTTGTAGCTTTTCACGTTTCTCATATCTATACAGTTTGCCATGTCTCAAATACCTATAAATATAAAACCACAAGCATGCTGTTTAGCTACCTTAAAATAGTTCAAGTGTTTGCTCAGTACTCGCAGTCAATTCTTCTTTTATTCAACAGGAAACCAGTATTTACTGGAAAATCGCTCTGTCGATACTTATCAAATAAGTAATTGCTGGAAAATTGAGGGGTTTACTTATTTGTATAAGTAAACACTTAACTTGAAGTACATACTTAGGTTTTATTCAAATAGTAGTAAGTAAACGCTTCAAAACTGTAAGTAAAAGCATTTACTTTTTTTTTATTCAATAGACGGAATGTACTGCAAATAATATTGCGAAAAACATACACAAAAGTTACAGTCAATTTCGTGGAGGCGCAAAACTTAACCAACTCATGTTCAACCAAGACGCCGACATCTTTAGCACAGTTCATATATTTGTAACTGCCGAAGCCTCGTCACGCGAAAGGCAAATTTTACCATTGCCATTCTTTTCGATCGCGCTCAGTAAACAGCTGATATCGCGAGCACACACACTTGGTGCCTCCACAAGGCTAGACGGCCGGAGAACTTAAGCACTGACCTACCGCAAGGGAAGACGCCGTCATCTGCGCGCCACTAGCGACGACCACGCGAACTACATACTAACTAGCAAAGAGTTTTAGCGGCCGCGCTCAACTGGTCGGCAAAAATTTTGCAAGTGCAAACATTAATAAAAAACAACAGAGAAATAAAAGCAATATAAAATATTTGACCGTTATCTAAATATAAATATAATATATACACATATAATCGATAATACTAATAATCAATATAAAAATACAAATCAAAAAATGCAAAGAGCTTAGTGCGAACCACAGTTCGCACACACAAGGCTACCAACTATTTAGACATGCCCATAAAAACAAACTAGTGACGATGCAATCATCACAATAACTTCAATTCATTTCTTTCGCTTTCTGTTTTGTAAAATATTTACTTTTGTAATAATTTCACAACTTAACTTGACCGACGCATGAATAAAGTGATGAGTCACATGACAGTGTTAATTTTAAGTAAGGTGGAAGAATACACAACACACATGCAAGTAGATCCTAAGCAGGGCTTTCAAAAGTGCTCAGTTTAGCATTAACAGCCTTTAACACCCTGTTTACGATATTTATTATTGTGTAAAACAATGTGTGACAAAAGTGTACCTTTTCTGAGCATATTGCCGTATTAAAAACATTAAGGGACCTCTTACAATTCGGAGGAAAGAGAACACGTGTGAAGCTTAATTATGCTATTTTCCACCACTGCACTGCCGCAATGCTTTCTTGCAGCAGGACGTGGCCTTGCGGTGCTGAAAAATATTTCCTAGGGAGGACCCCGTAATATTGTGGAAATAAAACCTCTGAGAAGTCACACCACGTAAGACATGTTTGGTTGTTTCCTACATGAATCCTTCCTGTTGAGACAACTGCAAGAAAATCTACACGATTTTGTTGTCTCTAGTCTGCTCCCTATTCAACCATTCAACTAGACAACGTATGCAATCCGTTTACACACGTGAAAATTTCACTGAAAGTGAAAGAAATTGAACTAAATTGAACATTTTACTTATAATCTACCATTTTGTCTACCTTTGTGCTCCTCGCTGGTGTTATTGTTGCCCGGCTCAAATAAAAGTGGCACAAATAAAGTTAACACTATCAAATATGTTATACTCGAAGCTCTACTAACTTTTTAAAAATGTCTTCTATCTTCTCAAAATCGTCCCCTATTACACGAAGTATAAATTCATCATTAATGTTTTCGAAGAGTGTTAACTGTAAATATGTAGATTTCGATGAAATTTGTAAACTAAGTATTTGATTTCCTCGGAGGCATTATCTATTTTATAGGAAGGCATAGTGTTCAACCATCTTTAAAAAGTTTTATCATGCTGCAAGGCAACACAGGTATTTTTATTTATAAAAGAAAAACATTTACTAAGAGAAAGAAACAAGCTCATTCAGGTTTAACAAAAAGATTTTGTACTCGATAAAACAACTTAACAATATATATAAAAAATTAAATTAAAATGTCGAAACAGTTTCTTGTTTCTGCAAAACCGTTTACATCCTCCATTTAATAAAAGTTAAAAATTTATATATCTTAAGTAATCCGTTCTTTCATATAATCATAAGTTAAATTCCGTCGGCTAATTAAAATAAAATTACGAATTGTATGTGCTTCAACAGCTTTATCAAAACTAACACTAATTTTTATATTTGTTTTTCTTTAACTACAATTGTTTGTATATATAAGCAATCAATAATATACAAAGGTCTTCTACCCCAGAATGAATAATAATTGGTTTTACCATCAAAATTTAGAACCAGCTTATAATAAAGTTCATTATTTCTGTAGTTTTAGAAGTTCGAAAATCGTTATAAGCAAGAAATGCTTTTTCACAAAAATTATTGTCAATAATCTAGATTCCAATTTTTTAATTTAATTTCTACCATTTTTAACACAAATATTTTTCACATTACAAAGGTCAACCATAGAAGCGTGGACATGCTGTTCAGCACAATTTTTTCTATTAGTTTGAAACCCAACAATTACAAAATTAGGCATGTCAAATTGTAAATTATTAATTAAACTGATCTTTTGTATCAAAGTTAAAAACAGTTATATCATAGGAACTTATTTTTCTAAAAACTGCCAATAATCGAAAGTAATAGGTATTTTAGGGTTTTTGTATATTTTTTCTTCAATCGCAATGGCTGTGTTAGCTTTGTACCCAACAATAGGCCATATAATTTCTAATTTTTGAATTAAAAATTTACCTGGATCAGCATAATCTCTATCTAGTGTACCATCTGATTTCTTATTTTGAAAGACAATTAAGCAGTTGTTATCGGATGAATTACGAATAAAAGTAATTTTATAACCACCTTTCCAATAAATTGCATTGTTATCTCGAATAAAACCAAACAGATATCGGAATGGATAAATAATTTCATTTGGTTTAGCACTATGAGTAGCTTTTACTCGATAATAATCATCAACACAAGGTAATTCTAAATAATTTGTTCACCTCGAGATCTTAACAAAGTATTCATCACTGTCGAAGTTATACCGGGATTATCAATAGTCACAATAATATGTCCATGTTTTGAGATTTCTACTCTAGAAAACTGAAAAGGAAAAAAGTTAGAACAAACATCAATGTTATCTAACTTATCATAGTTTGCCGCATCTCCAACTTTATCTCTCTTTTGTAATCTAAATTGTTCATAAACATAAGCATTATTTGGAAAAGAAAAACCATCTCCTATAGGAATATCAAACTAAACATTTATACTACCCCCCCCCCCCCCCCCTAGTTTAATCAGTTGGGGGGAAAGTTTCTCTCTCGAAACTCTCAATACTTTTATAACTCATTTACAAGAAAAAATTATATATAAATGAAAGAATCGAAGGATATTTTTCGAGTTAAATTACTCATCGAGTGGTTCAAAATTATAAAAAGGATCATGAGGTGGAATATGAAAGCAATAAGAATAAAGAGCTGTCATTGATTGATGAATTACGAAAGTAGAACGAGTAAGTGAAGAAAACAAAAATTTAATAAACACACTTGTTCCTGTTGCAGCAAAAAATTTATATTTCCCGAAATAACCTAATTTGGGTGTTACTCCATTAATAGATTTGCCACCTATAACAGGTGTTTCTACTATAAATCTTGGAATATAAATTGCAAAAAGAATTGATGATATTAATGAAAAATATGGTTTTTTACATTGGTGATACGAAATCAATGTTAAATAAACATACACTATTTGTTAAGGACAAAGAATATAATTTAACACCAGGACTTTGTAATTTGCTAACAAAAAACAATCAGATCTTGAGGGCAGATAAGCTACTAATGACCTTAAAGAATACACAGAAATTGTTTTATTAAACAAGGCTTTTTTTTTTTTTTTTTTTCAAATTTTCTAATCCGAACAGGAATAATCCAAATTCAAGTAGTGGTTGTAAATACAAAAATATGATTAGTCCAATATATAATGACTATATAAAACCTCAGCACCAAGCACACGATTTTGAGGATTTTATAAATAATTTCAGTCTAAAGAAGGCATAAAAAAAATACGATAGTTTGCCAAAGGATTATCTTTGGATGGATGATATTAGAAAATTAATAGATAAATTGTTAGTTATACACTGTGAAGAAAATGGTGGAAATAAAAGTTATTACAATGATAAAGTAAACACAATGAATATTCTATACAATAAATTTTCTGGTTTTGTTGTTAACAATTCGAAAGGAATTCTATACCTTATAAGAGTTTTAAATGTAATTCCACACTCATTTTGGAATTCTGAACATCATGGCAAATGTGTTATAAATTGGGCATTAAACAATTTAAATTTGCCCTAATTACATTTGCCAGGTTATAATTTTTGTGGACCATTTACAAAATTGAATGAAAGATTGGAAAGAGGCATAAGGAGTAAATAAATGTGATGAAGCATGCAAATATCATGACATTGCATATCGAGATCATAAAGATTTAGAATCTAGGCATGAAGCAAATCGAATTTTACAAAAAGAAGCTAAAGAAATTATGTTAGATAAAAATACTCCAGTTGGAGAAAAAATTGCTTCTGCTGCTGTTGCCTCGACAATGTTTACAAAAAGAAAACTTATTTGGGGTATTAAAACTTTTTAATGTATTAAAATTGTTTTGTAATGTCTTTTATTTTTACAAACATCTAAAACCCCAGACGGGCAATGGTTTGTGTGACTGAGATAATACATATTTTTTATCAATATTGCAATTTTTTTAATTATTGAATATTTTTTATTTATAAATGAAGATAAAAAGCCTAACTATCGATATACCCATTAATCAATTAAGAGATTTGGGTATAGATAAATTTTTAACAAAAGATCAACTTGAGCGAAAAAATAAAAAATTAAAAGACGGCAAAGGTTTCTTACTAGCTTTAGCAATACCAATACTGAAAAAAATATTAAAAGAAAAAACAGAAGAATTTAGAGAATTTTTTTCCTATTTTATTTGCAGCTTTAGGTGCGCTCTGCGCTTTAGCTGGAGGAACTAGTGCAGTTTATAATTCTGTTGAACAAAGTAAAAAAAAAAAAAAAAAGAATAGAAGCACAAAGACACAATTTAGCAATGGAAAATAAAGATGCAAGTGGTGTAGTTGCTAAAAAAAAAGAGGAAGGCCAAAAAAAAATTAATATATGCCCACTATCTAATGTCGATATTGAAAAATATGTAAAAATATTAAATATTAAAAATTTCAGAAATGCTTATATGATTGACGAATTACCAAATAGAATGCTCATAAATGAATGTGCTGTGGGTGATTATGACATATCATCTAATCCTGGCACTCATTGGGTTTGCTATTTTAAAGAAAATTATTATGTTTACTGTTTCGATTCATTTCGAGGAAATATTCCTAATAATTTAATTAATTATTTAAAAAACAGAAATGTTTATTACAATGATGTCAGAACTCAGAATTTTAATTCAGTTGTTTGTGGACATCTATGTTTAATTGTTTTATATCTTTTTTCTATAGAATTTACGTTTAATGATATAATTTCTATGTTTTTAAATTACAGATATATTTGGGAACCATTAATCAAATCCTTAAATAAAATATTTGACATAAGTGCTTATGCATTAAAATCATATGTAGATTCACAATGCAATTCCAGTGTTTGTTCTTTAAAAAGTGAACTATCCAACTGTTTTGATTACACCAAAACGTATGTTTCTTTTCTAGGACGTAGAATTGTGAATATAGGTGAACCCATAAATAATAAAGACGCTAGTGTTCCTGATTTAAATACATATGTAGATTCAAAATGTAATGCCATTGTTTCTGCTTTACGAAATCAACTTAGTAAAGTTTTTGTTTACACAACAGACTATGCTTTATTGAAAATCGTAGAATTAATAACATGGCCGATCCTGTAGATTGCAATGATGCTGCCAATAAAAGATATTTTGATGATAAATTGCAAAATTTAAACAAATCAGTTTTGAATTATTGTGATACACTCGTTAACACAAAAGCTGAAAAAAGCAAAGAACTGTTGATAAATAGTTAGATGTTAAATTACAAAATTTAAACCAGGCAGTTGTGAGTTACTGTGATACACTTGTTAACTCGAAGCTGAAGAAAGCAAAGAAGATTCTGACAAAGAATTTGTTAAGTTACACAATTTAAACCAATCAGTAGAAAAATTCAAGGAAGAAAAATCTGATATATCTTATTTATGTGGAAAGTAAATAAAAATAATTATGTTTTTCGCATAAACGATGATGTAAATTTCTTTTCTTCTTTGATAGATTGTACTGTTTATAAAATAATTTCTGATAATTTACCTGATGATACTCTAACTGTTATTAAGGGAACTACAAAAATAGATTACGGTAAAACTTTTGAAGTTAACAGAGGTAAGTTTTTTCATTAAAAAAAAATTATCTAATTATTTTGTTGGTGGAACGCACTTCCTTTACACGCACTATTAAATTGAGAATACTGGGTGTTTGTTTGAAGTGCAATAAAGTCACTGAAAATAATACTATAAAAATTGGAAATACAAAAAATGGGCGATTAGTTCAGAAAAGTATATGCTCGATATGTAATTCTAATAAATCAATATAAAAAAATTGCCCAAAGTAAGAGAAGGAATAATAAATGAATTATATAAACCTGCACGAAAAAATTTCCCCAGAAGAAAAGTAATTTCGTATGGAATTGATGATCTATGGCAAATTGATCTTGTAGAATTGGATACTGGTAATTTAAAAGGCATATCACATATAAATAATGGTTATAAATATATTATGACAATTATTGATTTTTTTTAAACTCTGCATTTGCAATATTAAACAAAACAGCCAAAAATGTAGCATTTGCCGTAGAATCTATATTAATTAAAAGTAAACCAAATAATTTACAAAGCGACAATGGCTTGGAATTTTATAATGAAATATTTAGTGAACTTATGCAAAAATATATAATTAATCACTATTCTACATTCAGTGAACTAAAAGCTAATTGTGTAGAAAGATTTAATCATACAATGAAGAATAAAATGTGGAAGAAATTTGCTTTAAATGGCAATTACAAATGGGTAAATATATTATATGCTTTAGTTAAAGAATATAACAACACAAAGCATAGTACCATTGGCATGGAACCAATTGAAGTTAATAAAAAAAATGAAAAAAATTTTAAACAACAGGATTTTGTAGACACTATTACTAAACCGAAATACAAAGTTGGAGATATTGTCTGCGTGAGCAAGAGTAAACAATATTTTTAAAAGGGTTATACAGCTAATTGGACAAGAGGATTATTTACCATTTTTGAAGTTTTAAATTTTGATGTACCAACTTACAAATTCAAAGATGACGAAGGAGAAGAAATAAAAGGCAGTTTTTATGAATACGAAATTACGAAAACAAACTATTCTGATGAATATTTGGTTGAAAAAGTCTTAAAATCAAAACGCGATTAATTTTATGTAAAGTGGTTAGGTTTTGATAACTGTCATAATTCTTGGATTAATAAAACATATGTTTCATGAATTCTAAATATTTTTGCTTAAAGTTGTTTGGTAGACGCCATTTGTATTTTACTTAAATGCACAACAATACGATTAACCACATCGGCTATATCAAAATCTATTTCATCAGGATTAAATCTTATAAATATGCAATTTAATTGGGTCTCTATATACTTTTGTCTTTCTATTTTATAACTAATATTCTATATATTTCTATATTTATGGTTAAATTCGTCACACTCAATAGCTAATTTTATATCTGGAAAAATAAATCTAGTCTATAATTGTCTATAGTATATTGTTGTTTATGATTTGAATGTTTAAAACATTTAATAGTGTGGGAGATATTGCCTGTTTCTTTTTTTTCTTCAAAAACGTTTATGTTTAAATTAAGCCGCTTAGAAATTTGTTTTACCAATGATTTATTGGCTATTCTAGATTTTTTCTATAGTTCTATTAACCCTTTTTTATTTTTATTAACTGTAGCGCCATTATTCTATTTATAAATGTTTTTAAGAAATATTTTATCTTCATTACCAGTATCTTCATTTTTCTTTATGTTTTTATAAGCATCTTTATGGTTTGCGCAAACATTGTCTGTAATGGCTTTTGTTGTGTTTCTATGTTGTAAAACTTCAGCAACATCTTTTCCTCTAAACCAGATCGCTATGTCAAGATACTCGATAAAAATTCTTTGAAACTAATAAATGAGAAGGAAGTTTTTCTAATGTATAAAGGTTTAAAAGAAATGAAAAATGGAAAAATTTTCAATGATCTAGAGTTCTCTTAAGTTCATTTTTTAAGCATTAGTTAAAATATTTTTTCTTATTTTTAATAAATTTGTTTCTGTATAAATAAACATGACCTCGCCTGTCTTTCCTTACAGCCTGACCAATATTTGAAAAGGTGGTAGTGGATCACGATCACCTTCATATAAATTAGATAAAGCATCTGAAGATCTTAAAAATATATTTCACAAATTTCATTCAAATTTACAAAGCTTGCCATTATTGCTCGTAGATAACATTGACGACAAATATGAACTTCAAGAGATGGATGAATATCTAAAGCAAATAGAAGAAGTATTAAAAAAATTATTGGAGCATCGAGCATAACATTTTTGTTTGTGTGAATTTTCTTGGATAGCACCAAAATGGTGCTATCTGAAGATATACAAAAATTACTAAATTTATCAATGAATATGGGTTATATAAAATTGTTGACTTTTTATTTATTTTTACCTTAAACTTTATTTCTTCATAAATAACAATGGAATCGCCACTCTCTTGTGAAACTAAGAATATTTATATATGCAAGCAATGTAAAAAAGCGTGTTGAAGTAAAACCCATGAGTAATTTCCCATCACATAAACACACAAACGATAAGCACACTAACACCAGTAAAAAATGTTGCAATGAGTATTCTAGAAATCACTATGAGTTTAAAAAAGAGAAAGTACAATGCGAATGCGGAAAATATTTATATAACCATTCTTTAAAATCATAAAAATAGTAAATCACACATTACAGCAATAGATATTCTATGTGAAACTCAGTATTCGCCGACTTCATAAATTTTTATTATAATACAATTTATTATATACAAATATGGCGATGATCAATCTAGCGGCTGACTTGAGAGAAAAGAGATTGCGCGAGTTGAGAATTATAGGTAGATAATTAAAAATTAAAAAATTATACAAATTACATAAAAATGACCTTATTGCAAATATTATTCAAGCAAGAGAATATAAATTTAAAAATTTTTATCGAGAATCTAAATGGTTTAACAGTTGTGGAATTAAGAACTAAAGCTAAAAGCTTTACCATAAATAATGTATATAATTTAAGAAAAGCTGATTTATTTACAGCTCTTACACCAATAATTAAAGATGAACAAAGAAAAAGAAACTTTGCAAATTTACCTTTTTCAAATGGCAAAATAATATGTAGAAAAGCCAAAAAGCATTTAAAAGAGATTTTTCGCTTTTCTGTTAATGCATATGTGAACAAAAGAAATGGAAAAACCAATAACATGTACGAAGTCGAGAAAGCTTTCAAATATAGGTTATCATCATATAACATTGAACATAATTTTAATATATGTTGCCCAGAAATTTTTTTGCTTCAGTAAAACAAGTATTTAAAATATTACGCGATCGACGTATAAAATTTAGAGCTGTGAAATCTAACGTTAAACTTGTCGCCCATTTTCGAAGCCGGAGAACTGACGAGATATGAATATTTTATGATATTCAATCATACACATTTACAATATTGAACGAAGGAAACATTAAAGAGACTTACAAACAAAAAAAAGAAGAAATACTCTCATGAATAGAAAACATTGAAATATGTACTTCAGGTTGGGCTTTAGATAGCATAGTTGGGTTGCAACTAGCCATAAACAAGTACAATCCATTAAATTTAGCATCTTATATTGAACTACCAGAAGTGATTAAGAATAAAAATGCATACATTAATGTAAAAAATTATTATCAAAATGTTTTCTATGGGCAATAAAGTCTGCATTGTTTCCAGCAGAAAAAGATATACAAAGAATATCTAAATATAAAAATGTGGGTCTTAACATTGACAAAGCAGTAAATAAACATGAATATCCCACTAAAGTTGACGATATACCAAAAATAGAAAACCAAATTGATATCTCTATAAATGTATACTCTATTGATGACAAGTTCAGTGTATATCCACTAAACCGTACAAAAAATAAAAAGGACAAACATATAACTTTACTTTATTTCTAAAATGATACAAACTCGCATTACTGTTGGATAAAAGATTTATCTAAATTGCTTTCATCACAAAAAAAATTTATTTATGTGATATGTCTTAAATTTTATTACTATCAAGAGAAATTAAATAAACACACAGAAGAATGTTCTAGAAATGAACCAATCAAAATTCAATTACCTTAGAAAGCCGAACAAATAAATTTTAAACATTATAAATATTCTACGAAAGTTCCTTTCGTAATATATGCAGATTTTGGATAAATTCTAAAGAAAATATCAACTAAGCCAAATCCAAGAGAAATAAAAAAATTTAAATTGATCCAAAAATATCCCGTTTTAATAGAATATGATGTCGATAATTGTCTTTGCAAGGTGGTACTCAAAGAAAGATATAATCTTACTAATGATAAAATAAATAACATTGATTTAAAGTTGAATGATGCATCTTACACAATGAAATATCAGCTACACGAAGCTTCTGGTTTTTTCTATTATATTGTATCTGCTTGTGGTGATTATAAGTCACCAGTTGTATATCGAGGTCTATTTGCACATGAACATTTTATACAATCAATAAAAAGATCCCTAGTCATACTTTTTGCAGACAAAATCGGTTACGTGGCCATTTTAATTACAAAATTGCCAATTGTAATACGGCCTCAGTTCTGCGTACTCCAGAACTTTTCTGAATACTAATTGATAAGCAAGCAGCATTTCGAGTTATACAAAGGATAATACAGTTATGACTAACTGCACCATTAGTTTTCAAGTAATAAACTCTTTTCCCCTACTTATTTCCTGTTGTACTGTTTTGTATTTTGTACCGGATGTAACAGAATTCAGTACTTAAATTTCTACAGATACCAGAAGAGACCAAAACAGGTATGTTTTACTAAATTACCATAGGTCATAAAATGATAAGTGAGGTACATTCTGACGTGATTGAAGTGAGAATGAAACCATAACATTTCAATTTAATAGCAACCCTTTACAAAAAAAAAACAGTACAAAAGTGCGGCGTCCTGCTTTAAAAAAAAACATGCAACGACGTACCATTGCTTATTCTAAGACCCCGGGCATGTGTTGTAGAGAGTAGGCAGCTTCAAGTACCGAAGCGACAAGCTCTTCCTCTGATTCGATTGGAATCTCATACACCAGGCTTTTCAAGTGCCCCAATACGAGATAGTCAAATGGAGCGAGGTCGGGAGAACTAGTAGGCACAGTTTTTGTAATTTATTACATTTGAATTGAATTGTATTAGTTTCATTCTTATTCACGTCAAATTGTTCCTCAATGATCAATTTCCGACCCGTGGTTGTTTATTAAAACGTGTCTGTATTTGGTCTCTATTACTAACATTCGTTTGAGCTTGAATTTTGAATCTTGTTACATCCGGTATAATGTGAAATACCTATTGAAGTATTATTTTGGTAAGTGGACTCAAGTGGCAAATTGTTCGCATTGGTCATTGTGTTGTCGCGGCCTGGCCGACGAAGCGGTGCCAAAATTGAGTGAGAAACTGAGATGAAGCATAGGTGCGGCGACATGTCGCGCCTCTCTCGCGGCCTTTCAAGGCGGCGCGTGTTCGCGGGGGTCGCCAAACCGTGAGACCTCTCCCCCTCCCCCTTCTTTTTCGCTTCATGCCAGCTCCGGCTCCCACGCATGCGCAAGAGCGCGGACCGGGGCCAACGCGCCGCGCATTGCGCCCTACCCCGCACCTCGTGACGTCACGTCCCGTGGGCGCGCGATCCGTTCCAGATGCGGCGCGCAGGCCAGGCCGGGCCACCCTCATTGCAATGTCGCGCCTGGGAACTGCGTGCCTGGCGCCGCCGTCACTTGGGCAAGGCCACAGAGCGAGTAAGGAGCGAGAGCCAACACTTCCATATTGTAACGACCTTCTTATTTTTATGTCTTTTTCAGGGGTGGTGGGTGGGTGGTAGGTGCCTGGATTAATACCAACAGCAGACACGCATTACAAAAATTAACACTTAAAACAAAAATAATAGTTTTTAATGATTATTTAATTATAAACACGCTTCATTGAATTAATTAATAATCACGTTGTTTTCAATGTTTAATAAAATAGCTTCATTACAAAAAATAAGTCTTTTTTTAGGCTTTTTTTAGGTAACATTTACAGTATGTTTGCGGCGTGCATTATTCTTGAGATGTTATAGAACGAATTTTCAAATTGCTTAATTAGAACCTACTTGACTAGCACCATTTAGTTGCCGAATGCTGTTTTTCGGTAATAATTAAATATGTACCTGTGCTGTTTGGCTCTGTCTTTTAAATATTTACATTACCTCCAAATGTGACCAACAGAATAGAATAAATCTTGCACAAGCAGTGCAAAAAACGGATTAAATATTTCTAATCGTTTTAGTAAGTTATTAAATCAGCACCTTAAATAAATGCTATGTTAAATCAGTATGTTTTGAGATACAAAACACTCATAATTTGACTCAAAATCTATCTGCTCCACTACATACAGTAGTGCTTGCTCACTGCTGTACTGTAGTGCTTGCTCACTACTGTACATCCTCGGTGCACGCAGCAGGAGCCAGTAACCACCGTGCAGTCTAGGGAAACCGAATGTATTCCGACCACTCACAAGCGAGCAGCGAGGGACCCATTACTAGAGACCCAAGAATTTCGCGTGTATATTTCTAGACAGGTTGGAATTCACACACTTATACGTTCATGTTACTTTTGTAATTGATCGACGTGTTGTTTGACACCTCCTGGAGATATATGAGCCAGTAACAAACATTCAAATCAATCAATAAACAGTTGGTATCTGTATGAGAGTACATAAGACTATGAAGTCTAGCCTACAGGTCATTGCATTCGCGAATTTCTCGGGTCTCTACTCATTACAAGCGTTCTGTGACGTCAGCTGCCGAGCTACGCATTAGTGGGTAAATGTAAACTAGTAAGCAACAGGGTACAGCACGGAGCTAAAGTCAGCTTACCTTGCAACACGCCAACCCATCTCGTCGCCAGTGGCCTACGTAAGCCCAATTTTCGGAGCGGGCGATCGAAAGTGCAGATCATTTTTTTTTTTTAGGGGGGTTGAGGGGAGAGTGAATTACTACACGCATTAGAAACTTGCTAATGACCACCTAAATGCTGTTCACGATAAAGTGAGAACTTTTGAAAGCCCTCTTGTTTGGAATTTAATTCAATAAACATATTTTATTTTCGCCTTAGACATTAACTTTCGAGTGCTGTGGAATATACACATTTCGTGTATTACATACATAGCAGTATTTATTTTAAAAGTTGATGAAAGGATAAAACACGGTTGAAAGAAAAAAGTAACCAGGGCCTCAAAAGTGCTCGTTTCACCGTGAACAGCCTATATCAAGTGTTAGTCTGGAGATTATTACCATCCAAAAATTTTTAATATCTTAAGTCAAAATTAAGCAGTCATTGGGCTTATTTTAGGACAAAATCACGTCTCTTTCCCTGACACTAATTTATTTCTGAACTAAAATTTGTAAATTAATTTATAAATACATCCGGCAAACGTCAACAGTTGTTTTAGGTGGCGCAATATTTTAATTGTTAAAATTAAAATTAGCAGTATATCATATTGCGATAACTGTACAGAATTTCGGATTCTCGGGGGAGGTGATCGCCCCCTGTTCGTCACCCGTGCATTTCGTGTTGAATATAAGTCGTTCAGGATGATCCAGGTTATATTGAAAGCCCTGCTGAAGATCCACTTATAACTCATTCAAGATTACTTCAAGCTTTTCTGAAGCCCTGCTAAAGTTCTACTTCTAGGATATTCTTCCGCTTTATGCAACCAAAGCTTAAATAATACTATAAAATTACACCAAAAGACACCGCACCGAATTCGTGGGCACTAATAATATTTTGTATGAGAACTATTTCTTACTAGGCGCTACCAACGTACATGTTTTCTCAATGCTTTAATTCGTATTTATTATAAATTAAACATTGCAATTTATAAATAAAATGTAATTGAAACTTCGATTTAACGAAAAATATGGTTATTTAAATTTAACATATATATAAAACGGTCGTGATACATGTCTTATTTACGAAATAACTAAAAACGTCATGTATGGGCGATTTTTCAAAGGTTTGATTCAAAAAGTGTGAAGAAACCGCGAATAAACTATCTCCTCTCCTCATTATGTATACGTCCGGCATATGTAAAATTTGTGTTGCCATGGGCTGGATTACTTTATTCATACGCCGGTCTAGTGAAAACGTGAAATCGTTTGTTACTACTAATACTCTGATTCGTACTTTTAAATGTATGAAGCAAAAAAAAAAAAAAAAGCAACGGACTTGATTTGCCATAAGTTTAAGCACTACGCTCGCATTGCAGTGCCAAAACTTGAAACAATCTTACTCAATTATCTGTCCAGTTAACTGGGAGCTGACATGCCAGCGTGTACGATAGCACGAATGCAGTTAAAATGCAGTGAATGTCTTCAAGGGGTGATTTCAGGAGTGCTCACTTTACCGTTAACCGCCTATACACAACTTTCGGGTCCTTTTATAAAACTTTTTTTCTACTTCTAGAAATGTCGAAACCACGTCGCTTCCATTAATGTTAGCTCATTGTTTACTAAATAAAGACATGTATTTTATAATTTTGATACATTTATTCTTACCAAATTTCGATGCAGCTAGGATAAGCTATGCAACTTGCACTACGCCTATTAAAAAATAAGTTTGAACGGAATCATCAAGTCACTGCTTGAACCTACGGTTTTGACAATTCAAGTAAAATTTGAGCCATTGTTAGGTACGTTTGCAGAACACAGAAATCAGTTTATAGTCTATACAAGGTTACTTACAATTTACTTGAAGCCCTGCTGAAGTTCTATTTCTGGGTTATCCACAATGTATCATTTCGCCATTTACGAACGAAACGTATAGGAGTCTAAAATAACAAGGAGTAAAAACACCGTATTTTGCGATGAACTATTACCAGAGTCCCGTAAATTTCGCAAATTAATTTGAGGACAAGCTAAACTTCAAACTTATATACATTTGACTTAGGCCTTCGTTTTAATTGTATTGCAGTTTGTAAGTCTCGCCCTGGGCGCATTTGAGCCAATAAGTAGCACGCAAGGAAAAGAGGGCCGAATACCGTGCCACCTGTTCGCAGGTAAAAATGGAGCAGCAGCCAATGAACAACTAACTGAGGCTCGGGTACACAAAGGGTTGTGGAGTGTAGCTTGCTAAACGAATCCGCGAAATTCTCGAGTCTCTAACGATTACCTACGAATCAGTATTTTAAATACATAACTGTGAAATGTGATTCTTTCAGTTTTACCTGTAATCGCAAATACATGAATAACAAACGCACCAAAAACTCAATATAATAATATTTGACGTAAGAAGTATTTTTTGCTTGCAATTACTAACATACGTCTTTATTCTCTGTTGCAATGCATATCGACTCTACTGTAAATACTAGAATCATAGACAAAATAACGACGATTTTGTTTAACAAAAAAAAAAGTGGGATAATTTAATTTTAACAAAATAATTAAATGTTTGTAATATGATTTATTTAGTGTATCATATGGTATACATGGGATGAATTTTAAAGGTTTGATAAAAAAAAAAAGTTTAAGATGCCGTAAATAAAATAGACAATCTTTCGTCTACGGGTATACCTCCCAAAAGGCTGGTAAAATTTGTATTCATTCGGTCGTGTTATAGAGTATGTCGGTATACTATCACTAAGAGTGCTATATGTCCACGAAACAATTGAATTTCATTAAGAGTTTTCGCGATAAATTCAGGATTTTCCATTGCCCTGGGCGGTCATTGCGACTACTTAATAATTAAACAGTCCGTCAAAAAGTATTCGAAAAACAACAGATTTTAATAGTGGCTACAAGTAATTGATAGTAATTCCAGGATGATGAAGATGGCGTGTACAGTTATTTTTAAAATGAGAATTTTATATTTCTGTGTTATGCAATTTGAAGGAAATAATGTAAACTGGCAATATACGTGCTAAGACTGCTGCCGTCTAAAGTATCAGTGTGGTTGATTTTGTTTACATGATCGATTCTGATCGATTCTAAAAGACCCCTGCGTTATTATTTCGTCAGATTCTGTATATAGCCACTCAACAGATGAACACGGGAATCGGAGATAAAAGCGTATACTCACTTTCGTCTTCACAGCTGGCTTCCTTCCAAGGATTCAGACGTCCGCCCACCTGGAACTATTTTCGTTTTACAGACACACAAGGAAGGAAGATTTATGGGCGATAGTGGCTCGCGCTCCAATGTCCAACTGCCGCCTCTTCACCTGAGGCCTTGGAACTGCCATCAAGTGTCTCCGTCGTGCAGCGCCCAGCCACGAAACTTTAAGCGACGGCCACATGTTATTATTGGTTGCAATTCTGTAAGAAATTAGAGGAAATCGCGTTTTAAAAGTCCGCGAAATATTCTATTTTAGCATATTCGTATTTCTGTACTACTCTGAAACACCATTTTATGGTCATTTTGAGGGATTTGCAAACAGTGTTTGAGATACGTGTAATGTTTTATTTTTATTCTTAGTATCCCGAAGAAAAAAAACCGTTATCTAGCGCGCGCGCGCGCGCACGTGTGTGTGCAATTGTTATTTTTCCAAAGAAGAAGTAAAATAAAACGTTCTCTAAAAAATTAAATTTTAATACACAGTAACTTTGAGATTGTCAGCAACCATAAATATAACTATTATTTTATGAAGTAAGTCCAGATCAAACCGTTTATTCCGTACACGTGCATACAATCGCTGTGCGTGTAACGATAAGAGTTGGTATGGTATTTAACGTCTAGAATGGCCACCAGAATGCATTCATGGTTCCGCCAAGATTGCAGCAGCAGACCTAAAGTGTTACAAAGCGTATGCGTATCATCAGGCGATTAACACAGTGAGGGAAGGACATTGAACCTCGTAGACACATTATGCCTGGTTCACACGTACGCCGGTCACACCGGACAAAGCGGAAAACTAGAACAGCCAATCAGAAACCGAGGACGGCTTCTGATTGGCTGTTCTAGTTTTCCGATCTGCCTGTTCGGTGTGATCGACGTACATGTGAACCAGGCATTGACAGCATTACCAGCCGTGATAGTGTGATAAGAACCACAGAAAAAAAAATTGCGAAAACTTGTTATAAGAAAGTTTGGTTACCTACTATTTAATATTTTGGAATACTTTCATGTTTATATTTAATTCTGTTTGCGTCCTACAAATGGACGAATTACTTTTTAATTATGGTATTTGGTTGTACCATGATTACCCAAGTACATAAATATGTTTTATTGTTTATTATAAATGTCCGCTTCAAGCCAATGGGCTGATCGGGAAAGGGGAAGACACACTTGCATGCTAGTGCATATACCCACACTTATTTTACCTAATGTATTTGTTTTATCATTATTTGTATCCATATATATATAATATATATATATGACAATTTGATTGTGTTTATACATCTATCATGCTTTTATTTGACAACTAAAAATTTCATGAGAATGAATGTGTGTATTGAGGGTTACTGAATAAACAGAAATAGTTATACTTGGGATTCTAACCTGTAAACTAATGGTACCGAATTACCGCTGGGGTCACCTAAAATATTTTGTTTAATGTCTGCATTGCAGTGTAAAGAATATAATCCATTCTCGGTTACTTCACATTTTTCTGAAGCTCTGAAAATTACGACACCGAGTTCGTCCGCAATTAGCTGTAATTATATTTTGCATGAGAACTATTTATTACTAGGCGCTACCAACAAACACGTTTTCTCGCTGTTTTCCTTCGTATTTAATATAAATTAATTATTAAAATATATAAATAAAATACAGGTAAAACTTCAATTTGACGAAATATATGATACTTTCAGGTTGACAAATGTTGACACGGCATATTTAAGAAATAACTATACACATCATCCATGGGGTGATTTTTCAAATGTTTGATTCAAAAAATGCGAAGAAACCGCGAATAGACTATAATAGCGGAATACTACGCCATGCTCAGCAATATGCGCCTACGTCTGTACTCGCATGCAGTAGTGTAAAACTGCGCGTTTGACATCATCTCGGATGTAACGCGGAGGCTTAAAGAGTGTAGCGAGCTGACATGTGTCGTGGCACCACGCGAGGGAGTTGATTGTTTATGTTGGTGCCCGAGCATGTGCTACAAACACGCTGAAATGGCGAGGCGTGGCTGGTTTTACGGACGGCAGCCAATGTGCACGGCAGATTGGCAACTGCGCCTCGGCGACTGCAGCAGCGAGGAAACACGAGATGTGACGGTAACAATACACCTTAAACGTGCTGTGGTGGCTGACATTGTAGCTACAGGTTTGTTCGCGTGGTATTCTTTTTCTACTATCTGAGAGCAAGTGAGAGTTTTCACGAGCGGAAAAGCAGCGGTTACTCTCGGCAGGACGACACGAACGACTTTCAGCAGTAAATTAACACGTCAAAAATAAATAAACAAAATGTCATTTTAAAAAATGTTGATAATAATTATCGCCTCTGTGTAATTTAAGTGTGTTAAACATTTTGACCACTCAAAATAACTTAATTTCGAGGAAAAATGTGTCAGTTATTTTTATTTCCTTCTGCACTGCTTACAGGTTACCCAAACATATTGTTACAATTTCTCTCTCTAGAAATTAAGTGTGCTATACCAAGTTCGTTAAGGGATGGAGGTCTTAATCAAATAGAAGAATTAATTATAATTTCCCTATTTTATTTAGAATAACTACAGCAAATTCTCTGAACTCAAATCTCACAATAAATTGAAATCACTTACTGTTCACAATTGGCACAAATTAATAAAATTTATAATTAGGACAAAGAAATCAATTAAATAAAATAATTAAAGATCAGTCCCAATAAACAGTGTATCATCCTATTCAGTTATTTTATAATTTATGCGTCCATATTTGACAGTTCGAATATTTACAATAGAATAAGTATTACACTTCCATTCTGTCCCACCTCAGTTCAGTCCATGCCCCGCCAGTCGCAATGTTCTAGAGTCCTCCAAGCGCCGTCACACACAGTAGGCTTCACTCGTCAGTTTCACACCTCTCGTATCCATTCAAGCCACGAACACCTCACTCGCCGTCGTCCTGCAATCTCCATATGTCGTCTACACTTATCTTGCTGTGCACACTTGGCCAGGCGGCCTCCATCAAAGACTGCCGGCCGCTGGGTTGCGGCAGTGTATAGAATCTTCCCCAACTCGCGTGATGCGTCCGGAGGGCTGAGGCGCCAGCCAGTCTGACCAGAACATTCTTGCGTCGTCGTTAAACGTATCGGAAACTGTAGCAGGCGAGAGGAGGTCTGTGACGCCAGCAAGTCTCGCCGCTGTCTGCATTCACTAGATTCTCAGAAGGGGAGGAGGAGGAGACAGCCACGAGCGCATCGTTTTAGGAAGAGGGGAGGGGTGGTGGGTCTCCGATTACGGCGCGGGGCAATTGAGTCGGCGCCAGCTGCAGCATGTGACAATATTCTCTTCATCAATCTGCGTAAAAGTAAATTTCTATTTGCAGTCGTCACACTTAAGACACTTCAACGTTTGTAAATTTTTTTTGGCCCCAATTTTTTCCCACCTTGCTCGTTTTGATATTTCTGCTGTACGTAGGCGAGCAAGAGCAGAAACAGCTGCTTTTTATAGCACAAATAGCATTGCTACCGCCAACCGAACACCGTACAAAAAAGTGCTTCCTGTAACACGAACAGCAGTTAGCAGAAATAGCACTAAACTAGCAGAATAGCAAACCACGCGAACAACCTTATGTCTACTTGCGTGATTAATAGAGCCCCGAGTATTTCGCGGAATGTTGTGTCAGCAGGCTAGACTTTACAGTCATTTACACAGGCGAGAACTATTGTTTGCTTTGCTGTGATCAAGTGTGGACTTCGTACAGGACTCTTCAAAGCTCACTCACACTACTACTTCCTGCTCGTTACTGGCTCACAGTTAAACGGGGCGTGTCTAAAGAATCGTCGTTCAATCACAATAGTAAGAGAAAAGAACCAGTGTTTGGAGTCTACCTCGCCTCCGAATGAATTCGTGAATTACTCTTGGCTCTAATGATTAACAACTGAGACAAGCACGGAATATGTAGCAAAGAATAAATGTGAAACGAGCCTACTAAAGAAAATTGCAGCTTATTTAGAAAGAGGAGTGGACATAATCCCCAATTCTGTAGTTATAAACAGCGTGTATCAAAGCGTAAGTGTGAAATGACGTTAATTTTGACAGTGGATATAAAAATTTTAATAACTACTGATACTTAAATTTAAAAAACAAGAAGTTGGGGCAGATATCAGAACTGAGAGGGCATATTTCGGGAAGGGGGAAAGACAGGTCATTTTAATCGGTATTGTTACACCATTACGTTAAGTCTATGTTTTCTGTTCACTAGTCACTACGTAACGCCTCAAAACTGATACCCGTAACGAATTGGTTTAAAAGGCCGTTCCACTGTGTTCGACGGTTCTGACTTCAAATCGTAGGTAAGCCACGGATTTCAATACCTATTTTACTTGTAATTTTATTCCTAGTTAATATTATGCAATTTTACTCCTCCCGAATTAACTTACCGGCATTAAGCAACAATCATTTCGTAAGTGAAGGTCAACAATGTAGGGCCACCTATGACTTTCTTTCTTGTGATCTTGTAGGCTATTGTTTTCGGACAATAGCAGTTTCTGCTGGCAACTTTGTCCTCAAGAATAATTTTCCAAAAAAAAAAAAAATTATATTTTCAGAGTAATTTAAATTCACTGTCGACAATAGTTCTGCAGACGCAATAATTTTGTGCTGCTATAATAAGTAGCGGATATATTTATACTTCGTCCGTTAAAAGAGTTTGTTTTTGAAGTACGTTTATATTAAAGTATAACGACGAAGTCGGCAACACACAACCATCACGCAGAAGGTTCGTCCGTACGAACAATTGAGAAAAGTTAAACAGGCTTTGTTACAGTTATAGCTATGCCTACACGTACGTGCTAAGTTGGCTGCAATGTTCCGAGTCAGTGTCTAAATTTACGCAGCGTTTGATTAATCGGTCACAGGTGTGCGACCGCTCGAGAGAAATGGGGAGGCATTATTTGCCTTTTGAGTTATGGACTTGTCTTTTAAAATCGGGAGCAGGGATCAGAGACTTGTTTACATGATGCCGTGTTTCGGCCTTTAGAAAAGCATGAGAATCCACTATCTTAATTTATTTACCTACTGGCTCTTGCACGACCACAGCTGACCTTCGTGGTGAAGTTAGCGAGTGATAAAGATTTGAAGGGCCTTAAGAGCGGCCCTACCTTGACCGGAAAGCCACGATCTTTCCCGAAGAAGAGTCCAGAAAGCGAATGGTCGTTACTATTATTTTGCACTAAGTATCCATAACTAGGGAGAAGCCAGACACTTGCCAGAATCGTGGTGGTTTCAAGTTTCCTCTTTTTCGTTTCCTAGGCTGTGTTCCTTTCCCCGCATTGATGCGACCAACTGAACAACCGCCAGTTCGTTACTCCTTGTTTTTATTGCTGGCCTGGGGAACGGAACAACTCCGGTGCTCTATTTTCGGCTCTTAATTTGAGAGTTTTGTTTACGTGATCCTGTCTTACGATTTGACAGGCTAACGAGTTTACATTTTCCTACATCAGTTACGACGTGCAGATCTGGTTAGTATTTGCTAAGATATTATGTCGCCCGGCATGGGAAAACAACACTCGCGAGAAGGAAACGGACGTTCCCTATTTCTAAGCTGCAAACGAAGAAAACGGGGGTTTAGGCATCCTCGTGACCACTGCTCCAGGAAAAAAGTCGTTTTGTAAATGGTATTATAAATTTCAATTTTCTCAGTTTAATATTAGACCCGTTATTATTGGCCAGTTTTGTGAAACTTTTTTTATTTGAATGTTTCTTTAAGAAATTTTGAAACGTGAGGGAACGCTAACAAACTAATGCCGTTTGCAAGCCACATTTCCGACTACCGTTAATGTTTTAAGAAGTCTAAGAATGAGCTATATAGTTATATTAGCCTACTCTATTTTTTTACGAGCCATTACATTTCAATACACGAAATATTTCCAGTTGATAATTTCATGTATGAAATATATTTAAATAGCATTGTCGTTTTGAAATATTTTATTTGGACACATATGCATTCATACCATGCCTATCCGACATAAAATACATACGGTCAAAGAGGCTATAAATAAGAACAGAATTTTTAAATTTACGTGTTTATGTTCAGTTCTAATTTTTATTTTAAGAATATATTCTTTATCCGTCCATAAACACTATGAAATGTGTAACAGCCCTTCCTCCTTTATTTCAAGATGGTTCTTCATCAGTAATGTTAACATAAACTATGAATATAGTTACTAACGTAGTTACACAGTCACAGCTAATAAATGACCTGTGTGGTTAACCTTGCTAGGTAATGCTTAACGATCTGCAGAGAGAGCCTTCGAAACTCTTACATCCAAAGAAATATTTTTACTTGAGTTGTTTTGAACATGCCGATTTACGACCGAAACTATAATATTGCAAAAAATATATTGGCCTATTATGTTTCTAATCGATACGACACCATCTTTGTTTGGAAATGTGAGCCACCCCTTGGCGCTCTACATCAGAGAACCAGAAAAACAGCCCAGCGCTTTCCAACAAAAGGAAAACCCCAGCTGCTGGCCCCCAACATAAACACCAAGGTGCCCTAGAAGACATGAAACGAAGTATCTCCACTCCCACAAGCAATCCTTGAGTGTATAAATAAATAATCATGGAGAAATGAAGCCCAGCCCACAATAATTATTAAACATCACACTCCACTCTCTTACCTTGTTCTTCATTCAGGTACACTGTTGTGGGTTTCTTTTAATACGCATCAAAAAACAACAACAATGCACTATAACTCTCGTCAATAAATAAGTTAACATGAATGTGCACTTTCAAAAAAGGTAGTAGGTATTAGTTAATTTTTTTTTTTTTTTTTTTCAACAAATAAAAAAAATTATCTGCTTTGCGTTTTTATTTGACCGTTTTTTCCTTTTTACCACACACACTTTTTTTAATTTTTCATATTTTGATTTTTTTTTTTTTTTAACAACTTAGGGTGGACCCGAAATTTACCACTTCGGGCTACAGCTTCCTCGCTTTCTCCTTTATTTTATTTTAGGACCAACAAACTTAAAACTTGTAAATAGAAAATTCTTATGGTTGTTCACACCATTTCATGCCAATACATCTAACAAGGTAAGTATTGTATTTTTAACATGTTGTTTTCTAGGATATTCGAGTCCAGAATAAGACATCGTGCGGCAAGTTGAAGGCAGCCACTGTCGTGGTGTCATGCAGTAATCAAAGAATCGCATGTGATAATAACATCATTTCTGATCAAGGATTGAAAAGGCGCTGGCCGAGGAGTCGACACACCACTGTTGCTTAAATCATAGCGTGGGCCGCGATTCCATCACTTGAAAAGCACGAGGCTGTGATCACTCCACCAAAATGGCTAGGTCGTGTAGCCGGAAAACAGCACTGAACAAAATTACAAGGGAAACACAATAAATGAGCACCGATAATGCAACAAACAATTACCGCAACCGCTTACCAAAAGGTAAGTACAAATCACTCACCTAGGCGGTGAAGTGTGGCACTTACGCCATAAAAAAGCTGAGAGTCAAGTAGTCAATTTTCAAAACCAACTACATCGTGTGGAAGTAGTAATCTTAGAAGACAGGGTCAGCACATTCCTTCACGTACGGCAGTGACTGTACGATGTTCCAAACTTGCGACATGACCAGTCGATAATTATCGAAAAGCCATATCGCAGAGTTAAATACAATATAAAATTTCTCATTGCATTTAAACATAATTAACGTAACGACAAAACAATAAAAGGCTTGACATTAAATAAGGTAGCAAACAAGAGTAACACATTACAGCCAGGAAAACCAAAAGTTTGATACAAATATTTTACGTTATTACGATAATAGTGCTGCGACCTATCCTAGCGGCGGACAGACACAATAATATTGACACAAAATAAAGTTGTTAAAAGAACAACAACGTGTTACGATACTGGCAGTGATGAAGGTTATAAATACCAATAGCCTTAACACTTATTAGTTTGTTTTTGTTTGCACAAATAAATAATAAAAAAATACTTTTTTTTTTGCATTAACACAAATGTGATGTTCCAACTGGAAACTAGGAAAGATCATAAAGAAAGAAGAAAATAAAACGGGCTTTGCAAAAACGTGTATTGCTAGAAAAGCAATAGGAAAAAAAAATTATGTTAGGAGAGATTATGCTGTAGCATGGCTCAAATGCAACTGTCATTTTCGTTTAATTTGACTCTTGGGTTACTCTAATAGCAAAACTTCCGTTCACAGCGATTATGTCCCAGAAATAAACTGCTGTTGTCTTATTTATGTTTTGAAAATAATATGTATTATTGTTAATCCATCAAATAACACTCTAATTAGAAACTATTTTCTTGAACTTCAAACCAATAACATTTTTTTACTAAGAAGTTGGGGGCTTGGAGAACTGCATTTCGATAACCATTAAAATTATAAGTACAAATAATTTCAAATACCGAATAACTAGGACCTTCACAGCAAGAAAAACGTTCACTGCTGTAAACACGTATTATAATTGCCGCGCATTTCCTGTAATATTATATGGAAAATCAATTTTAAAAAATCGAAAATCCTACATTTCTGAAACGTATTATTGAATTTAAACTTATCTCACCCTAATGAATTAAGTATACCATTATTTTCCAAATCACTTATACGTTTCTTTTTTTGTAGGGAAACGGAAAAAAAATTGTACGAGTAATGTGCAATTTTTACCTTCCACAGGAATAAACTCGATTTCCCGAGTGCTGAAATAAAGCCTTCTCAAGATGTGCAAGCAAACTGTGATGTATTGTGCCAGATAAGACTTCAAGAAGTACGAATTTCTGTGCCAGACATTCATGAAAATACGATGCCAGAAAGACGAATAGTGGACATAAATTATTTCATTTCTTCTTTGGAAGACATTGATAGTCACAGCCAAGTAGGTTGTACGTACATACGACAGTAAAAATTGCATAGTTATTGTACTAACTTTTTTTTTCTTCTATTTTCATTCCAGGAGTTTCCTAATTCTGATAGATGTTCGGCTTCGAACAAAACATTGTACGACTTCGTATGGCACGTGGTTCCCAATATCTTGTGTACAATAGCATCCGCCATTTTCCTAAATATGTTTTTGTAGAAACTGAATTAGAAAATAGCTGTACCGCTGGTGTGACTATTGTCTTGCACAGCCTACTACTTCCAATTGGAGCTGAGTGCTAGGGGGGTTGGCGTAGTGTTAGAGCGCATGCCTCCCACCAAAGCGAACAATGCCGCTGGTCGCGCGGCGGGTTTTCTCAGGGATACTCCGTTTCCCCCTCCCTATTTAAGTTGTTCTGTACTGCCACTTAAAACGGCCCCCAACGATCAAAATGCATAGTCATATGGCCTTGTAAGTACACGTACACAACGTATAAATAGAAAGATATATAAATATGCGGCCAAAATAAAAATACAGTTAATAATTAATATTATGGACTCTGTGCCAAAACAAATAAATAAATGTTGCCGCAAAATAAAATAAACAATGTGAAAAATAATGCTGATCTTGTTATACTTACAATTTCCGTGTTAATTATTATTCATTCTTATAGATCAGAAAAGCGTGTGTGCAAATATAAAATTAAATTTAAAAAATTCGTTTTTGAAATAAGAGAACTTGGAATTTTCAAATAAATAATATCGATTTGTAAATCATGCAGTTAGTCAAAGTCCTGCATCATGCCTGTAGGGGGGGGGGGAGAGAGAGAGAGAGAGAGAGAGAGAGAGAGAGAGAGAGAGAGAGAGAGAGAGAGAGAGAGAGACACTCTGCACCGATGCTCGCAGTCCGCAGACTTCGCTCCCGCTGATCACTCTCGCTGCTACTTGACGCTCTGCTGGCTCGTCATCTCGCTTGCCTTAACACACCTGCCGCTTAATCTCGTGCAATCCTCCAAACTTTCAAACTCTCAAAACTGTCGACTCGGATGCTCGTCGCGGAAATAGTCTCTCTGGTCGGATCTGGAATAGGTTCCTGGTGCGCAGGGTCTCGCTGTGTGAGGCAAGGGCGATGAATCAGAATACTCTTTTAAAAAATATCTGCAGAAATTCAAATCGGTGAAGGTCAGGAGCGTGCGAGTTTCGATAGGCTTATCGCGGCGGCGCGCTGCAACTTGCCTTTGTAAACCGCCGCCCGATTCTCATCATACGCTCCCCTGACATGCCTTCGCTCCTGCGAGCAGGACGGAGAAATGGAAGCGACGAAGAGAGACACTTAACATTATCTAAAAACCTAGCGATAGAGCGCCGTAGTCGCCTTCAATGTGACATGTATTGAGTCACATTGCTGAGGGCGCGGCGGGGTTGGATGGAGAGTTGTAGAGGTTAGCCTGTTTCACAAGCATAACATTACAGGATGTTGCAAATCGC
Source organism: Dryococelus australis (assembly GCA_029891345.1). NCBI lineage: Eukaryota > Metazoa > Arthropoda > Insecta > Phasmatodea > Phasmatidae > Dryococelus > Dryococelus australis. The sequence goes on from CM056999.1 coordinate 62,532,840, forward strand.
ATGTCAATACTTCGGGGAAACAATCCTCACATCTGGAGGATGGAAAAGTGTTATATGAACATAGGTCCGCAAACGCTTCGTTTCGTCACTACATCCTGTAATACATAACGTACAGTGTATGTCCCGCGGGCTGGATCACGTTAGCGTGGAAAGCCATCACAACTGTAATTGGTAGCCCCATACCAGCCCCTTAGAAGTCCTGATATGAATCCACTAGATTTTTACTTGTGGTGACATTTAAAGGTCCTTGTGTATGCAACCCGAGTGAACGTTGTGGGCAACCTTCACAACCATATTGTGGTGGGTTGCGAAACAATCAGGAATATTCCAAAGATTCATCAACGCATCCAGGCGTCCATGCAACGGCGGGTTGCTGTATGTTTCCGTGCTGATGGGAAGAATTTTGAACATTACCTTTAGTGCCGACGATAAACTTTCACACATGTGTAAATAATTCCTGTGCAGTTCCTCCTGTTCTAGGTGTAGTGTCGTTGTGTGAGGTGTCGCGTATCATGCAAACGAACGCTGCGATGGCATTCCACATAACACGATCCAGCCCGCGGGCCATACACTGTACGTTATGTATTACGGGCTGTAGTGAAGAAACGAAGCGTATGTTCGTATAACATTTTTTCATCCTCTAGATGTGAGGAATGTTTCCCCGAAGTATTGACATGCAATTTTGCAACATCCGGTATACTAAGCACCGGCAAATCAGGAAGAATTATCACACATTTTCTCTTACTTCACACCATTTCGCTATTCGTATTAACCTTTATTACTGAGAAGAGGTAGGTAGAGAAGTCTTCAGTTTGCAAGTGACCCACTTGCACATGCCTCGTCCGAACTGTCTGTTCGACCTTGAAGCTTCTGCGTTGATAAGAATGACTTAGGGTTGAGAGAGGAGGGAAACAGCGCGTGTTACACATATTTCCCTGGGTTTCACTTGAGTTTGTCGAGCAGTACTAGAGAGATCGCGCCATATTGCACGCCTGCCAATCAGCCAACTGTGCAGAAGTTCTGCACGACTGACTGTTCCGCCCAGATCATCGTCAAAGCGTTAAGCCATGCGGGACCAGCTGACCAGCTGCGAGCTTGCTTCGCTCTCCGGTATCTTGCACCGTTGCACCGACTCGCCTGACTTGGGGCGGACGAACCTGTTTTCACACGTGACAGCTTATTCAACAGCGGGAAAATAGACGACAAAAAGCATGCAATGGTCGAGGACCGCTGGTAATGTACACACTGGCATTGTCGAGGACTGCTTCTTTATAACATACTTTTTTGTACTTTTTGCCATCATGTCCAAATTTCCAATTTTTTTTAAAGGTTTATGAATTCATGATGATCATTATGGTGGAAGTTGTAGATATAGATATACGCCAGCGCATGTGGCGTCATCACAATGGAGTATGTGCACTTGGAGCTAGTGGACTCATTTTTCACTAGCGGATAAAGGCTGTTCACGATAAAGTGAGAACTTTAGAAATGAACTTAGACAAAAGTCACTGCCCCTGCATGCATCTGTTTTAATGGGCGCACTGAGTGACGTGAGCCCAGTAAAGTTGGTAACGATGGATGGAAAGTAGTTCCATATCTTAACGTCGAATGAAAAGTGTTAGGCATCCATTTGTGATAACTTAAAATAATTTCTTTTGCTTTCTGTTTTTTTATGCATGGAAGTGAAAAAATGAGCAGATTTGTAAAGTATTTACTATCTTAAAAATTTCATTATTTAATTTGACCGATAGATGAATAAAATTATGAGGCCCATGGCAATGTTAATTTTACATATGGCGGAAGAATACACAAAGTGCATACAAGTAGATCTTTAGCAGGACTTTGAAAAGTGCTCATTTTACCGTGAACAGCGTATAGGCAGAGGCTGACCAGCGAAATGGCCACCATGCTTTCTCAACTTTATATCACACGATTTATTTCTCTGGAGTCGCCTTAAAATGATAGCGTGCGAGACCTCTGACGAAACGTTATTGGAACACACTGCCCGCATGCCACCATTAGCAATAACCCCTACATCTTCGGCCGTGTCAGGTAATCAATCTGCGGCGCGTCGCAGGAATTTGTGTATCGTAGTTGGTGTTCGTTACTTTCGAAAATTATGGAAGATTGCAGGTCTAGCACGCATATAAGTTCGCACTTAATCTTTCAAGCCCTATTTTATTAATAAAAAGTAGGGACTGCAAAATTCGAGTTATTATTTAGTATAGGCTGTTCACGGTAAAGTGGGCACTTTTGAGCTACTAGTTATTTTTTCCAGTCTTTTTTATGCTTCAGCCACATTTTCAAAATAAATATTGTCACGTAAATAATGAACGCGGTGTGTATATCCCACCGCATTCGGAAGTTAACGGAATTGCTCTAAAATAAAATATATTTATTGTACCACATAAAATAATTTACTTTGTTTCGCATAGGTAATTAATATATTTTAGTATGATATTTGTGTCGTTTCCGTAACAATTTTCTGCTTGTTCCATATGCAAACACTGATTCTACACTTACAGCATTTTTCTTTATTTTAAATATTTTTCTTATTTTATTATTGTTGACACGTTAGGATATTTTATTTTATATGTGCGATTGCAATTTTATTAAGTTTAACATAGGACTTAGCTAGATTTGCATTTTTTTAATTCTAATAACTTAATTATTCTTTTACGGTCTCATTTGTAAATATTTCTGGTTATTTAATATTTCATTTTATGTTTCAAGACCTCGTATTCTGTGCCTTTTAGTAATTAGGACGTTGAAAGTGGTGCGTACAGGGTTTTGAAGGGTTTTTATATTACCATTGGACCACAGGTTCGAATCCTGACTTCCCATTGGCTGGAATATTAGGTCCCTCTTAAGCTCGATTCAGCCAAGTGAGCTAACGCTCTCTTCTCCATCAACCTCCAAATTGGCCATACGTAGAAATAGGACCCTCACCTGAACGTAGGTGTAGCGTAGGACCTTAAATTAGATTTTAGGGTGTTTGCGCTTCCCTCGTTATTTTAAGTATTTTAACAAGAGTTCCAGCAAGTGTGAGAGCTGATATAAGCCCCGTTGCTAGGCTATTTTATTAAGTAGAAAGTTTTAGGTTCACGTTAGCGCAGTGGCGTGTAGAGAGTTTTTTTTTACAGGGTAAGCAGTATAATAGTCCTACATAGTTGAGTGTTTTAGATAATATTTACTAGTGCCGGGCTGTGGTTCCATTTTCAATCTCTACTAGCAAACACAACTTCCAACTTTGCTACCCTCAACATGTATTTACCGTTTTATAATACCTATCATTAGTTATAAAAATGGGAAACGAAATGAATGTAATAATAATTAAAGTGAATATTATTTAGAGACCATATTACAATTTATAAGGAAACTCCCCTTTTTCCCAAACACTTTCATTCTCTTTCCAAGGAAAAATGTAGGACTGGAGGACGCGAAAAGAACGACTGCTTACCCTGCCGAAGGAACGCGGCAGGGTAACTCACTTGCGAGTTCGATTCATAGCTAGTCGTCCCGTTCGTGAAAATAATTACTAGAGTTACGAATACGGGAGTTACGAAAACTCTTGTTTCTCGAATCGGAAACGGGAAACTCATAATTAAATGTGTTTAAATTTAAAGTTAAGGCTAAAACTATAAAGGGTCAAACCTTTCCAATATGTATAGGGTAAGCATTGCTTACCTCGCGTCTATGGAATAAACGCCACTGCGTCAGCGTAAGAGCGAGGACTCCGCTACGTAGAGACTCCCTAATATAGTCCTACAGATCTAATATTGTCCTACGTCAAAGTTTAGTTGCTTAATAAAGCAGAACCAACGTTGTCGGGAGCTCCCAGAACTTCTAGACGAATTGCAAGTAAAACTTAACATGTCTGGTATAAGGGTTGCGTACCTAGCGTCGGCCATAATACTTTATAGAATATTTCGTTCCTAGAGGCGACGCCATCTTGTTTTAAACTAACGTAACGTTCTCAGCTTGAACTTTGCCTACGGTAAACCTAAGAAGAGTTAAAGCTACGCTGAGCTAGGCACTACCATTTAATTTTTTTCTCGAGAAACTTATCTTTATTAACTTTTATTTTAAGAAACAGTAACGTTCAAAAAGAATTTCCAGTAACATACGTTTTGACAGTCCACGTAATGCAGGTTTTTTTTTACGAAGTTAGGTGCGGCCACTTTCCTCGTTAATAGAGTGTTCTATGTTCTTTATTAGTTTTGGAAATTGCCATCAGGGTATTTCGATTTTAGTAATTCCATAAAAGAGAGACACTATGAAGAATATCTGAAAGAAATTACATAAAAATACTGGACTTAAACTGATTAGTATTGCAGTCATCTCCATTTTTTGTACTTAGAAAACCTGGTGACTTCTATATTAGTGCTTATAAATTTTAATGAATTGAGTATTAAATATCCTATGTTGTTCCTGAGCTGTCTTCAGTGTACAAATTATGTATGTTTCTGCTGTACTGCCAGATGGATAGTATTCATGGGGTAAGTGGTGTGTCTCCTTCCTACCAAGCTATGGACCTGGCACTGTCAGTAATATAAGCTTGGTTAATTAACACCGGTGAAGTTACGTATCAAAAAAGCCTTATTATTTTAAAAGCATGGTTACACATTGTTCAACAGGTGAGAGTAACTGCAAGGAAAAAGCTAATACCATGTGTTGAGAGAACAATATGTAAAAAGGCAGCACACAAATTTTCATCTCTTACGAATTACAACAAAGATATTCCATTACTATACAAATTCGTATTATGTGTATATTTGCCAGCCAGTAAAACCCAGTACTGAGACGACAAATCCCTGTATTGCGCACATAATATTGGCGCCGGAGCTACGGCGAGAGAATTATTTTGCAAAGAATTGGTAAATGTGTGAACCTTTGTATATCCCCTCCCACAAATCTGCCTACATCACTTTAAGTGTCACCGCACTACTCAATTTCACTCAGTTATTTACTAATAAATTTATGTAATTTTAGACTTTACATTTTGTTTTACAGATTTGGTGCCATTACGCGTGGCCTTGTGGCAGCCCACACCTCACAACATTACCTACAGCATTACACGTTGTTACATTATTGGATATTATTCCAACTGAAAGGGCTTTCAAAAGTGCTCACTTTACCGTGGATAGCCTACAACACGCTAGACTTCGTTGCCATATCATATGCCTGCTTGAGAAAAATCCATGTTTCCGTTGACTACTGACAATTGCAAGGCGTCATTTACCTGCGTGAATGTTGTACTAAAGATTTCTTGTTCAATCGATGAGCATTTACTATTGACTGCAAGCATCTCCGAGACATTCGTCGCAAGCTGTTGGCCAATGGCTTATGTGAAACGAGCATATTGCGTTTTGGGGTTTAGTCTACACCAAAAAATAACGCAAACTTTGCATGTCCTTGATGAAAGTCTATGACACTACCTCTCATATTTTCAAATATTTCAGAGTAAAATTAAAAAATAAAATTGATATTAAAAAAGATATTAAGTATTTTCTAATTATTTCAAATAAAGGTTTGAATAATAATAAAATTAATAATAACTTTAGATAGTAAACCATTAACTGCTTATGTTTTATTTTCCTTTTAATAAAAAGTAACCTCACAGTCGTCTCGGTATGTCAGATCAAATAATTCTTGCTTTCTTAATTTATACAGGATAATTCATATCCCATTAAAAAAAAAACAATACCAGCCCATAATGTTTTACGCAATAACATGCCCCACTTTTCCACTTTTTCAGATATAGGTAATGATACTGCACAATACACATTCATAGATTTCAGGTACCAATATATGAAAACGCTATTTATGAATTTGCTATATACGCGATAATTCGTATTCTGTCACAAAAAGCAGTATCAGCTCCGCACATAGGTCTCACTGTTATAACATTTTAACTCCTTTTACTTTCTCAGGTACGAATCATGATACCACCCAATACACATTCACAGATTTCATTTTCCAGCGAAAGAAAATATATTCAGGCATCTGTTGTTTGCCTCAAGCAGTCTTTAATTGTTTTGAAAAAGAAAATGATTTTATTTTTGTTTTCCAGTGTTGAATACACCACTTAGTAAACGTTTCGTAGTAACTGTATATTATAAAGATATCGCCTCACAGCGTTTTCACCTGGGATCAGCGGCGTGTGGTGAACTGTTGCAAGATAAACTGTGTGTTGCTCTGTGCTATACCTAATCGATAACTGTTTGCCCATCGGCCACTTAAACGTAGTAGTGCAGATGACGTCACAGCACGTGGTGTCTCGCTCCTCACTGGTGTGCCTCGCGCGCCTCTCGTGAGTGGTCGCAATACATTCGGTTTCTCTCAGCTCCTCTCTATTTACTGGCTCCTGCTGCGTGCGCTGAGTGTGTACATCACTGAGCAAGCACCAGCTTACCTTGCAACACTTCACCACACGCCAATGCCTGGGACTGCGAACACGATGCTCTACGACCTTTAATATTGTCCATTCGCGATTACTTCCAGCTTTCCTGGCGGCCTGCTGAAGTTCTGCTTTCAAGCTGTGCCTACACCCTCAAGCTAACAAAGCTTTATCTAATTTCAGAAAATCAACACTAAACCGACAATACACCACATTCGAGCGCACTCGGTTTAATAGCATTTTGCTTGATAACTATTCTTGCTAGGAATTACCAACACACCTAGTTTCTCCAAGTTTTCTTTTCATTTCAATAATAAATAAAATATTATACTTTATAAATTAAATACAGTGGAACCATTTTATTACACCCCCTCATTTTACAGTTTCCTGAATTTCACACACAGTATTAAAGGTCTCAATGTTTGTTGTTACAGCATAAGTTTTCCTCTTTTTACACTTTCCTGCATTTTGCAAATTTTTTTCCCTGCCCCTTGAAAAGTGTTAAATAGAAGTTTCACTGTATAACTTATACAGTAAAGTCATAGATATTAAGTAAAAGTGATATTTAACCAAAAGTAAGAATGTCTATGTTGACAGAAGTATAAAACGCTCGTGATACGTGGCATATTCAGGAAACAATTAAGGTCCTCATTAGAGACCTGAAAAATTCGCGAGTTCAATGACCTACAGGTTAGACTCTGCACTCTTATGTACAAATGTGCCGAAGTCAACTGTGCATTGGTTGTCTGCTGTCACAGTGGAAGGCGACGATTGGGCAAGCCTTATCCAGGAGGTTTCAAAAACCGTTTGGACCAATAGCTAGAGACCTGAAAAATTCGCGGGTTCAATGACCTGCAGGCTAGATTCTACAGTCTTATGTACAAATTTGTCGGTGTCAACTATTCATTGATTGTCTGCTGTCACAGTGGAAGGCGATGATTGGACCAGCGTTCTCCAGGGGGTGTCAAACACCATTTGGACCAATGGTGAATGTTATATATACACACGTATTTAGAATTATAACTTGTCCCATAATGACTCCGCGAATTCTTCAGGTTTCTACCAATAGCTAAAGTTTTATAAGCACACGTGTTTTGAATTCTAGCTTGTCTCAAAATGAATCCGCGAATTCTTTGGGTTTCTAGACATTATACATGGAGTGATTTTTCAAAGGTTTGATTTGATAAGTGTGAAATAGACAATAGCAGTCCGGTTTGCAAGGGCACTGGATGTTGAAATCACGACAGTGGCGTAAGGCGGCCGGGCAACTTCCCCGCCCACGTGGAACCTGAGCCACCTGGCCTCTGGTGGGCGTTCCACGCCCAGCGCACCTGGGTGTAGTGACGTCGTGGACACGGGTGCTTAACACCACAGGCTGTTCACGGTAAAAACGAGCACTTTTGAAAGCCCTGCTTAAGATATACTTGAATGCTCGCTGTGCATTCTTCCGCCTTACGTGAGATTAACATTGTTATAGGCCTCCTCATTTTACTCATGCGTCGGTCTAGTGAAACTGTGAAATTATTAGAAAAGTAAATATTTTACCAATCTGCTCATTTTCAAAATTCGATGCACTTAAAAAAGAAATATAACACGAAATAAATAATTTAAATCTTCATAAATGGTTACCTAACACTTTTTATTCGACGTTAAGATAAGGAACTACTTTCCCATCCATCTTTACCTACTTTGCTGGGCGCATGTCACTCAGGGCGCCCGTTAAAATATATGCAGGTAGGGGCAGTGACTTTTCTAAGGTTGGTATCAAAAGTGCTCGGTTTATCGTGAACAGCCTTTACAGAGATGAAACAGCCGCTCATACCACGAACTCTTAGCCGCGCACGCCACAAAATGGCCTCACTGCGAGCAACATTATCATAGCGCCGTTCGCATATCAGCACCTGGTAATCTATTCGCCAGCCAGCTGCTCAGCCAACAGGGAAACTTCCGCAGCGTGCTGTAGCCAATCAGACACAAGGTCCGATCCCAGAGCCACGAGAAGCCAATCAGAGAATGTGTACGTCCACAACGAAGTAAACGTCTTGCTACTGCGCCTCTGTGATAGGGTCGATGTTTGAGACGAAATTGATTTCTCTCGCACGAGACAAAGATTATTTACTTAAATTGCGTACACGTACTTTTTCCCCCCTCAGACAAGGTGACTCTGAACACGAGGTACAAACTTTGAGAGATTCTTTGTTACGGAAAATGTGGTATAAAACTTAACCCGTCCAATCACTGTGTCCACGATCGTGGACTTGTTGAATACGAAGTGTGTTTATGGCCAGTACTGTACACAACCAATAATTAATACCCAATGTCTTGAGAGTCTCTAACGGGTAACGTGATTTGTGAAAGTTGCCACGCCTCTCGTTTATGAACGTACAATGGTAACGTCAAAAATAATGCAGCCCGTTGTTCGCTGGTTGTAAAATGGGAAGTAGACGAAAGTACAGTAACAACAAAATATTATACGATTGCAACACGCCTGCTCACAAATTAATGTGTGACCGAACGAGTCAATAAAACCCAGTGGCGTGTGGTGAACTGTTGCAAGGTAAGCTGGAGTTAGCTCTGTGCTGTACCCTGTTGCTTGCTAGTTTCCACTTCCACCACTAGAACGTAGCTCGGCAGCTGACGTCACAGGACACGTGTAACGGGACCCTTGCTGCTCGCTTGTGAGTGGTCGGAATACATTCAGTTTCCCTAGGCTGCAAGGTGGTTACTGGCTCCTGCTGCGTGCACCGAGAATGCACAGCAGTGAGCAAGCACCGGCTTACCTTGCAACAATTCTCCACACGCCACTGATAAGACCTATGACCTAGAGTTGTTACTGAGGAGAAACTAGCCCTTGGGAATTAAAATCAGTTATTCGAAAAAATGTCAGAAAATCCGTGAGATCGAAACAAATTCGTGAAATGCGTTGGCATAATTTGATATTTGCAATCTGTGAACATTCTACGAGCTATTTTCGTATGCATCCGTCTTTGTAGAACGCGTCTCATACATAGGCTGTGTTGGTTTACACTGTAAGCTACCTTATACTTAGCCTCCCACCAGAAAATCGCAGGTGCCAAATAAAAGCTCAGCATAAAATAAATTTGGGACTGAGATGCCACCACAACAGAAAAAATTTGACGAGGAATGCTTTGGGTTAAGCGTAGAAAATTTAAATACCTTCGTGATTACGGGCTCGAAACCATTTGGAACGATGTCATGTCAGGTTTTGGCGTCAATCAGTTACCGGGTTTAGGTTTTTCGCCACATGAGAATTCCGCTGCTATGACACGAGACATGCATTGTTTACACAGTGGCCTGACTTTGAGTATGTGTGAGTGATCAACCTACTGTGAGAAGGGCATACAAGTAATGTCAGAATCAACCAGCACGGCACCGCAAGCACGAGACGACACTTAAAATTAAACAACCAATGAAATACAAGACAGATCTGACGTAAGGCTGACAATTCGGTCGTACGACCAGCAGTTTTGGATTAAAAATTATTTATATTCTTCGTCGTGTCGTGCAGCACGACGCACAGAGTGTACAACCATGAAAAATGAAATTTTACTATAAGCTTTCCTTACAGTGGGAAATATGTAGCTTAAAAGAAAACAAATTATGAAATTCATTGTATTTAACTCTTATAAATAATAATTTTACCTCTGTATGCATTAGATATAAAACTTTGTCACCATAATGTATTCTAAATTTCCCGCCTGCCCACCGCCTTTGAAACTAGTGTAGTTATTCAGTTCCTTCTAATTGGATCTGAACAATTCTACTCGCTATCACGTCAGTAAACTGTCAAGCTGTAAATTCGAGCAGGCACATTGAAAATGGTCGTGGTTGCAGTTTTTGCCGTGTCGTGCTGTGCTCGTCGGGGCTATGTGATCCCCCGCATAAGTGCTTTCGTATAAAGACCAGTCACCGACGAAATCATAGACTGTGTTCAGTATGTATAGAACAGTTAAATCTAACCTTGTAGGAAGTGAAAATGAAAATCTTCATGTGTTTCTCGCCTGAGGCAGGATCACGTACGGATTAGAGGAGGGACAAACCTATAGCTCCAGCCAGTCTGACCTTCTAGGGAATAATAACGCGCAATTCGCAAGTCTCTGAAGGCTGTTCGCGGTAAAGTTAGAATTTTGAAAGGCCTCTCATTTGGAATAACAGTCAATAAATGTATTTTATTTAAGCATTACACGTTAACTTCCGAATGCGGTGGAATCTACACACTGTGTTTATTACTTACATGGCAATATTAATTTAATAAGTTGGTTAAAGGATGAAAAATGGCTGAAAGGAAAAAGTAACTAGGGCCTCAAGAGTGCTCACTTTACTGTGAACAGCCTATAGTAGTTAATGCCTCAAACGTTATGCTGGGTGATTGGTGAACTGGTTATCAAACTTGTCCGTGTAACCGCACCTGCTGTCCGTAGAGGGACGTGGGGTAGAGTGTAATCGTCACTCGCGCAGTAACCGCTCATGTTGTAGCTTATTTGCAATTTATTAAGCATTTTGGTGGTAAGGATTCTGTACAACATCTCTGCTCTATATAACTAAGTATATCTTAACTGTCACACTGGGCGATCCCAGATAATTTAGTAATGATGTAGGCAAAGTATTTCTGTCTTAAATCCTTATCAAATTCACATATGGAAATCTGTGGGTTATAAATTAATTCGATTGAGTCCCTGTTTTTTTTCACCGAGGTGTTAGAAGTGGTTAAAAAGTAAAATACAATGACAAAAAAATGTACCCGGAAGGAATGGTTCAAATTGAAAATAATTCGGTACACGTGTATATCGTTTCTGGGAACGTAATGATTAAAGTTTCAACGATCCGTAACATCTATAACGGTCACCAGAGTGCATTAGTAGTTCCACCGAGATTAAAGAGGCAGTGTTATAAGGTATCTTCGTCGAGTAAGATAGTTAGTAAACACAGCGAGGGAAGGTCACCGAAAACAAATGCAGTACATCGTGGACGCATTAGACACATTACCAGCACTTGACGGAGTATGAGAGGAATCTCATTGTAGATATGCATGAGGCCAGATGGACATGCCGTTCAGCTGCCAGTCATGTGAGGCATCCCGATGTACAGTGGCTCGATGTTAGGGAATCACGTACGTCGGTTCTGCTTCCCCGCTGATGACCATAGCGTTAGAGTGTGTCGACGACCATAGACTAAAGATTAGGCAGACCGATCTCGATGGTTTCGCACAATCAATCTACGTGTCCCATATTGAACTGCTTTTCTGCCAACATGTCTGCCGAAAACGACATGGTTTGAATCTAGGTTAGAAAACTTATTGTAAATAAATATTTTGTGATGTTTTTATACTTCATCTAACCAATTCGTAATGCAGTTTAATTACATTCATACTGGTAAAAGTATTTTATTAATATATTAGTGGTTGTATTTAAAAATTACTCTACAAACAAACTCGTGTATCATTTTTGACCATGCGGCTTCGACAGTTGTGTTCCTTTGTGGTAGGTAATGCTGGGTACATGCGCAGAAGACGAACAAGCGGTCTACCTCATCTTAGGCTATGTCGACGACGAGGGGAGAGGACAAACACTGCCAATGTTTTGGACAGACACAACGGCATTGATTGCTCCTGGCCACAGAGTATAGGTATAACAAGTAAAGGCTGTTCACGATAAAGTGAGCACTTTTGAAATCAACCGTGGAAAAAAGTCATTGCCTCTGCCTGCATAGCTATAGGAACGGGCTCACTGAGTGACATGCGCCCAATAACGTTGGTAACGATGGATTGAAAGTATTTTCATATCTTAAAATCTAACAAAAAGTGTTAATTAACCATTTGTGAATAACTGATTTATTTAGCTTTCTGTTTTTTTTTATGCATCGAAGTGTAAAAATGAGCAGATTTGTAAAAAATTTTGTTCTAATAATTTCACAGTAGTACTTAACCGAAGCATGAATAAAGTGACAAGGCCCATGGCAATGTTAATTTTGCATAAGGCATGAAAATATGCACGTAGATCTAAGGCAGGCTTTCAGAAGCACTCAGTTCACCGTGAACAGACTTTGGTCATTGGAGGGATTCTGACGGCACAGCGGGAAGTCAGCAACATCACTGCATACGACAGTAAGACATCTGTCCGAACCGATTCGGCGCATGCAGCCATGCCCGAAGGGATGCAAAAATGCTACTGATAAGATGACGTTTGTATGCATGTACTGCGTTGTCATTGTAATCTAATACTGCAGTCATTGCAATAAAGTCACTAAAACTTTCCGCACGTGCATTTCATTTATTTGCACCTTTATAGTGCATTTTTTTTTTACCCATGACCGAACTGTTGAATGCAGGAAAATTTTTATTGTATCCATGACAATGTTTTATGTTATTGTACACGTCTTGGAGGAATACAAAACGATAATAAATTAGATTAATTACGTTACATATTTATATTACAGACGGTATGAACATTAGAACGAAAACCATAAACCGGCGTTTCTTTGCTACTTACTGGGGTTATTTCGAACAGCTACAGTTCACTATCCCCCCCCCCCCCAATGGAACGGTATGCTGGAAAAATTGGGGTTGGCTGTGTTGGGGACACGGCCGTTTTCATATGGGGTTTAACGGGTATCACTGGATTGCTTTTGAGATGCTCTTTCCAACCTATACGATTTCTGTATTTGTACTTGGTTTTTTGACTAGTATAGACCAACATTGTGTTAAGTTTTCTTAATTCGTTACATTCAACTCATACAATTTCATCATAAATACGCCACACAAATGTTTTTATACACGCAATCGATTGATCTTGACGAGAGCTGTCGATTGTAACTTAGACGAGCGTCGTAACTTCTCCTAGTCAAAAGTTAAACTATGTGGAAGTTATGAGACGCGACGAAACGAACTCAAAATCCCCCCCCCCCCCCCGACTAGAGATGCTTCGCAGTCCTCATTCAACGTAATATATTCTTTGATCCTTTGGCAATCGAGTGGTGTAATTAAATTTTGGAATGTAGACCATATATTCGAAGCTGCAATGCAAAACTGTATCCCCCGATTTTGTTATAATCGGATTTCTGGATTGCCTCCCACTATGGTTGCAAAGTTAAAGACGTATTCGCGTCAAAAATAGACATCCACGACTTTGACCGAAGAAGTTGTTTTTTACGGTAATGTTGGCGAACGGTGTGACAAGTGCTAGGGACGTGGGCAGAGGAACGAAAATGAGCCTGCGTGATGTTTAGCTAGTGGGAAGGTGAGGTCGACGTGCGGCTGTGGGCAGCACATGCGAGGCGGACAGCGGACAGCGGACAGTGTGCCCGAGTAGGCGGCGACAAGTGTGTCGACGGTCGACAGGCAGTAGGCTCTCATGACGACCGGCTGCCAAGTGCCTGCCTTTCTAGCCCCGCCCTGACTCCCAAGTCTTCCGAGATTGCTGCAGCAGGAGCTGTTGGAGAAAATACATACAGCATCCGCTGGAGACACTCCCCCTCGCTTTCTACTATCGCTTGGGCACCGTCTACCTGGCGCTTCAAGTGCGTTGCAGAGTGTTCGAAATACACGTTTTTTAACGAAACTGTTAAATGTGCCTCTAGTGTACTGACCTACGAAAAGAACACACATTTCAGACGAGGGCTCTTGAGTGTTTTCAAGACCTCGCGTTAATTAGAAACACCATTTCAGAGCACACGCCAAAATGGCTAAAAACGGCTTTTTCAAAGCGCTGTATATCAAAATGTAAGAGTCAGATCCATACTAAACTAGTCAAGGGGCATGCATTAAAACTTCTTACACACTTTCCACCAATTAAATAATAGGATCGCCGCTTAAAGTTCAATAGGTACCCGCAACACGACGAGAACACTGCACGCCAGTTCAGAGCCTTGCGCTTAGCGGCGATGGGGGACTTGGCGCCCGTGGCAGTGTCGCCTTTAACGCTCCCTCGCTTCTCGGCTTCAAGCGCGGAAAAAATCTCTAGGTAGACGGGCGCCTTAACAGTGGGGTTACAAGTGGAAAATTAAGTACGCTTTAAAAAAAAATATTGCTAGAGACCTGAAGAATTCGCGGATTCATTTTCGGAGAAGCTGGAATTAAAAACACACGCTTTATATAACTTTAGCCATTGGTCCACAGGGTGTTCGACACCTCGTGGAGAACGGTGTTCAATCGTCGCCTTCCACTCTGACAGCAGACAACCAATGTGATGTTGATATCGGCATATTTTTACATAAGACTGTAGAGTCTAGCCTGCAGGTCATTGAACTTGCGAATTTTTCAGGTCTCTAAATATTGCGTGTATTCAATGAGAGTTCAGTCACGGAGTAGATACGCAGAGATGATCTGTAAATTTAGGGCCTACACGTACAAATATTTGGCAAGTTTACATTTATGGTGTGTTATTTGTAAAAAACAACTATAGTACGTGTGGTTTTGCATAAATCTTCTTAGGAATCCAGAGATGACTACAAGTTTTTGGGCAAAAATTCATGTATATAAGGCTTTATAAAAATAATGTTAACCTTAATGTACACAGTTTGAAGTGTCAGTAAAAATACACAATTCCCTGTACTAAAATCTCAAATTGTGTATAAACTGTCAAAGTTTTTCTTGTACTTAAAAAAAAAAAAAATTCTTGGAAACCCAGTTGACAAGAAAATCGTTTGTAGAATTACAAACATTTCTGTTGTAAAATCTGCAAAACATATATTTGTAAATAATCCATTCACGGTTACTTCGCACTTTCTGAAGCCCAGCTAAAGTTCTACTTCTAGGATATTCCTCCGCCTCGTGCAAACTAAGCGTGACTAAATCTGGAAAATTACACCGAAGGACAACGCACCGAATTTGTGCGCACTCAGTTGTAACGATGTTTTGCATAAGAATTTTTTTATTATTAGGCACTACCAACACACGTTTTCTCACTGTTTTTATTCATATTATTTATTAATGAGGCATTGTAACTTATAGATAAAATATAAATATTGTTTCAAGTTATCAAAAAAAAAAAATTACTTTTATGAACACAAGTAGGCGTATAAAACGCTGGCGATCGTTGCATATTTAGGAAATAACTAAACACGTCATACATGAGGAGATTTCTCAAAGGTTGATTCAAAATGTGTGAAGAAACCACGAATAAACATATCTCAGATGATAGGTTTGCATATATAACTAGAAGCACCTGTTTTTCGCGAAACGATTTCAGGATAAGTTGTGTTCCAACGCACTTTAGTTCAGAAGAATTTCGTGATTGGATCATTAGAATTGTTACGCATCTTATCTGTCTGCCGGTGAATCACGGATGGTCAGTATCGGTCAAACTTAATTCTAAGTGGCTCACTCGTGTGACAGGCTGTCGTAACACAAAGGCAAGCGGCCAATAGTCAAACGAATCCGGTAAGTGTGCGCATAGGATATTGAAGTCTAGCCTCCGCGTGAATATTTTCGCGAAAAACAGGTAGCCCTAATTATAACTATTGATGAGTGGAGATAATATTCTTCGTTTAGAAATAAATGTTATTAATTAATGAAAATATAATAAGAAAAAATTATTTCAAAATGTAATTTACGGAAAAAAAATAATAAAATAATTACACCTTTGCCAGCACAGAAACTAGAAACCACATCCTCTCCGTTGCCATACCGCACCTTCAACCACAATACCAATTTGACTTACGCAATTTAAAATAATTGCCTACAAAATATTAGTGAAGTTATTTGGTTAAGAAGAACGCATTTATTTCATTTTAAGAGTTCTGTGTTGATATGAACCATTAACATTTACAGTTGATCAGTAATTGCATCACGTGTTTTTTTAAATATGTAGTCGTTTTATTATGAATATTTGAGTTGTTTTAAGTGTTTTGCGTTATTAAAACTTGCAATACATTTCTTTCTATACGCATCTACACTTCATATCGTCCCTAGTTTTTGCACAAACAGCTATACACGGTTTTACGTTGTTGAGTGTCCGCCATTTCGCTTGAGCTCGTGGCTACGGGTCAGTATAGTACAAACATTTGGTGAGGCTTCTTACAAACACGGCTCTTGCAGTTTTAGCAACAAATTGGTCTAATTTTACGTGAGATATTTCTGTACCTTTACAAACATTTGCAAAATCATAAACAATTTCTTACTAAAAATGAACATATTTTTACAGTGTATTAATTGCTACATTGTCAATGTATAAATACTCAATGTCATTATAGTTTTCATCTTCCATTGTGCGATTTTGCAACTACCACGTATGCGTAAACTTACATTACTATCAGTACAGAGGCGTAGCCAAGAATTTACAACTGTTGGGCATGGGGGAGGGGGTACAAATTAAAATTTCTTGAAGAAAAATAATGAAAACTATAACATTAAAACATATTAGTCCAAAAATTATGTACAACCAATTATGTAATATAAAGATATGGACCCACACAATTCTATAAATATCCGTCATGTTCAAGGTAGACCACGGATTACTTAAAAAAAAATATAAGTGGTAATCTGTTTAAACTACGGATGGGGGGGGGGGGGGTCACCAATTCGCCACTAATTCTGTAGCATCTGTGAGTGTAGCGTTACACGGTATTTTATATTTTTTATCCCCAGTTTTAAAAATCAATACAGTATTAGTAGTTTTACATTAACGTTCCTATAAATTGAAAGAGCACTACAAGACTTCGTTTGAAGCATACTGTTTTGTTAACAGTAACATAGGACTTGAAATTAAATGAATTTAAAAATGTGCAAAAATGCCTGTACAAGTATTGCCATTTTTCGCTAATGCTACCCGTTTTATGTGCAATTTAACAAAAGAAAAAGTAGTAGTATATAAAGCCAATTAGGGGTAGGGAGTAGAACTACTTTGAATGTCATTTGTGGTTCAAACGGGAATTAAAACCCCGTTTATGGAATGTGCTTGCTCTTTGCATATGACTATTGTGTACATCTGCAGTCAGTTGTTATCCATATTTTGAAGATAATTTTTACTACTTTATTTGTAACTACCCAGTTACAGATCGTAGTAGAGAAATGGGAATATTGTAAAACTAAAAATACACAGTATGCAGGTTAACATGATGCAGTTGTAAAGGAGCTGATATTGATGGTAAATCTTCTTATTGAAGCAGTGAAAAATGTACGGGCGTTGCGTATTTACAACTACTGTGAATCGTTATTTTACTTATATTTTTGTGAAAACAGAAACATACACGGTTTAATTACTATTGCGATGTCTGTGCAAATGCTGATGTTGTAGAGAAAAAAAATACACAAATGTTACAGTTTATTTTCAGCTACATATTACTAGTAATTTTTCAGCATTCAGTATAAAACTAGTAGTACAGTATACATGTGTTTTTCCTAATATTTAATATGACTTTACTTGGATACAGGATTGGAACGCTGAATGCTGCGAATAGTCTACAGGTATAACACACTTGAGCTATTTGTGCATTGCAATAGGTGGTCAGTAAATTATAAGCTACTAAAATTAAGCGTTTAATAATTAATAATAACAGTTTTGTAACGTTCCTCAATCATTGAAATTCACAAAAAGAAATTAATGCCAAACCAATAAACCAGCTGCCCCTTACCCTGACCTGTATAACATAATTCCATTGACACCCAGGATGTAAGAGCGACCTCCGCAGACCCATGTTTTACGGTATTGTTATCGATATACGAGGCCCTGGGTAAGCCATAGATGTGGTGAAGTGTTGCAAGGTTAAGCCGGTGCTTGCCCACTACTGTACTGTACATTCTCTGTGCACATAGCAGGAGCCAGTAACCACCGTGCAGCCTAGGGAAATAGACTGAATTCCGACCACTCACAAGCGAGCAGCAAGGGACCCAATACACGCGTCCTGTGACGTCAGCTGTCGAGCTATATTTTGGGCCGAAGTGGAAACTAGCAAGCAACAGGGTACAGCGCAGAGCTAACGCCATTGTACCTTGCAACAGTTCACCACTCGCCACTGGTGGGTGTTACTTATGGTTCCAATAAGTTGCGTTTATTTTCAATGTAAGTCCTCTCTTCCCAGTTAATCTAGAGTCTTAAAGTGGAAACGGTGAAGGTAGCAGTAACAAAAATTTACAATTGTTCCTTCCGACCTCCCGTGGCTCAGTCGGTAGGTGGTAAGGCATGGGAGTTAATTTAATTTAAGTTAGTTTGTATGCCGTCTCATGATAAGCCTCCAGGCTTAACACCAGGGAACGGTAATAAGCCCAACACAATACGAAACAATTGCCTCTGATTTAAATTGCATTTCGAAAAATTTAATGAAGAGTGAGTGAAGAGATTTGGGCGGCTCTTAACATCACGGTCTTGAGAGCCGATGAGGGTGATTGAGGTGAGTATGGAGGTGTGCCGGAATGAAAGGGAGGGGGAAACGGGTGATCCGCGAGAAAACCCGCCAACCAACGGCATCGTCCGGCACGATTCCCACATGCGAAAAGCTGGAGTGATCCGAAAAATTTAATGCATCTGCTTTTACATGCTGCTCTGTCTAAACGGATTTCTCTTCCTACAGTTTATCATAACGCAAATTTACAGATACAGCGTTAGAAATAATTCAACATAAATGCATTACTCTGGCAAAATATTTGCTCACAAAGTTGGCAAATATTATAATGTTTTGAAGGATTGTATCTTAATTGTTTTCGTACACTAAAAAAATATGTAGAATTTAATAAACATGTTTATAGTTTGTAATGTCGCACACGTTTTAAAGCGATCTTTCTGATTACTTTCGAGACGTTTTTCATTGGAAGTTAAAACGCAATTAATTATCTGTAAGCTATAATTAATGTCCACCCCCTTTACAACCGTGATAATTAGGTCATGGTGATTGCCTGCCCGTAAGCATGGGTGCTGCTTCATTATATCTTTTTTTTTATATTTGTAAAACGAGTTTGCCGTTACGGAAGCGAGGAAAATATGTGTTAAGCGAGTTCTTCAACGTGATGAATCGATTGTAGAATGGTTAGTTGTTTTTTTTATTTCGAATTTAACGCGCCCGTAGTGTGTTCAAGAGACAAATAATGTATATTAAAAAATATTTTTAATTTAGTTTAATAAAATCAAATTAAAATGTAAAATATGGATTAAAATAACACAGAATCATTTTTAAAAGAATTATGGAATAAATGAATCAAAAATTTAGTTTTGTCTAACAGTCTGATGTAACTACAATAAATGACAAACAAACCGAATTAAGACAACGATGAAAATTAAATATATAGTATATATAGGCCTGCACTTATATAAGCATATAGTACATATAGACTGTTCACGGTAAAATGAGCACTCTTGAAAGCCCAGCCTAAGATCTAGTTGTATGCATGACGTGTAATATTCCACCTAGTGTAAAATTAACATTTGCATGAGCCTAGTCACTTTATTCATGCGTCGGTCAAGAGGAAATGTAAAATTATTATAAAAGTAAATACTTTACAAATATACTTAATTTTACACTTCCGTGCATAAAAAACATTAAGCAAAAATAAATAATTTAAGTTAGCAAAATGGTTATAACACTTTTTATTCGACGTTACGGCAAATAACTAATTTCCAACCATCGCTACCAACTTTGCTGGGCGCATGTCACTAGGTTCGCCCATTAAATATATTATTATTATTATTATTATTATTATTCGGGAATGCAATAATTTTATTCTTAGTTTTAAAATAAAATCGAAGGTAGGTAGTGCTTAAATTCGTGTCGACAGCGAGGTCGCTAGAAACGGAGCGGGTTGCTCAGAGAAGCAGGAAGGGCGAAGCATTCAGCCGTAGCCTTTAGCAAACACAGGAAAGGACTGTTCACGGTAAAGTGAGCACTTTTGAAACAACTTTTGAAAAGAGTCACTGCCCCTACCTTCATATATTTTAAGGGGCGCACTGAAGGACATGGTCCCAGTAAAGTTGCTTACGATAGAGGGATAGTTGTTCCATATTTTAATTTCGAATAAAACGTGTTTGGCAATCATTTGTAATAACTTGTAGATTTCTGTATTTTTAATGCATTGATGCGTAAGAATAAACCAGTTTGTAAAATAATTACTTTCCTTATTATTTCACAGTTTCTCTTGACCGACGCATGAATTAAGTGATGAGGCCCATGGCAATGATAATTTTACATAAGGCGGAAGTATACATAACGTAAATAAAAGCCGATCTTAAGCAGATCCTCTCGAATGCGAGCCCGAAGGTTTACCACCGTCACTACCTCGCTTTGCGAAAATTACAAGTATAAAACTGCGGGTAGTCAGATTCTAACCGCATACGGACGATGTGCCGAATCTCAGGGTAATTGCTATGCGGCGTTCGCAATGACCTCAAGAAACGCTGAGGCTTAAATCAATGCATTGAAACTATTTTTGCACGTATTTTGAAAATTAAGATTTTCATCATTTATGTGAACATATCGTTCAGGTGAGCCTCTAACTTTTCTTACTGAAATATTCACCAGATTCAAAAAAGTTTTTACCTAATAGTTCGTATGGTGAGTCAAATCGTGTTCTCAGAATTTTCAGGGTAGCGAAGAGAGAGAAAAAAAAATAAACTTTACAAGTTAGGTAATGGTCAGGCTGTGTCACATCAATTGTAGACTGTGATAGCACGATGACTAGGATAAACGTTGCTGTCTTCTTACTACAGACCACAGATGGGAGTCTTCTTTGGGACACACAGCTCACCAATACTTATTTTATTTCTATAGTCGTACCGTCTTATCACTGAAAATTCGGCACATAAACTTCGACTCACAGCCATCCGTCGGACGACGGGCGACTGACGGATGCGTTTACTCAACAGTTTCAAAATTGCACATAATCAGTTGGTTGTTGGAACATGTGTGAGGAGTCGGCCGAGATACTGGTTCTGGTACTTTACGATGGGAAGAACACTGTGGTACGCTTACGGGTGCTGACATTACAACGCAATGACACAAAAACATATATGTGTAATCTTTAGAATAAAACACGTGACAAAGATATTGGAATTTTAGGGCCCCTGGAAACCCCATAATGCATTAAGGCCGTGCATTTACTCCCCAACAAATAAGAAGGATTGAAATTATTCAGTATCCAACACCAGATTCTAACAACGAGCTCACATAACATCAACGAACATACACTAGGCGTAGGCGTACAAAAACAACAAAATGGCCGTCTTCGCTGGCTACTAGAGCAGCTATTCTATACGGCGGGGTTTACTGCAACTACTACCAAAAAAATAGCGACCTGGAAGTGCTATACCAGTTTGTCCCTCCTGCTCTAGTTCTAGTAGCTAGCACCTGCTTCATCCTCGGTAACCGGCAACTGGGAGTTACGTTGCTGCTAGACATTGACTGAAAGTGGTAAAACGAAATTCAGTGCTAGCCAGCAGCTAATTATTGACCGGGAGATTAACATGAGGTGGTGAAACCGGCTCTAAGGAATATCATTCCTAAATGACTCTCTGATTTTATTGAGGTTTGCCGGGATTTCTCAGGACAAACTCCCTTTCTTTGCTCTTAATCTAGCGATGGTCCGCGACAGTATAAAGTTAATGCTCATGCTATAGGTAGGTTGCGAGTCTGCATCTGAATAGAGATGAAACGTCAATCGCAACAGAACAATCTTCTTTCCTTGAAAGAGGGAATGGAATCTGCCAGGGCATCTCATCCTTGGGGGGGGGGGGGGGGATCAGGTTTCATAACGCTAGTTTCAACGAGTATTTTTTGAAGAATGGAACCTTAAATAGCTTTAGGAGAAACGTTTGTTGCCATCTCTTTGGAATCTGCCAGGCATCTCATCCTGTTGGGGGGGGGGGGGGGAATCAGGTTCATAACGCTAGTTTCAACGAGTATTTTTGAAGAAGGGAACTTAAATTAGCTTAGGAGAAACGTTTTGCCATCCTCCTTCTACAACCACAAATCACCACCCAAAAAGATAGGAAAAACGCGTATATTTAAAATAGAAGTCGGAAAAATTAGCGACTGGGGTCAAAATAATTTTATTCGCGTTATGTATCTATCACACTGGAGTCTGTAACTTAGAGGTGATCTTATATATCATTTGTAATACATCGTATGTGGAATGAATAAGTTCGAGACCCCAGCGAGAGTGAGATATAAGTGAATTTATTAATCTCAGTGCACTGAAAAGGCTATTAGCTAGTTCTTTATTATT
The DNA here is from genome assembly GCA_029891345.1 of Dryococelus australis. NCBI lineage: Eukaryota > Metazoa > Arthropoda > Insecta > Phasmatodea > Phasmatidae > Dryococelus > Dryococelus australis. Next base: position 62,555,405 of record CM056999.1, read on the forward strand.
AGGTGTGTAATAACTTTGATTCTGCAGCTGAACTCTGAAAATTTCGGGTCGATTCGAGCACGCAGCTTTCGGCTCGGAAAGCAGAATAGCTGCTTTTGCCTGATTATGGAAAAATGTGGAACAATTGCAAAATGCCGTATTGTTTCTCGACATCCATCGGTTAATATAACGGGCTGTATTACTGTTTCCAAAGTCCAATGAAGCAGCTATGCCGCCGATAGTAATGTTTAGTGACACGCCACTCAGAGGAAAACTAATTGAAGTAAAATGTTTTTGCTTTGAAACTTTTCGAGCAAACTGATAAAATAGTGAAACCAGCCCAACCAAAACAACATGTAGGCCCCTAAATAAACAGTTTTAATATTTTGCGTAAAAGTACATTTGTTGACATGCTAGTAAAAGTTGGGGACTTTTTTATGATGTCGTCATAAAACTCTTTCGTCGCAGCAATTCGCATTAGTGAATTTTAACATGAGCGTTTTGATGAACCCAGTGGCGTGTGGTGAACTGTTACAAGGTAAGCTGGCGTTAGCTCTGCACTGTACCCTGTTGCTTGCCAGTTTCCACTTCCGCCCTAAAATATAGCTCGGCAGCTGACTCCACAGGACGTGTAATGGGTCCCATGCTGATCGCTTGTGAGTGGTTGGAATACATTTAGTTTCCCTAGGCTGCACGGTGGATACTGGTTCCTGCTGCGTGCACCGAGAATGTACAGTACTGCAGTGAGCAAGCGCCAGCTTAACCTTGCAACACTTCACCAAACGCCACTGGATGAACCCTATTGCCATTAATAACCACTTATTTTATTGCCATCATTAATGTGTCACGAGCTTGTAATGCAAGCCTCGGTGTAACCGTAAATTTTTATGCTTTGGAACTAGTTAAGTTTCAACCGTAAAACTGTGGCGGATAGAGTTAACGGTGCTTGATTACTCAGGTAACAACATTACACGCACAGCCATAAACATTAAACGACAGGTCTGTGTGATCTAATCCAAACCGGAAGAAACATGTTTTCACTAAGAAATTCTATCATAGGCCTATAGGTACTATCTTGAATACAATTTAAACTATTTATTAATTCCACCGTAGCTGCTATATTTTAAGTGAATTTTCTTTTAGTAAATATTACCATCCTAGGTTATGAGTTTATACCATTTCATTAAAACATATTTCAGAATTTTTGAGCTCAGAACCAATGAATTGGCACCCAAAAGGGGCCTGATAGTTGAAATTCCTGAATATTGATATTTAATATTAGGGGGTGGGTTTTAATTTTTTTAAACTATGATTTTGGAAATTAATACAATCAAATGTCGCATTTATTTTACAGCGTTTACAAATGCTTGGTAGCTAATAATATACGAGTTATTTTGTTCGGTTCTTGTGGTGATAATCGTCGCTGACAGTGTCAAAGCTGTTGCTTTTTCTTTCGATGAATTATATTCTCCCAACGTTAAGGCACTACCGAGAAACCATAACGGTTTCTTCAGGACTCCATTGGCTAAGTAATCAGGCGTATGACGTTTCGTTTTGTTACGCATCATTATTCCACTCACAATTCGATTCGTCACAGGCGTGTAGCACAACATCTCGCAACTACACATCACTCGAATGCAAATTCCAAGATTGAAGATTGACGGTCGAACTTTATTTCCGTGACGTGTGAGGTAATAACTACTTAACCTGAGCGGCCGTTATCACTAGGGAGGCCCTCATAAGTGGACGGAAAAGCGACGGACGTTAATGTATAAATGCAGTGGTTATCGTGCTCTCTTTGTAGGAAATATGTCGCGGGTCGTTTCCCGTGGGACCCAATTGTTTATGCCTTAGGCCGAATCGTGAAAATGAAAGACCCATCGTTGTATGCTGCGGCTATGGCGGTATTGGTACGGAATATGGACGGTGGACATCACACAATCGAACAATGTGACTAGAGATATCCAAGAACTCATCGATCTCACTAGAAAGGTTCATGGTCGCAGGGGAGAGGTCTTTGACATTTAAAAGTGCAAGAAGGAGGTGATCAAGACCTATGGCCGCAAATACTTCGATCATAGCCAAACCTTTTACAGGTTATAAAGTAGTGCGCTACTGAGATCTGAGCGCACAGGAGGATATACAGATATGAACAGCTTAAGGGGAATGGTGCACGAAAGCATCATACTTGCCAGATTTTTGTCATAAGTTGTTTTGGAGAGCATTTAACGAAATTTTCGGTTTGTCAAGAGACATATAACTATTCTAAAAACCTTCTTACTTTTCTTATATATTCACTGCTTTTATAATTCTCAGAGCACTGATGGAAAATAAGAAATAAGATATTCATTTTTATCTTCCATCAGTGCTCCGAGAATAATAAATGCAGTGCATATCTAATAATGTAAGAACGCTTACAAAAATTATTATTAAAGTCTTGTTGTGCCAGACATTTTGAAAAATTCCCCGTAACACGACCTGTGACAAAAATTAAATAAATATAATGCTTTCATGCACCATTCCCCTTAAGTCACCTCCTCGCGTGGAGGTAATGGCGGGACTGGAGAATGAGGGTAACCGCATTTTCTGGAGGCCCCTTACCGAGAGATCCCCCAACAAAGAAAAACCAGTGATCCAATTTTGAATAGTTTGGGTAAGCCCTAGAACAGCTCAGGGTTGAACTTATTCATAACGGTGAGGAGGGCAGGTTTTAAACGGAGAACGGGAGAAATCCCGTCAGTGCAGGAGAACAAAGCACAGCGCAGGACGAAGAGCGAGTCCAGAAGAGGAGAAAAAGTGCTGAGCACTAGCTTGCTCATCCGAGTACAGTTCTAGAGCGGGAGGGAGGGTGTGGCTGGCCGTCGGGCCTTAAAAATCCTCTTTATACGTTAGAATACGTTCGTATGTGCGATTCGCTGTCTAAAATGTCAATTTATTTTCGGAATGACGACCGGTATTATTCGTTGTAACAGTATTACTTCATAATCGGAATTTGAATCTTAGCACTGGTCCATAATTCGACGTCATTTGTGTCCAGTGTGTTATCGTGGGCTCACAGAATACTTCAGAATACAGAGGCGAAGCAGCCACTCACACCGCGAACTTCAGCCGCAGATACTGGCCAGCAAGATGGCGTTACCGGCTAGCATCATGTCGCAACGCCGTCCACCAATCAGCACCCTAGCCAACAGGACGTCTTCCGAAATACGCAGTATAATCCTGCTAAAGTTCTACCTCCATGATACTCCTCCGCCTCACGTAAACTAAGCTTAACTAAGTCTAGAACATTACACCAAAGGACGGCGCACCGAATTCGTGCGCACTCAGTTGTAATGCTAGTTTGCATGATAACTATCTCTCAATAGGCGCTACCAACACATATGTTTTCTCACTGTTTTTATACAAATTTATTATAAATGAATGATTAAAATTTATAAATAAAATGCAGGTAAAACTTTAATTTAAGGAAATATAAGACACTTTCATGTTAATAGAGATATAAAACGCTTTTGATGCATGGCATATTTATGAAATAACTAAACACGTCATACATTGGGTGATTTTTCAAAGGTTCGATTCAAAAAGTGTGACGAAGCCGCGAATATATTATAGCCCGCATCACACACAAGGCTCTTTCCAGACTCTCGCGCGGACAATCAACGAACGGGCACGCCGTTTTACTTCTGTATGCTCACCTACTCCTTGGCGGGACCTGTCAAATTATTTGTATACCTAGAGACACCTGTCTTTCGCGAAAAGATTTCACGGCAAGTCGTGTTCCAACGCTATTTAATTCAGAACCACTTTCGCGATTGGGCCATTCGAATTGTTACGCCTCTAATCTGTCTACCTGCGACTAATGGACGGTCAGTATCAGAGAAACTTGATTCTGATAGGCCTACTCATGTAACTGATTGCCTTCGCACAAATACAAGCGGCCAGTAGTCAAATGAAGACTGCAAGTGTGCACATACGATAATGAAGTCTATAACTCGGCGTAAATATTCTCGCGGAATACAAGTGGCCTTACATACCAACTGTTCATCAGGGTCTAAACATTGAAAAGGAAATGCGTTTCGTGCCTTAAATAAATTTGTTGCAGTTACCATGGACTGAAGACTGAGGGAAGCAAGGGCTTTATTCATGTTTCAATCATTAGTTCAGCAACTCGCTGAAATCCAGAATGGGTTTTTAGAAAGAGTCCCTTTGTTAGAACCCATTGTATTTAGCTGATAACCGAATAATAGACTCCCATGGAATTTCCGTTAGTTGACATGGTTGGTAACGTTGGCGTAATTAGTACCTAGAAGTTCGCCGATATAGTCTATTCGCGATTTCTCACACTTTTTGAATCAAAACCTAGAAAAATCACCCCATGCATGACATGTTTAGTTATTTCCTAAATACGCCATATATCACAAGCGTTTTATACCCGTGTCAACATAAAACCATCATAATTTTCGTTAAATTGAAGTTTTACGAGTATTTAAATTATAAATTTCAATATTTAATTTTTAATAAATATTAATAAAACAGTGAGAAAACAGTTGTGTTGGTAGCGCCTAGTAAGAAGTAGGTCTCATTACCAGTGAGTGCCCACGAATTCGGTACTTTGTCCTTAGGTATAATTTTCTAGACTTGGTGAAGCTTAGTTTGGACGAGGCGGAGGAATAACCTGTAAGTAGATCTTTAGCAGGGCTTCGGAAAAGTGTGACGTAACCGTGAACGGATCACAGTTATTTTTCACCCGTGTGCTCTAATGGAAGGGGCAAGGCTCGACGCACTCGTAGAGCTGCGTCCGCGTCGCCCACCAGCTACGCATTCCTCCACGCACACGGAAATGACGTCAGGGGCAGGCAGCCCTGTACCGGGCCGCACGTGGCTAAACACTACGAGCATTCGACGTGGCGTGTCGCGTCACCACTCCTAATAGGCCGGGGTACAGCCGGGTGTTCAGGGAAGTCGGCCGCAGCCGGTAACTTGGCCTGCTGTTAGGGCTGCTGCTACGGGTTGTGATCCAGCGCTGAGTCAGCGGCTCCCTTGAAGGTGCAGGCCACCGCATCCAGCCCTGACCTTACGCAAGTTGCGCTGAACGCTGGCTCGAATGCCTCTGGAGGGGAACGTGGTGACATCAACCACAGCCGTACAAAGAAAGAGTGAGAGGGGAGGGGGCTACTTGGTTCCGGATCAGCCCTTCCCGTTGTACAAAATCCTGCGTTTAAATCAGTACAATGTCTTTCTAAACGTCGGCTGCAGGTTACACGATCTATGGTATGGAGTGAATCCTAAGGGCAGTACAAATAGTTGAGGTTGCACCTAAAATAGCACTAGTTTATTACAACTGCAGGAAATAAAACGATGAGAGTCTGGGTAATTTGTAAAGTTAATATTGTAACATGCGGGTTAGTAACCCATCTTTTAAATCCCAAGTATGCTACAGCGTCACGAAGATAAAGTCGAAATAAGGATAGTATAGGTAGGGACCGGTATTTTTCCCGAAAATATTTACGGCCATGCTAGACTTCAATGTCCTACGCCCACGACCACAACTTCCTTTGGTTATTGGCCGCCTGTCTACATATACAGACATGTTATGTTTGACTGTGCCAATCGTAATAGCTAGAGACGTTGAAGAATTCGCGGATTCATTTTGGGACAAGCTATAATTCAAAACATGTATGGATATATAACTTTAGCCATTGGTCCACACGGTTTTGACACCTCCTGGATAAGGCTTGCCCAATCGTCGTCTTCCACTGTGACAGCAGACGACCAATGTACAGTTGACATCGGTATATTTGTACGTAAGAATGTAGAGTCTAGCCTGCATGTCTTCGAACTCGCGAATTTTTCAGGCCTCTAGTAATAACGTACTTCTATACTGAACGTATACGATTCGCGGACAGACACTTGATGCACGTGACATTTAAAATCATCTAACTACGATAGTGCGTGTGAAATAAAGATTTTTGGATTACAATTGGTCTTGAAATCTTAACACCTGTCTTTAAGTATAGGCTATTCACGCTAAAGTGAGTACTCTTAAAAATTTCTCATTTCTAATAATAGTCAATAAATATATTTTATTTTAGCCTTATACGTGAACTTTCTAGTGCGGTGGAAAATACACGTCTTTATTACTTACATGGCAATATTGATTTAAAAAGGTAGTTAAAGGATAAAAAATGGCTGAAAATAAAAAGTTAATAGGGCCTTCAAACTGCTCACTTTACCTAGCACCACCTCCACTAACATTTCAACCAATGGGACGTGACCTACCAAACCCTCCATAATATTTGCTTCAGTTAATTGCTAATTAGACCTTAGAATCGTTTTTTATTGAATACCTTAGACTGCATATTCATTTATCTGTGAATTTGATCTTTCAGATATTTTTACGATGCATATATTGCAGATTTATTCGAAATTTTTTAATACTACAGAGGTTCTTAAAATCATGTAAAAAAGAAAAGAGTCGAGATAGATGTTTAATATCGTCTGAATAGGTTTTTTGTTCAGCCAGTCAGATTAGGGGTCACACGAACTGGACTGACTCTTATTCTGGAAAAACAGCTGCTTGGTCAGCAGTAGTTAACGAAGCTTCGTAAGCCATTGCAGAATCTTATCAGAATGATTACAGTGTGTGTGTATTTATTGACATGATATACTACAATGCTTCCTGCCAGGAAATTGCTGGGTCTGTGGGGTGCGGCTATCGTCCATTGCACGTAGAAACTGCACAGAAGGCGGTGCGAAGGTTTTGCATGGACGAGGTTTTAGTCGTGCGAAACAGATATCAATGAGAAAAAATAAACATTATGAAGTTTTTCGATAGGGAGTCTTTTGGTGACGGTTCTGTTTCATCATTGGCGCAAGTGCTACAGTGGAGAAAATGTTAAATAATAAACAGAGACCTGAAGAATTCGCGAATTCAATGGGCATGCAAGCTAGATTCTACATTATTATGTACAAATATGCCAATGTAAATTGTGCATTGGTTGTCTGCAGTCACAGTAGAAGGCGACGATTGGACAAGCCGTATCTATTAGGTGTCAAAAGCCATGTGGACCAATTGTTAAAGTTATATAAACACACGTGTTTTGAATTTTAGCTTGTCCCAAAATGAATCCGCGAATTCTTCAGGTCTCTAATAATAAAACTGTGTCTGCTGGCACAGTTTGCCGTCGTTTACTGCACTTTGGGCTGCATACTCGTTGGCATGTCATGATGGCTACATCACGGAGTAAATAATAATACAGAGGCGAAATAGCTGCTTACTCCGCGAACTGCAGTCGCACACTTGCCACCAAGATAGCGTCACTATTCAGCAAAATGTCGTAACGCCGTTCGTCAATTATCGCCTGGTAACTTATTCGCCAGCCATTAACCCATCAAATAGGGTGTATTTAGCAGCACGCGGTAGTCAATCAGACACAAGGCCTATTCCCAGACCCTCGCACAATCAATCAGAAATGGGTACGCCCACATCAAAGGGACCGCTTTGCCATTTCATTTCTGTGTATCTATCGACTCTGTGGCTACATCTCTCTGGTGAGAGTAATTATGAAGACAGCAGGCCCTGTTCGAGCTATGCATACTGCATACGTTATAGTCAGAGACCTGAAGGATTCGCGGATTCATTTTGGGACAAGCTAAAATTCAAAATTCGTGTGTTTATATAACTTTAACCATAATCCACGCGGTTTTGACACCTTCTGGAAAAGACTTGTCCAATCGTCGCCTTCCACTGTGTCAGCAGACAACCATGCACATTGACATTGGCATATTTGTACTGTACATATGAATGTAGAGTCTAGCCTGCAGGTCATTGAACTCACGAATTTTTCAAGTCTCTAGTTATAGTTAGGGATAGGAACATTCCGCGAGTTCATTACAGGACAAGGTAGACGTCAAACATGTGGACGCTGAAGCTGACTTTGCAATTAAATCGCAGTTTGTTAGACACGCCCTGGACGACTCTGAGCCAATAGCAGACTGGAAAGGGAACAATTAGCGAATCCCATACTACTATGTGTGTAGTAACACTGGCTGCTCATTGGGGAAGCAGCGAATGAACAAACAACTGAGGCTCGAGTAAACACAGGATTGTGGAGACTAGCCCACAGTTAAATTGATCTCGCGAAATTTTCCTATTCCTAGTTATAGAAAGAGGGTTACGGGGTGCAGCGGGTATAGCAGCAAATCATACATAGATAGTGCATGTTATTAACGCCGTTATCAATGTTCATTGCGTCACTAACAAGGAATTGTAGAGCCTCAATTCTTGCGAGGCGTGTTCCGGTCGATTCATCAGCGAGACTGTGCCACACTGATTTAATCCACTCATGGTTAAGTCCAAATTTTACGAAGCTCTGCTCAAGTTCTACTGCCAGGATATTCCTCCCCTCGTGTAAACAACGCTCAACTGAATCTAGAAAATTACACAAAGGGACAACGGCCGTATTCGTGCGCACTCAGTTGTAATAATATTTTGACTAATAACTAGAGCCATCTGTTTTTCGCGAAAACATTTACGCGGAGGCAAGACTTCAATATTCTATCCCACACACTTGCAGGCTTCGTCTGACTATTGGCCGCTTGTCTTTGTGTCACGACAGCCTGTGTTACATGAGTGAGCCAGTTAGAGTTAAGGTTCTCCGACACTGACCATCCGTGATTCGCCGTCAGACAGATAAGACGCGTAACAATTCAAATGATCCAATCAAGAAAATGGTTCTGAACTAAAGTGCTTGAAACACAGCTTGTCCTGAAAGCTTTTCGCGAAAAACAGGTGTCGCTAACTATGATCGATTCCAACCCTAATCCCGATTCATCGGACGACTAGTCTCGTCTCTAGTGATCCTACCACAGAGTAAATAAACATACAGAGACGGAGTGGCGTTGCGGTTTCTTCGATGTGGGCGTGCCCTTTCCCTAACTGATTTTGAGAACAGGCCTTATGTCTAATTGGCTACCGCGTGTTAATAAATGTGCCCTATTGGCTGGACTATAACTGGCTGGCAAGTATCGAACTAAGCGCCGACTACGCGAATGGCGTTCCGACATGTTTCTGGCTAGCGACGCCATTTAGATAGCGTGTGAGGCTGGAGTTCGCGGAATAAGCGGTTAATTAATTTATGTATTTTTATTTACCCTATAACTCTACTGTCGATGAGACGTTGTGTCATAATTAGAGGGCTAGAATTTATCGAGCTTATTAGAAAACAGAGCAACACATCTCAGGCGCTGGTGTGTGTTTACTGGCTGGTGCCTTCATGGCGAGCACTTTATCATGTGTAAAGGCTGTTCACGATAAAGTGAGCTCTTTTAAAATGAACCTTAGGAAAAAAAAGTCATTGCCCCTGCCTGCATATACTTTAATGGGCGCACCGAGTGACATTCGCTCAGTAAAGTAGGTAACGGTCCATGGAAAGTAGTTACATATCTTAACGTATAAAAAGTGTTAGGTAACCGTTTGGGATAACTTAAATTATTTATTTCGCTTTCTGTTATTTTTGATGCATCGAAGAGCAAAAATGAGCAGATTGTGAAATATTTACTTCCTAATAATCTCACAGTTTCACTTGACCGACGCACGAATAATGTGATGACGTCCATGGCAATGTTAATTTTACATAAGGCGGGAGAATAAACAACGTGCATGCAAGTAAATCTTAAGCAGGGCTTTCAAAAGTGCTCACTTTACCGTGGACAGCCTTTACTAGGTTGTGTGTAGTTTCTGCGTGTATATTACTGGTCCACAGTCCTGCAGAGAGTGTCAAGAAACGAGCGGTACAATCGCGGAAGTAACAAGAGAGTACAAGTGATCAAATTCGACCCTGACGTCACTCGAACTCGCAAAATACCTGAGTATCATAGCCGTAAATTAAAAAGTAGATTTTTATTTGATTAAAGTACTGATATTTTGTACAGACCAAAAAAAAGAAAAAAACAAAATGACATTGATGTTACTGACGAAAACATTGCTTCCAAATATTTTACATCATTGTTATTAAATACCACCACTCGACTCCAGGAACACTTGTGCTAGTTAAGTTCTGCTGAACAGCTTCCGTCGTGCAAAAAAGTGCGCTGACACAAGAACAGCTGTAGGGTAACCTTTTCCCAAGAAACTTCGATGCGTGAGGCTTAGAGGAAAGGACAAGCGTGATGGCGGGAAAAACCGCACGCAGCGTGAAAAACGCAAGGGAAAGCATACGCCGAGGCGAAGCCAGACACTCATGACAGAATTTGCACGTTATGTGTGTGAAAGTTGCGTCATGTATAACAAACAGCTTTCCTCGTTCCTACAGTAAAAACGTTTTTTCCGAAAGTGGCCAAAAAAAGACGGTGTATGATCATTCTTGTTCCTCTCGTGGTTGAACTGATGCACTGTAGATGAAGATAATCTACGTAGATACGCGTATTTCTGACGCGATAGGTACCGAGGTCCGTCATGCATAAGGCTCTATAACACAATTTCTCTTTTGAAAGCCATGCTTAAGATCTAATTGTAGGCACTTTGTGTATTTTTCCGCCTTATGTAAAATTGACATTGCCGCATGTACCTCATCACTTCATTAATGCGTCAGGTCAAGAAAAACGGTGAAATTGTTAGGTGGGTAAATATTATACAGGAGAAATCCTTTAAAAGAGGCCCCGTGGGACATGTGTGAACAGAGTGAGGGAATGAGGGAATTCACACCACGAGGCCACTTTTAAAGGACTCGCCCCGTACAAATCTGCTCATTTTTACACTTCTATGCAAAAAAAAAGCGAAGGAAATAATGTAAGTTATCACTAGAGACATGCAAAACTCGCGCTATTATTTGGAATAACGCTGGACTCCACACTTCTGTATATAACCAAGCCGTCTTCATGTTTTCATTGGTTGCTGCTCAACTGTGAAGTCGTTCCCCTTCTGACGCGTCTGCATATAAATTGTGCACGCCATTATGAAGTGTTTATTCATTGGTGCAGAGTTACCCAGGGCGTGTCAGATGGAATATGGTCCAATGACCAACGTAACACAAAGGTACAAGTGGTTGAAGTATAATGTGTACCCAAATAACAACGCAAATTTTGCAGGTCTCTGGTTATCACAAATGGTTACCTAACACTTTGTATTCGACGTTAAGATATGGAACTATTTTCCATCCATCGTTACCAACTTTACTGGGCGAATGTCACTCAATGCGTCCATTAAAATACATGCATTCAAGGGCAGTGACTTTTCTCTAATGTTAATTTTAAAAGGGCTTACTTTATAGTGAACTGCCTTAGTAAATATCACTCTATTTAATTTAATATCAGAACTGAACTGCAAGTTTGAGAACCAACTATAACAGCGGCTTTTTTTACAATCTTTAGTATTTTTTGTACTTTACGTGTTAGTCCATTGTGAAATTCGTAATCACCGCTTTGACGAGACTCAGAAGACGGGAGACGCAAAGATGTCAAGAGACCTTCACTCTATTTTCGTGATAGAATGAAGACAAGACGGCTGTCCACTCCAGAAGACGACGACATTCATCACCGTCGCTGCCGGTGTCTTTCGAACTATGGTTTCATTACTTTATTTTTATGTACAGTACACACATGGTTTATTAATGAATTGGGTTTTACGTTGTTGTGTCGAAATGAAAGTGTACATTTCAAATGAAAGTAGGTATTCGTTATCCCGTGATTCGTGCTCACCGTGTAGGTCTCGTGTAGGGACAATCCTCGGCGTGTAAACTTGTACGAAATTGTGATTCTTTGTTTCGTGTCGTGTGCATAAGGCCCTCAACCAGAAGGATCCAAGACTAAAATAATACCCAGGACACCAAGTCTGCCTGCTACATGTGCCATAAGGGCTTATGCAGATAAATTTATTTATTTGACCATTGCTTAACTGGTGTCAAGGTGACTCCTGGAGCAGTGGCAGAATCCGACTTCAAGCTAGAGGTACATCCATCATTTATACAGAACACATAGCAATATCCCCGGGAGGGGTTTTCAAATTCAACGATCAATAGAAATACACATAACCATTTAGGGGAAAAGTTCGTTAAAGTTCCTTACAGGGGTTGATTTAATTTAGTCCAATCTCCTTCTTAGGACCGCACACATTTCCAAATATAGGCCGTATACGTGCTCACGCGTCACAAAACTCCTGGCGTTCACGTAGCCTGTAGGAAGTGATGTCACAGGCGCGGAAAACCTCACGCGCCTCGCCGATTGGCCAGCTGAACGTGACGACAGCCTCCTAGTTCCTCGGAGCGCCGCTTGTATGTGCGCGTCAGCGAACAATTGCTGGGCGCCCGCCATACATGCTTGGCCAGAGTTGGTGGTACGTCAGTACCCCGAACTGCTGCAGGAATCTACGCCAGTGGTGACGCCGTCGAATGATGCAATCCACCTCGGGCAGTGTCGTTACGAGGTAGAAACATTTGGAATGCGAATAACACCACGTTTTCTTCGCAAAAATCGGGCAGGTAGAAAAGTTGCAATTTTTCCGCGATGAAAAATATTTTTTTAAGCAAATTCCATGCTCAAAAAGACGTCAGAATTTTGGGCAAGGCGTCACATCTTCAATGTTCGATGGAAACTGAAGTCTTCCTATATTCTCAGACAAATACTGCGGTTTTTATGAAGTTTCGACGATTTTATAACTGTCCAACTGTATTTGACCAAACTTATTGGAAGCAGTGTGACGGAAAAAACTTGACAGTGTGACGGGGGCTTTACAGCAACCTACGAAAATTGTCGAAGAGATATTTTTATGGTCTATATAACTTAACACAAACTAACCCACAGTTCTAGTTGAACGAGTGTCCGACAGTTTGAGCTAACCTGTGCTGGTTGGTGAATAAGTGTCTCGTTTTGACGTAAACATGCACAGTAGCCACGGTCTTGACTGTCCACAGACACTTGCGATGGAAGCGATTACACATATACTGTCTATTCACGGTGTCGTCACAGTTTTTAAATCAAACCTTTGAAAAAACCCCTCTTTGTTATTTCCTGAATATGTGATGTATCACAAACGTTTTATACTTGTGGTAACATAAAAGTACCTTATTTTTGGTTGAATTAGAATCTACGTCTATGTTATCAATAAATTAAAACATTCGATTTATAATTAATATGAATTAAAACAGGGAGAAAATAGTACTAATGCAAAATGTTATTGCACTGAGCACGCACGAATGCGGTGTGTTGGCCCTCTGGTGTAACTTTCTAAGCTTTGTTTGAATGAGGCGGACGAATGTCCTAATTTAAGTTATAACAAATGGTTACCTGACACTTTTTATTCGATGTTATGATATTGAACTACTTTCCATCCTTCGTTACCAACATTACTGGGCGCATGCCACTCAGTGCGCCCGTTAAAATGTATGCAGGCAGGGCCAGTGACTTTTTTGTAAGGTTGATTTCACAAGTGTTCACTTTATCGTGCTCACAGAGTCAGTGCGTTGTCCGTAGGTGTAATTTTCCAGACTTGATTAAGTTTAGTTTGCACGAGTTCCTGGAAGTAGAACTTTAGCAGAGCTTCAGAACAGTGCGAAGTAACCGTGAATGGATAATACAGGTTAAATTACGGGATCAAGTAGAGGTTATGTGTGTAGCGCGTGTATAGTGCCCAGCAGCGAGGAAGGAATGCGGCGGCGTGCCTTACTGGGTCGCGGCCCCGCAATCAACTGGCGGCCTTGCCAGCAGCGGTGAACTGTTACAGTTGACGGCGCCGACGCCAGCGGAGGGCTACACGGCCACGGGTGAACTCACCCGAAGCCTGCCCTGAGTCGATTTTGTAAAGTGGGCACTTTTGTAAAGAACCTTAGAAAATTGCCACTGTCCCAATCTGCATATATATATGTTAATGGGTGCGCTGAGTGACATTCGCCCAGTAAAGTTGGTATAGGATGTTCGCGGTAAAATGAGCACTTTTGAAAGCCGTGCTTAAGATATACTTGTATACATGGTGTGTGTTCTTCCGCTTTATGTAAAATGAACATTGTCATGGGCGTCATCACTTTATTCATGAGTCGGTCAAGTGAAAATGTGAAATTATTAGACAAGTAAATATAGTACAAATCTGCCCATTTTAACTCTTCGAAGCATTAAGAAATACAGAAAGCGAGATAAATAATTTAAGTTATTATAAATTGTTCTCTAACAAATTTTTCTTCGACTTTAATATATACAACTACCTTCCCTTCCATCGTTACCAACTTTACTGGACACGTGTCACTCACTGCACCCGTTTAAATGTGTGAAGTTATAAACAGTGAATTTTTCAAAGGTTGATTTCAAAAGTGCTCACTTTATTATAAACATCCTTTAACGATGGATAGAAAGTAGTTCCGTATCTTACCGTCGAATAAAAAGTGTTAGGTAACCATTTGCGATAACGGGAATTATTTTTTTCGCTTTCTGTTTCTTTTAATGCACCAAAGCGTAAAACCAGCAGATGTGTAAAATATTTACTTTCCTAATAATGTCACAGTTTCACTTGATCGACGCATGAATAAAGTGATGAGGTCCATGGCAATGTTAATTTTACATAAGCCGGATGAGTACACAGCGTGTATACAAGTGGATCTTAAGCAGGGCTTTCAAAAGTGCTCATTTTACCGTGAACAGCCTGTAGTGGGAGAGGACCCGCTACACACTCTGGGTAAGTCCCAGTGCAAATATGTAGGACTTTCAAAGGATTTATCAGAAGACAACTGATGAGTTTGGGGTGCTTCGCCCCCCTCTTTGAAGAAGTTAGGATACAATGATGCAGATATCTGGCAACGTACAAGGAAACTGAACAACGGAGGAACAATGACGTAAGCAGGATAATGGAGAATGGAAATATACGGACTTGGCAATGGAACATGAAACAGGAGAATTAAATGAAGTTAATGCAGACTGAAGGACGGTATACGTATATGCGAGGCGAGGGAGATATAAAGGGGCCGAAAGGCCCCAATCCCGGTCCCGACTGCTGCCTAACGGAGGGGATGCATATAGTATCATACGTCGACAGAACATATGTGTTTAGGTTATATTTGGTGCATGCAAATTATCTAAATATATTTTGAATTGTATTATTTATTTATTTCACACACTATTTTAATTTGGATATTAATTTCCACACATTTCGCATATGTAAAGGTAACACATTTAAATCACGTAATTTATTATTGATGTAAACCACCAGTCCACTTAATTTCAATATTCTATGATAATTATCTTGCAGTATTCTGAGTTTTGACATATTTTCATTTCAATATTGTAAATTATGTTTATATGTTTAATTTTGTTTTCAGTAATTCTTTTGTGATTTTTAAAGCTTAATTGTTTATTTATTCTCTTATGTGAAATATATTTTATTTTATTTCATTTCATTTCAAGGAGTTCTAGTCGGAAGTATGAGATGACTGAAGGCTTGCTTCTATGTGGGACTGTCAACAAAGTTCATTGTATTTTCGCTGGGATTTCAATGTTAGAGAATTCCAGGTGCCAACCTAAGAATAGGTTAGTAATAAGTCCCAGAAGTAGTGATTAGGTCACTACCACAACCGATTATAGAAGAGGGTTGATGACAGGCTTCTAGCAAATTTTATTAGTGAGTTTTGTTTGGGACTCCAGGACGTCGATCTCTAGACGCCAGGCACCATGTCAGCAACGTTAGCGCCGCATCAGAATGCAGGCGACGCCAAGGATTTTGAGAGTCTGGGGACAGACCTATGTGAAGGAGTTCACTTGTAATTTATTCCTACGAGCTTATAGTATTTTGAGAGGAAAGTTTAATATTTGGAACTATGAATATTCTGTTCTTTAACTTGTGTATAACAAGAAGTCCTGAGATCCCGTATGAGCTAGTAACGCCGGAACACATTAATATGTAAAAACTATTGAACTCAGCGTAAATTCTTTCTGAGCAGAGATTAACTATTTGGTGGAAAGTGAGGAGTTTTTATAAACTAATTAAAACTTAAATTGACATTTTCAAGTAAATGTTTGGATCGTGAGAACTTACAACTAATTACTTGGGAGCTTAGACAGTTTCTTAAACAGTTATAAATTGAGGAAAGCTACTTCCGGTTATGAACTAAATTTTATTTCTGATTTTAGTTTCAAGTCAGTTGTTTAATTTTGCAGCAGCACTAGTCATGTTTTATTTTTAATATTTTAAATTGTTTTAATTTACTTAATTGATTAAACTCAATTCTTTTTGGATGGCGGTATTTATTTTTGTAATTAATATAATTGAAATTTGATTCTTGAGTAGAGTGATTATTCTTACACACACATTTAAAGTTTAATAAATTTTCCACGTTTTGAATTTTACATATTTTTTAATTGCATAACATATTTCGTCTGATTTTATTTATTTTTAATTAAATTAATAATTAATTATTTGGATTTCACATGTTTTATTTTATACGAAGTGCTGTGAATGTATGCAAGATGCTTCTGTGCATGTTGTTACAGTGATCCGGAGACCCTCAGTTTCTTCTGGTAAGCTAAAGGTTACGAAAGTAATAAGGTGTATTAAGATACGTATAAGCCTACGATTGACACCTTCTAACACACACTACGTCCAACCTATGCTTATGGCACCCACATACTTATGCAAATACACTAAAATACTTCAGACATTCCAAGTCAATACTCTACACTGAACACTCTTCGCAATAGTTAATATATTGTAGAACCAGATATACAATGGCTTAGAAATTTAGAGTAGAATTATATGCATTAGAATAAAGAGAATAACCCCCAGGTTGCTAGGAGAGTCAGGGTGGGTGGCAGGATCAACCGTGTCACACTCAGCTCCGAACAGTTGGCAGTAAGATAAAATATAGTTTGTAATCATATACAGCAATAATCAATCGAAAATTTACGTGTCCCGAGAGAGTCAAAGGAAGGAAAGTTATGAGATAGAAAACACAATGATATGCTAAAGGAAATACTTGCACCCCTGCATCACCCAGAAATGTCATTGGCACGGCAGTGAAAAGAAAAAAAGATTGCTTATCTGGCTTGTAACTGGACACGAAAAAAAATTGCCCTGAGGGCAGATACAGATCAGATAATTATAGCCATTCATGGTTACTTATAACTTTTCTGAATCTCCGCTAAAGTTCTACTTTCAGGATATTCCTCCGCCTCGCGCAAACAAAGCTAAACATGGTCGAGAAAATTCCACGAAAGGGACAACGCAGCGCATTCACGGGCGCGCACTTTGGTAATATTTTGCGTGAAAACTATTTGTTTCTAGGAATTCCCAAACTACCTATTTTATCTCTGCTCTCATTCAGTGGGTTGGCTTCATACATCAGCATCCTTCACATAACTGTAAATACAATAATCATTTAAATAACCACTTCTCATTACAATTCCTTCGCCCTATACTAAGTATTAGTAGGGACCTGCAAAATTCGTGTTATTTTTTCGTATTAAGCTAAAATTCACTGTTCTGTATATACTCGAACCGGCGTCGTTTATCCATGTTGCTGCCAATGTGAGTCATTCCTTCTGATCAACTTATCATGACTGAGGCACTATCGTGAAGTGTACGTTTATTAGTGCATATTTACCGGGAACGTGTAAAATAAAGTATGGCCCAATGACAAACGTATCGCAAAGGTAAAAGTGTTTTAAGTTCAGTCTGACCTCAAATAATAACGCGAATTTTGCAGGTATCTGGTATTAGGAATGAAACACTCATTCTCTAACAATTAAATTTATTGTTATTACTTTGTTTTATTGCGTTATAAATTAAACATAATGTATAAATTGAGTATAAGTAGACGTTCAATTAAACCAAAGATAAGGTAGTACTTTTACATTAAAAAATGTATACAGTATGTTTGAGAAGCGATAGTCAAAAATTTAAGGATGAGACGTACAAATGAAGAAAGTAAAAAAGTTCCAGTAAACACGGGTCCGGAAATGAACCGTTTACGAGATAATGCCATCTTCGTGCTGGTTGGGACGCCCAGTGAACTCCGAGCGCCTGGATAATGTAATGCGGCAATGTTTTGTTTACAACGGCAACTGACATGCCCCGTACTGTGCCGCCTCTCCTCCATCTGCTATCCGGCCCCTTTCGTATTGCATGAGCCCTTATACAACACACAAGCATGTGTGTACGGTAGCTACGTATACATACATTGTGCATGAAAGGTCTGTGCAACAGTACGTACAGAAGCGTGATTTACTAAAGCTTAGTACACACGGGCATCTTACTTGTACAAGAAAGTGGAAATAAAGATGAGTAAGAAATTGAACACTAAAGCGCACACTAGCTAGTATGGACGTAATTGTGTGATCCATACACACGACACTAGCTGGTTGATGTCAACTACGTATGATTTGGAAGCGGTTTTTGGGTTGTGGGGGTAATTTGTACATTATCAACAGCATCTGCCATAAAAAAGAATAAAAGACTTAGTAAAATCAGACATATTTTAAGCACTAAATATATACATATGTAGAATATCTACAATCATTCACAGAAAAAATACAAACCTCGCTATTTTTCAAAATTCATGCAGAGAATTATTTACTGTATTGGGACTATTAAATATTTTATCTATTAAAAACATTAACATATCTGCTTACTGCCAGCATCAACAAAATAATGTTTTGTTTACATTCGACTTGTACAAGAGAGATGGTGAAAAATAGGATCGTCCCTATATGGCACTAGCTAGTATATAAGCTCTTGTGCACTAGTAACTAGCATACTCGACGGCCATCCACACGATACAAGTCAGGGTGTACAAGAACGTGCTCACTTTCTCGTACAAGAAAGATGCCCGTGTGTATTAGGCTTTATGCGAAGGTGTTGTAAACATGGACCACGAGTGCAGCAACGTAGAGTACGCAGGTATTCACTTCATGTACGGTAATGCACTGGAGGCTGCGCGACTGTAACGTGGAAGCGTTTTATCACAGAAGGCATCCCGACAGGAGAACATTCATCAGGATCCATCAACACCGTAGAGAAAATGGGTTCTTCGCACACCACCCATGACCAGGTAGACCGAGATCTTAGCTCCTGACGTAGAAGAACGTGTGTTAGAACCTGAAAATGTAAACCCAGGAACTTCGACTAGGAGGATGGCTATGCAAGAGAGAATAAGTGTAAGAAATGTATGGCGAATTTTACATAGTAAGTTACTGTACCCATACCATATCCAACGTGTGCCAAGGTCTTAAGAATACAGACTTCCTTCCCAGAATTAATTTCTGCCACCAGATACAACACCAGCAGCCCTAGCCCCCCGTTTTAAAACATGTGTTGTTAACAGACGAAGCTGGGTTTACCAGTAACGGCATTTTTTATTTCCACGACTGTCACAAGTGGGCCGCAGTCAATCCTAACGCAGTGAAAAAAGCGCGACATCAACAAACGTTCTCTTTGATGTCTGGGTAGAAACACTCGGCGACTGTCTATTGGGTGAGTGAGTGAAGAGATTTGGGCGGCTCTTAACAGCGAGGCTTGAGGCGAACGGTGATCGAAGTGAATATGGGTCAGCATGGGATTGAAGGGGCGGGAGAAAAGGTAGATCCCCAAGAAAACTTGCCGACCAACCGCATCGTCCGGCACGATTCCCACTTGCGAAAATCCGGTGACCCGGCCGGGGATTGAACCCGGTTCGTTTTGGTGGGAGGCGAGCGTGCTAATCACTTAGCCACCGTGGCCCCAACTGTCTATTGGACCACATTTTCTACCACGGAGGCTAAACGGCGAACGGTACCTGCGATTTCTGCGGGACGATATTCCAACGTTGCTCGACGACGTGCCATTGCAGCAAAGCCAGCGGATGTGGTTTATGCACGATGGTGCACCAGCACATTTCATTCTACATGTAAGGCGATAGACACTAATGTAACGGGTGGATAGGTAGAGGAAGACCTGTACCATGGCCTCCTAGACCACCGGATTTAAATCCGCTGGATTTTTGGACATAGGGTTATGCCAAAAGACTAGTTTACAATACCGCAGACATTACACACACACCACACACACACATCAAGAATTGCAGCATCGGATTGTACAGGCTTTCCAGCAAATGAAGAATGCCCTAGATTTCTCGAGCGCATTCGCGGATCTTTGCGGAGACGACTAGACAAATGAATTCTAAAACATGGTCAGCATTTAGAACACCTACTGTAAACGTCTTCATTTAACATTTACATACTGCACTGTACCTTGTGTATCCACAGACGTTACTCTTGTTCAACCGCCAACCGTTGCTTTTGTGGCTGTTCAATCACTTTTCTGTGGTGATGAAGTCACAATTATGACTTGCACTGTCTCATCATTGATACTTGATACATTAAATCGAAGTGTCACTTTTTATTTTGGCATTCGTACTTAGTATTCAGCGGGCCCTAACAAGCACAAAACTGCATTATCTCGTAAACGGTTAATTTCCGGACCCATGATTACGGGAACTTTTTTGTTTCTCTTCATTTGTACGTTTCATCCCTACAGTTTTTGCTATCACTTCTGAAACATTCTGTATAGGCTGTTCATGCTTATTTGAGCATTTTTGAAATCAACCTTTGAGAAATGTCGATGGCCCTATATGGAGATATCTCAACGGGCAGACTGACTCGTATGTGCCCAGTAAAGTTAGTAACGACGCGACGGAGATAAAGCAGTTCCATGCTTAACGCTGAATTTAAATTGTTAGGAAACCATTTGTGAATACTGAACTGATTTCTTTTGCTCTCTGTTTTATACGCATGTAAGTATTATCATAGGCTGTTAACGGTAAAGTAAGTACTTTTAAGGCCCTAGTTACTTTTTTATTTCAGCCATACTTTAACTTTTAACAACCTTTTCAAATAAATATTGTCATGTAAGTAATAAACACAGTGTGTGTATTGCACCACATTCGGAAGTCGAAGGATAAAATAAAATATATTTACTGACTACTATTCCAAATGAGAGGGCTTTGAAAAGTGCTCACTTTACCGTGAACAGCATATAAAACTCTTGCTATACATGGTATGTTTATGAAACAACCAAACACGTCATAATTGCGTTGATTTTTTATTGGTTTCTTTCAAAAGTGTGAAGAAACTGTGAACAGAGTATATAGTCGATTCGCGATTTCTTCACACTTTTTGAATCAAACCTTTGAAAAATCACCCCATATATGACGTGTTTAGTTATTTCCTAAATATGCCACGTACCACAAGCGTTTTACACCTCTGTTAACATGAAAGTATATTATTTTTCCTTTAATTGAAGTTTTGCCTCTATTTTATTTATAAATTTTAATCATTCATTTATAATAACTAAGAAGGAAAACAGTGAGGAAACATTTATGTTGGTAGCACTTAGTAAGAAATCATTCTCATGAAAACTAGCATTAGAACTGAGTGCGCACTAATTCGGCGCGTCGTCCTTTAGTGTAATTTTCTAGACTTAGTTAAGCTTAGTTTGCATATGAGGCGGAGGAATATCCTAGAAGTGGAATTTTACCAGGGCTTCAGAAAAGTTGGAAGTAAACGCGAATAGACTATACAAGCGGCTGTTTCGCCCCTGTATTCTTATCTAGTCTGTGGCGGGACCTGATAGCCGCCGGGCGTGTGGCGTAAACGACTCGCATTCCCCACAGCAGCTACCTCACACCGCTACAGGTCAAGATTTATTACGTCGGCGCCGTATGCTGGCCATCCTTCCCAGCGTGGTATTCGTCAGACTCTAATACCGGAATTACATAGCCCCGACCAGCACGACCCCGCAAGCACGACACAACACTTAAAACTAAACAACCAATGAAGTACAAGATAGATCTGACGCACGCCCGACAATTCTGTCGCCCGACCAGCAAATTTGGATTAGAAATGATTTCTATTCCTCGTGTCGTGCGGCACGACGCACAGAGTGTACAACTTTGCAAAATGAAATTGTATTATAAGCTTTCCCTACACTGGGAAATACGCAGCTTAAAAGAAAACCAATTATGAAAATTATTATATTTAACACTTACAAATAATAATTTTACCTTTGTATGCATTAGCTATAAAACTTTGTCACCATCATGTATTCCAAATTTCCCGTCTGCCCAGCGACTTTGAAACTAGCGTAGTTAATCAGCTTCTTCTAAATGGATCCGAAAATTTCTACTCGTGTCGCGTCAGTAAACACTGTCGGGCTGTAAATTCGAGCAGGCACATTGAAAATGGTCGTGGTTGCGGTTTTTGTCTTGTCGTGCTGCACTCGTCGGGGCTATGTGATTCCGGCATCAGCCTTCCTGGAAATCTGATCTAGGCGACTGGTTATTTTCCACAGCGCTAAACAACACGCCCTCTGCCGTCACGAAAGTATTTCTAAATAAAGGAATATTTGCAAATTTTCCCCGGTAATAATCCACGGTGACAAAAAATCGCGCCGAAATGTGTATTCAAACTTTGTGGCGAGCTAGTAAAAACGCTCCTATATTCCAACAAAGATCAGACAGTTACTGTAATAACACTGCAATAGTTTCAAAGGCCACCGTCAGGATAATGCCACAGTCCCTTTCAGCTACCAAGGCCCATGTTTGAATGTTTTAAGAAAGTAGTGCTGTAGACTCTTAGCGGGTAACTGAAAACTTTTTAAAGTCTTCTTGGAATATAATTTTTCTGTACTTTTGTATCCCTCCGACATATGTAAAATTAACATTGCCAATGACCTGAAGACTTTAATAATGAGCAGATTAACTGTTATTGTGCCATCGCTAGAAACGTAAACGAATTACGAATATAACTGTTCTCACTAACGTGTGTATTAAACGTAAAGAAACTAAAGTAAACGAATTCAGTGTTCCCAAATTTATACATTATTTTTTGACGCTACATGACAGGACGCACATTTGCCACTGTGATAGTTAAAATATGCGCAGTTATTATTAAGGAAGGTTCACACTTGATTTGAAAATTGTTCACATAACCGCTAAACAACTACGGTGTTGTGACGTGACAACGTCTGAAAACTCAGCTCCTTATGTTCAGAAAGTGAGCGTCACGAAATTTTGCTCTCGGGTCCGTAGCAATTACTCGTTGAGAAAGAGCAACATGTTAAATGTAAGTATACGATAGTATACGTCGGTCCATTGGCTTCATGATTCACACACAAACGTATCGTTCTGACGTCATCAGGTCGCGGTGGGAGCCGCTCTGCGAACCTCTGATTTCGAGCGGTTTAGTATGCTTAAGTCCTCTGTAGCGACCGAACGGCTCATCCGATCGGAAAAATTGTGGTGTCAGTTTGTCGTGAAAAAAAAGTAACTATAAATATAACCAAGAACCATAAATAATAAACACACATAGTGACTATCTAACCAATAATAATTTTCTTTGCAGATTACAAACAAAAATAGTTAAAAATTACCAGTTAAGCGAAAAGGACACTCATGATATTCACATCGTGAATAGTGCTTGACGAGACAATTCTAATACTGAAAGGATGACTCAGCTACCTCAATCCATTCCGGAGTTATATGAAGAAGAAGTTGACAACTATACACAACAGCTAAATGCGAACGCGGCGATTGCATCATCATCACATGCCACATCACGTGATGAGATGCGTGCTAGTAACAAATAAATTGATTTAAACAAACCCACACAGTCTATCATTGTATTTCCTCTTGCCACCCATAGACGCCACGCAAAAATGCCTGCGGTCGTGTATTTGTTTTAGCTGATGTGTCCTTCCACCTCAGCCGATGTTGACATTCATCACAAGTGGTCAGCGTTCTCAGCCAGTGACAGCAGGGTTTTAAAACTCAGGTGTTTCAAATATATGTATGTGCGTGTCCGTACATGTGAGAAGTCAACTATCTATGTCAATACTCGCGTTATAAATGCGATTGACTGCGGGTTTGCGTTGTTTACTGCTGTGGTGATACTGGTAGTGCCTCTTTTGAGGCAGTGCGAAGGAACAAACTGTACATAAAAGCCCCCGGTCTTGTTAGTTGAAGCCAGCTTGTAAACTTGTCAAAGACAATTATAATGAAGACATTTCTACGTCTAGACATGGGAGACGGAAAAAAAGGGGAGAGGGGTGTCATTAAAAAGTTTCCAGTAATTTCTAGTTGCCGTTATGGGAACAGATGAGAATTATGCCGACACAGGGAAGCTTTTTATGTCCTATTATTACAGACCTGAAAAATTCGCGAGTTCAGTGACCTGCAGGCTAGACTCTACAGCCTTATGTACAAATATACTGATATCAACTCCGCGTTAGTTGTCTCCTGTCAAAGCAGAAGGCGGCGATTGGGCCAGCGTTCCCCAGGAGGTGTCAAACACCGTGTGGACCAATGGCTAAAGTTATATAAACACACGTGTTTTGAATTCTAGCTTGTCCCAAAATGAATCCGCGAATTTTTCAGGTCTCTGCCTGTTATTGAACACACTGCAGATAAGGGCCTAGTATTACAGACGTTGCCTTTACTAAGTAGGAGATTTATACTATATTGGACCATAGTCACTGTAATATAGCGTTTCTTTCCTCGTTCTGTATACTTGCACTCAAGTAATGCATCCTCAATATAATGCCGCAATTGAAGCAGATTTGGTCAGAAAAGGGGAAGAATTGATACGTATGACTGTAATCAAAGTTACGCTGTCGAAAAACCTTTATGGCTTCGTGCAGTACAGCAGTAGGAATAATTATTTCCTCGAGAATAACCCAGCAAATTATATCTCTCATCTGTCAAATCCTATTTAGAGGAAGAAATGTATCACGATATTTGGGAAAGACGTACGACCATCTAAGTTTATCGAAGAAGAAGGTTTCGTGACGGCGCATTAACTTTTCAATGCAGGAACGCCACCTATAGTGAGAGACCTGAAAAATTCGTGAATTGATTTTAGGACAAGCTAGAATTCAAACCACGAGTGTTTATATAACTTTAGCCATTGGTCCATACGGTTTTTGACACCTCCTGGATAAGGCTTGCCCAATCGTCGCCTTCCGCTGTGACAGCAGACAGCCAATGAGCAGCTGACATCGGTATATTTGTGCATAAGAATGTAGAGACTAGCTTGCATGTCATTGAACTCGCGAATTTTTCGGGTCTCTACCTATAGTCCATTCGTGGTTCCTTGACACGTCTTGAATAAACCCTTTGAAAAATCACCCCAAGTATAACGTGTTTGGTTATTCCCTGAATATGTAAGGTATTGCAAGCATTTTGTACTTGTGGTGAAATAAAAGTAAATTTTTTTTATTAAATTGAACTTTTACTGATATTCTATCTATAAATTGTATTTTTTATTAATATGAATAGAAATAGAGAATAAATAGATGTGTTTGTAATGTCTAGTTATTTTGCAAAATATTATTAAACTGAGTGCGCACGAATGCGATGATTTGTTCCTATTGGTGTAATTTTCTACACTTGGTTAAGCGTGGTTTGCACAAGGCGGAGGGATATCCCGGAAGTAAAACTTCAGAAGGAGTTCAGAGAAGTTGGCAGTAGCCATCTGTAGGCCTGCGGCAGACATGTTACACCATCGCATCCCGACTGCACGGCATAACGAGGAAACTGCAAGTCGCTGAAGAGGTGAGATCATCAAAGGCTGTTCCCGATAAAGTGAGCACTTTTGAAATCAAACTTATAAAAAAAGTCACTGCTCTTACCTGCGTTTTTTTTATGGGTGCACTAAGTGACGTAGGGGCCACGGTGGCTGAGCGACTAGCGCGCTCGCCTCCCACCAACGCGACTTGGGCTCAATCCTCGGCTGGGTCACCGGATCTTCGCAAGTGGGAATCGTGCCGGACGATGCCGTTGGTCGGCGGGTTTCCTCGGGAATCTCCCGTTCCCCCGCCCTTTCATTCCGGCGCCGCTCCATCTTCACTTCAATCACCCTCATCGGCTCGCAAGACATCTCTTCACCTCACTCACTAAGTGACATACGCTCAGTAAAATTGGTGACGAGGTAGGGAATGTAATTCCATATCTTATCGTCGAATATGAAGTGTTGGGTAACCATTTGTGATAACTTAAACTATTTCTTTCGCTTTTTTTTTTTTTTTTTTTTTATCGAAGTGTAAAAACGACCAGATTTGTTTTCTAATATTTCCACAGTGTAACCTGACCGACGCATGAGTAAAGTGATGAGGTCCATGGCAATATTAACTTTACATAAAGCGGAAGAACACACGACGTACTTACAGTAGATCTTCAGCACGGCTGTCAAAAGTGCTCATTTGACCGTAAACAGCCCACACCAAAGGCAAATCTGCTGTCGCACAGAGCGCTTGCGCAACGACACCGTACTTGCGGGTTGCTCACATCAAGAAATTATCATTTAAATATGACACCATAGAGCGTAGATAAGGAAATGCGGCCGCTCAACAACACATTTGTAATAACGAAGCTGCGTAGTTAGAGGAAAAACGGACACAGTCTCCTCACGGAACTTTGCGAACAGTCGGATGACCTTGTACTTGCAAAACAAAGTATTTCAGGATGTGACGTTTGTAACCGACCAAGGAACATGCCCAGAAAAACGGCGCTTGCGACTCACTTGTATTTTACGCAGTTTTGCTGCTCATACAAGATGACGATTCATAGAAAGATACAATTAATTCCATCACATCATGTATAAATGCCGCCAAGGGTATTGTTGCTTACTACGAAAAATGTGAACATATCTACAAGTAAATCTTGTTTTCCAAGACGCGGAACACAGTGGAAGAGGAAACATGATGCTTGAATCGTTTTACTCGTATATGTACTACATATGTAAGCTAAAACCTCGTCTTATGTGGATGCGTAAAAACTTGTTCTTAATAATTTTTATTTAAGACTGAGGTAAGATTATCCTCCGCCCAATTTTTCTCGTTCTCGGAGACGCAAATTACGATGTACTAATTTCATAAAGAAACATGGCGAACTAAAATAAGACATATTCGAAAATATTAAATGGAAGTTGAAAGTATGTCTACTACAAAAAAAGATACGTTTAAGGCCTACTTTGTCAATTTGTTGAACAAAAATATGCCGATTTAATGGATGAAATGTTCCACGCAAAAATATGGATTTTGAAGAAAACATAATGATAATACATCAATGCCAAGCTACAGCAAGGCTTGCGAGGCCTTTAAAATCCCTATGACAATCAAATGGTCTCATGGAAAACAATTTCTTGCCATACATAATATTAAAATTTTAAAATAGAGTTTTAGTTCATAACCTACAAAATGATTACGGTAATTTAATTATTAAAGCAGAACAGATTGTTGTGTTTGTAACTCCATGGAAACATTTGGCTTATTTTACTCAAGAACACAGGTTCGAATATGTCCTGGATAAAAAATATTTAATTATTTTAAAATGTAGTTTGTTTTTGTCCTTCATACTATGGTATCTCAATACAGGACTGAGAGTCAGATATATACAAATTGTTAAAGCATTTTTAAAAATTTTCTTTTTTAGTAATGTGGGTAACACGTATTGCAGCAAAGAATATATCTCGTTAACATGATCATGCTGCTGTAATTCATAATAAATAAGTGTATTTAAGGAATGAGAGAGATTCGAACCGACAGTTCGCAGTTGGAAAATATGTACTTATGAACAGCCTTATTCAGTCCTCCACAACTCAGTTACAAGTTACTATATTACCGTTATGAAATCATAGATGAAGCATTGAATAAAATGCATTTTACGAGAAAATTAGTTGTCAAATAAAGGAGAAATTAAACATTGTAGTGTTTGGTACAGATTTATTTATAAGAGTATAGATCACGTGTGTAGAGTTATGGACGCATTTTCACATGTATATTTGCAAACATCAACTCGTTAATTCTATTCAAGAAAATGTATGAAAACAGATTTACGTTCTGAACAATCACCATAAATTATCATATTTTCTAGGATCATGAAAGCAGTAACTTGTTCCAGTATTCATGCAATAGTGCAAATCTAAGATAGGCTCTACCTACCGAAATCACACGAAAAATCAAGTTTATATCTTTAGTAAACAGACAATTATAACACTATACATGGCAACATGTTACAACTACCCTTCGATCTTACAATTAATAATCAATAGAAGAACGAACTACTGTCTGCTGCCAGTATATGAAGAAGATGATAGTAAGAATATGATTACTCCTTAGAAAACGAATTAAGGATGTTCCCAAAACACCACATGATAATATAATAACGAATACATATAGATTAATATTTAGCTCAATTAAATGTCCCATGAAAGCAAATGTTTTTGACACGCTTCCGGCTAGTAACTTAGTCCGGTGAAGCAATGAAACTCTTAATTTACTGTGTGATCAAAAGCGTACATGAAAAATTTGACACTTTTCCGTATCACTTCCAGCAGCCGTTTCAAACATAAATGAATACGTCGGCCTTACTTGACGTAACGTAGACCCGAAGTCATGAAGATTTGACTGCTATCGAAGTCAAAGGCTCACCAAACCCTAATTGATGAAAATTGGACAACAACATCGGCCCAACTAGTCGCCATCGTAGATGTAGCCGTCATCAGGAATGGACTGTACCCTCCAGGACTGCAGGACATCCTCTTCGTCCTCAATTTATTTGACTCGGCATGATATTAGTAGTAACTTCATACCTCTTTCATTAAGCCTTCTTACAGGAGTCTCTCATTTCCTGGCTTCTTCCAATGTTCCAAACAACATTCCAAGCAAACGAAAACCTCTGCCTGGTTACCTTTCGCGATATCTGCACTTCCTCAAAAATCAATATTGTTCTCCATGTAGTATAAATTCACAGATTAACCGTAAAACTTATTAGCAGTTTTCAAGTGTGTTGGTTTAACATCACAAACTTCATTTGAGATGCAAAGTATAATGCTTATTCACACTGTAGTTGTATAACAATTTAACAACATACTTTATATGAAAATTTAGTAATCATTAACACTCAATAAAAAGTCATTAAACATAGATATTTAAGCAGAGAATCAAAATATGTTTATGTAGTTCAACATGTGAACTATTGTATGATAAAATGAATATTGAGCGAAATTAAAAGGGAGGACCAACTGTAAGGGGACTCCTTACAACGTGTTTGAAATAACTAAAGCTATTTTTAATGTGTACGTGTTGTCTCAACATGAGATTTCTTCTTCCGTAAAAATTTAATTTGAACTAGAACTTGCAATGCACATACACAAGGCACCTGATGAGGAGTGCTTCGATGATCCGGCGACTAAAGTTAGACCTTCTCTAGTCGTTTATGCATGCGATTTAGTTGGTCCATTCTTTGTCCGGACTAACCTCGAACCAAGTTCGAGGTGGATGATATCTGCACTATCCCAGTACTAACGAGCTGTCCGTGTATAAGGCCCTTGCAATTTACAGCAATAAGACGGTTGCTGAGTTACTAATCCTTCCTCTGTATGGCTAAAGATGTTACACATGAACTTAAAAGGCACCAACTCTTCATATGATCTTGCGATTATTCTACTGATCACTAGTTAACAGCGATATTAAGGTAACGCGTTAATGTATGCTTGTTAGGTAGTGGCGGAGGGGCAGATTAGTTTAAACATTTATATGGTATGTTAAGAATTATTCCTTCAGCCTTTCGTTAACGTTGACTATTGAATTCATTAAGGTAAAAATATTACTCAAATCCTTTCGCTGAAAATGAATCGTTTTTGCAAGGTTATTGGATATTTTTAAATGTTTAATATTTTACAATAAATACGTGTTACATTAGAGAGAACTGGCGCAGGGTCGTGATGACACAATCTTTCTTGAGAGAACAGTATTTTATTTCATCACAAGTCATTTGTCAGCTCCTGCAGTGTGTAAATGAAGGTCGGGAAAGAAAGTACTAAAGACTCCGATAAAAAAAAATAGGCTTACACCATTCTTGGAGAATTAAGCAATAAACGCTTGCTTTTTTTCCTGAATATGTCCTATTTTTCTATTTCTATTGTAGAATCAAATTATTTCTTCGCAATAACACTTTGCATTGAAAAAAGAAATAAAAAATTAGCTACAGGTGCAGACACTAATAAAAGTGTACTAACCGTGCCGGGAAATCAAAGAAATGAAAAACAAGACACTATTAAATTTGCATATAAAGATGGACGCACATTTATTATATCTCGTTGCAACATTCTTATGGCATTCTTTCCGGCGCTTGTGATGCCAAAGTAGACCGTCAAAATATGTAGTACAGCACTGTACGTAGCTTGTGTAATGATTTTTGTCAATAAGGGGTATTCCGATAGGGCCAAAGGTATTTAACTCGCGACCTTCACCCTTCACTCCTAAACGAAGATGTATGTTTACTGTGTGGCAGATTGTAGATGACCTACCACGACAGATGTTCGGTAGCAGCGATTTTGGAAATGATGATGACAGCATTCTGAAGTGGTAGCAAAAACGAAAGCATGTTTCCACATCTTTCTCAGCTTGTTCGCAGACTATGTATAACTGCCACCAAGGCATCAAACGGGCGAGCACCTAGCATTGCAGGCCAAATAATTAGCAACATAAGTTACCCCTTATTTCCTGAACAAGTGAATGATTTACCTTTTAAAGGCTGTTCACGATAAAGTGAGCATTTTTTAAGTGAACCTTAGAAAAATGTCACTGTCCCTACCTGCATATACTTTAATGGGCTTACTGAGCGACTTTCACCCAGTAAAGTTGGTAACGATGCATTGAAAGAAGTTACATATCTTAGCGTCGTATAAAAAGTGTTAGGTAACCGTTTTCGATAACTTAAATTATTTCTTTCGCTTTCTGTTTTTTTTTTTTTTTTTTTTTTTTTTATCCATCGAGGTGCAAAAAATTGCAGATTTGTGAAAAATTTTCTTCTTAACAATTTCACAGTTTCACTTGACCGACGCATGAATAATGTGATGAGGCCCATGGCAATGCTAATTTTACATAAGGTGGAAGAATAAACAACTTACATAGAAGTAGATCTTAAGCAGGGCTTTCAAAGTGCTCATTTCACCGTGAACAGGCTATACCCACAACATCCACATGTTGCGAAATGTTTTTTTTTTATATAGTTTTAATTCAAGTTTTACTTTTTATTTGATATTTTCAAATGCTTAATTTGCTAACATAGGAAATAACTGATAAACATACATTTATAATTACTCCTATTACTATGGAGCCTCGAGTATTTCGCGGATTTCGTTGGCAGTATGCTAGGCTGGACAGCCCCTATACACTCGAGATATTATCGTTCGCTTATTGATTGTTGTGATAAAGTGAAACCTCTGTACAGGACTGTTAAACACTCACTCACACTACTACTTCCTGCTCGTTACTGGCTCACAGATGAACGGGGCGTGTCTAAAGAACTGTCTTCCAATCAGAACAGTAGGAGAAAAGAACAATTGTTTGGAGTCTATCTCGCCTCCGAATGTATTCGCGAAACACTCATGTCTCTACCTATTACTTGTATTTTAACGTCTCTATTATCACGTCCGAAAAGTGACATAATCGTCCTTTTCTTTGATGGAGGCACATACGCATGTGAATTTGTTTCGCGGAATACTGCTGTGGACTTAGGAACAGAGAGATAGAAAGTATGCTGTAGGCAAATAGAGTTTCCAGCGGGCAATAGAGATGATTTTCTGGACAATGGAGACAAATAGAACATGCCGATTATATGCCCAATTCACGGAAACGCTATATAGTACACCACAAAACTCGGATGTTCAGCCCATTAAACAGTGTGACACCGTTTCAAAACAATTTCTTGAAAGTTTTCTTACCTCAAGAACTATTCTCGTTTGTCCTGATAGAGTCATAGACAGAAATGCAGTTCAATGTTGGGATAGAGAGTAACAGTATGGTTACTGCGCGACTGACATTTACAATGTTCTCCATGCTCCTTCTACCCAATTACAACATACTTGAACTACTTGAGCCGTGATGAGCACGTTTACAGTTGTGAACCGTAGTGTAGGCTTTTCACTTTTCAAAGTCCTGCTTACGAGTAGGATGGACTGAAACATTTTCTGTCGAATATCGCACGGAAACACTGCACGTCTTGCGAGTAGGAGCGATGAGGCCTAGGCGTGCGTGTTAGTGTCGCCCGTATCGTTCCCTCGCTTCTTGACCTTGGACGCGGGGTCCATCCCACTCTTAAGATATACTTGTATGCACATTGTGTAGTCTTCCACCATACGTAAAATTAAGTTTACCGTGGTCCTGATCAATTTATTCGTGCGTGGTCAAGTATAATTGTGTAATTATTAGTAAAGTAAATATTTTATAAGTTCGATAATTCTTATACTTCCACGTATTAAGGAAAAAACTAAATTATAAAGAAACAATTAAAGTGTTTAGAAATCGAATGTAACATTAAGGCATTGAATACGTAACTATACAGAGATGAAACAATCGGTTGTACCGCGAACTCGACCCGCACGAGCCAGCAAAATGGCGTCGCTGGCAAACGAAATATTGTAACGCCGTTTGCCGGTCAGCTCTCGGTGCTACTCGCTAGCTGCAGCCCAGCCAATAGGGAACCGTTCGCAGCATGCAGCACCCAATTAAACACAAGTCTCGTTCCTACTGCATCGCGCGCGGTCTATCAGAGAATGGGCATGCGTACAACAGAGGAACCACTTCGCCATTTCGTCTTTGTTAACTTCTCTACTTTTGTGATTCACCCTTTCAGTCTCGAATTAATATACGAGCTCAAATGTTGTAATAGCCTAATTTTGTGATGCGCGCTGTACTTGTATGAGCGCGCTTCTCGTAACCTGTGTACACCGTGCTGGTGTCGGTATTAACCATTCACAAATGAGAATTGCAGAAAATTCATAAAATCATATTTCTGTCACGAAAGACTTTCAAAAACACAGGCCACTGATTCCTTTGTTGTGTACATGCCGACTAGAGCTGTTCGATATCATAAAAATTTAATATCGATATTTTTCCGAACAGTTACTCGGTATTTTCAATATATCGATAATACCGAACATTTCGATAATACAGAAAACGTCGATAATATCGAAACATCGATATACCGATATTTTTCACAGTTACATATCATTCGATAAGTTATTTTCCATATCGATAATTATAGATATATCGATATTTTGAACAGCCTTAGTGCCGACCATAAATATCCTTCACGTGCAACAACATGTCCTTGATCATGGACACGGCGACTGATCCTTGTTAAGGCCACGATCCTTCATTTCTACAGCTTTTGTGGAAATTAATTTTTTTGTACTCAAACGGGAGCCAATATTGTAAAATCCTCCAACAATTTTGTTACAAATTGTTTTATTATGTAGTCTAATTTTTCAACACCAAAACTGTATAGTTTTAACTAATTATTAAATAAACCAAAGTTTTGTTAATTAATTAATTTGATAAAAGTATACACTTTGTTGTATTGGGAAAATTACCCTACATAATAAAAACAATTTGTAATAAAATTGTAAGAAGATTTTTCAATATCGGCTCCTGTGTGGTACAAAAAATTAATTCTCGCCAAAGCTGTTGAAATGAAGGATCGTGGCCTTACGGCAGCGCGCGTCGTCGGCGGATTACGCAGCTGTCACCGTCGCGGCGCAGCGTGTTTACGTCGCCAGAAGGAGCGGCGGGATTGGAAAACACTGTCGGGCGGCGGCGGAGTAAGCTCGGACGTGACGTCACCGCGCTCGTGTTTTGTAAATATACCCTCGGAGCGGTGGCGCGACGCCGCGCCGGCCACTCGCGCGTCGCCTGCGCCGCCACGTGACCGCGCCCGCCCTATTATAAATAGAGACGCCCGCTGCCGACCATCGTCCCGGTTGTACGCTCACGGCGTCCGCTGGTAACCCGTCATCACTGTGGAAAAACTTCAGCGTTAAGGCGCCGCCCTAGCAGACTATTCTTAACGCATCAAGGTCACGTCCGGGCCGTAAGGAAGCATTGCGACAACAAAAGAATATTCACCTGTGTTCTGTTTGCTCGACATTTTAAGCGTGAATATAAGTCTTCAATACAGAAATTATTTAATAAAATATGCAGAATTGTCGCTATGGCTTAAAACACTGTTTTGCAGAAGAGTAAATACTTTAAACAGCTGTTTCAATAACCATATTTATATATTCGAAACGAAATCTCAACTTCCATCTCTGCCCTAGAAAAGTATTTACATTGAAATATTCCGTAGTTTTTCTTTTTTTTTTATAATATACACAACTGCATACAGTCAGAGCCATATGGCCGCGGTGGTGTAGTGGTTAGACCTTTTATATTTATTTCAATAACCCTACTTAGCAGTACGACCATCCAGGGTGTTCAATTCTATAATGACTACTACAATTTAACAAACAGTATATAAGTTATATTAATTCACAATTTATTTTGTGGGAGGGCGGCTGTTCGTCTGGGCGCCCATAAAAGCTACAGATTCTATGTCTATTCAAAAGCATCATTCACACTTCTTAGGAAGGTGGTGAACTATTCTGCCCCGACCGAGACAGCTCCCAGACGGATTCCCACGAATCCGCCCCGCGACCAGACGCTGTCGGGCCCTCACACAGCTAACTAGCCTTTCGGCCGGTCGTCATAGCACCCAACGGTGAATGGCCCCGCCCACGAACCCGAAGGCTCCCGGCCCCCTCCCTATCTGTACTATTCTATTTTGTTATTTTTATTTTTCCCCTCGCCCACCGTTCTGCTCCAACCTAAGCATCGTCCAGGACATCGAGGTACCCCTTCTGGACACCCAGGCCTTCGTTTCCCGGCGGACGAGGGAATGGAGCTCCGCTCCTACGGACGCCCCCCTTTTTCTACACACACATACACAGATATCAACCAACATATTATAACAAATCACATCTTTCCCTCATTTAGATTTTCGTCTCCGCAGTTCCTTCCGTTCTTCTTTCATCCGTTTCAGATCTTGTCTTTCTTCTCTCTCCTCTTTTTCTTTCTCTCTTCTGTTTCTTCTACTTTCCTTCTCTGTTCTCATCACCGTTTTCTTTCTTCTTCTTTCTCTTTTTTCTCTTCCTCCTTCTTGTTCTTCTATTTTACTCCATATTTCCTTCGATTCTCCTTGCATTCATTTCGGATCTTGTGTTCGTCTTTATAACTTTTTCGTGTTTGAAGCTTTTCAATTTTTAATATTTACTGAAATTCAGTTTCTTATCTAAAGAGAGAGTTATTTATAATTTTTATTTATTTTAAACTGTAAAACACTAGACAAACACAAACACTACTCAGCAATTTCCTTAGTTCTAGAACACTCTCATCCGTTCCCTAGAATACTCAGTTAAATGATCATTCGTAGTTTTTACGAAATCATATATTTTACTAATACTTTCATTTATTATTTCTACAATTTCCTTGTCATATATATACTGTTTTTGTAATGGCCATTTGTCATTAAAAGGTTTTAATTTCTGTTCTAATTCTATCCTTTCGTCTTTAAACATGTCACACAAGTACAGAACATGGTATACCGTCTGAGCTCCCTTTTCACATTGACAACTGTCGTCTTATATTTTATTTGTTTTAGCTAAATATTCTTTAATTTGACAGTACCCCGTTATTATTATTAGACTACTCGCCCTCCATCTAGGCGAACCGGGTTCGATTCCCAGCGGGGTCGCTCTCCGATTTTCGCATGTGGGAATCGTACCAGACGATGTCGCTGGTTGGCGGGTTTTCTACGCGATCTCCGTTCCCCCCGCCCTTTCATTCCGGGCCGCTCCATACTCATCTCAATCACGCTCATCGGCTCTCAAGACCTCGACGTTAAAGAGCCGCCCGAAATCCTCCGCTTCAATTACATTCCAATTGCGCCACAGGCCGAGTGCAAGGAAAATAGTTTTGCATGTGAAGTTCTTTTAGGCGAGTCTTAAGCCTAATACAGACGGACATCTTTTGTGAACAAGAAGGTGATCAACAAAAGGTAACAAGAAGGTGAACACCATGTTGTATTCAAGTCCCATGTATGTACATGCTGTACACACAGTAGTAGTACATGGATGTTGCAGCACGCCAGTCACTCATTTACGCCACAACACACAAAGATTTTACAAACCTACCAAATCACGCTGAACTTCAAACACATGTACTTTACAATAATTTTTTCATTCGACCATACTTTATCTGACGCGCCCGAGTAACTCTGCGCCAGTAAATAAACACTTCACGATTGTATAGTCCTATCACGCGCAGTCCAGTAAAAAGAAAGCGCGACTTCACTTCAATGCAGCAGCCAATGGAGAACCGACGTCCGGCTCGAGTATATACAGCACTGTGAAGTTTAACCTTATGCCAAATTATAACGCGAATTCTGCAGGTCTCTACTAACACAGAATTAAAATCTGTTTTCTGCTCTCAAATTAACAATATCTGCATAAATAAATGCACAGGAACTGCACAAACTTACAAAACGCAAATGTAAGCAAACGACTTGCACAAGAAGGTTAACGAAAAACAGAACAGTCTCTAAATGATTCTATCTAGCAGACAAGCCACTTACAAACAAGTTAGCCAGTTACACGATGCAAATTGACTTGAACAAGAAAGGTGTACACATTTCTAAAAAAAATATGTAAAAATTGTAATATCCTGAAATTGCAGGTAAATAAATTTTTATAGATTCAACACAAACTCAACAATTCAAACTCATATTAATTTACTTCTGATTGCTCTCTCGTAGCAAAGTTCTTTTCTTCAAAGGGCACAAAGTGTTTTATCTTTGAAAGTGACGTTGCGAAAGGTAGGCGAGACACGCCAAAAATACTACAACATTTAAAATCCTACACCTTCGCTTCGCATTCGAAGTTAAGTGTCCAATGCCTTGGCTAAAATCTAAGAATACATTAGTTGTAACTTCGCACTGCTTGGAATTCGAAGAAAAATACCATAAATTATAGCAATCAGTTTCCAACTCCCGAGTTTAGCTAATCACAACAGTACAATAATTTAAGTGGTCACACATTTCAATTTCGATTTCAAATAACGAACATTCGAGGTTTATTTCTGTTCGCCTAGTGCTGAAAACATGTGTTGACAGCGAAAGTGCAATTAAATAAAAACAGTTTTCTATTTTGATTTCAAATGACACACGTAAAATGTTTTTCTATTGGCCGAACTAGGCAGTATGATCGTTACTTTGTCAATAATTTTTTTGGGCCTACTGCTTACTCCCAGGAGCGGATGTAGACTTTTGGTATAGAGATAAAACGACGGAGGAAGGTAATTGTACTAATGTGCCGGTGGAAGGTTAAACTTAATATTTGTGACATGGGAGGAGGGCCGTGTGTTTAGTCATAGTTTTAGGAAACAATATCAAATTAATAAAACAAAATAGTTTCACGTTAATTAATTATATTATTACATTTAAGCAACAATTATTATATTATTACATTTAAGTTTTAAAGCTTTCTCAGAATAGTTTAATGTCAATGTGAGTAGAAATGAACCCCAGGAGAGGAGGGGGAGGTGTTCATTTCACCTAGGGGAACCTCTGCCCCCCCCCTTTTTTTCCTGGTATGTATCGGTCGAAGATTACTGCTTAATTCTTTCCTTTCATTGAGAAAACCCCCATACAGAAAAGGCATATAACGCAGCGCAGATACGTGTGAGGCTGTTTTTTACTAACAAAACACGTTTTTAAGGGGTCCGTCTATGGGGTCGTATTTTGCCCGACCCAAAAGGATTTTCTAACCTCCCCCCCCCCCCCACCCAACCCATCAACGCTTGCTTAGTTTTGTTTTTTATTCCTTTCGCTTTTTTCCCGAGAGATTATTCAAGGGACGTCTTAGGACTAATCTACTAGTATTTCCTGGTAACTGGGATTTTAAGATATAAAAAAAAAGCTAATGTGTGATTACAGTTATGGTTCTGTTAAGGAATTAAACTCTCATTTCTCTGATAAACTGCCAGGATGTATCCATTATTTAAAAAAATTGGCAGAGCATTGCATTTTTATTCGTTTGTGTTATGTTGATTATAAACCGTGCGGAAAGAGGAAAAGTTTAAAGCATACTTCTATTTTGAGTGAAAATTAAAATTATCCTTACTCGTAGCATTAATGTGTATTCTAACTCAAATCTGATAGAAAAAAAAAAAAAAAAAAAAAATTCAAGTTGGGGCAGAAAATTACGAATAGAGGTTGTATGACTTAGGATTTTATTTACAATATGACATGGAATGTCCGGATTCGATTTCTGGCACCGAATATTGGTGTTTTGTTTTCAAGCCGTTGTTGGATTTGGCTGACGTGTATTGCGGAACTTACTGCAGAGTCATCCTACGTAGATCTCCCGGGCGTGGATGTCTTCCGTCAACATGCTGAAGCGTGGATCTCCTACAGCCTTATTACTGCCCGCTCATCAACAGTGTCTTATTGATAGTGAAATGATGGAATTGCTGATAATTGAAATTGATTCCGTTTCTGTACATTTTTTGGTTAGTTGAGCACTTTTGAAAGACCCGCTCAATATTTTCTTTTCTCCTCGTTTTGTATCCTCCGCCATGTGTGAAATTTACATTGTCATAGCCCTACTGACTTTATGTATTCATACATCAGTCAAGAGAAAACAAACATTTTTTAGGAATATAAATGTGTTAGCAATATGCCAGTTCGTATTCTAGTGTGTACAAAATCGACAAAAAACGTATTAATTTGATTTGCTATAAATTCAAACTATGCACCCGAGTAGTAGAGTTAGGCCAATTCGGGCGCAGGTAACATGTATAGGAGCCAGAAGCTACCAGCCACCTCAATTGTCGAGGTGGCCTGGGAGGGCCATGTTGTGATGGCACTCGATCCCCATTTTGGATCTCGGTGAACTTGATCTTGACTTTAACTGTGAACCCAATTTTTTCAAATCTAAAAATCGAGGAACATATTACCCTCACACTCACCCCACCAGCCTTAACCAATACCACCTCCCCACCCCACCCATCCCAATCATAAAAATCGAGGAAAAATCGCAGAAATATGTTTTAAAGTCGTAATTCAGTGATCAATGAGCAGGTACGATTGATTGATGTGGGTGGTGGGATAGTTTTTGCTATGTAAGTCAGTGATGCAAGGAAAAGGGGTGAGCATGGAAAAGGGGGATCTAATGTTATGTTACTCAATTTATAAGAATATTGTTGTACATTTTTTCGATTTTTTAATGATTGGGAGGGAGTGGGGTGGGAAGGGGGTGATATTAGGGTGGTGGGATGAGTGTGATGATGACATTATGTGTTCTTCGATTTTTAGACTCAAATTTTCGATTTTTTTTTTTTCGATATTTCTCTATTTTTTATGACTGTGAGGGAGAGGAAGGGGTAGAGGGTGAGGTGAGGGTGGTGGGAGGGGCATGAAGTTAACGCTATATGTTGCTCAATTTTTTTAATTTTTTTAAAGATTTTTTGCGATTTTTCTCGATTTTTTATGATTGGGAAAGGGAATGGTGTGTTATTTAGGGTTGGTGGGGTGAATATGGGGTAACTCTATTATGGTCCTCAAATTTGAGAATTTTCTAGAATTTTTTTTGCAATTTTTCAAAACTTTTTAGGGTGCACATCAAGGTAATGGGTTAAGGTCAAGTTCAGGTTACCGAGATCCAATATGGTCCTCCCAGGCCGTCTCGACAACCGAGGTAGCTGTGGTTCCTGGCTCCTATACATGATACCTGCGCCAAATCGGCCTCTCCCAATACGATGTTTAAACATAGACATATGTTACAATTCCTGTTAACTTAACTGGGAGAACGGTCTGTGATTTTTTTCTAATGTTGATTCTAAAACAGCAGTGGCGGCTCTAGAGATCAATTAAGAAGGGGCTACTTGAATGAAGTAATTTTTAGTACGTTAAAACCATATGCACTCTAGCACATGCTTGCCAGTAGGCCTTAAGTAATGTTACGTATAAATATCAACACTCAGTGGGCTAGTTATCAAAATACTTTTTATAATTTAACGTCACTATATTAAGTGTATGTATTTTGCTGCATTATTAACATCTTACTTGGTTTCAAGAATTACCTTATTTCACTCAGCGTAACATCAAGCTCCAAGGGAGGGATAGACTCTCAGTACCGCCTAGATCTCTCCACTCTCCAAGAAAGGCTCAAGCTCCCTTAGACCTTCCCCTCTCCCCTGGATCCACCACAGTAAAAGAACTCACTCTTTCACAACGTTATTTTGTTTGACTCATGGGTACTAGTCGCCGAATCTATGGCAAACATATATTTTAAAAGAATGCAAAGTATATTCCGTAGACATAAAAAAAGACAAGGCTTTCGGAAGTTGCGGGCTGAAAGTAAACCAGCTCTGCTACAGCTGTGTCTATGACCTCGAGTTAAGTGTGACGCGACCCCTGGCAGCAACGCAGGCTCGTGCTTCTCTTGCCAGCAGGGCGTCCACCAGGACGCCGAGACGCTCTGGTGCCAGTCGGCCCGTCCCCCGCGCGTCGACGGCCGACCTTCCTAGCTCTTCGAGAGGACTGTAATGATGGCAGTATTTATGTTCGAAATATCAAAGAATTCGATTCCTAATGCCCAGTTGCACCATAGTGGTTCGAAACGCGATCCGAGATCGGATCTAAGATTGACACAGAAACTGTTGCACCATTCTAGTTCAGAGCTAGACTGGAGATCGAGCTGAAGTTAATTCCGAACAGCCGAAATTGGCGGTTCGAGATCTCAATCCGAGATCATCAGCCATCGTCCACAAATATAGTTTAAAAATTTGCCAGCAGATAGAACCACGTTCGATTGTTTTCTTGGGGAATTAAAATAGCACTATACTCACTTTAATATTATTCATTAAAATTAGTACAACAATAATTCACTTAAAACAGATAAAACATCGCACAAATAGTTCTATCTATAGTGAAAAAATACCTACTTCCATGACGTCATATATTACGAACCAATAGCAAAATTTGTCTCATACTTAATCTCAATCTCTCACTTTGTAACCAAGATCGGCGAATCGAAGATCCAGAATCATGTAATTTTGTTGGTGCAACACTTTTACATTGGAACCAAGATCAAACAGGATCCTGGTTCGGAACTAGGATCATTCTATCTCGGATCGGGGAAGATGTTGGTGCAACCGGGCATAAGAGTTCTTGAGGTATCTCGAATGGTGGCTGAGGTATACGAACACTTTCATCATGAGCGATCTACACTCTAAATCTGAATCGTTTACTTCAACCAGTAGAATTATTTACTGCAATTTCAGTTCATGAGCTGTTGTCTACTAGCGAATCGGCGGAATGCCCTGAGTGAGTGAAAAGATTTGGGCGGCCCTTAACAGCAAGGTCTTGAGAGCCGATGAGAATGTTAATTGAGATGATTATGGAGCAGCGCCGGAATGAAGGGGCGGGGAAACGGGAGATACCCGAGAAAACCCGCCTACCAGTGGAATCATCCGGCACAATTCCCACATGCGATAATCCGGGAGTGACCCGGCCGGGGATTGAACCCGGTTTTCCATGGTGGGAGGAGAGTGGGCTAACTGCTAAGGCACCGCGGCCCTTGGAATGCCCTGAAGTTTTACTGTGAGGCCATTGCAGTTCACTAGGAATCGATAGAAATCACCGTTTAATCCGTAAATACCAGCAACTGGGGATGTTACGATACTACTGATATGATACTGGTATCCATACTTTCCTTTCGGTACCGGGTATTTTGTAATCGATACTTTTATATCAATACTTTACCAGTACCTCATCAGGAAATGATTCAATACCGATACTTTTTTTCCGGAATTACTTATAGCTGTTAATTTTGAACCCTTTCAATCGAAGTGCCCCAAAAATATAAATATGTGTTTTACTCAATAAAATAATAATTTGAAAAGCAGTACATGTCAGTATTTTGCTTGTCTTATAATTATAACGATGCTCAAATACAACTAATACTAATAAGTAGAGACCTGCAAAATTCGTGATTATTTTTTGGCGTCAAGCATAAATTCAAAGTACTGTATTGTACTCGAGCCGGCGTCGTTTCTCCATTGGCTGATGCCTTGACGTGGTCACTCCCTTTCTGAATGAACTGCACGTGATTGGAGCACATGGTTGTGGAGCGTTCATTTATTGGCGCACAGTTACCAGGGGCTTGTCAAATAAAGACTGATCCAATGAGAAACCTATTGCAATGTTTTGCAACCTATGTTTAAAGTTTAACATATCCTCAAATAATAACGCGAATTTTGAAGGTCTCTACTAATAAGTGACGTGCTCTGTATTTTTTCAAAGCAAGCAACTGATATAAAATAATACAAATTCTATAGAGACCTTCAAATGAGAGAACGATCTAAGTATTGGATTATTAAAAATATTATTTAGTATGTATAAATATAAAAAATATTTTATGAAAAATAGAAGACTAACAAATTGAATTTAAAAAAAATGTATACTGGTACTGACTGATATGATACCAGTATCGATACTTTTCTTGTAATACCGGAATCGAAATGAATGTCAATACCATTCTTTAGATTGCTCTTTCGATCCCAGTATCGATACTTGCATGGTATCGCAGCATCCCTACCAGCAACTAAGAATGATCAGTAGAATTTTACTGATTCAAGTGGAGCAGTTTCAACAGATCTGTAGTCAAATTCGATATCTTGGAGCAGTTTTAAATGTTTCGATTTTAGAGTCTAGATGTGTGAGTCATTGCTCACACCTCACGCGCATTCTCGAGTTCACGTGCTAATGTTACATAGTTCATTCCACGCTTGTTCTCGCATTTTTCCAGAGACCCGGAAGTTCATGTTTCCCGTCGTCTTCGGAGAATTTCAAGTATCCGAGAATGTAAAATTGTGTGTTCCTTTTGTGTGTATTGTTTTATTTATTTTAATTTCCCGTATATATCTGCGAATTAAATGTTAAAAGCCAGGATCGTTCTAAGAAAAAAAATCCAAATCGCGCATTTCAAAAGGCGAATACCACCATGGAATTCAAGCAGCGAGTGAAGTTAGCGAGTCATGTAAATATTCGAATACGAAACAATCGAATCCTGTGAAAACTCGATTCTGCTCATCCCTACCCGCGACGTCTTGCAGCCGTCTCGTCTCGAGACGCCTCGTGTGTGCCTGACGTGCAGCCCGCTTGTCCCCAGCATCCTCTCGTCGGGCATATCGTGTACCACGAGGTCGAGAGCTGTCGTCTGCTAGATGAACCCGTCGCGAAGCTCCTTCTGTCGGGTTCGTGTATACAAGAGAAGTCTGCATTGGCCGTGTGTACAAAAATAGTATAGTGGTTCATAGCGAAGTTACTTGTCTTTTCTTCAACCATTCACACACAACTAGAAATCATCTTGATTTTGATGAATTTATGGCTTATTAAGTAAATAACATTGTTAAAACACATTTTTTTTTTAATGTGTGATAGGAAACACAAACGTGAATTTTGTTTCCAACAAAATGTTATAAATACAGTATACTTCTTTTCTCCCAATCTAATTGGATGAAGGCCTTGTGCACACGACACTTAATAAAATATAGTATAGGCTGCTAACTGTAAATTGAGAACAATTGAAATCGACTTTTGAAAAATGGCACTGCCTTTAAATGCATAATTTCAACGATCACTGACCGACGTGCGCACAGTAAAGTTGGTAATAACTAAGGGGAAATACTTCCATGTCTAAACGTTTAGTTAAAAATGTTAATTAAACCTTTGTTAATACTGAAATTATTTATTTTTCTTTCAATTTTTTTACTCCAGGTAAGTAAGGATTAGCAAATGTGTAAAATATACACTTCACAAAAATTTTGGAATATTGTGAGATACGGCAGTTTGGGTGGTAGGAGTTATGTAGTTCTTGTGTGATCAACAGAGAGCGTACTAACGCATTGGACATTCCTGGGACAAGCTGAAAACAGCAGTTTATAACTGTCAGTAATTTCCAGATACACTTCTATATCTCATAAGTGAAGCCCAGATGGCACGGGACCTTCGTCCGCATGATGACATCGACACATTCATTACAAACATGCCACGTCCTGTTAGAGACCTGTACACGGTACTAAGCTGCAGTGGCAAGAAATAAATCCTCCCTGGCCACAAACACCATTACGTTAATTTGTTGTTGTTTTTTTTTTTTTTTTTTTTTTTTGTAGTTCTTTATTTTGTCCGTGACGTGGAATCGTTTTTTTTTTTTTTTTTTTTGTTAGAAACACTTTGAATTTTATGTTTTGAATCGTTACCGTTGGTAAGGTCTAATTGCTATGCTATACTTTTTGTGAGGAGTTTATTTACTTTTCTAA
The DNA here is from genome assembly GCA_029891345.1 of Dryococelus australis. Classification (NCBI taxonomy): domain Eukaryota; kingdom Metazoa; phylum Arthropoda; class Insecta; order Phasmatodea; family Phasmatidae; genus Dryococelus; species Dryococelus australis. The sequence goes on from CM056999.1 coordinate 62,599,587, forward strand.
TAATTTTACATTTACTTGACCGACGCAAGAATAAAGTGATAAGCAGATACCTGCGAAATTCGCCTTATTATTTGAAGACAGACTGGACTCCAAACATATGTGCGTTTGTGTTGCTCTTGTAATTAGGCGAAAGCTGGGTATCGCATCCTGACCGGCCGTGAGCCAATCGAAAAAAAAGTAACAACAATATAGTCAAATCTTGTCCCACTAAGTCAAAAGATAATATGGGTCCTTACTTTAGCAGAGGCCAACAAACGAATGACACCGATTCAAGTGTCTATGGGACGGTGGAGTCTAGTGTGCCACCAAATAAGAACGCTAATTTTAGTCTCTAGCGATGAGGCCCATGACAATGTTTATCTTACACAAGGCGGAACAATTCTCAACGTTCATACAAGTAGATCTTAAGCAGACCTCTCAAAAGTGCTCAGTTTACCGTGAATCACCTATATCTACTTTTATGCACGTTGTGTATTCTTCCAACGTATGGAAGATTAATATTGCCATGGGCCTCATCATTTTATGCCTTCATTGGTCAAGTAAAACTGTGAAATTATTAGAAAAGTAAACATTTTACAAATCTGCTCATTTGTACACTTCGATGCATTAAAAAAAAACAGGAAGGAAACGACACAATTTAAGTTACCAGAATTAGTTACCCGAACACTTTTCATTTGGCATTAGCGTATGGAACTACTTCCAATCCATCGTTACCAACTTTGCTGGATGCATGTCACTTAGTGACTTTTTTCTAACGTTGATTTGAAAAGTGGGTCGCTTTATCGTGAACAGCCTTTACCACCATGGCCTCCACGTCACACGAGAGTTGCTCTTTAGCGATCCTCCAAACTTCGTCCACTACGGTCGAACACTGCGGAGTGGTAAATTAGGGAGGGCGAGAACAGCTGTTCACTGCAGAGGCGTGGGAATAATGTTTATTCCCTCATGCAATTTGTTATAGTTTCTGCACCCTGCGGTTTAGGTGAGTTCACGTATTCGTTCTGGAAAAATGTTTTTTTTTTTTTTTACACGGTCATAACATTTTTATTCAAATTAAAAACAATATATTAAAAATAATTATTATTATTTATTCCCATTAAAGTAAAATTTTGCCAGCCGTCCACATTATAGGTTGCTCGTGCCTGTTGAGTTGGGTTGAGAGATTTGGGCGGCTCTTAAGATCTTAAGTCTTGAGAGCCGATGAGGGAGAAATGAGGTGAGAATGGAGCAGTGCTGGAATGCAAGGGAAGGGGAAAATGAATCTATATATATAATTCCTCCTAGTAATCAACATTATCCATTAGAGAGGAAAGGGGGTGGTCGACGAGAAAACCCGCTGGTCAGCGGCATCGTCCGGCACGACACCCACTTGCGAAAATCCGGGATTGGCCCGTCCGGGGATTGAACACGGTTCGCCTTGGTGGGAGGCGAGAATACTAACAGTTCAGTCACCGCGGCCCCATTCGTGCCTGCAAATTAATTTTTATGATATGCCTGTCAGCATGCCAGGAAGGGGGGGAGGGGAGGAAAGGGGCGAACTCACTCTTGTGATAGTTATTGGAAGTAAGGGGCAAAAGACCTGGACCCCCTAGAGGAGTCGGCACCTATGGTAGTAGCCGTGAGTGGCGATCATCTGCAGCACTGGCTTGATGAGCGTATAGATCGCGATAACTCTTCCGCCTCTCGGAAACGTTCTTCCGTGGTAGCCTCCGGAAGAACCGACGCGACGGTTCTGACCCCTTTAATTTTTCCGTGGATCCTAGATTTTACCTGATCTCCTGTTGTTCACCCCAAACTCTTGTGATTCACCCAGAATTCCTAGGTTGTGATAGTTATGATGGTAGCCCCAAGGCCAATTTGGCCTGTGTATCACGCGATAAATATAAACAATAAATAGAGTTGCTAGTGTTCCAAAAACCTGGAAAACTGGAAGGAAAAGTTTGGGATTCTTAAAGTGGTCCCGAAAACAGTCACTGATACTGGAAATGTTAATATGCAACATAATTTATTCTTTAATTACAGCGAAGCAGTAAGAAACTCCACAACGCCAAACAATATTGCGTTATGAGGTAAATAAACTTGCATCTAAATAATTACGCTACCTCGTAAACTTTCGTTACAAATTTACATTATTTTTGAATGGATAACCTGGTAATTCAGGTAAATTTCACAGTGGCAATCCGAAGAACTCCTGAGCAAGCAGCGAGCACGTGGCGGACAGGATGAACATTTAAAAGGAGTGAAAGTTGTTAACGCGGCCCAGGAGCTGGTCGTGTTTTGGAGGCGTCACCGAAGCAGACATACTGTTACCGACCTACTTCCTGTAGCGATGTCTCTAGCTGGCGCCGTGACTATGAGGACGCGGTGAAATGTTAACCAAGTGACGTCAGCTGCACGCCAGGTCGGTCATCAACTGGCGTTCACCAACACCGTCAACTTTCAACCCTTTGGGGAGTATGCACGTATATACTCGGGCAACGTTTATTTGGAAATGCCGTTGCTCTTGAAGACAAATCTCACACTTATATGGTTTTACTGTTTTGTAGACTCTATGGGAAACTAAGTAAAAAAAAAAAAATCAACTAGTGAACATTTAAATTCATAAGAATAAAACTATTACTTTCAATATTTTCTAAAGTGAACACGATGGATTGTGAAACGTGTTACATCTTTCACGACACATTGGTTGATAAAAAGTCAACAAGTGACTCCATTGGCCGACGGACAGACAATAACAAACGTTGTGGAATATTATAAGCGTGTCTGGCGGGGCCACGACCAATAGGAAGAGGGTAAGTAGAAATACAGAGACGAATACAACTTGTATTGCTATAGTGAAGAATATAGGCAACTCACTTAAACCTTGTCTTCAGCGACAGTAAAGCTGTGACTTCCTAAAGAGTTAAAGACATTTCGTCTCGGGTATAGAGTACCGTCGAACGCATAGACCGTTACACAATATTTTGACACTTTTTTTTACTGCTTGGCTCTTAACATCGAGGTAATGAGAGCCGATGAGGGCGAAGCGAGGTGAGCATACATAAGCGACGGAATGCAAAGGTGGAGGAAACGGGAGATCCCCAAGAAAACCCGCCCAACAGCGGAATCATCCGGCGCGACTCGACCATGCGAAAATTCAGGACCGATCCCGCCGGGTATCGAACCCGGCGAGATCGTGAATAGTCTGACCACTACACCCTTCACCACCACGGATCGATACTGCGTAGGTAATGTAGCAATGGTCTGTAGCTAACCTGATTTGTAAACGTGACCCCACGCGTCTATAACGGGTGGACCAGTAGGCCTAGTGAGCGAAAGCCTTAGTTCTTCATTGTAAACAATTTTCTGGTAAACTTTGTAAAACGTGATGGAAGTTTTTAATCTACAGCCTACATCGTGTAGAAATATTAACACATGTCAGACTGAAAATATAGGTATGTTGAGCGTTGTTACTATACAAGGTAGGGGACTAAACTATGCATTTGACTTTTTCGTGAACACGTGTAGGAACGATAAAGTCTGTTCACGATAAAGTGAGCACTTTAGAAATCAATCTTAGAAAAATGTCACTGCCCCTGCCTGTGTATATTTCAACGGGCTTACTGGGTGACATGCGCTCAGTAAAGTTGGTAACGATGGATGGGAAGTAGTTCCATATTTAACGTCGAATAAAAAGTGTTAGGCAACCATTTGTGATATAGGCTATTCACGGTAAAGCAAGCACTTTCGAAAGCCATCTCGTTTGGAATAATAGGTAATTAATATATTTAATTTAGCCGTATACGGTAACTTCCCAGTGTGGTGGAATATATACACTGTGGTTATTACTTACAAGCCAATATTTATTTTAAAACATGGTTAAAGTATAAAAAATGGCTGAAACGAAAAAGTAACCAGGGCCTCAAAAGTGCTTACTTTACCGTGAACAGCCTATAACATAAATTATTTCTTTCGGTTTATGTATTTTTTTCGTTAATGCATCGAAAGTGTAAAAATAACCAGATTTGTAAAATATTTACTGTTCTAATTATTTCACAGTTCTAGTTGACCGACGCATGAATAAAGTAATGAGGTTCACGCACGGCATTGTTAATTTTACGGAATTAATTAATAAGCGGAAGAATACACAATGTACAAACAAGTAGATCTCAAGCAGGGCTTTCAAAAGTGCTCTTTTTACCGTGAACATCCTTTGCCCTGAATATGTGGGTAAAAAATTCACCATTCGTAGTTTGTCACTATTCGTATACAATGATATGGTGGTTTAACGAATAATTTCTTAGCTCGAGCGGACGACCCCATCACTCGAGGCGTTGCGTCGGGGTCATGGCGGGAGAGCAGAGGCGGGGCAGAATCTCCCGAAGGTTTCCCCAGCTTCCAGCTGTGATCACCCTCCGTCCCTGTTGTGTGTTGTCACAATGACGGTGCGTGCGGTGATGACGTCACACAGCACGTTAAGCGCGGTTCCACAATCTCCTCGTAACGTAACTCACGTTTTCCGATGGCAGACGTTTAAATCAGAACCTAACATTGCGATGCGAGAATTATTATTATTATTATTATTATTATTTTTTTTTTTTTTTTTTTTACACTTTCTGTGCAAAACAAGGTAACATTTTTAAATATTGACAAAAGAAAACAGAATTTCGTCTATTGATGACTTAACGTTAGTAGTTTTCGTTAAAATAATAAATGTATTATTAAATCGGACATCATGATTGATCGAGAGTTCAGCAGTACGTACGTAGAAGCTTAAATTTGGGCTAATCCACCGCTCATATCTATGTACGTACCCTAAGTGTGAATATGAATGGGAACATCTATATATGCAGTATTCAATTATTGTTTATACGTACGTACGTACGCTACTTGGAAGTTGTGAATCCATCTTAACACATCGAGGACTTTGTACAAATATAGTTCGAGCAACGGTTGTATGAAGGGTGTTCTTCCCTTTGAACACAAAACTCGTACGGATATGCTTCCATTGCTTCACTAGTTTTCTAGATGAACTTATATGAACACTACGAAACATCAGTTGTAATTTTCGTGAGCAAAAAATGAAGTTTTGTTCTAGTTACCAAAATGAACATGTCGGAATGTACGTACATCGTATAACTAGAGACCTGCATAATTCGCGTTATTTTTTGGTACCATGCTAGACTCTTCTGTCCTATACTACTTGAGCGCAATTCGTGATTCGATGGTTACTGACAATTTTGCTGCGTCAATAGTATGAGTGCCTGCTTCATTGGCTATAGGCTGCTCAACCGTCGAGCCTTTTCCATTGGATGAGAGCGTCCCTGGGACGTGTCTCACAGGTTGTCGGTCAATGACACAAGTTAAACGAGCATTCAGCGTCTTGGAGTTCAGTCTGCAGCTACAAAATAACGCGACATTTGCAGGTACCTACGTGTAACACGCTGTAATTAAGACACAGCCAGCTAGCCTACTCATAAGCTGACAGCTAGGCAATATTGGGGCTTGTATATATGGTAAACATGCGGTGTAATACGGATGAATATGAAGCTGACGAGTGGAAAAAAAAACGTAGAAGGGGTGCTCTAGTGGTTGCGTATATAGACAATTCACTCTAGCATGTCATCGCTGCCAGTAAATTCGCTCGGACCTCAAAGTGTTAAGTACATGGAGGTAACATGGAGTGAATGAAGAGATTTGGGCGGCTCTTAACAGCGAAGTCTTGAGAGTCGATGAGGGTGATTGAAGTGAATATGGAGCGGCACCGGAATGAAGGGGCGGGGGAAACGGGAGATCCCCGAGAAAACCCGCTGACCAACGGCATCGTCCGCCACGATTCCCACTTGTGAAAATCCGGTGACCCGGCCGGGTATTGAACCCGGTTCGCCTTGTTGGGAGGCGAGCGTGCTAATCGCTCAGCCACCGTGGTCCCCGAGGTGACATGGAGTAGTGGTTTATTTGATGTTGGGCACCCATTCTCTCATTGGCTGTGCTGTTTGTCTGAAATGGCTACTGCGTGATGCAGAAGGCATCCTGTTGACTGGCGACTTGGTTACCCGGAGCTGATTTCCTATGGTCGCTGGCTGTAGACACCATTTTGGTGGGGCGTTTCGGCTGGGAGCTCGCGGGACAAGCTGGCTGTTATCGCCAGCGTAGAAACACGCACCCAGCAGCTGCGGGTGCACTTGACGTAACTCTCCCGTCATTCTCGGGGGCACGGCATGTCGCGAGGCCTCGTGATGACCGACACGCAATCCTGCAGTCGCATTAATTATTAGTCTTGACAGCGAGACCCTCCGCCCCCCTGTTTAATGGCGGCCGTGACGTCACGCCGATCTCGGCACAACTCTTCCCCGGTGATGCTGGTTTTACAATACTCCACGAGGAGCTCGTTCCGACAGTCCGACAATTCCCATATAGTTAGGGCCACTGTTTTTTCGACTAATAAATTGGAGCACACGGTAAACGTCAGTACTATATATGCACCTTGGCTGTTGTCATACTTCCATTGACTGCTGGTATCGTTCCCGCATTTGACCGAGCCACTCATAATTCCGTGACTCCGACATTCTAACTTTCGTGATTAGTGCGCAAACAGTTAACACCAACCATAACATGCTTCAGCCAATCAAAAATACTGGACGACACCACAGTGATTTGAATATCATCTTGTATGGAAATATTTTCGCGAAATATCACTGCCCCTCCATAGGCCTATAGTTACGGTTAGGAAAATTTCGCGAATTCATGTTGGGACAAGATAGACGTCAAACACTTATACATGAAGTCACCTTTTCAATTGGATCACAGTATATTAGACCTACCCTGGACGCCTCTGAACCAATAGTGGACTTGCGAGGAAACACCTTACGAATTCCATAACTGCCAGGTGTGAGGAAACAGCCAATGAACACACAGCTGAGGCTCCAGTATGCAGAGGACTTAAGAGTCTAGCCTACAGGTTATTGAACTCACCAAATGTTCCTATCCCTACCTATAGTTTATCGTTTACAATATACCGACAGTTCCTATCCGACAAATGTTGCGTGGTTCTCGCCAAATCCTAGAATAGCAAGTAATTTTCTATGTATTCATTTTGGAATGCAAATAAATCAGAAAACATTTCCCCCTCTTTTGTTCTGAAAACAGCGTAAAAATAAGAGTAATTTTTGGATTTTAGCGCAAAGTTGTTTTCCCATTATTATTTTTTTTCGTCAATTGGACAGCCATTCTCTTTCTGTTACAAGACAACCGCATTGTACTAATAAATAAATAATTGATTTAATAAAATTTACCAGAGTAGTGAAATATGCACGAAATTTAGTTTTTTAAGGCTGTTTTATTTTTCCTGCTGCCCAGCGAGTACGACACCCGACGTAAGTATAAACAGAGTTTACTTTTGCCGGGCTGTCGGGGATGCGATTCTGTCGGGTAACCTTGCTCCTGATTGGCTGACACAAAATTTTCGTCGGTGTGAGGGCAGTGATGTCGGACTGTCGGGTTACTGTAAATCCAACATGAGGCGACCGTCGCCGGCCGATGCCTGTCGGCGGGGAGAGCTGCGAACGAGCCGGCTGTTGATCGCAGAGCGCAGGAATGAGAACAACGCCTACGACGGATCATCTTGCGAAATGCTAAGTCGCCGTCGTGCCGTCGATACGAGGCCTGCCGCATTTCCTCGCCCGCCAAACACCGGCTTCTCGTGCGGAGGTGATGATGTCGAGAACCGTGCTCGTAATATTCGAATATTCCAAACGAAGAATCAGCAGTTCCACTGATAGATGCTTGTAGTTTGCGCTATAGTTAGGGGCACATGTTTTTCGAGAAATAAATTACAGGACAAGTTGTGTTCCAACGCAATTTAGTTCAGAACCATTTTCGTGATTTGATTATTTTAATTGTTACGCGTCTTATCTATCTGCCGGCGAATCACGGATGGTCAATATAGGAGAGACTTAAATCTGACTGACTCACTCATGTAACAAGCTGTCGTAACACAAGGCAAGCGGCCAGTAGTCAAACAAAATCTGCAAGTGTGCGAATAGGAGTAGTATAGATATGCCGATTCGGGCACAAACGCAAAAAAGAGGTTCAAAAAGTTGCGTTTGGGAGCAGTTGCAAAAACAGTGGATTAAAAAGTTGCATTTGAGCACAACCGCAAAAAGGTGACTCAAAAAGTTGTGTTTGGTTGGATCGTAGTCTTTAGAAAAAAAGTTGCGTTAAAATTTGCGTTTGAGTGCATTTGCAAAAATAGGGTAAAAAGTTGCGGTTGGGCACAAACGCAAAAAATTTGAAAGCGTACCAAATAAAATATTGAATATAATAAAGATGGATCAGTAGCTAAATGTATTAAACGGAACCAAACAATTTAAGAAAATTTTCCGAACTTACAATTGGACAGTCCTATCCCATAAACCATGCTGAAATAAATTATACATGGCATGGATACAAAGTGGTAATTACTTCTGGAAATTTTAAAGTAACCTTACCAGACAGATATGTTCAGATTTTCAGTGTAAAAGTTTTAAATGTTGTTAATCGTGGAGGTATAAGTTTTGCATATGATGGAATGGTGGATTGTGGTGCTAAACAAAGGCATTCTATTCGGTTTTTTAAAGAGTAAATGATCGTCGTCGTATAATTAGACATCAGTTGATTTTTATTTGTGCTCATATCTCTATAAAGTTTTAATGGTTATACAATCATTAAAACACAATTATCGCTCTGACTTCGGCAATGTGCTACAACATAGTCTAATAAAAAAATTAGATACACATCTCCAAATTCGACATATTAAAGTAGCCGAAACATTGAATTCTTTCTCTAAATATTTCATTGCACATTCTATAGAAATATTATTATTCATCTTTATCACATGAAACTTTAATAGTTTAAAAACTAGTAGCGTTATTATACATAGAATATGACTACTTTCAACACAAACAAATATCTATGGTCTCATCTCTAATACCACTGTTCTTTCGAACATATCAGAGTTAATTAACAAACATTTTTCATCCTTAATTTCAACTATTATTTTATTAACTTGATTTGTTTGCATTGGAAAAAATAATGGATAAGTTGGTTCGTAATAGATCGTGTCGTCAAATCCAAATGTTGTTCTTGGTTTAAAAGTGGTAATTATGTTAGTTTCTCTATGATTATATTCATCATGTTTTAATATCATACCATTTACTATATTACAGTGTATATTTATTGTTTCAAATGGAGTAAATTTTGGAAATATATAGCCATAATCGTCCACATTTTCTTTCAGAATTATATTTTCTATGAAACCCAAAAGTTTTCCTATTGAACCCCATTTTGCAAACTGTAATTTAAGCGTACATTTTACTTTTACTCTGTTTGTTATTTTATCCAGCTCGAAAGATATGTCATTTTCTTTCCCACCCATTGAATTTACACTAAATTTAAAAATTGCTTTTATAGTTTTTTCAAGATCTTTTAAGCTATATTGACCAACTGGAATATCAATTGCTGATTCCATATATTCTGGCCCACAAAATATAGCTTATTTCTCCCAGAGATAATGCTATGCGTTAGATAAGTAGTATAGAACTGAACTAAAGCAAATGAGTGCCCCTCTATCTTTAAAGGGTAAAGTAGTCTTTTCTTCAACACTGATTTGTTACCTGTTAGTTTGAATACTTTACTCATTTATTATATTATTTTAAAAATCTATTAATAAATGAGCAAGAAAAACATGAAACATGTAGACTGGGATTTTAAAATAAGAATACCAGACAAGACTGTATCGACAAAATGTCATGGTGAATTATTACCTAATAATATTAGATGTTTGATAGTGGGTCCTAGTAACTGTGGAAAAACTACACTTATGATAGATAATTTTATATATGCTCAGGGATGGTTGGACTTTGATACTCTCTATGCATGTTCAAAAAGTCTGGACCAACCAAAATATATCAATTTAAGGAAAGATATAGATGTTGCATCAAAATTATTTAATGAACCGATAGCATACTTCTTTTCATCAAATAAAGAAATGGTTGATGTAAATGAATGTCATAAAGAGTCTGTAGTTGTTTTCGATGATATCATATTTGAACACCAAAATATGGTAAGGGATTACTTTACTCGCAGTAGACACAAAGATATTGATTGTTTCTATTTAGCCCAGACATACTCAAAAGTACCTAAGCAGCTTATAAGAGACAATGCTAATTTTCTTTGCATATTCAGACTAGATACAAATCTTAAACATATTCATAGTGATTTTGTTTGTGGTGATATGTCGTTTGAGGAATTTAGGGAGACTTGTTCAAAATGTTGGAATAATGAATATGGTATTGTTACAATAGATATGACTCGTAAGTTAAATAACTTTTTAAATTCTTAGATTATAAGTAAGTTTTGTTTTTAATGGAAGTGTATCCATTAAAAACTAACATAAACTGATCTTTTAAAATGTATTCATATAACATTGCTATTTCAATAAGCACAATTGTACCTTCGGGTACATTCTGGGCTTTTGGCATTTAAAAATATATCATATCATCAGGGAATATTTGAAAAGTTTTATACATGTCAATTTTTTTTCGTTCATGGTATAAGTTGATAACACTTATATTTCTCTGGTTTTATTATTATTTCAATTATAGTTCATTCTCTCATAAAAAAATATTCTATTTGTTACCAAAGTAAAATACTTTTTCTTTTGAACTGTATTTTCCAACTAAACGAATAATGTTAATTCTGTTTTTTCTGATTGTACCCTAAATTGATTGCATCCATTGGTGCAATGGGATCTCCCACATGTCTTACTCTTTTTTGTTCAAAATCTATATTATTATCTACTTCCAAGTAAGTAAGATGGACTTTATCCAATGATATTTTATTTCTTGTCAGTGTGACTATAAAGTCGTTGAACTGTGTGTTGGAAACAAAATCATTAGGACTGATCATCTAAGTAGTTGTATCATTGTTCATGTGTTATTTAATTTGATCTTCGATCCAAGAGCTCATTAATGCATTTCCCAATACCATTGTTTATTAATAGTGAAATAATTTTTGGATATTTAAAATTATGTGAAAAGTGATTTAGCACAATTACACACAAATGACCACAATTTACTTGATTGAAATTTTGAATTATATCATCGTTATAAAAAATATTACTTCCGAGATATACTATTAATTGTCGCTGTGGATTTCTGCCAAATGAATCAAAATTATATTTGTTGTTTGCTTTTTTCCAATAGCATACCCATGTGTACCAGAGTTTGTTGAAACATCTAGATTAACGATCCCACATTCAATGTCGAGTGGTATGTTAAGTAGCTCATCGATCATAAATATACCTCGAAAATTTTTAATGTTTAAATTTTAACCATTTTATCAATATCAAAGTTACTGAGTGGAGATACTTTTTTTTTTACATTCTTACCCCACTTAACATTCTTCTAATTCTTGCCGTATTCCTCCATAACTAAATTATGTCGGTGTTGTTCTTCCAATTTTTGGTTTTTCTTCTTAGCATTAATTACTGATGTGGCGATAGGTGATGCACCACCAGCTAACGCTCCTAGAGCTCCCAATGCTGCGAAAATTATGGGCAAAAATCCACCCTTGTGATCTGTCAAACCATTTCCAGTTTTCATTTCTCTAGACATTTTCTTAAGTTGTGAAATTGAAATTGTGATAGTTATCCCTTTGTCCTCCTTTAATTTCTTGTTTTTACCTTCCAGTTGTCTTTTGTTAGGAAAGAATCAATATTCAAACCCTTCAACTCATCATTTGGAACTTGAAACACAATGTTTTTTACTTTCATTTATTATAACCAATATTTTATCATTTCATTTTAATTCCCCAGCCAAGCTTACATTTAATATGCATCGCAGATCCAGTAACACCAGCCCACTATCTCTCATTGAGATCAGTATCTGAACTTAACAATCTTTTGAATGCTTTCTTTTCTAGTTCTTTGTCAGCTACATGTCTTTCAGCTAGATCTTTATGATGATGATAAGCTATATCATGTTCCATTGCAGCCGCATCTAGTGGATTAATGGATTAATCGCCATGCTCAATTCTCTTTTTTAGTCTGGTACCTGGACCTAAGTACTGATATAACCAAAGGTGCATGCATCTCAAAAGGTAGTGAATTTATTATATCATTGAGTAACCCTTTTCCGTGGTGCTCCGACTACAAAAAGTATGTGGTATTGTGTTTAACATTCATATCAGATATGGCATACCTTTTGGATTATTCACAACAAAGTCACTAAACTTGCTGTTGAGCATATTCATTATTCCAACTATGTCATTGTAATAGTTATCATTTTCAGCATTCTCTTCGCCATAAATAATGAGAAGTCGATCAATAAGCATTCTGACATCATCCATCCATATGTATTCTTTGGGATAGTCTGTATACTTCTTGATCCCTTTCCCTTTTTTAGGTGTGGGATGTTTCTTTTTAATGAAATAGTAAATAGGTTTCACAATAATTTTCCATTTATTCCCTTTACTCGATTTTGGTGTTCCGAAGTTTGGATCATTGTTTTGAAAAACTTCATTTGTATCTGCTAGGATACAACTATAGTGTTCATAGTCGGTTGCAGTGTAGTCACTTTCTGTTACTTTCTTACTAGTTAGTAATTTCATCAAACCATCAGTTCCAGTGTATGTTCGTCCTTTTACAGTAAATTTGTCATTGTTGAATGTTACTTCGCTATCACCAATATACAATTTACCTTTATCAGCCTTAAGTCAAAAAACACAGTCTTTGCAGTCAATTAAATCGGCCACTTTCTCATCAATACATGTTTTTTGTAGTTATTTAACTGTGAGATATCAGTTTTTAAATGCCCAACGCTTCGCCATTGCATTCATCGTCATCGTCAATTCGTTTAATGCCATTGTCATAGCGTTCATCATAATAGCATTAATCGTCAACGTCAATGCGTGCATCGGTGTCTTTTTTATCAAACAGTTTTCTCTCAAAAGATGATTCTGTTGGTGTCTGTGGGTAGTCTATATTCTTAACAGCAAATGGAACAAGTTCTTTTATTAATTTCTTATTGTCATTTGTTACGTGTGCAATTTTTTGGCCCAAACCTTCTAATGCATTTATCAATGGTTGTTCGTGTTTTTTTATTTTTATCATATTCATCTTGGCAAAATTTTCGAAAAGTTTTAATCTTTTCAATTAGCTGTCTTCTCTTTATATTTTTCTCTATATTGTTTACGATTTTTTGTTGTCTCATTTATTATATTAATAAATAAAATTAACAATGATAACTAAAATGTATACTGTCTCAAATGGATGAAAAATACACTAAGTTCATGTGAACTTACAAATAATAACATAGTAAGAATTAAATGTGTTTGTAGATGTTGTGTTACCAATAACTCGATATTCACTGGTGGAGGTATAAAACGATATTGAAAATGAAATTCATAAACCAATTGCGAAAAATTTCCCAGAAGTACTGTTCTATCTTTAGGCATCGATGATCTTTGGCAAGCTGATTTAGTTGAGATGAATTCTCGATATTTAAAAGGTATGCACGTAGTTAACAAAGGGTTTTAATATATGTTAACCGTGATAGATGTTTTTTTCTCCAAATATGCATGGGCAATACCAATGAAAGGTAAATCTGGTGAAAATGTTACATTAGCATTTAAAACTATTTTGAATGATCATAACCCCATGCATTTACAAACAGGCAAAGGGAAAGAATTCTACAATAAATCATTTAAGACATTAATGGCCAATAACAACATAACACACTATTCAACATACAGTGAAAATAACGCTAGTGGTGTAGAAAGATTTAATAGAACATTGAAAGAGAAAATGTGGATGATTTTTACAGTGCAGGGGAGCTATAAATGGGTGGCTATATTACCTCAATTAATAAGTAAATACAATAACATTGTTCACAGTACAATCGGAATGAAATCCGCTAATGTAAATGCAAAGAATGAAAGTTCTATTCTTATCAATATGCATGGAGGAGAAAGAAAAATGGTTAAACCAAAGTTTGCAATAGGAGATAAAATTTGTAAAATTAAAAGTAAACATTTTTTGGAAAAGGATATATACCAAACTGGTACTCTGAAGTATTTGAGGTTGTGAAGTATTGCACACAAACCCCACAACATAGAGAATAAAAGATTTTAAAAATGAACTTATTAATGGTATTTTTTATGAGCCTGGGCTGCTTAAGACTAAATATGATAAAGATTACTTAGTGGAAAAAGTTTTGGGAAGAAAAGGAAATAAGCTGCTAATTAAATGGTTTGGTTTTCATAGTAGTCATAATTCTTGGGTTGATAAGAAAAGTGTAGTTGTTTAAGAATTTTTTTTTCTATATAGTAAATGGATCAACAAAAAATTGAAAGTTATGAGCGTC